>CM035144.1:100682619-101951098 GCA_020205605.1 Panax ginseng | reverse complement strand
TATATATATATCCATTGCTTAAAATAATTAAATTATAGTAAGTAGTGTTAGTAACTAGTAAGTATTATCTTTATATATATAATTATATATCTTTAACGTATTAGTTTAATAGTTTTATTCATAAACACAATTGATATTAAATAATAAAATTTAAAATTTTAAGAATTTAATTTAATATTAAAACTTAAGAACTTAAACATAAATTTAAGAATATATATATATATATATATATATATATATATATATATATATCCATTGCTTGATGAAATAATTAAATTATAAAATTAGTGTTACTAAGTATTATCTTTATATATATAATTATATATCTTTAACGTATTAGTTTAATAGTTTTATTCATAAACACAATTGATATTAAATAATAAAATTTATAATTTTAAGAATTCATTTGAATATTAAAACTTAAGAAACTAAACATAAATTTAAGAATTATATTGAATTAAACTAAATATTACAAATGTATCATCATTTATATAATTTGAAGTTGGTACAAGTTTAAAAATTATAAATATAATAAAATTATCCATTTTGACTTGATCTTGTTCACTTTTTTGTGATTTGATATGCTACAACATGCATTAAGAATATGATAAATCATTAGAAAAATAAATACATCAAAATCGATTTTGGTAGAATTTTTTAAAAAATCCGCTTAGAACCCGCTTTTTTCTCGCTTTCCCACCTTTTTCGCTTAGGCTAGCCTAGCGCGCCACTTTAATAACTTTTTCCACAGATTTGGCCTTAGGCGCGCCAAAGTCAAGTCTAGCTTAGCGCTAAAGGCAGCTAGCCGATTTTTAGAACACCGCAAGTAGTATAATGTTACAAAGTAACCAAGTTAGCATTAGACAAAGAACTAATATATTGTTATTCAAAGAACCAAGACAACATTGGACAATATAATGTTATACAAAGAACCAAGACAACGATGAGACAAGAACCAACAACCGCTTGCGAGAGGCGAAGAACTAATGTATTTAATGTTAAACAGTATCCAAGTCAACATTAGTCAGTAACCAAGTCATCATTTTTCAATAACCAAGTTAGTATTGTTCAGTAATATTATGGACTAACCATTATAATTTTACACAGCGTCATCTCAGCAATATTCAATAACCATTATAATGTTTCACAGTAACCGAATCAGCATCAATCAGTAACCAATATATTGTTATACAGTAACCAAGACAGCATTAGGCAAGAACCAATAAAGCATTAGACAGTATAATGTTACAAAGTAACCAAGACATCATTAGACAATAATCAACATATTGTCATACAGTAACGAAGACAACATTAGACACTATAATGTTATTCAGTAACCAAGACAACATTATACAGTAAACAACATATTGTTATACAGTAACTAAGACAGCATTAGACAGTAACCAAGAGAGCATTAGACAATATAATGTTATACAGTAACCAAGACAACATTAGACAGTAACCAACAGTTGCAGGAAGGTAACCAATGTATTTGATGAGTAACTATTAATATAAAAATATCAGTAGAAATCATTTAAAAATTATAAATATGAGGAAGGTAACCAATATATATTATAGTAACCAAATCAGTTGACTTTAGTAACAAAATAATTATGAAAACTAATAATATGTTTTAAAGTGTTACCTGGATTTGTTTTCTTCAGCATGTGTAAACATGATGGGATCAATGAGTAGTCGTGTGGATTTCCTCTTACCTTTTCCAATGCTTTCTCCTTCGATCTCCATATTTTTTGGTAAGAGATAGACACATTATATTATGTCATCATGTCCTCGACAATATCGGTTGGTGTGTATATTTTCTTCATATTTGTTAATTTATGCATTATGCATTCGCTGATCAACTCACTATTTGTCTGTCTGTGGTCTCCCAGCAATACGTTGACTGAACACGTGTGAATGTCATTGAATTCCCTCACCTTGAACAGACTGGTTTTTCGAATACTTGATGCTCTCATCTTCCATTTGCAATTTTCATCATCTACGCACACTAGCACAAAGTCTCTATGACCTGTTCATTGAACTTTGTGTTGTCTGTTTTTCTTGATTGAATGCGCCTCATTGATTGTGATAGGATTTTTTTTGTCTTTGTAGGTTTGATGTAATTTTACTTCACATTCATTCGGATCTGTTATTACATCATCATATCGTTCTTCTATAATTTCCATTGCAAGCTGATCAGCATATTGCGTTCTAATTTGGCAATCTTGTGTTGCTAGTGGAACTAGTGTTGAATTCCCTTGTGTTGATCTGATTGGCGTTACATCGTGAATAACAGATTCTTCTACATTTGTCAAGTTATGAAAGATTGTTGTGCGTCCACTTCTTTTTTCAATATCTATAATCGGTGAAATTTACCTTGTTCATCGATTTTCTCCGACTTCTATAAAGAATCTCAAGGTTGCTTCATCCGATATACTGAGATCGGTGGAATGTCGCTTAATATGAAATTTGATCGACAATGTTGTTGTGTTTGTGTGTCAGTCAGTAATGCAATGCATATCATGTTTTGGATTTCTCTGAATCTAACAAGTTGATGGAACTAGTATGCTTAGAATCTCAAATTTGGTGTATTGGTTACTATCACCCATGTACCGCTGAAATAAAGTACAACAGAATCATCTCCATTGTCTAAAAAGCAGATTAAGTTTTGTAAAGTAACCAAATCAATGTTAACCAAAGAACCAAACTATATAATATTAGTAACAAGAAAATGAAACACATTTATACATTCATTTTACAATGGAAACAATCAGTTTAATGTTATTTGTTAACAATTAAATTATAACAGTTGTATATAAAGTAACCAAATGTAGCCAATTAGTTTCCATCATAATAAAACAAACCAATATAAAATAAGAAAATATTGAACAGTAATCATAACAACATTATACAGTAACAAAATCCAATGTAGACAGTAACCAACACATGTTTACTTAGTAACCATAGGATAAAAACATCTTCCATTTAATTGTTATAGTAAAAAATAACCAGTATAATGGGTTTGTGGGCAGTTAAATGCTAACTGTTGTAAGAATGTAACCAATATAGTTAACAAGTAACCATTAATATAAAATTATAAGTATAAGTATAATTAGATTAATGCAGTAACCAGTTCAACACTAATGAGTATCCATTATAATTTTATATAGTATCCAAATCAGTATTAGTCAGTAACCAATATAATGTTAAACAAGAACTAACTCAAAGATTAGTCAATAAACATATACATATAATTGTTCATACATAGGTTACTATATACATATAATTTTTCAGTAACCATATGTAACCATAGGAATTTGTAGTAACCATAGGTAATATATACATATAATTTGTAAACTGATACACCTCAATCTTACACAGTAACCAGGTCAGCACTATCGAGTATCCATTATAGTTTTACAAGTCAACATTAGTCAGTAACCAATATAATGTTAAACAGTATCCAAGTCAACATTAGTCAGTAACCAAGTCATCATTTTTCATTAACCAAGTTAGTATTGTTCAGTAATATTATGCACTAACCATTATAATTTTACACAGCAACCAACTTAGCAATATGTAGTAACCACTATAAAGTTACACAGTAACCGAATCATCATGAATCAGTAACCAATATATTGTTACATAGTAACCAATAAAGCATTAGACAGTATAATGTTACAAAGTAACCAAGACAGCATTAGACAGTAACCAACATGTTGTCATACAGTAACCAAGAAAACATTAGACACTGTAATGTTACAAAGTAACCAAGACAAAGATTAGATAGTAACCAACATATTGTCATACAAAGAACCAAGACATCATTAGACAAGAATAAGACAAAGATTAGACAATATAATGTTATAGAGTAACCAAGACAACGACAAAGGATGAAAGAAACCAACAAATTCAGAGAGACAAAGAACCAATGTATTTGATGATTAACCATTAATATAAAAAAATAAGTAGAACTCGTTTAAAGAATTCTAAATTAATCAAATAAACATTATTTAGCAAACAAATACACAATAAGCAGTAAACAATTTATATCTATTTAGTAACCATAATCTAAAACATATCAATGAATCAACCAAACGCTATAGGAATTTGTAGTAACCATTTTAAGTATGAAAAACTTAAGAAAGGTAATCAATATATGAATTCGTAGTAACCATAGGTAACTATATGCATATGAACTTTAAACTCGCATACCTCAGTGTTCAGATTTGTATCGAAGTTGCTGTGATATTGTATTCAACAATCTCTGTAGTACGATTGTTTTTGGTTACTGAACTTGAAGTTGCTGATGATTTTGTATGCTATTTCGTCTTCTCCGATCTCAGAGGTTTGTCACGATCTCAGAGGTGTGTGGAAAGGCAAACGTCGACAGAAGATTTGGATTTCTCCGAAATAAATTTGCATGTTGTTTTCAGTTGCTTGAATTTAGGAGCGGTTAGTGTTAGATAGGACAGTCGGTAACTGACGTATACGTGATTTTAGCAACTTTATTATTGTGTAGTTTTATTTTTGTAATTATTTTCTAATGGTTGTATATTAGTGTTAAGGACCCATTTTTTTTATTTGGTTAAATTGCATGGGTACCGTTCCTATTCATACAAGTTCCTACTACGCTTTTAATGATTCCAAGGATCTAAAGTTTGCAATTTGACAGCCCAAGATTACGAGACTGTGGACGGAGAAATAACAAGTCTTAATTTATTCTAATGTTATCATTAAAAATTTAAAACTATTAAAAAATAAATATACAATAGTAAAAATTCACGTCTAAATTTATTAAAATAATTTGTGGTACTGAGTTTCCTTGTTTGCAGACTGCAATGGCCGATAATCCACAATCTCAAAAGTTGGATCTGCCTCCAAAGTCTTACTTGGTTTAATTAGAGTAAATTTATTCTGTACTCCTCCCATTGTTTTAAAAAATAAAATTATTATTAGTTTTTTAAAACTATAACTTTAATCATTATAATATTTGTTAACGCCAAATTTTGTGCGTCTGACGAAATAACCTAAACAGCATGTCAAAATCGCGCTAACGGTTGATGGAGTATTTGATTATATCAAACTCACGAAATACATTCACACAAACATAAATAAAGATATATAAATATGAACACAAGAAATTACGTGGAAACACAATTGAGAAAAAACCACGGAGAGAGAGAGTAATCCACTATAATAATATTGGGAGTATAAGATGTGTATTATTGGTCGCTTTTATCGATCAATATATGTGTGCAAGTATACCACGGACAACAAGTAATAAAAAGTAAGTAAAGTATCGCTCCCACCTTTGAGAATTAACCAATAAAGTTCACCAAGCACTAGCCCATAACCATTTCAAATTTTATTTTAACAAATGATATTATATTTTATATTTAAACTATGAAATTAAATAAACCTAACTATTCCTAGAGTGAGACTAGATAATGAAGACCTGAGATTACAATTTCATCTATTGAATAATTTAAATCAACACACTCCCTGCTAAGTCAAATCACTTGCACTGGATTGCTAGTCGAGAACACGAAAGTAAAGTACAACCATATCTCAATATACCATACCCATATCAAATATAATTCTCAAATGAAAGAATACATATGAACACCCAAATTAACTAAACCACTATATGTCTATGTGATTTATAAATAATTAGGGTTTAAGCCCAAGTTCTCAATTGACTACTGACGATGCTTCGATATATGTCTATCCTAAGCACAAATCATACATCCTATCACTATGTAGAATATACAATCAAAAGCTATTAAGATCGATCCAAACCCATACTTCGCCTCTTAAGTCCAAATGGATTATCACAAAGAATTGATGGCCAATCAACTAAGCAAATAAGCTTGAATCTTAATAGAGAATCCCATAGCAATCAATAAGGTTAACAATGAAATATATCAGAATAAACTAATCCATAAAATCCATTGCAATCTCATAATAGAGTTTAAATCATAACTAAATCAAATCTACCATCCACATATTGAATAAACATCATAAGATACAATTAGGAATCAAAGAGAAAATAAGAGTAGAGAATTGAAGTGCAAATCTGTTCTCCTGGTCCAATTTTGAATCTCTAATGCCTTCCAAACGCTTCAAGTCTTCAATCTAATTAACTCTAGAAATCACTACTCCAATCTACTATAATATACTTATTCAAAGTTGAAGAAAGAAAATAATAGTAGCTTCTTCATCCCCAAAGGGGTGGTGTCCCTTTACAAGATGAAAATATTTCTAATATGTAAGCCCTAATTGAACCCCCCCCTCTCAATTACGCTTTTTGCCTTTATTTAGTGAAAAAAGTCACCTTTGGTCAACATCGTAAGTGGCGCGGCGCCGCTACCGAATGGCTCGAAAGTTACGCGCGCCCAAGCCAAGTGTTAAATCACACTTTTTTCTCTCCGGGGACTCATGGCCGCCACAGAAATGCACTACAAATTCTCGCGCCAAGCGCAGATTTTTCTCGCCGCAGTGTCCTCTCGGTAAAATGGTCATAACTTTTGATCCGGGAAGAGTTACAGAGACTGCCACCTATAAAATCGAAGATCTCGATGAGCTCTACAACTTTCATTCTTTGAGAATTGAGAAATAATGCACGAATTAAGGCTGAAATTGGTTTGGAAGTGACTGCTGTGCAAATGGCCATCCAAAACAGTGACGTACAACGTTCATTGGTACAAAGGTCACAACTCTTGCATCCGGACTCCGATTGGAATGATTTAATATATTCCGAAAAGCTAAGAAGAAGCTCTAAAACATAATCCAAGTTTCAAGCCAAGAACATGAAATGAATATGATAGCCCAAACGATGTCCGGATTGCTTTTCCTTACGTTTTCATACCAATAGTTGCTCACATCGTTCCCAAGCATAAGATCTACAAAATGAACACAAAATGCATGAAAAGTAACTAAGAAACATGAGTATAAGCAACTAATTCAAGTAACAGATACCGAATAAGTAGGTATAAAATCAACTTATCAAATACCCCCAAACTTAAACCGTTGCTTGTTCCCAAGCAACACAACATAATGCATTCTACATTCTATGCAAGCTACGCTACTATGACAATGAATCCCAAGATTTCCACCCATGTTGATAATTCTAATAAGATATGCCTCAGAGAAATATCAAGATCCAAGAACAAAGCATCAAACTAAGCTAAAGGCATAATGACATATAATCAGAAAATCCTAACCGGCTATAAAGATGTTGTATGTGTGTGATGTGTTCGCAAATAAACTTGACAAAGACAAAAATTTCACATGATATACTGCTTAAGAAAGAAAATTGAAGTTTAAATTAAGAACTGCATATACTAATGAGACATCAACTACTCCAATACATCAATACAAACTAAGGTTCAACAATGGATTTATTCTACTTTATTTTTACTCACGAGGGCGATTTTTGCACTTTTCCGCGGTGTTTATTGATTTTTAATTTTTTTTTATATTTCCCATGACTGTGCAATGTCTCATTCCATTAGGCTAACAGTGCTACCCCTTAGCGAGCTTTCAACCAAGGACTCCCAGGCCATTAAGACCTTAGGGCACTAGGTGTAGAGACAATCCCCTCAGGCGTACTTACTCAAGTAACAAAGGCCCCGAAACAAGACTAGCCACGGTAATTATTCATTTTTTTTTCTCATTTTTTTTCTGTTCTTATCTTTTTCTTTTTTTCTTTTTTTTATAAAGCAAGAATACCCATGTGTTCCCAAAACTTGAGTTTCAGTGTCTTCATAGTCATTACTCACTTCCTACATAATTCTATCATAAAAAACAACATTTTCCTCTCAGCAGACAAGCATGCTAATCTTAATCAACAAGCAAATAGGAACATTATCGTGCTACCTGGTAACATCAAAACAACAGGCATAGATTACATCATGTATGAAATTATAACTAAGTTTAAGTTATCAACAGAGTTCAAAAATCTATCACATTTCTATGTCATCATTGGCCAATTAGAATTCAACTAACTAAAACACGGGATTATGCCATGTTATGCAACTTAATGATATATTAAGCAAACAAAAGAAAAAATTTCTTTCGCAAAATTAAACTAATAACTACTAACATGCAATTAACTATATGTAACGTGAAATTACTCTATATGATGCAACTACACTACATGCTCTACATTACTGACTAAACCCAATACCCCCAAACTTAAAATTAACAATGCCCTCATTGTAATTAAAAGTGAAAGAATACTCCCCTAAGTGACAATGTCATCTCCGTTCGCCTCCTCAAGATCTGATGATATATCAGGCGGTGGATAAGTTTGAGATATTCTATAGTTGGAAACTGAGTGTGGGCTTCTAACTGTCTGAATAGTCATAAATTCTAAAAATTTAGCATTATTTGTTTTCTATGATCGAAGCTATGGCGCGGCATGCGACTTTTTTCAATGGAGGCATGGCGGCGGGCCATGAAAGCGCTTTTTTTTTCTTCTTACGATATGCAAACGTGGGCGTAGCGGGTTTTCAAGGTATACATCGCGTGGCCGCACAACACTGCTTCCTGCAATTCCAATCTGCATTTTCCAATATATAACACGTTGATGACTTCTTTTCAATTCTTCATATAAACACTAATTAACCATGTCAAAGTATGAACTATCAATACGCAAAAATGACCATCTAATCATCATACTCTCTATACTATGCTCAAACACAGTCCAATGCAAATTCAGCTACCAACGCACTTATGCAGAACAAATCAAACTATCATAATTAAAAATGAAAATGAACTAACAAAAAAAATCTAAATAGAATAATTAAAAGGTAGAGATAGAAACAATGGGTTGCCTCCCATCAAGCGCTAAGTTATAGTCAATTAGCTTGACTCTTTTCTTGACACCGCTATCCAATTCCTTTACGATAAGCTAGGAACCCTCCATCCATTAGAACTGCAATGTGTGTAGGTAGGTTCCCCATCATGAGAGTCTGTGAATTGAAATAACCTAGCATATTTCCTGTACATGATGTCTCCATTTCTATTGCATCGCCAGGTGCTTCTCCCGTTGCATCTGTGAATAGATTTTTGCATTAAGGCATGGCAAATTCAACGGGCTTTTCTTCTTCTATTATCTCTTCCTCTGCCCACCATGGTTTGTAAGAGGCCTCATAATCGCAGAAATTCTTACTTTGGATGTGACTACCAAGGGGACATGGGTGTGCAAAGTTCACTGAATTTTTTAACTCTAACTGAGAAGGCACTTGGGGTATAATACAAGTCAGCTCATGTTCTTCATTTTCCATACCCCCAGTTGTCTCCTCAATGTCCACTCCTTTTAGTTCATTCAGTGGCATGTACACTTCTGGTTCTCTATCAGTTTCATCGTCCATGTCATAGCACCAATTGTTTGGAGGGCGATTGTTCAAGGCTTCGAACATTTGATTCATATGATTCTGAAGATTTCAAATTGACCTATCTTGCTCAATCATCTTCTCCTCAGTTGATGCTACATATTTGAACCACAAATCCTCCAATCTTGAATTATCTTGTTCAGTTTCAAAATCCATGTATTGAGGACCATTCATTGAGGAGTTAATGAGTCGCTCCATCCGCTCATTAAGATTTTGGCTTGATAACTCCTGACTCATCATCATCTCTTCATGGTCTGCTATGCTTTTTGACATGCATTCCTTCAACTTTGAATTTTTTTCTTGTTGCATTGGAGGTGGATATGAGAAATTTGATGGATATGTTGGACTTGAAACGCAGTCTTGGTTTTGATAGTTACAATTCCATTCATAATTTGGGTGATACCCCCAACCATGATGATAATTGGGATAAACATAGTTGTTGAGGTAATCACCCCCAAACTGTACTTGTCCAACACTGATGTTGTACTGATAACTCGGATGCTCGCCAGCACAATATTCACATGTAACTACTATCTCTCGAGTGCGTTGGGCTGCAAGAATATCCAACCTCTCCGAAAGTGTTGCAATTTATGCTGATAATATAGAAAATACATTCAGTCCTTCAGTTCTTGTGTCCCTTAGTTGAATCCTATTTGCATAAGGCCATTGATAAGCAAAGTCATCCATGGTACCTGAAAAGAGAAAAATATAGGAAGATAATTAAAATAAAAAAATATTTAAATTAAGACTAATTTGATTGAAATTAATGTTGGCAAAAATTATTAAAATAATTCCCCGAGAATCGACGCCAAAAAACTTGTTGGTCATTTTACCAATCAATATATGCGTGCAAGTATACACGATCAACAAGTAATAAAGAGTAAGTAAGTATCGCTCGTTTTCACGGAGAATTATCCAATAAAGTTCACCAAGCACTAGCCCATAACCATTTCAGTCTTATTTAAATGAATGATATTATATTTTATATTTAAACTATGAAATTAAATAAACCTAACTATTCCTAGAGTGAGACTAGATAATGAAGACCTGAGATTACAATTTCATCTATTGAATAATTTAAATCAACACACTCCCTGTTAAGCCAAATCACTTGCACTAGATTTCTAGTTGAGAACACGAAAGTAAAGTACAACCATATCTCAATGTACCATACCCATATCAAATATAATCCCCAGTTGAAAGAATACACTTGAACACTCAAATTACCTAAACCACTATATGTCTATGTGATTTACAAATAATTAGGGTTTAAGCCCAAGTTCCCAATTGACTACGAGCGATGCATTGATATATGTCTATCCTAAGAACAAATCATACATCCTATCACTATGTAGAATATACAATCAAAAGATATTAAGATCAGATCCAAACCCATACTTCGTCTCTCAAGTCCATATGGATTATCACAGTAATTGATGGCCAATCAACTAAGCAAATAAGCATGAATCTTAATAGACAATCCCATAGAAATCAATAAGGTTAACAATGAAATATATCAGAATAAACTAATCCATAAAATCCATTTCAATCTCATAATAGAGTTTAAATCATAACTGAATCAAATCTACCATCCACATATTGAATAAACATCATAAGATACAATTAGGAATCAAAGAGAAAATAAAAGTATAGAATTAAACTGCAAATTTGTTCTCCTGCTCTAATATTGAATCTCTAATGCTTTCCAAACGCTTCAAGTCTTCAATCTAATCAACTCTAGAAATCACTACTCTAATCTACTTATTCAAAGTTGAAGAAAGAAAATAATAGTAGCTTCTTCATCCCCCAAGGGGTGGTGTCCCTTTACATGATGAAAATATGTCTAATATGTAAGCCCTAATTGAACCCCCCCTCTCAATTACGCTTCAATTGCACTGTTTAGTGAAAAGTCAGCTTTGGTCAACATCAGAAGTGGCGCGGCCGCGCTGGGAATGGCCTGAAGTTGGGCGCGCCCACGCTCAAGTGTTAAATCGCACTTTTTTGCTCAAGGGACTCGCGCGGTAGCACAGAAAATGCACTACAAATTCGTGCACCCGCGTGGTTGATTTTCTGATGCAATCTTTTCTGGTAAAATGGCCATAACTTTTGATTCGGGAAGAGTTACGGGGCCTGCCAGCTATCAAATTGAAGCTCTCGACGAGCTCTACAACTTTGATTCTTTGAGAATTGAAAAATAATGCACGAATGATGCTGAAATTGGAGTACCAGCTTCAAATAGTGTTCATGATCTTCACAACTTTTGGAATATATGAGGATGTCATCAATAAAGACAACAATGTACCGATCCAAATATTCTTTGAATACTCGGTTCATAATGACTAAGAATTCATAATGCCCATACCAAGTTCTGAAGGCAGTTTTTGGAATATCCTCAATTCTAATCTTCAGCTGATGATATCCAGAACGAAGATCGATCTTTAAAAAGAATTATGCTCCTTGTAACTGGTCAAACAGGTCATCAATGCGAGGTAGCAGATACATATTTTTGATGGTAACATGGTTCAATTCCCGGTAGTCAATACAAAGTCGCATACTCCCGTCTTTCTTCTTTACATATAAAACAGGAGCACCCCAAGGAGATGTACTAGGACGAATGAAACCAATGTCCAACAATTCCTGTAGTTGGACCTTTAACTCCTGAAGTTTAATAAGAGCCATTCGATATGGGGTTTTAGAAATGGGCTTTGTACCAGGTTCAAGATCAATAAAGAATTCAACTTCACGTTCTGGGGTACACCAGGAATTTCTTCAGGAAATACGTCAGGAAAGTCACTAACAACAGGAATATTATTCAAATCTGACGTGTCTTTATTCAAATCCATAACATGGGCTAAGAAAGCTTGACATCCATTTTTTAATAAACGAATAGCTTTATGGATTGATATAACAGTGATTGATTTTAGTGGTTTAGTTGCTTGAATTCGAACAACAGGTTGATTAGGAATATGAAAACTAACAACCTTACGAAAACAATCAATTTTGGCATGATGAGTAGTTAACCAATCAATCCCTAAAATCACATCAAAAGCAAGTATCTTTAAAAAGATAAGATCAACATGTAATGTGATGGTTCCAACTTGGATCAAACAAGATTTATAACCAGTGGATGTAATGAAAGTTTCTCCTAACGGAGTCTCCACAGATAGGTCAAAGTCTAATTTCTCTGGAGTCAAGTTTAAACGTTGAGCACAAGTAGGAGAGATAAATGAATGGGTAGAACCGGTATCTAGCAATGTATAAACTTCGCAAGAATTTATGATTAGCTTACCCGTGATCACCTCGTTTGGGTTCCTTGCATTTTGACCAGTCACAACAAACACTCTTTCAGGAACCGTTGACTTTGACTTTTCTGGGACAGCCTTTTGAGTCACCATCCCCGTTGGACTTGATTTCGCTACCGTACAATCTCGAGCGATATGTCCTTCCTTTCCATAATTATAGCATACCTTGAACTATTGTGGGCAGTTTGGGCTGATATGTCCCTCTTTCCCGCATTTATAGCATACAACCGGTGGCCGTTCTCCTCCCTTAGAACCAGTTGCTGCTGGTGCTGACGTCTTCACATTGTCGTTGTTGTACCTTCTCTTTTTAAAATCTCCTCCCGACTCACTTCTTCTATTATCATGGCCATGATTACCACCAGAGTGGTTACCGCTTTTGTCCATATTTTTCTTTCCCTGCTGGTTATCGTTGCTCCGATGACTGTTGTCACCGGTATGACCCTGGTTGTGGTCCCTTGGTTGAACATACTCGTTATCTCGCTCTAATAATTGAGCCCTACTGACAACATCTGAATATAAAGAAAATTTATGAGAAATGAGATACTGACGTATGTCGGGTTTTAAACCTCTCAGAAACATCTGCGTCATACGTTCCTCATTCTCCAACAAATTAGGTGTAAACCTGGATAACTCCGCGAACTTCGCCTCGTACCGGGACACCGTCATATTGTTCTGCTCCAGTCTAATAAACTCTACCTCCTTCATATGACGAATACTTTCAGGAAAGTACTTGTCATTGAACAATTTTTGAAACGTTTCCCAAGACATACTGAGTGCAGTTGGATGGGTACGCTTCACAGATTCCCACCAGTAATCTGCCTCATTACAGAACATAAAGGTGGCGAACGGAACCTTCTATTCCTCCGTGCATCCCAAGACGTCTAATATCTTTGTAATTTACTTGACCCACGTCTCCGCGTTAATTGGATCCGCTTTCCCCGCACTCGTGGTCCCAACTCTTTGAATCGCTTGGGTGTGACAAACCGTGCATTCTTATCATTTCCACCAGTATTTTGTACACAAGTCTCCTTCACCGATTTTTCATGAACTCGCATAAAAGCTTCTAAACATTCCATCGTTCATCGTCTGATCAGTGGTGTTGTTTATAGGAGGAACATTGCTTACTTTGTTGCACGTTTTCCTCATTGGTGGGTAAAGGTGTCTCCACGGGCTCATTTACTCCATTGTTAACATTCTCGCCCCATTCTCAAATCGCCATAAAACAAGGGTTAATTAAAGAAATTAACATATCACATAATATCCCTACATTCTGACCAACCAACAAATAAGCTTAGGTAGGACACACTAGCGAAGGATTTACTCGTCTTTCCCCTCCTAGTTCTATTCCCCGATCTCCGCCAGAGATCATATCCCTAAGCTCTGATACCAACTGTGACGCCCCCAAAATAGGTATACAACACCCATTCTGAGTCATCAAATACATGGTACAGAAATAACTACAACTTTATTAATACAATTGTCGTGAAAAATACGACAACACATAAACTGTGATTTAAAATACAAATATTGTCATCTAGACAATATCCACACCCAAATAAGTCATTATCACAATTATTGATATACTATTTTCAAAATAGTGAGGACTACTATAACAACTGCCTTGGAACATAACTCCACACCCCGACTACTCCCCGCTATATTCTCGCTTCCTGAGAAGAAAATGGAACAAAAAGGAAAAGAGTGAGCTCAACTAGCCCAGTAAAGAATATTATGACTAAGATAATATAGAACAAATTATCGTTAGTCCTCAACAGGAAAAAATCTGATAGAATACAATAGACAACAAGTTTTAAATCAATATTCGCAGTAAAAATAACAATTCATTAGAAGAGTTACGTAGAGAATGAAATCTACTTTCTTCTATGAATTTAAAAGTTTATCATCAATATTTTATCCCTGTAACATCAATCAATATACATCTTGAATCAAATATTCATCTTTGCACTACAGGCCAAAGATATTCATCAATTAGTCATATTCATCTCAACACTGCTCATCTTTGCACTACTGGACCAAAGATATTCATCAAAAATCATTCATCTTTGCACTACGTGCCAAAGATATTCAGTAATATCATCATTTAGGACTAACGATGATGAAAAATATTTTAAAGAAAACGAATCCAGTGAAACAAAAGAATAAATATTAAGGATTCGTATTTCGGTTTATCCATGTTCAAAAATACTTCATAAATAACCATAGTAGAGTAAAATTCAAGAATGATCAAAACATGGATACAATCAAAGCTAGTATACATAATAGATTTATTGGACAAAAACAAAAATTTAATTTTTCTATGAATAGTGCCGTATTCGTGAATAGTGTCGTATACGTGAATAGTAATCCTGACACTAAAAGACAAAAGAATTTCACAAGAAAAATCTTACCAATATTTTGGCATAATGATATTGAAAGAAATAATATCATTTAAAAAAAATAAATAACATCCCTTACCTCAAAAAGACAGTACCTCTAACTGGAATACTGGATATAGTGCTGAAGGAACTTAAACCGTATAGCAACACTCAAAGTATCAAAATACTCACAAGAATACGCTCGATAATATAGAGAGAGAAGATTTCAGTTTCTGGTGTGATTTTCAATTCTAACCTAAGCACCCTATTTATAGGAAAATGCTTAGAACACCAAAGCAGAAAATTTAATATAATATTAATATAAAAAAAAAAAATTCACGCCCACCTAAGACCAACTGAATTCATCTCATTTTACATACTAGTGGGGCCCACCAACTTGTTAAAAATGTTTTTCTTTTAAAAAATTATTAAATCTTCAAAAATCAATTATTTCAGAACTTCGGAACTTCAATAATTCATAATAAATAGCCCTTTTATCAGAAAAATTTAAATCTTATGTCCATTCCATAGGAAATTTAATTCTCTAAAACTTTGCGTAAGAAAGTTTTTCAAATTCCAAACAAAAATTGGCCAAAAACTTACAAACTGGACGATTTTGCGACTTATATAATTAAATTTCAAATCAAGAAATGGGGTCCACAATCATGAAAAACATGTTTTACATATTTTTAGTAACAAAAATACTCTTCCTCATCATTTATTCATATATCCCACATTCATTGTAAAAATATCACCATTATTATATTATTATAATATAATAATATATTTAAAAGAATTATTTTATCGTAAAAGATAAACTATCAATTTTCAACAATTGTCACATTAAAAATTTTCTCCATCTATATCCACATAAAATGAATATTTTCCTTATCATATAAATTAATAATTAATTATTCATAATAATATTACGTAATCACAATCTCGACAACCAAAGCCGCTCTTGAAGAGGGGCTTTTCAATAAGGATTTCTCCTTACTGGCGCGCAATTAGGTGACCAAACCTCTCCTTAGACAGAACTTTCTAGACATTGCCAATAATGTTATCTAATAATATTATTCAAATAATATAAATTATGTTCCGATAATGGAAAATACTGTGTAGTGACAATTATTGAAACAACAATAATATAAAATATCAACGTAGCAATTATTGAATCAATAAAATAAAATATTGAACAATAATTACTGTAATAATTATTGAGTAGTGCCTTCCTACGTAAGAATTAATAATTGGTGCAATACCGTGTGCTACTGTGTTTTAACCATCGAGTATTTCAACAAGATAATCTTGAATAACTACTCCTGTTATTTATAAACAACTTATACTTGTCGTTTTTTTCATCCAATCCCTTTCCGTTATGGGGCCCACACAAGGCTGCGCCGTCGTACGAATATTCCCCGATAGTAAGAATATTTCACGACCAAACGAATATTCCCCGACAACAATAAATATTTTATAACCACTTGCTTATTTGAAATGTTTGTGCATTTTACCCATAACTAACCACATTAATCAAATCAACCTTTACTATTTCAAAATAATAAATAGAGGAAATTCAATTTTATTTATAATAAGTTGGGGTCTTACAAGGACTCCTTTTGTAGAATCACCTTATAACTACTGAATCCAATTAGGAGTAAGAGTCCTAATTAAACCTCCTTATCCCACCAAATAAGGAAACACAATCTTTCTTTAATAAGGATTCTCTCAATGTCAAAATAAATATATATTATGGGTTAACACCAAATCTAGCCCATTAACTAGACCCAAATAATCACACTCCAACATTGTCCCTCAGTCTCTTATTATAAAGAACTTATAAATAAGAGACTATTCAAAAAGTCTCCTCGGGATTTTATCCTCGGGATTTTTATCCTCAGAATTTTTATCCTCAGAATTTTTATCCTCGAGATTTTTATCCTCGGAATTTTTATCCGCGGGATTTTTATCCGCTGGATTTTAATCCGCGGGATTTTTATCCTCCGAATTTTTATCCTCGGGATGTTCATCCTTTCGGGAGATCAAAGCCTTCTTGAAGGATGTTTGTCCGACCTTATAACCCCTCCGACCTTATGTCGCCATAATATCCGTCCCGACCCTTATGGGAGGCTTCGATCAGACTTTATATCTCTCGCCAAAAAGTAAACAAATAAGATATGATGAAACTGATGTGGCCCGAAGAGGAATCGCCAAAGAGATTGCCGAAGTGGTCTGAACCTAACTTCATCTGTTCCCATGTGGTCAACAGATGTTAATAGTGACGAAGGACAACGAAACCTTTTATTTAATATGTGGAAGTGATTGCTCGATCCCCTCTATTTGTGAAAACTAAGAGCCACACATATTCTATCTGAGGCTTGTTATTCTCCCGATGATCAGTGTTGATGTCAGGTGCTCGTTTTATTTTGCTGAAGCCGATGGGCTTGGATTGCCTTGGTTGGCTTCGAGAAGCATATAGAAGATGTTGTTGCTGACTCATGACATGATAGGCCCACACGAATTATTGTCTCTCATGTGACAACCCTTTTAGAATGTTAGCAGCAATGCATCTTTTACTCACCTGAATCAATAATCAAAGTGATTAATGCTTTGATTTAATATATATAACATGAATACTATCTCCACCTTTTATGATTTAAACGATGTAACGTGTAAAATAATAAATACTAAGATTCAATCACTTATCTCCTTCTTGAATCGGTGATTTTAAATCGACACTAGAACAAGTGTCTTGTTCCCACCACGATTTGCGCCAATGTTAACGTCAAATTTTGTAGAAATCACCTTAAAAAGCAAGCCAAAATCGCGCTAACGGTTGATTGTATAATTGTGCAATCAAACTCATGAAATACACTCACAAAAACATAAATAAAGGAATATAAAGTATGAACACAAGATTTACGTGGAAATTCAATTGGAAAAAAATCACGGAGAGAGAGAGTAATCCACTATAATAATATTGGAAGTACAAGTTGATAATATGGAGAGTACAAGTTGTGTATTTGTGTTGTATCTCTTGTCTTCTTGGCCCCTCTCCTTATTTTTTTGTATTTATAGATGCCATATCCACCTGAATCTAATTAGGAGTAGGAGTCCTTTGTAGAATCACCTTATAATAACAATTAATGGCTGATAGATCCTTTCCAAATTAAACCTTCTTATCCCACCAAATAAGGAAACACAATCTTATTTTAATAAGGACTCTCTCGCTGTCAAAATAAATATATTATGGGTCAACACCAAATCTAGACCATTAAATAAATTGGGTTACACCTTGGCTAGACCCAAATAATCACACTTTAACATTGCCCACCCGTCTCTTATTTATAAGGAACTTATTTATAAGAGAGTATTCAAAAAGTCTCCTCGAATTTTTATCCTCGGGATTTTTATCCGTAGAATGTTCATCCTTCCGAGAGATCAAAGCCTTCTCGAAGGACGTTTGGTGCTATTGCTGGTTGGTCCGCCGCGAACCACGCTTGCGCCGTTTTTAATCCCAGCTAACTCGAAGATTGGAAACCGTGCATCATGCATAGCTGACAGGCTGCCACTTTTATTGAAAAACAATTTCATGGGCATGTCCCTTTAGTCTGTGGTTGATGATGAAACCGAAGCCGCCTTTAAAGTACTTCAATGATATAAAAGCTTAAACTTTTATCTCTTGTCTTTGCCGAATTAAATTATTAGTGGGGTGACTCAAAGACCAATTTATCATCACCTGGACCAAAGTGTTAATGTTTAGATTTTACATGCATCATGTGAACACTACCGCTACATGCATAATATAAGAGAGAGAATATGTAAAGTTGTATCAATAATCAACTACGATCATGCTTCAATTGCTCTTGGCATAATACATATATACACCCGTACAAGTATATATTTAATTTAATAAAAAAGAATCACTTATCTCTTTTGGTGAATCGGTGATTTTAAATCGACACTAGAACAAGTTTCCCCCAGACGGCGCCAATGTTAACGCCAAATTTTGTGAGCCTGACGAAATTACCAAAACAACAGGCCAAAATCGCGCTAACGATTGATGGAGTATTTGATTATATCAAACTCACGAAATACATTCACACATACATAAATAAAGACATATAAATATGAACACAAGAATTTACGTGGAAACCCAATTGGAAAAAAATCACGGAGAGAGAGAGTAATCCACTATAATAATATTGAGAGTACAAGATGTGTATTTGTGTTATATCTCTTGTGTTCTTGTATCTTGTGTTCTTGTCCCCAAATCCTAACTTGTAGCCGTATATATAGAAGTCACCTCCATCCGCATCCAACTAGGAGAACTCCTTTTGTAGAATAACCTTATAACTACTAAATCCAATTAGGAGTAGGAGTCCTAATTAAACCCCATTATCCCACCAAATAAGGAAACACAATCTTTCTTTAATAAGACTCTCTCAATGTCAAAATAAATATATATTATGGGTCAACACCAAATCTAGCCCATTAAATAAATTGGGTTACATCTTGGCTAGACCCAAATAATCACAGTCCAACAATATTAAATATTATAAATTTAAAAAAATTACTTATTATAAAAAAAATCATAATTTTTAATAAATTATTTTAATTATAAAATTAAAAATATCTCAAATTTATTTACAAAAAAATAATAAAAATCATATAATTTAAAATAAAAAATAATATAAATTAATATAAGCGCAATTATTTTAATTACATGAAAAGTACTGCTCGTAATAAACTTGTAATTTAAAATTTACATGGATTACAACCCATTGATAAATTGATTTTTTTTTTTAAAAAAGACTCCATTCTGCTCTCTCTCTCTCTCTTACTTGAACAAGCCGGTTACTCCAATTAATTTTAAGAACTCTTTTGAATCTTGATTCCCGGCTGTTACTAGTAAATACTGATAAAAATGGCATCAAACTCACCCACAAAACTGTCCTTATGCTTCATCCTTTTCATATTTACATGTATCCAATCTGAAGCTGCCCAGCTTCAAGAAGCTAAAATCATGACCGTTTACCTGCAAGACCGGACAAGGGCCCCAACACCACAGTAGTCCCCATCGCCGGAATCCATCGGTCGTTCGGTGTAGTATTACTCTTGAACAAGATTTGTATGATGTATATAGACCAGAGTATGTAATACTGGATCATGATGTATATGAATCGTTTACTTTAAGCTCCAACTCTTTGCATGTTTAAAACTTCCTCCATTTCACAAAAACAAAAAGATTTTTGGGTACAATTAAAGGCAATGAAATATTCCATGATCCACATTTTTGGGTACAATTTATTACGTTACGGATAAGAGCTATCAACATAAAACCATTTCGTACGAGTTTAACAACTATGGAAAACAATTATTTCCCAATTATTCATTCTACAAGATCATTTAATAATAATTTAAAACAAGACAATTTAAAAGTTTATATAATCGTTATATTCCCAACAAATCATCACAAGCATATATTATTATTATGGCGGATAAATCCTAATTTCATTCTTTATTTCATCCTTTTTGTAAAGTACAAAATTTGGGTCATGCCACCCCACCCCAATACATCCGAAAAATGGAATAGAAGTAGAGAACTGGTGCCTAAATGCCATATTATGGCGGATGTCAGGAGGTCCTCTCTCTATAAATAAATAAATACATGCCATTCCACTCCACCAGATAAAAATCAAATCAACCAAATCCCATCATTGCTAGTTTACTTGCTCATTAATTATTCTACCTATTTTATCTAACATAATAACATATGGCTCCCATCAAACTCTCCTTAATTTTACTTGTAGCCATGTTCTTATGTTCAGAAACAAAACTTGAACTGGGCCTCCTTCAAGAAACCAGCATGACACTATACATCCAAGACTATGCATATGGGCCCAATGCTACATTGCTCCCAATTACTGGCGTCGGAGCCGACGGGGATTGGGCTTTCCATAATTTTGGTACCATTTTTTGTACTGATGACCCAATAACTGAGGGCATCGATGTCGGCTCAGCTCCAATTGGACGGGCCCAAGGTATTTATGTGACCTCGGCCCTAGATGGGTCCAATACCCATGTACTTATATCAGTGGTGTTCACAAATGAAGAATACAAGGGCAGCACTCTAGAGATACAAGGTGCCAGTCCTCAGTTTGAGAGGGTTAGAGAAGTGTCGGTGGTGGCCGGAACCGGTAAGTTCCGATTTGCGAGGGGTTACGCCACGTTCGAGACCGTTCACCTTGATATGGCAGCCGCCTACTCGGTTATTGAGTGCAACATCACCATGCTACATTATTGAAATTAATAAATTCCAAGTTTTCCTTGTTGTTTAAGAAGTAATACCAAATATGATTCAAAGTGTGGAAACTATATTGATTAGTGACTAATGTAGCATTACTATCTCTAATAAATATACATTATATAATTATTCCTTCATAATTAACATTTTAAACTACATTTATTGATTTGACAAAATACTTTTAGGGTCTCGATATAAATTAGACTATACAAGTGTGAATTATACTAGTAATACTTTTAATTTTATTAAACATTATTTTTAAAAGTTAAATAAATCACATAAAATTTTAATTTAAAAATATCTTAAGTTAGATTTTAAAAGTTCAATGTTGATCCTATATTATTTATTTAGAAGGGTGTACTTTTTATGTTGTTCACAAAATTTTTATTCACATTGGTATTTATCAATACTTTTGATATAGTTCATGATGTTAATTATTATTATAATTAAAATTAAATAATTTTTTATTTTCAAGTTGACAATAAATAAATGATATTAGTTTTATAAATTGAAAGAAGTAATTAAGATGTTTTTTGAATACGGAAAGAGAAACATGTTGTAATTTTTAAGAAAATAGACAAATAAAATATAATGTAAATTCAGATAATTAATGCATTTAGGGATAAAACTGTCTCTCTAGCGTCGGAATTAAATATCTAATTTTACTCCAATAATTATCAATATATTTTTTTAATGTATATCAAGTTAAAAAATAAATTTACAAACCATTCTAGGTCAAATGGGCTTTGCTACCATTTGTTAGGAGGTTATTCAGTGCATAAAATCGCAGCAGAAGGCCCAATACAAGTGTTTAAATCTATGGCTTGATCGACTATGGTTTAGCTAGTGGGTCTTGAGTCATTCTTGTATTAATTAACGTTTCACTCTTATTGCAGTATGTGTTTTGTGCAACTATTCTAAATTCTAAAATAAAATAAAGTCGTGCTTCAAGAACAAAATTGAAACTCTTAACAAGACCCCCTAAAAAAAAAGGAACAATTACATTTTATATTACATTTTAAAACATAATTACAACAATAGTGCACTCTTTAAATATTTACACAAGTAATGTCTTTAAAATTTTATTTTCATTATTAGTACATAGTTATGCTTCCTTTAATTATGGGATGTGTTTTAATTTGCTGATGACATGGCAATTCAGTTTTTTTTTTTAAATAAAATAAAAAACTAAATTCGCGTTTTTTATGGGATTGGGTTCATTTTAAATTTTATTTTTTTCACTGTACCGCCTCTTTTCGTTTGGAAACCCTTATTTGGTGTTTTGGAAACTTTCTTTGCTATACTATCGTATTCTCTATCCGTGTCCGCTTATATTCTTTAGTTGATTGGTGGTGTCGGTTGTTTGGTTTTTACTTCGTCTTTGTCGTATTTTGCTTCAGTTCGTGTTTATTCTTAAGGTTTTCGATTTGTTCATATTTTTCGGTTCTACATTTTTTGATTTCTTCTTCTCTTTTTTCGTGATGGTCTCTACGAGGAAGAGCATGGAGGGAGTGGGGATAAAAAACCGATAGGAAGAGGAAAAGAGTTTCTAGATGATTATTTATTTGAAGGTTTCGAAGTTATCTGTAATGGTGAAGGATAGTTCTCCAAAGTCTTCAAAACAGGGAAGAAGTTATTGTTGAAATCGGATGTTGATGATAAGAATATTGTGAGACATATGAAGAAGAAGGATAAATCTACGTGTATATTGATTCCGATTTTGAAGGTTCTCACGAAAAAGTTGCCAAAGAAGATAAAGTTGAGGCTCATAAATGGGAAAATTGTTCCTCGGCGAAACATTTGAAGGTTTGTTATTTTTTATTTTAAGAATATATATTTTTTTATTTGTTTTTGGTTTTTTATGTTTTTGTTTTCTGCATGGTGGTGTTTTGGTGTATGTTGTTGTTTAGTTTTTTGTTCAGTAGTATTATTGATGTTGAAGTTGTTGTTTGATAAAAATTTTATTTCCATTCCGAGTGTATTTTCTGAAACATAGTTTATTCTGTTTCAAGTTTTGTTCAAATTGTTGTTGATAAATTTTTTGTTTTCATTCATATTTTAGTGTCTGTTACAACAATATTCTCGGTAGGTCCCTAAATTTCATTTCTGTGATTATACAGGTTTATTTTGTTTTGTTAGTAACTTGCTAATTGATGTTTGGTTACCTTCATTTATATGTTTGGAAACTGATTTTTGTAATAGTTGTTAAAAAGTT
The DNA here is from genome assembly GCA_020205605.1 of Panax ginseng. Lineage (NCBI taxonomy): Eukaryota > Viridiplantae > Streptophyta > Magnoliopsida > Apiales > Araliaceae > Panax > Panax ginseng. The sequence continues at coordinate 101,927,498 of CM035144.1, read as the reverse complement.
TTATATTTTATTAGAGTTTGTGTTGTTTTAAGGATTGTTCAAATTGTTCTTGTTTAAATCATTTTTTCTTTATATTTGAAACTCAGTTACTATTAGATTAATTTTTGGTTACTACATTACATTATTGTTATTATATAGAGTTAAATAATGCAGGTAACTTACTAATTTATTTTTGGTTACCAATATTGTATTGTTTGAAACTAACGATATCATTGTTGTTTGTATTGTTATCTAAATTGTTTAGTATATAATTTGTTATATATTAAAGAGTCTAATTAGTTTGGGTTATGATCATTTGCTGAAATTATTTTGGTTAACATTGATATTGTTCATTTAATAGTTTTTGTTTTAAAGTTTTAAAGTTTTAAAGTTGTTTTTTATTATGGTTAATGTGTTTTTAATGTAATTTTTTGCATTTTCAGATTTGGGATCTATTCTACGAGGAGCATAATTGAAACTTTTCAGCAAAAGTTATTTATTGGTGTGATATGGAGGTTCCAAATATTATTAAGAACAAATTGTCTGAGGTACAATTGAATAAGTTTAAGTTGACATGTTTTGGAAAATTTTTAGAGTTTGAGCAAACCGTAGCAGATGTTTTCCCGATAATAATTCATCGTGCTTTGATTAGGGAAGTTTATCAAAGGGATAATGGGGAGTTGTGGTTTCTATTTGGTGAGAGAAGGGTAAGGTTTGGATTGCCTCAATTTTGTTTGATTTCTAGTTTGAATTGGCAAGGAGTTGAAGACATTGATAGTTTTAAATACATTGAAAATTTGATGGTGGAGAAGTTTTTTGGTGATGAAGTTGTAACTTGCTCTACTATCGGGAGGATATATAGGAGCGTTGTTTTTTATGATGATGATGAGGCAGTCAGGATGTCCATTATTTTTTAGTTTTTAATTTCATACTAGCTACTATTTCTGACAATTATGTTGATAAAGCTTTGTTTAACTTTTTGTCTTGTGGGAATATTGAAAGTTATCCATGGGGTAAATTTGTTTTTCAACAAACAAAGAACTCTCTATCCCTTGCAGTTAAGGGTCATGTAAGGAAGGATAAGCATGGTGGGGTGATTTACAATTTTTATAGGGATAGTTACTGCAAATCTTACAAACTCAATGGATTACCTTATGTGTTTCAAGTTTTTTTGTTTGAAACAATACCTACTTTAAAAGTCAGAGGCTTTTGTGTTGACAATCATGCTGCAGAGTTTAGATTATTTAGATGGAGGGAGATAGGAAAGCCTCCCAAGAATGAAAAATTGAATGATCTTATTTTTGGATCTGGTCAGGTATGTTGGTTACCATTTGCTTTATATTTGGTTACTGTTTTTTTTTTTTTGTAATGTTTTGTTTATGTTTTATATTTAATGTTTTTGACATTGTATATTTGTTGCTATTATTATGTTTCAGTTGATTATTCAGACTCTTGTTCCTACGGAGGATGAAAAGGTTCTTATTGGGGTTAGGGGTTTTCATTTTTTTAATGGTAATGATAAGGAGCAAAAATTTTTGATTTTAAAGTTGAATCATCAAGGAAGGTTAAAGATCTTAGGTTTTCTATTTCGATGTGGAAAAATTTATTGATTCACGGGTTAAACCTTTGGAAGGCAAGGTGATGGAGGTGAAAAAAGAAATTGATAATTTGGGTGTTGAATTAAAAGATCAACTGCAAGTGTTTTTCAAATTCATTTGTAGGGATGTAAAAAGATGTTTAGAAAGTATTTAGGTGGTCAGTCTAGTTTTAACAAACATAGAAATGATGATGATGATGATGATGATGATGATGATGATGATGATGATGATGATGATGATGGTGATGATGATGATGATGGTGATCTTTGATCTGGGTGAGAATGTTGATGGTGAGAATGTTAAAGAAGTGGTGGTAATGTTAAAAACAGTGTTGATGGATTTTAGTCAATTACGCATGTGAATGTCAAAGATTTCCAGATATTTGTATGGGTATTCCTTCTAAAGTTGAAGATGGTTTGTTTGAGCAGTGGTTTAAGATTGGATTAAATAACACGAAAAGGTATGTATATTGGAGTTTAATCTACTTGCATTATGTTTTTTAATATGTTATAAAATCATTTCTTTTATATTTGTAATATGTTATTGTTTTGAAGGATTAAAAAATTTCCGGGTAACAATGACAAAATTGAGCCTCCATTCAGATTTGGGTCCATGTATCAATTTCCTCAAAATGTGGTTTTATACATGCTAAAGACCCAAGGCGTTAGCTAGATGATGATGTGAGTTTTTTTATTACCTTTTGTAAATATGTTTGTTAGTTTTGGTTACCTAATGTAATCATATTGGTTACTATATGAGTATGCATTGGTTACTATTCTGTTACAGTATTATTATTTTTTTTCCTTTATTTATCTTAGATTGCTATTCTGTTTTTAATTTATGTTCAGCACATCAACATATGTTTGTACTACATTCGTAAACTGGCTAGACACTCAAACAAAATTCAACTAAGGGTTACAACAACAGATTGTTGGTTCCATATAAAGTTGTCCAATTTGTATGGGGAATATTGTAATAAAAATTGTGATAAGAATCTGTTGTTGGGCTCTGGTGATATAGCTGAGTATATTCATGGATTTGTTATGGAAGTCAACACACCGTGGGTTACCGTTGATTTTATCTTGTTTCCCGTACATATGTCAGCTCCTGGTAATTGGTTTTTGCTAGTTTTTGATGTGCATCGCAGAGTATTAGTGGTTTATAATTCTCTATAACAGGATAGGAATATAATGCGCACAAATATTATGGATGTATGTGAGCCGTACATTTTTATTCTTCCCATAATTTTGTCTAGTTGCGGGTTTTGGAAGAATAGATATGATATAGATTTCAATAGTGTTCCATACCGCAACAAAGGAGAACACGATATTATTGATCTCGAATTTGCCGAGGGTCTTCCTGAACAAATTGAAGGGTAAGTTTACATTGTTTTTATTTTTCTGTTTTCCATATATCATGAAGTTTGTCTTGATTTGTTTTATATCTTTATTGTTTTTTCAGCGATTGCGGAATGTTTACAATTTCTTTTGTGGAACATTTTCTTCATCAGACGATTTCTGAAATGCCAAAACCATTTCCAATCCTTCAATACCGCAAGAAGCTATGTGTCAACTTGTTCAACCATGCGAGGAACAAACAACTAGGTGGATATGAATCTGATTCAGAATATCCATGAAGATTCGCTAGTGAAGACTAGTTTGATTATGCATCATGTTATTTTTATTTTTTTTGTCTATTCGATACCATTTGATATGGTTATTGGTTGTGGAATGTTTTGTAACTATTTTGATAATTGAATGATGTATTAATTTTTACTATTGGAAGGATGAGTATGTTTTGATGGATCACATTGATGTTTTTTGTTTTGTATTTATTTATGGTATAGTGGGTTGTTAAATGTGCATATTAAGGTAACTATTTGATCTGTTATTGGTATCCGATTAGTATTAACCATATATTGTTAAAAACATTTTAAAATTAATAATGTTGGTTCTGTTATTATGATCATTTTTTTTTGTGTGCAAATAGTTGTAATTATGTACAAATTTAAAATTCAATTTGTTTTATTTTTTTTAAAGATTCAATTTGTTGCTAGATTTGCATATATAGTTAACATTTTTCGTTGTTGTTAGTAACCAATCAGCCATAACAGGAAATTATATCCCAGTTTACACTTTATATTATGTTTTTTTATGGTTTAGTTGGTTCACAAACAACATATATTATTTATAATAATAAGTATTTTTGGTTTACCAAATAGATATATTTATTTAAAATTTCTCTATTTGTGGTTTTTCAAATAGTTATATTTGTAATAGCATATGTGTTTTACATGGTACAGTAGGTAGTCAAAATTTTATTTACAGGTAATTATTTTAGTTTTACGTAGTAACCAAAATATACATAAATATGTCTGTTATATATTATGTTATTTGAAGTTAGAATTAATTATTTTTTAAAGGAAATTAATGAAAATAAACATATTTCAAAACAGGAAATCAGTCATAATAGGAAATGTTATCACAGTTTACTCTTTATATCATGAGGAGTAATAGCACATGTTTTTAACATGGTACAGTAGGTAGTCAAAATTGTATTTACAGGTAACTATTTTAGTTTTAGTTAGTAACCACAATATATATAAATGTCTTTTATTTATTATGTTAGTTGAAGTTAGAATTACTTGTTGTTAAAATTAAATTAATGAAAATATACATATTTAAAAAACAGAAATCAACCATATAATAGAAATTATATAACATTGTCACTTTATATTATGTTTTATTTTTTATGGTTTAGTTGGTTCACAAACAACATATATTGTTTATAATAAAACTAGTATTTGTGGTTTAGCAAATAGTTATATTAATTTAAAATTACTCTAACAATGTGTGTAATAACATTTGTTTTTTATATGGTATACGAGGGTAATCAAAATTTCATTTACAGTAAACTATTTTAGTTTTAGTTAGTAACCAAAATATATATAAATAAGGTTGTTATATATTATGTTATTTGAAGTTAGAATTACTTGTTGATAAAATGAAATTAATGAAAATAAACATATTTCAATATTGTGCAATATAAATTTTGTTTTATTTAATCAATAAAATGATTACAATATGTATGGATATTGAGCAACCTCAGTAAACATCAAGGAGTCTATTACAATTTTTTTGATGTTGACGAATACTAGAACATTTTTGGCCTCAAAATTGGTGGATTATTGCATGTTTTCTTGTTGTGTCCTTTTTCTTGGCATCGTCTGCATTTATTCTGAACTGTATTTTCAGACATATGCTTGTACCTTTTAATCTTTGGTCATCCAGCCGGCCTTCTTGTATTTGGTGGTTTGACAAATATGTTTTTAATCTCGTCTGGAACATCCCAATTCTCTTTGTCATCTAACAGCATGATTGAAGTTGAATATGTGTCTACCAAAAAAATTTTTGAATAGTATTTTGAGCAAAAGTCATAACAGCTCATATTCCTTTTGCTAATAACAGCAGCAGCGTGTGAGCAAGGTATCTCATGGTATTGAAATTTATGGCATATGCATGTCTTTTGTTCCATGTCCACGATAAATTGTTTGGTGACATCGTAAACAGTAAAACTAACTAGATTCGATGTCTCAACCTACAACACAATTTAATAGTGTAGTTAGTATGTATAATAGTTATTTTTTTTGAAAAGATGGAATAATTAAAGTCATGTGTACTGTTGGTAACTTTTACACTTTATATTGGTTACCAAAAATGCATAATGTGGTTTCCTATAAATGTAAATTTTATTTTTTCGAAGATATGCAATATCAATTTAGGAGTTTTATGACTGGCCTTAATTTTCTTTGACTCGATGATATTATCTTGCAATCTTCTCTCAGATGTTGTGGATAGGTTTGTGAAAGTTGATATTGCTGATTGCTTGTTTGTGAAATACCATCTTTGAACCATACAACGTAGGCATTTAATCTTCGACGCAACTGGAAGATCTCTGATTCCCTTAATTGCATGGTTAATAGATTCAGCGGTGTTTGAAGTCATTGTTGAATACCTGCTTATAGTTCCATGGAGCCTCGTGCACTTTTCTAGCTTAACTTCTTCTTTTAGATATTTCCTTATTCGAGTATCAATTGCATCAAGTTCAACCATATGTATGTTGAATTCTTCTATAGTGTAAGCCCTACAAGCTGCGTTGTATGCTTTCTTTATCTCTTCTCCTTTCTTTTTGAATCTGTTTTTTATCTTTTTTAAGATATGGTATGTGCATGAACCGTGCATTACATCAGGGAATACAGAGTTAAGTCCCTTGATTATTGCTTCATGTCTATCTGAAACGATGCATTGTCCTTCTCTAACACCACAAACATTTCTCAAATTGATGAAAAACCATCTCCATGATAATTCATTTTCACTGTCAACAACTGCAAAAGTAATCGGTATAATGTTCCTGTTTGCATCTTTCGTGCTTGCTATGAGCAGTGTACCCCCATTGGTTAATTGTATGAATGTTCCATCAACTACAATGATTGGGAAACAATGTTTCCATGCTTCAATGGATGCTCCTATTGCGAAGAAGAGATATTTGAAGCGACCATTTTTTCCAACTCCAAGGATGTGATGGTTCCTGAAATGAATTTTAAAGTAAGGTTAATGTAATTATATGTAATAAATATTGTCCAAATTTGTAGTTAGGATTATCATGTGTATTACTTTTGCTATCTAATTACTTATATTTTAATGTCTTTCATAGTGTTAAGATGGTATCTAAAATGCTATTTAATAGTTTCATTTTATGTTGGTATTTATCTGCTGTAAAAATCAGATTCAGTTTTATTTCATTAAAATATGTAGTAGCCAAACATGTATTTGTAGGTAACTAAATTACTTCATTAGAGTAACCAAAATATTTGAAACATTTAATAAATAGTTTACAATTGTTACCTGGATTTTTTTTTTGCAACATGTGCAACCAAGAAGGGATCAGAGTGTAGTCGTGTGGATTTCCTCTTACTTTTTCCATTGCTTTTTCCTTTGATCTCCATGCTTTTTGGTAGGAGATGGACACATTATATTCCGTCATCATGTCTTCCACAATGTCGGTTGGTGTGTAAATTTTCTTGAAGTTAGTTAGTTTATGCTTTATGCACTCACTAACCATCTCACTATTTGCTTGTCTGTGATCTCCAAGCAATATGTTGGACGAACAAGTGTGTACATCATTAAATTGTCTTACCTTGAACATAGTTGTTTTCCGAAACTTTGATGCTCTTAGTTTCCATTTGCAATTTCCATTGTCTATGCATACCAGAACAAAATCTCTACCACTTGTTCTTTCAACCTTGTGTTGTCTGTTTTGCCTTATGGAATGTAGCCTTATTTCCTGTGACAGAATTTTCTTGTCTTTGTAAGTTTGATGTATTTTGACTCCAAACTTATTCGGATCGGAAATGACCTCATCACATTGTTCTCTAGTGTTTGCTATGTTCTGGTTTCTGGCTTGTTCTTTGTCAATTACTTCAATTGCCAGCTGCTCAACATATTGTGATCGAATTTGGTCTTCTTATGTTGCCAACGAAACAAATTCAAAATTCCATTGTGTCAATCTCATTGGCGTTTCTTCTTGCACTATATATTCTTCTTCATTTATCACGTTATGTAAGATTGTAGTCCCTCCAATGCTGTATTCAGAATCTATTATTAATGGATACTTTCCATGTTCATCTGAAATTCTACTGATTTCTATATAGAATCTTAAGGTTGCTTCATTTGTCACCTTGATCGGAGGAATGTTGCTTTTAATCTGAAATTTGATTGATAATTCTGTTGTGTTGTAGTCTAGACTTAATGCAGTACATATCAAGTTATGCATTTCTGTGAATGAACAATTTGAAGGGACTAGTAGGCCTAAGAACTTCAAATTTTGATATTGGCTCTTTACCCATCATCCACGTTAGTTGAAGTAAACTACAATCTAAGCATATCCATGGTTCGAATCTTGAAAAATAACATTCACACAATAATGAAATTAGTGGCCAAATCTTTATATGAATGTTCCCAAAACATTGTATGCGTAACAAAATAAGATTGTGTAACAAATATGCTTTGGTAACTGTAATAATTTATATTCTTTAATTGGTGACCAAATTAACATTATTCAGTGGCCAAAATAGCTTTTTTTAGTATACATGCTTTTTAATCATTCACTTTTTTTCCTATTTAAAATCAAATATGTAAATCAAAAAAATTAAGATGTTTTGAAGGTGAAATACTAAAATATCAACTATTAAATATAGGTAACCAAACATTTTTATATTCATGTTGCCAAAACAAATATTTAAATTATGTTAAAATTTCGAATGTGTATCAAATACTATTTTGTAACTGAAACAAGGTATATTCATTATTTGGATACTAAAGAAACATTTTTCAGTAACCAAAGTGGACGTATTTAGTATCAATTATTATGCATCAAAATGCTTTTAGTTTGTTTATAAAAACATCACAATTTATAATGTCCTGAAGATGAAATTCTAAATATAAAACTCTAAAAACAAGGAATCCAAATCTTTATATGAATGTTGCCAAATTATTATATAAATGTTTCCAAAATATGAATTTGTAACAAATACTATTTGGTTACTGAAATTAAAAAAAGCTATTTATTTGGTTATCAAATTAACATTGTTAATTAACCAAAATATACGTTATTGGTATCTTTAATACTACAAAGTACTTTTTTCATTCCGTCTATATTCAAAAAATAAATTATGATGTCGTGAAGGTGATTTGCCAAATACTGAACACTTAAAACAAGGTAAACAAATCTTCATATGAATGTCCCCAAAACTTTGTATGCGTAACAATTCATAGGTAACAACAAATTATTTCAATATATAGATTAACTGATTCGTACCTTTGTATTCTCTTTCGAGATTCGGTTTGTAATCTCTGCTTAAATCTTTTCTTTCGATTTTTCTAACCTTTGATCGGTTTGTGCATGTCATTTTTTTGATACTCTGTTTTTGCTTCTCTGTGCTTTAAATTACGCTTCTTTTGTATGAATGTTTCTGCTTCTTTCTGAATGATCCGATCTTGAAGATGATGATTATCTGTAAAAGCTTTTGGTTTGTTCTTCTAAGGAGCATTCGTTTCTTGTCTCAATTTTTGAATGTTTTGTTGAGTTTGTAACTGCCGTATATAGTGGGAGTAGTTTTCTCCTTGAATCAAGGTGTTTATATTTTAGTTGTTTTGGTATCTGTGACGTGGACTGCACTTCTATTGATATTATTATATATTATTGCACTATTATTATAATTATTTAATTGGTGCACTATTTTTGTAATATCTTTCTAATAGTTGTATACTTATGTAAAGGACCCTAAAAAAAATATTGGCTTAAATCCAAGAACCCCTAACTTTATAGTCCAACGCCTAAATTCAAACAGTTAATTAATTCAATCGATTCTATTATTAGGACAAAGAAAAAATATTGATTTTCAAGTGTTGTTGATTTAGAGAGAGAAACATAAATGTGAATTCCTAGTTGTGATAGATCATATGGATAGTTAGTAGAGATAGATAATGAGGTTGGACTTGTAGTTACAAACAACAATTTCCCCAACTCAGATGGGACCCGTCGGATTTCGATCGTTCAATTTTTTTTAAAAAATTATACAATTATATGAAGATTGGGTATGGGATATATCCTATAGCCCGGACCTTGACCCGAATATATAATTATTTTTAAAAGTATCCTTTTATATATGTATAATTATGTAATTATTTAGATTATTTTATTAAAAATTATAACATTTGTAATACAAGGTGTTAGTAATAGAAATATTAGATATTTTGTTTGATTTTGAATTAAAAAAATAATTAATAAGGGTAAACGTGACAGGTATGGAATAATTATTTTCGAGTTCAGGGGTGATGTATACATTGACAGGATATGTAGCTAGTATACAAGGGAGGATATCCTAAACCATATACATATCACGTTGTCAGTTCTACTTATAGTAAATCTCCCGCTCTAATTTGGGCTCGAATTCAATTAATTGATGCCCTAATCAATACCATCAATATTATATTATACTGTAAAAAGACATAAGTCAATCCATGAACGGAGTCGACTTTTAATTAATTAAGAGTTAACTAGGTGATAACTCATAATTGGTACGAGTCTAATTCAATTTTTTTACGCTCTCTTCTCTGCTTCATCTTCAGTTTCCTTTTCACTTAATAAATTTAATTGACTCCTCCTCTCTTCTCTGCTTTTGCTGAGAACCAGAGTATCCTCTCTCTACCTCAATCTCGCCATTCTCACATTTCTAATTTTAGGATCTGTCTTGGTTTTCCTCTCCTCTTCAGATTTTCACTTTCTCTTCGTCTTCATCTTTCAGTTCCACATGCGAAAAGGAAAAATATCAGGGCTTGGTTTATACCCGGATTTGATTTTAGTGGTTTTGATAATGCCCAACCCGTTTTGGAGGTAGCTGCAGTGTTAACTGCTATCATAGTTGTTCATAAAAGTGGGCATTTCTTGGCGGCTTATCTTCCGGGAATTCGTGTAAGTAAATTTGCAGTTGGGTTTGGTCCAGTTTTAGCTAAATTTAATGCAGACAATGTAGAGTATTGACTTAGAGCATTCCCTCTTGGTGGTGGGCTTGTGAGTTTTCCTGATAATGATCCTGATAGTGATATTCCGGTAGATGATGTAGATTTACTTAAGAGTCGACCAATATTTATAGGGTTGTTATTTCAGCTGGTGTAATTGTCAATTTTGTGTTTGCTTATATGATTATCTTTGTACAAGTATTATCTGTTGGATTGCCTATGCAAGATGGCTTTCCTGGGGTGTTTGTGCCCGAGGTTCGGCCCTTGTCCGCTACATCTCGAGATGGGTTTCTCCCTGGTGATGTAATTCTTGGGGTTAATGGTGTTGAATTGCCAAAACAAGGTCCTAATTTGGTTTCTGAGGTTGTTGATATCATTAAGAAAAATCCATAAGCAAATGTGGTGCTGAAGGTTGTGAGAGGGAAGCAGGATATTAAGATTAATGTTTCCCCTGATAGGAATTCTGATGGTACAGATCGAATTGGGGTTCAATTATCACCTAATGTTAAGTTCTCGAATGTTAGACCAAAACACAAAAGAATCTCATAGAAGCTTTCAATTACTCAGGACGAGAGTTCTGGGGTTTAACCTCTAATGTTTTTGATAGCTTGAACCAGACCTTATTAAATTTCTCAAAAACTACCAAAGAAGGTTTCATCCCTGTTGTTATTATAGCTCATGGTCCGAAGTTATGAAATCAAACATAAATGGTCTTTACCAATTTGCTGCTATTCTGAATCTTAACTTTGCAGTGAAAAATCTTCTTCCTTTGCCCGCCTTAGATGGGGGCTCTTTGGCCTTGATACTCGTTGAAGCAGCCAGAGGTGGGAGAAAACTCCATTCAAAAATAGATCAAGGGATAATGTCATCGGGAATCATGCTTGTTTTAGGTCTTGGGCTATTCCTTATCATCGGGGATACACTAAACCTCGATTTCATCAAAGATTTGTTGTGATCACTTGGCATAGTCTGTGTAATTTGAATATGATTTGGGGTTCAAAAACTTCACGGCACTTGCGTAAGCTTTATTGCGAGTGACGTTGCATGAAAGAGATCAATGGAGTTCTTATTGCTGCTTGAAATAGCCTCTTTCGCCTCCCAATAAATTATCAGGCAGATAGTAGTTACACCCGACATGGATTTGAAGTCGATAAGATTTATTTTTTTGTGGTATTACTGGCACGTGTTAGTTTGATTACTTTGGTCAAATTGATCACTTTTATAATAAAATTTTATATTATATTGTTATAAATACAAGTGAATGAACTATAACCAACTCTCCGGTCATCTTCTCCGGCAATCCAAAATTTTTCATGCGAGATTTTTAGTAATTTTCTGCTCAGATTAGATCTACTATATTTTAGGAGTCTTCACCGTTAGATCTAAGTTTTTCGACGAAATTCTGACAAAGCTTAATCTCTTATTTTCTCTTGTTTAATACTTGTTCAAATCATTTAAAACAAGTACAAATATAACATCTATACATAAAATCTATGAAATTAACATCTATAATTGAAAATCAAATGATTACCTTTATTAATTGGTTTCATTTTCTTCCTTTCTTCCTGCTTGTCCCTTCTTTGTCCCAAAAATAATTTCCTCTCCAATTCCAAGTTCAGGCGCCCATGCCATAATAATTAAATTTATTTCCTCTTTTAATAACTCATTTATTCGTTTAATTATACCATTTATCCTAGAATAATAAATTAAATTAGACTTTTATTTCATAAAAGTCGGGATATTACAGAAAACAATTATTCTACACGATCATTTAATAATAATTTATAACAACATAAAACCATTTTGTACCAGTTTAACAACTATGGAAAACAATTATTTCCCAGTTATTCATTTTACAAAATCATTTAACAATAATTTAAAACAAGACAAATTAAAAGTTTATATAGTCATTATATTTGCAATAAATCATCACAAGCATAATAATATATTATGGGCGATAAATCCTAATTTCATTTTTTATTTTATCCTTTTTATAAAGTACAAATGCCACCCCACCCCACCCCAATACATCCGAAAAATGGAATTTCAGTAGAGGTACCTAAATGCCATATTATGGCGGATACCAGGAGGTCCTCCCTCTATAAATAAATAAATACATGCCATTCCACTCCACCAGATAAAAATCAAATCAACCAAATCCCATCGTTACTACTCATTAATTATTCTACCTCTCTTATCTAAAACATAACAACAGATGGCACCCATCAAACTCTCCTTAATTTTACTTGTAGCCATGTTCTTATGTTCGTAAACAAAGCTTGAATCTGGCCTCCTTCAAGAAACCAACATGACACTATACATCCAAGACTACGATATGGGCCCAATGCTACATTTCTCCCATTCTGACTGCGTCGGGTGAAGGCGGGGATTGGGCTTTCCATAATTTTGGTACCATTTTTGTGTCTCGATGACCCAATAACCGAGGGCCTCGATGTTCGGCTCACTCAATTGGATGGGCCCAAGGTATTTATGTGACCTCGGCCCTAGATGGGTCCAATAGCCATGTACTTATATCAGTGGTGTTCACAAATGAAGAATACAAGGGCAGCACTCTAGAGATACAAGGTACTAGTCCTCAGTCTGAGAGAGTTAGAGAAGTGTCAGTGGTGGCCGGAACCGGGAAGTTTCAATTTGCGAGGGGTTACGCCACGTTCGAGACCGTTCACCTTGATATGGCAGCCGCCTACTCAGTTATTGAGTGCAACATCACCATGCTACATTATTGAAATTAATTAAGACCAACTTTTCCTTGTTGTTGAAGAAGTAGTAATACCAAATATGATTCAAAGTGTGGAAACTATACTGATTAGTGACTAATGTATCATTAATATCTTAATAAATATACATTATATAATAATTTCCGGCCATAATTAACATTTTAAACTACATTTATTGATTTGACAAAATACTTTTAGGGACTTGATATAAATTAGACTATACAAGTGTGAATTATACAGTAATACTTTTAATTTTATTAAACATTATTTTTAAAAGTTAAATAAATCACATAAAAATTTTAATTTAAAAATATCTTAAGTTAGATTTTAAAAGCTCAATGTTGATCCTATATTTTTTATTTAGAAGGTCGTATTTTTTTTATGTTGTTCACAAAATTTTTATTCACGTTGGTATTTATCAATACTTTTGATAGTTCATGATATTAGTTATTATTATAATTAAAATCAAATAAATTTTTATTTTCAAGTTGACAATAAATAAATAATATTAGTTTTATGGGGCGAAAGAAGTAATTAAGATTTTTTTTGAATACGGGAGAGAGAATCTGTTGTAATTTTTAAGAAAATGGACATATAAAATCTAATGTGTAATTCAGATAATTAATGCATTTAGGGATAGAACTGTCTCTCTAGCGCTAGAATTAAATATCTAATTTTACTCCAATAATTATCAATATATTTTTTAGGAGGCTAGTCAGTGCATAAAATCGCAGCAGAAGGCCCAATACAAATGTTTTAAATCTATGGCTTGATCGACTATGGTTTAGCTAGTGGGTCTTGAGTCATTCTTGTATTAATTAACGTTTCACTCTTACTGCAGTATGTATTTTGTGCAACTATTCTAAAACAATATAAAGCTGTTCTTCAAGAACAAAATTGAAACTCTTAACAAGACCCAATAAAAAAAAATTGGCTTAAATCCAAGAACCCCTAACTTTATAGTCCAACGCCTAAATTCAAGCAGTTAATTAATTCAATCGATTCTATTATTAGGACAATTGATTTAGAGAGAAACATAAAATGTGAATTCTGAGTTGAGATAGATTATATGGATAGTTGGTAAAGATAGATAATGGGGTTGGACTTGTAGTTACAAACAACAATTTCCCCAACTCAGATGGGACCCGTCGAATTTCTATCGTTCAAATTTTAATTTTTTTTTGTACAATTAGATTAGGATTGGGTATGGGATATATCCTATGGCCCAGACCTTCACCTGAATGTATAATTAATTATGTTTAAAAGTACCCTTTTATATATGTTTAATTATTTAACTATTTAGATTATTTTATTAAAAAAAATTATAAATTTGTAATACAAGGTGTTAGTAATAGAAATATTAGATATTTTGTTTGATTTTGAATTAAAAATAAAAATTATAATTTGAAAAAAATAATAATTAATAAGGGTAAACGGGACGGATATGGAATACTTGTTTTCGAGTTCAAGGGTGATGTATACATCGACAGGATATGTAGTTAGTATATGAGGGAGGATATCCTAAATCATATACATGTTGTGAGACCCCGAATTTTATGAAATGAAAGTATTCAATATTCTTATAATTATTCTATTTAGTAAATGGTTAAATTGATAAAAGGTTAAAGTTAAGGGTGATATGTAAAATTTTTTCAAAGTAAACAAGTTGTTATAAAATAATTGGTGATAAAAGTATAGTAATATGCATGGTTGCATAGTAGCACACGGTATTGTACAGTATCTTTGATTATTGATGATTATGTGAGAAGTCACTCAGTTTTATTTATTTATTGTCATAATATGTTATATTATTAAATCAGTAATTGAGATAGAAAAGTTATTCATATTATTATTTGTAATATTGACAATGTCTAGAAGTTCTGTCAAGGAGAGGTTTGGTCACCTAATTGCGCGCCAATAAGGAGAAATCCTTATCGGAAAGCCCCCTCTTCTTGGGAACGACCTGGTTGTTAAATATTGCGAATTATAATAATAATGAATAAATGTTATTAAAAATCGAATTTGAGTTCGGAGTTGAATTTGGAGACGCGGACGTGATATTTGAGTCCGAAACGATGAAATTAGTAAAAATAGACTATAAACACAAAATTTTCTGGGGTTAACTTTTTGGTCAAAAAGTCAACAGTTGACTTTTTCGGAAAAAGTCAAACTTCAAAATTTCAAAAATAAATTTTTTGATAAAAATAGTTTCATTGTGTTGAGATTATTAGTGTTAGTGGAAATCGACATTTATTTCGATATTAATTGATGTCTGGAAGTTATATTGACCAATCGGGTAATTAACCGAATAAATGAGCATTTAATTGCTATTAATTTACATGATTATAACTATTTGTTCACATGTGTGTACTATTGATTCACATTCTTGTACTATTAGAGGAGGTGGTGCAAGATTGATAATACTTGCATGACTAAGTTAAAAATGGAGGTATAGATGGAGGTACTATACTTTAATTCGTATTTTCACATGATTATAACTATTGATTCACATGATTGAACTATTGATTCACATTATTTACTATTAGGGGAGGTGGTGCAAGTTTGATAATACTTGCAGGACTAAATTAAAAATGAAGAAAAAGAGGGAGGTATTATACTGTAATATTTTGAGCCCCGAAACGTGCAATTATTGAAACTATATTTTCCTATAAATAGAAGCTCATTCTTCCTTCATTTCTCACCAATTCACTAAAGCTATAGAGCAATTATTATAGAGAGAAATTATAAAGAGAAAGAAGAAGAAAGTCTTTACTTCACTATTCCAAAGATCCGCTTTTCTTCTAAGGTAAGGGGTATTATTTCTTTCGTATTCATGAAGAGAGCTATTGTTATTCCATTCCTTATTATTCTGTTGGAGTAAACTGTATACGCGGACTACCGTATACATGGTGAAATTCTTCCATTATTCCATTCTTTATTATTATATTGGAATAACTTTATCTATCACAAGTAATCGCATATATGGTGAAATTCTTCTCATTATTCCATTTTTATTATTCATTGGAATAACTCAGATATGCGACTCACCGTATACATGGTGAAATTCTTCCATTATTCCATTCTTTATTATTATGTTGGAATAACTTTGCCTATGCCAAGTTTCGCATACATGGTGAAATTTTTATGTTATTCCATTCTTTATTATTACATTGGAATATTCATGCATCTGCGGATTACGCATGACCGGTTCCATTCTTTATTATTCATTTGGAATATCCTCATGCATGCGAATACGCATGACCGATTCCATTCTTTATTATTCTGTTGGAATAACTTGTGTACGTGGACTATCGTATGCATGGTAAATTCTTCTGTTATTCCATTCTTCATTATTCTGTTGGAATAACCTGTCTATGTGGATTACAACATGCATGGTGAATGATCCTTCGTATTTATTCCTTATTAAATTGTGGAAATGATCTGTCTACATGGATTACCGCATGGCGATTTAAAATCCATTTGCAGTTTCGTAATTTTTCTGGACCTTAAAAATTCTGGGAAAAAATTGAAATGATAATTTGATGAGTTTTCTAGATTGTGTCCAAAAATAGCGATTTTTGGATGTATAGATTAGGAGTTATGAATTTTACGGGAAAAGACTATTTTAAAAGTAAACCCTTATAACTCCTTGTGGTTAACTCCAAAATTGGTGAAATTTTTATTGGGAGTACATATATATAACAGGAGTATACCTTGTAAATTTCAGAATTTGTGGACAAAAGTACAATTTATGATAAATGTCTAAATATTCGGCAGTTTTGGCCATATAAAAAATAGTAAATAAATTTTAAAAATTCCGAGAAAAATATATGTTCAATATGAGACTATATTCTGCTAAATCCCAGAAATGAATAATTTTTGGGACTGATTTGGTATTTTTTATGAAAATGGTTTAGTTACGAACATATGAATTAAATATGTTATGTGAAGTTGAAAAATTGGTAAATAGGAGTTTATGGTTTGGAAATCCTATATAAGGTATATGCAAATTTTTGATGAGTGATTTGATCATTGGTGATGAAATCTTATGAGTATGGCATTTTTGAATGATTAAATGCATTATTTAGTAAAGTGTAAATAATTAAAATAAATTGTTTATAAGTTTAAGAAGTGATTAAAATATTGTTATAATATTAATAATATTAGATTATGAGTTTATTAAATGATTGATAATATTTGGATAAATTTAAAGTCTTTAATATTTATCCTTGATTTCATTTGATTAATGCTTATATCATTATCATCATCGTCATGCTTATATTGTGATGAAAGTCATCTTTGGCTTACGTGCATAGATGGACTGTTAATTATTGGTTTTACAGTTGTATATCTTTGGCTTACGTGTAAAGATGGACTATTGATTAACAGTTTTATATCTTTGGCTTACGTGCAAAGATGGACTGTTGATTATTGGTTTTACAGTTGTATATCTTTAGCTTATGTGCAAAGATGAACTATTGATTGATGAGTATCTTTGGCCTATGTGCATAGATGAACTATTTATTGGTATGATTATGACCAGGGATAATTCGGTATAATCATGACCTGTAATGTTATAAATGATGTGGTAAAAGTCCTCATTGGCTCGTAGTGCATTGATGGACAGTTATTGGTATGATTATAACCAGAGGATTATTCGGTATAATCATGACCATTGATGATTATTACATGAATATCCTAGTAAGTAGTGGTGGATGATTCGATGATGTGGATTATTTATTGTCGAGTCTCAAATGAGAAAATATTGATTATACACTTTTAATTCGTAAAAGATAGTAGATATCATGCTCTACTTGACTCTTCTAAAATACAGTTGTATGTCTTTGGCCTGTAGTGCAAAGATGAATTGTTAATGAATATCTTTGGCCATAGTGCAAAGATGAATTTATTAGTATGATTATGAGCAGGAATTGTGATTTGGTATAACCATGATTTTTGATGTTTCAGGTGAAGATAGGTGATGAAAATTATCTTCGTCCTGGGTGTGAAGAGGAATTTAGAACCACAATTATGATTATGAGTTATTCATATGATTGTGGATGTAAACCTGCTGATTGATGTTACGTGGATAAAACATTGTTGGTGGAATTTTAACATAGAGAAGATAATAGACCTTATGGTCTATTTGACTCTTTTAATGGATTGCTCGTTCAGCTGCAACTATGGTTGAAAATTTTATCATCTACCATATGTTCTAAATCTACGATTTATTATTGACGAAAAGCTATTGATAATTTAATTATCTTTAGTCATGATATTCTTTATTGGGCTAGTTATTGCTCACCCTTTTGCTTCACAATTCTTTCGTGTACTAAAAGTGTAAATTGGGTCAAGCAGGTATTAAGAGGATTAGAACGGTGGTCTATAATCGCTGAGGTTCTCCTAAATAGTATGAAAATAATTTTATTGAGAACTTTAGATAAGTGTGTTGTATTGTATACGTCATTTGATATTTAATTTTGGTGAACCGAATAGGGTGAGGTGAACCCAACTTTGGAAGGTTGTTTTGCCACTATCATACAAGATGTCTAATGACATACAACTCCGTGTTATCATAAGATAGGGTTGTGCTCATCCACTTGCTGAGTATATCTACGAGCACTACCTATATAATCTTGAAGTTTATTTGAAATATAATTTTCACTTGGAGACAACGGAGATAATTATATGTTAAGAGAAGACTCACCATTGGAAAGAAGATGATAGTAATCTTCTCATTTTTCTTTGGGGTCTACTGGGTCAACCAAGGATAATTCTGTGGACATATGATATCTATCATAACCTAGACGCATGGCCTCCCATGTACGAAGGTTTCCTTGAGCACTTCCCAAAGATTTTAATTTCTAAATTAGTTTTTGACTCTACTTTTATGTAAAGTACCATTGTAAGGTTTTGGTCGAGGCACTTTGAGAGTTACATACAATTTTATTAAAACTCACAGTTTAATTGTGGTCGTATTCTGCACGACAGTTCAACAGTTGTATAAATAAAATTTGTATTTGATTTTTATAGTATGATATCTGGCGACTCAGAATGGGTCGTGTGGACCTATTTTGGGGGCGTCACACATGTCACTAGGGGTTAGCAATTCAGTTATAACCGAACCAAATAGCATATTCGGTTATAATCGAAAATCGAAATTAGCACATTCCTGATATCCAAACTAATAATTGAATTTTTTTTATAATCGAATTATCTAATTTACTATTCAGTTATTCGATAAATAACCGAAATGAAGGCAAGCATAATGATTCCAATGCATGATTACTTGAACAAAGATTACGAGACTTATCTCATTCAAATCAACACAACAAACAGAAAAAAACCAAGGTTTCAACATTAATATGATAATAACACATACATAACTAAAATTAACAATCATAATAATTTAAAACTTTAACATGATTAAAATTAGTAATACATAATCCGTCCAAACTTGGTCCGTTCGAAGATAGAGGTCGTCGGACATCGAAGAACAATAGAGGGAAATATAAGTAGATACCTTCGACTTTGAAGATAGAGACCGTCGAAAGAGAGAGGAACTTGGTCCATTCGGAGGCGGAGCGGACTGCAAAACTTGAGCTATGGCTTTTGAGTTAGGGCACTAGTGGCTAGGGCAGAGTGAGAGATCTGAGGACAGGGCCCGGGGTGAGGAAAGATGAGAGATCTAAGATCTGAGAGTGAGAGATGAGATCATAAGAAATCGATTTGAAATCTGAGACAAAGAGGTGTGAGTCTAAAAAATGAGAAGTCTTTTGAGTCTATAGATCGAGAGTGAGCAGTGAGAGAAAGTGAGAGACTGAGATTGAGAATTAATGACTGCTATTATAATTTAGTAATTTTTAAATCCTTTTTTTATTTCAGTTATTCGGTTAACCGAATAACAAAAAAACAAAAATTAATCCCGAAACCGAAAATCGGATATAACCAAATTACTAAAAATAACTGAATGGTCGAAAAATTTCGGTAAAAAAATTTCGATTCAGTTCGATTATTCGATTTTATCTATTTTTTGCTCAATCCTACATGTCACGTTGTAAGCTCTACTTACAGTAAATCTCTCGCTCTAATTTGGGCTCAGATTCAATTAATTGATACCCTAATCAATAGGGGTGTTCAACCTAGAAAAATCCATTCAACCAATCGCAGACTCAAATCGGCCAAATATTGATAATCGATACTTAGTTGGATCAGATACCAAACCTAATTGGTACCAATTTTTACCGAAAATTAATATAATTATTATTTTTTTATTAATATTAATATTATTTTTATTTTTATTATTATAATTATTATTTTTTATTATTATTTTTATTAAATTATTAATAATAAAAAATTAAAAAAGCCCAGATATATCTTTAGGTTTGGTTGATTCGATAAAATCGAACCATAAAATGTCGAACCAAAAGCAAGTGCAGAAAAAACCGATATATAATGATTTTTTTGTACCAAACCGGACCGATTCTTTTATGCAGAACCAACCAAATTGATTACGATCCGATCCGAAACCTTAAAACTAAAAAATTCGGTCCGTTTGAACAGTCCTACTAATCAATACTATCAATATTATATTATACTGTAAAAAGACATAAGTCGATCCACAAGTGGAGTCGACTTTTAATTAATTAAGAGTGATAACTCACAATTGGTATGGGTTTAATTCAACTTTTTTACACTCTCTTCTTCGGTTCATCTTTAGTTTCCTTTTCACTTAATAAATTCAATTGACTCCTCTCTTCTTAGCTTTTGCTGAGAACCAGAGCATCCTCCCTCTCCCTCAATCTCGCCATTCTCGCATCTCTAATTTTAGGATCTCTCTTGGTCTTCCTCTCCTCTTCAGATTTTCACTTTCTCTTCGTCTTCATCTTTCATTTCCACTTTCTCTGTCTTTATATACCTATATTTCTAGAAATTGAAACCACATCCAAAATAAACCAGAACCTCAAAAAATGAAAGCTAAATAGGTGGTTGATGAAATTTTTAGGGACGAGGTTAGGGATTTTCAGGCCGATGATTAGGATTAGTTTGCATAGATTAGGTAATTTTTTTGTTGACGAATTTTGGAGCAATTTGGGTTTGAATAAATGGCTGGAATGTAAGATCATTTGCTAGCTGGAAAGGAGAAAGTATGAATATTTTGTTTTTACATTCCAAATGTGATTGCATTTTGAGTATAATTTTGATGGGATAAGATTTGGTGATAAGAAATTCTCAATGGAAATCTGTTTGGGAAAATCATCAAATGTGCTTCATGCTTCTACTAACCAATTCTTTGGTATGTCACTCTTCTTTTTACAATTTCTTATTAAATCTTCCTTATTTGAACACTATATTGAGATGATTTTTAGTGGTCAGATCATAAAGAATGGGGGACTTAACAATTGGATGATATTAGGGAATATTGGGTACTTGGAGAAGAACATGACTGAAAATGTCAATTGGGTTGTTTTCTTTCTCTTTTTTTTTTGTAAAATTATAATTTTTGAGTGAATTTGGATGAATTTAATATATTTCTAAAATTTTGGGGTTCTTATTTAGATATTAATCTTCTGTTGGTGGAAACAATAAAGGGAATTGTTTATAGTGTGTGTTAGAACCACTATGTTCCACTTGTATGAAAATGATGAAGTGGAAACATGAAGCTGCTCTTAAATTTAAATATTTGGTAGTTATTTAGTTCAATTATGATTATGAACTTGAATGCGCGTATAAATTTCAAAAATTCTACTAAATTAAAGAAAATATAGGATAGTAAGAAAATTTTCAAAGTTTCAGTGATCCATTACAGTAGATTTAATCATTATACTAGAACATGGTTGATTCATTCATTATGCTAATTTTCTTTTCTTTCTTTCTTTTATCTTTTCTTTTCTTGCCCGAGTAGAATATGACTTGAGTTTATTTCCAACAGAAAAATTAGCCCTTCAAAAAATTTATATTACAATCATTTGTATCAATGTGAGCCTAACTTAATCATTTAATTAATTTCCATGTAATTATACTTTCTAAAACCTGTCTTGAAATTCTTTTTTGTAAGACCCCAACTTATTATAAATAAAATTGAATTTTCCTTTATTCATTATTCTAAATTAATAAGGGTTAATTTGATATAATTCTTTGGTTATGGGTGAAATGTGCAAAGTTTACAAAATAAGCAAGTGGTTATAAATATTCATTATTATCGGGGAATATTAGTTTGGTGGTGGAATATTCTTTTTTTGCCGAGAGAATCTCAAATGTATAAAATATTCATTGACAGTAGCGGATCATTAGTGGGCCCATAACGGAAAAGCGGTTGGATGAAGGAAAATGACAAAAATTGAGTTTTATAAATAACGGCGTAAATTATTACAGAATTAACAACTTTGTTGGGTTACACGGTGGTTAAAATCTGATGTCTGGCGTGGTTGCGATGATAGCACCGCGGTATTACTGAGTATTGTTGAATTATTGATCCTTACGTGAAGACCTTACTCGATAATTATTACGATAATTCTTTGTTCATTATTTTATCTTATTGATTCGATAATTCTTTGCATTGATATTTATATTATTATTGTTTCAATAATTGTCATTACACAATATTTTCCATTATCAAATCAATAATTTATATTATTTGAATAATATTATCGAGATAACATTATTGGCAATGTCTAGAAAGTTACATCTAAGGAGAGGTTTGGTCACCTAATTGCTTGCGCAGGTAAGGAGAAATCCTTATTGGAAAGCCCCTCTTTCACAGGAGCGGCACGGTTGTCGATCTTGTGATTACGTAATATTATTTTGAATAATTAATTATTGATTATTATGATAAAGAAAATATTTATTTGGATATAGATGGAGAAAATTTTTAATGTGACAATTGTTGAAAATTAATATTTTATCTTTTTACGATAAAATAATACATTTAAATATATTATTTTAATAATATATTAGCGGTGATATTTTTATAATGATTGTGGGATATATGAGTATATGAGGAGGTAGAGTATTTTGTGGCATTAAATGTTTAACATATGTTTTGTGTGTGTCGGTGGACACATTTCTTGACAGAAAATTGATTATAGGCGTAAAATCGTCCGTTTATGGATTTTGGTCAATTTACATTTGGAATTTGGAAAAACTTTCTTACGTAAAGTTGTAGAAATTGAAATTCCTATAAAAAAGTCGCGAGATTCAATTTTTCTGATAAAAGGGCTATTTATTGTGAATTATTGAAGTTTGAGGAGAATAAAATGATTTTTATTAAATTATGGGTGGGACCCACTTTTGTTTTTCAAACACATGAAATTTCTTTGGGATTTTTTTTTCCAAGGTGGTGGTGGTCATGGTCTAAAGCATGCGTATGAATTTTAAAAATTAATAATATTAATTTATTATTTTAGTCTCCTTTGGCGTTAACATTTTCCTATAAATAGAGGCTAAGTTAGAATTGAAAATCACACGAAAACAAAGTTTTCTCTCTTTCTCTCTCTAAATTATCGGCGTATTCTTGTGAGTATACTTTGAGTGTTCTTTATCTGGTCTTGGGTTTACATCGACCTTATCTAGAAATTCGATCGAAATACGGTTATTTTGAGGTAAGGGTATTATTTTCTTCTTAAATGATATTTTTTCTTCATATCATTATCTTAGAAGTATTGGTGAACTTTTTATCAAATTTGGAACTTGTTGTGTCGGGTTTCTTATTCACGTATCACGACCTTTATTCACGTATCGACCTTATTCACGTATCGGACCTTTATTCACCAAAAAAAAAAAAAAATTTTCTTTTTGTCCAAAATATCTATTACGGATACTAGCTTTGATTGTATCCATGTTTTGATCATTCTTGAATTTTACACCAATATGATTATTTTGAAGTATTTTTGGACATGGGTAAAAACAAAGTACGAATCCTTAATCCTTAATCCTTGTCATTTTGTTTCCTTTGGATTCGTTTCTTTAAAAATGTTTTTCATCATCCTCGGTCCTAAATGGTGATATAAATGAATATCTTTGGCACATAGTGCAAAGATGAGCAGTGTTGAGATGAACATGACCAATGGTGATCTGAATGAATATCTTTGGCACATGGTGCAAAGATGATTAAAGATGTATATTGATTGTTATTACGGGGATAAACTATTGATGATGGACTTTTAAACCTTAGAAGGCGGTGAGAATTCTTTCTCTACGTGACTCTTACAATGGATTCTTTATTTCCATTGCATTTGTTGATCTAAAACTTGTTGTCTATTGTATTCTATTAGATTTTTCTGTTGAAGACTAACGATAATTTGTTGTATATTATCTTAGTCATAATATTCTTCTTGGGCTAGTTGAGCTCACCCTTTTCCTTTTTGTTCCATTTTTTCTTCTCGGGAGGTGAGAACATAGCGAGGATCGAGTCGGGGTATGGAGTGATGGTTCTAGGAAGATGTTTTAGGCATCCTCCACTACTTACGTAAAATAGTGTATGAATAATTAATGAGGACTTATTTGGGTGTGTATATTGTCTAGAAGACAATATTTGTATTCAAACTCACGAGTTGTATTGTTGTATTCTACCGACATATGTATTAAGTTGTAGTTTGCTTTCTATACCATGTATTTTGGCGACTCGGAAATGGGTGTTGTATACCTATTTTGGGGCGTCACGATTAATATCGAGCTTAGGGATATGATCTCTGGCGGAGATCGGGGAATAGAACTAGGAGGGAGGCAGTAAATCCTTAGCTAGTGTGTCTCTACCTAAGCTTATTTGTTGGTCGGTCATAATATAGGATATTATGTGATATGTTAATTTGTTTAATTAACCCTTGTTTTATGGCGATATTTAAGAATGGGCTGCTGAGAAGCGTTAACAATGGAGTTTATGAGGCCGTGTAGGCAGCAGGTACTCTCACCAGCGAGGAGAAACGTCTGACAGTGGCAATGTTCCTCCTGTGAACAATGCCATGGCTGAGCAAATGATGAGCAGCGGGATGTTTAGAAGCTTTTTGCGGTTCATGCAAAATCGAGACAAGGAGACTTCGTGTACAAAATACGGGTGGAAATGATGGCGATGCGATGATGCATCACGACCCAAGCGGTTTAAGGAGTTGGGACCACAGATTTCCATGGAAGCGGATCCGATCAAAGCGAAGCGTGGGTCAAGCAAATTACCAAGATATTCGATGTCTTGGGGTGCGGAGAAACGAAGGTTCCATTCGCCACCTTTATGTTTAAATGGTGAAGCGATTCTTGGTGGGAATCGTGAGGCGTACTGACCGGATGCACTTAACATGTCTTGGGAAAGATTTGAAGCTGTTCAATGACAAGTACTTTCGAGAAAAGTATTAAATCATATGAAGGAGGTAGAGTTTATTAGACTCGAGCGAGAACAACATGGCGGTGTCTCGATCGAGAGCAAAGTTCGCGAGTTATCGAGTTTGCACCTCATTTGGTGGAGAATGAGGAGCGAATGGCGGCGTATGTTTAGAGGTCTAAAACCGGAGATTAAATCAATACCTTATCTCTCATAAATTTTCTCGTATTCGGATGTTGTCAGCGGGGCTCGATTATTAGAGCGAGATAGTGAGTATACTCAATGGGGACCCTGATCGGGGTAGTCATCGAGCGATGATAACCGGCGAGGAGGAGGAAGAATACGGACAAAGCGGTAACCACTCGGTGGTAATCGTGGACATGATAATAGGAGAGGTGACTCAGTGGAAATTTGAAAGAAGATTCAACAATGGCGGGAAGATATCAGCGGCGGCACCGGCACCAACAACAAATGCTAGGGGAGAGAGCAGCGGCCTTGATTAGATGTTACAAATGCGGGAAGGAGGGACATATCATTAAAAGCTGTCCTGAACAATCCAAGGTATGTTACAAGCTTGTGGAAAGGAAGGCCACATCGCTCGAGATTGTACTATCGCGAAACCAGTTTCGGCGGAGTGGTGATTCAAGGTACATCCGGATAAGTCGAAATCGGCCGGTTCTGGAAGGCGTTTGTCGTGGCTGGACAAAGCGTGAGGAACCCAAGCGAGGTGATCACGGGTAAGCTAATCTTGAATTCTTGCGAAGTTTATACCTTACTAGAATCTGGGTTCTACCCATTCTTTTATCTCTCTGCTTGTGCTCAGCGTTTAAACTTGACTCAGGAGAAATTAGATTTTGATTTATCTGTTGAAACTCAGTTGGGTGAAACCTTCGTTACATCTACGGTTTATAAATCTTGCATGATCCAAGTTGGCACTATCACATTACACATTGATCTTATCTCTTTAAAGATACTTGCTTTTGATGTGATTTTAGGAATTGATTGGTTAACCACTCATCATGCCAAAATTGATTGCTTTAAAAGGTTGTTAGTTTTCATATTCTAACCAACTTTGTCATACAATTCAAACCACTAAACCACTAAAATCGATCCTTTGTCATATCAAGCCACAAAGCTATTAGTTTATTGAAAAGCGGATGTCAAGCTTTCTTAGCCCATGTTATGGATTTGAATAAAGACAAAATCGATTTGAATAATATTTACGTGGTTAAAGAATTCCACGATGTATTTCTGAAGAGCTTCGGTCTACCCCGAGCGTGATGTTGAATTCTTTATTGACCTTGAGCAAGAATACAAAGCCCTTTCTAAAACCCCATATCGAATGGCTCTATTGAACTTGAGGAGTTAAAAGTCCAACTACGAGGAGTTATTAGACATCCGGTTTCATTAAATCTAATCGTCTCCTTGGGGTGCTCTGTTTTATTAAGTAAAGAAGAAAGGCGGGAGTATGCGACTTTATATTGACTATCGAGAATTGAACCATGTCACCATCAAGAATAGGTATCCGCTACCTCGCATTGATGACACTGTTCGACCCGATTACAAGGGCGCGCAATTCTTTTCAAAGATCGATCTTAGTTACGGATATCATCAATGAAGATTAAAACGAGGATATTCAAAGGCGGCATTCGGGGACTCGTCTGGGCATTATGAATTCTTGGTCATGTCTTTTGGATTGACTAATGCTCCTACTTTGCTTTCATGGATATGATGAGCCGTGTATTTAAGGAATATTTAGATCGGTTCGTTGTTGTCTTTATTGATGACATCCTCATCTATTCAAAAGCCGTGAAGATCATGAGCACCATTTGAAATTTGGTACTACTGAAGACTTACGTGAACACAAGCTTTATGCCAAAATTGAAGAAATCGACGAGTTACGGCGAGGAAGTAGCATTCCTTGAGCGCGTGGTGTCAAAACAAGGAGTATCTGTTGACGTGAGATTGAAGCAATACAAAGTTAGAACAATAGAAGTCGGTGGCCAAAATCTGTGACTTTACGGGCTTAAATTTGTTATTATCGGAGATTTGTGGAAGGATTTTCTCGAATCGCTACTCAGATTAACTTCGGTGACTCGGAAGGATGTAAAATTCTTATGGAAGCGAGGAATGCGAGAAGAGCTTCCAAGAGCTCGAGAGGAGACTCATTTATTTTTTACGACAATACCATCTGGTTCGGATGGATTTGTTATCTCTGACGATGCTTACGGAAAGGGGTTAGGATGTGTTCTCATGCAACATGGGAAAGTCATAGCCTATGCCTCACGACAACTCAAAGAATATGAGAGGAATTATCCTACTCATGATCTAGAATTAGCGGCGATCGTATTCGCGTTGAAGATATGGAACCTACTTGTATGGAGAGAAAGTGGAGATTTATCACGGACCATAAAAGCCTCAAATATTTCTTCACCCAAAAAGAACTCAACATGCGGCGGCGACGTTGGTGGAAGTATTAAAAGATTATGATCACACTATTCATATCATCACGGAAAAGCGAGCGTGGTAGGTAGCGCATTGAGTAGAAGATCATATGCAAAATCTGAGTGCAATATTGTCAATATGAAAGGCCCATTTTATCGACTTACAAAGGATGAAGATAGAATTAAAGACTCGAGGGTCCCACATGATGATGGCGAATATCTGAGTAGAGAGCAGACTTTAATCGATAAAGTTAAAATTGCTCGAGCTACGGACACAGGGGTGATGATCGTATGAAGAAGAAAGTGCAAGAAGGAGCTATTAGGAAGCAAGAATTGATGAGGAAGGAATACTTGAGTCAATTCTAGACTTTGCGTTCTAACGATTACGACACGAAGCATAAAATCATGATGGAGGCACACACACCCCGTTTGCAATCCATCTGGAAGTACCAAAATGTATCATGATATTGACATACATTTTGGTGGAACAATATGAAGAGAGAGATTGCGGAGTTTATCTCAAGATGTTTAACTTTGTCGGCGTGTAAAGCGGAGCATCAAGTGCCAAAAGGACCATTGCAACCACTTGAGATTAGGAATGGAAATGGGAACACATTACTATGGATTTTGTTCTGAGTCTTCCCAAAGTTTCTCAAGGCATAGATGCAATTTGGGTTATTGTTGATAGATTAACCAAGTCGCCCATTTCTTCTGCCGTCTGCGAGACTTATTCCTTGAGCGTCTTGCTTTCGTATATGCGTGAATGAGATTATGCGATTGCATGGCATGCCGATATCCATAGTTTGGATCGTGACGAGAGATTCACTTCAAGATTTTGGGTTAGCTTGCGAGAAAGCTATGAGCGCAGTTCTGATTGATTCGACATACCATCCTCAAAGCGGACGGACAATCGAGAGAGGACTATTCAAACCCTTGAAGATCTATTAAGACTACTGTGTCCTAGATTTCAAAGGAAGTTGGGATAAGTACCTACCTGCTGGTGGAATTCTCTTATAACAACGATTATCAAGCAAGTATAGGCATGGCTCCATTAGAGGCGTTGTATGGGCCGAAAATGTCGTTCTCGATTATCTTTGGGGCGAGGTGGGAGAAGCAACATTGTTGGGACCGAAATTAAATGCGCATGACTACGAGAAAAGATCGAAATGATTAAACAACGTATTCAAACTTCACAAGATCGACAAAAGAGTTATCTTGATCTTCATAGAAAGGGCGTGGAGTTTAATATTGGAGATCATGTATTATTACGTATTGCTCCATGGAAAGGAGTTACAAGATTTGGGAAAAGAGAAAGCTCGATCAAGGTTTGTTGGTCCATTTGAGATTCTTGGCCAAGAATAGGAAGCGTAGCCTATAGACTCGCGTTACCTCAAGTATGTCTCGTGTTCACAATGTATTCCACATATCTATGCTTCGTAAATATGTGAAAGACCCGAACCACATTATTGCATTAGAACGGACGAGATAGTGAAGATTTAACCTCGAGGAGATACTGTTGAGATTTTGGATAGGAAAGAGCATGTCTTCTTTATGATACGAAGGTTATACCACAAGTTAAGGTTTTGTGGAGAAACCATGCAATTGAGGAAATGACATGGGAGTTGGAATCGGAGATGAAAGCGAGTACCTCACCTTTTCGATATACCGAGTGCGTCGTCGATTTAGAGGCGAAATTTCATATAGGAGGGAGGTTGTAAGACCCCAACTTATTATAAATAAAATTGAATTTTCCTTTATTCATTATTCTAAATTAATAAGGGTTAATTTGATATAATTCTTTGGTTATGGGTGAAATGTGCAAAGTTTACAAAATAAGCAAGTGGTTATAAAATATTCATTATTATTAGGGAATATTAGTTTGGTGGTGGAATATTCTTTTTTTTGGGAAATCTCCGTCTGCGGTAGCGATCATTAGTGGGCCCATAACGGAAAAGCGGTTGGATGAAGGAAAGCGACAAAATTGAGTTTTATAAATAACGGCGTAAATTATTACAGATTAACCTTTGTTGGGTTACAGGTGGTTAAAATCTGATGTCTGGCGTGGTTGCCGCGATGCACGCGGTATTGCCGATATTGTTGAATTATTGATCCTTACGTGAAGACCTTTACTCGATAATTATTACGATAATTCTTTTCATTATTTTATCTTATTGATTCAATAATTCTTTGCATTGATATTTATATTATTATTGTTTCATAATTGTCATTACGATATTTTCCATTATCAAATCAATAATTTATATTATTTGAATAATATTATCGAGATAACATTATTGGCAATGTCTAGAAAGTTACATCTAAGGAGAGGTTTGGTCACCTTAATTGCTTGCGCGATGATGAGGAGAAATCCTTATTGGAAAGCCCCTCTTTCACAGGAGCGGCACGGTTGTCGATCTTTGTGATTACGTAATATTATTTTGAATAATTAATTATTGATTATTATGATAAAGAAAATATTTATTTGGATATAGATGGAGAAAATTTTTAATGTGACAATTGTTGAAAATTAATATTTTATCTTTTACGATAAAATAATACATTTAAATATATTATTTTAATAATATATTAGCGGTGATATTTTTATAATGATTGTGGGATATATGAGTATATGAGGAGGTAGAGTATTTTGTGGCATTAAATGTTTAACATATGTTTTTTGTGTGTCGGTGGACACAATTCTTGAATAGAAAATTGATTATAGGCGTAAAATCGTCTGGTTTATGGATTTTGGTCAATTTACATTTGGAATTTGGAAAAACTTTCTTACGTAAAGTTGTAGAAATTGAAATTCCTATAAAAAATGCGAGATTGAATTTTTCGATAAAAGGGCTATTTATTATTGTGAATTATTGAAGTTTGAGAATAAAATGATTTTTATTAAATTATGGGTGGGACCCACTTTTGTTTTTCAAACACATGAAATTCTTTGGGATTTTTTTCCCAAGGTGGTGGTGGTCATGGTCTAAAGCATGCGTATGAA
Source organism: Panax ginseng (assembly GCA_020205605.1). Lineage (NCBI taxonomy): Eukaryota > Viridiplantae > Streptophyta > Magnoliopsida > Apiales > Araliaceae > Panax > Panax ginseng. The sequence continues at coordinate 101,896,849 of CM035144.1, read as the reverse complement.
TTTTAAAAATTAATAATATTAATTTATTATTTTAGTCTCCTTTGGCGTTAACATTTTCCTATAAATAGAGGCTAAGTTAGAATTGAAAATCACACGAAACAAAAAGTTTTCTCTCTTTCTCTCTCTAAATTATCGGCGTATTCTTGTGAGTATACTTTGAGTGTTGCTTTATCTGGTCTTGGGTTTACATCGACCTTATCTGAAAATCGATCGAAATGCGGTTATTTTGAGGTAAGGGGTATTATTTTCTTCTTAAATGATATTTTTTCTTGATATCATTATCTTAGAAGTATTGGTGAACTTTTTATCAAATTTGGAACTTGTTGTGTCGGGTTCTTATTCACGTATCTGACCTTTATTCACGTATCTGACCTTATTCACGTATCTGACCTTATTCACCAAAAAAAATAAAAATTTTTCTTTTTGTCCAAAATATCTATGCGGATACTAGCTTTGATTGTATCCATGTTTTGATCATTCTTGAATTTTACACCAATATGATTATTTTGAAGTATTTTTGGACATGGGTAAAACAAAGTCTGAATCCTTAATCCTTAATCCTTGTCATTTTGTTTCCTTTGGATTCGTTTCTTTAAAAATGTTTTCATCATCCTCGGTCCTAAATGGTGATATAAATGAATATCTTTGGCACATGTAGTGCAAAGATGAGCAGTGTTGAGATGAACATGACCCATTGGTGATCTGAAATGAATATCTTTGGCACATGGTGCAAAGATGATTAAAGATGTATATTGATTGTTATTACGGGGATAAACTATTGATGATGGACTTTTAAACCTTAGAAGGCGGTAGAATTCTTTCTCTCGTGACTCTTACAATGGATTCTTTATTTCATTGCATTTGTTGATCTAAAACTTGTTGTCTATTGTATTACATTAGATTTTTCTGTTGAAGACTAACGATAATTTGTTGTATATTATCTTAGTCATAATATTCTTCTTGGGGCTAGTTGAGCTCCTTTTCCTTTTTGTTCCATTTTTTCTTTCTTCTTCTATGGAGTGAGAGCGAGGATCGAGTCGGGGTATGGAGTGATGGTACAGTAGGAAGATGTTTTATTTGTCCTCCTCACTATACAATGATTAAATAGTGTATGAATAATTAATGAGGACTTATTTGGGTGTGTATATTGTGATATGCAGAAATTTGACATATTTGTATTCAAACTCATCTCATTTGATTGATATTTATATTTGTATATTCTACGTTTACATATGTATATTAAGCATGTGGACTTGTTTTATGCTTTTATTATATAATCATGTATGTATTTTGGCGACTTCGAATGGGTGTATGTATACCTATTTTGGGGCGTACAATCTTTAATATACAACAAAAGAGTTTGTGAGTTTTAATACAAATATTGTCTTCTAGACAATATCCACTCTCGAGAATAAGTCCTCATTACATTTATTGTCACACTATTTAACGAGAAATAGTGAGGACTACTAATCTTATCCTCTGGACCATCACTCCGTTTCCCAAAGCTAGTCCCATTACGTCTCATTTCACGAAGAGAACAATGAAAGCAAAGGGTGAGCTCAACTAGCCCGATAAGAAATATTATGACTAAGATAATGCGAATAAATTATCATTAGTCTTCAACAATGTTAAACGATAAAATACAATAGACATCAAGTTTAAGCTGCGATGGAACAAAGCAATCCATTAAAAGAGTTAAGTAGAGAATAAAATCTACTATCTTTTATGATTTAAAGGTTTTCATCACTTTTATCATTGGGACTTATCTTAATAAATAATCCACATCATCAAATCACCCACACTTTTCTGACCGAGGATATTCTTTAGTATCACGACCACAATTATCCATGCACTACGGGCGAGGACATTAGTGTATTCATCAATGGTCATGATCATGCCAACAATTGTCCATCAATGCACTACGGGCCAATGAGGACTTTTATCACATCATTTATAACATTACGGTCATGATTATCTTAAGAATAATCCACAGTGGCATAATCATACCAAGTCCATCTATGCACTACGAATACGAGATGACTTTCAAAAAATATAAACATGAGGATGATGACAATGATATAAGAATTCAATAAAACAAGTTCACGAATTAATTTATCCGAGAACTAATAACGTCCAAATTGTCAACATGATACTTCTTTGTAGAGTAAAATTCAAGAATGCTCGGAAGAATATTTCCATGAAAAGATCTTTGGATGAAGCGCAAAATATCGAGGATATTCTACTAATTTCATGGAGTATAGAAGTCAAAACTTTAACCAACTTGAGTATAATAAGGAATGGAATAACAAAAGAAATCACCATGCATGCGGTGAGCCATAGCAGAGTGAGTTATTCAACGAGAATAATAAAGAACGAACCCGAATCAGTCGAGCGTATAAAATGCTGAATAAAGAGGGATATTCCAAGCGCGAAATAATAAAGGCGAAATAATAAAAGTCGGTAAAAGCGCCTGAGAAGGATATTCAACGAGAATAATAAAAGGCGATATTCAACGTAAAGCACAGAATATATTCAGAACGAAATAATAAAAAGCGGAACCAAATCGGCGTAAAAGCATGTATACGAGGATGTTCCAACGAATAATAAAGAATGGAATAATGAGAAGAATTTCACCATGTATGTGGTACTTAGCATAACGAGTTATTCAACATAATAATAAATAATGGAATAACAAAAGTTCTCTTCATGAAGGCGAAAGAAAGAAATAATACCCTTACCTTTGAAAAGAAACCTGATATAGGAGTAGGAGTAGATTTTCTCTCTACAATTTCTCTCTATAATAATTGCTCTATAGCTTTAGTGAATTGGTGAGAAATGAAGGAAGAATGAGCTTCTATTTATAGAAAAATATAGTTTCAATAATTACACGTTTGGGGCTCGAAAAAATTACGATCTGAATACCTCCAACTTTTCTTTTATTTTTAATTTAGTCATGCAAGTATTATCAAACTTGCACCACCTCCCCTAATAGTAAATAATGTGATTCAATAGTAAATCATGTGAATCAATAGTTCTAGACATGTGAAAAAATCTGAATTACGATTATAGTACCTCCATCTATACCTCCATTTTTAACTTAGTCATGCAAGTATTATCAATCTTGCACCAACTCCCCTAATAGTAACAAGAATGTGAAACAATAGTATACACATGTGAACAAATAGTTATAATCATGTGAAATAATAGCAATCAATTGCTCATTTATCCGGGTTAAATACTTCGATTAATTCATATAACCTCCGGACATCAATTATTATCGAAATAAATGTGGATTTTTCATTAACACAAATAATTCCAACACAATGAAACTATTTTTTTTTATCAAAAATATAAATTTTGAAATTTTGAAGTTTGACTTTTCCCAAAAAAAGTCAATTGTTGACTTTGACCAAATAGTAAAATCCGAAAAATTTTGTGTTTATAGTCTATTTTCACTAATTTCATCGTTTAGGACTCAAATATCACGTCCGGCGTCTCCAAATTCAACTCAGAGCCACAACTTCAATTTTAATAACATTCATCATTAATATTATAACTCATAATATTTATCAACGGTCGTTCCCGGAAAGGGGGCTTTCGATAAGGATTTCTCCTATTGGCGCATGATTAGGTGACTAAACCTCTCCTTGTGAGAACTTCTAGACATTGTAAATATTGAAATTTAATAATATGAATAACTTTGTCATCTCAATTATTGATTTAATAAAATAACATATTATGTAGATGATCTTTGTGATAATAATCGAATCAATAATATGAGAGATATGATCACGACAATTCTTTGTAGCAATAATTGAGTATAAGCGGTGACTTCTCACGTAAGCATCAATAATCAATATCATGTGTTACTACTTGCAACCACAGCGTATTATTGTACTTTTACTACTGAGTAGTAGTTCAACAGTATTAACGGTAAAACTTCCGTAGTTATTTTCATAAATATATTTTTATCGTTTTCTCGATCCGACAATAATTACATTGTGGGGTCCTCCAATGATTGCGTAGTTATGCGAATATTCCTGCTAAAAAGCGAATATTCTCCGACCAATCGAATATAATATAACAACTTGCATACTTTTCAATTTATAAATACTACCCACAACTATAACATTATAACAAATTCATTCCATAATATTCAAAATGATAATTATAGAAAAATCATCTTTATTCATAAAAGTTGGGGTCTTACAACCTCCCTTCTTATGAAATTTAAGCCCTCGAAATTAGAGTGCGTGCACGGTATATCGAATAGGTGAGGATATCTTGACTTCATCTCAATTCTAACTCCCAGTCATTTCTTCCGCGTCGTGGTTTCTCCACAAAACTTTGACTTGAGGTATAACCTTGGGCGTAGAATATGATCCTTCTTATCCAAGATTTTAACGGTAACTCTTCATACGTTAAATCTTCCTCTATCACGTCAGGTTCTAATTCAATAATGTGGTTGGGGTCTTCCACATATTTACGTAACATGGATATGTGAAAAATGTTATGAACACGAGACATACTTGGCGGTAAAAGCGAGTCTATCGCCCGCAGTTCTACTACGATCGAGGATTAAAAATGGGCCAATGAATCGAGGATTGAGCTTTCCTCTTTTCCAAATCTAAGTAACTCCTTTCCATGGAGCAACACGTAACAACACATGATCTCGATATCGAATTCCACGTCCTTTCGATGAAGATCAACATAACTCTTTTGTCGATCTTGTGAGGTTTTTATACGTTGTCGGATTGTTTGAATCTTTTTCGTAGTCATACGTACCAAATCCGGTCCCAACAACGTTGCTTCACCCACCTCATCCCAACATATTGGAGAACGACACTTTCTTCCATACAACGCCTCGAATGGAGCCATGCCAATACTTGCTTGATAATTGTTGTTGTAGGAAAACTCCACCAATGGTAAGAACTTGTCCCAACTTCCCTTGAAGTCAAGGACACAGAGTCTTAATAAATCTTCAAGAGTTTGAATAGTCCTCTCTGATTGTCCATCCGTCTGAGGATGATATGCAGAACTAAATCGTAAATCTATGCACATAGCTTTTTGCAAACTAACCCAAAATCTTGAAGTGAATCTTGGGTCTCGATCAGAAACTATGGATACTGGCATACCATGCAATCTTACAATCTCGTTTATATACATACTAGCAAGGCGTTCAAGTGTATAAGTTTCTCGTATCGGTAAAAATGAAGCGGACTTGGTCAATCTATCAACAATGACCCAAATCGCATCTATGCCTTGAGAAACCTTGGGAAGACCGATAACAAAATCCATGGTAATGTGCTCCCACTTCCATTCTAGAATTTCAAGTGGTTGCAATGGACCTTTTGGCACTTGATGCTCGCCTTGACTTCGTTGACAAGTTAGACACCTTGAGATAAACCCGCTATCTCTCTCTTCATATTGCTCCACCAAAATGTATGTCGAAGATCACGATACATTTGGTACTCCCGAGATGGATTGCAAAGCGGTGTGTTGTGCGCCTCCATCATGATTTTATACTTTAACTTCGAGGATCGTTAGGAACACAAAATGCGGAGTTGACTCAAAGTATTCCTTCATCATCGATTCTTGCTTACGGCATAGCACCTTCTTGCACTTTTTTTCTCATACGCATCGGCTCCAGTGCAGCAGCTTGATCGACTTTAACCTTATCGATTAAAGTCGGTTCTACTCGTATATTATACCATCATCACGTGGGTCCACAGAGTCTTTATCTCTATCTCCATCCTTTGCAAGTCATACAAAATGGGCCTTTGCGTTGACAATATCGCTTTTCGTGCCGCGCATATGATCTTCTACTTAATCGCGTCGGCTACCACGTTCGCTTTTCGAGGATGGTATTGGATGGTATGATCATAATCTTTCAACAGTTCAAGCCAGCGTCGTTTATCGCATGTTGAGTTCCTTTTGAGTGAAGAAATATTTGAGGCTTTTATGATCCGTAAAGATCTCCACTTTCTCCCCATACAAATAATGCCTCCAAATCTTTAGTGCAAAAATGATTTCTTGCTTGACTCTAGATCATGAGTAGGATAATTCCTCTCATATTCTTTGAGTTATCGTGAGGCATAAACTATGACTTTCCCATGTTGCATGAGAACACAACCTAACCCTTTGCACGAAGCATCACTTTGTAGATGACAAATCCTCCGATCCGGATGGTATTGTTAAAACAGGTGCTGAAATGAGTCTCCTCTTGAGTTCTTGAAAACTCTTCTCACATTCCTCGCTCCACCTAAATTTTGTATCTTTCTGAGTTAGCTGAGTTAAGGGAGTAGCGATTCGAGAAAACCCTTCTACGAATCTCAGATAATAACCAATTTAAGCCGAGAAAGCTACGTGCTTGATCATTGATTTAGGTTGCTCCCGACTTTGAATAACTTCAATCTTTCTTTGGGTCAGCGGATATTCCATGACTTGACACCACGTGCCCAAGGAATGCTACTTCCTCAAGCGAACTCGCATTTCTTCAACTTGGCATAAAGCTTATATTCACGAAGCTTTTGGAGTATCAGCCTCAAGTGTTGCTCATGATCTTCACGGCTTTTGGAATAAATAAGGATGTCATCAATGAAGACGACCACAAAGTGATCCAAATATTCCTTGAATACTCGGTTCATCATATCCATGAAGGCGGCGAGGAGCATTAGTCAATCCAAAGACATGACTAGGAATTCATAATGCCGTCTGCAGGGAGTTACGAAAGCCGTCTTTGGAATGTCATCGGTTCTAATCTTCAATTGGTGATAACCGGAACGAAGATCAATCTTTGAAAAGAATTTGGCTCCTTGTAACTGGTCAAACAGGTCATCAATACGTGGCAATGGGTACTTATTTTTTATGGTGACATGGTTCAACTCCTGATAATCAATACAAAGTCGCATACTCCCATCTTTCTTTTTCACGAATAGAGCAGGAGCACCCCAGGAAGCGTCGTACTAGGGCCGAATGAAACCGATGTCTAACAATTCCTGCGGTTGGGTCTTTAACTCACGAAGTTCAATAGGAGCCATTCGATATGGGGCTTTGGAAATAGGTTTTGTCTGGGGGTTCAAATTCGATACAAAATTCAATTTCACGCTCTGGGGTAGGCGGGGAAGTTCTTGAGGGAATCGTCGGAAATTCATTAACAATAGAAATATCATTCAAAAGCGGCGTATTTTTATTTAGATCCGTGACATGAGCTAAGAAAGCTTGACATCCGTTTTTCAATAAGCGAATAGCTTTATGGCTTGAGATGATAGTGATTGATTTTAATGGTTTGGTTGCTTGAATTAGCATAATAGGTTGGTTAGGAATATGAAAGCTAACAACCTTACGAAAAACAATCAATTTTTGCATGATGAGTAGTTAACCAATCAATCCCTAGAATCACGTCAAATGCAAGTATTTTCAATGAAATAAGATCGACGGGTAATGTGAGGTCTGCCGATTTAAACTAAACAAGACTTATAAGCGATGGATGTAATGAAGGTTTCTCCCAATGGAGTTTCAATAGATAAGTTAAGTCCAATTTCTCGAGTCAAATTTAAATGTTGGCGCAAGTAGGAGAAATAAAAGAATGGGTAGAACCGGTATCAAATAAGGTATAGACTTATTTAGAGTTTATGATAAGCTTACCGTGATGACCTCGTTCGGGTTCCTTGCTTTTTTGGGAGGTCACAACAAACGCTCTCCTTGCACTTCTGAAGCTTTGACTTTTTTGGGAATGACCTTTGGTGCCTCTATCCTAGTGAACTTGTCTTGATGAGCGATAAAATCGGGCTAGGTGACCTTCTCTTCCACAATTATAACATGCTTTGGATGACATCATGCGGTTTGGACTAATGTGTCCCTCCCTCCACATTTGAAGCATATAATAGGTGGTCGTTCTCCTTCCTTCTGACAGGTCTTTGGTCTTGGCGTCTTTCCATCATTATTGAATCTCCTCTTCTTGAAATGTCCATTCTTATTATTTTGGCCACGATTACCACCAAAGTGGTTACCATTTACGGCATCTTGATTCCTCCACGCTTGTTGTCACCGCTTGATGGCCCTTCTCTCCTTTGGTATTATCATTTTGTTTGTTGCTCTCTCTTTTGGTTGGGTTGACTCGTTATCGCGTTCCAATAATTGAGCCCTATTAACAACATCTGAATACAAACACGGTTTATGAGAGATAAGATATTGGCGTATCTCGGGTTTTAAACCTCTTAGAAACATTAGCGTCATTCTCTCCTCATTATCAACCAAATGGGGCAAAATGGGGACAACTTTCGACAAACTTGGCTTCGTCTTTGCGACACGGTCATGTTGTTTTGCTCGATTTAATGAACTCTACCTCTTTCATATGATGAATACTTTAGGAAAGTACTTGTCGTTGAGCAGATTCTTGAAACTTCTCCCAAGACATCTTGATCTGGCGGGTTGGAGTGCGCTTTGATTCCCACCGATGTCTGCCTCTGCATGAACATGAAGGTGGCGAAGGGAACCTATTTCTCCTCGGAGCAACCTAAGACATCAAATATTTTGTTGATCTATTTTATCCACGTCTTCGCCTTAAGAGGTTTTGGCTCTCCAAAAAACTCCGGTGGTCCCTGCTCCTTGAACTGTTTGGCGGTGACCGTCCAAGAGTTGCTAGTGTTTCCACCTGCATTTTGGACAGGAGCCGGTCTCGCCTGATGTTGCATGAATTACATGAAGCCTCAGAACATTCCATCGTTCATCATTTGGTCAGTGTTGTTGTTTGCATGAGGATTGTCGCCTTCGATGCACATTGTCACAGTTATTGATGCATGGAGACTCAGCGGTCTCTTGTGCTCCATTGATGTTCTCAACATTCTCGGATGCCATTTTCAAATCTTGCCACAAAACAAGGGTTAATTAACATATCACATATTATCCCTATACTCGTGAGCCAATTAAATACCAAATAAACTTAGGTAGGTCATACTAGCGAAGAATTCCCGTCTCTCCCCTCCTAGTTCTTGTCTCACATCTTAGCGGGATCATATCCTAAGCTTTGATACCAAGCTGTGGCGCCCCCAAAATAGGTATACATCACCTATCTGAGTACCGCCAAATACATGATACAAAATACAAATACAATCTTTAATATACAACAAAAGAGCTTTTAGTTTTAATACAAATATTGTCTTCTAGACAATATCCACTCTCAGAATAAGTTCTCATTACATTTATTGTCACACTATTTAACAGAATAGTGAGGACTACTAATGTTATCCTCTGGACCGTCACTCTGTTCCTTGACTAGTCCCCGATACGTTCTCATTTTCTAAAGAGAACAATGAAAGAAAAAGGGTGAGCTCCACTAGCCCAGTAAAAAATTATTATGACTAAGATAATGCATAATAAATTATCATTAGTCTTCAACAATGTTAAACTGATAAAATACAAAAGACATCAAGTTTAACTGCAACGGAAAAACAATCCATTAAAAGAGTCAAGTAGAGAATAAAATCTACTATCTTTTATGATTTAAAAGGTTTTTCATCACTTTTATCGCTTGGGACTCGAACAATAAATAATCCACATCATCGAATCACCCCTGCACTTTTCTGACCAGGATATTCTTTAGTATCACGACCACAATTATCCATGTACTACTACGGGCCAGGACATTCGTGTATTCATCAATGGTCATGATCATGCCAACAACTGTCCATCAATGCACTCTGGGCCAATGAGGACTTTTATCATATCATTTATAACATTACGGTCTTGATTATCTTAAGAATAATCCTGGTCATAATCATACCAAGTCCATCTATGCACTACGAGCCACGAGATGACTTTCAAAAAATATAAACATGAGGATGATGACAATGATATAAGAATTCAATAAAACAAGTTCACGAATTAATTTATCCGAGGAACTAATAACGTCCAAATTGTCAACATGATACTTCTTTGTAGAGTAAAATTCAAGAATGCTCGAAAGAATATTTTCATGAAAAGATCTTTGGATGAAGCGCAAAATATCAAGGATATTCTACTAATTTCATGGAGTATAGAAGTCAAAACTTTAACCAATTGAGTATAATAAGGAATGAAATAACAAAAGAAATCACCAAGCATGCGGTGAAGCCGCATACGCAGAGTTATTCAACGAGAATAATAAAAGCGGAACCGGGTTCGGCGTAAAATGCCTGAACGCAGGATATTCCAACGAGAATAATAAAGAGCGAACCGAGTCCGGCGTAAAATGCATGAATGTGATATTCCAACGAGAATAATAAAAATTTTAACCGGTCGGCGTAAAAAACATGAGCGAGGATGTTCAAAGAAATAATAAAGAATGGAATAATGCGTAAAAAGCAAGAATTTCACCATGTATAACGGTATTTCACCATGTATAACCAAAGTTATTCAACATAATAATAAATAATGGAATAACGAAGTTCTCTTCATGAAGACGAAAGAAAGAAATAATACCCTTACCTTTGAAAGAAAGCTGGATATAGGAGTAGTGAGGTAGCGAGCTTCTTCTTCTTCTACTGATTTTCTCTCTACAATTTCTCTCTATAATAATTGCTCTATAGCTTTAGTGAATTGGTGAGAAATGAAGGAAGAATGAGCTTCTATTTATAGAAAAATATAGTTTCAATAATTGCACGTTTTGGGGCTCGAAAATTACAATCTGAATACCTCGAACTTTTCCTTTATTTTTAATTTAGTCATGCAAGTATTATCAAACTTGCACCACCTCCCCTAATAGTAAATAATTTGATTCAATAGTAAATCATGTGAATCAATAGTTCTAGACATGTCAATAATTCTGAATTACAAAATACGATTACAATTATAGTACCTCCATCTATACCTCCATTTTTAACTTAGTCATGCAAGTATTAACAATCTTACACCAACTCCCCTAATAGTAACAAGATTGTGAAACAATAGTATACAAATGTGAATAAATAGTTATAATCATGTGAAATAATAGCAATCAATTACTCATTTATCCTAGGTTAAATACTTCGATTAATCAATATAACCTCCAGACATCAATTATTATCGAAATAAATGTCGATTTTCACTAACACAAATAATTCCAACACAATGAAACTATTTTTATCAAAAATATAAATTTTGAAATTTTGAAGTTTGACTTTTCTCGAAAAAGTCAACTATTGACTTTTTGACCAAATAGTAAAATCCAAAAAATTTTGTGTTTATAGTCTATTTTTACTAATTTCATCATTCCGGACTCAAATATCACGTTCGCGTCTCCAAATTCAACTCTGAGCACAACTTCAATTTTAATAACATTCATCATTAATATTATAACTCACAATATTTATCAACGAGTCGTTCCCGAGAAGAGGGGCTTTCGATAAGGATTTCTCCTGATTGGCGCGCATTAGGTGACCAAACCTCTCCTTAATGAAACTTCTAGACATTATAAATATTGTAATTTAATAATATGAATAACTTTGCGTCTCAATTATTGATTTAATAAAATAACATATTATGCGGATGATCTTTGTGACAATAATCGAATTAATAATAGAGAGATATGATCTGACAATTCTTTGTATCAATAATTGAGTATAAATGGTGACTTCTCACGTAAGCATCAATAATTAATACCGTGTGCTACTATGCAATCAAGCGTATTACTGTACTTTTACTACTGAGTAGTTCAACAGTATTAACGGTAAAACTTCCGCCGTTATTTTCATAAATATATTTTTGTCGTTTTCTTAATCAAACAATAATTACATTAATGGGGTCCACCAATGATTGCGCCATTGTACGAATATTCCCTGCTAAAACGAATATTCTCCGACTAATAGAATATAATATCACAACTTGCATACTTTGCAGAATTTATAAATACTACCCACAACTATAACATTATAACAAATTCATTCCATAATATTCAAAAATGATAATTATAGAAAAATCATCTTTATTCATAAAAGTTGGGGTCTTACAGCATTGATAGATAGTTTTTGGTATGATTATGGCCATGGATTCTCTTCAACCAAGGGTGCAAAGATGAATTGTTTTATGGCATGATCATGACCATTGATGAATACACGAATATCCTTGGCCCGTAGTGTATGGATAATTCGTGGTCGTGATACTATTAAGCTGAGTCTCAAAGTCTCGGCATTATTGGTTTCTGAGTTGTATATCTTTGGCTCAGAGTGCAAAGTTGAATCTGTTGATTTACTTGATTATAAATATGAATTGTGATTTAATTATAATCTGTGGGGGTTCAGGTGAAGACAGGTGATGAAAGTTCTCTTTGTCTTGAGTATAGCAAAGAATTGTTGATGAGTATTACAGGAATGAAGTATTAACGATGGACTTTTAATCTAGAAGAGATAGTAGACATTATGTTCTACTTAACTCTTCTAATGGATTGCTTATTCCGCTGCAGTTGTTGATCTAAAACTTGTTGTCTATTATATTCTATCAGTTGTTATATTGATGAAGACTAACAATAATTTGTTCTGCATTATCTTAGTCATAATATTTCTTACTTGGCTAGTTGAGCTAACCCTTTTACTTCACCACCCCTTTCAGGTAATAAAAGGGTAGCTGGGACTAGTGGAGAGAACATGTGTGACGCCCCCAAAACAGGTATACATCACGCATCTTGAGTTGCCAAATACATGGTACAGAATACAAATACAAACTTAATTATACAACCGTCATGTAATATACGACAAAACATGGTTGAGAGTTTAAACAGAAATTGTGATGCCCCCAAAATATGTATACATCACCCATCTTGGGTCGCCAGATACATGGTACAGAATACAAATACAATCTTAAATATACAACAAAAGCTGTGAGTTTTAATATAAATATTGTCTTCTAGACAATATCCACTCTCAGAATAAGTCCTCATTATAATTATTATCACACTATTTCATAGAATAGTGAGGACTACTAATGCTATCATCTGGACCATCACTCCGTCCCCAGACTAGTCCTCGCCACGTTCTCATTTCACAAGAGAACAAAGTGAAAGAAAGGGTGAGCTCAACTAGCCCAATAAAAATATTATGACTAAGATAATGCGGGATAAATTATCATTAGCCTTCAACAATGTTAAACTAATAAAATACAATAGACAACAAGTTTAACTGCAGCGGAATAAGAAATCCATTAAAAGAGTCAAGTAGAGAATAAAATCTACTATCTTTTATGATTTAAAAAGTTTTTCATCACTTTTATCGCTGAGACTCAGCTTAATAAATAATTCACATCATCCCTATACTACGACCAAGGATATTCATTAGGGTCACGACCACAAATTATCCATGCACTATGGGCCAAGGATATTCGTGTATTCATCAATGGTCATTATCATGCCAACAACTGTCCATCAATGTACTACGGGCCAATGAGCACTTTTACCACATCATTTGTAACATTACAGTCATGATTATACCGAATAATCCCTGGTCATAATCATACCAAGTCCATCTATGCACTACAGGCCACAGATAACTTTAAAAAAATATGAACATGAGGATGATGACAATGATATAGGAATTAAATAAAACAAGTTCAAGAATTAGTTTATCCAGGAACTAATAACGTCCAAATTGTCAACATGATACTTCTTTGTAGAATAAAATTCAAGAATGCTCAGAAGAATATTTCCATGAAAAGATACTGGATGAAGCGCAAATATCAATGATATTCCACTAATTTCATGGAGTATAGAAGTCAAAACTTTAACCAACTGAGTATAATAAGGAATGGAATAACAAAAGAAATCACCATGCATGTGATAGATAGCACAGGCAGGTTATTCCAACAGAATAATAAATACGGAACCCGAATCCCACAGAAAAAGCATACGAGATAGGATATTCAACGAGAATAATAAAGAATGGAATAACATAAGGATTTCACCAAGTATAGGGGTCGCGTATACAAAGTTATTCCAATGATAATAAAGATCGAAACTAGGTCCCACGTAAAATGCACAGATGTGATATTCCAAATGTAATATTCCAAATGTAAATAATAAAGAATGGAATAACATAAGGATTTCACCAAGTATAAGGGAGTCCGCGTATATAGGTTATTCCAACCGAATAATAAAGAATGGAATAACATAATTTCTCTTCATGAATAAGAAAGAATAACACCCCTTACCATAAAAGACACTGGATATCGAAGTAGTGAAGTAGCAGAATACTCTTCTTCTTTCTCTTTATAATTTTTCTCTCTAGAGTTTCAAAGTGAATTAAGTAAGAAATAATGAAGGAATGAGCTTCTATTTATAGAAGAATGGATTGAATAAGAACTAATTCTGAATCGGTCCAGTTGATTTACTTTTAAACCGATTTGTTCAGATTGATTTACTATTAAAACTTAAAGCAACGGTCCATCTTGATTTACTATTAAAACTTTAAACCAATGATCCATATTAATTCACTATTATAACTTTCCACCAAAGGGTCCATATTGATTCACTAATATAACTTCAACCAACTGATTCGAAAAATTAGCACATCTTCTCATGGAATAATATTGTACCCAAATACCCAATGCACAATACTAGAGTGAATAATGAATCGGGTGAATAGTAACTTCGTGAATAGTAACTCGTGAATAGTAACTCATGAATAGTAACTCATGAATAGTACTCGACACAAAAAGTTCCCGAATACCCGATTGAGCAATATAACCTCCGGACATCAATTATCATCTAATAGATGTCGATTTCTACTAACACAAATAATCCCAACACAATGAAACTATCAAATTCATCTTTAATCAACACGAACTTATTCATCATTAATATTATAACTCACAATATTTAGCAACCAAGGTTGTTCCTGTGAAAGAGGGGGCTTTCAACAAGGATTTCTCCCTATTGGCGCGCAATTAGGTGACCAAACCTCTCCTTGACAGAACTTCTAGACATTGTAAATATTGCAATTTAATAATATGAATAACTTTGTCGTCTCAATTATTGATTTAATAATATAACATATAATGCAGATGATACTGTGACAATAATCGAATCAATAATATGAGAGATGCAGCAATTACTGTAGCAATAATTGAGTATAACTGAGTGACTTCTCACGTAAGCATCAATAATCAATACCGTGTGCTACTATGCAACCACGCCAGACATCGTACTTTTACTACTACGGTAGTTCAACAGTTTTAACAATAACACCTCCGCCGTTATTTATAAAATATTTTTGTCGTTTTCTCAATCCGATAATAATTCCATTATGGGGTCCACCAATGATTGTGCCGTTGTACGAATATTCCCGACAAAAAGAATATTCCCTGACCAATCGAATATTTTATAACAACTTGCATACTTAGCAAAATTTATAAATATTATCCACAACTATAACATTATATCATATTCATTCCATAATATTCAAAAATGATATTTATAGAAAAATCATCTTTATTAAAAAAAAATTGGGGTCTTACAACCTCCCCTTCTTATGAAATTTCGCCCTCGAAATTAGAGTACGTACCTGGTATGTCGAAGAGGTAAGGATACCTTGATTTCATTTCAGATTCTAACTCCCAGGTCATTTCCTCAACATCGTGGTTCCTCCACAAAACTTTGACTTGAGGTATAACCTTAGAGCGTAGAATATGCTCCTTTTTATCCAAGATTTTAACAGGAACCTCCTTATATGTTAAATATTCCACTATTTCATCCGGTTCTAACTCAATAATGTGGTTCGGGTCTTTCACATATTTACGTAACATAGATATGTGAAAAACATTATGAACACGAGACATACTTGGTGGTAAAGCGAGTTTATAGGCCACAGTTCTTACTCGTTCGAGGATTAAAAATGGGCCAATGAATCGAGGATTGAGCTTTCCTCTCTTTCTGAATCTCGTAACTCCTTTCCATGGAGCAACACGTAACAACACATGATCTCCAATATCGAATTCCACGTCCTTTCGATGAAGATCAACATAAATCTTTTGTCCATCTTGTGAGGTTTTTATACGTTATCGGATCGTTTGAATCTTTTCCGTAGTCATACGTACCAACTTCGGTCCCAACAACGTTGCTTCACCCACCTCATCCCAAAGATATCGAGAAACGACACTTTCTTCCATACAACGCTCGAATGGAGCCATGACAATACTTGCTTGATAACCGTTGTTGTATGAAAACTCCACCAATGGTAAGAACTTGTCCCAACTTCCCTTGAAGTCAAGGACACGTAGTCTTAATAAATCTTCAAGAGTTTGAATAGTCCTCTCGATTGTCCGTCCATCCGAGGATGATATGCCGAAACTAAATCGTAAATTCGCGCCCATAGTTTTTTTGCAAACTAACCCAAAATCTTGAAGTGAATCTTGGGTCTCGATCGTAAACTATGGATACTGGCATACCATGCAATCTTACAATCTCGTTTATATACATACTAGCAAGACGTTCAAGTGTATAAGTTTCTTGTATCGGTAAGAAATGAGCAGACTTGGTCAATCTATCAACAACGACCCAAATCGCATCTATACCTTGAGAAACCTTGGGAAGACCAGTAACGAAATCCATGGTAATGTGCTCCCACTTCCATTCTAGAATTTCAAGTGGTTGCAATGGACTTTTTGGCACTTGATGCTCCGCCTTGACTCGTTGACAAGTTAGACACCTTGAGATAAACAACGCTATCTCTCTCTTCATATTACTCCACCAAAATGTATGACGAAGATCACGATACATTTTGGTACTCCCAGGATGGATTGCAATCAGTGTGTTGTGCGCCTCCATCATATTGACTCAAAGTATTCCTTCTTCATCGATTCTTGCTTCCAGCATAACACCTTCTTGCACTTTCATCCTCATAATCGCATCGTCCAGTGCAGCAGCTGGCGACTTTAACTTTATCAATTAAAGTCAGTTCTACTCGTATATTTGTCATCATCATATGGGTCCCTGGAGTCTTTAACTCTATCTCCATCCTTTGCAAGTCACACAAAATGGGCCTTTACATTGTCAATATTGCACTCATACCCGCATATGATCTTCTACTCAATGCGTCAGCTACCACGTTCGTTTTTCCAGGATGGTATTGGATGGTATGATCATAATCTTTCAACAGTTCAAGCCAATGTCATTGTCGCATGTTGAGTTCCTTTTGAGTAAAGAAATATTTGAGTCTTTTATGATCCGTAAAGATCTCCATTTTCTCCCCATACAAGTAATGTCTCCAAATCTTTAGTGCAAAAACGACTGCTGCCAACTCTAGATCATGAGTAGGATAATTCCTCTCATATTCTTTGAGTTGTCGAGAGGCATAGGCTATGACTTTCCCATGTTGCATGAGAACACATCCTAACCCTTTGCCCAAGCATCATTGTAGATGACAAATCCTCCGAGCCGATGGTATTGTCGAACAGTCTTTGAAATGAGTCTCCTCTTGAGTTCTTGAAAACTCTTCTCACATTCCTCGCTTCCAACCGAATTTTGTATCTTTTCGAGTCACCGAGTTAGTGAGAGAGTAGCGATTCGAGAAAACCCTTCTACTTAATCTCCGATAATAACCAAATGTTTAGAAAGCTACATACTTTGGTCATCGATTTAGGTTGCTCCCACTTTGAATAGCTTCAATCATTTCGGGTCAACAGATATTCCATGACTTGATACTATGTGCCCAAGGAATGCTACTTCGTCAAGCCAGAACTCGCATTTCTTCAACTTGGCATAAGGCTTATATTCACGAAGCTTTTGGAGTATCAGCCTCAAGTGTTGCCCATGATCTTCACGGCTTTTGGAATAAATAAGGATGTCATCAATGAAGATGACCACAAAGTGATCCAAATATTCCTTGAATACTCGGTTCATCATATCCATGAAGGCAGCAGGAGCATTAGTCAATCCAAAAGACATGACTAGAATTCATAATGCCCGCATCGAGTTCTGAAAGCCGTTTTTGGAATGTCATCAGTTCTAATCTTCAATTGGTGATATCTGAAATGAAGATCAATCTTTGAAAAGAATTTGGCGCCTTGCAATTGGTTAAACAGGTCATCAATACATGGCAACGGATATCTATTTTTGATGGTGACATGGTTCAACTCCCGATAATCAATACAAAGTTGCATACTCCCATCTTTCTTTTTCACGAATAGAACAGGAGCACCCCAAGGAAACGTACTAGGACGAATGAAACCGATGTCTAACAATTCTTGCAGTTGGGTCTTTAACTCCTGAAGTTCAATAGGAGTCATTCGATATGGGGCTTTGGAAATAGGTTTTGTCTTAGGTTCAAGGTCGATACAAAATTCAATTTCACGCCTGGGGGTAGGCTGTGAAGTTCTTCGTGGAATACGTCGGAAATTCATTAATAATAGAAATATCATTCAAAACTGACGTATTTTTGTTTAGATCCGTGACCTGAGATAAGAAAGCTTGACATCCATTTTTTAATAAACGAATAGCTTTATGTTTTGAGATGATAGTGATTGATTTTAATGGTTTGGTTGCTTGAATTCGCATAATAGGTTGGTTAGGAATATGAAAGCTAACAACCTTACGAAAACAATCAATTTTTGCATGATGAGTAGTTAACCAATCAATCCCTAGAATTACGTCAAATGCAAGTATTTTCAATGAAATAAGATCGACAGGTAATGTGAGGATACCGATTTGAACCAAACAAGACTTATAAACAGTGGATGTAATGAAGGTTTCTCCCAACGGAGTTTCAACAGCTAAGTCAAAGTCCAATTTCTCCGGAGTCAATTTTAAACGTTGAGCGCAAGTAGGAGAAATAAAAGAATGGGTAGAACCGGTATCAAATAAGGTATATACTTTGCTAGAGTTTATGATAAGCTTACCCGTGATCACCTCTTTCGGATTCCTCGCTTTTTGGGAGGATACGAAAAATGTTCTCCGTTGAACTACTGGTTTTGTCTTGTCTGGGACACCCTTTGATGCCTCCATCCCAGCTGGACTTGACTTTAGTGTACGAAAAAATCGGGCTAGGTGACCTTTTCCACAATTGTAACACCGCTTTGGACTGCATCACGCAGTTTGGACTGATATGTCCCTCCCCTCCACATTTGTAACATACGACCGATGGTCGTTCTCCTTCCTTAACAACAGGTGTTGGTGTTGACGTCTTTGCATCATTGTTGAATCTCCTCTTCTTGAAATATCCACTCTTATTGTCATGGCCATGATTACCACCGAAGTGATTACCATTTCTGGCATGTTGATTCCCTCCACGCTTGTTGTCACCGCTTCGATGACTGCTACCACTGGTATTATCATTTTGTCGGCTGCTCTCTTTTGGTTGGTTTGACTCATTATCGCGTTCCAATAACTGAGCCCTATTCACAACATCTAAATACAAGAAAATTTTGTGAGAGATAAGGTATTGACGTATCTCGGGTTTCAAACCTCTTAGAAACATCCGCGTCATTCTCTCCTCATTATCAACCAAGTGGGACGAAAACCGAAATAACTCGGCAAACTTAGTTTCGTACTACACCACGGTCATATTGTTTTGCTCAAGCTTGATGAACTCTACCTCCTTCATGTGATGAATACTTTCAGGAAAGTACTTGTCGTTGAACAGCTCTTGGAACTTCTCCCAAGACATTTTGAGTCTGGCAGTTGAGTATGCTTTACTGATTCCCACCAAGAATCTGCCTTGCTCGCAGCAACATGAAGGTGGCAAGGGAACTTTTTGCTCTCGGAGCATCCCAAGACATCAAATATCTTGTTGATCTGCTTTATCCATGTCTCCGCTTTTAAATGGTTTTGGCTCTCCAAAACTCCGGTGGTCCCAGCTCCTTGAATCGCTTAGCGGTGACCATCCCGAGAGTTGTCGGTGTTTCCACCGCATTTTGGATGTGAGTCGCTTTACTTTGTCATTGCTGAATTGCATAAAGCCTCTGAACATCCCATCGCTCACCATTTCATTGGTGTTATTGTTTACATAAGGATTATTGTCTTCTGCATTATTATTCGTGGCATTAATCTGTGGTGACTCAATGGTCTCATGTGCTTCATTGCTTATCTTAACATTTTCGGATGCCATTTTCAAATACTACCACAAAACAAGGGTTAATTAACATATCACATATTATCCCTATACTCTGACCGACCAATTAAATACCAAATAAACTTAGGTAGGTCATACTAGCGAAGGAATTCCCCGCCTCTCCCCTCCTAGTTCTTGTCTCACATCTCAGCCAGGGATCATATCCCTAAGCTCTGATACCAACTGTGACGCCCCCAAAACAGGTATACATCACCCATCTTGAGTCGCCAAATATATGGTACATAATACAAATACAAACTTAATTATATAACCGTTGTAATATATACGACAAAACATAGTTGAGAGTTTAAATGTAAATATTGCCTTCTGATAATATCCACTCTCAAATAGAGTACTCATTACATTTATTGTCACACTGTTTTATAGAATAGTAAGGACTACTAATACACCATCTCGGACCATCACTTTGTTCCCCGACTAGTCTCGGCTACGTTCTCATTTCCTGAAGAGAACAATGAAAGCAAAAGGGTGAGCTCAACTAGCCCAGTAAGAAATATTATGATTAAGATAATGCAGAATAAATTATCATTAGTCTTCAACAATGTTAAACTGATAAAATATAATAGACATCAAGTTTAACTGCAGCAGAATAAGAAATTCATTAGAAGAGTCAAGTAGAGCATGATATCTACTATCTTCTATGATTTAAAATGTTTTCATCAATTTTTATCGCTGAGACTCAGCTTAATAAATAACCACATCATCGAATCATCCCTGCACTATGGGCCAAGGATATTCATTAAATCATCAATGGTCATGACTATACCGAATAATCCATGGTCATAATCATACCAAAAACTGTCCATCAATGCACTACATGCCACGGAGGACTTTTACCACATCATTTATAACATTACAGGTCATGATTATACCGAATGATCCCTGGTCATAATCATACCGAGTCCATCTATGCACATAAGCCAAAGATGACTTTCATCACAATATAAGCATGAGGATGATGACAATGGGGTTAAATGCTTTTGAAGTCATTCTACTATAGGTCAACTTACAAATGGGTCATTGAACTTTTTTTTCTTACAAATGGGTCATTGAACTCTTATTTACTTACAAACCGTTAAAAAATCCGTTAACTTTAACCGATTTGCCACGTAAGCAGCTGACTTGTGAAAAAAAGAAGCTTATGTGGCAAGAATTATCTCATATGGCCTTGATGTAGATTTGAAAAAATTTATGGAGTAAATAAAAAAATTATTTTAAAGTAAAATATAAATTAAAAATAAATAAAAAATATATTTAATTATTTTAAAATTAATCATTAATTTTTTATTAAAAAAATGCATTTTTTATTTTTTATGAAAAAATGCATTTTTTTTTTTTATGAAAAAAAAAAAGTGCAATTTTTGATTTTTTAAAAAAGTGCGCTTTTTTAATAAAAAGTGCATTTTTTTAATAAAAAAAAGTGCATTTTTTTTATTTTTATTAAAAAATGCGCTTTTTTATAAAAAACATGTTTTAATATATTAAAATAAAAAAAATATAATTATAAAAATAAAATAAAACGCAATTATTTTTTTTAATAAAAACGAAGTTTTTATATTTTGATTAAAAAATTGCCTTTTAATTTTTTTTTAATAAAAATAAAAAACAATTATTTTATTAAAAAATATTTTTTTTTTTTTTTATTAAAAAATAATTATTAAAAAAATTTATTAAAATAATAAAAAAAATTTAATAAAAATAAAAAAAAAATTTATTTAAAAAATTGTTTTTTTATTTTTATTAAAAATAATTATTTTTATTAAAAAATCGCTTTTTAATAAAAATAAAAATGCATTTTTTATTAAAAAATCGCACTTTTTTGAAAAAAAAAAAAAACTTGATTTTTTTTATTAAAAAAATGCATTTTTTAATAAAAATAAAAAATGCACTTTTTTTTAATAAATAAAATTAATGATTAATTTTAAAATAATTAAATATATTTTTATTTATTTTAATTTATATTTTACTTTAAAATAATTCTTTTATTTACTCCATAAATTTTTCAAAATCCGCATCAAGGCCATATACGGATAATTCTTGCCACATAAGCTTTTTTTTTTTTCACAAGTCACCGCTTATTTGGCAAACCCGAGCTTAAAGTTAACGGATTTTTAACTAAGCTTGTAAGTAAATAAGAGTTCAATGACCCATTTGTAAGAAAAAAGTTCAATAACCCATTTATAAGTCGACTTTATAAGAGAGTGACTTTAAAAGTATTTAACCCGATGACAATGACATAATAATTCAATAAAACAAGTTCAAGAATAAATTTTAAAGATTTATAAGTTAATTTATCCTGAAATCAATAACGTCCAAATTGTCAACATGATACTGCTTTGTGGAGTAAAATTAAAGAATGCTCAGAAGAATATTTCAATGAAAAGATACTAGATGAAGCGCAAAAATATCCGTGGATATTCTACTAATTTCATGGAGTATAGAAGTCAAAACTTTAACCAACCGAGTATAATAGAATATATGAAATCGCAAATGAATTTTCGCCTACCATACGGTAAATCCACGTGAGCGCATCATTTCCACAATTTAATAAGACATGAATACGGAAGGATCATTCACCATGCATGTGGTAATCCACATATAGAGCAAAGTTATTCCAACGTAATAATAAAGAATGGAATAATAGAAGAATTCACCGTGCATGCGATAGATCGCATGCATGTGTTATTCCAATGTAATAATAAATAATGGAACCAATTCATGCATAATACATGCATGCATGTGATATTCCAAATGTAATAATAAAGAATGGAACTGTGTCATGCGTAATCCGTATGCGAGGATATTCCAAATGTAATAATAAAGAATGGAATAACAACAGAAATTCAACGTAGCGCGATAGATCGCATGCATGTGTTATTCCAATGTAATAATAAAGAATGGAATAACAAAAGAATTTCATCATGTATGCGGATTTAGATATAGAAAAAGTTATTCCAACATAATAATAAAGAATGGAATAACAACCCTTACGAATATTGAAAGAAAATAACTCTATTCATGAATATGAAATAATAATACCCCTTACCTTAGAAAAAAAAAAGCGGATAATCGGAATAAGGAGGTGGCGGAACTTCTTCTTCTTTCTCTATAATAATTGCTCTAAAGCTTTAGTGAATTGGTGAGAAATGAAGGAAGAATGAGCTTCTATTTATATGAAAATATAGTTTCGATAATTACACGTTTTGGGGTTCGAAATATTACAGTACAATACCTTCAACTTTTCTTTCATTTTTAATTTAGTCCTGCAAGTATTATAAAACTTGCACCACCTCCCCTAATAGTAAATAATGTGAATCAATAGTTATAATCATGTGAAAATATGAATTACAATATAGTACCTCCATCTATACCTCTATTTTTAATTTAGTCATGCAAGTATTATCAATCTTGCACCAACTCCTCTAATAGTACAAGAATGTGAATCAATAGTACACACATGTGAATAAATAGTTATAATCATGTGAACAAATAGTTAAAAACATAGATTTATTATTCATGACAACATGATCACCATTATTAGACGAGAATTCTTGCTAATTGAATGCACTAATTGAATGTTTTTCTTTTCCCTTTTTCATGAGTTTGTGGTCTAATTGTATATTTATGGACGTGATGAGTTGACTTTTGTCGTTGCTAGCTAGGTCCATTTGGTTACGAAAAATATTGAGAGAGGGATATATATATATATATATATATATATATATATATATATATATATATATATATAGGGACTCCATCCATGGCAACCCGCGGTTGCCATGGACACCGTACCAACAACCCCTTTTGGATCCGTTGATCAACTTATTGGAAAGTTGAGATTGAATCATAATTCTACCAAGTCGGCACAGCTTGTTGTGTCTAAATAACAACCTGTACCAGCTTTTATTTTAATATAAGGGACCCACATATTTAACATGTTGTCAGTATAGTTAAACAAAATGAATTTTTAATATAAAAAAAGTGCCAACCGACACAATTTGTAATTTTATTTAATTTTTTTTTAACGATTTCTCCATTATATGTCATGACTCAAAGACATTAAAATCACATAAAAAAAAAAAAATAGGGTCGATTTAAGATAAGTTAAATTTAATAATATTAGTAAATGAATTTAATATTATTATATAATGAATAATATTAAATGGAGGTTATAATATAATGATTAAGGTTATTATCTTCGTTAAATATTTGTTGAAATATTATTCAAATCATTTTTGATATAATATTATTCTTGAATTTTACTCCACAATTGGTGATCATGTTGACAATTTGGACATTATTGAATTTTGGATAAATTATACTGTTAAAGTCTTTAATATTTATCCTTTATCTTATTTGATTGTTTCTTTATATCATTGTCATCATTCTCATGCTTATATTGTGTTTAAAGTCATCTATGGCCAGTAGTGTATAGATGGACTTGATATGATTATGACCAGAATTATTCTAAGATAATCATGACCGTAATGTTATTTAATGATGTATTGAAAGTCATCTTTGGCCCAGTAGTGCATAGATGAACTTGGTATGATTATGACCGTGGATTATTCGATATAATCATGATCGTAATGTTACAAATGATGTGATAAAAGTCCTTATTGGCCCGTAGTGCATTGATGGACAGTTTTTGGTATGATTATGGCCATGGATTCTCTTCGGCCAAGGGTGCAAAGATAATTATTTTATGGCATGATCATGACCATTGATGAATACACGAATATCCTTGGCCCTTAGTGCATGGATAATTCGTGGTCGTGATACTATTAAGCTGAGTCTCAGCATTATTGGTTTTATAGTTGTATATCTTTGGCCTGTAGTGTAAAGATGGACTGTTGATTATTGGTTTTACAGTTGTATATATTTGGTCTGTAGTGCAAAGATGGACTGTTGATTATTGGTTTTTCAGTTGTATATCTTTGGCCTGTAGTGCAAAGTTGGACTGTTGATTTACATGATTATAAATATGAATTGTGATTTAATTATAATCTGTGGTGGTTCAGGTGAAGACAGGTGATGAAAGTTTTCTTTGTCTTGAGTATAGCAAAGAACTGTTGATGAGTATTACAGGAATGAAGTATTAATGATGGACTTTTAATCTAGAGTATATAGTAGACATTATGTTCTACTTGACTCTTCTAATGGATTGCTTATTCCGCTGCAGTTGTTGATCTAAAACTTGTTGTCTATTATATTCTATCAGTTGTTATACTGATGAAAACTAACGATAATTTGTTCTGCACTATCTTAGTCATAATATTTCTTACTATGCTAGTTGAGCTCACCCTTTTACTTCACCACCCCTTTCAGGTAATAAAAGGGTAGCTAGGACTAGCAGAGAGAACATGGGTATAAAGTGGTGTTATTAATTAGTCACAAGCCTAATCAAATTATGAAACGGTGTGGCATAATAATCGTACTGAGAACTTAAAATGTGTGTGACATGTTTTATACATCATTTGATATTTAATTTTGATGAACAACAATAGGGTGAGATGAATCAGAATTTGGAAGCGTCAAAGGTGCACTCCATTAGAATGAGAAGAACATATATCTTCTCGTGTCCCTTCGGGGACTTGATATATTTGCTGTTGTACTTTAGATGGCATTGTAATAATTTAAATATGAATATTGTCGTATTATATACGTAACAATATTTGTATTGAAACTAACAGTATATATGAGAATTTTTGAGTTTGAATACTGTCTAGAAGAAAATATATGTATTAAAACTCACAACTCATGTTGTATATTTAAGTTTGTATTTGAATTTTGTACCATGTATCTGGCGACCCAAGATGGGTGATGTATACCTATTTTGGGGGCGTCACATGATGCATTGGTTAAGGTCAATACTATAACAGTAATAGTCTAATAGATTATTTTTTAAATTAGGTATAGTTAGGATTATATTCTATAAGTCCTCCCAGCAATATATAAGATAGAATTTCATTTTATCTCCAAAGATATACCGTTAATTTTGGGGAACTAGATTTGATGGTGAATTTGACATGTTTGGCAGAAGGAACTTTGGTTCTATGCTTGATAAAATTCTCATTACCGACTTTATCACTAAGTTAATTGCTCGATGTAAGTTCTATGTTAAATTTTATTGAAGGCTTAGACTTTTTTGTTGTTTCAATTGGTTTTGGAACCAAAACCGCACACTTTAAAATCACACCGCACCGCACACTTTAAAACCGCACCGCACCAATCACATGCGGTTTCGTGTGCGGTTTTGAATTTTTCAAACCGCACTTAAGTTGCGGCAAGGTGCTTGATTTCACTTCAAACAAAGACTAAACCGCACTATGCTCACCCCTACTCTTCCCCATTAGATACCTGGAGTATTAATTATTGTTTCTCTCATTTGAAAATTTTTAAGAATATTAATGGTGAAATTTTGTTTTACGCATGCCCTTAAAAGATAAGTAGTTAATATAATATTTTGTCATTCTATATATAGACTATTAGAAAAAAAAGTGATCGATTTGTACTATGAAACAATTTATTATTTTTGCAAATGGAACTCCTTTTGGGTGGAAGGGAGAGATTATTAAATAGGAAATTAAGAGTTGTAACTAATATTAATTGGTCATCTAAATATTTATACATACGCTGCAACAATTGAGTGAACCAAACAACCTTGGTTAAACTACAAAAGGAAATTAAGAAACAAATCCCAGCTGCTAATAACTTGAACCGAAAAAGTGCATAAATTCACATCTGAAACTAACGTAGCTGCAAGCTTGCTTGCTTGCTTGCACATGACAAATTCTACTTATAATTTCCGATGAAAATAAACCAAACATATATAAAATGCTTTCAATAATTTAGAACATAAGGGTAACACTGAAGTTTAAAGGGGAACTCTTTCAAACAGTACTGAATCAACTGACAATTAAAGTATCCAGGAGCAGAAACCAGCAACGCACGATACCATATGCCTGCCGTACAGGATCAATTTGCCATTCATGGTTTATATACATAGTTTTTTTTAATCAATAGTTTCCACCATGATGATGACAATTGTTTGTTCCAAAAATGTCTCCACTTTTCCATTTGTATCAAAATCTTCCTACGTTGACAGTCACTAAAGGCCAGGAGGCGCAACCGCTTAATACTGCAAGCATGCTCACGCAAAGAAATACCCAGCTCCGGCTCTGTAGGGTAGGGTGGGGTAGATAGATTTTCAGTTATGCTCTTATGTATATATGCAGAAAATAGTTGAATACAGCTGATATGTATTCTATTATTATACAGCTTTGACATTAATTCTTTTGATTATTCTACTACTAAGTTGCTAACAAAGTATATCATGACATGATAATCTGGCTAACATCTGATCCTATATATAATGTAAAATCTTCTGATTAGCTATATATTAACTCATCTCAACAAGTTAAATAACTTATCTAGAAAATAAATTAAAGAAGAAAAGGGGCCGGGAAATAAACCAGTAATTAATTATTCTGAAAATTAAGGACTATATATATATATATATCCCAGCCCCAGCCCCAGCCCAGGCCAACCCCAGAAATGGGAGGATTTTTTATTTTTTTTTGAAGATATAGTTTTTGCATCTTCCGAAAACATATATCTTCACTGTAAGCTGAGTTGTCGAGACAAGTGATGACCAAAGAAAAATTCAATCTTCAATTTGGTTATGTTTCAATGAATGAATAAACCAAGCATAAAGAAATAATGAGTTAGAAGACACATAAATACTCCCTCCAATCGATCATAAAGAAATAGGCTTAAATATAATTTACTAGGGGTGAACATGGTGCGGTTTGAAGCCGAAACCGCACCCGAAACCGCTTAGGTGCGGTTTGATAAATCCAAAACCGCACATGAAACCGCTTGTGATTGGTGCGGTGCGGTTTCATTTGTTGCGGTTTCGGTTTCAAAACCAATTGAAACAAAAATTGATCTAAAATAAGCTCTCTGCTTTTAAATTGATATAAGTTCATTAATGTAGACAAATGCAACAATGAAAACTATAAACTATCTAAAATGTAAAATTTTTCTGCAACAACTTTTTCATTACATGAAAACTGTGGAATATTTTCTAAATCAAAATACAAAATGAGCAATTAACCTCTCATATGCCTTTATGCCAAACAAAACTCAAATTCCAAAGAAGAACCCAAATTCTCGCACTCCTTTATGCTTTATGCCAGCAGTAACCCAAATTCCAGCAGCAACCCAACTTCTTCATTCCCATTTACTTTATGCCAAAATAATTCATTCCCATTTAAACCTTTATGCTATTGATGCCACCATTCAGAACTCTGAAGCAGAACTTGGATCGCACTTGTTTCCATCCAACTTCTCAAAGATATTCCCAACAAACATCTTTTTCACGAACCACTGCGTGAAATGGATGAATTAAATTATTAATGGTCATTAGTGATTTCTTTTTACTGTAGCTTAATTTTCAACTCCTTGACATCAACATAGCACATTTCATACTGGGAGACAATAAACATTATTAACTGTGGACATTAAGTTGAGAAATCACTGCAAATCTCATACTAGCACAAATCACTGCAACCACAAAAACTTGCGATTGAAAATCAGCTAATCCAAGCAATTCATCCTTCAACAGTAAGGATGATACATGTCAATAAAAGATTTGCAATTAAGATATCAAATAACTCAGTTTCCACAGCACAAGACATCAGATGTATACCCAGGCCTCATAACTTTCACAAGCAATATTCAAGATAAAATTAATGCAACAATATAACACAAAAAGCGAGAGTCAAATAATGATGTTGACTTATCTATACAATCTGCTTGTTCTTAATTATTATTATTATTATTATTATTATTAATATTTGTTTTAATAAGTAAAAAAAGTATTCAAGAGGCAACAATGGGGTGCCAACCAACTACCAAGTACGCATTAAAAATATTGAACACACGATTTAAAAAAAAAAACTAAACCAAACCATGCACTCAAATCATGAGCCATGCTGCCAAGTCTCTTATTTAACTTGGGAGAGTCTGGACACTATTCATGACCATATACCTGATATTAGTTACAAGCACATTATAAGTTAAAATGTTACAGGAAAAGGGGTAAGGAAACCTATTATTCAATATTTCCAACATTCAACAATCAACACTATAAACCTGTAAAACATGACTTACGGTGTTATCTCTGCCCCTTTGATACCCTTCAGTATTGCTCATCGACCACGCATTGCTCAAACGAATTGAATTCATCTATGAAGCATACCAAAAAAAAATTTATATGTAAGAATATTTGAAAAGTACATTAAAATCTAATAAAGAATTAAAAAATACAATAAACATATACCTTTTTCAATATTCTCGAATTGTTGAAGTTCTTCCGATTGTTCTCAAATGTCGACAAAAGTTTGTGAATTGTGTAACCAATCTTGAGTACAAATCAATGCTTCGGTCGTCCTAGGAGAGAGTGAACTCCTATATGCATCAATAGTCCTTCCCCCGGTGCTAAAGGCGGACTCAAGCAACCAGAGAAATAGGCATACCTAATACATGCCTAGCAATTTTTGAAAGAATTGGAAACTTCACCGAATTCATTTTCCACCAACCCAAAACATTAAAGTTTTCATCTTTCTTCTCTTTACCATCCACCAAATATATATCAATCTCTGTTTTTTCCCTAACCCCTTCAACTTGTTCTTGCATGTACTTTTCAAAGTCATCATTTAAATCCCCTTCCATGTTTACAATAGAAGAAGAAGAAATGTCACCTCCCGTATTATCTTTATAATAGTCAAACATTTCTTGTAGAGTCTTCACCACTTTTTCACACATTAATGTAGTTTTTGAAGATCCTTTTCCACAAAGTCTAGCAAAGCAAAATTCCAAATAATGCATCTTATATCTTGGATCTAAAGCAACAGAGACATATAACAAGAAATTAGAATTATCCAGATTGTCCCAATACTTATCATATTTTTCTTTCATCCTTTTAGCCATATCTCTCATCAAAAGATCACCACTTGAACACAATTTCACTATTGCCTCTTGCATTTTTACAAGTTCAATGAAAAAAAGATTTGAAGTGCAATATTTGGAACCAGATATTTTCATCGTGACATCATAAAAGATTTTCAAAAATTGAATGAAACACTTAACATTTTCAAAATCAATCCACTCCGGATATCCTTCAACCATTTTCTTGTTACTCTTTCTTCTCCTAGTATTATTCTCCCAAGCCTCCTTTTCCTCGTACTTAAAGAATCTCTCATAATTAAGATCCTCAATAAGCATCCTATCAAAAGCCCATTCATACTTTACGGCAATCTCCAACATCGTATATGTGGAGTTCCACCTAGTCTCAACATCAAGACACACCAATTTCTCACACTTTATTTTCTCTCTTTGCACACAAGTCTTAAATTTTGCAAGCCTTGCCGGAGAGGATCTAACATACCTCACCGCATTTCGTATCCTAGAAATAGACACATGTTGATCTTTTAAGCCATCCTTCACAACCAAGTTCAAAATATGAGCACAACATCTCAAATGTATATATTTATTCTCTAATATTGCTTCCGCCACACGAAGAAATTTTTTTCAAGTATGAGATAAGCGGTGTCATTCAAGATGCATTATCTACCGTGATAGTAAATACACGATCTATCCCCCACTTTGTCAACAAAGCATGTACTAATTTCCCAATTACAATCCCTTTATGACTTTCAATTTGACAAAAGTTTAGAATTCTTTTACAAAGCTTCCAATCATCGTTAACCCAATGATTCGTTAGACACATATAATTAACGTTTTGAACGGATGTCCAAGTATCCGTTGTGAGGGAGACTCGTTGTGAGGTGACAATTTGCTTCAATTTCATCACTTCTTCCTTATAAATTTTTAGACAATCTCTAGCAACTGTCCAACGAGAAGGCATCTTAAACTTTGGTTCCGCATCACTCGTGAATTCTCTAAACCCCTCATTGTTGCCTCTTTTATAGTTCTAATAAAAGAGCTCTAACTCATGCAAGCATACACGGGTCAACAAGTAATACAGAGTAAGTAGAGTATCGATCCCACAGAGAAAGTTGTTAACTTTAAACTATCATGCATCAATTAACTCACCAAATTTTTATGCCTAGACTAATGACTAAAAGTGTTGAATTAAACTAATTGTGAATAACAACTGAAAATAAGAATACAAATGGAATAAATATAATCTAGAAATAATGGGACCCTAACTTCATTTAATATTTCATTCAATCGCCACTATCATGTAAGAAGAATTCACATATCACAGGAAAATAGCCAAGAGCGCGAATAGAGTTATAACCATTTTTTAATGCACTATAACCTACTTACACATCATCTATAGATGTTAGACTCTATGTAATCACCAATACAACCAAAATCACTATATGTCTATGTGAAATTGCAATTATATTGATTTTAAGCTCAAGCCCTTATTCTAGCTCATACGGTGAAACAGTATATGTCTATCTGGTTCACAAAATACACAAGCCATATACAACAGCCCCATATTCGCATGCTATCATGATTACAATCCATACCTATATGTTCATTGTAAATTCCATACAAGTACTGAGATGAATGGTGATCAAGCATTCATACATGTAAAACAACCATGACAGATATTCCATATGATATGCAAAACAACCCTAACATTTAAGTGTACAACCAAACTACATATTAAAATCCGTTAGAAAGTTGTGGGGATTTGATGGAGACATATACGGCTTCAATCTTCAACTGATAGAGATATAGAGACGTGAGTTATGGAGAGGGAGAGAGAGTTTCACATCCGTTATTATCGCAAATGAGAGTCCAAAAGGTACCAAACTCTTTTTAAAAAAATGTAGATTTGATTTGATTCTTATGCATGCGCACGCCACGCACGATGTGTGTATCAATGGGCGCCAGCGCGCTTTCAGCGTAATGCATGTTTGTTTTGAGTGGCTTGACGCACGGGCGCGCGATTTTGTGCTACATAGGCCTCGTGGCCGCGCGACCTTATGTCTGCAATGGTCGAGTTCCATTTTTCTCTGTCTCTTAGTAAAGCCTTCCAGTGATTGTTACTGTATAAACATTAATGGTCATTGTTAAAACATGAACTAGCGACTGTATAATGCTAATCATCTTGCAAATAATCGCAGAGCAATTCTTGCTGCATACTTAAGCATAAAAATCCAATATCCTAGTAAAAATTGAATTGGCTATAGCTAACTAAAATAATCCAAAATAAACAACTAAAAAGTTAATGGAGGTAGAAATGATGGGTTGCCTCCCATCCAGCGCTAAATTATAGTCAATTAGCTTGATTGTCTCTGAGTCTCATGTCACATTAAGAATTGAGGTGCCTTCCGTAATGTCCATCGCACCCCAAAATTTAATGACTTCAGTTTTCATCAACGGTTCTACCTTCAACTTTGAACTTTTGCCCGTTACATAGTTCAACAGTCCATAAGTTTTCAATTTTTGTACTTCATCATTCGGACCCCAATCCACCATGTTAACCAAGAAGCATTCTTCTTCAACCGATGGGAACTTTATTACCTTAAAGACATTAAATGTGACCTCTTGATCATGTACACGCATCGTTAGTTCCCCTTTTTGCACATCGATTGAAGTCCTGCCCCTGGCTAAGAATGGTCTCCCTAGTATGATTGGTATACCTTTGTCCTCTTCATAGTCTAAAATGATGAAGTCAGCCAGAAAAATGAACTTGTCCACCTTTACCAATACATCTTCAACAATTCCCCATGGATATGTGATGGATTTGTCAGCTAGCTGTAGTGATATATTCGTCGATCTTGGAGCCGGCAATCCCAACTGATTGAACACTGACAAGGGCATCAAGTTTATACTTGCCCCCAGATCATATAAACACTTACTGAAGTTCATCTTCCCAATGGTGCACGAAATTGTGAAGTCGCCTTGATCTTTCAAATTGAGGTAATTTCACATTTGGAGCATCGCATCGCATTCCTCTCATCAAGGCTACCGTTTCAAACTCGTCTAATCTCCTCTTCCTTGACAATATACCTTTCATGAACTTTACGTAGCTTGGCATTTGTTCCAATGCTTCGGCGAACGGTATGTTGATCTGCAGCTTTTTGAACACCTCCAAAAACTTACTGAACTGTTTGTCTTCCTTCTGCTAAACTAACCTTTGCGGATATGGTACTTGAGGTTGCATTGGTTGTACTGGACTCTTGACCTTCTCTTTTGAATTTACTTTGTCTTTCTCATCCTACTGAACCTTAAAATTTTCAAGATTTTCTTCCTCGTCAACCACCGCTTCACCTCACAAGGCCAAGGCTCCTCCTTAGTACTTTCATGCATGCACGCGGCTATTGCATAAAGACTCGCCAAATCTTTTCCTGATCTCAATGTGATTGCTTGACACTGCTCCTTCCCGTCTCTTCTAGGATTTGTCTCTGTGTTACTTGACAATGCACCCTGGGGCCTATTATTAAGCATGCTCGCCATCTGCCCCATCTCAAGCTCTCAGATTCTTGATAGCCACTACTTGCTTTTGATCATAACTTCAAGAGTTTTCCATGTATTTCAACATCATCTCCTCCATCTCTCGATTTTTTCTCCGGTCAGGTGCAAACGGAGCATGGTGTTGTTGTTGTCGAGACAATCCTGGTGGAACGGTGGTTTTGTACATACCGTGGGTCGATGACCGTGGTTGAAACCGCTGGTTCTACCGAAACTGATGTTGTTGTTGTTGTCCTCGGTTATTTGACCAACTAAAGTTCGGATGATTGCGTTGTTGTTGGGTGATATGTGTTCGAATTGACCTTGGTCTTTTCTATAGCTTGCTCACATACATCGACGATCGAGCCGATGGTACATTGATTCGTGGAGTGTGACCACGACAAATCTCACAAACGAAAAGCAACTGCTTTCACTTTGCTCTCTCTCGCAACGATCTATCTTCTTAGCCATAGTGCCATCCGTGTTTACAAACCGAGTAATCGTGATCTACCTCCAACACACCGCAACCTTTGGTCAGTGGCATCCGAGTCAGAGGATTCGATAATCATTCGCGCCATAGTCTCGATAAGCGTATAGGCCTCGCCATAACTTCTTTGCCCATAATGCCCTTCCCAGTGGTCAGCATCCACAATCGGTCTTGACTGCCATTCTAACCCATTGTAAAAGGAATTTATCACCATCCAGTCTGGCATACCGTGATGCGGACATTTTCTAAGCATCTCTTTGTAACGCTCATATGCCTTATATAAGGACTCGCCTTGCTGTTGCTCGAACTGGGAGATAGTCGTCCTCATCTTTGCAGTCTTAGCCATTGGGAAAAACTTGGCTAAGAATTTCTGCGCTAAGTCCTCCAATATGGTTATTGACCCTGACGGCAAAGAGTGTAACCAACTTCTAGCCTTATCTCTCAATGAAAATGGAAATAGCCGTAGTCTAATGGCATCCTCCGTCACACCATTGTATCTGAATGTATCACAAATCTCTATGAAACTCAATAAGTGTTCATTTGATCATCCATAAGAAGACTCCAAATCGAATCGAAGTTCTCGCACTATTTGAATAGTGCCTGGTTTGATCTCAAAGGTGTTGGCTGCTATTGCCGGTCTGACTATGCTTGACTGTAGCGCGTTTATGTTTGGCATTGAATATTCCCTTAGAGCCCGATGCTCTTCTCTTTGCTCGATTCTCTCGTTTTTCCGCCGCCATATCCTAGATAGTTTCCTTCTAATCGAGCTTGTAGATTTCTTCGCACGCTAGCTTTCCAACCTCTCCCGCTGATGTTTTCTCGTCGGTGTTAATTCGTAATTGGAAGATCTCGTATGCATATAAATCTACAAGTACCTGAAATTACAAATAAAACAAAAATAAAAATGAGAAACGATCAGAATTGTCTAAGTCATACAATTTAGCTTTAAACTGATGATAATTATCTAAATTAACGCCTTTCCCCGGCAACGGCGCCAAAAACTTGTTGCCTCTTTATAGTTCTAATAAAAGAGCTCTAACTCATGCAAGCATACATGGGTCAGCAAGTAATACAGAGTAAGTAGAGTATCGATCCCACAGAGAAAGTTGTTAACTTTAAACTATCATGCATCAATTAACTCACCAAATTTATATGCCTAGACTAATGACTAAAAGTGTTGAATTAAACTAATTATGAATAACAACTGAAAATAAGAATACAAATGGAATAAATATAATCTGGAAATAATGGGACCCTAACTTCATTTAATATTTCATTCAATCGCCACTATCATGCAAGAAGTGTTCACACATCACAAGAAAATAGACAAGAGCACGAATAGAGTTATAACCATTTTTCAATGCATTATAGCCTACTTACACAGCATCTACAGATGTTAGACTCTATGTAATCACCAATACAACCAAAATCACTATATGTCTATGTGAAATTACAATTATATTGATTTTAAGCTCAAGCCCTTATTCTAGCTCATATGGTGAAACAGTATATGTCTATCTAGTTCACAAAATACACAAGCCATATACAATAGCCCCATATTCGCATGATATCATGATTACAATCCATACCTATATGTTCATTGTCAATTCCATACAAGTACTGAGACGAATGGTGATCAAGCATTCATACATATAAAACAACCATGACAGATATTCCATATGATATGAAAAACAACCCTAACATTTAAGTGTACAACCAAACTACATATTAAAATCCGTTAGAATCCCATAATGGAGTTTAGTTCATGACTGAACCAAAAGCCATTATGGGATCAACGCTAAACATGATCAATAAACAAACAATTAAAATAAGAAAGATAGAACAATCAAACCCAATCGCCGAATAGAAATCAATGATCAACATTTAAATCCTCATAGAAATCCAGTAAATAAGAATAGAAATCCACAATGGTAGATAATCCCAAGAAGAATTGGAAAAGTAGGCGTTAAGGCTTCGTTCTCCGTTGGAATCTCTCCCAAGGTGTAAACCCTAGTTTCTATGATGAAAAATACGCTAAAAGTTATCCCGTTGTTCCCTGACACCATTCAGAATAGTTTTTAACCAATTACACATCATTTAATTTCCCTGACACCATTTAGAATCGTTTTTAACCAATTACACATCATTTAATTAAAAATCAAAATTAAAACAAAATTACAAAGATCAAGATCGCAACATGCAGCACAAGATCTCCAAATTTCTAATGTCTCATGCGGCGCGCGAGACTTACTGTAATGTCCGCCTCGTCCAGCCTAACCTCTCATGGGCGCTGCTGCTCTCGCTCGCCATGGCCAAGCAACTTGCAAGAGATCATCGTTGTTCAGCTCGGGTATTTCACTGGCGCCATGCCCCCAAGTCAAGTATATACTGCATGCTTGCCATCCTATAAGTTCGGTTCGATTTTTTGGCTTCTGGTGCTACTATCTGCTCTTCCATGCTTGATCCTCTTGTTTGCTTGGTCTCCATGCTTCATTTAACCTCCATGCCATGCACATCCCCGCTTGTGCCTCGTCTTCACGCATCCATTGGCCTCATGCCCACTAATACCACCAAAATTAAGCCGATTCCTGCACTTATTCACCAAAAGGAGTTTTAAGTAAATGCAATGCAAAATAACGTGAAATGCAACTAAAACACAATAAAATGTACTTGAGATGGGCACAATTCACATGAATCGGTATTCAATAAGTAGGTAAAAATACCACTTATCACTCATGTTCCACAATACTAAAAGGTTGGTTATCTTTAATACACATTATTGCAATTCTTTTCCTTAACCTCTCTTGGTTAAATTGATGACTTTCAAGGTTATGAGTTGCGCTCACACTTTTCTCTCTCTCTTCCTTTGTCAAAGCAACAAATTCTAAAGTCTTTTGTTTTTTATTTTTACTGATTTGGAGGGGGGATTTAACACGAAATTTATACAAATGATTAGCCATTGAGCCCGTGCCATTCTTTCTAATGTTACACCCCACTATAACCTTACAATATTTACATTTTGCCTTCTCTTTACCCACTTCACAACCCTCTAATACCTCAAAATGTTCCCAAGCAATCGAACGTTTTTTACTCTTACATTCATCATTATCTTCCTTTTTATCATCGTCTATGTTGATAGGATTGGTAACATTAGATGATACATGCTGATTTTGAAAATAAAAAGTATATAAAATGATAATTAACTACTACTTAGAAATACATAGCATTAGCATAACAAAAGACTAAAAGAGTGTTGATTTTATACCTCATTAGCAGCTTGTTGATTTTGTTGTTCAATATGTTCATTTGAAGGAATTTGAGGGGTAGAAGACATAATTTGGGGCTAGTTCAATTTTTCACCTTGTAACTGAAATTTGAGGAGATCTTGATTAGAACTATGAACCAACATTGAAATAAACCAAACACATTAACAAAGTATCCTAATAATTTCAGAGGTCTAAGTATGAAAATCATAATAACATAATATATAAATCAACAGAGAAAAACATAAAAATAAAAAGCATTAATTTTGTTACATTGTAAATCTCATATGCGCAAGAAAAGACTGCAATAGAATGAGAAGAGAAGACAAGGTCGCGAGAAAAGGAGAAGTCGCGGACTCGCGGTGGCATAGCGTCACGGTGGTCACGGTGGTCGGTGGTCGCTACATCGCGGTGGTGGCCACAACGTCACGGTGGTCGCAACGTCGCGGTGGCCTAGTGGATGCCTGGACGGTGGTTGAAGGCTTGAAGCTTGAAGCCTTGTATGTAGTAACCGTCGCAGTGGCCGGGTGTATGCACTTTTGCTATTTAGCAGAATAGCAGTAGCCTTTGGCTCTTTAGTTGCTCTAATCTAAAGTCTGAACTTTGAAGAATTAGATATTTAGATTATAATGGATGTTTTTTCTTTTGCCCCACTAAGTTCAACTTGTTTATTAATCTGTCCCTTTGACTTTACTAACTTATAAATTCTGCCCCTATTGAGTTTACCTATTAAAAAAAAAATTGAGCATATGCTTCCCTTGTACTCGATCCACCCCTTCATACATACATACAAATATATTGTGCGGTTTCGGTTTTATGGTTGCAGTTTTGGATAGTAACCAAACCAGAACCATAAATTTGGTTATTCAACCAACCTAAAACCGTAACATACGCCGGAATCGTTGGTGCAATTTTAATTGGTGCGGTTTGTGCGGTTTTTGGTGCGGTTTCGGTTTCAATTTGGTTACTTGCTTAGCCCTATAATTTACTATCCTAAACTATATGCCATATTTATCCACCTTTCAATTTTGTCAATTAGATGATTGAACTATCAATTTTTTCCACTTTGATTCAATTAAGTCTGCCACGTCATAAATTGATGACGTGACTCACTGACTAGACAAATTTATGCTGATGTGTACTAAAAAAAATTAAGTTTTCAAATTTTTTTATTATATTAGAGGAAAAAAATGTAAATAAACAAAAACTCATTAACAAAAAAATTATTTGTTTTAAATTGTAAAAATTAAATGTAAATTAAATTTTAAAATATTTTAAATGAGCAATATAAAATTAATTATTAATTATTTAAAAAATATTTTAAAATTATTAAAATTATTAAAATATTTTAAAATATTAAAATTATAACTGCTATATATATATATATATATATATATATATATATATATATATATATATATATATATATATATATATATATATATATATATATATAAAGACTAGTGATGAGTGAGTTTTATACCCATGAATTGGATACATTCGGGCTTAATTTATTGTTGTTCTTAAGTCTTTTAGGATGTTTTTATGTGTTTGTGTCTATTCATGCATGTTTTATGTTATTTTATAGGAATTGGGACAAAAGTTACATGGATCGATGTTTGGGGTGGCTAGATTCGCGTTTTCGGCTTGCCATTTACAAAGCAGTCACTTCAGAGCCAATTTGACTATAGCTCCTGACATTATTTCGAAAAACTCAAAGAATGAAAGTTGTAGATCTACTTCTCCTCTTTCCGGATCATCTTGAATCATCGAAATCTGAGTTCGGATGAAGAAGTTATGGCCATTTTCCCAAAGGACGTCGGAGCAGAAAATGTCGGATTTTGGGCAGGCCATCGGGCGCTGGGAGCAGAGTTTGAGGCCGTGCCCAGCAACAAGCGCCGGGAAGGGCTTGGTGATGGCCTCGGACGCTGCTTTTGGGCGAATTTTGACACCTTTTGACTCCAAATAGGATTGGTTTGTTCCTAAGCTAAAAATTGGACTTGTAACCTATAAATACATGATGTAAGGCATAAAATAAAGGGAGATTACATAGCTTAGCTTAGAGATTACATAGCTTAGCTTAGAGATTACATAGCTTAGCCTAGATTAAACACTCCTTTAGATTAGAAAATAACCCTAGTTCTTATTAGTTTTGGAGATTGAAGAACTTGGAGACCATATCAAGATCAAGAGCAAGAAAGAAGAGGGGAGCATCGATTTTTACGACAATGCATTCTATTCTCTTCTCTCATCTTACTTTTATCTTTTGATGTCTATTCAGCCAGTGGATTCTTGGTTTTAATTCATTAATTATGAACTAACTCTTTTATTAAGATTTCAATTGAACTTTTTATGGCTATGAATTAGTTATTCATTATATTCCAATTATTTGTGTCAAAGTGAGTTGTTTATCTTGCCTTATGCTTATTGATTAATTATCCGATCAAGAATTACTTTGTTACTCTGAAGGAATTGGAAGAGGAATTCTAGGTTAGAATCGGCATGATATCATGTGACTTAGTTATTTGCATGATGATGAATAATTAGGTTGTGAATTGAATGGAAATATCTGTCACGCATGTAACACATAAGGAATTGGGATTGGAAAGAGTTTAATTCAATTGTTTTGCATAGGAATATAGCAAGATTAATCTGGATTAAATAGAAGGCAATTGATCACTTGGAAAAGGACTTTTGGCATTTGAGAATTCTTGTTAACAATTCAAAGAGGCATAATAATTGGGATAATTGGATAATTGATTTATAATTCATAATTGGGGATATTGAAGTCTTAATCTTTATTTATTTGAATTCATTCGTTAAAATCTTAGTTTTAATTAGTTAATTTAGTTTTCTTAATTAGAAAAACACGATTTGAGATTGTTTAAATAAAATTGATTTGGTTAAGAGTTAGTATTTGGTAATTTTTATTAAATAATTCCTCGTGGGAACGATACTCTACTTTCACTCTATTACTTGTCAACCGTATACTTGCACGTATTCATTGATCATGAAATCGATCAACAAGTTTTTACGTCATTGTTTGGGAATTAATTTAATAATTATTTACCAATATTAATTTCAATCAAATTAGTCTTAATTTAAACATTTTTATTTTTATTTTTAATTCTCTTTCTATATTTCTCTCTTTTCAGGTACCATGGATGACTTTGTGTATCAATGGCCATACACGAACATGACTCAACCAAGGGGAGTGGAGATTGAAAGACTCGAGAAACTTTCCGCATTGTCACAAAGACAGATTGAGACACTTTCGAGGATGTTTGAAGCTTTTGAAGCTCAAATATCGTCAAAGTATGGTGGTTACTTGTGATTATTGTGCTGGAAATCATATGAGTCATCAATGCACCATCAGTTTTGAGCCGGTACAGTATAGTGGTGATTACCCCAATAATTATGTCTATCCCAACAACTATCATCAGGATTGGGGGTATCACCCGAATTTTTCATGGAGTAACAATCAAGATCAATTTTATGCTCCAAGTCCAACATACCCAAAGCTTCCAGGATTTCTTGTGTCGTTGACCTCCACTACAACAGCCACGAGATGAAGAACATTCAAATTGGGAGGAAGCCTTGGAAAAAATTGTTGTGGTTTAATATATTCAAAGCTTGAATGTCAAAAATTATTTAGATGGAATGAGGAACAAATTTATTTAGACAAGAAAAATTGAATCAAGTAGAATATTTTCGTGTTTCATGAATTTGCAAAGCCAGAGGTTGTTGTTGATCAAGAATTTGGAAAATCAAGTCTATTTTGGCCAATGATGATGAGACCGGAGTTAAGAGATAAGGAATTTCTTGTTATGAATTGAATCTTTTCCTCGTTTGAAACTGGTATAATCAAGAGTTAGCACATTTAAATTGATACATAAATGGATTTTTTAAGGATAATACTAGTTTGAAGGAATGAAAAGACATGAATAGTTGAACAACCTCCCCATAAACACAAGCGTGAGATGGAGCGTGAAAACGACTCACCAACCATCTATAAAAAGAAAAAGAAAAAAAAAAAAAATTACCGTGGGTTAGTTTTGTTTCTGGCCTTTGTTACTTGATACAAAACCAAGCTGCCATCATTAGCCTAATGGAATGAGATGAGACATTGCAGCTTATGGTTAAAAAAAATAATAAAACGGAAAAGAGCAAAAAGCCCCGTTGAAAAGTAAAGCATAAGTATCCCAGATGGACTCTTGAACTTGGTGGATGTTCGACTTTAGTTGATAAGATGCCTTCAAAGATATCTATTATGTCTTAAATTTGATTTTATATCGCTTAACATTGTTGTGGAGCACACACGCACTATATCGGTGATAATGAGTCTAAGATTTGATGATTGATTGGGAAATTACTGATTTGTTTTAATATGATGTATTATCATGTTTACTTGATTTCTAAAAGTAGGTTGAATAAACTTGTTTCACATCATTACTGCATGGATTCAGTGAGGCATATAGATTAGTTACATTACATTGCATTGCATAACATTTTTGTGTTTTTGCTTGAGGACAAGCTAAAGATTTAAGTTTGGGGGTATTTGATGAGTGAGTTTTAGTTTTATACCCATGAATTGGATACATTCTAGCTTAATTTATTGTTGTTCTTAAGTCTTTTAGGATGTTTTATGTGTTTGTGTGTCTATTCATGCATGTTTTATGTTATTTTATAGGAATTGGGACAAAAGTTACATGGATCGATGTTTGGGGTGGCTAGATTCGCGCTTTAAACTTGCCATTTACAAAGCAGTCACTTCAGAGCCAATTTGACTATAGCTCCTGACATTATTTCGAAAACTCAAAGAATGAAAGTTGTAGATCTACTTTCTCTCTCTTCCGGATCATCTTGAATCATCGAAATCTGAGTTCGGATGAAGAAGTTATGGCCATTTTCCCAAAGGACGTCGGAGCAGAAAATGTCGATTTTGGGCGCCGTCAAGCGCCTGAGCAGAGTTTGATAGTTGCATGCCAAAAATTTTGACACCTTTTTGACTCCAAATAGGATTGGGTTTGTTCCTAAGCTAAAAATTGGACTTGTAACCTATAAATACATGATGTAAGGCATAAAATAAAGGGAGATTACATAGCTTAGCTTAGAGATTACATAGCTTAGCTTAGAGATTACATAGCTTAGCCTAGATTAAACACTCCTTTAGATTAGAAAATAACCCTAGTTCTTATTAGTTTTGGAGATTGAAGCAACTTGGAGACCATTGAAGATCAAGAGCAAAGAGTAAGAGGGGAGCATCAGATTTACGACAACAGATGTATTCTATTCTCTTCTCTCATCTTACTTTTATCTTTTGATGTCTATTCAAATAGGATTCTTGGTTTTAATTCATTAATTATGAACTAACTCTTTTATTAAGATTTCAATTGAACTTTTTATGGCTATGAATTAGTTATTCATTATATTCCAATTATTTGTGTCAAAGTGAGTTGTTTATCTCGCCTTATGCTTATTGATTAATTATTTGATCAAGAATTACTTTGTTACTCTGTATGAAGGAATCGAAGAGAGAATTCTAGGTTAGAATCAAAATGATATCATGTGACTTAGTTATTTGTATGATGAATAATTAGGTTTGTGAATCGAATGGAAATATCTGTCACGCATGTAACACATAAGGAATCGGGATTGGAAAGAGTTTAATTCAATTGTTTTGCATAGAATATAGCAAGATTAATCTGGATTAAATAGAAGGCAATTGATCACTTGGAAAAGGACTTTTGCATTTGAGAATTCTTGTTAACAATTCAAGAGGCATAATAATTGGGATAATTGGATAATTGATTTATAATTCATAATTGGGGATATCAAGTCTTAATCTTTATTTATTTGAATTCATTCGTTAAAATCTTTAGTTTTAATTAGTTAATTTAGTTTTCTTAATTAGAAAAAACACGATTTGAGATTGTTTAAATAAAATTGATTTGTTAAGAGTTAGTATTTGGTAATTTTTATTAAATAATTCCTCGTGGAACGATACTCTACTTTCACTCTATTACTTGTCGAATCGTAGGTATACTTGGCACGTATTCATTGATCATAAATCGATCAACAAGTTTTTGGCGCTCGTTGCTTGGGAATTAATTTAATAATTATTTACCAATATTAATTTCAATCAAATTAGTCTTAATTTAAACATTTTATTTTTATTTTTAATTCTCTTTCTATATTTCTCTCTTTTCAGTACCATGGATGACTTTGTGTATCAATGGCCATACACCTAACAATGACTCAACCAAGTGAGTGGAGATTGAAAGACTCTTTGAAACTTTCTCGCATTATCACGCACAGATTGAGACACTTTCGAGGATGTTCGCTTTTCAAGCTCAAATGCCGCCAAAGTACGGTGGTTACTTGTGATTATTAGCCGGAAATCATATGAGTCATCAATGCACCATCGCTTTTGAGCAAGAAAGATAGTGGGTGATTACCCCAATAATTATGTCTATCCCAACAACTATCATCGATTGGGGTATCACCCTAATTTTCATGGGAGTAACAATCAAGATCAATTTTATGCTCCAAGTCCAACATACCCATTGGATTTCTCAGGTCCACCTCCACTACAACAGAAAGAACATTCAAATCAGGGAGGAAGCCTTGGAAAAATTTATTAAAGCTTCCGAAAAAGGAATGAGGAACAAGACAAGAAAATGAATCAAGAGAGTGAATTTGCAAAGCCAAGGGCGCTGATCAAGAATTTGGAAAATCAGTGGAACAGATAAAGCACATGCGTTGAACAACCGTCCTCAATACACCGCCCTATGACATGGATTCAGAGTCTGATGGTGAGCCCGAGCCAAATCTACAACCTGGATGAGCCACGAGATGAAAAGAGGAGACATTAAGAGCAGAGTTTGAGTGTACTCAAATTTTTCAAATTTTTTATTATATTAGAGGGAAAAAAATGTAAATAAACAAAATTAAGATCATTAACAAAAAAATTCCAATTATTATTTGTTTTAAATTGTAAAAGAGAATTCTAGGGTTAGAATAAATGTAAATTAAATTTTAAAAATCTATTTTAAATGAACAATTCAAAGAGGCAATATAAAAATTAATTAATTATTAATTATTTAAATTTAAAATATTAAAATAATTCCTCGTAATATATATATATATATAAGAA
The DNA here is from genome assembly GCA_020205605.1 of Panax ginseng. Lineage (NCBI taxonomy): Eukaryota > Viridiplantae > Streptophyta > Magnoliopsida > Apiales > Araliaceae > Panax > Panax ginseng. The sequence continues at coordinate 101,852,374 of CM035144.1, read as the reverse complement.
GACTAGAATTAAAAGTAATAATAAAATATATAGCACCTTAATTAATAATTAAAAGTAATAATTAATGGCCTATTTTTTTGCTATCTTAATTTGTGTGAAAATTATGGGACGAATGTAGTGGGTGATAAGAACGCTCAGTTAAGGCATAGATGTCAAAACAACAATTTTCTCTAGGAATGAGAAAGGTCACTTAAAATAAAATCACTATGATTAACAAGAAAAAATGTCCAACTTTGACATGCCTTTTTGGACTTTTCTTTTATACATATAGAGTGCAAAATCTGTTTTTCTCTATTTGTTATGACATTCAAATCATTTCAAAAACTGTGACCAGAAAGTTGTTTAACAAACTAGACAGTTTCAGCCTCCAGCTGATACAAGTTCTATATATTTTCCAACTCAATTGTTATGTAACAAGGTAACTAATAGGCGCTACAAGTCGATGAGAGCATAGTGAATAAAATTCAAGCAAAATTCTTGCACATTAAGAAAAAAATTATAACAAATTAACAATGTTGTTTAGCTTGTATGCTAAGCATAAAAAGCTTCACAAAGTTAAATTCTAAGATTTGTTTTCCTTTTAGTTTGTTGAATTTTTAGCTCATCCTGGCTTGTCATGGCCGTGATCTTCTTTGGAAAATCATCAAATCTAATTTCAAAGAGGTTGCTGTATGCATTAACCAAAAAAGCATGCATGTAAAAAAACAAACAAAAACACACCTCAATTGGCATGACATTTATTTGGTCTGAATTTATCTTTCACAATACATTATATTATTACTATTGGGAGACGGGGAGTAGTATTTGACCCATGCCTTGGCCAGCACACCGCTGGACCACTTAGAATAGAGTAATTCATTTAGACTCCCCACCCTATAATTCAAAAATAATGACAAATTATAAAATTCAAATTAGTAGAATAAAAATTTATATAAAATATTGTATAATTCACATATTTTGACATGGAACAAATAAATCACAAATTAAATCACACATGAATGTGAGAGAGAATTTTACAAGTATATTAAATTTTCTTGTAAAAATAAGGAACAATATATGGTCCATCCCCAATCTGAAGGATCCAAAAACAATTGGCCTTTTCCGGATTACTCGAAACCTCAACATATCAAAACCAAAATCACACTAGTAAAGTTTGATTTGTTGGATATAGGAGGGATTTCACTCAATTCCTATGCTATCCACATTACAATAAATGTGATTTATCCAAATCCCTCTTCTCCTTCCTCTCATCTCTTTCTTCCTCATTACTACTACAAACTCTCCTTCTTAAATCTTTCCTTCCAAAAGAGATTCCATAAATTATCTACCATGATTATATCCTCCACTCCAACTTCTTTGATTCTCTCTAAATGCAGAGCTCTCACTTCAAAGTCACCCATCTCTCAATCTTTTCTAACACCCAAGACTTGCTTATCAAAACCTCAATCTTCTTCAATTTACTACTCATTTTCGTTTTCAAATTCCAATTTTCTTAGCAAGAATCAAATTTTCCGCGACAAGAATAAATACCCACATGCGAAAAGGAAAAATATCAGGGCTTGGTCTATACCCGGATTTGATTTTAGTGGTTTTGATAGTGCTGAACCTGCTTTTGGAGCAAATTGCAGTGTTAATCTTCATAGTTGTTCATGAAAGTGGGCATTTCTTGGTGGCTTATCTTCCGGAATTCGTAAAGTAAATTTGCAATGGGTTTGGTCCAATTTTAGCTAAATTTAATGCAAACAATGTAAAGTATTCACTTGGAGCATTCCCTCTTGGTGGGTTTGTGGGTTTTCCTGATAATGATCCTGATAGTGATATTCTGATAGATGATGTAGATTTACTTAAGAATCGACCAATATTTGATAGGGTTCTTATTATACTTGAGACTTATCTTGATCAGTTGTGTCTTTCCAAACCTACTGATCAGATTGTACCTGAAGTTTGTCTGATTTTAAAATTGCAATCTTGATCAGTTATATCGCGATTTTTACCGATCAGCTAGGTCATCTTCGACTTTCTGATCGGTTTAAGCCCGATGTTTATCTGATCGGACATCGAAAATCGCATGAATATAGATGAAGCCAAACATCTCCAAAGATAACTTTCATTTATTTCATTTAAAATTGAAACGGTTACATGGATAAAGAAAAGAATGACATAACTATTACTGGTAAAAAATTTTAAGTTTTCCAGCATGCCATGTATTCTTTACTTTCGAACCATCCATTGCTCGAAGCCGGTATGTACTTGGCTTCGGCACCTCTACCACCTCATAAAGTCCCTCCCAGTTAGGCATCAATTTGCTTGTATTCTGGGGGGTTGATGCCTCCGACTCCCGGAGGACCAAATCACCCACTTCAAACCTCCTCTGTTTCACTTTCCGATTATAGTGTCGGGTTATTCGCTACTGATAGATAGCCAACCTCATCACAGCTGAATCCCGAACCTCTTCCAGCAGATCCAAATTTGTTTTCAAACCTTCATCATTGTATAGTTCTTTGTACTGACTGACTCGAATAGTAGGGGACCCGATCTCAACTGGTATGAGTGCATCGATCCCGTATGCCAGTCGGAAAGGAGAGTCCCCAGTTGTTGTCCTTGGAGTAGTCCGATATACCCACAAAACACTTAGTAGCTCTTCGGGCCACCGACCCTTTAACTCATCCAGCCTTCTTTTGATCCCGTTGAGCAGGGTTCGGTTGGTCACTTCCACTTGACCATTCGACTGAGGGTGGGCAACTGAAGTCTTGCGATGCTGAATTCCCAACTCTTTTAGAAAGTCTTCGAACTTAGACCCCACAAATTGTCGGCCATTATCAGAGACCACTGCCATTGGAATACCGAAACGATAGACCACTCCTTCTTTGAAAAATTTCAGGCATTCTTGTTCGGTGATCTTCTGCAATGGTTTGGCTTTGACCCATTTCGTCATATAGTCGATAGCCACGATTACAAAACTAACTTGTCCCTTGGCCTTGGCGGAGGTTCTAGGATGTCGATTCCCTATACAAATGAAGGGAATCGGGGATAAGACCAAATAACTCTTCTTGGGAGGTCGATGTGGGGATGATGATGTTCAAATGACACTTGGGACACCTTCCGACGAATTCCTTGGCCTCCGTGTAGACAATTGACCAAGATATACCCTCGCCTCAAAATCTTATCGCCAAATGACTTGGCCCCCATGTGATCCCCACAGATCCCTTCATGTACTTCCCGAAGTGTATAGTCTGCTTCTGACGGAGTTAAACATTTGAGGAGGGGAGAACTAAAAGCCCTTCAGTACAGATCCCCGTCAATGAGGACAAAGTTTGAGCTTGATTGGCTTGATTTTCCTTGCTAAGATTCGGTCCGAAGGTAGGGTCCCATCTGCCAAGTATGAGATATAAGGTGTGAGCCAACAGTCAAGTTGATCCAAAGCTAGTACATCTGTCCTCGGTACACTAGGTCGTTCTAAGACCTCTAGATACACCAATCCGTTGAAGGAGCTTACTTCGGTGGTTGTCAATCTGGCTAGGGCATCTGCTACCATATTATCTGACCGATCAACTCCTTAACAACTGTGCGATGTGAAGTATGTGAGCTTATCTTTCACTTCGGCCAGATACTTTGAAATTATTGCCCCCCGAGCCTCATACTCTCTTGATAATTGCTTAACTACCAACTGTGAGTCACTGTAGATAACTATCTTCTGCACTTCCAAGCTTTGGGCCAACCGAAGTCCGGCTAGGATGGCCTCGTATTCTATTTCGTTGTTTGTGGCCTTGAACTAAAATCGAATCGCCTGCTGGACCTTGAACCCTTTGGGACTTGTCAGAATGACTCCTGCACCGCTGACATCTGAAGTCGACGACCCATGCACGTTAAAAGTCCATGAGGTTGGCCCTATTGAAGTTTCGCCATCAGATTTACGTATGGTTCCATGAAAGAGCATTCCACGATGAAGTCTGCTAGTGCCTAACCCTTGATTGCCGTTCAGGGGTGATATTCTATAGCAAATTGCGTTAACTCCATCTCCCATGCCGCTAGCTGACCCGACACATCCGGCTTATGTGATATTTTCTTTAACGGCTGATCCGTATATACCACCACCATCCGACCTTGGAAATAGTGCCGAAGCTTCCTGCTTGCAATGATCAAGGCATACGCGAATTTCTCTAGGTTCGGATATCTTGTCTCTACGTCTCGAAGAACGTGGCTATCATAGTATACCGGGAACTGTTTTCCTCCCTTATCCCTCACCAATGCCGCTCCTACTGCCATCGGACTCGCTGCCAAGTACAAGTATAAAGGTTCTGAAGGGATCGGTTTCATCAACAACGATGCCGAAATTAGATATTTCTTGATCCCTTGGAACGCATCTTCGCATTCTGGGGTCCACTGGAAACTCTTATCGTTCTTCGGTCCCTTGAGAGTGTCAAAGAAGGGTAAATATCTTTCGGCTGATTTTGACACGAATCTCTGAAGGACAGCTATCCGGCCCATCAACCTCTGCACATCTTTGTATGTTTTCGGAGATCTCATGTCTAAGATCGCTTGAATTTTTTTTGGATTTGCCTCGATGCCCCTCTTACTGACCAAGTAACCCAAAAACTTCCCTGACCCCAAATCGAAGGTGCACTTGGTAGGGTTCAGTCTCAACTTGTGTCTTTTTACCATTTTGAAATAGTCTTCTAGGTCCTCTAGATGATCTCAGACTGACATGCTTTTCATGATCATGTAGTCCATGTATACCTCCATGCTTCGGCCCAGCTGCCTTATGAATACAAAGTTCATCATCCGTTGGTAAGTTGCCCCAGCGTTGAGCAATCCGAAAGTCATCTTCTGATAAGCATATATGGCCCGATGTGTGATGAAGCTTGTCTTCGGGATGTCTTCCTTATTCATCAAAATCTGGTGGTATCCTGAGAAAGCATCCATGAAGCTCAACATGCCAGATATCCGATGTGGCATCAATCAACTGATCTATGTTAGGCAAAGGATAGAAATCCTTCGGACAAGCCTTATTCAGATCGGTTTAATCGATGCATAACCTCCACTTCCCATTCTATTTCTGAACCAGAACCACATTTGCCAGCCATTCGGGGTAATCAATCTTGAAGATGAATCCTGCTTCCAACAGTTTGGAGATCTCTTCTTCTATGATCCTCTGTTGGATCACTGGTGGACTTGCTTCGGGTATATGCCGATATCTTTGCTTGGGAGCCTAGCGATATGCCAGGAGTAAGTGAATCGGTAGCGCTACATAGGTTGCATATATACCTTCTCTTCTGTATCATTGGTTTTCTCTTTGGGTCTGTATATATGCAGCCTATGTAGCGCTACCGATTCACTTACTCCTGGCATATCGCTAGGCTCCCAAGTAAAGATATCGGCATATACCCGAAGCAAGTCCACCAGCCCTGTCCGTAGTGGTTTTGTTAATCCTACCCCAATCTTGATCAATTTTTTGGTGTTCCCCGGTATCAACTCAACATCTTCTGTCTCTTCTGCCGGCAGTGCCATCGGTTCGGTACTACTATCGGTGAATGGCTCTATCTCGATGGCCATCGTTTGTTTCTGTTTGCTGACTCCAACCCTTGAGGAAATCAGGGTATTCCGATAGCACCTTCGGGCAATATCAAGGTCTCCTTTTACCTCCCCGATCTCGTTCGGTGTCAAAAACTTATTTTTGAAGTGAGGGATGGATGTGACTGCTTGCAAGGTCGCCAGTGTCGGCCTGCCCAGGATGGCATTGTAGGCCGAATCCACCTGTACCACAAAAAATTTCACCATTATTTCTGCTTGCTATGGAGCTGTACCGAACCTGACAGGCAACTCGATGGTTCCGGACACGTGCATCGGATCCCCACTGAAAACATATAACGGGCCTTCTCCTCCTAACTCCATCTTCTTTCCTTCTAAGTCCATCCTCTGATAGACATGCATGTATAGTATATCAACCGAGGACCCATTGTCGATCATCATCCTCTTCATATTTACTGGTCTGACCTGTGCTGTTATTAATAGTGCCCCGACATGTGGTTCAATGTGATCGGTAGGATAGTCTTCATCCGAGAATGAGATGGATACTCCTGAGTATGCCCTATCCTTTCTGGGTGATGAACTTGCTACCGACAACACGGCCTCAAGATGTCCACTCCTCTTCCTTTCGGTTACATGCCCTACCGACTCGCCCGAAATTACATCAATCACCCCTCAAGCTTGTGGGTGCAGTTGCGACTGTGCTTCCCGAGGTGGTTTCCTGTTCTACCCCTGGGGTGCTTCTGAACTTTCCCGACCGACCACATACTGCACCAGTTGCCCATTCTGGACATTCTTCTCTATCAGATCTTTCAAGTCTTTACACATCTCCGTCGTATGCCCCCGACATTGATGGTATGCACAATATTTGTCCCGGCCTCTCTTTCCAGGCTTCGGGATCGGGAGGCTTGGCACGAAGAAAGTTTTGTTCCGCATTTCTTCTAATATTTTAGCCCGGTCAGTATTGAGTGCGGTATAGACTTTATTGACATTCTTATTCGGGAAAGGTGGTAGTCCGCTGCCCGAACCTCCCCCATTGTAGCTTTTCTTATCATAATTATCAGACTTCCCTTGATTATCGGACCTTTGGTAACTCTGCTTGTCCCGATCTTTAAACTTCTTGTAAGATTGGGAGTGGGGTTTAAAATTTCCCATCGCCTCTTCTATTGCTATATGACCCTCGGCTCGGTGGAAGGCCTTTGTCAAATCTACCGGAGGGTTGATCACTAAATCCTTCATCAGCTTCTTCGATTTCCCGATGTCTAGACCAGTAGTGAAGAATCCCAAGGCATGTGGGGAGTTTAACTCTGCTACCGACCCCACAACCTCTCGAAACCTTTTGACGTACTGACCCAGGCTTTCATCCGACTTACATCGACTGCATGAGAGAAGTCATGATCTTTCCTCGCTTACATTACTCCGAGCCCGGACATGAAATTTTTCCCGAAGATCACTCCAAGAGTTAATCGATCCCGCCGCCAGGGTTCCCATCCATTCTCGGACGCTCTTTTTTAAAGTCGTCGCGAACATGTGACATTTGGCAGCATCAGAATGTCCGTAGTATGTCATCAGCCTATCATATCCGTCTGAGTGGTCGTACGGATCCCCCAGCCCATCATAGGATATTAATAATTTTAAATTTAATAATTTTATATGATATTCTGGACTTTATTTATTATTTATGTGAGGAGAAGGTTATGGAATTATCAAATTTACTTGTATTTTTTTTAATTTAATTGAGTTCTCCCGATTTAGTATTGAGTTGTAGGTAAAAATAAATTAAATTAAGTTTGGTCTTTAATTTTCACACTCTAATTTGGATCGTAAAATTCAAAGAGTTATACTAAATGTCCTTCATTCAATGTCTTATATAGATTTCTATGCATTCTCAAACCCTAAACTCCTCTATCATAATTACCAAAATTCATATATATATATATATATATAGGGAGAGAGGTACAATCAAATTAATTATATGTGAAGAGGAGAGAAAGAGGGAAAAACAAAATAAGTAGCAAAAAAAAATGATAAAGAAACCGTGTGAGATCTCAATATTGGATCGGCAGAGGAGCTTATAATGATATGTATGTTGTCCTTTTTTATAGTTCCAAAGGATTTAACATTCTTTTTACTAGAATTGAGGTTTATTTAAAACTCTTTTATCACCCTCGTTGTGTTAATATATATATATATATATATATATATATATATATGGGACAGTATAAATTATTGTCATAATTTTAAAAAATCATTGTCATAGTTGGTCCGTCAACGGACTAAACAGACTGATCGATTAGAGAAGTGTGTGTATTTAACTTACCTTTTGTCTTCTATTGGATCATTAATTAATAATAAAACCCAATTTATCTTACTGAATTTTTTAAGGGAAAATTACATATATTAGTACATTTTTAAAAATAACTACAAAAATCATACCTCTATAAAATAATTACAAAACTATTACACTTTTTTGTTTTTATTTTCAATATTAGTATAATTAAAGGTCCTTAAGTTAAGGGATTAATATGTAATGGCTGACATGGCAATATTAATGGGTTGTTTTTATTTTGAAAGATGTGATAACCGCTATTACGTCTCTTTGTTTTTAAACCCTTGTTTGCATGCTGAAACCCTTTTTTCTCTTTCTGTTCGTCTTCTTCCCTATCTTCTCTCTCTGTTCGTGTTATTCGTCAATCGTTTGATCACTATTTTCATCTTGTTGTATAGTTATTGTTGTTATTTGTTGTCGTTGTTTATTGTTATTGTTGTTACTAGATCTTTCAGTTCAGACAACTTCTGTTTGTTGGTCACCATTTTCGTTGCTCTGTTCGTTCGATTAGTTGTTTTGTTTTGTTCGTTCGATTTGTGTTGAATGGCTGATACAATGAAGAAGTACGGAAAGAGAAAGAGAATCAAAGAGGATGATTTTGTAAAGGGTTTGAAGAAGTTTGTTGTGGAGAGGAAGGGGAAGGGGGATAATGTAGGTCAGGAATCGAGTAAGAGTGAGCATAGGTTGGTGTTATATAGTGGTATCAAACATCCTGAAGTGCAAAGAGATTCTGATTTTGATGTCGATGTAGTTAAGTCAGAAGGGCAAGTGCTTAGCCAGAATATAATTCCAACAGAAAGAATTTTAAAGGTTTGTTAATTTAAATTTTGTTATTTTATGATCATATAAATGTTTGGTTTCGTAGTTAGTATGTTTTTGGTTATTGTTAGTTTCTGTTTTGGATACCACCTGTGTTCAATCGATTTGGAATGTTTGGTTACTTTTTTATTTTGTTATGGTTACCATTATAAGATGTTTTAGTTACTATCATATAATTGTTCGGTTACTGTTAGATTATGATTTTGATACCACTTTTGTTCCCTTAAGTTGGGTCTTTGGTTAAAGTTTGTTGTTGTAATGGTTACCATATATTTGCTTTAGTATACATTGTTTGACTAAAATGTGCTTGATTTATATGTTTGTTTATGTATTGGTTACCATGGATACATGGTTTGGTTACTATCATATAGCTATTTGGTTACTTGTTTAATATGTTTGTTGTTAATGTTTGCTTATGATTTAGAATCTATTATTGTTCCCTCAATTTGGTATTTTGGTTTCTTTTTTATGATGTTTTGGTTTCCATGTATATGTGTAGTATACATTTGTTGGCTGAATGGATTTGGTGTACATGTTTATCATATTTTGGTTACTATGATATAACTGTTTAGTTACTATCATATAAACTGATATGTTACTATATAAACATATTTTGGTTACTATGATATAACTGTTTGATTACTATTTTATAATCTGTTTTGATATACATGATGTAAATCGATATGTTACTATATAAACATGTTTTGGTTACTATGATATAAACTGATTCTATGATATAACTGTTTGGTTACTATCATATAACTATTTTGTTACTATCATATAAATGTTTGGTTTACTATCAAATATCTGTTTGGTTTGAAGGGTTTCGACACAGAAACGCATACAAATGAAAATAGAAACAATTTAAACCAAATTGAAACCCTAAACAGATCCATCCATGCGAAAATAATTAATTCAGTGGTTAGAAATTATACCGAATATGAAAATACTTCTGAAATTGATGCGCTCGAATCTCCAACGCAATCCAAACGAATTGCGCCTCTACGGTATCCACACGAACACCCCACGAACCATCGTACGATCTGCAGTAAAAGGAACTGCGGTACTAGCCACCAAAAAGAATGGATTTTAGAACTGTTTCTCTATAGTCTCTCTCTAAGAGCGGCTAGGGTTATGAAGTTATGATATAACCTTAAGTGGCTACTATATCATATATATAGTAGTTAAAAAGGGGATTAATCAAAACCTAATTTCATAAAATCCGAATATATATATATATATATATATATATATATATATATATATCTGAATTAAGTCTTACTTAATTAATATACATATATACAAATTATCCTTTTAATTTAAATTCGTGATTTAAATTCTATTAATCATATTAATATATGTAAATCCTTAAAATTTAAATTAATTCCATTTTAAATCACGTTCTATGTGCGTGACCCTATAGGTTATTATTACGTTGGCAATAATTTTAAAATCATATTAAAAAATTATAAACAGTGAGCGGCATCTAGTAATGCATCACTGCTACCCAAGTAATAATAAGATCGATGATTCGATGCAACCTTTTTGTGACCAATGTTTCAATGTAATTTAATCCTTTTAACCTTAATATCCTAGATTAAACTCGAGTCATGGAATGTGTCATACTCTTCATAATTTAATCTGAGTTTTCTTGATCAATGACTAGACTATATGAAACAAATCACTATTTGAGCATGGCCATGCATTTTATAGTCCTACTCAATCAAGAGGCCTATGGATATCACCCCTAATATATAGGAAGGTTAAATTCCATCTCGATCACTCATATTCCTCACACGATTCATGATGTACCCAATAATCACCTTTATAGTCCACCCTATTAAAGGTGACATTTGATGATATCAAAGTACATAAATTCCCGTGTAGAAATATAGTGATTTCAGGTCGGAGGACCATTATATCATTGTCACTATGAGAATTGCTAATGACACTTTGCATAATGCTCCACATAGAATTCTCATGGTGGGTCTGTCCAGTACATCTTTCTCTAACATGTACCTATGCATTGACTTAATATCTCATATATTTATGACCAATGAGATTTGGTCATCAGTCAATCCACATACTAGTCTTAATGCATCATTATTGTCCCATCAACAATGATAGTAATATGTTAACATTTATATAACGCAGTAAATAAAACCATAATAAAATCATTCATTTATTCAATCAAATATAATATCAAAAATATAATATCAAAATGCAATTATATCAAATAATTGGCCTCTAGGGCATAAACTCTAACATGGTTACTATCTTATAACTGTATGGTTACTATCATATTACTATTTGGTTACTATCATATAACTATTTGGTTATTGTTTTATTATATTATGGTTAATGTTATATTACGATATGGTAACTATTTTTGTTCAGTCAGTGTTGGATGTTGGAAACTTTTTATAGTATGTTTTGGCAACTGTTTAATTGTTATATTATGTTTTTGCTAGTATGATATTATTTGTTGGTTACTATGTAATTGTTTATGGTATAAACAATGTTTTATATTGGTTACTAATAAATGTGCAAATCTGATTTTGTTTATTTGCAGTTATGGGACATGTATTACGAGGGATGTAACAGAAAATTTACTGGAAAAGTTATTTATTGGTGCGACATGGAAGTTCCCAGTATGATTGCCAAGAAACTGAACGAAATTCAGTTGGAGAAGTTCAAGGCAACATGTTTTGGGAATTTTTTGGAGTTCGGTGATCAGCACCAAATGTATTCCCAGATTATTCACCATGCTCTTATAAGGGAGGTTCATCAGAGTGATGCTAGTGAAATGTGGTTTTTGTTTGGAGATAAAAGGGTCAGATTTGGTTTGCCTGAGTTTTGTCTAATTTCTGGGTTGAGATGGCAGGGTGATGATGATATTACTGCGTATAAAGGTATGCAGAATTTGCTTATTGAAAAGTTTTTTGGGCATGAAGCTGTTACGCGTAGTAGTATTGGTAGGGTTTATCGGAAGGCAGTTTTTGACGACGATGATGAGGCAGTTAAGATGTCATTGATTTTTTTGGTGTTTAATTTTATTTTATCCACAGTTTCTGAAAATTATGTGGATGGGGCAATGGTCAATTTTCTATGTTATGGTGATGTTAATAGTTTCCTTGGGGGAAAGTCGCTTTTGAGATGACAAAGTACTCTTTGTCAAATGCTTTGAAGGGGAGATTGAAGAAAGGAAGGAATGGTGGGTCAATATATAATTTCTACATAGATCATTATATAAAATTGTACAAGTTGAATGGTCTACCTTACGTATTCTAAGTTTTTATGTTCGAGATCATTCTGACATTCCAATCTTGGGGCATATGCAATGATGAGCATCCTTCGGATGTCCGTTTATATAGATGGAAGGAGCTAGTGAAGCCCCTTACGAATGATAAGTTGAATGAATTAGTATTTTGTTCCTGACAGGTATGCAGTTTACTGCTAAGAGTATAATTGGTTACCTTTAGTTATATATTTAGTTATTGATTATATGTTGTGATGTTTACTGTTAACAAAGTAGTTAGTTACCTTTATATACTCATTTGGTTACTGATTAGTTATGTTTTTGTTAATAATAACAATGTATGTTGTTACCTGAATATACGCATTTGGTTACTAATTAAATTATCCTCGTGTTGCTAATAACAATTTTGTTGGTTACCCGGTTATACAAATTTTGTCTACCTTTCTTAATTGTTTTGGTTACTGATTTATATACATTTAGTTACCTGTATATATGTAGTTGGTTACTAATTATGTTTCATGATTCTTTATTTAGTATTTTTTTATGTATTTGTTCAATGTTTGTCGGATATTATACTAAATGTACTTAATGTTTTTTAGTTGAGGATAAAAAGTCTGGTTCCCACGTCCGAGGAGAAGGATCGGCTTGATTTGGGTGGGCTTCAATTTTTAAATGGGAAGGATGCTGATAAGAAGGTTTCAAAAAAAGTTAAGGGTGGCAACATTGGAATTGATATGTCTGAAGTTAAAGATGCAATTGATGCACGGTTTAGGCCGTTGGAGAAGAAAGTGTCTGAAATTAAGAAAGACATTGTAAAATTACGGGCTGATATTAAGGATGATATGCATGTTTTTCATGTTCAGTTATGTAGGGACTTTAGGTCCATTATTAGATATGAGTTACGTGGGATCAAAGGTGTTGGGGACAAACAAATTGATGGTGATTCTGATGATGATGATGATGATGATGATAATGATGATGATGGTGAAGATGATGTAGGTGATGAAGCTGATCATGGTGTTGATGATGATGATGTTGTTTTTAAAGGTAAAAATAATGATGTTGATGAGGTTTGTGATGATGGTTTGATAGGTGATGAGAAAAATGATGAGTTTGATACTGAAGTCGTTAAAGAGTGTGAAGATGTTGTTATGGTTGATGAAGTTGTTAAGGATGATGAAGTTCTTAAAGAGTGTGAAGACCCCCATGTTGATGAGGATGTTGATGATGGTTCAAAAATAAATAAGAATAATGATGGTGATGATGTGTTGAATTTTGTTATGAAGAAGGATGGGAATGAATTTGAGATTGGTAATGAAATTGAACGTGATGTTGGGGTTGAAGAACATCATGAAATAAAAATTGATGATGATGCAGAAAATGTCAAGGTTAGACATATTTGTTTGTTTTGTTGTGTTATATGTCTTTTTTTAGATTAATTGATTGTTTTTTATTTTTCACAGATTGGCAAGAATAATGACATGCCATCGTTTGACATATTAAGCCAATGCACTGGTAAAGAGATTGTTGTGTATGTTGCCGATGAGGTTAGTGTTATAATGACATGACATCCTATTTTTTACATGTTTTTGGTTATTGGTTACTATTATATTGTTATATGGTTACTATTATATATATTATGTTTACTATTATAATATTGGTTGGTTACTTATTACATTGTGTGTTGGTTACTACTATATTATAATTTGATTAGTAATTTATTTTGTTTTGGTTACTAATATGATATGTTCACTTTAATATGTCGATTATTGTTCATTCATTTTTGTATTAAATATAGTTGTTAACTGCATGTGTTTATGTTGAAAATATAATTGTATTTGTTACCCTTTATGTCAATATAAACAGGGGAATAAATTTGAGGCAGAAACAAGACTGTATTAGACAGTAATTAATAGAGCATTAGACAGTATAATGTTTCAAAGTAACCAAGACATCATTATACAAATAACTAGCGATTCTTAGAAGATAACCAATGTATATGATGAGTAACCATCAGTATTAAAAAAATCAGTAGAACTCATTTGAAAACTATGAAGTAATCAAATAAACATTAATCAGCAGACAAATATATAATAAACAGTAACCAATTTATATCTATTTAGTATTATGGATTGTCTACTATTATTATATGGGTTGGTTACTATTACAATGTGTGTTGGTTACCACTATATAACTGTTTGGTTACTGTTTTATTTTGTTTTTATTTCTATTATGATATGTTCACTTTAATATGTCTATTATTGTTCAATTTATATCTTTTTACGACTGTTTGTTATTGCATATATTAGTTAAATGCATGTGTTTATGTGAAAATCTAATTATATTTGTTACATTTTCTGTTAATTGTAAAAGGGGAATAAATTTGAGGCAGAAAGCAACTATGTACTTGATGAGATGGTTCTGACTACACAAGACATAGTTCAGTGTGATGAATTGGAGAAAAGCGTTGATAAAGCCAGTGGTAGACCTGTCCGTGAACATGCAAAGAGTGCTATTCTGCGGTCTCCATATACAGCAACGTTTGGATCGGCTAGTTTATCGTCTAATGCTTCGGGTGCTAGTCAAAGAGTTGCTATTCTTTCTGCATTCTCCAAAGTTTGCATGGATATGCCGTCAAAATTTGAAGAGGCATTGTTTGAACAATGGTTTAAAATAGGGCTTAACAACAGGAAAATGTTTGTTTTTTACTGTTAACAATGCTATAGTTTTTTATGAAACAAACTTTATAATCTTACACAATAACCAGGTCAGCACTATCGAGTATCTGTTATAGTTTTACATAGTAACCAAGTCAGAATTAGTCAATAACCAATATAATGTTAAACAGTATCCAAGTGAACATTAGTCAGTAACCAAGTCATCATTTTTCATTAACCAATTTAGTATTGTTCAGTAATATTATGCACTAACCATTATAATTTTACACAACAACCAACTCAGCAATATTCAGTAACCACTATAATATTACACAAAGAACCAAATCAAAGATGAATCAAGAATCAATATATTGTTACATAGTAACCAAAGCGGCGTGTCAATGATTAATCAAAATTAAAAAATTAGATAATAATGTTACAAAGTAACCAAGACAACATTAGACGATGAACTCAACATATTTTAATATATTGGTTACTGATTCATGTTTTTGGGTAGTGTGTATACTAATACGGTGATTGTTAATGTCAGCGTGTATACTAATATGCTTTTATATTGAAGGACGGACAAATTCCCTGGGAAGAATGACATAATCGAACCTGCTTTTGTATTTGGGTCTATCCCAATTGCATAAAAAATGTGGTTTTATAAATTAAAGACTCCTGGGCAATAGTTAGAAGACGATGTGAGTTCTTTTTTTTAAAATTATGTTTTTATAGTTATGGTTACATTATTTAGTTGGTTAAGTAACTAGCGTTAATAATGTTGGTTA
Source organism: Panax ginseng (assembly GCA_020205605.1). NCBI lineage: Eukaryota > Viridiplantae > Streptophyta > Magnoliopsida > Apiales > Araliaceae > Panax > Panax ginseng. Next base: position 101,836,993 of record CM035144.1, on the reverse strand, counting down.
CATTCATCACATAATGTTATTTTTCAACAACTATTAATATTTTATGTTTTTTTTTTGGTTCAACACATCAATGTTGCGTTATATTATTTCTGTAAATTGGCCAGACATTCTGATAGTGTGCATATAAGGCCAACGACTACGGACTGTTGGTTCCATGCCAAGATGACCTCTCTTTTTTAGGAGTATACAAGTAAAAATATAGATAAGAGTGTATTGTCTAGGGAGGGTGATGTTGCTGAATACATTCATGGCCTGTTTATGAATGTCAACACACCATGGAGAAATGTTGACTATGTGTTGTTCCCCATCCATATGTCATCACCGGACCATTGGTTTTTGTTAACGTTTGATGTGCATCGTAGACGTCTAACTGTTTACAATTCTTTGCAGCCAAAAAGGAAATCCATACAAACAAAAATCATGGATGTTTGTGAACCTTATATCTTTATTCTTCCCACTTTACTGCGCAAGAGTGGTTTTTGGAAGGATAGGTGTGACATTGACTTTAGCAGTGAACCGTATCGCAATAAGGAGGAAGATGATATAATTGAGTTGGAATTTGCAGAGTCGGTTCCTGAACAAGTCGAGGGGTAAGGTTACACTATTTACAATTTTTGAATTATTACATATAGGTTGGGTTTCCATGTATTTGACTAGTATTCATGGTTTAATAAACTGGTTTTAGTGTACATGATGTTTATGATTAGGTTACCATCATATAACTACTTTGGTTACTATCATATAACTATTTTGGTTACTATGTTGTAACTATTTGGTTACTTATTTAGTATGCTTTTTGTTATTGTTTGCTTATGATTCAGAAAATATTTTTGTTCACTCAATTTTGTTACAATATGACTTTCATTATAGGTTGCTGGATATACAGGTTGGTTATGCTTTGGTTACTATTAAAATAAGTATATGGTTATTATTATATACCTATTTGGTTACTTATTTGTTATATTTTGTTGACTGTTATAACAAATAAGTATCCAAATAGGTTGGGTTACCATGTATTTGCCTATTATTCATGGTTTAATAAACTGGTTTTAGTGTACATGTTGTTTATGATTTGGTTAACATCATATAACTATTTTGGTTACTATCATATAACTGTTTTGGTTACTATCATGTAACTGTTTGGTTACTTATTTTGTATGCTTTTTGTTACTGTTTGCTTATGATTTGGAAAATACTCTTTGTTCCCTCAATTTGGTATTTTTGTTACTTTTGTATGTTGTTTTGGTTACCATGTATTTGCGTAGTATACATTGGTTGTCTGAACTAGGTTTGGTCAATATATTGATCATGTGTCAGTTACCATTAAAACATGGTTTGGTTAATACGATATAATTGTTTGGTTACTTCTTCAATATGTTTTTTGGTATACATGTTTTTGTTTTGGTTACCTTTAATTTATATTTTGGTTAATTTTCTATATAACTATTTGATTACTGTATAAACTGATATGTACTATATATAGGTTGATTCTAGTATTGATTTTCGTTATCTTTTGTCCATTTGTACAGTGATTGCGGGATGTTCACAATTTGTTTCGCTGAGCATGTCATTCATCAGAAGTTTGATGAAATTCCTATTCCATTCCCCATTGCACAGTATCGAAAGAAGTTATGCACAATTCTATATATGCATGCAAGGAACAAACAATTGGAGGGATATGAGACTGACAGAGAATTTCCAGGAAGATTTGTTCCAGATTTTGATTAGTTCAGATCTTGTTGTTTTGTCAGTATAAATTGTGTTTTGTATTTATTTTTTTTTGGAATATACACAACAATGTTGTATGGTTTATTAAGGGATGATTATTAGATCTTATATAGATGGGATTTCATATTTTATTATATTAGCAGTATTGGAAGTAATTTTGTGTGTTGGTTGGTATTTGATTCGTTTAGGTTGTGTTTGCTACATTATTTTGAAATGTACAATTGGTAACCAAAAATGTATAAAAGGGTAACCAGCTAATGTTTTGATAATAAACAGAGATTTACAATATTGTATTAGGACATATAACTATTGTTAAATGTATATGTGAGAGTATACATTGGTTGCCTAAAGAAATAATATCACTTTCATTATAGGTTGCTGGATATACAGATTGTTTATGTTTCGGTTACCATTAAAATTTGTTTTGGTTACTGTTATCTAACTATTTGGTTACTTATTTGTTATATTTTTTTATTGTTATAACAAATAAGTAACCAAATAGTTCTTCATTATAGTCACCATATTATGTTTTTATAAGTAAACAAATTGTCATTAAATTTGATAAAATCAGTATATATCAGTTATTTAAGTTGAAATGTTATGTTGGTGTCCAAACATACATATATGTTAACAATATTTGTTTTTGTTTGTAACAAAACAGTTATAAATTTGTATCACGAATGTTATGAAGTGTTAAATGTATGTGTTTTTTTTATAGTCTATCATCATGATGGAATAAGAAATTTTAATTAAGAGATTCCATTATTATATATGATGGCCATTTATAAACTCATATTAAATTAAATATATTTTTGAGATGTGCATTTGGTATCCAAATTGTCATATAAGGGTAACCATTTGACTTTATGTTAGTAACCAAATAATTTATAACTTATATTTGGAACAATTATCAAGTGCACAGTGTACTTGTGTGGGTTCTCAATTATATTGGCAACTCATAATGAATTCAGAAATCAAAATATTAATCAATAAAAATTTTGGTTACTGTACAAAATCAAAAATGTTACCAACCATGTTGTTTATGGTTAATGATAGTAAAAAATTATATATACATGTATTTACACTCTTAATGTAAATGCACTATGTCAGGTTTTTTTGGTCTAAAAACCGGTGGATTATTGCATGTTTTCCTGTTGTGTCCTTTTTCTTGGCACCTGCTGCATTTGTTTTGAATTTTGATTTCAGATCCGTGTTTGTACCTCTCTACTTTTGGTCTTCTAGCTGGTCTTCTTGTGTTCGGTGGTTTTATACCTATGTTTCTTACTTCTTCTGGTACATCCCAGTTTTCTTTGTCATCTAACGGCATGATTGAAGCTGAATATGTGTCGACCAAAGTTGTTTTATAGTATTTTTTTGAGCAAAAATCATAACAGCTCAAATTTCGCTTGCTCATAACAGCAGCAGCGTGCGGACAAGGCATCTCATGGTACTGAAATTTACGACATGTGCATGTCTTTTGGTCGATGTCAACAATATATTGTTTGGAGACATCGTAAATAGTGAAAATCACTAAGTTTGATGTCTCAACCTACATCACAAATTAAGTGTTGTTAGAATAAAGTACAATTGGAATTGTTTTCATTGTCTAAAAAAAGAATAAATATAGTAAAGTAAACAACTCAATGTTATAATTACAAAACACAATAACATTATAATTATACAGAGTAACCAACAAGCATCAGTTAGTAGCCAGTATAATGATACACAGTAACCAACTCAGCAGTAGTCAGTAACCATTGTAATGGTATGCAGTAAGCAATTAAGTGTTAGTTAATAACCAATATAACATTACATAGTAACCAAGTTACCATTAGCCAGTAAGCAAGTCATTATTAGTCAGTAACCATTATAATGTTGCACAATAAACAAGTCAGCATTAGTCAGTAACCAATTCAACATTAATTAGTAATATTATGCAGTAACCAATGCAACATTAGTAAGTAACCAAAGATAATGATACACATAACCAACTCAACGATATTCAAGAACCATTATAATGTTATGCAATAAGCAATTAAGTATTAGTTAGTAACCAATATAATATTACATAGTAACCAAGTTACCATTAGTCAGTAAACAAGTCAGTAACCAAAAACAATCGTACTACTTAGTAACCAATATAATATTACATAGTAACCAAGTTACCATTAGTCAGTAAACAGGTCAGTATTAGTCAATAACCATTATAGTGTAACACAGTAACCAAGTCAGCATTAGACAGTAAACAATTCAACATTAATTAGTAATATTATGCAGTAATCAAGACAACATTAGTCAGTAACAAAGACAATTTAAAATTTGATGCAATAATTTATAATTTGTATTAGTTACCTTAAGTTTCTTTGATTTAATGATATTAGATTGCAACCTTCCTTCAGCTGTTGTTGAAAGTATTGTGAATGTTGATAGGGCTGCTTGTTTGTTTGTGAAATACCATCTTTAAACCAGACAATGTAAGCATTCAATCATTGATGCAACTGGAAGATTCCCAATCATCTTGATTGCGTTGTTAATAGATTCTGTGGTGTTTGAAGTCATTGTTGAATATCTGCTTACATTCCCATGGAGCCTGGTGCACTTTTCCAACTTGACCTCTTCCTCCAAATATGTCCTTATTCGAGGATCAATGGCATCAAGTTCAGCCATGTGTTTGTTGAATTGTTCAATATTGTATGCTCTACATGCCCCGTTGTAAGCCTGTTTAAGTTCTTCTCCTCTCTTTTTGAATCTGTTTTTTATATTTTTCAGTATATGGTATGTGCAGGAACCATGCATGACATCCGGAAACACATAATTCAGTCCTTGTATTATGGCTTCATGTCTATCTGAAACAATGCATTGGCCTTCCCTAACTCCACAAGCAATTCTTAAATTCATGAAAAACCATCTCCAAGATAATTCATTTTCGCTGTCAACCACTGCAAAAGCAATCAGAACAATGTTTCGGTTTGCATCTTGTGTGCTTGCTATCAGTAGTGTCCCCCCGTAAGTTGATTTTATGAATGTGCCATCGATTACAATAATTGGAAAGCAATGATTCCATGCTTGAATGGATGCTCCAATGGCAAAGAATAAATACTTGAAACGAGCATTTGTTTCCAACTCAAGAGTCATGATTTTAACTCATTATGAAACATCAACATTATCATTAAATTACAAGTAGTAGTCAAAAGGCACTCTAAAAGTAGGTAGGAAGTCAAATGCAAAGGATCTGTCAATGGGTCTTTGACTTTTAGCATCGATAATCGCGAGAATGGGACGATAGTTAGTCTCATTATTTTTGAATGCCTCTTTGATCTCTTCCTTTGCTTTTTTGAGTTCTCCATATAAAAAACCCATTGATGGCTTTCGGTCTCCATCAACAAGGCAAAACACCTTTACCAATGGAGCAAACACTTTCAAGCATAGTGTTACTCCATTCTAAAAACTCAAACTCAAGACAGTAGCATACGCCATTTTTCCCTTAGTATTTTTTGACCATTTGCATTGATCCCATTCAGTACTAGTAAACATATACTTCAACTTCTCTTTCTTTTCCATCAAACTTTGCAAAGTCGAGAAAGAAGTTGCAAATCTAGTAGCGCCAGGCCTCACTATGTCTCTCTTTTTTGTATGCTTCCTCATCAATGTCAATGTCTTATGATGTGCATAAATAAAGATAGTAAATGCCTTTGCTTTCTCAATCACTCCCTTAAACTTTGGTAGCTTACCAATTCCTTCAAGCATGAGGTTCAAAGTGTGAGTGGCACAAGAAGTCCAAAATATATGTGGCCTCTTTATCATTAACAAGTCTGCCGCGGTCATGTTGTTGGAAGCATTATTAGTAACAACTTGCACTACATTTTGTGGCCCAACTTGTTCAATGAAACCATCTACATATTTGAAAATATATTCTCCAGTGTGTGCTTCCTCATAATCTTTTTTAGAAGAAAGGAAAGTTGTGCCCTCTTTGCAATTCACACACAAATTCATGATACTTATTCTTTTTCTATCGGTCCAAGCATCGGTCATGATAGAACAACCATTGCAAGACCATTCCTCTTCTTGCTTCTTGAGTGACTTCTTAGTCCTCTCTACCTCCTCTTTCAATAATGGCTCCCTTAGTTGGTATTGACTTGGAGGTTGGTAACCCGGGCCATATTGACCAACCGCCTCACAAAACCTTTTGAAGCTATCACAGTCGATAGCATTAAAAGGAATACCGGCTTCATACACCCATCGAGCCATGTATTGATGCACACTATGCGTCCTTTCCTTCCAAAGTGCATCATTGATATTTTGTTGTCGTAGCTTTTTACTTGCACTCATTGAAGAATCGGGATTTATGGTCGATACAAATTTATCCATAGCCCCAATCAATTGTGGTCTTTTTCTTGATCATGTCACTTCAATTTCTTCTTCTCCCTCTTCATCAATTAAATTAACCTCTTTTCTAATTTCTTCAATCTCTTTCCTTTTCTCTTGCTTCTTCCTTTTTACTTCTTCTAATGCGGCTTTACACTTTTCTTTATCTTCATCAGTAGCCTTTGGGCACGGTCTAGTATTTCCCATAATTTGCGCAATGTGTTGTTTAATTCTATAAACCCCTCCGCTAATACAATGTCCATACAACTTGCATTTCACCTTATCGGTATTTTTAGGATTAATCAACATCCCATACTCCCATCCAACGTCATTTGATGCACGTTTCAATTGTGATTCATGTACAGTGGCAGAATTAGATGCTCCCGAAGAAGGAATTTGTGCCATTGAAACAAACCTACAAATGTCACAGTCTATAGAAGGCAGCAACAACAACAGAGGCAAAATAAGTAAGTCAATAAAAAGGCAGCAGCAACAACAGAGGCAAAATAATCAGTTATAGCTCATGTTTGGAGTCAAGCAATGGATATATAGATTTTATATTCTCCAACAGTATACAGTAAGTCAATACAGTAAGGTTTAGCTCATATTCTCCAATTTTTGTTTATGTACAACTTTCTTTGACATTTGTGACACAAGAATGTTTAGCTCATATTTGATTGAGATTGTTCAGTTTTAATTTGAGATTAAAGTTTGTTGATGAACTCTAACCTGACAAAGAGTGGCGGTGGCGGTGGCGCTGTGGCCGTGTGGCGGCGATGGAGTGGCTGTGGCGGGGATGGAGTGGGCTGTGGCGGCGATGGAGTAGGTTGTGGCTGTGTCGTCCAGCCGTGCCTCTTCTTCTTCTTCAGTATGGTGTCGTTGCGATGGAGTACCGTGCCTCTTCTTCTTCTTCTTCTTAAGAATGGTCTGCACGTGTTATTAGAAAAAGGAAGAAAGAGATCTGATGACTATGAGACTCTGTTTAATTTCTTACTTATTTTAACTTTGAGTAAAGATCTCATTTTAATTTCTTACTTATTGTCATCATCCATGCCACGTGTTGAGCAATATCAAATATGCCATCAAGTATTTTTGATTTTTTTTTTAAAAAATGTAAATAAATGATATTATTAATTACGAAATTAGTTTTATTTGTGTAATTTTTAAAATTAAGGACTTAAAGAATATGATAAATAAAAAAATATAAGATTGTTATTAAATTTTAAGAATTCAATTCAATATAGAATTAGTGTTACTACTTAAATAAATATTATTTTAAAAATTAGTGTGAAGTTTATTGAATGAGACATTTGATATTATTAATTATGAAATTATTTTTATTTGTGTAATCTTCAAAATTGAGGACAAAAGGAAATAAAAAATACCATATGCTAAGTATGGTTAATATATCTTTAACGTATTAGGCTATTAGTGTTATACTTCTATTCATAAACAAGATTGTTATTAAATTATAAAATTTAAATTTTAAGAATTCAATTTAATATTAAAACTTAAGAACTTAAACATAAATTTAAGAATATATATATATATATATATATATATATATATATATATCCATTGCTTGAAATAATTAAATTATAGAATTAGTGTTAGTAAGTATTATCTTTATATATAATTATATACTTATTTCTTCTCTCTTAAGAATTTAAATAAATATTATTTTTAAAAATTAGTGTGAGGTTTATTGAATGAGACATTTGATATTATCATATTATTAATTATGAAATTATTTTTATTTGTGTAATCTTCAAAATTGAGGACAAAAGGAAATAACAAATACCATATGCTAAGTATGGTTAATATATCTTTAAGAATTCAATTTAATATTAAAACTTAAGAACTTAAACATAAATTTAAGAATATATATATATATATATATATATATATATATATATATATATATATATATATATATATATATATATATATCATTAACTTGAAATAATTAAATTATAAAATTAAAATGTTAATTTAATATATTATCTTTATATATATATATATATATATATATATATATATATATTTAATTATTATAAAATTAGTTTAATAGTTTTATTCATAAATTCACAATTGATATTAAATAATAAAATTTATAATTTTAAGAATTCATTTGAATATTAAAACTTAAGAAACTAAACATAAATTTAAGAATTATATTGAATTAAACTAAATATTACAAATGTATCATCATTTATATAATTTGAAGTTGGTACAAGTTTAAAAAATTATAAATATAATAAAATTATTCATTTTGACTTGATCTTGTTCACTTCTTGTTGTGATTTGATATGCTACAACATGCATTAAGAATATGATAAATCATTAGAAAAATAAATACATCAAAATCTGATTTTGGTAGAAATTTTTTAAAAAAAAATCCGCCTAGGCCCCGCCTTTCCCGCCTGGCCCGCCTTCCCACCTTCCCTTTTTAGGTACTTAGGCGCTTCTTAGCACTTTTTTTCCACAGATTTGGCCTTAGGCGGCGGCGCCAAAGTCATAAACTAGCGCTTTAGGCGGCCGCTTTAAATAGATTTTTAGAACACTGCAAGTAGTATAATGTTACAAAGTAACCAAGATAGCATTAGATAATAACCAATATATTGTTATTCAGTAACCAAGACAGCCTTAGACAGTAACCAAGACAACATTGGACAATATAATGTTATACAGTAACCAAGACAACAGTAGACAGTAACCAATAGTTGCAGTAGGCAGTAACCAATGTATTTAATGTTAAATAGTATCCAAGTCAACATTAGTCAGTAACCAAGTCATCATTTTTCAATAACCAAGTTAGTATTATTCAGTAATATTATGGACTAACCATTATAATTTTACACAGCGTCATCTCAGCAATATTCAATAACCATTATAATGTTTCATAATAACCGAATCAGCATCAATCAGTAACCAATATATTGTTACACAGTAACCAAGACAGCATTAGGCAGTAACCAATAAAGCATTAGACAGTATAATGTTACAAAGTAACCAAGACATCATTAGACAATAATCAACATATTGTCATACAGTAACGAAGACAACATTAGACACTATAATGTTATTCAGTAACCAAGACAACATTATACAGTAAACAACATATTGTTATACAGTAACTAAGACAGCATTAGACAGTAACCAAGAAAGCATTAGACAATATAATGTTATACAGTAACCAAGACAACATTAGACAGTAACCAACAGTTGCAGGAAGGTAACCAATGTATTTGATGAGTAACTATTAATATAAAAATATCAGTAGAAATCATTTAAAAATTATAAATATGAGGAAGGTAACCAATGCATATTATAGTAACCAAATCAGTTGACTTTAGTAACAAAATAATTATGAAAACTAATAATATGTTTTAAAGTGTTACCTGGATTTATTTTCTTCAGCATGTGTAAACATGATGGGATCAATGAGTAGTCGTGTGGATTTTCTCTTACCTTTTCCAATGCTTTCTCCTTCGATCTCCATGTTTTTTGGTAAGAGATAGACACAATATATTCTGTCATCATGTCCTCGACAATATCGGTTGGTGTGTATATTTCTTCATATTTGTTAATTTATGCATTATGCATTCGCTGATCAACTCACTATTTGCCTGTCTGTGGTCTCCCAGCAATACGTTGACTGAACACGTGTGAATGTCATTGAATTCCCTCACCTTGAACAGACTGGTTTTTTGAATACTTGATGCTCTCATCTTCCATTTGCAATTTTCATCATCTACGCACACTAGCACAAAGTCTCTATGACCTGTTCATTGAACTTTGTGTTGTCTGTTTTTCTTGATTGAATGCAGCCTCATTGATTGTGATAGGATTTTTTTTGTCTTTGTAGGTTTGATGTAATTTTACTTCACGTTCATTCGGATCTGTTATTACATCATCATATCGTTCTTCTATGTATGATTTGTCATGTTGTCTGTCTCGTTGTTGTTCAATAATTTCCATTGCAAGCTAATCAACATATTGCGTTCTAATTTGGCAATCTTGTGTTACTAGTGGAACTAGTGCTGAATTCCCTTGTGTTGATCTGATTGGCGTTACATCGTGAATAACAGATTCTTCTACATTTGTCAGGTTATGAAAGATTGTTGTGCGTCCACTTCTTTTTTCAATATCTATAATCAGTGGAAATTTACCTTGTTCATCAGATTTTCTACTAACTTCTATAAAGAATCTCAAGGTTGCTTCATCTGATATACAGATCGGTGGAATGTCGCTTCTAATATGAAATTTGATCGACAATGTTGTTGTGTTTGTGTCTAGCCGTAATGCAATGCATATCATGTTTTGCATTTCTCTGAACGAACAAGTTGATGGAACTAGTATGCCGGTAACTTCAAATTTGGTGTATTGGTTACTATCAGTCCATGTACCGTTGAAATAAAGTACAACAGGAATCATCTCCATTGTCTAAAAATAGATTAAGTTTTGTAAAGTAACCAAATCAATGTTAACAAGTAACCAAACTATATAATATTAGTAACAAGAAAATGAAACACATTTGTACATTCATTTTACAATGGAAACAATCAGTTTAATGTTATTTGTTAACAATTAAATTATAACAGTTGTATAAAGGTAACCAATGTAGCCAATTAGTTTCCATCATAATAAAACAAACCAATATAAAATAAGCAAATATTGAACAGTAATCATAACAACATTAGACAGTAACAAATTCCAATGTAGACAGTAACCAACACATGTTTACTTAGTAACCATAGGATAAAAACATCTTCCATTTAATTGTTATAGTAAAAAATAACCAGTATAGTGGGTTTGTGGGCAGTTAAATGCTAACTGTTGTAAGAATGTGACCAATGTAGTTAACAAGTAACCATTAATATAAAATTATAAGTATAAGTATAATTAGATTAATGCAGTAACCAGTTCAACACTAATGAGTATGCATTATAATTTTACATAGTATCCAAATCGAGATTAGTCAAGAACTTGATATAATGTTAAACGAGAACTAACTCAAAGATTAGTCAAGAAACATATACATATAATTGTTCATACATAGGTTACTATATACATATAATTTTTCAGTAACCATATGTAACCATAGGAATTTGTAGTAACCATAGGTAACTATATACATATAATTTGTAAACTGATACACCTCAATCTTACACAGTAACCAGGTCGGCACTATCGAGTATCCATTATAGTTTTACAAGTCAACATTAGTCAGTAACCAATATAATGTTAAACAGTATCCAAGTCAACATTAGTCAGTAACCAAGTCATCATTTTTCATTAACCAAGTTAGTATTGTTCAGTAATATTATGCACTAACCATTATAATTTTACACAGCAACCAACTTAGCAATATGTAGTAACCACTATAAAGTTACACAGTAACCGAATCATCATGAATCAGTAACCAATATATTGTTACATAGTAACCAATAAAGCATTAGACAGTATAATGTTACAAAGTAACCAAGACAGCATTAGACAGTAACCAACATGTTGTCATACAGTAACCAAGAAAACATTAGACACTGTAATGTTACAAAGTAACCAAGACAGCATTAGATAGTAACCAACATATTGTCATACAGTAACCAAGACATCATTAGACAGTAACCAAGACATCATTAGACAATATAATGTTATAGAGTAACCAAGACAACAGTAGACAGTAACCAACAGTTGCAGTAGACAGTAACCAATGTATTTGATGAGTAACCATTAATATAAAAAAAATAAGTAGAAATCGTTTAAAAAAATCTAAATTAATCAAATAAACATTATTTAGCAAACAAATACACAATAAGCAGTAAACAATTTATATCTATTTAGTAACCATAATCTAAAACATATCAATGAATCAACCAAACGTTATAGGAATTTGTAGTAACCATTTTAAGTATTAAAAACTTAAGAAAGGTAATCAATATATGAATTCGTAGTAACCATAGGTAACTATATGCATATGAACTTTAAACTCACATACCTCAGTGTTCAGATTTGTATCGAAGTTGCTGTGATATTGTATTCAACAATCTCTGTAGTACGATTGTTTTTGGTTACTGAACTTGAAGTTGCTGATGATTTTGTATGCTATTTCGTCTTCTCCGATCTCAGAGGTTTGTCGCGATCTCAGAGGTGTGTGGAAAGGCAAACGTCGATAGAAGATTTGGATTTCTCCGATATAAATTTGCATGTTGTTTTCAGTTGCTTGAATTTAGGAGCGGTTAGTGTTAGATAGGACAGTCGGTAACTGACGTATACGTGATTTTAGCAACTTTATTATTGTGTAGTTTTATTTTTGTAATTATGTTGTGTGTGTTTTATTTTTGTAATTATTTTCTAATGGTTGTATATTAGTGTTAAGGATCCATTTTTTTTATTTGGTTAAATTGCACGGGTACCATTCCTATTCATACAAGTTCCTACTACGCTTTTAATGATTCCAAGGATCTAAAGTTTGCAATTTGACAGCCCAAGATTACGAGACTGTGGACGGAGAAATAGCAAGTCTTAATTTATTCTAATGTTATCATTAAAAATTTAAAACTATTAAAAAATAAATATACAATAGTAAGAATTCACGTCTAAATTTATTAAAATAATTTGTGGTATTGAGTTTCCTTGTTTTACATCGCATGGCCGAGATAATCCACAATCTCAAAAGTTGGATCTGCCTCCAAAGTCTTACTTGGTTTAATTAGAGTAAATTTATTCTGTACTCCTCCCATTGTTTTAAAAAATAAAATTATTATTAGTTTTTTAAAACTATAACTTTAATCATTATAATATTTGTTAACGCCAAATTTTGTGCCTAAACAGCATGTCAAAATCGCGCTAACGATTGATGGAGTATTTGATTATATCAAACTCACGAAATACATTCACACAAACATAAATAAAGACATATAAATATGAACACAAGAAATTACGTGGAAACACAATTGAAAAAAAACCACGGAGAGAGAGAGTAATCCACTATAATAATATTGGGAGTATAAGATGTGTATTGTTGGTCGTTTTACTGATCAATATATGTGTGCAAGTATACACGGACAACAAGTAATAAAGAGTAAGTAAAGTATCGTTCCCACGGAGAATTAACCAATAAAGTTCACCAAGCACTAGCCCATAACCATTTCAGTCTTATTTTAACAAATGATATTATATTTTATATTTAAACTATGAAATTAAATAAACCTAACTATTCCTAGAGTGAGACTAGATAATGAAGACCTGAGATTACAATTTCATCTATTGAATAATTTAAATCAACACACTCCCTGTTAAGTCAAATCACTTGCACTGGATTGCTAGTCGAGAACACGAAAGTAAAGTACAACCATATCTCAATGTACCATACCCATATCAAATATAATTCCCAGTTGAAAGAATACATATGAACACCCAAATTAACTAAACCACTATATGTCTATGTGATTTATAAATAATTAGGGTTTAAGCCCAAGTTCTCAATTGACTACGAGCGATGCTTCGATATATGTCTGTCCTAAGCACAAATCATACATCCTATCACTATGTAGAATATACAATCAAAAGCTATTAAGATCATATCCAAACCCATACTTCGTCTCTCAAATCCATATGGATTATCACAGTAATTGATGGCCAATCAATTAAGTAAATAAGCATGAATCTTAATAGACAATCCCATAGTAATCAATAAGGTTAACAATGAAATATATCAGAATAAACTAATCCATAAAATCCATTGCAATCTCATAATAGAGTTTAAATCATAACTAAATCAAATCTACCATCCACATATTGAATAAACATCATAAGATACAATTAGGAATCAAAGAGAAAATAAGAGTAGAGAATTGAAGTGCAAATCTGTTCTCCTGCTCCAATAATGAATCTCTAATGCCTTCCAAACTCTTCAAGTCTTCAATCTAATTAACTCTAGAAATCACTACTCCAATCTACTATAATATACTTATTCAAAGTTGAAGAAAGAAAATAATAGTAGCTTCTTCATCCCTCAAGGGGTGGTGTCCCTTTACAAGATGAAAATATTTATAATATGTAAGCCCTAATTGAACCCCCCCCCCCCCTCTCAATTACGCTTCAGTTGCACTGTTTAGTGAAAAGTCAGCTTTGGTCAACATCAGAAGTGGCGGCGGCTGGAATGGCTCTGAAGTTACGCTACCACTGCAGCCAAGTGTTAAATCACACTTTTTTGCTCCAGGGACTCGCGCGGCCGCACAGGAAATGCACTACAAATTCGTGCGCCCGCGCGGTTGATTTTCTGCTGCAGTATCCTCTGGTAAAATGGTCATAACTTTTGATTCAGGAAGAGTTACGGAGACTGCCACCTATAAAATCGAAGATCTCGATGAGCTCTACAACTTTCATTCTTTGAGAATTGAGAAATAATGCACGAATTAAGGCTGAAATTGGTTTGGAAGTGATCACAAAATGGCCATCCAAAATAGTGACGTACAACGTTCGTTGGTACAAAGGTCATAACTCTTGAATACGGACTCCGATTGGAATGATTTAAGATATTCCGAAAAGCTAAGAAGAAGCTCTAAAACATAATCCAAGTTCCAAGCCAAGAACATGAAATGAATATGATAGCCCAAACGATGTCCAGATTGCTTTTCCTTGCGTTTTTATACCAATAGTTGCTCACATCGTTCCCAAGCATAAGATCTACAAAATGAACACAAAATGCATAAAAAGTAACTAAGAAACATGAGTATAAGCAACTAATTCAAGTAGCAGATACCGAATAAGTAGGTATAAAACCAACTTATCAAATACCCCCAAACTTAAACCGTTGCTTGTTCCCAAGCAACACAACATAATGCATTCTACATTCTATGCAAGCTACGCTACTATGACAATGAATCCCAAGATTTCCACCCATGTTGATAATTCTAATAAGATATACCTCAGAGAAATATCAAGATCTAAGAACAAAGCATCAAACTAAGCTAAAGGCATAATGACATACAATCAGAAAATCCTAACCGGCTATAAAGATGTTGTATGTGTGTGATGTGTTCGCAAATAAACTTGACAAAGGCAAAGATTTCACATGCTATACTGCTTAAGAAAGAAAATTGAAGTTTAAATCAAGAACTGCATATACTAATGAGACATCAACTACTCCAATACATCAATACAAAATAAGGTTCAACAATGGGTTTATTCTACTTTATTTTTACTCACGAGGGCGATTTTTGCACTTTTCCGCGGTGTTTATTGATTTTTATTTTTTTTTTATATTTCCCATGACTGTGCAATGTCTCATTCCATTAGGCTAACAGTGCTACCCCATAGCGAGCTTTCAACCAAGGACTCCCAGGCCATTAAGACCTTAGGGCACTAGGTGTAGAGACAATCCCCTCAGGCGTACTTACTCAAGTAACAAAGGCCCCGAAACAAGACTAGCCACAGTAATTATTCATTTTTTTCTCTTTTTTTTTTGTTCTTATCTTTTTCTTTTTTTCTTTTTTTTTTATAAAGCAAGAATACCCATGTGTTCCCAAAACTTGAGTTTCAGTGTCTTCATAGTTATTACTCACTTCCTACATAATTCTATCATTAAAAACAACATTTTCCTCTCAGCAGACAAGCATGCTAATCTTAATCAACAAGCAAATAGGAACATTATCGTGCTACCTGGTAACATCAAAACAACAGGCATAGATTACATCATGTATGAAATTATAACTAAGTTTAAGTTATCAACAGAGTTCAAAAATCTATCACATTTCTATGTCATCATTGGCCAAATTAGAATTCAACTAACTAAAAACCTGGGATTATGCCATGTTATGAAACTAAACAGATATTAAAACAAACAAAAGAAAAAATTTTTATCGCAAAATTAAACTAATAACTACTAACATGCAATTAACTATATGTAACATGAAATTACTCTATATGATGCAACTACACTACATGCTCTACACTACTGACTAAACCCAATACCCCCAAACTTAAAATTAACAATGCCCTCATTGTAATTAAAAGTGAAAGAATACTCCCCTAAGTGACAATGTCATCTCCGTTTGCCTCCTCAAGATCCGATGATATATCAGGCGGTGGATAAGTTTGAGATATTCTATAGTTGGAAACTGAGTGTGGGCTTCTAACTGTCTGAATGCTTGAGTCATAAATTCTAAAAATTTAGCATTGTTTGTTTTCTATGACTGAGCTATGGCGCGACCGCGCGGCTTTTCAATGGAGGCATGGCGCGGGCGCGCGAGCAGTTTTTTTTCTCTTACACAGACATGCATGCAACAGCGCCGCAATGGTTTTCAAAGGTATACATCACAATGTTAAGATAACCCTGCTTCCTGCAATTCCAATCTGCATTTTCCAATACATAACACAGTGATGACTTCTTTTCAATTCTTCTGCATAAACACTAATTAACCATGTCAAAGTATGAACTACTGAATACGCAAAAATGACCATCTAATCATCATACTCTCTATACTATGCTCAAACACAGTCCAATGCAAATTCAGCTACCAACGACTTTATGCGAACAAATCAAACTATCATAATTAAAAATGAAAATAAACTAACAAAAAAAATCTAAATGTAATAATTAAAAGGTAGAGATAGAAACAATGGGTTGCCTCCCATCAAGCGCTAAGTTATAGTCAATTAAACAACTCTTTTCTTGACATCGCTTATCCAATTCCTCTCACGATAAGCTAGGAACCCTCCATCCATTAGAATCGCAATGTGTGTAGGTAGGTTCCCCATCATGAGAGTCGTGAATTGAAATAACCTAGCATATTTCCATATATGATGTCTCCATTTCTATTGCATCGCCAGGTGCTTCTCCCGTTGCATCTGTGAATAGATTTTTGCATTGAGGCATGACAGATTCAACGGGCTTTTCTTCTTCTATTATCTCTTCCTCTGCCCACCATGGTTTGTAAGAGGCCTCATAATCGAAGAAATTCTTACTTTGGATGTGACTACCAAGGGGACATGGGTGTACAAAGTTCACTGAATTTTTTAACTCTAACTGAGAAGGCACTTGGGGTATAATACAAGTCAGCTCATGTTCTTCATTTTCCATACCCCCAGTTGTCTCCTCAATGTCCACTCCTTTTAGTTCATTCAGTGGCATGTACACTTCTGGTTCTCTATCAGTTTCATCGTCCATGTCATAGCACCAATTGTTTGGAGGGCGATTGTTCAAGGCTTCGAACATTTGATTCATATGATTATGAAGATTTCGAATTGACCTATCTTGCTCAATCATCTTCTCCTCAGTTGATGCTACATATTTGAACCACAAATCCTCCAATCTTGAATTATCTTGTTCAGTTTCAAAATCCATGTATTGAGGACCATTCATTGAGGAGTTAATGAGTCGTTCCATCTGTCTATTAAGATTTTGGCTTGATAACTCCTGACTCATCATCATCTATTCATGGTCTGCTATGCTTTTTGACATGCATTCCTTCAACTCTGAATTTTCTTCTTGTTGCATTGGAGGTGGATATGAGAAATTTGATGGATATGTTGGACTTGAAACGTAGTCTTGGTCTTGATAGTTACAATTCCATTCATAATTTGGGTGATACCCCCAACCATGATGATAATTGGGATAAACATAGTTGTTGAGGTAATCACCCCCAAACTGTACTTGTCCAACACTGATGTTGTACTGATAACTCGGATGCTCGCCAGCACAATATTCACATGTAACTACTATCTCTCGAGTGCGTTGGGCTGCAAGAATATCCAACCTCTCCGAAAGTGTTGCAATTTATGCTGACAATATAGAAAATACATTGAGTCCTTCAGTTCTTGTGTCCCTTAGTTGAATCCTATTTGCATAAGGCCATTGATAAGCAAAGTCATCCATGGTACCTGAAAAGAGAAAAATATAGGAAGATAATTAAAATAAAATAAAATGTTTAAATTAAGACTAATTTGATTGAAATTAATGTTGGCAAAAATTATTAAAATAATTCCCAAAGAATCTCACACGTCAAAAACTTGTTGGTCATTTTACCAATCAATATATGCGTGCAAGTATACACGATCAACAAGTAATAAAGAGTAAGTAAAGTATCGTTCCCACGGAGAATTATCCAATAAAGTTCACCAAACACTAGCCCATAACCATTTCAGTCTTATTTAAATGAATGATATTATATTTTATATTTAAACTATGAAATTAAATAAACCTAACTATTCCTAGAGTGAGACTAGATAATGAAGACCTGAGATTACAATTTCATCTATTGAATAATTTAAATCAACACACTCCCTGTTAAGCCAAATCACTTGCAATGGATTTCTAGTCGAGAACATGAAAGTAAAGTACAACCATATCTCAATGTACCATACCCATATCAAATATAATCCCCAATTGAAATAATATACTTGAACACTCAAATTACCTAAACCACTATATGTCTATGTGATTTACAAATAATTAGGGTTTAAGCCCAAGTTCTCAATTGACTACGAGCGATGCATCGATATATGTCTATCCTAAGCACAAATCATACATCCTATCACTATGTAGAATATACAATCAAAAGCTATTAAGATCAGATCCAAACCCATACTTCGTCTCTCAAGTCCATATGGATTATCACAGTAATTGATGGCCAATCAACTAAGCAAATAAGCATGAATCTTAATAGACAATCCCATAGCAATCAATAAGGTTAACAATGAAATATATCAGAATAAACTAATCCATAAAATCCATTTCAATCTCATAATAGAGTTTAAATCATAACTGAATCAAATCTACCATCCACATATTGAATAAACATCATAAGATACAATTAGAAATCAAAGAGAAAATAAAAGCAGAGAATTAAAGTGCAAATTTGTTCTCCTGCTCTAATATTGAATCTCTAATGCTTTCCAAACGCTTCAAGTCTTCAATCTAATCAACTCTAGAAATCACTACTCTAATCTACTTATTTAAAGTTGAAGAAAGAAAATAATAGTAGCTTCTTCATCCCCCAAGGGGTGGTGTCCCTTTACATGATGAAAATATGTCTAATATGTAAGCCCTAATTGAACCCCCCCCCCCCCCTCTCAATTACGCTTCAATTGCACTGTTTAGTGAAAAGTCAGCTTTGGTCAACATCAAAAGTGGCGCGGCAATACTGAATGGCTTTGAAGTTAGGCGCATGCCTTTCCAAGTGTTAAATCGCACTTTTTTGCTCAAGGGACTCGCGCGGCAGCGCAGAAAATGCACTACAAATTCGTGCGCCTACGCGGTTGATTTTCTGATGCAATCTTCTCTGGTAAAATGGCCATAACTTTTGATCCGGGAAGAGTTACTGGGCCTGCCACCTATCAAATTGAAGCTCTCGACGAGCTCTAAAACTTTGATTCTTTGAGAATTGAAAAATAATGCACGAATGAATGCTGAAATTGGAGTACCGGCTTCAAATGGTGTTCATGATCTTCACGACTTTTGGAATATATGAGGATGTCATCAATAAAGACAACAATGAACTGATCCAAATATTCTTTGAATATTCGGTTCATCATATCCATGAAAACTGCATGAGCATTAGTCAATCCAAAAGACATGACTAAGAATTCATAATGCCCATACCAAGTTCTGAAGGCAGTTTTTGGAATATCCTCAGTTCTAATCTTCAGCTGATGATATCCAGAATGAAGATCGATCTTTGAAAAGAATTATGCTCCTTGTAACTGGTCAAACATGTCATCAATGCGAGGTAGCAGATACATATTCTTGATGGTAACATGGTTCAATTCCCGGTAGTCAATACAAAGTCGCATACTCCCGTCTTTCTTCTTTACAAATAAAACAGGAGCACCCTAAGGAGATGTACTAGGACGAATGAAACCAATGTCCAACAACTCCTGTAGTTGGACCTTTAACTCCTGAAGTTTAATAAGAGCCATTCGATATGGGGTTTTAGAAATGGGCTTTGTACCAGGTTCAAGATCAATAAAGAATTCAACTTCACGTTCTGGGGGTACACCGGGAATTTCTTCAGGAAATACGTCAGGAAAGTCACTAACAACAGGAATATTATTCAAATCTGACGTGTCTTTATTCAAATCCATAACATGGGCTAAGAAAGCTTGACATCCATTTTTTAATAAACGAATAGCTTTATGGCTTGATATAACAGTGATTGATTTTAGTGGTTTAGTTGCTTGAATTCGAACAACGGGTTGATTAGGAATATGAAAACTAACAACCTTACGAAAACAATCAATTTTGGCATGATGAGTAGTTAACCAATCAATCCCTAAAATCACATCAAAAGCAAGTATCTTTAAAGAGATAAGATCAACAGGTAATGTGATGGTGCCAACTTGGATCAAACAAGATTTATAACCAGTGGATGTAATGAAAGTTTCTCCTAACGGAGTCTCCACAGATAGGTCAAAGTCTAATTTCTCCGGAGTCAAGTTTAAACGTTGAGCACAAGTAGGAGAGATAAATGAATGGGTAGAACCGGTATCTTGCAATGTATAAACTTCGCAAGAATTTATGATTAGCTTACCCGTGATCACCTCGTTTGGGTTCCTTGCATTTTGACCGATCCACAACAAACACTCTTTCGAGAACCGTTGACTTTGACTTTTACGGGATGACCTTTTGAGTCACCATCCCGTTGGACTTGGTTTCGCTCTGCATAAATCTCGAAAGCGATATGTCCTTCCTTTCCACAATTATAGCATACCTTGAACTATTGTGGGTAGTTTGGGCTGATATGTCCCTCTTTCCCGCATTTATAGCATACAACCGGTGGCCGTTCTCCTCCCTTAGAACCAGTTGATGCTGGTGCTGACGTCTTCACATTGTCGTTGTTGTACCTTCTCTTTTTAAAATCTCCTCCCGACTCACTTCTTCTATTATCATGGCCATGATTACCACCAGAGTGGTTACCGCTTTTGTCCATATTTTTCTTTCCCCGCTGGTTATCGTTGATCCGATGACTGTTGTCACCGGTATGACCCTGGTTGTGGTCCCTTGGTTGAACATACTCGTTATCTCGCTCTAATAATTGAGCCCTACTGACAACATCTGAATATAAAGAAAATTTATGAGAAATGAGATACTGACGTATGTCGGGTTTTAAACCTCTCAGAAACATCTGCGTCATATGTTCTTCATTCTCCACCAAATTAGGTGCAAACCTGGATAACTCCGCGAACTTCGCCTCGTACTGGGACACCGTCATGTTGTTCTGCTCCAGTTTAATAAACTCTACCTCCTTCATATGACGAATACTTTCAGGAAAGTACTTGTCATTGAACAATTTTTGAAACGTTTCCGAAGACATGCTGAGTGCAGTTGGATGGGTATGCTTCACAGATTCCCACTAGTAATCTGCCTCATTACGGAACATAAAGGTGGCGAATGGAACCTTCTATTCCTCCGTGCATCCCAAGACGTCTAATATCTTGGTAATTTGCTTGACCCACGTCTCCGCGTTTATAAGAGAGTATTCAAAAAGTCTCCTCGGAATTTTTATCCTCGGGATTTTTATCCGTAGAATGTTCATCCTTTCGAGAGATCAAAGCCTTCTCGAAGGACGTTTGGTGCTATTGCTGGTTGGTCCGCCGCCAAACCACGCTTGCGCCATTTTTAATCCCAGCTAACTCGAAGATTGGAAACCGTGCATCATGCATAGCTGACAGGCTGCCACTTTTATTGAAAAACAATTTCATGGGCATGTCCCTTTAGTCTGTGGTTGATGATGAAACCGTCGCTTTTAAAAAGTACTTCAATGATATAAAAGCTTAAACTTTTATCTCTCGAAATTTGGTAGAATTAATTACTAGTGGGGTGACTCAAAGACCAATTTATCATCACCTGACCAAAGTGTTAATGTTTAGATTTTACATGCATCATGTGAACACTACCGTTACATGCATAATATAAGAGAGAGAATATGTAAAGTTGTATCAATAATCAACTACGATCATGCTTCAATTGCTCTTGGCATAATACATATATACACCCGTACAAGTATATATTTAATTTAATAAAAAAGAATCACTTATCTCTTTTGGTGAATCGGTGATTTTAAATCGACACTAGAACAAGTTTCCCCCAGACGGCGCCAATGTTAACGCCAAATTTTGTGCGCCTGACGAAATCACCAAAACAGCAGGCCAAAATCGCGCTAACGATTGATGGAGTATTTGATTATATCAAACTCACGAAATACATTCACACATACATAAATAAAGACATATAAATATGAACACAAGAATTTACGTGGAAACCCAATTGGAAAAAAACCACGGAGAGAGAGAGTAATCCACTATAATAATATTGAGAGTACAAGATGTGTATTTGTGTTATATCTCTTGTGTTCTTGTATCTTGTGTTCTTGTCCCCAAATCCTAGCTTGTAGCCGTATATATAGAAGTCACCTCCATCCGCATCCAACTAGGAGGACTCCTTTTGTAGAATAACCTTATAACTACTAAATCCAATTAGGAGTAGGAGTCCTAATTAAACCTCATTATCCCACCAAATAAAGAAACACAATCTTTCTTTAATAAGACTCTCTCAATGTCAAAATAAATATATATTATGGGTCAACACCAAATCTAGCCCATTAAATAAATTGGGTTCTGGCATTTGCTAGACCCAAATAATCACAAATCAACAATATTAAATATTATAAATTAAAAAATTACTTATTATAAAAAAATCATAATTTTAATAAATTATTTTAATTATAAAATTAAAAATATCTCAAATTTATTTACAAAAAAATAATAAAAAAATCATATAATTTAAAATAAAAATAATATAAATTAATATAAGCGCAATTATTTTAATTACATGAAAAGTACTGCTCGTAATAAACTTGTAATTTAAAATTTACATGGATTACAACCCATTGATAAATTGATTTTTTCTTTAAAAAAGACTCCATTCTGCTCTCTCTCTCTCTTACTTGAACAAGCCGGTTACTCCAATTAATTTTAAGAACTCTTTTGAATCTTGATTCCCGGCTGTTACTAGTAAATACTGATAAAAATGGCATCAAACTCACCCACAAAACTGTCCTTATGCTTCATCCTTTTCATATTTACATGTATCCAATCTGAAGCTGCCCAGCTTCAAGAAGCTAAAATCATGACCGTTTACCTGCAAGACCGGACAAGGGCCCCAACACCACAGTAGTCCCCATCGCCGGAATCCATCGGTCGTTCGGTGTAGTATTACTCTTGAACAAGATTTGTATGATGTATATAGACCAGAGTATGTAATACTGGATCATGATGTATATGAATCGTTTACTTTAAGCTCCAACTCTTTGCATGTTTAAAACTTCCTCCATTTCACAAAAACAAAAAGATTTTTGGGTACAATTAAAGGCAATGAAATATTCCATGATCCACATTTTTGGGTACAATTTATTACGTTACGGATAAGAGCTATCAACATAAAACCATTTCGTACGAGTTTAACAACTATGGAAAACAATTATTTCCCAATTATTCATTCTACAAGATCATTTAATAATAATTTAAAACAAGACAATTTAAAAGTTTATATAATCGTTATATTCCCAACAAATCATCACAAGCATATATTATTATTATGGCGGATAAATCCTAATTTCATTCTTTATTTCATCCTTTTGTAAAAGTACAAAATTTGGGTCATGCCACCCCACCCCAATACATCCGAAAAATGGAATAGAAGTAGAGAACTGGTGCCTGAATGCCATATTATGGCGGATGTCAGGAGGTCCTCTCTCTATAAATAAATAAATACATGCCATTCCACTCCACCAGATAAAAATCAAATCAACCAAATCCCATCATTGCTAGTTTACTTGCTCATTAATTATTCTACCTATTTTATCTAACATAATAACATATGGCTCCCATCAAACTCTCCTTAATTTTACTTGTAGCCATGTTCTTATGTTCAGAAACAAAACTTGAACTGGGCCTCCTTCAAGAAACCAGCATGACACTATACATCCAAGACTATGCATATGGGCCCAATGCTACATTGCTCCCAATTCTTTGGCGTCGGAGCCAGACGGGGATTGGGCTTTCCATAATTTTGGTACCATTTTTTGTCTTGATGACCCAATAACGAGGGCATCGATGTCGGCTCAGACTCAATTGGACCGGGCCCAAGGTATTTATGTGACCTCGGCCCTAGATGGGTCCAATACCCATGTACTTATATCGATGGTGTTCACAAATGAAGAATACAAGGCGAAGACTCTAGAGATACAAGGTGCCAGGTCCTCGGTTTGAGAGGGTTAGAGAAGTGTTTGGTGGTGGTGGGAAGCCAGTGAGTTCCGATTTGCGAGGGGTTACGCCACGTTCGAGACCGATTCACCTTGATATGGCGTACTACTTACTTTCGGTTATTGAGTGCAACATCACCATGCTACATTATTGAAATTAATAAATTCCAAGTTTTCCTTGTTGTTTAAGAAGTAATACCAAATATGATTCAAAGTGTGGAAACTATATTGATTAGTGACTAATGTAGCATTACTATCTGAATAAATATACATTATATAATTATTCCTACTCATAATTAACATTTTAAACTACATTTATTGATTTGACAAAATACTTTTAGGTCTCGATATAAATTAGACTATACAAGTGTGAATTATACTATAATACTTTTAATTTTATTAAACATTATTTTTAAAAGTTAAATGAATCACATAAAATTTTAATTTAAAAATATCTTAAGTTAGATTTTAAAAGTTCAATGTTGATCCTATATTTTTTATTTAGAAGGGTGTACTTTTTTATGTTGTTCACAAAATTTTTATTCACATTGGTATTTATCAATACTTTTGATATAGTTCATGATGTTAATTATTATTATAATTAAAATTAAATAATTTTTTATTTTCAAGTTGACAATAAATAAATGATATTAGTTTTATGGGGTGAAAGAAGTAATTAAGATGTTTTTTGAATACGGGAAAGAGAACATGTTGTAATTTTTAAGAAAATAGACAAATAAAATATAATGTGTAATTCAGATAATTAATGCATTTAGGGATAAAACTGTCTCTCTAGCGTCGGAATTAAATATCTAATTTTACTCCAATAATTATCAATATATTTTTTTAATGTATATCAAGTTAAAAAATAAATTTACAAACAATTCTAGGTCAATGGGCTTTGCTACCATTTGTTAGGAGGTTATTCAGTGCATAAAATCGCAGCAAAAGGCCCAATACAAATGTTTAAATCTATGGCTTGATCAACTATGGTTTAGCTAGTGGGTCTTGAGTCATTCTTGTATTAATTAACGTTTCACTCTTATTGCAGTATGTGTTTTGTGCAACTATTCTAAATTCTAAAATAAAATAAAGTCGTGCTTCAAGAACAAAATTGAAACTCTTAACAAGACCCCCTAAAAAAAGGAACAATTACATTTTATATTACATTTTAAAACATAATTACATCAATAGTGCACTCTTTAAATATTTACACAAGTAATGTCTTTAAAATTTTATTTTCATTATTAGTACATAGTTATGCTTCCTTTAATTATGGGATGTGTTTTAATTTGCTGATGACATGGCAATTCAGTTTTTTTAAATAAAATAAAAAACTAAATTCGCGTTTTTTATGGGATTGGGTTCATTTTAAATTTTATTTTTTTCACTGTACCGCCTCTTTTCGTTTGGAAACCCTTATTTGGTGTTTTGGAAACTTTCTTTGCTATACTATCGTATTCTCTATCTGGTGTCTGTCTATATTGCTAGTTGATTGGTGGTGTCGGTGTTTGGTTTTTACTTCGTCTTTGTCGTATTTTGCTTCAGTTCGTGTTTATTCTTAAGGTTTTCGATTTGTTCATATTTTTCGGTTCTACATTTTTTGATTTCTTCTTCTCTTTTTTTGTGATGGTCTCTACGAGGAAGAACATGGAGGGAGTGGGGGATAAAAAACCTGATAGGAAGAGGAAAAGAGTTTCAGATGATTATTATTTGAAGGTTTCGAAGTTATCTGTAATGGTGAAGGATAGTTCTCCAAAGTCTTCAAAACAGGGGAAGAAGTTATTGTTGAAATCAGATGTTGATGATAAGAATATTGTGAGACATATGAAGAAGAAGGATAAATCTCTGGTGTATATTGATTCCGATTTTGAAGGTTCTGTCGAAAAAGTTGCCAAAGAAGATAAAGTTGAGGCTCATAGCCGGAAAATTGTTCCTCGGCAGAAACATTTGAAGGTTTGTTATTTTTTATTTTAAGAATATATATTTTTTTATTTGTTTTTGGTTTTTTATGTTTTTGTTTTCTACATGGTGGTGTTTTGGTGTATGTTGTTGTTTATTTTTTGTTCAGTAGTATTATTGATGTTGAAGTTGTTGTTTGATAAAAATTTTGTTTCCATTCCTAGTGTATTTTCTGAAACATAGTTTATTCTGTTTCAAGTTTTGTTCAAATTGTTGTTGATAAATTTTTTGTTTTCATTCATATTTTAGTGTCTGTTACAACAATATTCTCGGTTGGTCCCTAAATTTCATTTACGTGATTATCTGAGTTTATTTTGTTTTGTTAGTAACTTGCTAATTGATGTTTGGTTACCTTCATTTATATGTTTGAAAACTGATTTTTGTAATAGTTGTTAAAAAGTTTTATATTTTATTAGAGTTTGTGTTGTTTTAAGGATTGTTCAAAATGTTCTTGTTTAAATCATTTTTTCTTTATATTTGAAACTCAGTTACTATTAGATTAATTTTTGGTTACTACATTACATTATTATTATTATATAGAGTTAAATAATGCAGGTAACTTACTAATTTATTTTTGGTTACCAATATTGTATTGTTTGGAAACTGCTGATATCATTGTTGTTTGTATTGTTATCTAAATTGTTTAGTATATAATTTGTTATATATTAAAGAGTCTAATTAGTTTGGGTTATGATCATTTGCTGAAATTATTTTGGTTAACATTGATATTGTTCATTTAATAGTTTTTGTTTTAAAGTTTTAAAGTTGTTTTTTATTATGGTTAATGTGTTTTTAATATAATTTTTTTCATTTTCAGATTTGGGATCTATTCTACGAGGAGCATAATCGAAACTTTTCAGCAAAAGTTATTTATTGGTGTGATATGGAGGTTCCAAATATTATTAAGAACAAATTGTCTGAGGTACAATTAAATAAGTTTAAGTTGACATGTTTTGGAAAAATTTTTAGAGTTTGGGCAGCCGCAGATGTTTTCCCAGATAATTCATCAGGCTTTGATTAGGGAAGTTTATCAAAGGGATGATGGGGAGTTGTGGTTTCTATTTGGTGAGAGAAGGGTAAGGTTTGGATTACCCGAATTTTGTTTGATTTCTGGTTTGAATTGGCAAGGAGTTGAAGACATTGATAGTTTTAAATGCATTGAAAATTTGATGGTGGAGAAGTTTTTTGGTGATGAGGTTGTAACCCGTTCTACTATCGGGAGGATATGTAGGAGCGTTGTTTTTTATGATGATGATGAGGCAGTCAGGATGTCCATTATTTTATTGGTTTTTAATTTCATACTAGCTACTATTTCTGACAATTATGTTGATAAAGCTTTGTTTAACTTTTTATCTTGTGGGGATATTGAAAGTTATCCATGGGGTAAATTTGCTTTTCAACAAACAAAGAACTCTCTATCCCTTGCAGTTAAGGGTCATGTAAGGAAGGATAAGCATGGTGGGGTGATTTACAATTTTTATAGGGATAGTTACTGCAAATCTTACAAACTCAATGGATTACCTTATGTGTTTCAAGTTTTTTGTTTGAAACAATACCTACTTTGAAAGTCAGAGGCTTTTGTGTTGACAATCATGCTGCAGAGTTTAGATTATTTAGATGGAGGGAGATAGGAAAGCCTCCCAAGAATGAAAAATTGAATGATCTTATTTTTGGATCCGTCGTGTATGTTGGTTACCATTTGCTTTATATTTGAGTTCTTGTTTTTTTATTGTAATGTTTTGTTTATGTTTTATATTTAATGTTTTTGACATTGTATATTTGTTGCTATTATTATGTTTTGATTAATTATTCGTCTTTGTTCTACTACGGAGGATGAAAAGGTTCGGTTGGGGTTAGGGGGTTTTAATTTTTTTAATGGTAATGATAGTGGAGCAAAAATTTTTGATTTTAAAGTTGAATCATCATGGAAGGTTAAAGATCTTAGGTTTTCTATTTCTGATGTGGAAAAAGTTATTGATTCATGGGTTAAACCTTTGGAAGGCAAGGTGATGGAGGTGAAAAATGAAATTGATAATTTGGGTGTTGAATTAAAAGATCAACTGCAAGTGTTTCAAATTCAGATTTGTAGGGATGTAAAGAAGATGTTTAGAAAGTATTTAGGTGGTCAGTCTAGTTTTAACAAACATAGAAATGATGATGATGATGATGATGATGGTGATGGTGATGGTGATGGTGATGGTGATGGTGATGGTGATGGTGATGCTGAGTTGGGTTAGAATGTTGATGGTGGTAATGTTAAAGGAAGTGTTGATCCTCCTATTGGTGGTGTTGTTGGAAAACAGTCTGAAGAAGAGGATGCAAAGGTTGACATTTATTATGGATGTATGTGAGCCGTACATTTTTATTCTTCTCATAATTTTGTCTAGTTGCGGGTTTTGGAAGAATAGATATGATATAGATTTCAATAGTGTTCCATACCGCAACAAAGGAGAACACGATATTATTGATCTCGAATTTGTCGAGGGTCTTCCTGAACAAATTGAAGGGTAAGTTTACATTGTTTTTATTTTTCTGTTTTCCATATATCATGAAGTTTGTCTTGATTTGTTTTATATCTTTATTGTTTTTTCAGCGATTGCGGAATGTTTACAATTTCTTTTGCGGAACATTTTCTTCATCAGACGATTTCTGAAATGCCAAAACCATTTCCAATCCTTCAATACCGCAAGAAGCTATGTGTCAACTTGTTCAACCATGCGAGGAACAAACAACTAGGTGGATATGAATCTGATTCTGAATATCCAGGAAGATTCGCTAGTGAAGACTAGTTTGATTATGCATCATGTTATTTTTATTTTTTTTGTCTATTCGATACCATTTGATATGGTTATTGGTTGTGGAATGTTTTGTAACTATTTTGATAATTGAATGATGTATTAATTTTTACTATTGGAAGGATGAGTATGTTTTGATGGCTCACATTGATGTTTTTTGTTTTGTATTTATTTATGGTATAGTGGGTTGTTAAATATGCATATTAAGGTAACTATTTGATCTGTTATTGGTATTCGATTAGTATTAACTAAATATTGTTAAAAACATTTTAAAATTAATAATGTTGGTTCCTGTTATGATCATCAATATTTTTGTGTGTGCAAATAGTTGTAATTATGTACAAATTTAAAATTCAATTTGTTTTATTTTTTTTAAAGATTCAATTTGTTGCTAGATTTGCATATATAGTTAACATTTTTCGTTGTTGTTAGTAACCAATCAGCCATAACAGGAAATTATATCCCAGTTTACACTTTATATTATGTTTTTTTTATGGTTTAGTTGGTTCATAAACAACATATATTATTTATAATAATCAGTATTTTTGGTTTACCAAATAGATATATTTATTTAAAATTTCTCTATTTGTGGTTTTTCAAATAGTTATATTTGTAATAGTATATGTGTTTTACACGGTACATGTAGGTAGTCAAAATTTCATTTACGTATTAATTATTTTAGTTTTACGTAGTAACCAAAATATACATAAATATGTCTACATTATATATTATGTTATTTGAAGTTAGAATTAATTATTTTTAAAGGAAATTAATGAAAATAAACATATTTCAAAAAACAGAAATCACCATAATAAGAAATGTTATCACAGCTTTACTCTTTATATCATGAGGAGTAATAGCACATGTTTTTAACATGGTACAGTAGGTAGTCAAAATTGTATTTACAGGTAACTATTTTAGTTTTAGTTAGTAACCACAATATATATATATATAAATTTATTTTATATATTATGTTAGTTGAACTTAGAATTACGTGTTGTTAAAATTAAATTAATGAAAATATACATATTTAAAAACAGGAAATCAGCCATAACAGGAAATTATATAACAGTTGTCACTTTATATTATGTTTTATTTTTTTATGGTTTAGTTGGTTCACAAACAACATATATTGTTTATAATAAACGGTATTTGTGGTTTAGCAAATAGTTATATTGATTTAAAATTACTCTAACAATGTGTGTAATAACATTTGTTTTTTATATGGTACAGTAGGTAATCAAAATTTCATTTACAGGTAACTATTTTAGTTTTAGTTAGTAACCAAAATATATATAAATAAGGCTGTTATATATTATGTTATTTGAAGTTAGAATTGCTTGTTGATAAAATGAAATTAATGAACATAAACATATTTCAATATTGTGCAATATAAATTTTATTTTATTTAATCAATAAAATGATTACAATATGTATGGATATTGAGCAACCTCAGTAAACATCAAGGAGTCTATTACAATTTTTTTGATGTTGAATAATACTAGAACGTTTTTGGCCTCAAAATTGGTGGATTATTGCATGTTTTCTTGTTGTGTCCTTTTTCTTGGCATCGTCTGCATTTATTCTAAACTGTATTTTCAGACACATGCTTGTACCTTTCAATCTTTGGTCGTCCAGCCGGCCTTCATGTATTTGGCGGTTTGACAAATATGTTTTTAATCTCGCCTGGAACATCCCAATTCTCTTTGTCATCTAACGGCATGATTGAAGTTGAATATGTGTCTACCAAAAAAAATTTTGAATAGTATTTTGAGCAAAAGTCATAACAGCTCATATTCCTTTTGCTAATAACAGCAGCAACGTGTGAGCAAGGCATCTCATGGTATTGAAATTTATGGCATATGCATGTCTTTTGTTCCATGTTCATGATAAATTGTTTGGTGACATCGTAAACAGTAAAAATAACTAGATTCGATGTCTCAACCTACAACACAATTTAATAGTGTAGTTAGTATGTATAATAGTTATTTTTTTTGAAAAGATGGAATAATTAAAGTCATGTGTACTATTGGTAACTTTTACACTTTATATTGGTTACCAAAAATGCATAATGTGGTTTCCTATAAATTTAAATTTTATTTTTTTCGAAGATATGCAATATCAATTTAGGAGTTTTATGACTGACCTTAAGTTTCTTTGACTCGATGATATTATCTTGCAATCTTCTCGCAGATGTTGTGGATAGGTTTGTGAAAGTTGATATTGTTGATTGCTTTTTTGTGAAATACCATCTTTGAACCATACAACGTAGGCATTCAATCATCGACGCAACTGGAAGATCTCTGATTCCCTTAATTGTATGGTTAATAGATTCAGCGGTGTTTGAAGTCATTGTTGAATACCTGCTTATAGTTATATGGAGCCTCGTGCTCTTTTCTAGCTTAACTTCTTCCTTTAGATATGTCCTTATTCGATTATCAATTGCATCAAGTTCAGCCATATGTATATTGAATTCTTCTATAGTGTAAGCCCTACAAGCTGCGTTGTATGCTTTCTTTATCTCTTCTCCTTTCTTTTTGAATCTGTTTTTTATATTTTTCAAGATATGGTATGTGCATGAACTGTGCATTACATCAGGGAATACAGAGTTAAGTCCCTTGATTATTGCTTTATGTCTGTCTGAAACGATGCATTGTCCTTCTCTAACACCACAAACATTTCTTAAATTGATGAAAAACCATCTCCATGTTAATTCATTTTCACTGTCAACAACTGCAAAAGCAATCGGTATAATGTTCCTGTTTGCATCTTTCGTGCTT
Source organism: Panax ginseng (assembly GCA_020205605.1). Lineage (NCBI taxonomy): Eukaryota > Viridiplantae > Streptophyta > Magnoliopsida > Apiales > Araliaceae > Panax > Panax ginseng. The sequence goes on along the minus strand of CM035144.1, from coordinate 101,805,094 downwards.
GCTATGAGCAGTGTACCCCCGTAGGTTAATTGTATGAATGTTCCATCAACTACAATGATTGGGAAACAATGTTGCCATGCTTCAATGGATGCTCCTATTGCGAAGAAGAGATATTTGAAGCGACCATTTTTTTCCAACTCCAAGGATGTGATGGTTCCTGAAATGAATTTTAAAGTAAGGTTAATGTAATTATATGTAATAAATATTGTCCAAATTTGTAGTTAGGATTATCATGTGTATTACTTTTTCTATCTAATTACTTATATTTTAATGTCTTTCAAAGTGTTAAGATGGTATCTAAAATGCTATTTAATAGTTTCATTTTATGTTGGTATTTATCTGCTGTAAAAATCAGATTCAGTTTTATTTCATTAAAATATGTAGTAGCCAAACATGTATTTGTAGGTAACTAAATTACTTCATTAGAGTAACCAAAATATTTGAAACATTTAATAAATAGTTTACAATTGTTACCTGGATTTGTTTTTTGCAACATGTGCAACCAAGAAGGGATCAGAGTGTAGTCGTGTGGATTTCCTCTTACTTTTTCCATTACTTTTTCCTTTGATCTCCATGCTTTTTGGTAGGAGATGGACACATTATATTCCATCATCATGTCTTCCACAATGTCGGTTGGTGTGCAAATTTTCTTGAAGTTAGTTAGTTTATGCTTTATGCACTCACTAACTATCTCACTATTTGCTTGTCTGTGATCTCCAAGCAATATGTTGGACGAACAAGTGTGTACATCATTAAATTTTCTTACCTTGAACATAGTTGTTTTTCGAAACTTTGATGCTCTTAGTTTCCATTTGCAATTTCCATTGTCTATGCATACCAGAACAAAATCTCTACCACTTGTTCTTTCAACCTTGTGTTGTCTGTTTTGCCTTATGGAATGTAGCCTTATTGCCCGTGACAGAATTTTCTTGTCTTTGTAAGTTTGATGTATTTTGACTCCAAACTTATTCGTATCGGAAATGACCTCATCACATTGTTCTCTAGTGTTTTCTATGTTCTAGTTTCTGGCTTGTTCTTTGTCAATTACTTTAATTGCCAGTTGCTCAACATATTGTGATCGAATTTGGTCTTCTTGTGTTGCCAACGAAACAAATTCAAAATTCCATTGTGTCAATCTCATTGGCGTTTCTTCTTGCACTATATATTCTTCTTCATTTATCACGTTATGTAAGATTGTAGTCCCTCCAATGCTGTATTCAGAATCTATTATTAATGGATACTTTCCATGTTCATCTGAAATTCTACTGATTTCTATATAGAATCTTAAGGTTTCTTCATTTGTCACCTTTATCGGAGGAATGTTGCTTTTAATCTGAAATTTGATTGACAATTCTATTGTGTTGTAGTCTAGACTTAATGTAGTACATATCAAGTTATGCATTTCTGTGAATGAACAATTTGAAGAGACTAGTAGGCCGGTAACTTCGAAATTTTGATATTGGCTACTGTCAGTCCACGTTCCGTTGAAGTAAACTACAATTGGAAGCATATCCATGGTTCGAATACTGAAAAAATAACATTCACACAATAATGAAATTAGTGGCCAAATCTTTATATGAATGTTCCCAAAACTTTGTATGCATAACAAAATAAGATTGTGTAACAAATACGCTTTGGTAACTGTAATAATTTATATTCTTTAATTGGTGACCAAATTAACATTATTCAGTGGCCAAAATATCTTTTTTTAGTATACATGCTTTTTAATCATTCACTTTTTTCCTATTTAAAATCAAATATGTAAATCAAAAAATTAAGATGTTTTGAAGGTGAAATACTAAAATATCAACTATTAAATATAGGTAACCAAACATTTTTATATTCATGTTGCCAAAACAAATATTTAAATTATGTTAAAATTTCGAATGTGTATCAAATACTATTTTGTAACTGAAACAAGGTATATTCATTATTTGGATACTAAAGAAACATTTTTCAGTAACCAAAGTGGATCTATTTAGTATCATTTATTATGCATCAAAATGCTTTTAGTTTGTTTATAAAAACATCACAATTTATAATGTCCTGAAGATGAAATTCTAAATATAAAACTCTAAAAACAAGGAATCCAAATCTTTATATGAATGTTGCCAAATTATTATATAAATGCTTCCAAAATATGAATTTGTAACAAATACTATTTGGTTACTGAAATTAAAAAAAACTATTTATTTGGTTACCAAATTAACATTGTTAATTAACCAAAATATACGTTATTGGTATCTTTAATACTGTAAAGTACTTTTTTCATTCCGTCTATATTCAAAAAATAAATTATGATGTCGTGAAGGTGATTTGCCAAATACTGAACACTTAAAACAAGGTAAACAAATCTTCATATGAATGTCCCCAAAACTTTGTATGCGTATCAATTCATAGGTAACAACAAATTATTTCAATATATAGATTAACTGATTCGTACCTTTGTATTCTCTTTCGAGATTCGGTTTGTAATCTCTGTTTAAATCTTTTCTTTCAGTTTCGGAAACCTTTGATCGGTTTGTGCATGTCATGTTTTTGATACTCTATTTTTGCTTCTCTGTGCTTTGAATTACGCTTCTTTTGTATGAATGTTTCTGCTTCTTTCTGAATGATCTGATCTTGAAGATGATGATTATCTGTAAAAGCTTTTGGTTTGTTCTTCTAAGGAGCATTCGTTTCTTGTCTCGATTTTTGAATGTTTTGTTGAGTTTGTAACTATCGTATATAGTGGGAGTAGTTTTCTCCTTGAATCAAGGTGTTTATATTTTAGTTGTTTTGGTATTTGTGACGTGGACTGGACTTCTATTGATATTATTATATATTATTACACTATTATTATAATTATTTAATTGGTGCACTATTTTTGTAATATCTTTCTAATAGTTGTATACTTATGTAAAGGACCCTAAAAAAAATATTGGCTTAAATCCAAGAACCCCTAACTTTATAGTCCAACGCCTAAATTCAAACAGTTAATTAATTCAATCGATTCTATTATTAGGACAAAGAAAAAATATTGATTTTCAAGTGTTGTTGATTTAGAGAGAGAAACATAAAATGTGAATTCCTAGTTGTGATAGATCATATGGATAGTTGGTAGAGATAGATAATGAGGTTGGACTTGTAGTTACAAACAATAATTTCCCCAACTCAGATGGGACCCGTCGGATTTCGATCGTTCAATTTTTTTTAAAAAATTATACAATTATATGAAGATTGGGTATGGGATATATCCTATGGCCCGGACCTTGACCCGAATATATAATTATTTTTAAAAGTATCCTTTTATATATGTATAATTATGTAATTATTTAGATTATTTTATTAAAAAATTATAACATTTGTAATACAAGGTGTTAGTAATAGAAATATTAGATATTTTGTTTGATTTTGAATTAAAAAAATAATTAATAAGGGTAAACGTGACAGGTATGGAATAATTGTTTTCGAGTTCAGGGGTGATGTATACATTGACAGGATATGTAGCTAGTATACGAGGGAGGATATCCTAAACCATATACATGTCACGTTGTCAGTTCTACTTATAGTAAATCTCCCGCTCTAATTTGGGCTCGAATTCAATTAATTGATGCCCTAATCAATACCATCAATATTATATTATACTGTAAAAAGACATAAGTCAATCCACGAACGGAGTCGACTTTTAATTAATTAAGAGTTAACTAGGTGATAACTCACAATTGGTACGAATCTAATTCGATTTTTTTACGCTCTCTTCTCCGCTTCATCTTCAGTTTCCTTTTCACTTAATAAATTCAATTGACTCCTCCTCTCTTATCCGCTTTTGCTGAGAACCAGAGTATCCTCTCTCTACCTCAATCTCGCCATTCTCACATTTCTAATTTTAGGATCTGTCTTGGTTTTCCTCTCTTCTTCAGATTTTCACTTTCTCTTCGTCTTCATCTTTCAGTTCCACATGCGAAAAGGAAAAATATCAGGGCTTGGTCTATACCCGGATTTGATTTTAGTGGTTTTGATAGTGCCCAACCCGTTTTTTGAGGCAAAATTGCAGTGTTAATCTGCTATCATAGTTGTTCATGAAAGTGGGCATTTTCTTGGCGGCTTATCTTCCTGGAATTCGTAAGTAAATTTCTGATTGGGTTTGGTCCAGTTTTAGCTAAATTTAATGCAAACAATGTAGAGTATTGACTTAGAGCATTCCTTCTTGGTGGTGGGCTTGTGAGTTTTCCTGATAATGATCCTGATAGTGATATTCCGGTAGATGATGTAGATTTACTTAAGAGTCGACCAATATTTTATAGGGTTGTTATTTCAGCTGGTGTAATTGTCAATTTTGTGTTTGCTTATATGATTATCTTTATACAAGTATTATCTGTTGGATTGCCTATGCAAGATGGCTTCCCTGGGGTGTTTGTGCCTGAGGTTCGGCCCTTGTCCACTGCATCTCGAGTTGGGTAGCTCCCCGGTGATGTAATTCTTGGGGTTAATGGTGTTGAATTGCCAAAACAAGGTCCTAATTTGGTTTCTGAGGTTGTTGATATCATTAAGAAAAATCCATAAGCAAATGTGGTGCTGAAGGTTGTGAGAGGAAGCGAGGATATTGAGATTAATGTTTCCCACGATAGGAATTACGATGGTACAGTGCCTAATTGGGGTTCAATTATCACCTAATGTTAAGTTCTCGAATGTTAGACCAAATCACCAAAGAATCTCATAGAAGCTTTCAATTACTCGGGATTTAGAGTTCGGGGTTTAACCTCTAATGTTTTTGATAGCTTGAACCGGACTTATTAAATTTCTCAAAACTACCAAGAAGGTTTCGTCCCCTGTTGTTATTATAGTCATTGTTGGTGCGTAAGTTGTGAAATCAAACATAAATGGGCTTTACCAATTTGTCGCTATTCGAATCTTAACCTTGCAAAGGAAAAATCTTCTTCCTTTGCCTCGCTTTTAGATGGGGGCTCTTTGGCCTCGATACTCGTTGAAGCGACCCAGAGGTGGGAGAAAACTCCCTTCAGAAATAGATCAAGGGATAATGTCATCGGGAATCATGTTTGTTTTAGGTCTTGGGCTATTCCTTATCATCGGGGATACACTAAACCTCAATTTCATCAAAGATTTGTTGTGATCACTTGGCATAGTCTGTAATTTGAATATGATTTGGGGTTCAAAAACTTCACAAGCACTTCGTAAGCTTTATTATGAGTGACGTTGCATGAAAGAGATCAATGGAGTTCTTATTGTTTGCTTGAAATAGCCTCTTTTCGCCTCCCAATAAATTATCAAAGTGCGATAGTAGTTACAATCTTATATGGATTTGAAGTCGATAAGATTTATTTTTTGTGGTATTACTGCACGTATTAGTTTGATTACTTTGGTCAAATTGATCACTTTTATAATAAAATTTTATATTATATTGTTATAAATACAAGTGAATGAACTATAACCAACTTTCCTAGGTCATTTTTTAAATCCAAAATTTTTCAAAGTAGATTTTGAGTAATTTTCTGCTCAGATTAGATCTACTATATTTTAGGAGTCTTCACCGTTAGATCTAAGTTTTTCGACGAAATTCTGACAAAGCTTAATCTCTTATTTTCTCTTGTTTAATACTTGTTCAAATCATTTAAAACAAGTACAAATATAACATCTATACATTAAATCTATGAAATTAACATCTATAATTGAAAATTAAATGATTACCTTTATTAATTGGTTTCATTTTCTTCCTTTCTTCCTGCTTGTCCCTTCTTTGTCCCAAAAATAATTTCCTCTCCAATTCCAAGTTCAGGCGCCCATGCCATAATAATTAAATTTATCTCCTCTTTTAATAACTCATTTATTCGTTTAATTATACCATTTATCAATTTAACATTTTACAATTTTAGAATAATAAATTAAATTAGACTTTTATTTCATAAAATTCGTGATATTACAGAAAACAATTATTCTACACGATCATTTAATAATAATTTATAACAACATAAAACCATTTTGTACTAGTTTAACAACTATGGAAAAAAATTATTTCCCAGTTATTCATTTTACAAAATCATTTAACAATAATTTAAAACAAGACAAATTAAAAGTTTATATAGTCATTATATTTGCAATAAATCATCACAGGCATAATAATATATTATGGGTGATAAATCCTAATTTCATTCTTTATTTTATCCTTTTTATAAAGTAAAAATGCCACCCCACCCCACCCCACCCCACCCCACCCACCCCAATACATCCGAAAAATGGAATTTCAGTAGAGGTACCTAAATGCCATATTATGGCGGATACCAGGAGGTCCTCCCTCTATAAATAAATAAATACATGACATTCCACTCCACCAGATAAAAATGAAATCAACCAAATCCCATCGTTACTACTCATTAATTATTCTACCTCTCTTATCTAAAACATAACAACAGATGGCACCCATCAAACTCTCCTTAATTTTACTTGTAGCCATGTTTTTATGTTCAGAAACAAAGCTTGAACTGGGCCTCCTTCAAGAAACCAACATGACACTATACATCCAAGACTACGCATATGGGCCCAATGCTACATTGCTCCCCAATCACTGCGTCGGAATTTGAGCCGACGGGGATTGGGCTTTCCATAATTTTGGTACCATTTTTTGTACCGATGACCCAATAACCGAGGGCCCTCGATGTCATTTCAGCCTCAATTGGATCGGCCCAAGGTATTTATGTGACCTCGGCCTAGATGGGTCCAATAGCCATGTACTTATATCGGTGGTGTTCACAAATGAAGAATACAAGAAGGCAAAGACTCTAGAGATACAAGGTACTAGTCCTCAGTATGAGAGAGTTAGAGAAGTGTCGGTGGTGGCCGGAACCGGGAAGTTTCAATTTGCGAGGGGTTACGCCACGCTCGAGACCGTTTCACCTTGATATGGCAAAATTACTTTCTCGCTTATTGAGTGCAACATCACCATGCTACATTATTGAAATTAATTAAGACCAACTTTTCCTTGTTGTTTAAGAAGTAGTAATACCAAATATGATTCAAAGTGTGGAAACTATATCGATTATTAGTGACTAATGTATCATTAATATCTTAATAAATATACATTATATAATAATTTTCGGTCATAATTAACATTTTAAACTACATTTATTGATTTGACAAAATACTTTTAGGGTCTTGATATAAATTAGACTATACAAGTGTGAATTATACAGTAATACTTTTAATTTTATTAAACATTATTTTTAAAAGTTAAATAAATCACATAAAAATTTTAATTTAAAAATATCTTAAGTTAGATTTTAAAAGCTCAATGTTGATCCTATATTTTTTATTTAGAAGGTCGTATTTTTTTTATGTTGTTCACAAAATTTTTATTCACATTGGTATTTATCAATACTTTTGATAGTTCATGATATTAGTTATTATTATAATTAAAATCAAATAAATTTTTATTTTCAAGTTGACAATAAATAAATAATATTAGTTTTATGGGGCGAAAGAAGTAATTAAGATTTTTTTTGACTACTGGAGAGAGAATACAAATGTTTTAAATCTTTGATCGACTATGGATTAGCTAGTGGGTCTTGAGTCATTCTTGTATTAATTAACGTTTTTCTTTCAGCATGTGTTTTGTGCAACTATTCTAAAACAATATAAAGTCGCTTTCTTCAAGAACAAAATTGAAACTCTTAACAAGACCCAATAAAAAAAATGGCTTAAATCCAAGAACCCCTAACTTTATAGTCCAACGCCTAAATTCAAGCAGTTAATTAATTCAATCGATTCTATTATTAGGACAATTGATTTAGAGAGAAACATAAAATGTGAATTACGAGTTGAGATAGATTATATGGATAGTTGGTAAAGATAGATAATGGGGTTGGACTTGTAATTACAAACAACAATTTCCCCAACTCGAGATGGGACCCAATTTAATTTCGATCGTTCAAATTTTAATTTTTTTTTTGTACAATTAGATTAGGATTGGGTATGGCATATATCCTATGGCCCAGACCTTCACCCGAATGTATAATTAATTATGTTTAAAAGTATCCTTTTATATATGTTTAATTATTTAACTATTTAGATTATTTTATTAAAAAATTATAAATTTGTAATACAAGGTGTTAGTAATAGAAATATTAGATATTTTGTTTGATTTTGAATTAAAAATAAAAATAAAAATTTTAAAAAAATAATAATTAATAAGGGTAAACGGGACGGGTATGGAATACTTGTTTTCGAGTTCAGGGGTGATGTATACATCGACAGGATATGTAGTTAGTATATGAGGGAGGATATCCTAAATCATATACATGTTGTGAGACCCCGAATTTTATGAAATGAAAGTATTCAATTTTCTTATAATTATTCTATTTAGTAAATGGTTAAATTGATAAAAGGTTAAAGTTAAGGGTGATATGTAAAATTTTTTCAAAGTAAACAAGTTGTTATAAAATAATTGGTGATAAAAGTATAGTAATATGCGTGGTTGTATAAGAGCACACCCAGTATTGTACAAAGATCTTTGATTATTGATGCTTATGTGAGAAGTCACTCAGCTTTTATTTATTTATTGTCACAATATGTTATATTATTAAATCAGTAATTGAGATGGCAAAGTTATTCATATTATTATTTGTAATATTGACAATGTCTAGAAGTTCTGTCAAGGAGAGGTTTGGTCACCTAATTGCGCGTCAATAAGAAGAAATCCTTATCGGAAAGCCCCTTTTTCCCGGAGCGACTTTTGTTGTTAAATATTGCGAATTATAATAATAATGAATAAATGTTATTAAAAATCTAATTTGAGTTCGGAGTTGAATTTGGAGACGCGGACGTGATATTTGAGTCCGAAACGATGAAATTAGTAAAAATAGACTATAAACACAAAATTTTCTGGGGTTGACTTTTTGGTCAAAAAGTCAACAGTTGACTTTTTCAGAAAAAGTCAAACTTTGAAATTTCAAAAATAAATTTTTTGATAAAAATAGTTCTATTGTGTTGAGATTATTAGTGTTAGTGGAAATCGACATTTATTTCGATATTAATTGATGTCTGGAAGTTATGTTGACCAATCGGGTAATTAACCGGATAAATGAGCATTTAATTGCTATTAATTTACATGATTATAGCTATTTGTTCACATGTATATACTATTGATTCACATTCTTGTACTATTAGAGGAGGTGGTGCAAGATTGATAATACTTGCATGACGAAGTTAAAAATAGAGGTATAGATGGAGGTACTATACTGTAATTCGTATTTTCACATGATTATAACTATTGATTCACATGATTGAACTATTGATTCACATTATTTACTATTAGGGGAGGTGGTGCAAGTTTGATAATACTTGCAGGACTAAATTAAAAATGAAGAAAAAGAGGAGGTATTATAATCGTAATATTTTGAGCCCCAAACGCGTCCAATTATTGAAACTATATTTTCCTATAAATAGAAGCTCATTCTTCATTCATTTCTCACCTATTCACTAAAGCTATAGAGCAATTATTATAGAGAGAAATTATAGAGAGAAAGAAGAAGAGAAGTCTGCTACTTCACTATTCCAGTATCCAGTTTTCTTCTAAGGTAAGGGGTATTATTTCTTTCGTATTCATGAAGAGAGCTATTGTTATTCCATTCCTTATTATTCTGTTGGAGTAACCTGTATACGCGGACTACCGTATACATGGTGAAATTCTTCTATTATTCCATTCTTTATTATTATGTTGGAATAACTTTGCCTATGCAAGTAATCGCATATATATGGTGAAATTCTTCAGTTATTCCATTCTTTATTATTCTGTTGGAATAACCTGTATATGTGGACTACCGTATACATTGTGAAATTCTTCTGTTATTCCATTCTTTATTATTATGTTGGAATAACCTGTCTATGCGAAGTACTGCATACATGGTGAAATTTTTATGTTATTCCATTCTTTATTATTCTGTTGGAATATCCACATGCATGTGGATTACGCATGACCGGTTCCATTCTTTATTATTACGTTAGAATATCCTCATGCATGTGCGAATACGCATGACCGGTTCCATTCTTTATTATTATTCATTGGAATAACTTTGTATGTACGCATTATCGTATGCATGGTGAATTCTTCTGTTATTCTATTCTTCATTATTTTGTTAGAATAACCTGTCTATGTGAATTATCACATGCATGGTGAATGATCCTTCGTATTTATTCCTTATTAAATTGTGGAAATGATCTCATCTCACGTGAATTACTACGCATGGAGGATTTAAAATCCATTTGCGCTTTCGTAATTTTTCTCGACCCTCAAAAAATTTCGGAAAAAATTGAAATGATAATTTGATGAGTTTTCTAGATTGTATCCAAAAATAGCGATTTTTGGATGTATAGATTAGGAGTTATGAATTTTACGGGAAAAGACTATTTTAAAAGTAAACCCTTATAACTCCTTGTGGTTAACTCCAAAATTGGTGAAATTTTTATTGGAAGTACATATATATAACAGGAGTATACCCTGTAAATTTCGGAATTTGTGGACAAAAGTACAATTTATGATAAATGTCTAAATATTCAGCAGTTTTGGCCATATGAAAAATAGTAAATGAATTTTAAAAATTCCAAGAAAAATATATGTTCAATATGGGACTATATTCTGCTAAATCCTTAAATGAATAATTTTGGGACTGATTTGGTATTTTTCATGAAAATAGTTTAGTTACGAACATATGAATTAAATATGTTATGTGAAATTGAAAAATTGGTAAATAGGAGTTTATGGTTTGGAAATCCTATATAAGGTATATGCAGATTTTTGATGAGTGATTTGATCATTGGTGATGAAATCTTATGAGTATGGCATTTTTGAATGATTAAATGCATTATTTGGTAAAGTGTAAATAATTAAAATAAATTGTTTATAAGTTTAAGAAGTGATTAAAATATTGTTATAATATTAATAATATTAGATTATGAGTTTATTAAATGATTGATAATATTTGGATAAATTTAAAGTCTTTAATATTTATCCTTGATTTCGTTTGATTAATGCTTATATCATTATCATCATCGTCATGCTTATATTGTTATGAAAGTCATCTTTGGCTTACGTGCATAGATGGACTGTTAATTATTGGTTTTACAGTTGTATATCTTTGGCTTACGTGCAAAGATGGACTGTTGATTATTGGTGTTACAGTTTTATATCTTTGGCTTACATGCAAAGATGGACTGTTGATTATTGATTTTACAGTTGTATATCTTTGGCTTATGTGCAAAGATGAACTATTGATTGATGAGTATCTCTGGCCTATGTGCATAGATGAACTGTTTATTGGTATGATTATGACCAGGGATCATTCGGTATAATCATGACCTGTAATGTTATAAATGATGTGGTAAAAGTCCTCATTGGCTCGTAGTGCATTGATGGACAGTTATTGGTATGATTATAACCAGGGATTATTCGGTATAATCATGACCATTGATGATTACATGAATATCCTAGGTCGTAGTGCAGGGATGATTCGATGATGTGGATTATTTATTAAGCTGAGTCTCAACGATAAAATATTGATTATACACTTTTAATGCGTAAAAGATAGTAGATATCATGCTCTACTTGACTCTTCTAAAATATAGTTGTATGTCTTTGGCATGTAGTGCAAAGATGAATTGTTAATGAATATCTTTGGCCGTAGTGCAAAGATGAATTTATTAGTATGATTATGAGCAGGAATTGTGATTTGGTATAACCGTGATTTTTGATGTTTCAGGTGAAGATAGGTGATGAAAATTATCTCCGTCCTGGGTGTGAAGAGGAATTTAGAACCACAATTATGATTATGAGTTATTCATATGATTGTGGACAGGAACTGTTGATTGATGTTACAGGGATAAAACATTGTTGGTGGACTTTTAACATAGAGAAGATAATAGACCTTATGGTCTATTTGACTCTTTTAATGGATTGCTCGTTTCGCTGTAACTATGGTTGAAAAGTTTTATCATCTACCATATGTTCTCAATCTCTGATTTATTATTGACGAAAGCTATTGATAATTTAATTATCTTTAGTCATGATATTCTTTATTGGGCTAGTTATGCTCACCCTTTTGCTTCACAATTCCTTTCAGGTAATAAAAGTGTAGCTGGGTCGAGCAGGGTATTAAGAGGATTAGAACGGTGATCTATAGCTGTTGAGGTTCTCCCTAAATAGTATGAAAATAATTTTATTGAGAACTTTAGATAAGTGTGTTGTATTGTATACGTCATTTGATATTTAATTTTGGTGAACCGAATAGGGTGAGGTGAACCCAACTTTGGAAGGTTGTTTTGCCACTATCATACAAGATGTCTAATGACATACAACTCCGTGTTATCATAAAACAGGATTGTGCTCATCCACTTGCTGAGTATATCTACGAGCACTACCTATATAATCTTGAAGTTTATTTGAAATATAATTTTCACTTAGAAACAACGGAGATAATTATATGTTAAGAGAAGACTCACCATTAGAAAGAAGATGATAGTAATCTTCTCATTTTTTTTTGGGGTCTACTGGGTCAACCAAGGATAATTCTGTGGACATATGATATCTATCATAACCTAGACGCATGGCCTCCCATGTACGAAGGTTTCCTTGAGCACTTCCCAAAGATTTTAATTTCTAAAATAATTTTTTACTGTACTTTTATGTAAAGTACCATTGTAAGGTTGTGGTCGAGGCACTTTGAGAGTTACATACAATTTTATTAAAACTCACCGCTTTTTTAAGCGTGGGTCGATTCTCGCATTTACGCTTCAACAGCCAGTATAAATGAAGTTTGTATTTGATTTTTATAGTATGATATCTGGCGACTCAGAATGGGTCGTGTGGACCTATTTTGGGGGCGTCACACATGTCACTAGGGGTTAGCAATTCAGTTATAACCGAACCGAATAGCCTATTTGGTTATAATCGAAAACCGAAATTAGCACATTCCTGATATCCAAACTAATAATCGAATTTTTTTATAACCGAATTATCTAATTTACTATTCGGTTATTCGATAAATAACCGAAATGAAGGCAAGCATAATGATTCCAATACATGATTACTTGAACAACAATACGCACTTATCTCATTCAAATAACACAACAATGAGAAAACCAAGGCTTCAACATTAATATGATAATAACACATACATAACTAAAATTAACAATCATAATAATTTAAAACTTTAACATGATTAAAATTAGTAATACATAATCCGTCCAAACTTGGTCCGTTCGAAGATAGAGGTCGTCGGACATCTAAGAACAATAGAGGGAAATATAAGTAGATACCTTCGACTTTGAAGATAGAGACCGTCGAAAGAGAGAGGAACTTGGTCCATTCAGAGGCGAAGCGGATTGCATAACTTGAGCTATGGCTTTTGAGTTAGGGCACTAGTGGCTAGGGCAGAGTGAGAGGTCTGAGGACAGGGTCAGGGGTGAGGAAAGATAAGAGATCTAAGATCTAAGAGTGAGAGATGAGATCATAAGAAATCGATTTGAAATCTGAGACAAAGAGGTGTGAGTCTAAAAAATGAGAAGTCTTTTGAGTCTATAGATCGAGAGTGAGCAGTGAGAGAAAGTGAGAGACTGAGATTGAGAATTAATGACTGCTATTATAATTTAGTAATTTTTAAATCCTTTTTTTATTTCGGTTATTCGGTTAACCGAATAACAAAAAACAAAAATTAATCCTCAAGCGAAAAATCGGATATAACCAAATTACTAAAAATAACTGAATGGTCGAAAAATTTCGGTAAAAATTTTTTGATTCAGTTCGATTATTCGGTTTTATCTATTTTTTGCTCAATCCTACATGTCACGTTGTAAGTTCTACTTACAGTAAATCTCTCGCTCTAATTTGGGCTCGATTCAATTAATTGATACCTAATCAATAGGGTGTTCAACTAGGTAAAAAATCGGTCAAAACAAATCAGATCAAATCGGCCAAATATTGATATCGATACCTGGGATGGATAGATATACAAACCTAAGTGGTACCAATTTTTATCGAAAATTAATATAATTATTATTTTATTATTTTTATTATTATTATTTTTATTAATATTATTATTTTTTTTATTATTATAATTATTATTTTTTTATTATTATTTTTATTAAATTATTAATAATAAAATAATTAAAAAACTCAGTATATACTTAGGTTTGGTTCTTTCGATAAAACCGAACCATAAAAATGTCGAACAAAAATCTGATGTAAAAATTCCAGATATAATGATTTTTTTTTTGTACAAAATCGAATCGATTCTTTTTGTATCGAACCAAATTGATTCTTGTTCTGATCCGAAAACCCAGAAAAACTAAAAAAATCGGTCCGTTTGAACAGTCCTACTAATCAATACTATCAATATTATATTATATTATAAAAAGACATAAGTCGACCCACAAGTGGAGTCGACTTTTAATTAATTAAGAGTGATAACTCACAATTGGTATGGGTTTAATTCATCTTTTTTACACTCTCTTCTCTGGTTCATCTTTAGTTTCCTTTTCACTTAATAAATTCAATTGACTCCTCCTCTCTTCTCAGCTTTTGCTGAGAACCAGAGCATCCTCCCTCTCCCTCAATCTCGCCATTCTCGCATCTCTAATTTTAGGATCTCTCTTGGTCTTCCTCTCCTCTTCAGATTTTCACTTTCTCTTCGTCTTCGTCTTCATCTTTCATTTCCACTTTCTCTGTCTTTATATACCTATATTTCTAGAAATTGAAACCACATCCAAAATAAACCAGAACCTCAGAAAATGAAAGCTAAATAGGTGGTTGATGAAATTTTTAGGAACGAGGTTAGGGATTTTCAGGCCGATGATTAGGATTAGTTTGCATAGATTAGGTAATTTTTTTGTTGACGAATTTTGGAGCAATTTGGGTTTGAATAAATGGCTGGAAAGTAAGATCATTTGCTAGCTGGAAAGGAGAAAGTATGAATATTTTGTTTTTACATTCCAAATGTGATTGCATTTTGAGTATAATTTTGATGGGATAAGATTTGGTTGATAAGAAATTCTCAATGGAAATCTGTTTGGGAAAATTTGTCAAATGTGCTCATGCTTCTACTAACCAATTCTTTGGTATGTCACTCTTCTTTTTACAATTTCTTATTAAATCTTCCTTATTTGAACACTATATTGAGATGATTTTTAGTGGTCAGATCATAAAGAATGGGGGGCTTAACAATTGGATGATATTAGGGAATATTGGGTACTTAGAGAAGAACATGACTGAAAATGTTAATTGGGTTGTTTTCTTTCTCTTTTTTTTTGTACAATTATAATTTTTGAGTGAATTTGGATGAATTTAATATATTTCTAAAATTTTGGGGTTCTTATTTGGAAATTAATCTTCTGTTGGTGGAAACAATAAAGGGAATTGTTTATAGTGTGTGTTAGAACCACTATGTTCCACTTGTATGAAAATGATGAAGTGGAAACATGAAGCTGCTCTTAAATTTAAATATTTGGTAGTTATTTAGTTCAATTATGATTATGAACTTGAATGCGTGTATAAATTTCAAAAATTCTACTAAATTAAAGAAAATATAGGATAGTAAGAAAATTTTCAAAGTTTCAGTGATCCATTATAGTAGATTTAATCATTATACTAGAACATGCCTGATTCATTCATTATGCTAATTTTCTTTTCTTTCTTTTTCTTTTCTTTTTCTTTTCCCTTGCGAGTACAATATGACTTGAGTTTATTTCCAACAGAAAAATTAGCCCTTCGAAAAATTTATATTACAATCATTTGTATCAATGTGAGCCTAACTTAATCATTTGATTAATTTCCATGTAAGTATACTTTCTAGAAACTGTCTTCAGAATTCTTTTTGATACAATTGTTTTGTGAATCATTACGTTCATATCTCTGACATATAAATATTTATTTCACTAGTTTTATATTTCTTATTACTCACATGCACTTTTGCATCTCTTCAACGTTTTCCCAAAAAAATATAAGTAATATATTTCATATAAAAACATAGATTTATTATTCATGACAACATGTTCACCATTATTAGACGAGAATTCTTGCTAATTGAATGTTTTTCTTTTCCCTTTTTCATGAGTTTGTGGTCTAATTGTATATTTATGGACATGATGAGTTGACTTTTGTCGTTGCTAGCTAGGTCCATTTGGTTACGAAAGATATTGAGAAAGGGATATATTTATATATAGGGATTCCATCCATGGCAACCGGTTTCCATGGACATTGTGCCAACAACCCCTTTTCCTTATTGGAAAGTTGAGATTGAATCATAATTCTACCAAGCCGGCACAGCTTGTTGTGTCTAAATAACAACCTGTACCAGCTTTTATTTTAATATAAGGGCCTCACATATTCAACATGTTGTCAGTATAGTTAAACAAAATGAATTTTTAATATTAAAAAAGTGCCAACCGACATAATTTGTACCGGTCGAATTTTTTTTACGCATTTCTCCATTATATGTCATGTCTCAGCACATTAAAATCACATAAAAAAATAAAAGATAGGTCTGCCGGTACAGGTTGAATTTAATAATATTATTAAATGAATTTAATATTATTATATAATGAATAATATTAAATGGAGGTTATAATATAATGATTAAGGTTATTATATTCGTTAAATATTTGTTGAAATATTATTCAAATCATTTTTGATATAATATTATTCTTGAATTTTACTCCACAATTGGTGATCATGCTGACAATTTGGACATTATTGAATTTTGGATAAATTATACTGTTAAAGTCTTTAATATTTATCCTTTATCTCATTTGATTGATTCTTTATATCATTGTCATCATTCTCATGTTTATATTGTGTTGAAAGTCATATATGGCCAGTAGTGCATAGATGGACTTGGTATGATTATGACCAGGGATTATTCGGTATAATCATGACCATAATATTATAAATGATGTATTGAAAGTCATCTTTGGCCCGTAGTGCATAGATGGACTTGGTATGATTATAACTAGGGATTATTTGGTATAATCATGACCATAATGTTACAAATGATGTGGTAAAAGTCTTCATTGGCCCGTAGTGCATTTGTGACGCCCCCAAAATAGGTATACATCACCTATCCTGAGTCGCCAAATACATGGTACAGAATACAAATACAATCTTTAATATACAACAAAAGAGCTGTGAGTTTTAATACAAATATTGTCTTCTAGACAATATCCACTCTCAGAATAAGTCCTCATTATATTTATTGTCACACTATTTAACAGAATAGTGATGACTACTAATGCTATCCTCTGGACCGTCACTCTGTTCTCCGACTAGTCCCCGCTACGTTCTCATTTCCTGAAGAGAACAATGAAAGCAAAAGGGTGAGCTCAACTAGCCCAGTAAGAAATACTATGACTAATATAATGCAGAATAAATTATCATTAGTCTTCAACAATGTTAAACTGATAAAATACAATAGACATCAATTTCAACTACAGCGGAACAAGCAATCCATTAAAAGAGTCAAGTAGAGAATAAAATATACTATCTTTTATGATTTAATAGGTTTTTCATCACTTTTATCACTGGGACTTAGCTTAATAAATAATCCACATCATCGAATCACCCCTGCACTACGACCAAGGATATTCTTTAGTATCACGACCACAATTATCCATGCACTACGGGCCAAGAACATTTGTGTATTCATCAATGGTCATGATCATGCCAACAACTGTCCATCAATGCACTACGGGTCAATGAGGACTTTTATCACATCATTTATAACATTACGGTCATGATTATACCGAATAATTCCTGGTCATAATCATACCAAGTCCATCTATGCACTACAGACAGATGACTTTCAAAAAAATATAAACATGATGATGATGACAATGATATAAGAATTCAATAAAACAAGTTCACGAATTAATTTATCTAGAACTAATAACATCCAAATTGTCAACATGATACTTCTTTGTAGTAAAAATTCAAGAATGCTCGTAAGAATATTTCCATGAAAAGATCTTCGATGAAGCGCAAATATCAAGGATATTCTACTAATTTCATGGAGTATAGAAGTCAAAACTTTAACCAACTGAGTATAATAAGGAATGGAATAACAAAAGAAATCACCATGCATGCGGTAGACCGCATGCATGCACGAGTTATTCCAATGTAATAATAAAGATTTTAACCCGTCCGTCCCACGTAAACGCACCGACGGATATTCCAATAGAATAATAAAGATGGAACCGTCCCCAAGTAAAAGCATACCATGAACATGATATTCTAACGAGAATAATGAAGATTTTAAACCCGGTCGTCCCACAGTAAAAAACATGAACGAGGATGTTCCAATGTAATAATAAAGAATGGAATAATGAAAGAATTTCACCATGTATGCGGTATTGCAGACAACCAAAGTTATTCCAACATAATAATAAATAATGGAATAACAGAAGTTCTCTTCATGAAGACAAAAGAAAGAAATAATACCCCTTACCTTTGAAAGAAACTGGTTATAGGAGTAGTGAGGTAGCAGGCTTCTCTTCTACTACAGATTTTCTCTCTACAATTTCTCTCTATAATAATTTCTCTATAGCTTTAGTGAATTGGTGAGAAATGAAGGAAGAATGAGCTTCTATTTATAGAAAAATATAGTTTCAATAATTACACGTTTTGGGGCTCAAAAAATTACAGTACAATACCTCCAACTTTTTCTTTATTTTTAATTTAGTTATGTAAGTATTATATAACTTGCACCACCTCCCCTAATAGTAAATAATGTGATTCAATAATAAATCATGTGAATCAATAGTTCTAGACATGTGAAAATATGAATTACAGTATAGTACCTCCATCTATACCTCCATTTTTAACTTAGTCATGCAAGTATTATCAATCTTGCACCAACTCCCTTAATAGTAACAAGAATGTGAAACAATAGTATACACATGTGAAAAAAATAGTTATAATCATGTGAAATAATAGCAATCAAACGCTCATTTATCCGGTTAAATACCCGATTGGTCAATATAACCTCCAGACATCAATTATTATCGAAATAAATGTCGATTTTCACTAACACAAATAATTCCAACACAATGAAACTATTTTTTATCAAAAATATAAATTTTGAAATTTGGAAGTTTGACTTTTCCCAAAAAAAGTCAACTGTTGACTTTTTGACCAAATAGTAAAATTCGGAAAATTTTGTGTTTATAGTCTATTTTTACTAATTTCATCGTTCCGGACTCAAATATCACGCCCGCGTCTCCAAATTCAACTCCGACCACAACTTCAATTTTAATAACATTCATCATTAATATTATAACTCACAATATTTATCAACCAGGTCATTCCCAGGAAAGAGGGGGCTTTCCAATAAGGATTTCTCCCTATCGGCGCGCAATTAGATGACTAAACCTCTCCTTGACAGAACTTCTAGACATTGTAAATATTGCAATTTAATAATATGAATAACTTTGTCATCTCAATTATTGATTTAATAAAATAACATATTATGCAGATGATACTGTGATAATAATTGAATCAATAATATGAGAGATATGATGCAGCAATTACTGTAGCAATAATTGAGTATAACTGAGTGACTTCTCACGTAAGCATCAATAATCAATACCATGTGCTACTATGCAACCACGCATATTATTGTACTTTTACTACCGAGTAGTTCAACAGTATTAACGGTAAAACTTCCACCGTTATTTTCATAAATATATTTTTGTCGTTTTCTCAATCCGACAATAATTACATTAGGGGGGTCCTCCAATGATTGCACCATAGATTGTATTTATATTCCTCTGCTAAAACGAATATTCTCCGACCAATCGAATATAATATAACAACTTGCATATTTTGCAGAATTTATAAATACTACCCACAACTATAACATTATAACAAATTCATTCCATAATATTCAAAAATGATAATTATAGAAAAATCATCTTTATTCATAAAAGTTGGGGTCTTACAACCTCCCCTTCTTATGAAATTTCTCCCTCAAAATTAGGGTACGTACCTGGTATGTCGAATAGGTGGGGATATCTTGACTTCATCTCAGATTCTAACTCCCAAGTCATTTCTTCCACGTCGTGGTTTCTCAACAAAACTTTGACTTGAGGTATAACCTTGGAGAGTAGAATATGATCCTTCTTATCCAAGATTTTAACAAGTAACTCTTCATATGTTAAATCTTCCTATATCACGTCTGGTTCTAATTCAATAATGTGGTTCGGGTCTTCCACATATTTACGTAACATGGATATATGAAAAACGTTATGAACACGAGACATACTTGGCGGTAAATCGAGTCTATATGCCACAGTTCCTACTCGATCGAGAATTAAAAATGGGCCAATGAATCGAGGA
The DNA here is from genome assembly GCA_020205605.1 of Panax ginseng. Classification (NCBI taxonomy): domain Eukaryota; kingdom Viridiplantae; phylum Streptophyta; class Magnoliopsida; order Apiales; family Araliaceae; genus Panax; species Panax ginseng. Next base: position 101,784,726 of record CM035144.1, on the reverse strand, counting down.
TTGAGCTTTCCTCTTTTTCCAAATCTCGTAACTCCTTTCCATGGAGCAACACGTAACAACACATGATCTCCAATATCGAATTCCACGTCTTTTCGATGAAGATCAACATAACTCTTTTGTCGATCTTGTGAGGTTTTTATACGTTGTCGGATTGTTTGAATCTTTTTCGTAGTCATACGTACCAAATCCGGTCCCAACAACGCTGCTTCACCCACCTCATCCCAACATACTGGAGAACGCCACTTTCTTCCATACAACGCCTCAAATGGAGCCATGCCAATACTTGCTTGATAACTGTTGTTGTAGGAAAACTCCACCAATGGTAAGAACTTGTCCTAACTTCCCTTGAAGTCAAGGACATATAGTCTTAATAAATCTTCAAGAGTTTGAATATTCCTCTCTGATTGTCCGTCCGTCTGAGGATGATATGCAGAACTAAATCATAAATCTATGCCCATAGCTTTTTGCAAACTAACCCAAAATCTTGAAGTGAATCTTGGGTCTAGATCAGAAACTATGGATACTGGCATACCATGCAATCTTACAATCTCGTTTATATACATACTAGCAAGACATTAAAGTGTATAAGTTTCTCGTATCGGTAAGAAATGAGCAGACTTGGTCAATCTATCAACAATGACCCAAATCGCATCTATGTCTTGAGAAACCTTGGGAAGACCAGTAACGAAATCCATGGTAATGTGCTTCCACTTCCATTCTGGAATTTCAAGTGGTTGCAATGGACCTTTTGGCACTTGATGCTCTGCCTTGACTCGTTGACAAGTTAGACACCTTGAGATAAACCCCGCTATCTCTCTCTTCATATTGCTCAACCAAAATGTATGTCGAAGATCACGATACATTTTGGTACTCCCAAGATGGATTGCAAACGGTGTGTTGTGCGCTTCCATCATGATTTCATACTTTAACCCAGGATCGTTAGGAACACAAAGTCTGGAGTTGACTCGAAGTATTCCTTCATCATCGATTCTTACTTCCGGCATAGCACCTTCTTGCACTTTCTTTCTCATACGCATCACCCAGTCAGCAGAGCTTGAGAGCACTTTTAACTTATCGATTAAAGTCAGTTCTACTCGTATATTCGCCATCATCACGTGGGTCCCTGGAGTCTTTATCTCTATCTCCATCCTTTGCAAGTCATACAAAATGGGCCTTTGCGTTGACAATATCGCACTCGTACCCGCATATGATCTTCTACTTAATGCGTCAGCTACCACGTTCGCTTTTCCAGGATGGTATTGGATGGTATGATCATAATCTTTCAACAGCTTCAAGCCAACGTCATTGTCGTCGCATGTTGATTTCCTTTTGAGTGAAGAAATATTTGAGGCTTTTATGATCCGTAAAGATCTCCACTTTCTCCCCATACAAATAATGCCTCCAAATCTTTAGTGCAAAAACGACTGCTGCCAACTCTAGATCATGAGTAGGATAATTCCTCTCATATTCTTTGAGTTATCGTGAGGCATAGGCTATGACTTTCCCATGTTGCATGAGAACACAACCTAACCCTTTGCCCGAAGCATCACTGTAGATGACAAATCCCTCTGATCCAGATGGTATTGTTAGAATAGGTGCTGAAATGAGTCTCCTCTTGAGTTCTTGAAAACTCTTCTCATATTCCTCGCTCCAACCGAATTTTGTATCTTTCTGAGTTAGCTGAGTTAAGGGAGTAGAGATTCGAGAAAACCCTTTTACGAATCTCCGATAATAACCAGCTAAGCCGAGAAAGCTACGTACTTCGGTCACTGATTTAGGTTGCCCCCAGCTTTGAATAACTTTAGTCTTTGCTGGGTCAACAAATATTCCATGACTTGACACCACATGCCCAAGGAATGCTACTTCGTCAAGCCAGAACTTGTATTTCTTCAACTTGGCATAAAGCTTATATTCACGAAGCTTTTGGAGTATCAGCCTCAAGTGTTGCTCATGATCTTCACGACTTTTGGAATAAATAAGGATGTCATCAATGAAGACGACCACAAAGTGATCCAAAAATTCCTTGAATACTCGATTCATCATATCCATGAAGGTAAAAGGAGCATTAGTCAATCTAAAAGACATGACTAGGAATTCATAATGCCTGTACCAAGTTCTGAAAGCCATCTTTGGAATGTCATCGGTTCTAATCTTCAATTGGTGATAATCGGAACGAAGATCAATCTTTGAAAAGAATTTGGCTCCTTGTAACTGGTCAAACAGGTCATCAATACGTGGAAATAGGTACTTATTTTTTATGGTGACATGGTTCAACTCCCGATAATCAATACAAAGTCGCATACTCCCATCTTTTTTTTCACGAATAGAACAGGAGCACCCCAAGGAGAGTTACTAGGACGAATGAAACCGATGTCTAACAATTCCTGCAGTTAGGTCTTTAACTCCTGAAGGTCAATAGGAGCCATTCGATATGCGGCTTTGGAAATAGGTTTTGTACCGGGTTCAAGGTCGATACAAAATTCAATTTCACGCTCTGGGGGTAGGCCAGAAAGTTCTTCAGGGAATACGTCAGGAAATTCATTAACAATAGAAATATCATTCAAAACTGACGTATTTTTATTTAGATCCGTGACATGAGCTAAGAAAGCTTGACATCTGTTTTTCAATAAACGAATAGCTTTATGGTTTGAGATGATAATGATTGATTTTAATGGTTTGGTTGCTTGAATTCGCATAATAGGTTGGTTAGGAATATGAAAGCTAACAACCTTACGAAAATAATCAATTTTTGCATGATGAGTAGTTAACCAATCAATCCCTAGAATTACGTCAAATACAAGTATTTTCAATGAAATAAGATCGACAGGTAATGTGAGGGTACCGATTTGAACTAAACAAGACTTATAAACAATGGATGTAATGAAGGTTTCTCCCAATGGAGTTTCAACAGATAAGTCAAAGTCCAATTTCTCCGGAGTCAAATTTAAACGTTGAGCGCAAATAGGAGAAATAAAAGAATGGGTAGAACCGGTATCAAATAAGGTATAGACTTCGCTAGAGTTTATGATAAGCTTACCCGTGATGACCTCGTTCGGGATCCTTGCTTTTTAGGAGGTCACAACAAATGCTCTCCCTTGCACTACCGACTTTGACTTTTCTGGGACGGCCTTTGGTGCCTCTATCCTAGCTGAACTTGTCTTCGGTGAAGGACAAAATCGGGCTAGGTGACCTTCTCTTCAATATGCTTTGGACGGCATCGCACAGTTTGGACTAATGTGTCCCTCCCCTCCACATTTGAAGCATATAATAGGTGGTCGTTCTCCTTCCTTCACAATGGGTGCTGGTGCTGACGTCTTTCCATCATTATTGAATCTCCTCTTTTTGAAATGTCCATTCTTATTATTTTGACCCTGATTACCACCGAAATGGTTACCATTTCTGGCATGTTGATTCCCTCCACGCTTGTTGTCACCGCTTCGATGACTGCTCTCACTGGTATTATCATTTTTGCGGTTTGCTTCTTTTTTGGTTGGGTTGACTCGTTATCGCGTTCCAATAACTGAGCCCTATTAACAACATCTGAATACAAACACAGTTTATGAGAGATAAGATATTGACGTATCTCGAGTTTTAAACCTCTTAGAAACATTCGCGTCATTCTCTCCTCATTATCAACCAAATGGGACGCAAACCGGGACAACTCGGCAAACTTGGCTTCGTACTGCGACACAGTCATGTTTTTTTTCTCCAATTTAATGAACTCTACCTCTTTCATATGACGAATACTTTAGGGAAAGTACTTGTCGTTGAACAGTTCTTGAAACTTCTCCCAAGACATCTTCAGTGCGGCAGGTTGGGTACGCTTTACAGATTCCCACCAGTAATCTGCCTCTGCCCGCAACATGAAGGTGGCGAAGGGAACCTGTTTCTCCTTAGAGCAACCTAAGACATCAAATATCTTGTTGATCTATTTTATCCACGTCTACGCCTTAAGAGGTTTTGGCTCAACAAAAAACTCCGGTGGTACCTGCTCCTTGAACTGTTTGGCGGTGACCGTCCGAGAGTTGCTAGTATTTCCACCTACATTTTGGACAGGAGCCGCTCTCGCCTGATGTTGTATGAATTGCATGTAGCCTCGAAACATTCCATCGTTCATCATTTGGTCAGTGTTGTTGTTTGCATGAGGATTGTCGCCTTCCTGATGCACATTGTCCTGGTTATTGATCGATGGAGACTCAACGGTCTCTTGTGCTCCATTAATGTTCTCAACATTCTCGAATGCCATTTTCAAATACTGCCACAAAACAAGGGTTAATTAACATATCACATATTATCCCTATACTCTGACCGACCAATTAAATACCAAATAAACTTAGGTAGGTCATACTAGCGAAGGAATTCCCCGTCTCTCCCCTCCTAGTTCTTGTCTCACATCTTAGCCAAGGATCATATCCCTAAGCTTTGATACCAACTGTGACGCCCCCAAAATAGGTATACATCACCTATCCTGAGTCGCCAAATACATGGTACAAAATACAAATACAATCTTTAATATACAATAAAAGAGCTGTGAGTTTTAATACAAATATTGTCTTCTAGACAATATCCACTCTCAGAATAAGTCATCATTACATTTATTGTCACACTATTTAACAGAATAGTAAGGACTACTAATGCTATCCTTTGGACCGTCACTCTGTTCCTTGACAAGTCCCCGCTACGTTCTCATTTCTTGAAGAGAACAATGAAAGCAAAAGGGTGAGCTCAACTAGCCCAGTAAAAAATATTATGACTAAGATAATGCATAATAAATTATCATTAGTCTTCAACAATGTTAAACTGATAAAATACAAAAGACATCAAGTTTAACTGCAGCGGAACAAGCAATCCATTAAAAGAGTCAAGTAGAGAATAAAATCTACTATCTTTTATGATTTAAAAGGTTTTTCATCACTTTTATCGCTAGGACTCAACTTAATAAATAATCCACATCATCGAATCACCCCTGCACTACGACCAAGGATATTCTTTAGTATCACGACCACAATTATCCATGCACTACGGGCCAAGAACATTCGTGTATTCATCAATGGTCATGATCATGCCAACAACTGTCCATCAATGCACTACGGGTCAATGAGGACTTTTATCACATCATTTATAACATTACGGTCATGATTATACCGAATAATTCCTGGTCATAATCATACCAAGTCCATCTATGCACTACAGGCCACAGATGACTTTCAAAAAAATATAAACATGATGATGATGACAATGATATAAGAATTCAATAAAACAAGTTCACGAATTAATTTATCTAGGAACTAATAACATCCAAATTGTCAACATGATACTTCTTTGTAGAGTAAAATTCAAGAATGCTCAGAAGAATATTTCCATGAAAAGATACTGGATGAAGCGCAAATATCAAGGATATTCTACTAATTTCATGGAGTATAGAAGTCAAAACTTTAACCAACTGAGTATAATAAGGAATGAAATAACAAAAGAAATCACCATGCATGCGAGAGACTTGCATGCGCAGAAGTTATTCAACAGTAATAATAAAGACGGAATCAGATCCGGCGAAAAAACGCACCGGATGATATATTCCAATAGAATAATAAAGATTTTAACCAGTCCCACAGTAAAAAGCATGCATATATGATATTCTAATAGAATAATGAAGACGGAACCAGTCCCACAAAAACACGATGCGAGGATGTTCCAATGGAATAATAAAGAATGGAATAACAGAAGAATTTCACCATGTATGCGGTACTTCGCATAACCAGGTTATTCCAACATAATAATAAATAATGGAATAACAGAAGTTCTCTTCATGAAGACAAAAGAAAGAAATAATACCCCTTACCTTTGAAAGAAACTGGATATAGAAGTAGTGAGGTAGCAGGCTTCTCTTCTTCTACAGATTTTCTCTTTACAATTTCTCTCTATAATAATTGCTCTATAGCTTTAGTGAATTGGTGATAAATGAAGGAAGAATGAGCTTCTATTTATAGAAAAATATAGTTTCAATAATTGCACGTTTTGGGGCTCGAAAAATTACAGTACAATACCTCCAACTTTTTCTTTATTTTTAATTTAGTCATGCAAGTATTATCAAACTTGCACCACCTCCCCTAATAGTAAATAATGTGATTCAATAGTAAATCATGTGAATCAATAGTTCTAGACATGTCAATAGTTCTAGACATATGAAAATACGAATTACAGTATAGTACCTCCATCTATACCTCCATTTTTAACTTAGTCATGTAAGTATTAACAATCTTACACCAACTCCCCTAATAGTAACAAGATTGTGAAACAATAGTATACACATGTGAATAAATAGTTATAATCATGTGAAATAATAGCAATCAATTGCTCATTTATCCGGTTAAATACCCGATTGGTCAATATAACCTCCAGACATCAATTATTATCGAAATAAATGTCGATTTTCACTATCACAAATAATTCCAACACAATGAAACTATTTTTATCAAAAATATAAATTTTGAAATTTTGAAGTTTGACTTTTCCCAAAAAAGTCAATTGTTGACTTTTTGACCAAATAGTAACATCTAGAAAAAATTTGTGTTTATAGTCTATTTTTACTAATTTCATCGTTCCGGACTCAAATATCACGTTCGCGTCTCCAAATTCAACTCTGAGCACAACTTCAATTTTAATAACATTCATCATTAATATTATAACTCACAATATTTATCAACCAGGTCGTTCCCAGGAAAGAGGGGGCTTTCCAATAAGAATTTCTCCTATCAGAGCGCCGCAATTAGGTGACCAAACCTCTCCTCGATGAAACTTCTAGACATTGTAAATATTGCAATTTAATAATATGAATAACTTTGTCGTCTCAATTATTGATTTAATAAAATAACATATTATGCGATGATAATTGTGACAATAATCGAATCAATAATATAAGAGATATGATGCAACAATTCATTAGTAATAATTGAGTATAACCGAGTGACTTCTCACGTAAGCATCAATAATCAATACCGTGTGCTACTATGCAATCACGCGTATTACTTTACTTTTACTACCGAGTAGTTCAATAGTATTAATCTGTAAAACTTCCGCCATTATTTTCATAAATATATTTTTGTCATTTTCAATCCGATAATAATTACATTTGTGGGGTCCACCAATGATTGCTTGTCCATTGTATTTAATATTCCTCGCTAAAACGCGAATATTCTCTGACCAATCGAATATAATATCACAACCAGAATTTATAAATACTACCCATAACTATAACATTATAACAAATTCATTCCATAATATTCAAAAATGATAATTATAGAAAAATTATCTTTATTCATAAAAGTTGGGGTCTTACAGCATTGATAGACAGTTTTTGGTATGATTATGGCCATTGATTCTCTTCGACCAAGGGTGCAAAGATGAATTGTTTTATGGCATGATCATGACCATTGATGAATACACGAATATCCTTGGCCCGTAGTGCATGGATAATTCGTGGTCGTGATACTATTAAGTTGAGTCTCAGCATTATTGGTTTTACAGTTGTATATCTTTGGCATGTAGTGCAAAGTTGGACTGTTGATTTACTTGATTATAAATATGAGTTGTGATTTAATTATAATCTGTGGGGGTTCAGGTGAAGACAGGTGATGAAAGTTCTCTTTGTCTTGAGTATAGCAAAGAATTGTTGATGAGTATTACAGGAATGAAGTATTAACGATGGACTTTTAATCTAGAAGAGATAGTAGACATTATGTTCTACTTGACTCTTCTAATGGATTGTTTATTCCATTGCAGTTGTTGATCTAAAACTTGTTGTCTATTATATTCTATCAGTTGTTATACTGATGAAGACTAACGATAATTGGTTCTGCATTATCTTAGTCATAATATTTCTTACTGGGCTAGTTGAGCTAACCCTTTTACTTCACCACCCCTTTCAGGTAATAAAAGGGTAGCTGGGACTAGTAGAGAGAACATGTGTGACGCCCCCAAAATAGGTATACATCATCCATCTTGAGTTGCCAGATACATGGTACAGAATATAAATACAAACTTAATTATACAACCGAGTCGTGTAATATACGACAAAAATGGGTGAGAGTTTAAACAGAAATTGTGACGCCCCCAAAATAGGTATACATCACCCATCTTGGGTCTCCAGATACATGGTACAGAATACAAATACAATCTTAAATATACAACAAAAGCTGTGAGTTTTAATACAAATATTGTCTTCTAGACAATATCCACTCTCAGAATAAGTCCTCATTACAATTATTATCACACTATTTCATAGAATAGTGAGGACTACTAATGCTATCATCCGGACCATCACTCCATCCCCCGACTAGTCCCCTCGCTACGTTCTCATTTCAAGAAGAAAAAAAAGAAAGAAAGGGTGAGCTCAACTAGCCCAAAGAAAAAATATTATGACTAAGATAATGCAGATAAATTATCATTAGCCTTCAACAATGTTAAACCGATAAAATACAATAGAAAACAAGTTTAATCTGCAATGAATAAGCAATCCATTAAAAGAGTCAAGTAGAGAATAAAATCTACTATCTTTTATGATTTAAAAGTTTTTCATCACTTTTATCATTTGAGACTCGACTTTTAATAAATAATCCACATCATCCTCAAGACTTTATCCATGCTACGGCCAAGGATATTCATTAGGGTCACGACCACAAATTATCCATGCACTACGGGCCAATGAGGACTTTTACCACATCATTTGTAACATTACGGTCATGATTATACCGAATAATCCCTGGTCATAATCATACCAAGTCCATCTATGCACTACAGGCCACAGATGACTTAAAAAAAATATGAACATAAGGATGATGACAATGATATAGGAATTAAATAAAACAAGTTCAAGAATTAGTTTATCCAGGAACTAATAACGTCCAAATTGTCAACATGATACTTCTTTGTAGAGTAAAACTCAAGAATGCTCGTAAGAATATTTCCATGAAAGAGATCTTTGGATGAAGCGCAAAAATATCAATGATATTCCACTAATTTTATGGAGTATAGAAGCAAAACTTTAACCAATCGAGTATAATAAGGAATGGAATAACAAAAGAAATCACCGGATATGTGATAGATAAGCACAAGCGAGTTATTCCAATGAGAATAATAAATACGGAACCAGTCCCAAAAGAAAAAGCATGAGATAGGATATTCCAATGTAATAATAAAGAATTGAATAACATAAGGATTTCACCAAGTATAGGGAGTCCACGTATCACAAGTTATTCAACGAGAATAATAAAGACGGAACCAGTCCCATAAAAAATGCACCGACAGGATATTCCAATGTAATAATAAAGAATGGAATAACATAAGGATTTCACCAAGTATAGGGAGTCCGCGTATCAAAAGTTATTCAACGAGAATAATAAAGACGGAACCAGTCCTACGTAAAATGCATGAGCATGATATATTCCAAATGTAATATTCCAAATGTAATAATAAAAAATGGAATAACATAAGGATTTCACCAAGTATAGGGGAGTCCGCGTATACAGGTTATTCCAACTGAATAATAAAGAATGGAATAACATAAGTTCTCTTCATGAATAAGAAAGAATAACACCCCTTACCGTAAAAGACACTGGATATCGAAGTAGTGAAGTAGCAGAATACTCTTCTTCTTTCTCTCTATAATTTCGCTCTCTAGAGTTTCAGTGAATTCGTAAGAAATAATGAAGGAATGAGCTTCTATTTATAGAAGAATGGATTGAATAGTAACTAATTCCTGAACGGTCCAGATTGATTTACTTTTAAACGGATGGTTCAGATTGATTTACTATTAAAACTTAAAGCAACGGTCCATATTGATTTACTATTAAAACTTTAAACCAACGATCCATATTAATTCACTATTATAACTTTCCACCAGCGGTCCATATTGATTCACTACTATAACTTCAACCAACTATTCAAAAATTAGCACATCTTCTCATGGAATAATATTGTATCCAAATACCCGAATGCACAATACTAGAGTGAATAGTAACCGGGTGAATAGTAACTCGTGAATAGTAACTTGTGAATAGTAACTCATGAATAGTAACTCGTGAATAGTAACTCGTGAATAGTACTCTGACACAAAAAGTTCCCCGAATACCCGATTGAACAATATAACCTCCAGACATCAATTATCATCAGAATAGATGTCAATTTCTACTAACACAAATAATTCCAACACAATGAAACTATCAAATTCATCTTAAATCAATACGAACTTATTCATCATTAATATTATAACTCACAATATTTAGCAACCAGGTTGTTCCCAGGAAAGAGGGGGCTTTCCAATAAGGATTTCTCCCTATTGGCGCGCAATTAGGTGACCAAACCTCTCCTTGACAGAACTTCTAGACATTGTAAATATTGCAATTTAATAATATGAATAACTTTGTCGTCTCAATTATTGATTTAATAATATAACATATAATGCAAATGATACTGTGACAATAATCGAATCAATAATATGAGAGATATGATGCGTGATTCTCGTAGTAGAATAATTGAGTATAACTGAGTGACTTCTCACGTAAGCATCAATAATCAATACCGTGTGCTACTATGCAACCACGCATATTACTGTACTTTTACTACCGGGTAGTTCAACAATTTTAACAATAACACCTCCGCCGTTATTTATAAAATATTTTTGTCGTTTTCTCAATTCGACAATAATTCCATTGTGGGGTCCACCAATGATTGTGCCGTTGTACGAATATTCCCGACAAAAAGAATATTCCCCGACCAATCGAATATTTTATAACAACTTGCATACTTAGCAAAATTTATAAATATTATCCACAACTATAACATTATATCAAATTCATTCCATAATATTCAAAAATGATATTTATAGAAAAATTATCTTTATTAAAAAAAAATTGGGGTCTTACAACCTCCCCTTCTTATGAAATTTCGCCCTCAAAATTAGAGTACGTACCTGGTATGTCGAAGAGGTAAGGATACCTTGATTTCATTTCAGATTCTAACTCCTAGGTCATTTCCTCAACATCGTGGTTCCTCCACAAAACTTTGACTTGAGGTATAACCTTGGAGCGTAGAATATGCTCCTTTTTATCCAAGATTTTAACAGGAACCTCCTTATATGTTAAATATTCCACTATTTCATTCGGTTCTAACTCAATATTGTGGTTCGGGTCTTTCACATATTTATGTAACATAGATATGTGAAAAACATTATGAACACGAGACATACTTGGCGGTAAAGCGAGTTTATAGGCCATAGTTCCTACTCGTTCAAGGATTAAAAATGGGCCAATGAATCGAGGATTGAGCTTTCCTCTCTTTCCGAATCTCGTAACTCCTTTCCATGGAGCAACACGTAACAACACATGATCTCCAATATCGAATTCCACGTCCTTTCGATGAAGATCAGCATAACTCTTTTGTCCATCTTGTGAGGTTTTTATACGTTATCGGATCGTTTGAATCTTTTCTGTAGTCATACGTACCAACTTCGGTCCCAACAACGTTGCTTCACCCACCTCATCCCAGCATACTGGAGAACGACATTTTCTTCCATACAACGCTTCGAATGGAGCCATGACAATACTTGCTTGATAACTGTTGTTGTATAAAAACTCCACCAACGGTAAGAACTTGTCCCAACTTCCCTTGAAGTCAAGGACATAGAGTCTTAATAAATCTTCAAGAGTTTGAATAGTCCTCTCTGATTATCCGTCCGTCTGAGGATGATATGCCGAACAAAATCGTAAATCCGTGCCCATAGTTTTTTGCAAACTAACCCAAAATCTTGAAGTGAATCTTGGGTCTCGATCAGAAACTATGGATACTGGCATACCATGCAATCTTACAATCTCGTTTATATACATACTAGCAAGACGTTCAAGTGTATAAGTTTCTCGTATCGATAAGAAATGAGCAGACTTGGTCAATCTATCAACAACGACCCAAATCGCATCTATACCTTGAGAAACCTTGGGAAGACCAGTAACAAAATCCATGGTAATGTGGTCCCACTTCCATTCTGGAATTTCAAGTGGTTGCAATGGACTTTTTGGCACTTGATGCTCCGCCTTGACTCGTTGACAAGTTAGACACCTTGAGATAAACAACGCTATCTCTCTCTTCATATTGCTCCACCAAAATGTATGACGAAGATCACGATACATTTTGGTACTCCCGGGATGGATTACAAACGGTGTGTTGTGCGCCTCCATCATGATTCTATACTTTAAATCAGGGTTGTTAGGAACACAAAGTCTGGAGTTGACTCGAAGTATTCCTTCTTCATCGATTCTTGCTTCCAGTATAGCACCTTCTTGCACTTTTTCTTCTTCTCATACGCATCGGCTCCAGTCCGTAGCTTGGCGAAAGCGACTTTTAAATTTATCAATTAAAGTCGGTTCTACTCAGATATTTGCCAACATCACATGGGTCCCTAGAGTCTTTAACTCTATCTCCATCCTTTGCAAGTCACACAAAATGGGCCTTTATATTGTCAATATTGCACTTTCGTGCCGCGTATGATCTTCTACTCAATGCGTCAGCTACCACGTTTGCTTTTCCAGGATGGTATTGGATGGTATGATCATAATCTTTCAACAGTTAAAGCCAACGTCATTGTCGCATGTTGAGTTCCTTTTGAGTAAAGAAATATTTGAGGCTTTTATGATCCTTAAAGATTTCCATTTTCTCCCCATACAAGTAATGTCTCCAAATCTTTAGTGCAAAAACGACTGCTGCCAACTCTAGATCATGAGTAGGATAATTCCTCTCATATTCTTTAAGTTGTCGAGAGGCATAGGCTATGACTTTCCCATGTTGCATGAGAACACATCCTAACCCTTTGCCCGAAGCATCACTGTAGATGACAAATCCCTCCGAGCCAGATGGTATTGTCAGAACAGGTGCTGAAATGAGTCTTTTCTTGAGTTCTTGAAAACACTTCTCACATTCCTCGTTCCAACCGAATTTTATATCTTTTCGAGTCAGCTGAGTTAGTGGAGTAGCAATTCGAGAAAACCCTTCTACGAATCTCCGATAATAACCAGTTAAGCCGAAAAAGTTACATACTTTGGTCACTGATTTAGGTTGCTCCCAGCTTTGAATAGCTTCAATCTTTTCTGGGTCAACAGATATTCCATGACTTGATACTACGTGCCTAAGGAATGCTACTTCGTCAAGCCAGAACTCGCATTTCTTCAACTTGGCATAAGGCTTATATTCACGAAGCTTTTGGAGTATCAGCCTCAAGTGTTGCTCATGATCTTCATGGCTTTTGGAATAAATAAGGATGTCATCAATGAAGATGACCACAAAGTGATCCAAATATTCCTTGAATACTTGGTTCATCATATCCATGAAGGCAGCAGGAGCATTAGTCAATCCAAAAGACATGACTAGGAATTCATAATGCCTGTACCGAGTTCTGAAAGCCATTTTTGGAATGTCATCAGTTCTAATCTTTAATTGGTGATATCCGGAACGAAGATCAATCTTTGAAAAGAATTTGGCGCCTTGCAACTGGTTAAATAGGTCATCAATACATGGCAACGGATATCTATTTTTGATGGTGACATGGTTCAACTCTCGATAATCAATACAAAGTTGCATACTCCCATCTTTTTTTTCACGAATAGAACAAGAGCACCCCAAGGAGAGACGTCTTTAGGGCGAATGAAACCGATGTCTAACAATTCTTGTAGTTGGGTCTTTAACTCCTGAAGTTCAATAGGAGCCTTTCGATATGGGGCTTTAGAAATAGGTTTTGTACCGGGTTCAAGGTCGATACAAAATTCAATTTCACGCTCTGGGGGTAGGCCAGGAAGTTCTTCAGGGAATACGTCAGGAAATTCATTAATAATAGAAATATCATTCAAAACTGACGTATTTTTGTTTAGATCCATGACCTGAGCTAAGAAAGCTTGACATCTATTTTTTAATAAACGAATAGCTTTATGGTTTGAGATGATAGTGATTGATTTTAATGGTTTGGTTGCTTGAATTCGCATAATAGGTTGGTTAGGAATATGAAAGCTAACAACCTTACGAAAACAATCAATTTTTGCATGATGAGTAGTTAACCAATCAATCCCTAGAATTACGTCAAATGCAAGTATTTTCAATGAAATAAGATCGACGGTAATGTGAGGATACCGATTTGAACCAAACAAGACTTATAAACAGTGGATGTAATGAAGGTTTCTCCCAACGGAGTTTCAACAGCTAAGTCAAAGTCCAATTTCTCCGGAGTCAATTTTAAACGTTGAGCGCAAGTAGGAGAAATAAAAGAATGGGTAGAACTGGTATCAAATAAGGTATATACTTCGCTAGAGTTTATGATAAGCTTACCCGTGATCACCTTGTTCGGATTCCTCGCTTTTTGGGAGGTTACGACAAACGCTCTCCCTTGAACTACCGGTTTTGTCTCGTCTGGGACACCCTTTGATGCCTCCATCCCAGCTGGACTTGACTTTGGTGTACGACAAAATTGGGCTAAGTGACCTTTTCCACAATTGTAACACCGCTTTGGACTGCATCACGCAGTTTGGACTGATATGTCCCTCTCCTCCACATTTGTAACATACGATCGACGGTCGTTCTCCTTCCTTCACAATGGGTGCTGGTGCTGACGTCTTTCCATCATTATTGAATCTCCTCTTTTTGAAATGTCCATTCTTATTATTTTGACCCTGATTACCACCGAAATGGTTACCATTTCTGGCATGTTGATTCCCTCCACGCTTGTTGTCACCGCTTCGATGACTGCTCTCACTGGTATTATCATTTTGCCGGCTGCTCTCTTTTGGTTGGTTTGACTCATTATCGCATTCCAATAACTGAGCCCTATTCACAACATCTGAATACAAGCAAAGTTTGTGAGAGATAAGGTATTGACGTATCTCGGGTTTCAAACCTCTTAGAAACATCCGCGTCATTCTGTCCTCATTATCAACCAAATGGGACGCAAACCGAAATAACTCGGCAAACTTAGTTTCGTACTACGCCACGGTCATATTATTTTGCTTAAGCTTGATGAACTCTACCTCCTTCATATGATGAATACTTTCAGGAAAGTACTTGTCGTTGAACAGCTCTTGGAACTTCTCCCAAGACATTTTGAGTGCGGTAGGTTGAGTACGCTTTACAGATTCCCACTAGTAATCTGCCTCTGCTCGCAACATGAAGGTGGCAAAGGGAACTTTTTGCTCCTCGGAGCATCCCAAGACATCAAATATCTTGTTGATCTGTTTTATCCATGTCTCCGCCTTAAATGGTTTTGGCTCTCCAAAAAACTTCGGTGGTCCCACCTCCTTGAACTGCTTAGTGGTGACCGTCCGAGAGTTGTCAGTGTTTCCACCTGCATTTTGGACAGGAGTCGCTTTCGCCTGATGTTGCCTGAATTGCATAAAGCCTCTGAACATCCCATCGTTCACCATTTCATTGGTGTTATTGTTTACATAAGGATTATTGTCTTCTTGTTGCACATTATCCAGGGCATTAATCTGTGGTGACTCAATGGTCTCATGTGCTTCATTGCTTATCTTAACATTTTCGGATGCCATTTTCAAATACTACCACAAAACAAGGGTTAATTAACATATCACATATTATCCCTATACTCGACGTGACCAATTAAATACCAAATAAACTTAGGTAGGTCATACTAGCGAAGGAATTCCCCGTCTCTCCCCTCCTAGTTCTTGTCTCACATCTCAGCCAGGGATCATATCCCTAAGCTCTGATACCAACTGTGAAGCCCCCAAAACAGGTACACATCACTCATCTTGAGTCGCCAAATATATGGTACATAATACAAATACAAACTTAATTATATAACCGTCGTGTAATATACGACAAAACATAGTTGAGAGTTTAAACAGAAATATTGCCTTCTAGACAATATCCACTCTCAAATAGAGTACTCATTACATTTATTGTCACACTATTTTATAGAATAGTAAGGACTACTAATACACCATCTCGGACCATCACTCCGTTCCCCGACTAGTCTCGGCTACGTTCTCATTTCCCGAAGAGAACAATGAAAGCAAAAGGGTGAGCTCAACTAGCCCAGTAAGAAATATTATGATTAAGATAATGCAGAATAAATTATCATTAGTCTTCAACAATGTTAAACTGATAAAATACAATAGACATCAAGTTTAACTGCAGCGGAATAAGAAATCCATTAGAAGAGTCAAGTAGAGCATGATATCTACTATCTTCAATGATTTAAAATGTTTTCATCAATTTTTATCATTTGAGACTCGACAATAAATAACCACATCATCGAATCATCCTCGCATCTATGGGCCAGGATATTCATTAAATCATCAATGGTCATGACTATCTTAAATAATCCTCGTCATAATCATACCAAAAAAACGTCCCATCAATGCACTACATGCCACTGAAGACTTTTACCACATCATTTATAACATTACAGGTCATGATTATACCGAATGATCCCTAGTCATAATCATACCGAGTCCATCTATGCACATAAGCCAAAGATGACTTTCATCATAATATAAGCATGAGGATGATGACAATGGGGTTAAATGCTTTTGAAGTCATTCTACTATAGGTCAACTTACAAATGGGTCATTGAACTTTTTTTTCTTACAAATGGGTCATTGAACTCTTATTTACTTACAAACCGTTAAAAAATCTTTGCCACGTAAGCAGCTGACTTGTGAAAAAAAGAAGCTTATGTGGCAAGAATTATCTCATATGGCCTTGATGTAGATTTTAAAAAATTTATGGAGTAAATAAAAAAATTATTTTAAAGTAAAATTTAAATTAAAAATAAATAAAAAATATATTTAATTATTTTAAAATTAATCATTAATTTTTTTATTAAAAAATTGCATTTTTTATTTTTATTAAAAAATGGATTTTTTATTTTTACGAAAAAAAAGTGCGATTTTTAATTTTTTAAAAAAAAGTGCGATTTTTTAATAAAAAAGTGCATTTTTTTTTTATTAAAAAAAATGCGCTTTTTTTAATTAAAAAAAACGTTTTAATATTAAAAATAAAAAAAAATATAATTATAAAAATAAAATAAAACGCAATTATTTTCTTTAATAAAAACAAAGTTTTTTTTATTTTGATTAAAAATATTTATTTTATTAAAAAAATTGCGTTTTAATTTCTTTTTAATAAAAAAAAAAAAACTATTATTTTTTTAAAAAAAGCAGTGTTTTAATTTTTTTAAATAAAATAAAAATAAAATTTATTAAAAAATAGTTTTTTTTATTTTTATTAAAAATAATTATTTTATTAAAAAATTATTTTTATTAAAAAAATTTTATTTTCTTTTTTTAATAAAAAATAAATTATTAAAACAATCTGCTTTTTTTATTAAAATAAAAAAATGCATTTTTTTATTAAAAAAAGCACTTTTTTGAAAAAAAAAAAAACTTAGCTTTTTTTTTAAAAAAAAATGCACTTTTTTAATAAAAAAAAATTAATGATTATTTTTAAAATAATTAAATATATTTTTATTTATTTTTAATTTATATTTTACTTTAAAATAATTCTTTTCTTTACTCCATAAATTTTTCCAAATCCGCATCAAGGCCACATGGGATAATTCTTGCCACACAAGCTTCTTTTTTTCACAAGTCAGCTGCTTACTTAGCAAACCAGTTAAAGTTAACGGATTTTTTAACGGTTTATAAGTAAATAAGAGTTCAATGACCCATTTGTAAGAAAAAAAAGTTCAATAACCCATTTATAAGTTGACCTATAGTAGAGTGACTTCAAAAGTATTTAACCCGATGACAATGACATAATAATTGAATAAAACAAGTTCAAGAATAAATTTTAAAGATTTATAAGTTAATTTATCCTGAAATCAATAACGTCCAAATTATCAACATGATACTGCTTTGTGGAGTAAAATTCAAGAATGCTCAGAAGAATATTTCAATGAAAAGATACTAGATGAAGCGCAAATATCCAGGATATTCTACTAATTTCATGGAGTATAGAAGTCAAAACTTTAACCAACTGAGTATAATAGAATATATGAAACTGCAAATGGATTTTCGCCCGCCATACGGTAATCCACGTAGACAGATCATTTCCACAATTTAATAAGAAATGAATACGAAGGATCATTCACCATGCATGTGGTAATCCACATGATGAGTTATTCCAACAAAATAATAAAGAATGGAATAATGTAAAAATTCACCGAGCATGCGATAGACCCCACGCAGACGAGTTATTCCAATGAGAATAATAAATAATGGAACCGGTCATGCGTAATCCGCATGACGATATTCAACGATATATTCCAAATGGAATAATAATAAAGAATGGAATAACAAAAAAGAATTCAAACAACGTAATCGCGATAGATCGCGATAGATCGGATATGATATTCAAATGAATAATAAAGAATGGAATAACAAAGAATTTCACCATGTATGCGGTTGCCATTATGAAAGTTTATTCCAACAATAATAAAAAGAATGGAATAACAACCCTTACGAGTATCGTAAGAAAATAACTCTATTCATGAATATGAAATAATAATACCCCTCACCTTAAAAAAAAAACTGGATACCTTGATACTGGAATAGTGAGGTAGCAGACTTCTCTTCTTCTTTCTCCTTATAATAATTGCTCTAAAGCTTTAGTGAATTGGTGAGAAATGAAGGAAGAATGAGCTTCTATTTATAGGAAAATATAGTTTCGATATTTACATGTTTTGGGGCTCGAAATATTATAGTACAATACCTTCAACTATTCTTTCATTTTTAATTTAGTCCTGGAAGTATTATAAAACTTGCACCACCTCTCCTAATAATAAATAATGTGAATCAATAGTTCAATCATGTGAATCAATAGTTATAATCATGTAAAAATACGAATTACAATATAGTACCTCCATCTATACCTCCATTTTTAATTTAGTCATACAAGTATTATCAATCTTGCACCAACTCCTCTAATAGTACAAGAATGTGAATCAATAGTACACACATGTGAATAAATAGTTATAATCATGTGAACAAATAGTTAAAAACATAGATTTATTATTCATGACAACATGATCACCATTATTAGAGCGAGAATTCTTGCTAATTGAATGCACTAATTGAATGTTTTTCTTTTCCCTTTTCATGAGTTTGTGGTCTAATTGTATATTTATGGACGTGATGAGTTGACTTTTGTCGTTGCTAGCTAGGTCCATTTGCTAGCTATATATATATATATATATATATATATATATATATATATATATATATATATATATATATATATATATATATATATGACTCCATCCATGGCAACCGGGTTGCCATGGACACTTATCAAAACAACCCTTTTTTGATGAGTTGATCAACTTATTGGAAAGTTGAGATTGAATCATAATTCTACCAAGTCGGCACAGCTTGTTGTGTCTAAATAACAACCAATACCAGCTTTTATTTTAATATAAGGGACCCACATATTCAACATGTTGTCAGTATAGTTAAACAAAATAAATTTTTAATATAAAAAAAGTGCTAATCGACATAAATTGTACCGGTCGGATTTTTTTTTTAACGCATTTCTCCATTATATGTCATGACTCAGCACATTAAAATCACATAAAAAAAAAATAGGTCGATCGGTACAGGTTGAATTTAATAATATTAGTAAATGAATTTAATATTATTATATAATGAATAATATTAAATGGAGGTTATAATATAATGATTAAGGTTATTATATTCGTTAAATATTTGTTGAAATATTATTCAAATCATTTTTGATATAATGTTATTCTTGAATTTTACTCCACAATTGGTGATCATGTTGACAATTTGGACATTATTGAATTTTGGATAAATTATACTGTTAAAGTCTTTAATATTTATCCTTTATCTTATTTGATTGTTTCTTTATATCATTGTCATCATTCTCATGCTTATATTGTGTTTAAAGTCATCTATGGCCAGTAGTGCATAGATGGACTTGATATGATTATGACCAAGGATTTATTCGGTATAATCATGGCCGTAATGTTACTGAATGATGTATTGAAAGTCATCTTTGGCCCGTAGTGCATAGATGAACTTGGTATGATTATGACCAGGGATTATTCGATATAATCATGACCGTAATGTTACAAATGATGTGATAAAAGTCCTTATTGGCCCGTAGTGCATTGATGGACAGTTTTTGGTATGATTATGGCCATGGATTCTCTTCGGCCAAGGGTGTAAAGATGAATTATTTTATGGCATGATCATGACCATTGATGAATACACGAATATCCTTGGCCCTTAGTGCATGGATAACTCGTGGTCGTGATACTATTAAGCTGAGTCTCAGCATTATTGGTTTTATAGTTGTATATCTTTGGCATGTAGTGCAAAAGATGGACTTGATTGATTATTGGTTTCTACAGATTGTATATATTTGATCCAGTAGTGCAAAGATGGATTTGTTGATTATTAGTTTTTCAGGTTGTATATCTTTGGCTTTAGTGCAAAGTTGAATTTGTTGATTTACTTGATTATAAATATGAATTGTGATTTAATTATAATGTGGGTGGTTCGGTGAAGACAAGTGATGAAAGTTCTCTTTGTCTTGAGTATAGCAAAGAAATGTTGATGAGTATTACAGGAATGAAGTATTAACGATGGACTTTTAATCTAGAGGATATAGTTGACATTATGTTCTACTTGACTCTTATAATGGATTGCTTATTCCGCTGCAGTTGTTGATCTAAAACTTGTTGTCTATTATATTCTATCAGTTGTTATACTGATGAAAACTAACGATAATTTGTTCTACACTATCTTAGTCATAATATTTCTTACTGGGCTAGTTGAGCTTACCCTTTTACTTCACCACCCCTTTCAGGTAATAAAAGGGTAGCTGGGACTAGCAGAGAGAACATGGGTATAAAGTGGTGATATTAATTAGTCACAAGCCTAATAAAATTATGAAACGGTGTGGCATAATAATCGTACTGAGAACTTAAAATGTGTGTGACATGTTTTATACATCATTTGATATTTAATTTTGGTGAACAACAATAGGGTGAGATGAATCAGAATTTGGAAGCGTCAAAGGTGCACTCCATTAGAATGAGAAGAACATATATCTTCTTGTGTCCCTTCGGGGACTTGATATATTTGTTGTTGTACTTTATATGGCATTGTAATAATTTAAATATGAATATTGTCGTATTATATACGTAACAATATTTGTATTGAAACTAACAGTATATATGAGAATTTTTGAGTTTGAATACTGTCTAAAAGAAAATATTTGTATTAAAACTCACAGTTCATGTTGTATATTTAAGTTTGTATTTGAATTTTGTACCATGTATCTGGCGACCCAAGATGGGTGATGTATACCTATTTTGGGGGCGTCACATGATGCATTGGTTAAGGTCAATACTATAACAGTAATAGTCTAATAGATTATTTTTTAAATTAGGTATAGTTAGGATTATATTCTATAAGTCCTCCCAGCAATATATAAGATAGAATTTCATTTTATCTCCAGTATATACTGTTAATTTTTGGGGAACTAGATAAACCTTCTTACTTGTTATCGAATATATGGTCTCCGTTGTTTTATATAGCGTATGTTTTAGTTTTAAAACATCATTCCTTTATTATAAACTAAAACTATTTTACGTGTCTCACTGTTCTATGATTTGATGGTGAATTTGACATGTTTGGCAGAAGAAACTTTGGTTCTATGCTTGATATAATTCTCATGACCGACTTTATCACTAAGTTAATTGCTCGATGTAAGTTCTATGTTAAATTTTATTGAAGGCTTAGACTTTTTTGTTGTTTTAATTGGTTTTGGAACCAAAATCGCACACTTTAAAATCGCACCGCACCGCACACTTTAAAATCGCACCGCACCAATCACATGCGGTTTTAGGTAATGCGATTTTGAATTTTCAAAATCCGCACCTAAAAGCGGTTTTTAGTCTTGATTTGGACTTCAAACCGCACTAAACCGCACTAAAACCGCACCATGCTCACCCCCTCTTCCCCATTAGATACCTGGTATTAATTATTGTTTCTCTCATTTGCAAAATTTTAAGAATATTAATGGTGAAATTTTGTTTTACGCATGCCCTTAAAAGATAAGTAGTTAATATAATATTTTGTCATTCTATATATAGACTATTAGAAAAAAAGTGATCGATTTGTACTATGAAACAATTTATTATTTTTGCAAATGGAACTCCTTTTGGGTGGAAGGGAGAGATTATTAAATAGGAAATTAAGAGTTGTAACTAATATTAATTGGTCATCTAAATATTTATACATACGCTGCAACAATTGAGTGAACCAAACAACCTTGGTTAAACTACAAAAGGAAATTAAGAAACAAATCCCAGCTGCTAATAACTTGAACCGAAAAAGTGCATAAATTCACATCTGAAACTAACGTAGCTGCAAGCTTGCTTGCTTGCTTGCATGACAAATTCTACTTATAATTTCCGATGAAAATAAACCAAACATATATAAAATGCTTTCAATAATTTAGAACATAAGGGTAACACTGAAGTTTAAAGGGAACTCTTTCAAACAGTCTGAATCAACTGACAATTAAAGTATCCAGGAGCAGAAACCAGCAACGCACGATACCATATGCCTGCCGGACAGGATCAATTTGCCATTCATGGTTTATATACATAGTTTTTTTAATCAATAGTTTCCACCATGATGATGACAATTGTTTGTTCCAAAAATGTCTCCACTTTCCATTTGTATCAAAATCTTCCTACGTTGACAGTCACTAAAGGCCAGGAGGCGCAACCGCTTAATACTGCAAGCATGCTCACGCAAAGAAATACCCAGCTCCGGCTCTGTAGGGTAGGGTGGGGTAGATAGATTTTCAGTTATGCTCTTATGTATATATGCAGAAAATAGTTGAATACAGCTGATATGTATTCTATTATTATATAGCTTTGACATTAATTCTTTTGATTATTCTACTACTAAGTTGCTAACAAAGTATATCATGACATGATAATCTGGCTAACATCTGATCCTATATATAATGTAAAATCTTCTGATTAGCTATATATTAACTCATCTCAACAAGTAAAATAACTTATCTAGAAAATAAATTAAAGGAGAAAAGGGGCCGGGAAATAAACCAGTAATTAATTATTCTGAAAATTAAGGACTATATATATATATATATCCCAGCCCCAGCCCCAGCCAAACCAACCCCAGAAATGGGAGGATTTTTTTTTTTTTTGAAGATATAGTTTTTGCATCTTCCGAAAACATATATCTTCACTGTAAGCTGAGTTGTCGAGACAAGTGATGACCAAAGAAAAATTCAATCTTCAATTTGGTTATGTTTCAATGAATGAATAAACCAAGCATAAAGAAATAATGAGTTAGAAGACACATAAATACTCCTCCAATCCATCATAAAGAAATAGGCTTAAATATAATTTACTAGGGGTGAGCATGGTGCGGTTTGAAGCCGAAACCGCACCCGAAACTGCTTAGGTGCGGTTTGATAAATCCAAAACCGCATATGAAATCGCTTGTGATTGGTGCGGTGCAGTTTTAAAAGTGCGGTGCGGTTTCATTTGGTGCGGTTTCGGTTTCAAAACCAATTGAAACAAAAATTGATCTAAAATAAGCTCTCTGTTTTCGAAATTGATATAAGTTCATTAATGTAGACAAATGCAACAATGAAAACTATAAACTATCTAAAATGTAAAATTTTTCTGCAACAACTTTTTCATTACATGAAAACTGTGGAATATTTTCTAAATCAAAATACAAAATGAGCAATTAACCTCTGTTACAGCTTTATGCCAAACAAAACTCAAATTCCAGCAGCAACCCAAATTCCTGCACTCCTTTATGCTTTATGCCAGCAGTAACCCAACTTCCAGCAGCAACCCAACTTCTTCATTCCCATTTACTTTATGCCAAATAAATTCATTCCCATTTAAACCTTTATGCTACTGATGCCACCATTCAGAACTCTGAAGCAGAACTTGGATCGTACCTTGTTTCCATCCAACTTCTCAGCATATTCCCAACAAACATCTTTTTCACGAACCACTGCGTGAAATGGATGAATTAAATTATTAATGGTCATTAGTGATTTCTTTTTACTGTAGCTTAATTTTCAACTCCTTGACATCAACATAGCACATTTCATACTGGGAGACAATAAACATTATTAACTGTGGACATTAAGTTGAGAAATCACTGCAAATCTCATACTAGCACAAATCACTGCAACCACAAAAAACTTGCGATTGAAAATCAGCTAATCCAAGCAATTCATCCTTCAACAGTAAGGATGATACATGTCAATAAAAGATTTGCAATTAAGATATCAAATAACTTTCGGTTTCCAAAGACAAGACATCGATGTATACAGGGCCTCATAACTTTCACAAGAAATATTCAAGATAAAATTAATGCAACAATATAACACAAAAAGCGAGAGTCAAATAATGATGTTGACTTATCTATACAATCTGCTTGTTCTTAATTATTATTATTATTATTATTATTATTATTATTATTATTATTATTATTATTATTATTTTGTTTTAATAAGTAAAAAAAGTATTCAAGAGGCAACAATGGGGTGCCAACCAACTACCAAGTACACATTAAAAATATTGAACACACGATTTAAAAAAAAAAAAAACTAAACCAAACCATGCACTCAAATCATGAGCCATGCTACCAAGTCTCTTATTTAACTTGAGAGAGTCTGGACACTATTCATGACCATATACCTGATATTAGTTACAAGCACATTATAAGTTAAAATGTTACAGGAAAAGGGGTAAAGAAACCTATTATTCAATATTTCCAACATTCAACAATCAACACTATAAACCTGTAAAACATGACTTACGATGTTATCTCTGCCCCTTTGATACCCTTCAGTATTGCTCATCGACCACGCATTGCTCAAACGAATTGAATTCATCTATGAAGCATACCAAAAAAAATTTATATGTAAGAATATTTGAAAAGTACAATAAAATCTAATAAAGAATTAAAAAATACAATAAACATATACCTTTTTCAATATTCTCGAATTGTTGAAGTTCTTCCGATTGTTCTCAAATATCGACAAAAGTTTGTGAATTGTGTAACCAATCTTGAGTATAAATCAATGCTTCGGTCGTCCTAGGAGAGAGTGAACTCCTATATGCATCAATAGTCCTTCCCCCGGTGCTAAAGGCGGACTCCGAAGCAACTGTAGAAATAGGCATACCCAATACATGCCTAGCAATTTTTGAAAGAATTGGAAACTTCACCGAATTCATTTTCCACCAACCCAAAACATTAAAGTTTTCATCTTTCTTCTCTCTACCATCCACCAAATATATATCAATCTCTGTTTTTTCCCTTCAACTTGTTCTTGCATGTACTTTTCAAAGTCATCATCTAAATCCCCTTCCATGTTTACAATAGAAGAAGAAGAAATGTCACCTCCCGTATTATCTTTATAATAGTCAAACATTTCTTGTAGAGTCTTCACCACTTTTTCACACATTAATGTAGTTTTTGAAGATCCTTTTCCATAAAGTCTAGCAAAGCAAAATTCCAAATAATGCATCTTATATCTTGGATCTAAAGCAACAGAGACATATAACAAGAAATTAGAATTATCCAGATTGTCCCAATACTTATCATATTTTTCTTTCATCCTTTTAGCCATATCTCTCATCAAAAGATCACCACTTGAACACAATTTCACTATTGCCTCTTGCATTTTTACAAGTTCAATGAAAAAAAAGATTTGAAGTGCAATATTTGGAACCGGATATTTTCATCGTGACATCATAAAAGATTTTCAAAATTGAATGAAACACTTAACATTTTCAAAATCAATCCACTCCGGATATCCTTCAACCATTTTCTTGTTACTTTTTCTTCTCTTAGTATTATTCTCCCAAGCCTCATTTTCCTCGTACTTAAAGAATCTCTCATAATTAAGATCTCAATAAGCATCCTATCAAAAGCCCATTCATACTTTACGGCAATCTCCAACATCGTATATGTGGAGTTCCACCTAGTCTCAACATCAAGACACACCAATTTCTCACACTTTATTTTCTCTCTTTCCACAAAAGTCTTAAATTTTGCAAGCCTTGCCGGAGAGGATCTAACATTGATCTTTTAAGCCATCCTTCACAACCAAGTTCAAAATATGAGCACAACATCTCAAATGTATATATTTATTCTCTAATATTGCTTCCGGGCCACGAAGAAATTTTTTCAAATATGAGATAGCGGTGTCATTCGAAGATGCATTATCTACCGTGATAGTAAATACACGATCTATCCCCCACTTTGTCAACAAAGCATGTACTAATTTCTCAATTGCAACCCCTTTATGACTTTCAATTTGACAAAAGTTTAGAATTCTTTTACAAAGCTTCCAATCATCGTTAACCCAATGAGCCGTTAGACATATATAATTAACATTTTGAACGGATGTCCAAGTATCCGTTGTGAGGGAGACTTGTTGTGAGGTGACAATTTGCTTCAATTTCATCACTTCTTCCTTATAAATTTTTAGACAATCTCTAGCAACTGTCCACGAGAAGGCATCTTAAACTTTGGTTCCGCATAACTCGTGAATTCTCTAAACCCCTCATTGTTACCTCTTTTATAGTTCTAATAAAAGAGCTCTAACTCATCTGAGCATGCGAATTCAACAAGTGTCTGAGTAAGTAGAGTATCGATCCCACAGAGAAAGTTGTTAACTTTAAACTATCATGCATCAATTAACTCACCAAATTTTTATGCCTAGACTAATGACTAAACGTGTTGAATTAAACTAATTGTGAATAACAACTGAAAATAAGAATACAAATGGAATAAATATAATCTGAAATAATGGGACCCTAACTTCATTTAATATTTCATTCAATCGCCACTATCATGCAAGAAGTGTTCACATATCACAGGAAAATAGCCAAGAGCACGAATAGAGTTATAACCATTTTTCAATGCACTATAACCTACTTACACAGCATCTAGAGATGTTAGACTCTATGTAATCACCAATACAACCAAAATCACTATATGTCTATGTGAAATTGCAATTATATTGATTTTAAGCTCAAGCCCTTATTCTATCTCATACGGTGAAACAATATATGTCTATCTGGTTCACAAAATACACAAGCCATATACAACAGCCCCATATTCGCATGCTATCATGATTATAGTCCATACCTATATGTTCATTGTCAATTCCATACAAGTACTGAGACGAATGGTGATCAAGCATTCATACATGTAAAACAACCATGACAGATATTCCATATGATATGCAAAACAACCCTAACATTTAAGTGTACAACCAAACTACATATTAAAATCCGTTAGAAAGTTGTGGGGATTTGATGGAGGCATATACGGCTTCAATCTTCAACTGATAGAGATATAGAGACGTGAGTTATGGAGAGGAAGAGAGTTTCGCATCTGTTATTATCGCAAATGAGAGTCCAAATGGTACCAAACTCTTTTTTAAAAAAACATGTAGATTTGATTTGATTCGGTCTTGCTTGCAGCACGCGCGTGTGTAATGTCTTTGGGCTAGAAAGCGCTGCAGCGCGACTTCTTGAGAATGCATGTTTGTTTTGAGTGGCTTGACGCGCAGCGCTGCGCGAAGTTTGTCTTTACAAAAAGGCCTCATGGCATGCCGATGACTTTATATCTGCAATGGTCGAGTTCCATTTTTCTCTGTCTCTTAGTAAAGCCTTCCAGTGATTGTTCCTTCATAGACATTAATGCTCATTGTTAAAACATGAACTAGCGACTGATATAATGCTAATCATCTTGCAAATAATCGCAGAGCAATTCTTGCTGCATACTTAAGCATAAAAATCCAATATCCTAGTAAAAATTGAATTGGCTATAGCTAACTAAAATAATCCAAAATAAACAACTAAAAAGTTAATGGAGGTAGAAATGATGGGTTGCCTCCCATCCAGCGCTAAGTTATAGTCAATTAGCTTGACTGTCTCTGAGTCTCATGTCACATTAAGAATTGAGGTGCCTTCCGTAATGTCCATCACACCCCAAAATTTAATGACTTCAGTTTTCATCAACGGTTCTACCTTCAACTTTGAACTTTTGCCCGTTACATAGTTCAACGGTCCATAAGTTTTCAATTTTTGTACTTCATCATTCGGACCCCAATCCACCATGTTAACCAAGAAGCATTCTTCTTCATTCGATGGGAACTTTATTGCCTTAAAGACATTAAATGTGACCTCTTAATCATGTACACGCATTGTTAGTTCCCCTTTTTGCACGTCGATTGAAGTCCTACCTGTGGCTAAGAATGGTCTCCCTACAAAAATTGTGGGCATCAAGTTTATACTTGCGGCCGGATCTTTCGACTTTGGAGGTAATTTCATTTGAGCATTTACATTCAGACCGCATTCCTCTGTCAAGGCTACCATTTCAAACTTGTCTAATCTCCTCTTCCTTGACAATATACCTTTCATGAACTTTGCATAGCTTGGCATTTGTTCCAATGCTTCGGCGAACGGTATGTTGATCTGCAGCTTTTGAACACCTCTAGAAACTTACTGAACTGTTTGTCTTCCTTCTGCTTAACTAACCTTTGCGGATATGGTACTTGAGGTTGCATTGGTTGTACTGGACTCTTGATCTTCTCTTTTGAATTTACTTTGTCTTTCTCATCCTGCTGAACCTCAAAATTTTCCAGATTTTCTTCCTCGTCAGTCACTTTCTCGCTTTCATGGCCCTCCTTAGTAATCTCATTGCGCAGGGTAGCGCTTGCGATTACATCAAATCTTTTCCTGATCTCAATGTGATTGCTTGACACTGCTCCTTCCCGTCTCTTCTAGGATTTGTCTCTGTGTTACTTGGAAATGCACCATGGGGCCTATTATTAAGCATGCTCGCCATCTGCCCCATCTGCGTCTCCAGATTCTTGATAGCCACTGCTTGGCTTTTGATCATAACTTCAGTGTTTGCCATGTATTTCAACATCATCTCCTCCATATCTGATTTCTTCTCTGGCCGTGGTGCAGCTGGAGCATGGTGTTGTTGTTGTTGAGACAATCCCAGTGGAAACGGTGGTTTTTGTGCATACTGTGGCTGAGATGACTGTGGTTGAAACTGTTGGTTCGGTTGAAACTAATGTTGTTGTTGTCCTTGGTTATTTGACCAACTAAAGTTTGGATGATTGCGGTTGTTGGGGTGGTATGTGTTCTGGAATTGACCTTGGTCTTTTCTATAGTTGCTCACATACTGTACTGACTCTGAGTTGATGGCACATTGATCCGTGGAGTGTGACCCCACACAAATCTCATAAACGAAAGCAACTGTTTTCACTTTGCTCTCTGCCAACGTATCTATCTTCTTAGCCATAGCTGCCATCTGTGCCGACAACTGAGTAATCGCATCTACCTCCAACACACCTGTAACCTTTGGTTGTGGCATCCGAGCTGTAGGATTCTGATAATCATTCGCGGCCATAGTCTCGATAAGCGTATAGGCCTCGTCATAACTCTTTGCCCATAATTCCCCTCCTGTGCGGCTGCATCCACAATCGGTCTCGACTGCCATCCTAACCCATTGTAAAAGGAATTTATCACCATCCAGTCTGGCATACCATGATGCGGACATTTTCTGAGCATCTCTTTGTAACGCTCCCATGCCTCATATAAGGACTCGCCCTGCTGTTGCTCGAACTGGGAGATAGCCGTCCTCATCTTTGCAGTCTTAGCCATTAGGAAAAACTTGGCTAAGAATTTCTGCGCTAAGTCCTCCCATGTGGTTATTGACCCTGACGGCAAAGAGTGTAACCAACTTCTAGCCTTATCTCTCAATGAAAATGGAAATAGCCGTAGTCTGATGGCATCCTCCGTCACACCATTGTATCTGAATGTATCACAAATCTCTATGAAACTCAATAAGTGTTCATTTGGATCATCCGTAGCAGCACCCCCAAACTGAACTGAGTTCTGCACCATTTGAATAGTGCCTGGTTTGATCTCAAAGGTGTTGGCTGCTATTGCCGGTCTGACTATGCTTGACTGTAGCGCGTTTATGTTTGGCATGGAATATTCACTTAGAGCCCGATGCTCTTCTGCCATATCTGGTATAGTTCCTTCTAACCGAGCTTGTAGATTTCTTCGCACGCTAGCTTTCCAACCTCTCCCGTTGATGTTTTCCTGTGCTGGTGTTAATTCAGAATTGGAAGATCTCGTGTGCATATAAATCTACAAGTACCTGAAATTACAAATAAAACAAAAATAGAAATAAGAAACGATTAGAATTGTCTAAGTCATACAATTTAGCTTTAAACTGATGATAATTATCTAAATTAACGCTTTTCCCCGGTAACGGCGCCAAAAACTTGTTGCCTCTTTATAGTTCTAATAAAAGAGCTCTAACTCATGCAAGCATACACGGGTCAACAAGTAATACTGAGTAAGTAGAGTATCGATCCCACAGAGAAAGTTGTTAACTTTAAACTATCATGCATCAATTAACTCACCAAATTTATATGCCTAGACTAATGACTAAAAGTGTTGAATTAAACTAATTGTGAATAACAACTGAAAATAAGAATACAAATGAAATAAATATAATCTGGAAATAATGGGACCCTAACTTCATTTAATATTTCATTCAATCGCCATTATCATGCAAGAAGTGTTCACATATCATAAGAAAATAGCCAAGAGCACGAATAGAGTTATAACCATTTTTCAATACACTATAACCTACTTACACAACATCTACAGATGTTAGACTCTATGTAATCACCAATACAACCAAAATCACTATATGCCTATGTGAAATTGCAATTATATTGATTTTAAGCTCAAGCCCTTATTCTAGCTCATACGGTGAAACAGTATATGTCTATCTGGTTCACAAAATACACAAGCCATATACAATAGCCCCATATTCGCATGCTATCATGATTACAATCCATACCTATATGTTCATTGTCAATTCCATACAAGTACTGAGACGAATGGTGATCAAGCATTCATATATATAAAACAACCATGATAAATATTCCATATGATATGCAAAACAACCATAACATTTAAGTGTACAACCAAACTACATATTAAAATCCATTAGAATCCCATAATGGAGTTTAGTTCATGACTGAACCAAAAGCCATTATGGGATCAACGCTAAACATGATCAATAAGCAAACAATTGAAATAAGAAAGATAGAACAATCAAACCCAATCGCTGAATAGAAATCAATGATCAACGTTTAAATCTTCATAGAAATCCAGTAAATAAGAATAGAAATCCACAATGGTAGATAATCCCAAGAAGAATTGGAAAAGTAGGCGTTAAGGCTTCGTTCTCCGTTGGAATCTCTCCCAAGGTGTAAACCCTAGTTTCTATGATGAAAAATACGCTAAAAGTTATCCCGTTGTTCCCTGACACCAGTCATAATCGTTTTTAACCAATTACACATCATTTAATTAAAAATCAAAATTAAAACAAAATTACAAACATCGGCGATCAGCGCCCATGTCTCGCATCTCTGGCCTATATGTCTCACGGCGGTAGCGAGACTTACAGAATCGTCATACTGTCCGATGAACCTCTCACGGCGCGCGCGTCTCTCTTCACCGGCCAGCGCAACTTGCGATAGATCATCGATTATCTAGCTCGGTACTTTCATGGTAGCGGTATGCGCTCTCCCAATTATGTTGCCGCGACTTCTTTGCTGCAAGTTACGGTTCGGATTTTGGCTTCCTATGCTTCTTCTCTCTCTTCTTCCATGCTTGATCCTCTTGTTTGCTTGGTTTCCATGCTTCATTGAACCTCCATGTCATGCACATCCCCGCTTGTGCCTCATCTTCACGCATCCATTGGCCTCGTGCCCACTAATACCACCAAAATTAAGTCGATTCCTGCACTTATTCACCAAAAGGAGTTTTAAGTAAATGCAATGCAAAATAACGTGAAATGCAACTAAAACACAATAAAATGTACTTGAGATGGGCACAATTCGCATGAATTGGTATTCAATAAGTAGGTAAAAATACCACTTATCACTCATGTTCCACAATACTAAAAGGTTGGTTATCTTTAATACACATTATTGCAATTCTTTTCCTTAACCTCTCTTGGTTAAATGTATGACTTTCAAGGTTATGAGTTAAGGCTGCACTTTTCTCTCTCTCTTTCCTTTGTCAAAGCAACAAATTCTAAAGTCTTTTGTTTTTATCTTTCTTGATTTGGAGGGGGGATTTAACACAAAATTTATACAAATGATTAACCATTGAGCCCGTGCCATTCTTTCTAATGTTACACCCCACTATAACCTTACAATATTTACATTTTGCCTTCTCTTTACCCACTTCACAACCCTCTAATACCTCAAAATGTTCCCAAGCAATCAAACGTTTTTTACTCTTACATTCATCCTTATCTTCCTTTTTATCATCGTCTATGTTGATAGGATTGGCAACATTAGATGATACATGCTGATTCTGAAAATAAAAAGTATATAAAATGATAATTAACTACTACTTATAAATACATAGCACTAGCATAACAAAAGACCAAAAGAGTGTTGATTTTATACCTCATTAGCAGCTTGTTGATTTTGTTATTCAATATGTTCATTTGAAGGAATTTGAGGGGTAGAAGACATAATTTGGGGCTAGTTCAATTTTTCACCTTGTAACTGAAATTTGAGGAGATCTTGATTAGAACTATGAACCAACATTGAAATAAACCAAACACATTAACAAAGTATCCTAATAATTTCAGAGGTCTAAGTATGAAAATCATAATAACATAATATATAAATCAACAGAGAAAAACATAAAAATAAAAAGCCCTAATTTTGTTACCTTGTAAATCTCATATGCGCAAGAAAAGACTGCAATAGAATGAGAAGAGAAGATAAGGTCGCGAGAAAAGGAGAAGTCGCGGACTCGCGGTGGCACAACGTCACGGTGGTCACGGTGGTCGGTGGTCGCAACGTCGCGGTGGTGGCCCCAACGTCACGGTGGTCGCAACGTCGCGGTGGCCTGAGTGGATGCCTGGATGGTGGTTGAAGGCTTGAAGCTTGAAGCTTTGTATGTAGTAAGCGTCGCAGTGGCCTGGTGTATGCACTTTAGCTGTTTAAGCAAAATAGCAGTAGCCTTTGGCTCTTTAGTTGCTCTGATCTGAAGTATGAACTTTGAAGAATTAGATATTTAGATTAGAATGGATGTTTTTTCTTTTGCCCCACCAAGTTCAACTTGTTTATTAATCTGGCCCTTTGACTTTATTAACTTATAAATTCTGCCCCTATTGAGTTTACCTATTAAAAAAAAAATTGAGCATAAGCTTCCCTTGTACTCGATCCGCCCCTTCATACATACATACAAACATATGGTGAGATTTTGGTTTTATGGTTGCGGTTTTGGCTAGTAACCAAACCGGAACCATAAATTTGGTTATTCAACCAACCTAAAACCGTAACATACGCCGGAATCGTTGGTGCAGTTTTAATTGGTGCGGTTTGTGCGGTTTTTGGTGCGATTTTGGTTCAATTTGGTTACTTGCTCAAATTTCATAATTTACTATCCTAAACTATATGCCATATTTATCCACCTTTCAATTTTGTCAATTAGATGATTGAACTATCAATTTTTCCACTTTGGTTCAATTAAGTCTCCGCCACGTCATAAATTGATGGCGTGGCTCATTTGACTGAACAAATTTATCTTGATGTGTACTAAAAAAAAAAGTTAAGTTTTCAAATTTTTTATTATATTAGAGGAAAAAATGTAAATAAACAAAAACTCATTAACAAAAAAATTATTTGTTTTAAATTGTAAAAATTAAATGTAAATTAAATTTTAAAATATTTTAAATGAGCAATATAAAATTAATTATTAATTATTTAAAAAATATTTTAAAATTATTAAAATATTTTAAAATATTAAAATTATAACTGCTATATATATATATATATATAAGAAGACTAGAATTAAAAGTAATAATAAAATATATAGCACCTTAATTAATAATTAAAAGTAATAATTAATGGCCTATTTTTTTGCTATCTTAATTTGTGTGAAAATTATGGGACGAATGTAGTGGGTGATAAGAACGCTCAATTAAGGCATAGATGTCAAAACAACAATTTTCTCTAGGAATGAGAAAGGTCACTTAAAATAAAATCACTATGATTAACAAGAAAAAATGTCCAACTTTGACATGCCTTTTTGGACTTTTCTTTTATACATATAGAGTGCAAAATCTGTTTTTCTCTATTTGTTATGACGTTCAAATCATTTCAAAAACTGTGACCAGAAAGTTGTTTAACAAACTAGACAGTTTCAGCCTCCAGCTGATACAAGTTCTATATATTTTCCAACTCAATTGTTATGTAACAAGGTAACTAATAGGCGCTACAAGTCGATGAGGGCATAGTGAATAAAATTCAAACAAAATTCTTGCACATTAAGAAAAAAATTATAACAAATTAACAATGTTGTTTAGCTTGTATGCTAAGCATAAAAAGCTTCACAAAGTTAAATTCTAAGATTTGTTTTCCTTTTAGTTTGTTGAATTTTTAGCTCATCCTGGCTTGTCATGGCCGTGATCTTCTTTGGAAAATCATCAAATCTAATTTCAAAGAGGTTGCTGTATGCATTAACCAAAAAAGCATGCATGTAAAAAAACAAACAAAAACACACCTCAATTGGCATGACATTTATTTGGTCTGAATTTATCTTTCACAATACATTATATTATTACTATTGGGAGACGGGGAGTAGTATTTGACCCATGCCTTGGCCAGCACACCGCTGGACCACTTAGAATAGAGTAATTCATTTAGACTCCCCACCCTATAATTCAAAAATAATAACAAATTATAAAATTCAAATTAGTAGAATAAAAATTTATATAGAATATTGTATAATTCACATATTTTGACAGGGTTAAATACACTTTTCCCCACTCTATTCGACCTCAATTTTCAAATATATCACTGAACTGAATTTTTTTACAATCGACTCATTAAACTACAAAATTTTATCAAATCGTTACAATTTCCGTTAAATGAGTTGACTTTTAACAGAAATTTGTGACATCGACCTACCCCACTTCTAATGACACATCATTTACTTCACGTGGGTTAGTCCTAGTCATGGCCACGGTGAAAACTCGGTGTTTAAAACCAAAATGGTCGACTAAAGGCCAAACAGAGACAGAAAAGTAAAGCGCGCGAAGGAGTGAAAGAGGGAGAGATTCAGGCGCGAAGAGCTTCTCTTGCCGGCGAATCTTGGTTTTGATGCGAATATTGGTCTTGGATACGAATCTACTAGTGCGAATCTTCTGTAAGTGATGCTATATTTCTTTAATTTAGGGTTTGTGCACATGGGTTGGTTGGGAATGGGTACGATTAAATTAGGGGTTTCTAATCTGTTGTAGCCATCTATTTTGTCTTGATTTTTTTTTCATCTTTTTGGACTTTATATACCCGACATGTGGTCCATGGGATTTTATTTTTGCCATTGTTGTCTTCTTTCGGTCCCCCCATGTACTGCAAATAATAATTTTTTATTTATTTTTGTATTGTTTTCGTTTTCATAGAATGAGTGGGATTTGTCAACAGATGTTCACTATGGGGCAAATTTGTGAATCACCTTTAAAACCGAGTCTGAGGAGGTAAGGTTGAAATTTATCCCCGTGTTGATGTTGATTTCATCTGCATGACTGCAATTAAGTCATTTGCTGAAGCTTTAGATTATGATAGCAATGCTAAGGTTTATTTTAAGAATAATAGTCAAACTAGTGAAAGTGGTTATAGATTGGTGCATGATGATGACAGTATTAGAGACATGGTAAAAGTGTGTCTCCCTTTTGGTGTGATTGAATTTTTTGTTGATCATGTATTTGTGAATGAGGGAGGAGTTGTGATTGAACCACCTGACGTGAATGAACAAGTTGCAACATCTATTACTCAACCCCGCAATACAGAAGATAATAACAAGGGGAGTATTAGTGCAAAGAGGACTAAGCAAAGGACAAGTTTGAAAAAACAAGCTATGAATAATCAGAGGACACTACTACAAAATAATAAATAGACAACACTTAAACAATAACGTTTTTATAAAAAATATTGTGGTAGTTTTTTTTACAACGTTTTTTAATAAAACGTTGTAGATACATATGAAAAAACGTTATCTATTTATAAAGGCAATTTTTAATTTGAAAAAAGCGTTATCTATGTTAAAAAATACGGAAGAAAGAAAAACACGGAGCTATGTGCAGTCGGTTAAAAAAAACACGGAGGTATCAGGAAACTTTACTTCATTTGTTCCCTTCCCCTTTTCGAAGTACTCAAACCCTAACTCCATTATCTGATTATGCTCTAATCTATCGCAACCCCAAATTAGAAGGTAACCTTGCCCTCTATAACCAAACAAGCGCCCAAGAAGAAGAAGGTGCATGTAGGTAATTCTCTTCATCTTATTTCTTCTCTTCGTCAAATAGGAAGAACCCTAGCCTCCAATACCTTGCCAATGCAAGTCAAATTCGTGTTAATTTTGGGATTTTGAAGTAAAATTTTGGAATGATTAAGCTTGCATGATGCATGCGATTAAGTTTTCCTTCATTTTCCCAATTGTTGTTACCGTATTTTTGCAAGTAGTCGCCGGATTTGGTCCTGCATAAAGAGTACACCGTGACCGACGGTCAGAGCCGCCGGAAAATTCGTCCGGTGTGAGAATCAGTACATAGGCATTCAACCGTATATGGAGGTTTATTAGGACCAAATCCGGCGACATCTTGCTTGGCGAAATACGGCATCAACACCACTAATTTTCTCTCTCCAGAAATTACAGAAACATGAGTCAGTCGGAGTATATGGAAAGCTCACTTTCGGACGATATTGCCCTCAAATTGGTTTCATCCCTTCAGGTTCTTTTCTTATTGTAATTAATTATTTCAAAATTTTGCTGTTTATATTTTTTTCTTAAATTTTGTTTGTCCAATGAAATGATTTTGTTTTTCTCTTTCTGGGTTATTTTTTGATTATTTAATTTGAAGGTATCAGATGTGTGTTCACTTGGTAGTTGCACCTGTCCTGTATTAAGGCATTCTACTTATCTTTGCTAAGATATCTATGTTTAGAGGATATCTCATCTTTCTTGCTGCTTGTATCAATCAACTCTTCTTTCAAAAAAATCTTCTTCTTTTACCTATAAAGATTATAAATTTTTTAATGTTTCATGCTTTGCTTATAATTGCTTTACTATGTTCAATATGATTGGAGTTATCAGGAAACATTTAAAAAAAATAAATTCCCAAGTCCAATCTCATGGTTACAGACCTTGATATTTTTACAGGCTTAAAGGAATCTACATATAAGGAAACAATAGCAAGACTGGCTGCGTGCTGAAAATGTAGTTGTATGAATTTTTTTTTTTTTTTTTTTAATGTCTACGAGTCTGTGTCAAAGCAAAAACAGACAGAGACATTGGCTTAATAGCTCTCAAGTCTCAAAGTACAGCACAATTCTAAGAAGTATTAGGATCTCTAATTCTAAATATTTTGTTATTTCAATGTTTCTTTCTGTGATGATACAACAAACAATATTGTCTGTACGATGTTAAATTGGAACTCTTGAGAATTAACAAATATAGCCAAGTGGAAACCATTCTGATTCAGGCTGCCATTTCAGTAGACATATTAGTCTTGCGCTATCTTGCAGGATTGATTAAAAAGGTCCTCTTAACAACTGTTGCTGCTACTAGACTAGTATGTACTGTCTATTTTCTATATAACTGCTGCTACTAGACTAGTATGTACATCTTATTTGATTTTTTTATCACACCATGCAGGTTTTATTTTCCTTATCCATTCCAATAGGGGGCTCCAACTTTTACAACTGGGGAAGCTTTTGCAATGATGGTCACTTCTTTTGTCGCTTCATTGAGGTTTATTTATTCTTTATCATTTCATAATTTGTTTTTTATTTCATTCTTTTCTTCTGCTAATAAGATAACCGTTTTAGAATATTCATAGTAAATCCTTTGTTGTCTGCAGATCTCATCGGTATTTTTATTGCAACAAACTAGATATGGGAGTCTTTGACGCTTTGTGCCACCATCTGTTATGAGCCGTGGTATTGGCTAGTGGTAGAAATTTAATAACACGATGTTTCATCCAAAATGCTTTTCTCGCTTATCAAGTACTAAACTCACAAGTGTTTATGCTTAATTGATTTGAAATCATTGAATTTCCGTGGATTGGAACTCTCTTGAATGGTGCCTTTGGTAGTGTGACGGGATCTCTCGATTAGTGTAACAAACCTCAACTTGAGCTTTTTAGGATTACTTTTGTTAAACTCATTTTTGCTATATGTACATTTGGCTAATAATCTCTTGACCTAATATGATACTTCTATTGTGACGCCCCCAAAATAGGCATACATCACCCATCTTGAGTCGCCAAATACATGGTACAAAATTCAAATACAACTTAATAATACAGCTGTCGTGTAAAATACGACAAAACATACACTGGGAGTTTTAATAAGAATATTGTCATCTAGACAATAACCACACTCAAAAGAGTCCTCATTACATTTATGATCATACTATTTAACAGAATAGTGAGGATTACTAATACTATCATCTCGACCGCCACTTCGCTCCTCGACTAGTCCCTAAGCACGTTCTCATTTCTTGAAGAGAAGTGAAAGAAAAGGTGAGAGCTCAACTAGCCTAGTAAGAAATATTATGACTAAGATAATGCGTAATAAATTATCATTAGTCTTTAACAATGTTAAACCGATAAAATACAATAGACATCAAGTTTAATCTGCGGTGAATAAGAATCCATTAAAAGAGTCAAGTAGAGAATAAAATCTACCATCTTTTATGATTTAAAAGGTTTTTCATCACTTTTATCAACGAGACTCGACAATTAAATAATCCACATCATCCCCATACTACGGCGAGGATATTCATTAGTATCACAACCACAAATTATCCATGCACTACGGGCCAAGGATATTCGTGTATTCATCAATGGTCATGATCATGCCAACAACTGTCCATCAATGAACTACGGGCCAATGAAGACTTTTACCACATCATTTGTAACATTACGGTCATGATTATACCGAATAATCCCTAGTCATAATCATACTAAGTCCATCTATGCACTACAGGCCACATATGACTTTCAACATTATATAAACATGAAGATGATGACAATGATATAAGAATTCAATAAAACAAGTTCAAGAATTAATTTATCCAGGAACCAATAACGTCCAAATTGTCAACATGATACTTCTTTGTAGAGTAAAATTCAAGAATGCTCAGAAGAATATTTCCATAAAAAAATACTGGATGAAGCGCAAATATCAAAAATATTCCTCTAATTTCATTGAGTATAAAAGCCAAAACTTTAACCTACTAAGTATAATAAAGAATGGAATAACAAAAGAAATCAAAGCGTGCGATGATCCGCCGCATGAGCAGTTATTCCAATGTAATAATAAATAATCTGAACCAGTCACGCGTAGAACGCATGCAGACAAGATATTCCAACAGAATAATAAATAATAGATCAAGGTCATGCGTAAACGCACAAACAGGATATTCTAACTGAATAATAAATAACGAAATCAGGTCATGCGTAAACGTACAAACATGATGTTCCAACTGAATAATAAATAACGGAACCAGGTCATGCGTAAAAGCATGCATGCGGGATGTTCAAATGAATGATAAAGAATGGAATAACAAAATAATTTCACTATGTATGCGGATATTGCATGATAAAGTTGTTCCAACATAATAATAAAGAATGGAATAATAGAAGAATTTCACCAAGTATAGGGTAGTCCGCGTATACAGGTTATTCCAACAAAATAATAAAGAATGGAATAACAGAAGTTCTCTTCATGAATACAAAAGAAATAACACCCTTACCTTAGAAATAAGAGTCTTTGGATATAGGAGTAGTGAAGTAGCGAGAACACTTTTCTTATTTCTCTCTATAGTTTCTCTCAGAGAGTTTCAAAGGAATTCATAAGAAATAATGAAGGAATGAGCTTATTTATAGAAGAATGGACCTGAATAAGAACTAATTCATGAACGGTCCGTATTGATTTACTTTTAATCGGATGGTCCATATTGATTTAATAAAATATTCTAATAAAACAAAATCTTTTAAATAAAATATAATATATTCTATTTATAATCTAATAAAACAAATAATTTTATAAAAGTATTACTGCTTTTTATATAAAAGATTTTACTTTGCAAAATACTATGCAAATACTATAAAACACTATGCATAATAAAATATATTATATTCTAATTATTGTCTAATAAAATAAATAACTTTATAAAAGTATTTTGTTTTATATAAAAAGCTTTTCCGTTTATTACATTAATAATACTAATAAAACAAAATTTATATATATATATATATATATATATATATATATATATATATATATAAAACTTCCGTGACTTCATAAAAAACACCTCAATATATTTAACAACATTTATCTTCATTATTATAATTCACAATATTAATCGACTTGATTGTTCCAAGGAAAGAGGGCTTTCCAATAAGGATTTCTCCTATCATGCCAATTAGGTGATCAAACCTCTCATCAAGCGTAATTTCTAGACATCGTTAATATTGCAAATAATAATATTAACAACTCACTATCTCAATTATTAATTTAATAATATATAAAATATCGACAATAATCAATCAAATAACGTGAGATACTATGCACAATTACTATAGCAATAATTGAACAAAACCGAGTGACTTCTCACGTAAGCATCAATAATCAATACCGCAGTGTATTCTACTATGCAACCACTCAGACATCGTACTTTTTAACACCGAAAGTGTTTCAACAGTTAACGGTAAAACTTCCGCCGTTATTTTTATAAAAAGATATTTTTATCGTTTTCTCAATCCGACAATAATTCTGTTGCGGGGTCCACCAATGATTGTGTCATTGTACGAATATTCCCCGTTTAAAACGAATATTCCCCGACCAATCGAATATTATATAACAACTTGAATACTTTGCAAAATTTATAAATATTACCCACAACTATAACATTATATAAAATTCATTCCATAATATTCAAAAATGATATTTATAGAAAAATCATCTTTATTCATAAAAGCTGGGGTCTTACAACCTCCCCTTCTTAAGAAATTTAGCCCTCGAAATTAGGGTACGTACATGATATGTCGAAGAGGTAAGGATACCTTGATTTCATTTTAGATTCTAACTCCCAGGTCATTTCCTCAACATCGTGGTTTCTCCACAAAACTTTGACTTGAGGTATAACCTTGAAGCGTAGAATATGTTCCTTCTTATCCAAGATTTGAACAGGAACTTCTTCATACGTTAAATCTTCCGCTATTTCATCCGGTTCTAACTCAATAATGTGGTTCGGGTCTTTCACATATTTACGTAACATGGATATGTGAAAACGTTATGAACACGAGACATACTTAAGCAGAAAGCGAGTCTATAGGCCACGCGGCCCTACTCGATCGAGGATTAAAATGGGCCAATGAATCGAGGATTGAGCTTTCTCTCTTTTTCAAATCTCGTAACTCCTTTCCATGGAGCAACACGTAACAACACATGATCTCCAATATTGAATTCCACGTCCTTTCGATGAAGATCAACATAACTCTTTTGTAGATCTTGTGAGGTTTTTATACGTTGTCGGATCGTTTGAATCTTTTTCGTAGTCATACGTACCAAATCCGGTCCCAACAACCCTGCTTCACCCACCTCATCCCAGCATACTGGAGAACGACACTTTCTTCCATACAACGCCTTAAATGGAGCCATGCCAATACTTGTTTGATAACTGTTGTTGTAGGAAAACTCCACCAATGGTAAGAACTTATCCCAACTTCCCTTGAAGTCGAGGACACGTTGTCTTAATAAATCTTCAAGAGTTTGAATAGTCTTCTCGATCGATCCCGTCCGATCTCGAGGATGATATGCCGAACTAAATCGTAAGTCCGCGTGCCCATAGCTTTTTGCAAACTAACCCAAAATCGTGAAGTGAATCTTGGGTCTCGATTAGAAACTATGGATACCTTAAAGATACCATGCGATCTTCAATCTCGTTTATGTACACATACGAGCAAGACTTTCAAGTGTATAAGTTTCTCGTATTGGTAAGAAATGAGTAGACTTGGTCAATCTATCAACAATGACCCAAATTGCATTTATGCCTTGAGAAACCTTGGGAAGACCAGTAATGAAATCCATGATAATGTGCTCCCACTTCCATTCTTGAATTTCAAGTGGT
The DNA here is from genome assembly GCA_020205605.1 of Panax ginseng. Classification (NCBI taxonomy): domain Eukaryota; kingdom Viridiplantae; phylum Streptophyta; class Magnoliopsida; order Apiales; family Araliaceae; genus Panax; species Panax ginseng. Next base: position 101,742,368 of record CM035144.1, on the reverse strand, counting down.
TGCAATGGACCTTTTGGTACTTGATGCTTTGCCTTGACTCGTTGACAAGTTAAACACCTTGAGATAAACAGCGCTATCTCTCTCTTCATATTGCCCCACCAAAATGTATGTCGAAGATCATGATACATTTTGGTACTCCCAAGATGGATTGCAAACGGTGTGTTGTGTGCCTCCATCATGATTTTATACTTTAACTCATGGTCGTAAGCAACAGAAAGTCTAGAGTTGACTCGAAGTATTCCTTCTTCATCGATTCTTGCTTCCGGCATAGCACCTTCTTGCACTTTCTTCCTCATACGCATCAACTCCAGTCCAGTAGCTTGAAAGCGACTTTTAACTTTATCAATTAAAGCTCTGCTCTACTCAGATATTCGCCATCATCACACGGGTCCCTGAGTCTTTAACTCTATCTCCATCCTTTGCAAGTCACACAAAATGTGCCTTAGCGTTGACAATGTTGCACTTTTCGTGCCAGCGTATGATCTTCTACTCAACGCGTCGCCTACCACGTTCGCTTTTCCGGATAGTATTGGATGGTATGATCATAATCTTTCAATGGCATTCAAGCCAACGTCGTTGTTACATGTCGAGTTCCTTTTGAGTGAAGAAATATTTGGCGCTTTTATGATCCGTAAAGATCTCCACTTTCTCCCCATACAAGTAATGCCTCCAAATTTTAAGTGCAAAGACAACAAATGCTTGACTCTAGATCATGAGTAGGATAATTCCTCTCATATTTTTTGAGTTCTTAGAGGCATAAAGCTATGACTTTCCCATGTTGCATGAGAACACATCCTAACCCTTTGCCCGAAACATCACTGTAGATGACAAATCCATCCGAGCCAGATGGTATTGTCAGAACATGTGCTAAAATGAGTCTCCTCTTGAGTTCTCAAAAACTCTTCTCACATTCTTCGCTCCAACCGAATTTTGTATCTTTTCGAGTCAGCTAAGTTAGTGGAGTAGCGATTCGAGAAAATTCTTCCACGAATCTCCGATAATAACCAGCTAAACCGAGAAAGCTACGTACTTTGGTCACTGATTTAGGTTGCTCCCAGCTTTGAATAGCTTTAATCTTTACTGGGTCAACAGATATTCCATGACTTGATACCACGTGTCCAAGGAATGCTACTTCCTCAAGCCAAAACTAGCATTTCTTCAACTTGGCATAAAGCTTGTTTTCACGAAGCTTTTGGAGTATCTGCCTCAAGTGTTGCTCATGATCTTCACGGCTTTTGGAATATATGAGGATGTCATCAATAAATACTACCACAAAGTGATCTAAATATTCCTTGAATATTCAGTTCATCATATCCATGAAGGCAGCAGGAGCATTTGTTAATCCAAAAGACATGACTAGGAATTCATAATGCCCGTATCGAGTTCTGAAAGCCGTCTTTGGAATGTCATCGGTTCTAATCTTCAATTGGTGATATCTGAAACGAAGATCAATCTTTGAAAAAAATTTGGCTCCTTGCAACTGGTCAAACAGGTCATCAATACGTGGCAATGGGTTCCTATTTTTGATGGTGACATGATTCAACTCCCGATAATTAATACAAAGTCACATACTCCCATTTTTCTTCTTCAAGAATAGAACAGGAGCACCCCAAGGAGAAGTACTAGGACGAATAAAGCCAATGTCCAACAATTCCTGCAGTTGGGTCTTTAACTCCTCAAGTTCAATAGAGCCATTCGATATGGGGCTTTGGAAATGGGTTTTGTCTGGGGTTCAAGGTCGATACAAAATTCAATTTCACGCCTGGGGAAAGCCAGAAGTTCTTTGGGGAATACGTCGAAATTTATTAACAATAGAAATATCATTCAAAATTGACGTATTTTTGTTTAGATCCGTGATATGAGCTAAGAAAGCTTGACATCCATTTTTCAATAAATGAATAGCTTTATGGCTTGAGATGACAGCGATTGATTTTAATGGTTTGGTTTCTTGAATTTGCATAATAGGTTGGTTAGGAATATGAAAGCTAACAACCTTACGAAAACAATCAATTTTTGCATGATGAGTAGTTAACCAATCAATCCCTAGAATCACATCAAATGCAAGTATTTTCAAAGAAATAAGATCGACAGATAACGTGCGGGTGCCGATTTGAACTAAACAAGACTTATAAACAATGGATGTAATGAAGGTTTCTCCCAATGGAGTTTTAACAGATAAGTCAAAGTCTAATTTCTCCGGAGTCAAATTTAAACGTTGAGCGCAAGTAGGAGAAATAAAATAATGGGTAGAACCGGTATCAAATAAGGTATATACTTCGCTAGAGTTTATGATAAGTTTATCCGTGATGACCTCGTTCGGGTTCCTTGCTTTCTAGGAGGTCACGACAAACGCTCTCTCTTGAACTACGGGTTTTGTCTTGTCTGGGACGGCCTTTGATGCCTCCATCCCAGCTGGACTTGTCTTCGGTGCACATCAAAATCGGGCCAGGTGACCTTCTCTTCCATAATTATAACATGCTTTGGATGACATCGCGCAGTTTGGACTGATGTGTCCCTCTCCTCCACATTTGAAGCATATGATAGGTGGTCGTTCTCCTCCTTAACGACATGTGCTGATGTTGACGTCTTTCCATCATTGTTGAATCTCCTCTTCTTGAAATGTCCATTCTTATTGTTTTGGCCTCGATTACCACCAAGTGGTTACCATTTCTGTCTGGCTGATTCCTCCACGCTTGTTGTCACCGCTCGATGACTTCTCTCACCGGTATTATCATTTTCCAAATTGCTTCTCTTTTGGTTGGGTTGACTCATTATCGCGCTCCAATAATCGAGCCCTATTAACATCCCGAATACAAATACGCTTTACGAGATAAAATATCGACGATCTCGGGTTTCAAACCTCTTAGAAACATTCGCGTCATTCTCTCCTCATTATCAACCAAATGGGACGAAAACCGGATAACTCAAAGAACTTGGCTTCGTCATCGCGACACTACCATGTTGTTCTCGCTCCCGACTTGATGAATTCTACCTCTTTCATGTGACGAATACTTTCGTGAAAGTACTTGTCGTTGAATAGCTTCTTGGAACTTCTCCCAAGACATCTTCATGCAGTAGGTTGAGTACGCTTTACTGATTCTCACCAAGAATCCTCGCCGCTTGCGCAGCACATGAAGGTGGCAAGGAACTTTTGCTCTCGGAGCATCCCAAGACATCAAATATCTTGTTGATCTGCTTTATCCACGCCTCCGCCTTTTAAGTGGTTTTGGTTCTCCAAAAACTCCGGTGGTCCCAGCTCCTTGAATCGCTTATGCGGTGATCCGTCCGAGAGTTGCCAAAGTGTTTCCACCCGCATTTTGGACAGAGCCCGCTCTTGCTCGATGTCGCATGAATTGCATAAAGCCTCCGAACATTCCATCATTCATCATCCGTCCGTGTTGTTGTTTGCACGAGGATTGTCGCCTTCACGATGCACATTATCCTGATTATTGATCTGTGGAGACTCAACGGTCTCCTGTGCTCCATTGATGTTCTCAACATTCTTAGATGTCATTTTCAAATACTGCCACAAAACAAGGGTTAATTACCATATCACATATTATCCCTATACTCTGACCGACCAATTAAATACCAAATAAACTTAGGTAGGTCATACTAGTGAAGGAATTCGCCGTCTCTCCTCTCCTAGTTCTTGTCTCACATCTTAGCCAGGGATCATATCCCTAAACTTTGATACCAACTGTGATGCCCCCAAAATAGGTATACATCACCCATCTTGAGTCGCCAAATACATGGTACAAAATTTAAATACAACTTAATAATACAACTGTCGTGTAAAATATGACAAAATATACACTGAGAGTTTTAATAAGAATATTGTCATCTAGACAATATCTACACTCAAAAGAGTCCTCATTACATTTATTATCATTCTATTTAACAGAATAGTGAGGACTACTAATACTATCATCTGGATCGTCAATCCGTTCCCCGACTAGTCCCGGCTACGTTCTCATTTCCTGAAGAGAACAGTGAAAGAAAGGGTGAACTCAACTAGCCCAGTAAGAAATATTATGACTAAGATAATGCAGAATAAATTATCATTAGTTTTTAACAATGTTAAACTGATAAAATACAATAGACATCAAGTTTAACTGCAGCGGAATAAGAATCCATTAAAAGAGTCAAGTAGAGAATAAAATTTACTATCTTTTATGATTTAAAAGGTTTTTCATCACTTTTATCGCTGAGACTCAGCTTAATTAAATAATCCACATCATCCCTGCACTACGACTAAGGATATTCATTAGTATCACAACCATAAATTATCCATGCACTACGGGCCAATGATATTCGTGTATTCATCAATGGTCATGATCATGCCAACAACGGTCCATCAATGCACTACGGGCCAATGAGGACTTTTACCATATCATTTGTAACATTACGGTCATGATTATACCGAATAATCCCTAGTCATAATCATACCAAGTCCATCTATGCACTACAGGCTACAGATGACTTTCAACATTATATAAACATGAGGATAATGACAATGATATAAGAATTCAATAAAACAAGTTCAAGAATTAATTTATCCAGGAACCAATAACGTCCAAATTGTCAACATGAAACTTCTTTGTAGAGTAAAATTCAAGAATGCTCAGAAGAATATTTCCATAAAAAGATACTGGATGAAGCGCATATATCAAAGATATTCCTCTAATTTCATTGAGTATAAAAGCCAAAACTTTAACCAACCGAGTATAATAAAGAATGGAATAACAAAAGAAATCACCGTGCATGCGATGTATCAAGCATTGCAGACGTGTTATTCCAACGAGTAATAATAAATAATCTAACCGGTCATGCGTAACGCATGCATGTGATATTCCAAATGTAATAATAAATAATAGAACAAGGTCATGCGTAAACGCACAGACAAGATATTCTAACTGAATAATAAATAACGAAATCAGATCATGCGTAAACGTACAAACATGATGTTCCAACTGAATAATAAATAACGGAACCAGGTCATGCGTAAAGCACAGACAGGATGTTCCAACAGAATGATAAAGAATGGAATAACAAAATAATTTCACTATGTATGCGGTACTTCGCATAGACAGGTTGTTCCAACATAATAATAATGAAATAATAGAAGAATTTCACCAAGTATAGGGTAGTCCGCGTATACAGGTTATTCCAACAGAATAATAAAGAATGGAATAACAGAAGTTCTCTTCATGAATACAAAAGAAATAACACCCCTTACCTTAGAAATAAGAGTACTGGATATAGGAGTAGTGAAGTAGCAGAACACTTTTCTTATTTCTCTCTATAGTTTCTCTCTCAGAGAGTTTCAAAGTGAATTCATAAGAAATAATGAAGGAATGAGCTTCTATTTACGTAAGAATGGATGAAATAAGAATTAATTCATGAACTATCTGTATTGATTTACTTTTAATCGGATGGTCCATATTGATTTAATAAAATATTCTAATAAAATAAAATCTTTTAAATAAAATATAATATATTTTATTTATAATCTAATAAAACAAATAACTTTATAAAAGTATTCTGCTTTTATATAAAAAGATTTTACTATGCAAAAACACTATGCGCATCACTATGCAAACACTATGCATAATAAAATATAATATATTCTAATTATTGTCTAATAAAACAAATAATTTTATAAAAGTATTCTATTTTATATAAAGAGATTTTATTATGCAAAATACTATGCATAATAAAATATATTATATTCTAATTATTGTCTAATAAAACAAATAACTTTATAAAAGTATTCTATTTTATATAAAAAGCTTTTCTGCTTTTATTACATTAATAATACTAATAAAACAAAACTTATATATATATATATATATATATATATATATATATATATATATATATATATATATATATATATATATATATATTTTATCAACATTATTATAATTCATAATATTAATCGACTGTGTCTTTTCCAGGAAAGAGGGGGCTTTCCAATAAGGATTTCTCCCTATTGGCGCGCAATTAGGTGACCAAACCTCTCCTTAGCAGAACTTCTAGACATCGTTAATATTGTAAATAATAATATTAACAACTCTATCATCTCAATTATTGATTTAATATTATATCAAATATCGACAATAATTGAATCAAATAACGTGAGATACTATGCACAATTACTATAACAATAATTGAACAAAACTGAGTGACTTCTCACGTAAGCATCAATAATCAATACCGTGTGCTACTATGCAACCACGCGTATTACTATACTTTTAACACCGAGTGTTTCAACAGTTAACGGTAAAACTTCCGCCGTTATTTTTATAAAAAGATATTTTTATCGTTTTCTCAATCCGACAATAATTTTGTTGTGGGGTCCACCAATGATTGTGCCGTTATACGAATATTCTCTGTTTAAAATGAATATTCCCAACCAATCGAATATTATATAACAACTTGCGTACTTTGCAAAATTTATAAATATTACCCACAACTATAACATTATATCAAATTCATTCCATAATATTCAAAAATGATATTTATAGAAAAATCATTTTTATTCATAAAAGTTGGGGTCTTACATCTATCCAATGTACTATCTTGGGAAATTTTCCTACTTACCTTTAGTGCTCTTTTCATTTTATTTCGGCCTTGACATTTCTTAATGATATAGAAAGCTAGCTTGGTTAAATATCCTAGCCAAAGCATTTTATTTTCTCGCCAAATATGTATCTGTTTATTATGTTACTATTAAAGTGAAAATGCTGGTGTGTTGGCATTGACAAGAGTTGGGAGACGAACAGTCGTTCAGATTTCAGCTGTCTTTATGATTTTATTCTCTGTATTAGGTATATGCTAATACCTCTTGGTCTCACTAAAATATTTTATGTATGACTCTTATAAAATGAATTTGTCCTAAAGTGAAAATTATAACTAATGCTGGATTGTGATCTTGATGTTTCTGGAATCAGTCGCCAAGCCGACTAATTCTCTGTTTTCTTAGTTTCTCGTGTTGTCTTAATAATTATTTCTATAATTTTCTTAGTTTCTCATATTTCCTTATTTGATGCCTTTAACTAGGAAAATTTGGAGCAATTTTTGCATTAATTCTTTTGCCGATTGTAGCAGCTTTATACTGTGTGCTCTTCGGCTGCGTTTGTATGCATCTTCTTCTCTTTGATGCTTTATACTAAAAGTTGCTTCTGGTAGATTGTGAAATCCTAAATTCTAAGGGTTGGTGAAATGGAAGAGGCCAAGATACGCTGTTTCCACTCCCCACTTGGGGATGAACATACATTCCAAATAAAAAATGAAAAATCAGAAATCCTTGAGCAAACATTAAAAAAGAGTTGCTAGGTTTCCATTAAGATATTCTTCACAATGAAACTCAAAATATATAATTCTATAACAGAAAGAAGTAGCTTTCAATGTGGTTTACATCACTTGGAAACTTTAAATAAGCAAATTACCCATTTTTATCCATCATCCTCCAATATACATAGGCGGCAATCACTGGTAGCTAGCTTCTATAGTAACCATCACACTTGAACTAACTTTGGTTATATGATGTCAGCAGTTGGCTTTGAGTGCTACTTGAGAAAAACACGTCCAGGTTTTGGTTAGTTAATTGCTCTGGCTTCATGTTTTTCATGTTGCGCAACATCAGTACCAGGTCAGATTTGGTATCCTTGTGATTTGGTATCTTTGTTGAATATTAAATTTGTTGTTCTTTTATTTCAGTGGGATAAGGCATGTGGATTAATGTACACACAAGAACAAATTGACGAAGTACGGGATGAGTGGGCAACGTATGCGAGCAGCTACATGTAGAGCGTCGAGTTAACGGTGAATATGTTAGATGAATGTACGTATTTTGGGAGAACTAGGCTTTTTTGCACATGCTTAGGTAGTAGCTTTATTTTATGGATAGTTTGGTTTATTTTGTGGATGCATGTAATCAAATTCACAATTCAATATAGTAGTAATTTATATTGAAAAGTGAATTTGAGAAGCATATATGGATAATTTGGTATATATTTTGTGGAGTAGTAATTTGAAACTGTAAACGAATGGTATTATTGGAATGTATTTTGAATGGTTGATACATTTTGGTTTTAAATTTAAATGAGAATTTAGACCTTTTAGCTATATATCATGACATTAGCATATTGCAGGTGCATTGGTAATATAGGTGAACCACAACTTTTTTTTTCTTTTTTTTTCTTTATCTACAACATTTTAAAAATGTTGTATATTTGTATAAATAAATGACACCTTCTAAACGTTGTATAAATTGGTTAAAAACGTTGTCTGATATATTAAACTACAACGTTTTTATCCAGAAAACGTTGTGGAATCATACCTTCTACAACATTTTTAAGCATCTACTAATTTATGGAAAACAAATCTATAACATTTTTTTTCTTAAAAAACGTTGTGTAAGGGTGTCAAATAGATGACACCCTTAACCACGATATTTTTCTGACTTAAACCACAACGTTTTTTTCGCGTTATCTATTTACTATTTTGTAGTAGTGGGAGGAAGAGTAATAGAATTAAAATGAATCAGAAATCAAATAAAAAAAGTGATGATACACCAATTGTGATTGGGGACTCGGATAGTAGTGATGCACAAAGTGATGGTGAAATATTAAGTAGTGATGAAGAATTATTAGAGGCTAGGAGGAGTTGCAAGGAGTACAAAAGCAGATATGGCTAGAGTTGAAACAGAGGCAGGTGACAAAACAAACTTTGTTGATGGGGATGTAGGTGATGGTAATACTAAAGGTGTTGAGGGTGATGTTGGGGGGGGGGTCAAGGTGAGGAGGCTGAAGAAATTGGGAATGAGGGAGATGATGAAGGGGCAGAAGTTGGTGAGGCTGATGGTGATAAAGTTTAAGAAGGTGTAGAGGCTGAGGGTGATAGAAATAGTGAGGGAGATAATCTCAGTGACTCTGATGATGACAGTGATTGACACAGTGAGTATGTGGACAGTGATGTATTAAGGTCCCCCTCAGAAAGTAGTAAAGATGAGAACCTTTGTTTTGTGGGTCCCCTTGTAAAAAAGAAAAAGCTAGAACAATGTGATGTTTTTAACCCAAAAACAAAGAGAAAGCACATAAAGTTTGCGCACTATCAGATTTTTACCAATTTTAAGGAATTCAAGACTTCCATCAGAGACTATTTAATTGCTAATGGAAGGAAGTTGTGGTACAAGGTAAACGACAAGGAAAGAGTGCAGGTTAGGTGTGATAAGGTCTGTCCTTGGAAACTGTGGGTCAGTTATATTCAAGGGACTGAGAATGTGGAAATAAAGTCAATACTGGACACATATAATTGTGTGTATAGTTTTAAAAATAAGTTGGCAAACACCAAATTTTTGGCAGAGTTTTATGGAAAGAGGATAAAGAAAAATCCAAACTGGAGGTTGAAGGACATGCAAGAAGAGATTAAAATAAGTTGAAATTGGATGTAACACTTGTGAAGTGTATGAGGGTAAGGAATTTAGCTTTGGCAAGTATACATGCAGTTATGAAGGAACATTATTCAAGGGTTTGGGATTTTGGGGCAGAGATTATGAGAAGTAACAAAATGAATACAATCAATATCAAAATCACTAGGCTTAATCCTGAAGATGAGGTCAGGTTCAAGAGATTTTATGTTTGCTATGACAGCTTAAAGAAAGCTTGGAGAGGGGGTTGTAGGCCAATTCTTGGCTTGGATGGTTGTTTCTTAAAAACTGTATGTGGGGTCCAATTATTATCTGCTGTGGGAAGGGATGGGAACAATCAAATGTTCCCTCTAGCTATGGCTGTTGTAGAGACTGAAAATGGTGACTGTTGGAGATGGTTTTTGGAGTTATTGGCTGATGACCTTTGTCTTGGTGAAGGCTACGGATTTACTATAATCAGTGACCAACAAAAAGTATATGTACTATAAATGTCTCTGTTTTACTAATTGCATATGTTTTACTAACTAATTTTGTGTTGTACAGGGTTTGAAGAATGCCATATGTGAACTGCTTCCTCATGTTGAACTAATTTTGTGTTTTACTAACTAATTTTGTGTGACCTTATTCAGTTCTCTGTAGTCTATGCAGAGTCGCATTGTTCCATCCTTCTTCTTCACAAATAAAACCGGCTCTCCCCACTGTGATACGCTTGGTTGGATATACTTCTTGTCCAAGAATTCTTATAGTTGGACCATCAATTCTTTCATCTCTACTGGGTATTTATTGATGCGGTGCCTTCGATATTGGAGCCGTTCATGGAGCCAAATCAATTACAAACTCAACTGCTCTATCTGGAGGAAGTCCTGGAAAATCATCCGAAAATACGTCTGCGAAATCTCTCACTACCGGTATCTCATCTATTTTCAATTCTCTTCCGACTATCGACTATGTAAGCTAGATATCCTACACATACCTTGCTTTAACAACCTCCCCCGGCTGCATCATCGCCGACACAACTCGCTTGTCTGGCGACTTGTTACCATAAAACACAACCTTTGTGAGTCATAAGGTTAATACGCTTCTTCCGCAAATACCATTATCGCCCCAATTGGATAACCAATCCATACCCAAAATAACATTGAATTCCCCAAGTCGGATAGGGATAAGATCTACGCTCATGGTATTACCCTTAATATCTACTCTACGCTTCTTGTGCACATACTTATGAGGATTATTTCTCTATTCGCAATTTCTATGTTCATGGGGTATTCTAACTCATCCTTAAACAATTCTAAGTTCTTAGCAAAAAGTCATCGGTTATAAAATGAGCAAAGCAAAGCACCCGAATCAAATATTACATAAGCATTAACTTTATTGATCGGAATGATACCGACACCACATCGCGAGATCGCATCGCATCTTGCATACCATGTTGAACGCTCGGGTCCGCTTACGATTGGTTGTGGTTGGTCCTGTAATGGTCAGAGTGCTTCAACCAGTATTTCCTTTATTTCCTCCTAAACTCGTCCCTCCCGATCCCTTCTTAGGACAATCTCTTGCAAGATGGTCCTTTGAGCCACAAGTGAAACATGCACCCTTCTTTGGGTTCAGACAGTTTGGTGATATGTGGCCTTCCTGACCACAATTATAGCACACTCGCTTCCCTTTCATACAAACTCCTAGATGAGTTTTCCCGCAGGTTGGGCATGCTTCTATCTTCTTCTTCGCCTCCCCCGTTGACTTCCGTATTTACGAATTTTCGAGACCACTTCCCTTTCGATCGTGATTACCCCAAAGATTACTCCCACCAATTTTTTTGTTACCTTCATTCTCACTTTTCTTCTTCTTCTGATCCTGATTGTACTTAGTTACCGCATCGCTTCCACCTTCAGCGAGTATGGCCTTCTCTAACACTCTCGCCAAAGTGTTCAATTGGAACATTGACACTTTGCTATACAACCAAGGCTTCAGTCCCTGTTCGAATCGTCTTGCCTTCCTCTCGTCGGTGTGCACTTGGTATGTGGCGAACCTAGCCAACTCGTTAAACCTTGCCGCGTAATCAGCTACTGACATACTCCCTTGTTTCAACTCTAGAAACTGAATTTCCATCTGATTTTGTGAACTTGCTGAAAAGTACATCTCGAAGAACATCTCTTTGAATCTTTCCCAGGGTACTACACCTTCACCTCCCCTCACTTTGTTTGCCTGCCACCAATAACTGGCTTTGAACTTTAGCATAAACATTGCATACGCGATTTTCTGATCTTCCCTTACTCGAGCGACGTCGAACACCTTCTCTATCTCCATTACCCAGTTTGAGCTTGGATTGGGTTTATGGAACCCTTAAACTCTGGGTCATCCCACACCGCCAAGTCCTTGAACGAGGTGTTTGGTGGAGCTTGTATCGATCATTAATTGCCCTCAATTAAAAGGTTCACCATTCACGAATGAGGTTAGCATTGGTGTCGTTATTATTCATTGGTTCCTCTTGTGCTTCTTGTCGGTTTTGTCTTCTTCTTCTAGCGTATATTTCTTGTTAAGAATATACGCTTATTAGATCTTTATTCAATCCCTTAAACATTTAAGACTTAACTAAACATTTAATCATAACTCACTTAACACATTAATTCAAATAAACTCTAACATTTTCATTAAATTCAAAAGTTTTAACATCAAAAGATAGCATCACTGCTATTTACATCCACTATCCTGAGAATAAGAATCTACAGGATTTAAAACATCAGAATATTCCTTTGTTTATAAACACATCGAAATTTACATCATTAACTATCAAATAGTTTTCACATAATTAAACTAATACTATCACTGCCTATTAAGACGTTGGATAGCCTTGCCACGTTCTTCTTCCATAATACGAGACATCGTCCTACGATCAAGCATGTATGATGGTAGACCTTCAAACTGGATTGGGTATTTCATAACTCGATCCTGGGCCGTATCCATTACATTGTGAAATGTAGAGTATGTCTCCTGCTTAGCCTTCTTTACACTGGCAATCATCTTCTCATGAGATCAAGACGACGCCATTGTCTTACCCAAATTCCTTTTTGCTAATGCCAATCTCTCCGAGCTTTCTTTCAGATCTTTCTTCAACTTTTCTATTTCATGACTTACTTATCCTCAATTTGACCTTCTCGTGAACTGTGATCCCACTCCACGCTTCCTAAACGTGTGAAGAGTCACAATCTCTATCCCTCTCGCTTTAATAGTAATCACCGACTAACCGCCTCCAACAGATCCGGACAAGATCCTGCAACTCTATGTTACGATCATAAAGTGCATCATACATCTCAAAGATCAATGGAGTTCGGTGGGAACTCATCTTCCTCCTCTTCTTCCTCTTCCTCATCGTAATCCTCCTCTGGATCTGGCCTCGTGCTCATGCTCCCGACCGAATAAAGATGATCAATGGAGATGACTCTCTCTGTATCACTTGCTCTCGACGACATGAATGTCTCTGGCTCCTCCTCCGTGGGTACTCGGGGTTCCTCCTCCCCACTTGACTAGCTCCTCCAACATCGACATCCCGACAAAGAAATTTTAAGTTTTAGTTACTAATCCGTATAATGAACACATAGATTAACACATAAGCACATAAAGTCTTTTATTATCTTCAATGAATTCAGAAATTCATTTCTTAGAACTCAATAAGAGTTTACCATCACTATGTTCTCAATATCCTACAAGGCTACTACCTAAGGTTGTTCCCCCACCTAAGGTTCATAACTTACATTGATACTAACTCAGGACACCCCAAATCCGGTACTTCCATTTCCACAGGATTTGGTGTTCACTGTACAAACATCATGTATCTATCTACCCATAAATAAATACAAACCATGCAATAAATAGAATAAATAATAAACCTCCCCTTATGGGGTTACATTAACTGCATAATAAATAAATCTCAGGTTACTCTAACCTTAAAACATCTGTGCGGAAAACATAAACAAATAAGTCTTAAATAACATCAATTCGAATCATCATTACATAACCATAATAATAAAACAGTCTTCATTACTTGCTAATCTTGCCCTTGCCCTTACTAGTGGAAGGTTCGTCTGCTCTTTCGTTCTTAACTGCAATGTTATTATTACGCAAGAGTGAGCACGATTGCCCACAAGTATAACAATATAACAAATGACTAATAATAACATGCGAATGAATTAACAACTTCTGATATAAAGCTCAACTTTTGAATCAAGAATGAATAACAAGAATCAAAAGAACTTCTGAGGGTCATAAGACCTTGAACTATGTCCTAGGTTGTCAAGTGTTTATACTTGAAACCTTTAACAGTCATAAGACTATGGACTCTTCTTCTCGTACTTAGGGGGATCAGCCCTTAGTACCATACTGTGCACAATATCTTAACGCTAACGCATAAGTAATCCCTTATACAGGGTTGTTCATCTCAGTTTGACATTCAAGTCCGCACCAAAGGAAGTTTGGTTTGGATAATTCATCAAGGGTTCTGAAATTTAGAATGCTCATCAACTATGGACTAGTCGAATCATTAAGGGTTCGCTAGTCTAACAAGGTTTAACAATAACTGATAACTTAACTTGAATAGAATCTCAAAAGGTATACAATAGAATAAGTATTGTATAACAGCATCATGCTTGAAAGATTTATAACAAAACAGACTTAGTCAATAATAATGAGAACTTGCTCAATGTAGAAAGGTGAATTAATCAACTTATATAACGACGAAGTAGGTTAGGAAACTTGCCTTGTGCGTAGATTACACGTTAATAAAACTCGTTCTTTGATTTAAATCCTACATATCATTCATGTTCACAATACCAATCAATCATAATGTACTAAACACCACAAGTTATTCTTTGTCTAACTCGAGTCTATGACTATACTTAGTCAATTACTACACTTATTGTCAAAAATTAAGACTTCACAAACAATAAGCTAACTATGCATTTGATCATTAAATTCACACGAAATTGTGTTATGGACATGTTAAGAATTTATTCTAACACCTCATCATATGTCTAACAAGTTTTTATAATCATTAGACTAAGTTGCTATCACATTTCTATACTTGAACACTTAAAAAAATATTTTACGGACAATCATAAGTGGTATTTGTACCACTTCTAAACTTATTCTTATTCTCGGCATGGCATGCCGCAGGCACTGCCACTTAGGTTCTTGAAAATTTGCAATATGCAGGGATTTGAATACAGGGGAGTTGGTAGCCATACGCCATGAGACTCAGCTTCGATTATGCAATTATTCGAAAATTGCGAGTAACATGGCTAAAAATTTCTAATCAACTTATTTTTACACGAATTTAGACATACCCACATGCTAGAATTCATATATAATCAATACTAAACATTTATGGAGTGATTTTAACCCATTAAAACACATAATCACATAATTAAATTAAGCAAATTGTACTGTTCTTGATGTTCTTGAAGTTTTGAACATAAATCCTAAAATTCAACACAACGGATTCGTTATAAAACCAAATCCAACCATTCAAATTTTGTTTTGTTCGTTTTATCATGCATAATCACATATAAGTGGAAATTTTGTAGAAACATTTATGGTTAGCATATTAAAATTACGTATAAGGGCCATATGGCCAAATAACATACTCTGTAAATTTTTGAAACAACAAGTCATAATATTATGAAACTTATGATATGGAATCATATACAATATATATAAAACATGCTATGCTACATGAATTATTACATATATCCTTAACATAGTTTCCCAATTTATAGAGATTCACAGAAAGTATGAAAGCCATTTTTCATAAAAACTATATGACGTAAAAAGAATTGGGTTGAAGAGATTACCCAAGCGTAGAATTAATAGAAGATAAATTCCTTCTCAAATGACTCACAATCCTTTTAACAATCTCTGAATTCTCAACTCTTTCTTTGTATCGCTCTCTGTGAGTGCTTAGCCAGACTTAGAACAATAATAGAAAAGAAGAGGAAGATGTATACTAAATAAGAAGATCGACGATTGTGGAGGTCGGGCCATACTATCATGGTAATCGCTCCCAACCCCATTAGTGCCATGTTTGTTTAGCTAGAAAAAAGGTTTAAAACCATTTGTTTTCATAAAACCTTATTATATAGTTTAAATAATGTCACACTCCTTTATAAAATAATTCTAATATCTTATTTAATTTATTTTAAATAAAATATAATAATTTCTCATTAATGCACATAGTCACATAATTAAATTTCTCATTTAATAATAATATCAAATTATTAAATCTCTAATTAATAATTAAATTAATTAAAAATAACATTAAGTTTATTAAATATTTCTTTTAATATAATAAGCTCACATAATCACATACTTGAATAATAAAATTCTCCACATTAATTTAATAAATATAACACATATAATTAAATTAATCTACCACAACTTCATCAATTAATTATTTAATCTAATAATTAATTCATCGAAAATATTTATTTAATCCAATAAATATTAAAAATTAAATTACAAAGTCTCGGTTGTCACAGGGAAGCTGCATGTGTAACTCATGATCAAGCATATAAGAGAGCAATGAGTGAGATTAAGAGGCTTTCTGGCCCTGCACATGATAAGATTGTGGAGCATGATCCAAAGGTTTGGTCTAAGGCTAATTTTGGCACTCATTCAAAGGCTGATAATGTTAAGAATAACATGTCAGAATGCTTCAATGCTTGGATTATCAAAGCTAGGTACATTTTTACTAACTTACTACAAATTGTATTGTATTATTCTTGAAATACAATCAAGTTACACAAGTCAAATGCATTTTTACACTTACTCTTATATCAATATTTTCTAGGTACATGCCAGTTCTAACAATGCTTCAGGAAATTCAAGATCAAATCATGGTTAGATTGTAAGACCCCAACTTTTATGAATAAAGATTAATTTATCTTGAATTATGTTTTGGAATATTATGGTGTGGATATAATATAATGTTATAGTTGTAGGTAATATTTATAAAATTTTCAAAGTAAGCAAGTGGTTATATAATATTCGATTAGTTGGAGAATATTCGTACGACGGTACAATCATTGGTGGACCCCACAACGGAAGTATTGTCGTAGTAAGAAAACGATAGAATTATCTTTTTATAAAAATAACGGCGGAAGTATTATCGTTAAAACTGTTGAACTACCCTAGTAGTAAAATACAAGAATACGCTGTGGTTGCATAAGTAGCACACTGTATTGATTATTGATGCTTATGTAAGAAGTCACTCAGTTATATTTAATTATTGCTACAATAATTGCTGCATCACATCTCTCATATTATTGATTCAATTATTGTCTCAGTATCATATGCATAATATGTTATATTATTAAATCAATAATTGAGACAACAAAGTTGTTCATATTATTAAATTGCAACATTTACAATGTCTAGAAGTTCTGTCAAGGAGAGGTTTGGTCACCTAATTGCGCGCCAATAGGGAAAAATCCTTATTAGAAAGCCCCCTCTTTCCTGGAAATGACCTGGTTGTTAAATATTGTGAGTTGTAATATTAATGATGAATAAGTCGTGTTGATTAAAGATGAAATTGATAGTTCCATTGTGTGGGAATTATTAGTGTTAGTAGAAATCGATATTTATTTCGATAATTATTAATGTCTAGAGGTTATATTGTTTACTCGGATATTTGAGACACTTTTCGTGTCGGAATACTATTCACAAGTTACTATTCACGAGTTACTATTCATGAGTTACTATTCACAAGTTACTATTCACGAGTACTATTCACGGGGTACTATTCACCCGAACAATATATTTATTTTCGGTCCAAATCATTTTTTGGTACAATATTATTCCATGAGGAGATGTGCTAATTTTACAGACCGTTGGTTGAAGTTATGAATCAATATGGACCGCTGGTGAAAAGTTATAATAGTGAATCAATATGGATCGCTGGTTTAAAGTTTTAATAGTAAATCAGTATGGACCGTTGCTTTAAGTTTTAATAGTAAATTAATATGGATCGTCCATTTAAAAGTAAATCAATCTGGACCGTTCATGAATTAGTTACTATTCAGTCCAGTCTCCTATAAATAAAAGCTCATTCCTTCATCATTTCTTACGAATTCACTGAAACTCTTAAGAGAGAAATTATAGAGAAAAAGAAGAAGAGAAGTCTGCTACCTCACTTTTCCAATATCCAGTTCTTCTAAGGTAAGGGGTATTATTTCTTTCATATTCATGAAGAGAACTTCTGCTATTCCATTCTTTATTATTCTGTTGGAATAACCTGTATACGTGGACTACCCTATACTTGGTGAAATTCTTCTGTTATTTCATTCCTTATTATTCTATTGGAATAACCTGTTTATGGGAAGTACCGCATACATGGTGAAATTCTTCTATTATTCCATTCTTTATTATTATGTTGGAATAACTTTGTTTTATCAAATCTACCGCATACATGGTGAAATTCTTCTATTATTCGGTTCTTTATTATTCATATAATATCATATACGTGCACTTCACGCCTTTACTTCGGTTTCATTATTTATTATTTTATCGGAATAACTTTATCGTGTGGTTTATCGCATGCATGGTGATTTCATTGTTATTCCATTCTTTATTATTCGCTTGAATATCCTCATGCAATGCGTTTATCTTTACCGGTTCCATTATTTATTATTCTGTTGGAATAACTCGTGCATGCGGCTCATCCCATGCATGGTGATTTACATTGTTATTCCATTCTTTATTATTCTGCTTAATATCCTCACATGCGTGCGTTCTGCCGGGACTGGTTTCATTATTTATTATTCTGCTGGAATAACTCATCTGCATGCGATCTATCGCATGCATGGTGATTTCGCTGTGTTATTCACATCTTTATTATTCTCATTTGGAATATCCCCGCTTGATGCAATTTTGCACGACTGGTTCCATTATTTATTATTCCGTTCTTTATTATTCTCGTTTAATATCCTCGCATGGTAAATCCATCTGTTATTCCATTCTTTATTATTCTGTTGAATAACTCGCTTACATGTGGATTACCACATGCATGGTGAATGATCCTTTATATTCATTCCTTATTAAATTGTGGAAATGATCTGTATACGTGAATTACCGCATGGCGGGTGAAAATCCATTTGCAGTTTCATATACTCTATTATACTCAGTTGGTTAAAGTTTTGGCTTCTATACTCCATGAAATTAGTGGAATATCCTTGATATTTACGCTTCATCTAGTATCTTTTCATGGAAATATTCTTCTGAGCATTCTTGAATTTTACTCTACAAAGAAGTATTCTGTTGACAATTTGGACGTTGTTGGTTCTTGGATAAACTAATTCTTGAACTTGTTTTTATCTAATTATTATGTCATTGTCATCATCCTCATGCTTATATTGTGATTAAAGTCATCTTTGGATTACGTGCATAGATGGACTTAGTATGATTATGACCAGGGATCATTCGGTATAATCATGACCGGTAATGTTATAAATGATATGGTAAAAGTTCTCAGTGGCCTATAATGCATTTATGGACAGTTTTTGGGTATGATTATAACCAGGGATTGTTCGGTATAGTCATGACCATTGATGATTTAATGAATATCCTTGGCCGTGTAGTACGAGGATGATTAGATGATGTGTTTTATTTATTGTTTGAGTCTCAACGATAAAAATTGATGAAAACATTTTAAACCATAGAAGATAGTAGATTTTATTCTCTACTTGACTCTTCTAATGGATTGCTTATTATACCTGCAGATTAAACTTGATGTCTATTGTATTTTATCGCTTTAACATTGTTGAAGACTAATGATAATTTATTACGCATTATCTTAGTCATAATATTTCTTCTTGGGCTAGTTGAGCTCACCCTTTCTTTCACCGTTTTCTCTTGAGAAAATGAGAATATAAATTTGGGACTTAGCCTGGGAAAGGAGTGATACCCGAGGATGATAGCATTAGTAGTCCTCACTATTACTCGTTAAATAGTGTGACAATAAATGTAATGAGGACTCCTTTGAGTGTGGATATTGTCTAGATGACAATATTCCTATTAAAACTCTCGGTTTATGTATTGTCGATATATTACCTACTCATTGTATTATTAAGTTGTATTTGTATTCTTGTACCATATATTTGGCGACTCAAGATGGGTGATGTATACCTATCTTTGGGGGCATCACAATTGGTATCAAAGCTTGGGGATATGATCTCCATCCAATGAGATGTGAGGCAAGAACTAGGAGGGAGAGCGGGGAATTCTTCTTCATTAGTATGACCTACCTAAGTTTATTTGGTATTTAATTGGTCACGTAGTATAGGGATAATATGTTATATGTTAATTAACCCTTGTTTTGTTTCAAAGATTTGAAAATGGCATCCAAAAATGTTGAGATAAGCAATGAAGCATGTTAGACCGTTGAGTCACCAACGATGAATGCCCAGGGTAATGTGCAATAGGAAGACAATAATCCTCATGAAAACAATTACACCGATGAAATGGTGTACGATGGGATGTTCAGAGGCTTTATGCAATTTATGCAACATCAAAGAAGGCGCTCTCTCGTCCAAAATGCGGTGGAAACATCGACAACTCATGATTTGGGTCACCGCTAAGCGCTTCAAGGAGCTGACCACCGGAGTTTTTGGAGATCCAAAACCACTTAAGGCAGAGACGTGGATAAAACAGATCAACAAGATATTTGATGTCTTGGGATGCTCCGAGGAGCAAAAGGTTCCCTTTGCCACCTTCATGTTGCTTGCCGAGGCATATTACTGGTGGGAATTTGTAAAGCGTACTCAACCTGCCGCACTGAAAATGTCTTGGGAGAAGTTCCAAGAGCTGTTCAACAACAAGTACTTTCCTGAAAGTATTCTTCACATGAAGGAGGTAGAGTTCATCAAGCTTGAGCAAAATAATATGACCGTGGCGCAGTACGAAGCTAAGTTTGCCGAGTTGTCTCGGTTTGCGTCCCACTTGGTTGATAATGAGGAGAGAATGACGCGGATGTTTCTAAGAGGTTTGAAACCTGAGATACGTCAATACCTTATCTCTCATAAATTGTGTTTTTATTCAGATGTTGTGAATAGGGCTCAGTTATTGGAGTGCAATAATGAGTCAACCCAACCAAGAGAGAGCAGCCAACAAGTCAATAATACCAGTGGTAGCAGTCATCGAAGCGGTGACAACAAATGTGGAGGGAATCAACATGCCAGAAATGATAACCACTCGGTGGTAATCATGGCCAAGACAATAGGAGTTGAAAGTTCAAGAAGAAAGGTTCAAAGAAAGATGGAAAGACGTCAAGACCAAAGACCCGTTGTTAAGGAATGAAACGACCATCCGGTCGTTATGTTACAAATATGGAGGGGAAGGACACATAAGTCCAAACTGCACGATGCAGTCCAAAGTATGTTATAATTGTGGAGAAGAAGGACACCTAGCCCGATTTTGTCGTGCACTAAAGTCAAATCCAGCTGGGACGGTGGCTCCAAAGGCGGATACGAACAAAACAAAGTTGGTGGTTTCAGGGAGGGCATTTTTCGCGACTTCTCAAAAAGCGAATAACCCGAACGAAGTTAGCACGGGTTAGTTAATTATAAATTTTTGTGAAGTCTATACCTTATTAGATACCGGTTCTACCAATTCTTTTATCTCTCTTGCTTGCGCTCAATGTTTAAATTTGACTCTGGAGAAATTAGACTTTGATTTATCTGTTGAAACTCTGTTAGTAGAAACCTTCATTACATGTGTTATCCAAGTTTTGGATGATAGTCACAGTTTTGAATGATATTTCTATCGTTAATAAATTTCCTGACGTATTCTCGAAGAACTTCCTGGCCTACCCCAGAGCGTGAAATCGAATTTTGTATTGACCCCAGAATAAAACTCATTTCTAAAACCCTCAAATATTTCTTCAACTAAAATGAACGTATCATGCGCCAAAGACGTTGGCTCGAGCTGTTAAAGATTACGATTGTACCATTCAATACCATCGTGGGAAAGCAAACATGGTAGCTGACATGTTGAGTAGAAGATCGTATGCGTTTACGGGTGCGATGTTGTTAACACAAAAACCCATTTCGTATAAATTACAAGTGATGAAGATAGAGTTAAAGACTCTAGGGACCCACGTGAAGATAACGAATATACGAGTAGAATCGACTTTAATCGATAAAGTTAAAGTCGCTCAAGCTACACACCCGAAGCTGATAAATACGAAGAAGAAGGTTCAAGAGGGCGTTATTTTAGAAGCAAGAATCGATGAAGAAGGAATACTTCGAGTCAACTACAGACTTTGTGTTCCTAACGATTCTGACTTAAAGTATAAAATTATGATGGAGGCGTACAACACACCGTTTGCAATCCATCCTGGAAGTACCAAAATGTATCGTGATCTTCGACATACATTTTGGTGGAGCAATATGAAGAGAGAGATAGCGGGGTTTATCTCAAGGTGTTTAACTTGTCAACGAGTCAAGGCGGAACATCAAGTGCCAAAAGGTCCATTGCAACCACTTGAAATTCCAGAATGGAAGTGGGAGCACATTACCATGGATTTCGTTACTGGTCTTCCCAAGGTTTCTCAAGGCATAGATGCGATTTGAGTCATTATTGATAGATTGACCAAGTCTGCTCATTTCTTACCGATACGAGAAACTTATACACTTGAACGTCTTGCCAGTATGTATATAAACGAGATTGTAAGATTGCATGGTATGCTAAGATCCATAGTTTCTAATTGAGACCCAAGATTCACTTCAAGATTTTGGGTTAGTTTGCAAAAAGCTATGGGCACGGATTTACGATTTAGTTCGGCATATCATCCTCAAACGGATGGACAGTCAGAAAGGACTATTCAAACTCTTGAAGATTTATTAAGACTCTGTGTCCTTGACTTCAAGGGGAGTTGGGACAAGTTCTTACCATTAGTGGAGATTTCCTACAACAACAGTTATCAAGCAAGTATTGGCATGGCTTCGAGGCGTTGTATAGAAGAAAATGTCGTTATCTAATATGCTGGGATGAGGTGGGTGAAGCAACGTTGTTAGGACCGGATTCGGAACATATGACTACGGAAAAGATTCAAACGATCCGACAACGTATAAAAACCTCACAAGATCGACAAAAGAGTTATGCTGATCTTCATCGAAAAGACGTGGAATTCGATATTGGAGATCATGTGTTGTTACGTGTTGCTCCATAGAAAGGAGTTACAAGATTTGGAAAGAGAGGAAAGCTCAATCCTCGATTCATTGGCCCATTTTTAATCCTCGATCGAGTAGGAACTGTGGCCTATAGACTCGCCTTACCGCCAAGTATGTCTCGTGTTCATAATATTTTTCACATATCTATGTTAGTTAAATATGTGAAAGACCCGAATCACATTATTGAATTAGAACCGGATGAGATAGAGGAAGATTTAACGTATGAAGAGTTACCTGTTAAAATCTTGGATAAGAAGGATCATATTCTACGCTCCAAGGTTATACCTCAAGTCAAAGTTTTGTGGAGAAACCACGATGTGGAAGAAATGACCTGGGAGTTAGAATCTGAGATGATTTCAAGATATCCTCACCTCTTTGATATACCAGGTACGTGCCCTAATTTCGAGGACGAAATTTCATAAGAAGGGGAGGTTGTAAAACCCCAACTTTTATGAATAAAGATTAATTTCTCTTGAATTAAATTTTTGACTATTATGATGTGGATATAATATAATGTTATAGTTGTGGGTAATATTTATAAAATTTGTAAAGTAAGCAAGTGGTTATATAATATTCGATTGGTCGGGGAATATTCGGCATAATCATTGGTGGACCCCACAACGGAAGTATTGTCGTAGTAAGAAAACGATAGAATTATCTTTTTATAAAAATAATGACGGAAGTATTATTGTTAAAACTGTTGAACTATCCGGTAGTAAAAGTACAGTTATATGCGTGGTTGCATAGTAGCACATGGTATTGATTATTGATGCTTACGTAAGAAGTCACTCAGTTATATTCAATTATTGCTACAATAATTACTGCATCACATCTCTCATATTATTGATTCAATTATTGTCTCAGTATCATCTGCATAATATGTTATATTATTAAATCAATAATTAAGACAACAAAGTTGTTCATATTATTAAATTGCAACATTTACAATGTCTAGAAGTTCTGTCAAGGAGAGATTTGGTCACCTAATTGTGCGCCAATAGGGAGAAATCCTTATTAGAAAGCCCCCTCTTTCCTGGGAACGACCTGGTTGTTAAATATTGTGAGTTATAATATTAATGATGAATAAGTCGTGTTGATTAAAGATGAAATTGATAGTTCCATTGTGTGAGAATTATTAGTGTTACTAGAAATTGATATTTATTTCGATAATAATTGATGTCTAGAGGTTATATTGTTCACTCGGGTATTTGGGACACTTTTCGTGTCGGAATACTATTCACGAGTTACTATTCATGAGTTACTATTCACGAGTTATTAGTCATGATTTACTATTTATGAGTTACTATTTACGAGTTACTATTCACGAGTACTATTCACGGAGTACTATTCACCCGAACAATATATTTATTTTCGGTCCAAATCATTTTTGGGTACAATATTATTCCATGAGGAGATGTGCTATTTTTTACGGCTGGTTGGTTGAAGTTATGAATCAATATGAATTTCTTTGGTGGAAAGTTATAATAGTGAATCAATCATGGACTCACCGGTGGAAAGTTATAATAGTGAATCAATATGGATCATTGGTTTAAAGTTTTAATAGTAAATCGGTATGGATTGTTGCTTTAAGTTTTAATAGTAAATCAATATGGACCGTCTGCTTAAAAGTAAATCAATCTGACCGCTCATGAATTAGTTACTATTCACCCATTCTCCTATAAATAAAGCTCATTCCTTCATTATTTCTTACGAATTCACTGAAACTCTTGAGAGAGAAATTATAGAGAGAAAGAAGAAGAGAAGTTTGCTACTTCACTTTTTCAATATCCAGTTCTTCTAAGGTAAGGGGTATCATTTCTTTCGTATTCATGAAGAGAACTTCTGTTATTCCATTCTTTATTATTCAGTTGGAATAACCTATATACGTGGACTACCCTATACTTGGTGAAATTCTTCTGTTATTCCATTCCTTATTATTCTATTGGAATAACCTGTTTATGCGAAGTACCGCATACATGGTGAAATTCTTCTGTTATTCTATTCGTTATTATTCTGTTGGAATATTCTGTCGGTGCGAATTTCGCCTGACCTGGTTCCATTATTTATTATTCCGTTCTTTATTATTCTCTCGGAATATCCTGTTTGTGCGTTTACCCCGGACCTGGTTGCATTATTTATTATTCTTTCGGAATATCCTGTCTGTGCGTTTGTGCCGGACTTGGTTCTATTATTTATTATTTTGTCGGAATATCCTGTCTGTGCGTTTACGTCGGTCTTGGTTCCATTATTTATTATTTCGTTCTTTATTATTCTGTCGAAATATCCTGTCTGTGCGTTTAAGCCGGACCTGGTTCCATTATTTATTATTCTGTTGGGAATAACTTGACCGTCAAGCATCTATCGTGACGCATATAGGTAAATCCATCTCATTATTCCATTCTTTATTATTCTCGTTGGAATAACTTTGCCTATGTGGATTACCACATGCATGGTGAATGATCCTTTGTATTCATTCCTTATTAAATTATGGAAATGATCTGTATACGTGGATTACCACATGGCGGGTGAAAATCCATTTGCAGTTTGATATACTCTATTATACTCAGTTGGTTAAAGTTTTGGCTTCTATACTCCATGAAATTAGTGGAATATCCTTGATATTTGCGCTTCATCTAGTATCTTTTCATGGAAATATTCTTATTAGTATTCTTGAATTTTACTCTACAAAGAAGTATTCTGTTGACAATTTGGACGTTGTTGGTTCCTGGTTAAACTAATTCTTAAACTTGTTTTATCGAATTATTATGTCATTGTCATCATCCTTATGCTTATATTGTGATTAAAGTCATCTTTGGCTTACGTGCATAGATGGACTTAGTATGATTATGACCAGGGATCATTCGGTATAATCATGACCGGTAATGTTATAAATGATATGGTAAAAGTTCTCGGTTCACATAATGCATTGATGGGCGTTTTTTGGGTATGATTATGACCGAGGATTGTTCTAATATAGTCATGACCATTAATGATTTAATGAATATCCTTGGCCCGTAGTACAGGGATGATTAGATGATGTGTTTTATTTATTAAGCTGAGTCTCAACAATAAAAATTGATGAAAACATTTTAAACCATAGAAGATAGTAGATTTTATTCTCTACTTGACTCTTCTAATGGATTGCTTATTGCGCTGCAGTTAAACT
This sequence comes from Panax ginseng, assembly GCA_020205605.1. Classification (NCBI taxonomy): domain Eukaryota; kingdom Viridiplantae; phylum Streptophyta; class Magnoliopsida; order Apiales; family Araliaceae; genus Panax; species Panax ginseng. Next base: position 101,716,549 of record CM035144.1, on the reverse strand, counting down.
TGATGTCTATTGTATTTTATCAGTTTAACATTGTTGAAGACTAATGATAATTTATTCTGCATTATCTTAGTCATAATATTTCTTACTGGGCTAGTTGAGCTCACCCTTTCTTTCACCGTTCTCTTGAAAAAGAGAATATATTTGGGATGAGTCGGGGAAAGGAGTGATGATCCGTGATGATAGCATTAGTAGTCCTCACTATTCTGTTAAATAGTGTGACAATAAATGTAATGAGGACTCCTTTGAGTGTGGATATTGTCTAGATGACAATATTCCTATTAAAACTCTCAGTTTATGTATTGTCGTATATTACACGACGGTTGTATTATTAAGTTCTATTTGTATTCTTGTACCATGTATTTGGCGACTTAAGATACCTATTTTTGGGGGCGTCACATAGTAAGTCAGAGGATTTGATTTGTCCAAGAATTAAGAAGAAACTTGATGCAGCCATCATTGCCTCTGCTGAGAAGGAGAGAAGGTTGGGAAGACAAAGGAAATAATGGTCAAGTGAAGAGGGTGAGTAGAGTAGGAAGGAAAATGCATTGTAGCATTTGTAGAAAGTCTGATCATAGAAGGAACCAATGCCCAGTTAAAAAGACCAATGGAGCCCACAAGAGATCAAGTTGAAGAGCCAACTGATATATTTAATCAAGAACCCACTGCACATACTAATGCTCTGCCTGGTATAGTAATTAGAGAGGGAGACCAATTCAACAAAGCAAAGGAACCAACACCTAATGTAAGTTTTCATTTAGTATGTTCATTTAGTATGAGATATATGTTACAGTACACAGATAAAGGTAAAGAAAAGGTGGGATGCTCTAATGAAAAAGGGAAAGATAGACCCCCACAAGCATTTATGTTTGTAAGTAAAAGCAAACCTATATTGGTCTACTGTCCATGTTATCATTTAATTGCTTAATTAATTTGAGAGCTTTTGTGAGACCCCAGATTTTATGAATAAAGATTTAAATTTCTCGAAATATTTTTTTTGAATATTATGGTGTGGATTTGATATAATGTTATAGTTGTGGGTAATATTTATAAATTTTGCAAAGTAAGCAAGTGGTTATATAATATTCAATTGGTCGGGGAATATTCATTTTAACAGGGAATATTCGTACGATGGCACAATCATTGGTGGACCCCACAACGGAAGTATTGTCGTAGTTAGAAAACGACAGAATTATCTTTTTATAAAAATAACGGCAAAAAGTGTTACCGTTAAAACCTGTTGAACTACCCTAGAGTAAAAGTACAAGATGTCTGGCGTGGTTGCATAGTAGCACCGATATTGATTATTGATGCTTACGTGAGAAGTCACTCGCTTATACTCAATTATTGCTACAATAATTGTTGCATCATATCTCTCATATTATTGATTCAATTATTGTCACAGTATCATCTGCATAATATATATTATTAAATCAATAATTGAGACGGCAAAGTTATTCATATTATTATTTGAAATATTGACAATGTCTAGAAGTTCTGTCAAGGAGAGGTTTGGTCATCTAATTGCGGCTACCAATAAGGAGAAATCCTTATCTGAAAGCCCCCTTTCTGAGAACGACACAGTTGTTAAATATTGTGAGTTATAATATTAATGATGAATAAGTTTGTGTTGATTAAAGATGAAATTGATAGTTCCATTGTGTTGGAATTATTAGTATTAGTGGAAATCGACATTTATTTCGATATTAATTGATGTTTGGAAGTTATATTGACCAGCCGGGTAATTAATCGGATAAATGAGAAATTAATTGATATTGATTCACATGATTATAACTATTTGTTCACATGTGTGTACTATTGATTCACATTCATTTACTATTAGGGGAATCGGTGCAAGATTGATAATACTTGCATGACTAAGTTAAAAATGGAGGTATAGATGGAGGTACTATACTGTAATTCGTATTTTCACATGTCTAGAACTATTTGTTCACATGATTTACTATTGAATCACATTATTTACTATTAGGTGAGGTGGTGCAAGTTTGATAATACTTGCAGGACTAAATTAAAAATGAAGAAAAAGAGGAAGGTATTATACTGTAATATTTCGAGCCCCAAAACGTGCAATTATCGAAACCATATTTTCCTATAAATAGAAGCTCATTCTTCCTTAATTTCTCACCAATTCACTAAAGCTATAGAGCAATAATTATAGAGAGAAATTATAGAGAGAAGAAGAGAAAGTCTGCTACCTCTCTACTCCAAAGATCCGGCTTCTTTCTAATGTAAGGGGTATTATTTCTTTCAGTATTCATGAAGAGAGCTATTGTTATTCCATTCCTTATTATTCTCGCTGAATAACTCAGATATAATGGCAATCTTGCATACATGGTGAAATTCTTCTGTTATTCCATTATTTATTATTATGTTGGAATAACTTGTCTATGCGAAATACCGCATACATGGTGAAATTCTTTTGTATTCCATTCTTTATTATTCTGTTGGAATATCCTCGTGCGTAAGTATTACGCATGACCGTTCCATTATTTAATATTCTATTGAATAACTTTGTTTGTGCGCGGCCTATCGCATGTTTGGTGAATTTCGTTGTTATTCCATTCTTTATTATTCTGTTGGAATATCCTGCTTTGAGTTTTACGCATTTACTTCGGTTCCATTATTTATTATTCATTGGAATAACTCATTCTGTGAGGTCTATCGCATGCATGGTGAATTCTTTTGTTATTCCATTCTTTATTATTCTGTTGGAATAACCTGACTATGTGGATTAACACATGCATGGTGAATGATCCTTCGTATTCATTCCTTATTAAATTGTGGAAATGATCTGTCTACGTGGATTACCGCATGGCGGGCGAAAATCCATTTGTAGTTTCATATATTCTATGATGCTCATTTGGTTAAAGTTTTGGCTTCTATACTCCATGAAATTAGTGGAATATTCTTGATATTTGCGCTTCATCCAATATCTTTTCGTTGAAATATTCTTCGGAGTATTCTTGAATTTTACTCCACAAAAAAGTATCATGTTGACAATTTGGACATTATTGATTTCTGGATAAATTAAATTATAAACCATTAAAATTTATTCTTGAACTTGTTTTATTGAATTATTATGTCATTGTCATCATCCTCGTGCTTATATTGTGATGAAAGTCATCTTTGGCTTACGTGCATAGATGGACTTGGTATGATTATGACCAGGGATCATTTGGTATAATTATGACCTGTAATGTTATAAATAATATGGTAAAAGTCCTCATTGGCATGTAGTTCATTGATGGACAGTTGTTGGTGTGATTATGACCAGGGATTATTCGGTATAGTCATGACCATTGATGATTACATGAATATCCTTGGTCGTGATGCAGGGATGATTCGATTTTATTTATTAAGCTGAGTCTCAGTGATAAAGTTGATGAAAAACTTTTTAAATTTTAGAAGATAGTAGATTTTATGCTCTACTTGACTCTTCTAATGGATTGCTTGTTCCGCTGCAGTTAAACTTGTTGTCTATTATATTCTATCAGTTTAACATTGTTGAGGGCTAATGATATTTTATTCTGCATTATCTTAGTCATAATATTTCTTACTAGGCTAGTTGAGCTCACCCTTTATTTCACTGTTCTCTTCAAGAAATGAGAACATAGCCGGGACTAGTCGGGGAACGAAGTGACGGTCCAAATGATAGCATTAGTAGTCCTCACTATTCTGTTAAATAGTATGACAATAAATGTAATGAGGACTCCATTGAGTGTGGATATTGTCTAGATGACAATATTCTTTTTAAAACTCTTAGATTATGTTTTGTCGTATTTTACACGACTGTTGTATAATTAAGTTGTATTTAAATTTTGTACCATGTATTTGGTGACTCAAGATGGATAATATATACCTGTTTTGGGGGCGTCACAGTTGGTATCAAAGCTTAGGGATATGATCCCTGGCTGAGATGTGAGACAAGAACTAGGAGGGGAGTGACGGGGAATTCCTTCGCTAGTATGACCTACCTAAGTTTATTTGGTATTTAATTGGTCGGTCAGAATATAGGGATAATATGTGATATGTTAATTAACCCTTATTTTGTGGTAGTATTGGAAAATGGCAGCTGAAAATGTTAACAATGGAGTGAATGAGATCGTGGAGACACCTCTAATCACCAACCAGAATAATGTGATGTCAGACAAAGAAGGAATTAGAGATATCGATGTGGTGAGTGAAGAATTGATAGTTGCACCCGAGATAGTCGCAGAGGTATCAGCTGAGAGTGAGTTAGAAGAGGAAGAAGAGGAACCTGAGGAGAGTTTATTAGAAGAATTTTATGATCGAAATTTAGAATTGCAAAATCGTGTTCATGAGTTAGAAGAGCAGGCTGAAGAACGGCAAACGGTGGTGAAACAAAAGGATGCAACAATTTAAGCTTGTGTTACCTGATATGTGATGCTTGAACAGAAGCACTCTTTGGCAGAGTATAAGATGATAAAGATGGAATCTGAGGTGAAAGAAGAAACAACTGAACGAGTGAGAATGAGTGATGCATGGGTAAAAGCCGCACAACGCGTTGATATTGTGGAAAGAGATGTCCGATCTAAGAAGGCTAAAATAGATGATATGTATTTCTCTTTTTGGATAGCAATTGAGAGAACCCAACATCGAGTTTTAAATTACCCGGTACATGGCGATCAACCCCAATTTGATATGGATCGAAGATTAATGATTCAGATCATGAAACAGGAGTACGATGAAGCAGTTGAGGGTGGAATATGCCCTATAGAAAATTCAATTTCAACGGTAGTGATGACACCAAATGCTACCCCAGACAAGTCAAAGCCGGGTAGTTCAAGGGAGAGCGGTTGTCATGACTTCCCAACAAGTGAGGAACCCAAATGAAGTTATCACGGGTTAGTTAATTATAAATTCTTGCAAAGTCTATACCTTATTAGATACCGGTTCTACCCATTATTTTATCTCTCTTGCTTGCGCTCAGCGTTTAAATTTAACCCCAGAGAAGTTAGACTTTGACTTATTGGTTGAAACTTCGTTAGTAGAAACCTTCATTATCTCCACTGTTTATAAATCTTGTTGATTCAAATCGACACTCTCACGTTACTTGTCGATCTTATCTCTTTGAAAATACTTGGCTTTGATGTGATTTTAGGAATCGATTGGTTAACTACTCATCATTGCCAAAATTGATTATTTTCGTAAGGTTGTTAGCTTTCATATTCTTAACCAACCTATTGTGCAAATTCAAGCAACCAAACCACTAAAGTTAGTCACTGTTATATCAAACCATAAGTAAAGAGCCCCGAGCCTTTCGCTGGTGACTTCCAAGTCTTGGGATGCACCGAAGACAGACTTTTCGTAGGCGACGGTGTGAATGACGATTACAAGTTGATAGGTATTAATGTGATGTGTTATCCAAGTCTTGGATGAGGGTCACAGTTTTGAATGATATTTCTATTGTTAATAAATTTCCTGGCGTATTCTTGAAGACTTCTTAGCCTAACCCTAGAGCGTGAAATCGAATTTTGTATTGACCCCAGTACAAAACCCATTTCTAAAACCCTCAAATATTTTTTCAACTAAAATGAATGTAACATGCGCCAAAGATGTTGGCTCGAGCTGTTGAAGATTATGATCATACCATCCAATACCATCTTGGAAAAGCGAACGTGGTAGCTGACGCATTGAGTAGAAGATCATATGCGGGTACGAGTGCAATATTATCAACGCAAAGGCCCATTTTATATGACTTACAAAGGATGGAGATAGAGTTAAAGACTCCAGAGACCCATATGATGATGGCGAATATACGAGTAGAATCGACTTTAATCGACAAAGTTAAAGCCACTCAAGCTACACACCCGAATCTGATGAATGTGAAGAAGAAGGTTCAAGAAGGCGTTATCTCAACCTCAATTTAATTGGCCCATTTGAAATCCTCGATCAAGTAGGAAATGTGGCCTATAGACTCGTTTTTACCGCCAAGTATGTCGTGTGTTCATAACATTTTTCACGTATTGTTGTTAGTAAAAACTTAGTGTTGGGGGACTTTGGAGCCAAATTTTAGAATAATTAATGAATCTGAAAATTATGAAATCATGGGGGTTTTATAGAGCATGTTACAAGCTTTCTATAGCCTCAAAAACATACTAATTCCGATAACGGATGAAGAAGTTATGAAGATTTGAAGTATGTTTGTCAAAAATTACAAAATCTGGAAAATTGGAGTTAAGTGCCAAAGGTCGAGAGCCTAGGCACTAGGCTCGGCGCTTAGAATCTGTTCTTGGGAACCTAGGCGCTTGCCCAAGGCAAAATTTGGGCGCCTAGGCACTGGTCAAGTGTTAAGCCAAAATCTGTCCGGACGTCCTTTAGTAAATTGGGCATAACTTTTTCATACAAACTCCGATTGAGGTGATTCAGTATGATTCAGAAAGATAACGAGTAGACCTAAAACTTTCATTCTTAATATTTTGAGATTTGAGGTCGGTATCAAGGCCTAAAATGGCTATTTTAGGGACTGATGTGCATTCAGAGGCAATCGGAGGACATCGGGCATGCATGTATGCAACATATAATGTTTTCGACGATAAAGGTATTCAAGGTATCCTCACCTCTTCGGCATACCAGGTACGTACGTAAATTTTGAGGGCAAAATTTCATAAGGAGGGGAGATTATGAGACCCCAGATTTTATGAATAAAGATTTAAATTTCTCGAAATATTTTTTTTAAATATTATGGTGTGGATTTGATATAATGTATTAGTTATGGGTAATATTTATAAATTTTGCAAAGTAAGTAAGTGGTTATATAATATTCGATTGGTCGGGGAATATTCGTACGACGGCACAATCATTGGTGAACCCCATAACGGAAGTATTGTCTTAGTTAGAAAACGACAGAATTATCTTTTTATAAAATAACGACGAAAGTGTTACCGTTAAAACTGTCGAACTACCCGATAGTAAAAGTACAGTAATACGCGTGGTTGCATAGTAGCACACGATATTGATTATTGATGCTTACGTGAGAAGTCACTCAGTTATACTCAATTATTGCTACAGTAATTGCTGCATCATATCTCTCATATTATTGATTCAATTTTTGTCACAGTATCATCTGCATAATATATATTATTAAATCAATAATTGAGACGGCAAAGTTATTCAAATTATTATTTGCAATATTGACAATGTCTAGAAGTTCTGTCAAGGAGAGGTTTGGTCATCTAATTGCGCGCCAATAAGGAGAAATCCTTATCAAGAAGCACCCTCTTTCTTGGGAACAACCTGGTTGATAAATATTGTGAGTTATAATATTAATGATGAATAATTTCGTGTTGATTAAAGATGAAATTGATAGTTCCATTGTGTTGGACTTATTAGTATTAGTGGAAATCGACATTTATTTCGATATTAATTGATGTCTGGAAGTTATACTGACCAATCGGGTAATTAATCGGATAAATGAGCAATTAATTGCTATTAATTCACATGCTTATAACTATTTATTCACATGTGTGTACTATTGATTCACATTCATTTACTATTAGGGGAGTTGGTGCAAGATTGATAATACTTGCATGACTAGGTTAAAAATGGAGGTATAGATGGAGGTACTATACTGTAATTCGTATTTTTACATGTCTAGAACTATTTTTTCACATGATTTACTATTGAATCACATTATTTACTATTAGGAGAGGTGGTGCAAGTTTGATAATACTTGCAGGACTAAATTAAAAATGAAGAAAAAGAGGAAGGTATTATATTGTAATATTTTAAGCCCCAAAACGTGCAATTATCGAAACTATATTTTCCTATAAATAGAAGCTCATTCTTCCTTCATTTCTCACCAATTCACTAAAGCTATAGAACAATTATTATAGAGAGAAAGAAGAAGAAAGTCTGCTACCTCTCTACTCAAAGATATCAGCTTTTCTTTTCTAAGTGAAATATTATTTCTTTCAGATTCATGAAGAGAGCTATTGTTATTCCATTCCTTATTATTACATTGGAATAACCTATATATCTAATAATCTGCATACATGATGAAATTCTTCATTATTCCATTATTTATTATTATGTTGAATAACTTTATCTATCGCCAAGTCTGCATACATGGTGAAATTCTTACAGATTCCATTCTTTATTATTTTGTTGGAATATCACATGCATGCGTATTATTACATGCATGACCTAGTTCCATTATTTAATATTCTATTGGAATAACCTGTTTGTGCGGTCTATCGCATGCCTGGTGAATTCTGTTGTTATTCCATTCTTTATTATTCTGTTGGAATATCCTGTTGATGAGTTTTACGCATGACCTGGTTCCATTATTTATTATTCTGTTGGAATAACCTGTTTGTGAGGTCTATCGCATGCATGGTGAATTCTTTTGTTGTTCCATTCTTTATTATTCTGTTGGAATAACCTGTCTATGTGGATTAACAAATGCATGGTGAATGATCCTTCATATTCATTCCTTATTAAATTGTGGAAATGATCTGTCAACGTGGATTACCGCATGGCGGGCGAAAATCCATTTGCAGTTTCATATATTTTGTGATACTCATTTGGTTAAAGTTTTGGCTTCTATACTCCATAAAATTAGTGGAATATTCTTGATATTTGCGCTTCATCCAGTATCTTTTCATGGAAATATTCTTCGGAGTATTCTTGAATTTTACTCCACAAAGAAGTATCATGTTGACAATTTGGACATTATTGATTTCTATATAAATTAAATTATAAACCTTTAAAATTTATTCTTGAACTTATTTTATTGAATTATTATGTCATTGTCATCATCCTCATGCTTATATTGTGATGAAAGTCATCTTTGGCTTACGTGCATTGATGGACTTGGTTTGATTATGACCAGGGATCATTCGTTATAATCATCACCTGTAATGTTATAAATGATATGGTAAAAGTCCTCATTGGCCTGTAATTCATTGATGGACAGTTGTTGGTGTGATTATGACCAGGGATTATTCGGTATAGTCATGACCATTGATGATTACATGAATATCCTTGGCCGTGATGCAGGGATGATTCGATTTTATTTATTAAAATTTGAGTCTCGATATAAAGTTGATGAAAAACTTTTTAAATTATAGAAGATGGTAGATTGTATGCTCTACTTGACTCTTCTAATGGATTGCTTATTCCGCTGCAGTTAAACTTGTTGTCTATTATATTCTATTAGTTTAACATTGTTGAGGGCTAATGATAATTTATTCCACATTATCTTAGTCATAATATTTTTTACTGGGCTAGTTGAGCTCACGCTTTCTTTCACTGTTCTCTTCGACAAATGAGAATGTAGTCGGGACTAATCGGGGAACGGAGTGACGGTCCAGATGATAGCATTAGTAGTCCTCACTATTCTATTAAATAGTGTGACAATAAATGTAATGAGGACTCCATTGAGTGTGGATATTGTCTAGATGACAATATTCTTATTAAAACTCTTATATTATGTTTTATCGTATTTTACACGATTGTTGTATAATTAAGTTGTATTTGAATTTTGTACCATGTATTTGGCGACTCGAGATGGGTGATGTATACCTGTTTTGGGGGCGTCACAGCTTTTATATTTTGTAGATGCCAACTCCACGTGTGATGAGTACTACTGATTTTCCTATCAATAATACCCCTCCAGTCAGTACCCCACTAAATGAAGTATACCTTAGTGGAATGGGCTTCCAAACACCAAGTCTAAGCTCAATTTCTTCCAAACTTCAAACTAGAAGAGGGGGAAAAAGGAAGAACAATGTTGGCAACCAGGAATCTACAAGAAGGAGATACAAAATTCCAAGGAAGAAGGATGGAACAAAGTTAGATAAAAATTAGGATTTTTATCTTTTGGAAATGATTTTTGGGATATTAAGTTATTAGGTTTCTTATCTTTTGGGACTGATTATGCTATTTTGTATGTAATTATGGTACTGAACTGGATGATTATTAATATGGTTCTGTAATGCTGGTTGGGGCATTTTGGTTATATAATGGTCTGTTAACTGGATAATTGACTTAATGCTTTATCTTTCATAATACAAAATATTAGTACTACTTCTTCTTTGCAGTACTTGAATATGAATATACTTTCTTGTGAATTGTGATGAGATTTATGATATGGTGGATTTGTGAATTCTATATTACTTCTATTAAGGTTGTTATGTTGTGTAGTGTTACTTTATTATATACATATGACTGCAATATTGTGTGGATGGAATTGCCAATTTACTTCTTGTTTGTTACCAATTTACTTCTTATTTGTTATTACTGCTTCCACTTCAATACACCAACAGCCACAACAATATTAAAGTGTCACATTAAACATGGAGTCATAATGAACCAAACATCAATTCAATGCTCTACTTCAACAAAATCGAATCAACATTCAATACATACTTGCCAACCATCAAAACCAACATTAAGCATTCAATACAGACTTGTCAACATAACCTTCAATACATACTTTAATCCTTTACTACATTCAAATATACAGATCTATACATTTGGTTGCAATACAATGAAAAACAAAATCTAAGAAAATACTAAACCAATCCATAATTTCTTCTCCATCGAACTTTGCTTGTCAATTTTCTTCCTCAACTACTGCCCTTGTATTTGCAGCTCCAAAACCTCTTTTTCTTCATTATTTATCTCACCTTTGCTCATCAATGTGTTCCCAGTTTCCATCTTCTTTATTACTTCCATCAAACTCTCAATTTTTTCATTGCTTCTTTCTATCTTTCCCTTTAGCTGCAATATCACTTCCCTTGATCTCTCTATAAATGGAGGATCACACCATTTAAAGAACCTACAACACAACTTGTTATCCTGCAATCAGTTGCACACAAATCCATCAATCAAGCACATAACAAATATGCTTTTACAACATACAACAAATTTCATGGTTTTACCAAGCATGAAATTAGGTATTTAGGTAAGTAAAAACATAACAATCTTCCATTTTACTCTATATATCAGTAACTCCTCAAACATCTAATACTCAAATATTTAACAACACTAGATCAACGTTTGGTGGTGTTAAATATTACAACAAAAATTAGGTCTCTGAAGCCCAACTAGAAGAAATTAGGTCACATACCTTGAAACGAGCACAACCGATGAACCTTCGACCTGGATCAGCAGTTCCCTCTTTCCAAGCTATCCACATCGATGCGACAATCCCACATCGGCATGTCACTGGAGTTCTGAGCATCTCCCAATCTTCGATGCGATTTGTGAAACTATTTTTGCTGGAGGTCATGTTAGTCCCACTCTTAATTGTCTTCTTTTTCTTCGTCGATCTATGTGGATGAAGGCAGGAGTTGGAATCAATTTGGGTCTGATTTTGGGGGTAGAGTGTTTTGATTCCTCTCTTCAAAAGACGAACAATTGATTTGGGTCTGATTTTGGGATTTAGAGATTTAGGGATAACATCCACATAATATATTTAATCAGTTACCAGTATTGCCATGTATTGCCACGTATTGCCACATCCTTTCTCTGTTAAATGGTTAACAGACATAGACGGTAAAATGACTTTTTGTAAATAATGTATAGTTCAATGAGTTGACCGTAAAAAAATTCAGTTCAGTGATGCATTTGTAAACCGACTTCGAGTAGAGTGGGGAAAAGTGTATTTAACCCTATTTTGACATGGAACAAATAAATCACAAATTAAACCACACATGAATGTGAGAGAGAATTTTACAAGTATATTAATTTTTCTTGTAAAAATAAGGAACAATATATGGTCCATCCCCAATCTGAAGGATCCAGAAACAATTGGCCTTTTTCGGATTTCTCAAAACCTCAACATATCAAAACCAAAATCACATTAGTAAAGTTTGATTTGTTGGACATAGGAGGGATTTCACTCAATTCCTATGCTATCCACATTACAGTAAATGTGATTTATCCAAATCCCTCTTTCTCCTTCCCCTCCTCTCTTTCTTCCTCATTACTACTACAAACTCTCCCTTCTTAAACCTTTCCCTTCTAAAAAGAGATTCCATAAATTATCTACCATGATTATATCCTCCACTCCAGCTTCTTGATTCTCTCTAAACAGAGCTCTCATTTCAAAGTCACCCATCTCTGAATCTTTTCTAACACCCAAGAATTGCTTATCAAAACCTCAATCTTCTTCAATTTACTACTCATATTCGTTTTCAAATTCCAATTTTCTTAGCAAGAATCAAATTTTTCGCGACAAGAATAGATACCCACATGCAAAAAGGAAAAATATCAGGGCTTGGTCTATACCCGGATTTGATTTTAGTGGTTTTGATAGTGCCCAGCCCGTTTTGGAGGCAGCTGCAGTGTTAACTGCTATCATAGTTGTTCATAAAAGTGGGCATTTCTTGGCGGCTTATCTTCTGGGAATTCGTGTAAGTAAATTTGCAGTTGGGTTTGGTCTAATTTTAGCTAAATTTAATGCAAACAATGTAGAGTATTCACTTAGAGCATTCCCTCTTGGTGGGTTTATAGGTTTTCCTGATAGTGATATTCCGGTAGATGATGTAGATTTACTTAAGAATCGACCAATATTTGATAGGTTTCTTGTTATTTCAGCTGGTGTAATTGCCAATATTGTGTTTGCTTATATGATTATCTTCGTACAAGTATTATCTGTTGGATTGCCTATGCAAGATGGATTCCCAGGGGTGCTTGTGCCCGAGGTTCGGCCCTTGTCAGCTGCATCTCGAGCTGGGTTACTCCCCGGTGATGTAATTCTTGGGGTTAATGGTGTTGAATTGTCAAAACAAGGTCCTAATTTGGTTTCGAGGGTTGTTGATATCATTAAGAAAAATCCATAAGCAAATGTGGTGCTAAAGGTTGTGAGAGGAAGCGGGATATTGAGATTAATGTTTCCCTAATAGGAATTACGATGGTGCAATTGAATTGGGGTCCAATTATCACCTAATGTTAAGTTCTCGAATGTTAGACCAAATCACCAAAGAATCTCATAGAAGCTTTCAATTACTCAGGACGAGAGTTCTGGGGTTTAACCTCTAATGTTTTTGATAGGTTGAACCAGACCTTATTAAATTTCTCAAAAACTACCAGCAAGGTTTCTGTCCCTGTTGTTATTATAGCTGTTGGTGCAGAAGTTGTGAAATTAAACATAAATGGGCCTTACCAATTTGCTGCTATTCTGAATCTTAACCTTGCAGTGAAAAATCTTCTTCCTTTGCCCGCCTTAGATGGGGGCTCTTTGGCCTTGATACTTGTTGAAGCAGCTAGAGGTGGGAGAAAACCCCCCTTTAGAAATAGAGCAAGGGATAATGTCATCGGGAATCATGTTTGTTTTAGGTCTTGGGCTATTCCTTATCATCAGGGATACACTAAACCTCGATTTCATCAAAGATTTGTTGTGATCACTTGGCATAGTCTGTGTAATTTGAATATGATTTGGGGTTTAAAAACTTCACGGCACATTGCGTAAGCTTTATTGCGAGTGACGTTGCATGAAAGAGATCAATGGAGTTCTTATTGCTGCTTGAAATAACCTCTTTCGTCTCCCAATAAATTATCGAGCGAGATAGCGCTTACAATCTTACATGGATTTGAAGTCAATAAGATTTATTTTTTGTGGTATTACTGGCACGTGTTAGTTTGATTACGTTGGTCAAATTGATCACTTTTATAATAAAATTTTATATTATATTGTTATAAATACATGTGAATGAACTATAACCAACTTTCAGGTGATGTTCTCCTAAGAATCCAAAATTTTTCAAAGAGATTTTCATTATTTTTTACGCTTTCGGATCGGATCTACTATATTTTAAGAGTCTTAGATTTGAAAACAAACCAAAAATCACCGTTAGATCTAAGTTTTTCGACGAAATTCCGGCAAAACTTAATCTCTTTGATTTCTTATTTTCTCTTGTTTAATACTTGTTCAAATCATCTAAAACAAGTATAAACATAACATTTATACATAAAATCCATGAAATTAACATCTATAATTAAAAATCAAATGATTACCTTTCTTAATTGATTTCATTTTCTTCCTTTCTTCCTGCTTGTCCCTTCTTTGTCCCAAAAATAATTTCCTATCCTCCAATTCCAAGTTCAGCCGCCCACTTGGGCCAATGCCATAATATTTAAATTTATTTCCTCTTTTAATAACTCACTTATTCATTTAATTATATCATTTATCAATTTAACATTTTACAGATTTAGAATAATAATCATAGATTAAATTAGACTTTTATTTCATAAAAATCAGGATAATACATAAAACAATTATTCTACACGATCATTTAATAATAATTTAAAACAACAAAAAACCATTTTGTACCAGTTTTCTATGAAAAACAATTATTTCCCAGTTATTCATTCTACAAAATCATTTAACAATAATTTAAAACAAGACAAATTAAAAGTTTATATAGTCATTATATTCCCAATAAATCATCACAAGTATAATAATATATTATGGGTGATAAATCCTAATTTCATTCTTTATTTTATCCTTTTTGTAAAGTACAAATGCCACCCCACCCCAATACATCCGAAAAATGGAATTTCAGTAGAGGTACCTAAATGCCATATTATGGCGGATTTCAGGAGGTCCTCGCTCTCTATAAATAAATAAAGACATGCCATTCCACCCCACCAGATAAAAATCAAATCAACCAAATCCCATCGTTACTACTCATTAATTATTCTACCTATTTTATCTAAAACATAATAACAGATGGCACCCATCAAACTCTCCTTAATTTTACTTGTAGCCATGTTTTTAGGTTCAGAAACAAAGCTTGAACTGGGCCTCCTTCAAGAAACCAGCATGACACTATACATCCAAGACTACGCATATGGGCCCAATGCTACATTGCTCCCAATTATTGGCGTCGGAGCCAACGGGGATTGGGCTTTCCATAATTTTGGTACCATTTTTTGTACTGATGACCCAATAACTGAGGGCCTTGATGTTGGCTCAGCTCCAATTGGACGGGCCCAAGGTATTTATGAGACATCGGCCCCAGATGGGTCCAATAGCCATGTACTTATATCAGTGGTGTTCACAACTGAAGAATACAAGGGCAGCACTCTAGAGATACAAGGTACTAGTCCTCCGTTTGAGAGGGTTAGAGAAGTGTCGGTGGTGGGCGGAACCGGGAAGTTCCGATTTGCAAGGGGTTACGTCACGTTCGAGACCGTTCACCTTGATATGGCAGCCGCCTACTCGGTTATTGAGTGCAACATCACCATGCTACATTATTCAAATTCAAATTAATTAAGACCAACTTTTCCTTGTTGTTTAAGAAGTAATACCAAATATGATTTAAAGTGTGGAAACTATACTGCTGTATCATTAATATCTTAATAAATATACATTATATAATTATTCATGTCATAATTAACATTTTAAACAACATTTACTGATTTGACAAAATACTTTTACGGCTTTGATATAAATTAGACTATACAAGTGTGAATTATACAGTAATACTTTTAATTTTATTATACATTATTTTTAAAAGTTAAATGAATCACATAAAATTTTAATTTAAAAATATCTCAAGTTTGATCCTATATTATTGATTTAGAAGGGCCTACTTTTTTATGTTGTTCACAAAATTTTTATTCACATTGGTATTTATCAATACTTTTGATATAGTTCATGATATTAGTTATTATTATAATTAAAATCAAATAAATTTTTATTTTCAAATTGACAATAAATAAATCATATTAGTTTTATGGGGTGAAAGAAGTAATTAAGATTTTTTTTTGAATACGGGAGAGAGAACCTGTTGTAATTTTTAAGAAAATGGACAAATAAGATATAATGTGTAATTAATGTATTTAGGGATAGAACTGTCTCTCTAGCGCCGGAATTAAATATCTAATTTTACTCCAATAATTATCAATATATTTTTTAATTTATATCAAGTTAAAAAATAAATTTACAGACAATTCTAGGTCAATGGGCTTTGCTACCATTTGTTAGGAGGCTATTCAGTGCATAAAATTAGGGGTGATCATTTGGTTATAACAGAACCGAATATGCTATTCGGTTATAACCGAAAATCGAATTATCGACAATTCTACTATCCGAAATAATAACCAAAATTTCAAACTAACCGAATTACCGAATACCGAATTGTATATTCGGATATTCGGGTAATAACTGAACCTGTGCTCTTTTTAAAATTAAGAATACAACAAAAGATTACAAAGTAACTTAAGTACTTAACAGCAACATGCCAACATCCAACATCCAACATGCCAACATAAAGTTTATGACACAAAGAAGAATAAGCCAAAAAATACAAAGACCAATTAATCATTAATCGTCCAACAAATTAATCATCCCAACATAAAGTTTAAAAATACAGCATCAAGAGATATCCCAGTAAATTAAACCAACGAGCAACATCATGAGATATCCCATCAACAAGCTAACAAGTAACAAGCCAACAACAATACAATATGGTGTTTGAGATATCCCAACAATAGCAATAGCCAACAGCAACAGGCCAACATCAACAAGCAACTGAAGCAAGCAAGAGATCCCAGTAAGGCAATAACTGCAGTTAGGTAGTAGATGACAGTTAGGTAGTGAATAATGGTGTTTGATCTTTAACAGTTAACAACTTAACACAGATGAACAAACATACTCAAATTAATGTATGAACAAACAAACTCATATTCAGCTTACAAGTTACAACAAGCACCATATGGTTTGAAGTTTGTGATCAGACCTATTTTTGTAATCCAAACAAACTCATATTAATGTTTGACCCTGAAAGGAAGGTGTGATCCTCCTGTATGTATACTCGTACTAATCCAGTGGTGGCTTTGACAGTTCTGCATCTTTAGTAAATAATGTGGCTAATAAACTAAATGATACACCAAAAATCGCAGCCAAGAAAACACATGTGACTAATCCTATCTGTAAAAATTTGAACAAGATCAAAAGCAAAACAACAGAAATGCATAGCCAAACAACAGTAGAAATGGTAGCTCCAGTTTTTCTTGTTCCATCAGCATAATTAAAAAATCACTCGGCCCAGTCATATATCCAGAATTAACCAAACATAAATCACTTGTTGATTAGAAATTATATACTAACAAATTAAAAAATCAAAATGCTAAATTGATAAACAATTTGTACCTTCAACAATCAACGGTAATATTAATCCACAAATTAACGCAGGTCGGCAGCTCTATATACAATGCGGGTAGAGATTGATAATCTAAGTTCAACTCAAAGCATCAAAACAGAGTATTATTTGCTTCTCACATAAATTATGAACTTACTAATTGAAAGCACAAAGAAATTAAGAGAGACAGGGAGACTAATATTTTAGAAGAATTTTTCATAGGGTTATATTTAGGAAAAAATTGGGGGAATATTGAATTGGAAAAACGTACCAAGCTTGAGAGAGACAGAAGCAGGAGTTGCTTCCGACGGTGGAAGAGGGGTACGACGACCGGGAAGAGAGGCCACGACGACGGAAATATGGTTTAGCTAGTGGGTCTTGAGTCATTCTTGTATTAATTAACGTTTCAGTCTTACTGCAGTATGTGTTTTGTGCAACTATTCTAAAATAAAATAAAGCTGTGCTTCAAGAACAAAATTGAAACTCTTAACAAGACCCCATAAAAAAATAATGGCTTAAATCCAAGAACCCTAATTTTATAGTCCAACGCCTAAATTCAAACAGTTAATTAATTCAATCGATTCTATTATTAGGACAAAGAAAAAAATATCGATTTTCAAGTGTTATTGATTTAGAGAGAGAAACCTAAAATGTGAATTCCGAGTTGAGATAGATCATACGGATAGTTGGTAGAGATAGATAATGGGGTTGGACTTGTAGTTACAAACAACAATTTCCCCAAGTCAGATAGGACCCGTCGAATTCCGATTGTTTAAATTTTTAAAAAAAATTATACAATTAGATTAGGATTGGGTATGAGATATATCCTATGCCCTAGACCTTGACTCGAATATATAATTATTTTTAAAAGTATCCTTTTATATATGTATAATTATGTAACTATTTAGATTATTTTATTAAAAATTTATAACATTTGTAATACAAGGTATTAGTAATAGAAATATTAGATATTTTGTTTAATTTTGAATTAAAAATAAAAAAAAATTAATTTGAATTTTTTTTTATTAATAATGGTAAACGGGACGGGTATGGAATACTTTTTTTCGAGTTCAGGGGTGATGTATACATTAACAGGATATGTAGCTAGTATATGAGGGAGGATATCCTAAACCATATATATGTCACGTTGTCAGTTCTACTTACAGTAAATCTCTCGCTCTAATTTGGGCTCGGATTCAATTAATTGATGCCCTAATCAATACTATCAATATTATATTATATTGTAAAAAGACATAAGTCGATCCACGAATAGAGTCAACTTTTAATTAATTAAGAGTTAACTTGGTGATAACTCACAATTGGTATGAGTCTAATTCGACTTTTTTTACGCTCTCTTCTCCGCTTCATTTTTAGTTTCCTTTTCACTTAATAAATTCAATTGACTCCTCCTATCTTCTCTGCTTTTGCTGAGAACCAGAGTATCCCCCCTCTCCCTCAATCTCGCCATTCTCGCATCTCTAATTTTAGGATCTCTCTTGGTCTTCCTCTCCTCTTCAGATTTTCACTTTCTCTTCGTCTCCATCTTTTATTTCCACTTTCTCTGTCTTTATATACCTATATTTCTAGAAATTGAAACCACATCCAAAATAAACCACAACCTCAGAAAATGAAAGGTAAATAGGTGGTTGATGAAAGTTTTTAGGGGAGAAGTTAGGGATTTTCAGGCCGATGATTAGGATTAGTTTGCATAGATTAGGTAATTTTTTTGTTAACAAATTCTGGAGCAATTCAGGTTTGAATGAATGGCTGGAAAGCAAGATCGATCACTTGCTATCTGGAAAGGGGAAGGTATGAATATTTTGTTTTTACATTCCAAATGTGATTGCATTTTGAGTATAATTTTGATGGGATAAGATTTGGCTGATAAGAAATTCTCAATGGAAATCTGCTTGGGAAAATCTGTCAAATGTGCCCATGCTTCTACTAACTAATTCTTTGGTATGTCACTCTTCTTTTTACAATTTCTTATTAAATCTTCCTTATTTGAACACTATATTGAGATGATTTTTAGTGGTCAGATCTAAAGAATGGGGGACTTAACAATTGGATGATATTAGGGAATATTGGGTACTTGGAGAAGAACATGACTGGAAATGTTAACTGGGTTTTTTTTTTTCTCTTTTTTTTGTACAATTATAATTTTTGACTGAATCTGGATGAATTTAATATATTTCTAAAATTTTTGGGTTCTTATTTGGAAATTAATCTTCTGTTGGTGGAAACAATAAAGGGGATTGTTTATAGTGTGTGTTTGTACCACTATGTTCCACTAGTATAAAAATGATGAAGTGGAAACATGAAGCTGCTCTTAAATTTAAATATTTTGTAGTTATTTAGTTCAATTATGATTATAAACTTGAATGCGCGTATAAATTTCAAAAATTCTACTAAATTAAAGAAAATATAGGATGTGACACCCCCAAAATAGGTATATATCACACATCTTGAGTCGCCAATTACATGGTACAGAATACAAATACAAACTTAATTATACAACTGTCGTGTAAAATACGACAAAACATAGTTTAGAGTTTTAATAGGAATATTGTCTTCTAGACAGTATTCAAACTCAAATGGAGTTCTCAATACATTTATTATCACACTATTTCATAGAATAATGAGGACTACTATAACACCATCTCGGACCATCAATCCATTCCCCGACTAGTCCCGACTACGTTCTCATTTCCTGAAAAGAACAATGAAAGAAAAAGGGTGAGCCCAACTAGCCTAGTAAAAAATATTATGACTAAGATAATGCAGAATAAGTTATTGTTAGCCTTAAACAATGTTAAACTGATAGAATATAATAGACAACAAGTTTAACTGCAGCGGAACAAGCAATCCATTAGAAGAGTCAAGTAGAGCATGATATCTATTATCTTCTATGATTTAAACAGTTTTTCATCAACTTTATCATTTGAGACTCGACAATAAATAAACCACATCATCGAATCATCCATGCACCACGACCAAGGATATTCATGTAATCATCAATGGTTATGATTATACCGAATAATCCCTGGTCATAATCATACCAACAACTGTCCATCAATGAACTACAGGCCAATGAAGACTTTTACCACATCATTTGTAACATTACGGGTCATGATTATACCGAATGATCCCTGGTCATAATCACACCAATCAACAGTCCATCTATGCACATAAGCCAAAGATGACTTTCATCACAATATAAGTATGAAGATGATGGCAATGATATAAGAATTCAATTAAAAGAAACAAAGGATAAATTTTTAAAGATTTATAATTTAATTTATCCAGAATTCAATAATATTCAAATTGCCAACATGATACTACTTTGTGGAGTAAAATTCAAGAATGATATTGTATCAAAAATGATTTGGACCGAAAAAAAAATCAATTTTTGTCATGAATAGTACTCGGGGTGAATAGTACCCAGGTGAATAGTACTTCAGGAATAGTACCATGTGAATAGTACTTGTGAATAGTATTTCATGAATAGTACTTTATGAATAGTACCCATGAATAGTACTTTTATGAATAGTACCGTATAAATGAATAGTACTCATGGACAGTACTCCGACATGAAAATCTTAAAATTTAACAAGAATGTGTAGAAAATATCCTTGTGAAACGATAGATGAAGCGCAAATTTCAAGGATATTCTACTAATTTCACGGAGTATAAAAGCAATACTTTAACAAAATAAGGGTATAATCAGGAATACGAGAAGAAATAATATTACTCACATACTAACGACTATGGAAGAAAATATTATTCCTATGAATACTAAACAAAATAATATCTCTTACCTCAGAAAAAGATTGGATACTGGAATAGTGAGGTAGCAGACTTCTCTTCTTCTTTCTCTCTATAGCTTCTCTCTCTATAATTGCTCTTGTGAGTTTTAGTGAATTAGTGAGAATGAAATAAGAATGAGCTTCTATTTATAGAAAAATATAGTTTTGATAATTGCACGTTTTGGGGCTCGAAATATCACATTATAATACCTTCATCTTTTTCTTCATTTTTAATTTACATTACAAAAAACCAGTCATTGCCAACAGGCACTGTCGTCGCCTATGACTATGGTGCCGTCGGCATTGAGGTCATTGGCGACGACAAATGTCGTCAGCAAACCCGTCGCCCCACAGGTCGTCACCCCTGGCTCCCGTCGCCAGTCGTCGGCATCATTGCCATTACTGACGGACATCATTGGCGACGACATAATGTCAATACCGACGGCTATAGCGACGGCAAGGCCGTCGGCAAAGACCCAATAAAATTTTTGAGGGAAAAACTCATTATCGACGGCATGACCGTCGGCAATGCCTTTTATAGCCGTCGGCAATGACTTTTACACATGACTGTCGCTATATGTCATTGGCGACGACATAATGTCGCCATTACCCTCGTCGGTAATGACTACATATATTTTGAATTTTTTTATAATTTCAAAATTTCCCTATTCATTTACAAATATACACCTGTTATAAACTAATAACTACCATCAAATAACAACTATACCTGTTAAAAACTAGTAATCCAAATCAAATATATAGATCAAAAATATAATGGTCGTCGGTACAACTCAAAAAATATACAAATACATACATAAAACTTAGAATATAACATAAACTAAACTAACTACAACTCGTCGCCTGTCTCCATGTCATCGACTCGGCGGTCATCACCTTGTACTGGAGGAGGCTGCTCGTCATCAACTCGACGATCATCGCCTTGTACTAGAGGAGGTCGCCGACATCGACTTCGGCGGTCATCACACAAAGGCTTCCACCTCCACCTCCACCTCCACCTCCACCTCCACGAGTCTCGTCAACAAGACCCTACAAAATTAAAATATTAACAACAAAATCAAAATGAAAATATATTTACATTATTTTAGTTTGTGTTCTTCAAGTTAGGCGGACGAGACTCGAACTCGGGCTCCGTATATCGGAATCGAGTCCCGTCAATTATAACGCGTGTCTATTGCCTATGCGGTGTTATTTCCTATGTTTTCATGTTAACTGGACGACCGGGGCGAGTTTTGGTCTCTTTTTTGACTATTTGTCTAAGTTTTCTCAAGTTAGGCGGACGGGACTCAAACTCGGGCTACGTATATCAGAATCGAGTCCCATTAGTTGTAACGCATGTTTATTTCCTATGTGGTACTATTGCCCATGTTTGCGTGTTAACTGGACGACCGGGGTGGGTTTTGGTCTCTTTTTTGACTATTTGTCTAAGTTTTCTCAAGTTAGGCGGACGAGACTCGAACTCGGGCACCGTATATCGGAATCAAGTCCCATCATTTGTAACGCATGTCTATTGCCTATACGGTGCTATTGCATGTGTTTGCGTGTTAACTAGATGACCAGGGCGGGTTTTGGTCTCTTTTTTGACTATTTGTCTAAGTTTTCTCAAGTTAGGCTGACGGGACTCGAACTCGGGCTCCATATATGGGAATCGAGTCTCGTCAGTTGTAACGCATGTCTATTGCCTATGCGGTGCTATTGCCTATGTTTGTGTGTTAACTTGACAACCGAGGCGGGTTTTAGTCTCTTTTTTGACTATTTGTCTAAGTTTTCTCAAGTTAAGCGGACGGGATTTGAACTCTGGATCCGTATATTGGAATCAATTCCCGTCAGTTGTAACGTATTTCTATTGTCTATGCGGTGTTATTTCCTGTGTTTCAGTGTTAACTGGACGGCCAGGGCGGGTTTTGGTCTCTTTTTCGACTATTTGTCTAAGTTTTCTCAAGTTAGGCGGACAGGACTCGAACTCGGGTTGCGTATATCGGAATCGAGTCCCGTCAGTTATAACACATGTCTATTGCCTAAGCGGTGCTATTGCCTATGATTGCATGTTAACTGGATGACAGGGGCGGGTTTTGGTCTCTTTTTCAACTATTCGTCTAAGTTATCTCAAGTTAGGCGGACGGGACTCGAACTCGGGCTTCGTATATCGGAATGGAGTCCCGTCAGTTGTAACACATGTCTATTGCCTCTGCGGTGCTATTACCTATGTTTATATGTTAACTGGATGGCTAGGGTGGGTTTTGGTCTCTTTTTCGACTATTTGTCTAAGTTTTCTCAAGTTAGGTGGACGGGACTCGAACTCGGGCTCCGTATATCGAAATCGAGTCCCGTCAGCTGTAACGAGTGTCTATTGCCTACGCGGTGCTATTGCCTATGTTTTCCTATTAACTGGACGACCGGGGCGAGTTTTGGTCTATTTTTTGACTATTTATCTATGTTTTCTAAAGTTAGACGGACAGGACTCGAACTCGGGCTGCGTATATCGGAATCGAGTCCCGTCAGTTGTAACATATGTCTATTGCCTACGCGGTGCTATTGCCTATATTTGCATGTTAATTGGATGATCGGGGCGGGTTTTGGTCTCTTTTTCGACTATTTGTCTAAGTTTTCTTAAGTTAGGCGAACGGGACTCGAACTCGGGCTCCGTATATCGGAATTGAGTCCCGTCAGTTGTAACGTGTGTCTATTGCCTATGTGGTGTTATTTCCTATATTTGCATGTTAACTGGATGATCGGGGTGGGTTTTGTTCTCTTTTTCGACTATTTGTCTAAGTTTTTTTAAGTTAGGCGGACGGGACTCAAACTCGGGTTCCGTATATCGGAATCGAGTCTCGTCAATTGTAATATGTGTATATTGCCTGTATGGTGCTATTGCATGTGTTTGCATGTCAACTGGATGGTCGGGACGGGTTTTGGTCTCTTTTTTGACTATTTGTCTAAGTTTTCTCAAGTTAGGCGAACGGGACTCAAACTCGGGTTCCGTATATCGGAATCAAGTCCCGTCAGTTGTAACGTGTGTCTATTGCGTATGCGGTGCTATTTCCTATGTTTGCGTGTCAACTGGACGACCGAAGTGGGTTTTGGTCTCTTTTTCGACTATTTATCTAAGTTTTCTCAAGTTAGGCGGACGGAACTCGAACTCGGGCTGCGTATATTGGAATCGAGTCTCGTCAGTTGTAACACATGTCTATTGCCTACACGGTACTATTGCCTATATTTGCTTGTTAACTGGACGACCGGGGCGTGTTTTGGTCTCTTTTTCTACTATTTATCTAAGTTTTCTCAAGTTAGGCGGACAGGACTCAAACTTGGGCTTCGTGTATCGGAATTGAGTCCCATCAGTTGTAACGCGTGTTTATTGTCTATGCAGTGCTATTTCTTATGTTTACATGTTAACTGGACGACCGAGGTGGGTTTTGGTCTCTTTTTCAACTATTTGTCTAAGTTTTCTCAAGTTAGGCGGACGAGACTCGAACTCGGGCTCCGTATATTAGAATCAAGTCCCATCAGTTGTAACGCGTGTCTATTGCCTATGTGGTGCTATTACCTATGTTTACGTGTTAACTGGACGACCAGGGCGGGTTTTGGTCTCTTTTTCGACTATTTGTCTAAGTTTTCTCAAGTTAGGCGGACGGAACTCGAACTCGGGCTCCGTATATTGGAATCGAGTCCCGTCAGTTCTAACGCGTGTCTATTGCCTATGCAATGTTATTGCCTATGTTTACGTGTCAACTGGACAACCGGGGCGGGTTTTGGTCTCTATTTCAACTATTTGTCTAAGTTTTATAAAGTTAGGCGGACGAGACTCGAACTCGGGCTCTGTATATCAGAATTGAGTCCCGTCAGTTATAACACATGTTTATTACCTATGCAGTACTATTGCCCATGTTTGCATGTTAACTGGACGACCGGGGTAGGTTTTGGTCTCTTTTTTGACTATTTGTCTAAGTTTTCTCAAGTTAGGCGGATGAGACTCGAACTCGGGCTTCGTATATCAGAATCGAGTCCTGTCATTTATAACGCATGTCTATTGCCTATACGGTGCTATTGCATGTGATTGCGTGTTAACTAGATGACCAGGGTGGGTTTTAGTCTCTTTTTTGACTATTTGTCTAAGATTTCTCAAGTTAGGAGGACGGGACTCGAACTCGGGCTCCATATATCGGAATCGAGTCCCGTCAGTTGTAACACGTGTCTATTGCCTATGCGGTGCTATTGCCTATGTTTGCGTGTTAACTTGATAACCGGGGCGGGTTTGGTCTCTTTTTTGACTATTTGTCTAAGTTTTCTCAAGTTAGGCGAACGAGACTTGAACTCTGGCTCCGTATATCGGAATCGAGTCCCGTCAATTATACGCATTTTTATTGCCTATACGGTGCTATTGCTTGTGTTTGCGTGTTAACTGGACGGCCAGGGCGGGTTTTGGTCTCTTTTTAAACTATTTGTCTAAGTTTTCTCAAGTTAGGCGGACAGGACTCGAACTCAGGTTGCGTATATCGGAATTGAGTCCCGTCAGTTGTAACACATTTCTATTGCCTACGCGGTGCTATTGCCTATGTTTTCATGTTAACTAGACGATCGGGACGGGTTTTGGTCTTTTTTTCAACTATTTGTCTAAGTTTTCTCAAGTTAGGCGGACGGGACTCGAACTCGGGCTTCGTATATCGGAATGGAGTCCCGTTAGTTGTAATGCATGTCTATTGCCTTTACGGTGCTTTTGCCTATGTTTGCATGCTAACTGGACGGTTAGGGTGGGTTTTGGTCTCTTTTTTGACTATTTGTCTAAGTTTTCTCAAGTTAGGCGAACGGGACTCGAACTCCGGCACCGTATATCGGAATCGAGTCCCATCAGTTGTAACGCATGTCTATTGCCTATGCGGTGCTATTGCCTATGTTTTCCTATTAACTGGACGACCGGGGCAGGTTTTGGTCTATTTTTGACTATTTGTCTAAGTTTTCTCAAGTTAAACAGACAGGACTCGAACTCGGGCTGCGTATATCGAAATCAAGTCCTGTTAGTTATAAAATAGGTCTACTGCCTATACGGTGCTATTGCCTATGTTTACATGTTAACTGGACGACCAGGGCGGGTTTTGGTCTCTTTTTCAACTATTTGTCTAAGTTTTCTCAAGTTAGGCGGACGGAACTCGAACTCGGGCTCCGTATATCGGAATCAAGTCTCGTCAGTTGTAACATGTGTCTATTTCCTATGCGGTGCTATCTCCTATATTTGCGTGTTAATTGGATGATCGGGGTGGGTTTTGTTCTCTTTTTCGACTATTTATCTAAGTTTTTTCAAGTTAGGCGGACGGGACTCGAACTCGGGCTCCGTATATCAGAATCGAGTCCCGTCAGTTGTAACATGTGTATATTGCCTATGTGGTGTTATTGCATGTGTTTACATGTCAACTAGACGATCGGGACGGGTTTTGGTCTCTTTTTCGACTATTTATCTAAGTTTTCTCAAGTTAGGCGGACGGGACTCGAACTCGGGTTTCGTATATCAGAATCAAGTGCTGTCAATTGTAACGTGTGTCTATTGCCTATGCGGTGCTATTTCCTATGTTTGCATGTCAACTGGACGACCGGAGCGGGTTTTGGTCTCTTTTTCGACTATTTGTCTAAGTTTTCTCAAGTTAGGCGGACGTGACTAGAACTCGGGCTGCGTATATTGGAATCGAGTCTCATCAGTTGTAACACATATTTATTGCCTACGCGGTATTATTGCCTATCTTTGCTTGTTAACTGGAAGATCGGGGCGGGTTTTGGTCTCCTTTTCGACTATTGGTCTAAGTTTTCTCAAGTTAGACGGACGGGACTCGAACTTAGGCTCCGTGTATCAGAATCGAGTCCCATCAGTTGTAACGCATGTTTATTGCCTATGCGGTGCTATTTCTTATATTTGCGTGTTAACTGGATGATCGGGGTGGGTTTTGGTCTCTTTTTTGACTATTTGTCTAAGTTTTCTCAAGTTAGGCGGACGGGACTCGAACTCGGGCTCCGTATATCAGAATCGTGTCCCATTAGTTGTAACGCATGTCTATTGCCTATGCGGTGCTATTGCCTATGTTTACGTGTTAACTGGACGACCGGGGCGGGTTTTGGTCTCTTTTTTGACTATTTGTCTAAGTTTTCTCAAGTTAGACGGACGGGACTCGAACTCGGGCTCCGTATATCGGAATCAAGTCCCGTCATTTGTAATGCATGACTATTGCCTATACGGTGCTATTGCATGTGTTTGCGTGTTAACTAGATGACCAGGGCGGGTTTTGGTCTCTTTTTTGACTATTTGTCTAAGTTTTCTCAAGTTAGGCGGACGGGACTCGAACTCGGGCTCCATATATCGGAATCGATCCGTTAGTTGTAATACGTGTCTATTGCCTATGTTTGCGTGTTAACTTGATAGCCAGGGCGGGTTTTGGTCTCTTTTTTGACTATTTGTCTAAGTTTTCTCAAGTTAGGCGGATGAGACTCGAACTCGGGCTCCGTATATCGTAATCGAGTCCCATCATTTGTAACGTATGTATATTGCCTATACGGTGCTATTTCATGTGTTTACGTGTTAACTAGATGACCAGGGCTAGTTTTGGTCTCTTTTTTGACTATTTGTCTAAGTTTTCTCAAGTTAGGCGGACGGGACTCGAACTCGGGCTCCATATATTGGAATCGAGTCCCGTCAGTTGTAACACGTGTCTATTACCTATGCGGTGCTATTGCCTATGTTTGCGTGTTAACTTGACAACCGGGGCGGGTTTTGGTCTCTTTTTTGACTATTTGTCTAAGTTTTCTCAAGTTAGTCGGACGGAACTTGAACTCTGGCTCCGTATATCGGAATCGAGTCCTATCAGTTGTAACGCATTTCTATTGCCTATGCGGTGCTATTACCTATGTTTGCGTGTTAACTAGACGGTCAGGGAGGGTTTTCGTCTCTTTTTTGACTATTTATCTAAGTTTTCTCAAGTTAGGCGGACAGGACTCGAACTCAAGTTGCGTATATAGGAATCGAGTCCCGTCAGTTGTAACACATGTCTATTGCCTACGCGGCGCTATTGCCTATGTTTGCATGTTAACTGGACGACCGGGGCATGTTTTGGTCTCTTTTTCGACTATTTGTCTAAGTTTTCTCAAGTTAGGCGGACGGGACTCGAACTCGGGCTCCGTATATTGGAATCGAGTCCCATCAGTTGTAACGCGTGTCTATTTCCTATGCGATGCTATTTCCTATGTTTACGTGTTAACTGGATGATCGAGGTGGATTTTGGTCTCTTTTTAGACTATTTGTCTAAGTTTTCTCAAGTTAGGCGGACGGGACTCAAACTCGGGCTGCGTATATTGGAATTGAGTCTCGTCAGTTGTAACACATGTCTATTGCCTACGCGGTACTATTGCCTATGTTTGCATGTTAACTAGACGATCGAGGCGGGTTTTGGTCTCTTTTTCAACTATTTGTCTAAGTTTTCTCAAGTTAGGCAGACGAGACTCGAACTTGGGCTCCGTGTATCGGAATCGAGTCCTATCAGTTGTAATGCATGTCTATTGCCTATACGGTACTATTTCCTATGTTTGCGTGTTAACTGGACAATCGGGGTGGGTTTTTGTCTCTTTTTCGACTATTTGCCTAAGTTTTCTCAAGTTAGGCGGACGGGACTCGAACTCGGGCTCCGTGTATAGGAATCGAGTCCCATCAGTTGTAACGCGTGTCTATTTCTTATGCGGTGCTATTTCCTATGTTTGCATGTTAACTGGATGATCGGGGTGGATTTTGGTCTCTTTTTCGACTATTTGTCTAAGTTTTCTCAAGTCAGGCGGACGGGACTCGAACTCGGGCTGCGTATATTAGAATTGAGTCTCGTCAGTTGTAACACGTGTCTATTGCCTACGCGGTACTATTGCCTATGTTTGCATGTTAACTAGACGACCGGGGTGGTTTTTGGTCTTTTTTTCGATTATTTGTCTAAGTTTTCTCAAGTTAGGCGAACGGGACTCGAACTTGGGCTCCGTGTATCGAAATTGAGTCCCATCAATTGTAATGTATGTCTATTGCCTATGCGGTGCTATTTCCAATGTTTACGTGATAACTGGACGACCGGGGTGGGTTTTGGTCTCTTTTTCGACTATTTGTCTAAGTTTTCTCAAGTTAGGCGGACGGGACTCGAACTCGGGCTCCTTATATCAGAATCGAGTCCCGTCAGTTGTAACACATGTCTATTGCCTATGCGTTACTATTGCCCATGTTTTCATGTTAACTGGACGACTGGGGTGGGTTTTGGTCTCTTTTTTGACTATTTGTCTAAGTTTTCTCAAGTTAGGCAGATGAGACTCGAACTTGGGTTCCGTATATCGGAATTGAGTCCCGTCATTTGTAACGCGTGTCTATTGCCCATGCGGTGCTATTGCATGTGGTTGCATGTTAACTAGATGACCAAGGCAGGTTTTGGTCTCTTTTTGATTATTTGTCTAAGTTTTCTCAAGTTAGGCGGACGGGACTCGAACTCGGGCTCCATATATCAGAATCGAGTCCCGTCAGTTGTAATGCGTGTCTATTGCCTATGCGGTGCTATTGCCTATGTTTGCATGTTAACTTGACAACCGGGGCGGGTTTTGGTCTCTTTTTTAACTATTTGTCTAAGTTTTCTCAAATTAGGCGGGCGGGACTTGAACTCTGGCTCCGTATATCGGAATCGAGTCCCGTCAGTTGTAATGCATTTCTATTGCCTCTGCGATGCTATTTCCTATGTTTGCGTGTTAATTGGACGGCCAGGGTGGGTTTTGGTCTTTTTTTCGACTATTTGTCTAAGTTTTCTCAAGTTAAGCGGACAGGACTCGAACTCGGGCTCTTTATATCAGAATTGAGTCCCGTCATTTGTAACACGTGTATATTACCTACGCGGTGCTATTGCTTATGTTTGCATGTCAACTGGACCATCGGGGTGGGTTTTGGACTCTTTTTCGACTGTTTGTCTAAGTTTTCTCAAGTTAGGCGGACGGGACTCGAACTTGGTCTCCATATATCGAAAATTGAGTCCCGTCAGTTGTAACACGTGTCTATTGCCTATGTGGTACTATTGCATGTGTTTGCATGTTAACTGGACGACCGGGGCGGGTTTTGGTCTCTTTTCGACTATTTGTTTAAGTTTTCTCAAGTTAGGCGGACGGGACTCGAACTCGGGCTCCGTATATCAGAATCGAGTCCCGTCAGTTGTAGCGCGTGTCTATTGCCTATGCGATGTTATTTCCTATATTTGCGTGTTAACTGGATGATCGGGATGGTTTTTTTTTCTCTTTTTTGACTATTTGTCTAAGTTTTTTCTAGTTAGGCGGACGGGACTCGAACTCGGGCTCCGTATATCGGAATCGTGTCCCGTCAGTTGTAACATGTGTATATTGCCTATGTGGTGCTATTACATGTGTTTGCGTGTCAACTGGACGATCGGGACGGGTTTTGGTCTCTTTTTCGACTATTTGTCTAAGTTTTCTCAAGTTAGGCGGACGGGACTCGAACTCGGGCTCCGTATATCGGAATCGAGTCCCGTCAGTTGTAACGTGTGTCTATTGCCTATGCGGTGCTATTTCCTATGTTTACATGTTAACTGGATGATCGGGGTGGGTTTTGTTCTCTTTTTTGACTATTTATCTAAGTTTTTTCAAGTTAGGCCGACGGGACTCGAACTCAGGCTCCGTATATCGGAATAGAGTCCTGTTAGTTTTAACATGTGTATATTGCCTATGTGGTGCTATTGCATGTGTTTGCATGTCAACTGGACGATCGGGACGGGTTTTGGTCTCTTTTTCGACTATTTGTCTAAGTTTTCTCAAGTTAGGCGGACGAGACTCGAACTCGGGCTCCGTATATCGGAATCAAGTCCCGTCAGTTGTAACGTGTGTCTATTGCCTATGCGGTGCTATTTCCTATGTTTGTGTGTCAACTGGATGACCGGAGCGGGTTTTGGTCTCTTTTTCGACTATTTGTCTAAGTTTTCTCAAGTTAGGCGGACAAAACTCGAACTTGGGCTGCGTATATTGGAATCGAGTCTCATTAGTTGTAACACATGTCTATTGCCTATGCGGTACTATTGCCTATATTTTTTTGTTAACTGGACGACCGGGGCGGGTTTTGGTCTCCTTTTCGACTATTTGTCTATTTTTCTCAAGTTAGGCGGACGAGACTCGAACTCGGGCTCCATATATCAGAATTGAGTCTTGTCAGTTGTAACGCGTGTCTATTGCCTATGCGATAATATTGCCTATGTTTACGTGTCAACTGGACGACCGGGGCGGGTTTTGGTCTCTTTTTAGATTATTTGTCTAAGTTTTCTCAAGTTAGGCGAACGAGACTCGAACTCGGGCTCTGTATATCAGAATCGAGTCCCGTCATTTATAACGCGTGTCTATTGCCCATACGGTGCTATTGCATGTGTTTGCGTGTTAACTTGATGACCAGGGTGGGTTTTGGTCTCTTTTTTAACTATTTGTCTAAGTTTTCTCAAGTTAGGCAGACTGGACTAGAACTCGGTCTCCTTATATCGGAATCGAGTCCCGTCAGTTATAACGCATGTCTATTGCTTATACGGTGCTATTGCCTATGTTTGCGTGTTAACTTGACAACCGGGACGGGTTTTGATCTCTTTTTTGACTATTTGTCTAAGTTTTCTCA
Source organism: Panax ginseng (assembly GCA_020205605.1). NCBI lineage: Eukaryota > Viridiplantae > Streptophyta > Magnoliopsida > Apiales > Araliaceae > Panax > Panax ginseng. The sequence goes on along the minus strand of CM035144.1, from coordinate 101,684,936 downwards.
AGTTAGGCAGGCGGGACTTGAACTTTGGCTCCGTATATTGGAATCGAGTCCCGTCAGTTGTAACTCATTTTTATTGCCTAGGCTATGATATTTCCTGTGTTTGCGTGTTAACTGGACGGCCAGGGTGGGTTTTGGTCTCTTTTTCGACTATTTGTCTAAGTTTTCTCAAGTTAGGCGGACAGGACTCGAACTCGAGTTGCGTATATCGGAATCGAGTCCTGTCTGTTGTAACATATGTCTATTGCCTACGCGGTGCTATTGCCTATATTTGTATGTTAACTGGATGATCGGGGTGGGTTTTGGTCTCTTTTTTGACTATTTGTCTAAGTTTTCTCAAGTTAGGCAGATGGGACTCGAACTCGGGCTCCATATATCGGAATCGAGTCCCATCAGTTGTAACACGTGTCTATTTCCTATGCGGTGCTATTTCCTATGTTTGCGTGTTAACTGGATGATCGAGGTGGATTTTGGTCTCTTTTTTGACAATTTGTCTATGTTTTTTCAAGTCAGGCGGATGGGACACGAACTCGGGCTGCATATATTGGAATTGAGTCTCGTCAGTTGTAACACATGTCTATTGCCTATGCGGTGCTATTGCCTATGTTTGTGTGTTAACTTGACAACCGAGGTGGGTTTTGGTCTCTTCTCAAGTTAAGCGGACGGGACTTAAACTCTGAATCCGTATATCGGAATCAAGTCCAGTCAGTTGTAACGTATTTCTATTGTCTATGCGATGTTATTGCCTGTGTTTGCGTGTTAACTGGACGGCCAGGGCGGGTTTTGATCTCTTTTTCGACTATTTGTCTAAGTTTTCTCAAGTTAGGCGGACAAGACTCGAACTCAGGTTGCGTATATCGGAATCGAGTCCCGACAGTTATAACACATGTCTATTGTCTACGCGGTGCTATTGCCTATGTTTGCATGTTAACTGGATGACTGGGGCGGGTTTTGGTCTCTTTTTCAACTATTTGTCTAAGTTTTCTCAAGTTAGGCGGACGGGACTCGAACTCGGGCTGCGTATATTGGAATCGAGTCCCGTCAGTTATAACACGTGTCTATTGCCTACGCGGTGCTATTTCCTATGTTTGCTTGTTAACTGGACGACCGGGGCGGGTTTTGGTCTCCTTTTCGACTATTTGTCTATGTTTTCTCAAGTTAGGCGGACGAGACTCGAACTCGGGCTCCGTATATCGGAATAGAGTCCCGTTAGTTGTAACATTTGTATATTGCCTATGTGGTGCTATTGCATGTGTTTGCATGTCAACTGGACGATCGGGATGGGTTTTGGTCTCTTTTTCGACTATTTGTCTAAGTTTTCTCAAGTTAGGCGGACGAGACTCGAACTGGGCTCCGTATATCGGAATCAAGTCCCGTCAGTTGTAACGCGTGTCTATTGCCTATGCGATGTTATTGCCTATGTTTATGTGTCAACTGGACGACCGGGGCGAGTTTTGGTCTCTTTTTCGACTATTTGTCTAAGTTTTCTCAAGTTAGGCGACGACTCGAACTTCGGGCTCAGATATCGTAATCGAGTCCCGTCATTTATAACGCGTGTCTATTGCCCATGCAGTGTTATTTCCTGTGTTTGCATGTTAACTGGACGACCGGGGCGAGTTTTGGTCTCTTTTTTGACTATTTGTCTAAGTTTTCTCAAGTTAGGCAGACTGGACTAGAACTTGGTCTCCTTATATCGGAATCGAGTCCCGTCAGTTATAACGCGTGTCTATTGCCTATGCGGTGCTATTGCCCATGTTTGCGTGTTAACTGGACGACCGGGGAGGGTTTTGGTCTCTTTTTTGACTATTTATCTAAGTTTTCTCAAGTTAGGCAGACGGGACTTGAACTCTGGCTCCGTATATCGGAATTGAGTCCCGTCAGTTATAACACATTTTTATTGCCTAGGCGATGATATTGCCTGTGTTTGCGTGTTAACTGGACGGCCAGGGTGGGGTTTGGTCTCTTTTTCGACTATTTGTCTAAGTTTTCTCAAGTTAGGCGGACGGGACTCGAACTCGGGCTCCGTATATCGGAATCGAGTCCTGTCAGTTGTAACGCGTGTCTATTGCCTATGCGATGTTATTGCCTATGTTTCCGTGTCAACTGGACGACCGGGGCAGGTTTTGGTCTCTTTTTCGACAATTTGTCTAAGTTTCTCAAGTTAGGCGGACGGAACTCGAACTCGGGCTCTGTTTATCAGAATCGAGTCCCATAAGTTTTTACACGTGTCTATTGCCTATGAAGTACTATTGCTCGTGTTTACGTGTTAACTGGACGACCGGGGTGGGTTTTGGTCTCTTTTTTGACTATTTGTCTATGTTTTCTCAAGTTAGGCAGATGAGACTCGAACTCGGGCTCCGTATATCGGAATCGAGTCCCGTCATTTATAACGCGTGTCTATTGCCCATGCGGTGCTATTGCATGTGCTTGAGTGTTAATCGGATGACCGTAGGCGTGTTTTGGTCTCTTTTTTGACTATTTGTCTAAGTTTTCTCAAGTTAGACAGACGGGACTCGAACTCGGTCTCCATATATCGGAATCGAGTCCCGTCAGTTGTAACGCGTGTCTATTGCCTATGCGGTGCTATTGCCTATGTTTGCGTGTTAACTTGACAACCGGAGCGGGTTTTGGTCTCTTTTTTGACTATTTGTCTAAGTTTTCTCAAGTTAAAGTGACGGACTTGAACTCGCTCTCGTATATCTAATCAAGTCCCATCAGTTGTAACGCATTTCTATTGCCTATGCGGTGCTATTGCCTATGTTTGCATGTTAACTAGACAGCCAGGGAGGGTTTTGGTCTCTTTTTTGACTATTTATCTAAGTTTTCTCAAGTTAGGCGGACAGGACTCGAACTCAAGTTGCGTATATAGGAATCGAGTCCCGTCAGTTGTAACACATGTTTATTGCTTTCGCGGCTTATTGCTATGTTTGCATGTTAACTGGACGACCGGGGCATGTTTTGGTCTCTTTTTCGACTATTTGTCTAAGTTTGCTCAAGTTAGGCGGACGGGACTCGAACTCGGGCTCCGTATATTGGAATTGAGTCCCATCGGTTATAGTAACGCTGTCTCATTTCCTATGCGGTGCTATTTCCTATATTTGCGTGTTAACTGGATGATCGGGGTGGATTTTAGTCTCTTTTTAGACTATTTGTCTAAGTTTTCTCAAGTTAGGCGGACGGGACTCAAACTCGGGCTGCGTATATTGGAATTGAGTCTCGTCGGTTATAACACGGTCTATTGCCTCTGGCGTACTATTGCCAATGTTTGCATGTTAACTAGACGATCGAGGCGGGTTTTGGTCTCTTTTTGACTATTTGTCTAAGTTTTCTCAAGTTAGCGATTTGAGACTCGAACTTGGGCTCCGTGTATCAGAATCGAGTCCTATCAGTTGTAATGCATGTCTATTGCCTATGTGGTGCTATTTCCTATGTTTGCGTGTTAACTGGACGACCGGGGTGGGTTTTTGTCTCTTTCGACTATTTGCCTAAGTTTTCTCAAGTTAGGCAGACGGGACTCGAACTCGGGCTCCGTGTATCGGAATCGAGTCCCATCAGTTGTAACGCGTGTCTATTTCTTATACGGTGTTATTTCCTATGTTTGCGTGTTAACTGGATGATAGGGTGGATTTTGGTCTCTTTTTCGACTATTTGTCTAAGTTTTCTCAAGTCAGGCGGACGGGACTCGAACTCGGGCTGCGTATATTGAATTGAGTCTCGTCATTGTAACACGCGTGTCTATTGCCTCTCACGCAAAGACTATTGCTTTATGTTTGCATGTTAACTAGACGATAAACCGGGGCGGTTTTTGGTCTTTTTTTCGACTATTTGTCTAAGTTTTCTCAAGTTAGGCGAACGGGACTCGAACTTGGGCTCCGTGTATCAGAATCGAGTCCTATTAGTTGTAATGCATGTCTATTGCCTATGCGGTGCTATTTCCTATGTTTGCGTGTTAACTGGACGACCTGGGTGGGTTTTTGTCTCTTTCGAATATTTGCCTAAGTTTTCTCAAGTTAGGCGGACGGGACTCGAACTCGGGCTCCGTATATCAGAATCGAGTCCCGTCAGTTGTAACGCGTGTCTATTGCCTATGCGGTGTTATTTCCTCTATTTGCGTGTTAACTGGATGATCGGGATGGGGTTTTTTTTCTCTTTTTCGACAATTTGTCTAAAGTTTTTTCAAGTTAGGCGGACATGACTCGAACTCGGGCTCCGTATATGGGAATCGTGTCCCGTCAGTTGTATCATGTGTATATTGCCTATGTGGTGCTATTACATGTGTTTGCATGTCAACTGGACGATCAGGACGAGTTTTGGTCTCTTTTTCGACTATTTGTCTAAGTTTTCTCAAGTTAGGCGGACGGGACTCGAACTCGGGCTCCGTATATCGGAATCGAGTCCCGTCAGTTGTAACGTGTGTCTATTGCCTATGCGATGTTATTGCCTATGTTTATGTGTCAACTGGACGACCGGGGCGAGTTATGGTCTCTTTTTCGACTATTTGTCTAAGTTTTCTCAAGTTAAAGCGACGAGACTCGAACTTCGGGCTCAGATATCGTAATCGAGTCCCGTCATTTATAACGTGTGTCTATTGCCCATGCAGTGCTACTGCATGTGTTTGCGTGTTAACTTGATAAGCAGGGCGGGTTTTGGTCTCTTTTTTGACTATTTGTCTAAGTTTTCTCAAGTTAGGCAGACTGGACTAGAACTTGGTCTCCTTATATCGCAATCGAGTCCCGTCAGTTGTAACACATGTCTATTGCCTATGTGGTGCTATTTCCTATGTTTACATGTTGACTGGACGACCGGGGCGGGTTTTGGTCTCTTTTCGACTATTTGTCTAAGTTTTCTCAAGTTAGGCGGACGGGACTCGAACTCGGGCTCCGTATATCAGAATCGAGTCCCGTCAGTTGTAACGCGTGTCTATTGCCTATGCGGTGTTATTTCCTATATTTGCGTGTTAACTGGATGATCGGGATGGGTTTTTTTCTCTTTTTCGATAATTTGTCTAAGTTTTTTCAAGTTAGGCGGACATGACTCGAACTCGGGCTCCGTATATGGGAATCGTGTCCCGTCAGTTGTATCATGTGTATATTGCCTATGTGGTGCTATTACATGTGTTTGCATGTCAACTGGACGATCAGGACGGGTTTTGGTCTCTTTTTCGACTATTTGTCTAAGTTTTCTCAAGTTAGGCGGACGGGACTCGAACTCGGGCTCCGTATATCGAAATCGAGTCCCGTCAGTTGTAACGTGTGTCTATTGCCTATGCGGTGCTATTTCCTATGTTTACATGTTAACCTGGATGATCGGGGTGGGTTTTGTTCTCTTTTTGACTATTTGTCTAAGTTTTTTCAAGTTAAAGGACGGGGACTCGAACTTCGGGCTCCGTATATTGGAATAGAGTCCCGTTAGTTGTAACATGTGTATATTGCCTATGTGGTGCTATTGCATGTGTTTGCATATCAACTGGACGATCGGGATGGGTTTTGGTCTCTTTTTCGACTATTTGTCTAAGTTTTCTCAAGTTAGGCGGACGAGACTCGAACTCGGGCTCCGTATATCGGAATCAAGTCCCGTCAGTTGTAACGTGTGTCTATTGCCTATGCGGTGCTATTTCCTATGTTTGCATGTCAACTGGATGACCGGAGCGGGTTTTGGTCTCTTTTTTCGACTATTTGTCTAAGTTTTCTCAAGTTAAGCGACAAAACTTCGAACTTCGGTCACGTATATTGGAATCGAGTCTCATCGGTTATAACACGTGTCTACATGCCTACGCGGTACTATTTCCTATGTTTGCTTGTTAACCTGGACGAATCGGGCGGGGTTTGGTCTCCTTTTCGACTATTTGTCTATGTTTTCTCAAGTTAGGTGGACGAGACTCGAACTCGGGCTCCGTATATCGGAATAGAGTCCCGTTAGTTATAACATTTGTATATTGCCTATGTGGTGCTATTGCATGTGTTTGCATGTCAACTGGACGATCGGGATGGGTTTTGGTCTCTTTTTCGACTATTTGTCTAAGTTTTCTCAAGTTAGGCGGACGAGACTCGAACTCGGGCTCTGTATATCAGAATCGAGTCCCGTCATTTATAACGCGTGTCTATTGCCCATGCAGTGCTATTACATGTGTTTGCGTGTTAACTTGATGACCAGGGCGGGTTTTGGTATCTTTTTTGACTATTTGTCTAAGTTTTCTCAAGTTAGGCAGACTGGACTAGAACTTGGTCTCCTTATATCGGAATCGAGTCCCGTCAGTTATAACGCATGTCTATTGCTTATACGGTGCTATTGCCTATGTTTGCGTGTTAACTTGACAACCGGGGAGGGTTTTGGTCTCTTTTTTGACTATTTATCTAAGTTTTCTCAAATTAGGCAGACGGGACTTGAACTCTGGCTCCGTATATCGGAATCGAGTCCCGTCAGTTATAACGCATTTTTATTGCCTAGGCGATGATATTGCCTATGTTTGCGTGTTAACTGGACGGCCAGGGTGGGTTTTGGTCTCTTTTTCGACTATTTGTCTAAGTTTTCTCAAGTTAGGCGGACGGGACTCGAACTCGGGCTGCGTATATTTGAATTGAGTCTCGTCAGTTGTAACACGTGTCTATTGCCTACGTGATACTATTGCCTATGTTTGCATGTTAACTAGACGACCGGGGCGGTTTTTGGTCTTTTTTTCGACTATTTGTCTAAGTTTTCTCAAGTTAGGCGGATGGGACTCGAACTTGGGCTACGTGTATCGGAATCGAGTCCCATCAGTTTTAAGGCGTGTCTATTGCCTATGCGGTGCTATTTCCTATGTTTACGTGTTAACTGGACGACCGGGGTGGGTTTTGGTCTCTTTTTCGACTATTTGTCTAAGTTTTCTCAAGTTAGGCGGACGGGACTCGAACTCGGGCTCCGTATATCAGAATAGAGTCCCATCAGTTGTAATGCGTGTCTATTGCCTATGCGGTGCTATTGCCTATATTTGCGTGTTAACTGGACGATCGGGGCAGTTTTTGGTCTCTTTTTCGACTATTTGTCTATGTTTTCTCAAGTTAGGCGGACGGGACTCGAACTCAGGCTCTGTTTATCAGAATCGAGTCCCATAAGTTTTTACACGTGTCTATTACCTATGCAGTACTATTGCCCGTGTTTACGTGTTAACTGGACGACCAGGGTGGGTTTTGGTCTCTTTTTTGACTATTTGTCTATGTTTTCTCAAGTTAGGCGGATGACTCTCGAACTCGGGCTACGTATATCAGAATCGAGTCCCGTCATTTATAACGCGTGTCTATTGCCCATGCGGTGCTATTGCATGTGCTTGCGTGTTAACTGGATGACCAGGGCAGGTTTTGGTCTCTTTTTTGACTATTTGTCTAAGTTTTCTCAAGTTAGACAGACGGGACTCGAACTCGGGCTCCGTATATTGGAATTGAGTCCCATCAGTTGTAACGCGTGTCTATTTCCTATGCGGTGCTATTTCCTATATTTGCGTGTTAACTGGATGATCGGGGTGGATTTTAGTCTCTTTTTAGACTATTTGTCTAAGTTTTCTCAAGTTAGGCGGACGGGACTCAAACTCGGGCTGCGTATATTGGAATTGAGTCTCGTCAGTTATAACACGTGTCTATTGCCTACGCGGTACTATTGCCTATGTTTGCATGTTAACTAGACGATCGAGGCGGGTTTTGGTCTCTTTTTTGACTATTTGTCTAAGTTTTCTCAAGTTAGGCAGACGAGACTCGAACTTGGGCTCCGTGTATCAGAATCGAGTCCTATCAGTTGTAATGCATGTCTATTGCCTATGCGGTGCTATTTCCTATGTTTAACGTGTTAACCGGGGCCTTGGGGTGGGTTTTTGTCTCTTTCGACTATTTGCCTAAGTTTTTTCAAGTTAGGCGGACGGGACTCGAACTCGGGTTTCGTGTATCGGAATCGAGTCCCATCAGTTGTAACGCGTGTCTATTTCTTATACGGTGCTATTTCCTATGTTTGCGTGTTAACTGGATGATAGGGTGGATTTTGGTCTCTTTTTCGACTATTTGTCTAAGTTTTCTCAAGTCAGGCGGACGGGACTCGAACTCGGGCTGCGTATATTGGAATTGAGTATCGTCAGTTGTAACACGTGTCTATTGCCTACGCGGTACTATTGCCTATATTTGCATGTTAACTAGACGACCGGGGCGGTTTTTGGTCTTTTTTTCGACTATTTGTCTAAGTTTTCTCAAGTTAGGCGAACGGGACTCGAACTTGGGCTCCGTGTATCGAAATTGAGTCCCATCAGTTGTAATGTATGTCTATTGCCTATGCGGTGCTATTTCCAATGTTTACGTGATAACTGGACGACCGGGGTGGGTTTTGGTCTCTTTTTCAACTATTTGTCTAAGTTTTCTCAAGTTAGGCGGACGGGACTCGAACTCGGGCTCCGTATATCAGAATCGAGTCCCGTCAGTTGTAACACATGTCTATTGCCTATGCGGTACTACTGCCCATGTTTTCATGTTAACTAGATGATTGGGGTGGGTTTTGGTCTCTTTTTTGACTATTTGTCTAAGTTTTCTCAAGTTAGGCGGACGAGACTCGAACTTGGGTTCCGTATATCGGAATCGAGTCCCGTCATTTATAACGCGTGTCTATTGCCCATGCGGTGCTATTGCATGTGTTTGCATGTTAATTAGATGACCAGGGCAGGTTTTGGTCTCTTTTTGACTATTTGTCTAAGTTTTCTCAAGTTAGGCGGACGGGACTCGAACTCGGGCTCCATATATCAGAATCGAGTCTCGTCAGTTGTAATGCGTGTCTATTGCCTATGCGGTGCTATTGCCTATGTTTGCATGTTAACTTGACAACCGGGGTGGGTTTTGGTCTCTTTTTTAACTATTTTTTTAAGTTTTCTCAAGTTAGGCGGACGAGACTTGAACTCTGGCTCCGTATATCGGAATCGAGTCCCGCCAGTTGTAATACATGTCTATTGCCTCTGCGATGCTATTGCCTGTGTTTGCGTGTTAACTAGACGGCCAGGGTTGGTTTTGGTCTCTTTTTCGACTATTTGTCTAAGTTTTCTCAAGTTAAGCGGACAGGACTCGAACTCGGACTCTGTATATCAGAATCAAGTCCCGTCATTTATAACGCATGTATATTACCTACGCGGTGCTATTGCTTATCTTTGCATGTCAACTGGACCATCGGGGCGGGTTTTAGACTCTTTTTCGACTGTTTATCTAAGTTTGCTCAAGTTAGGCGGACGGGACTCGAACTTGGTCTTCATATATCAAAATCGAGTCCCGTCAGTTGTAACACGTGTCTATTGCCTATGTGGTGCTATTTCCTATGTTTACATGTTGACTGGACGACCGGGGCGGGTTTTGGTCTCTTTTCAACTATTTGTCTAAGTTTTCTCAAGTTAGGCGGACGGGACTCGAACTCGGGCTCCGTATATCAGAATCGAGTCCCGTCAGTTGTAACGCGTGTCTATTGCCTATGCGGTGTTATTTCCTATATTTGCGTGTTAACTGGATGATCGGGATGGGGTTTTTTTCTCTTTTTCGACAATTTGTCTAAGTTTTTTCAAGTTAGGCGGACATGACTCGAACTCGGGCTCCGTATATGGGAATCATGTCCCGTCAGTTGTATCATGTGTATATTGCCTATGTGGTGCTATTACATGTGTTTGCATGACAACTGGACGATCAGGACGGGTTTTGGTCTCTTTTTCGACTATTTGTCTAAGTTTTCTCAAGTTAGGCGGACGGGACTCGAACTTCGGGCTCGTGATATCGAATCGAGTCCCGTCGGTTTTAACGTGTGTCTATTGCCTATCTTGGTGCTATTTCCTATGTTTACATGTTAACTGGATGATCGGGGTGGGTTTTTTTCTCTTTTTTGACTATTTGTCTAAGTTTTTTCAAGTTAGGCCGACGGGACTCGAACTCAGGCTCCGTATATCGGAATAGAGTCCTATTAGTTTTAACATGTGTATATTGCCTATGTGGTGCTATTGCATGTGTTTGCATGTCAACTGGACGATCGGGACGGGTTTTGGTCTCTTTTTCGACTATTTGTCTAAGTTTTCTCAAGTTAGGCGGACGAGACTCGAACTCGGGCTCCGTATATCGGAATCAAGTCCCGTCAGTTGTAACGTGTGTCTATTGCCTATGCGGTGCTATTTCCTATGTTTGCATGTCAACTGGATGACCGGAGCGGGTTTTGGTCTCTTTTTCGACTATTTGTCTAAGTTTTCTCAAGTTAGGCGGACAAAACTCGAACTCGGGCTGCGTATATTGGAATCGAGTCTCATCAGTTATAACACGTGTCTATTGCCTACGCGGTACTATTTCCTATGTTTGCTTGTTAACTGGACGACCGGGGCGGGTTTTGGTCTCCTTTTCGACTATTTGTGTATGTTTTCTCAAGTTAGGCGGACGAGACTCGAACTCGGGCTCCGTATATCGGAATAGAGTCCCGTTAGTTGTAACATTTGTATATTGCCTATGTGGTGCTATTGCATGTGTTTGCATGTCAACTGGACGATCGGGATGGGTTTTGGTCTCTTTTTCGACTATTTGTCTAAGTTTTCTCAAGTTAGGCGGACGAGACTCGAACTGGGCTCCGTATATCGGAATCAAGTCCCGTCAGTTGTAACGTGTGTCGATTACCTATGCGATGTTATTGCCTATGTTTATGTGTCAACTGGACGACCGGGGCGAGTTTTGGTCTCTTTTTCGACTATTTGTCTAAGTTTTCTCAAGTTAGGCGGACGAGACTCGAACTCGGGCTCTGTATATCAGAATCGAGTCCCGTCATTTATAACATGTGTCTATTGCCCATGCAGTGCTATTGCATGTGTTTGCATGTTAACTTGATGACCAGGGCGGGTTTTGGTCTCTTTTTTGACTATTTGTCTAAGTTTTCTCAAGTTAGGCAGACTGGACTAGAACTTAGTCTCCTTATATCGGAATCGAGTCCCGTCAGTTATAACGCGTGTCTATTGCCTATGCGGTGCTATTGCCTATGTTTGCGTGTTAACTTGACAACCGGGGAGGGTTTTGGTCTCTTTTTTGACTATTTATCTAAGTTTTCTCAAGTTAGGCAGACGGGACTTGAACTCTGGCTCCGTATATCAGAATCGAGTCCCGTCAGTTATAACGCATTTTTATTGCCTAGGCGATGATATTGCCTGTGTTTGCGTGTTAACTGGACGAACAGGGTGGGTTTTGGTCTCTTTTTCGACTATTTGTCTAAGTTTTCTCAAGTTAGACGGACGGGACTCGAACTCGGGCTCCGTATATCGGAATCGAGTCCTGTCAGTTGTAACGCGTGTCTATTTCCTATGCGATGTTATTGCATATGTTTCCGTGTCAACTGGACGACCGGGGCAGGTTTTGGTCTCTTTTTCGACAATTTGTCTAAGTTTTTCAAGTTAGGCGGACGGAACTCGAACTCGGGCTCTGTTTATCAGAATCCTGTCCCATAAGTTTTTACACGTGTCTATTGCCTATGAAGTACTATTGCTCGTGTTTGCGTGTTAACTGGACGACCGGGGTGGGTTTTGGTCTCTTTTTTGACTATTTGTCTATGTTTTCTCAAGTTAGGCAGATGAGACTCGAACTCGGGCTCCGTATATCGGAATCGAGTCCCGTCATTTGTAACGCATGTCTATTACCCATGCGGTGCTATTGCATGTGCTTGAGTGTTAACTGGATGACCAGGCGGTGTTTTGGTCTCTTTTTGACTATTTGTCTAAGTTTTCTCAAGTTAGAACAGACGGGACTTGAACTTCGGTCTCCATATATCGAATCGAGTCCCGTCGGTTATAGCAACGCTGTTTTTATTGCCTATCGGTGCTATTGCCTATGTTTGCGTGTTAACTTGACAACCGGGGCGGGTTTTGGTCTCTTTTTTGACTATTTGTCTAAGTTTTCTCAAGATAGGTGGACGGGATTTGAACTCGGACTCTGTATATCGGAATCGAGTCCCGTCAGTTGTAACACGTGTCTATTGCCTATACGGTGCTATTTCCTATGTTTGCGTGTTAACTGGACGACCGGAGTGGGTTTCGGTCTCTTTTTTGACTATTTGTCTAAGTTTTCTCAAGTTAGGTGGACGAGACTCGAACTCCAGCTCCGTATATTGGAATCGAGTCTCGTCAGTTGTAACGCGTGTCTATTGCCTATTAGGTTCTATTGCCTGTGTTTTCTTGTCAACTTGACAACTGGTGCGGGTTTTGGTCTCTTTTTTGACTATTTGTCTAAGTTTTCTCAAGTTAGGCGGATGGGACTCGAACTTGGGCTACGTGTATCGGAATCGAGTCCCATCAGTTTTAAGGCGTGTCTATTGCCTATGCGGTGCTATTTCCTATGTTTACGTGTTAACTGGACGACCGGGGTGGGTTTTGGTCTCTTTTTCGACTATTTGTCTAAGTTTTCTCAAGTTAGGCGGACGGGACTCGAACTCGGGCTCCGTATATCAGAATAGAGTCCCATCAGTTGTAATGCGTGTCTATTGCCTATGCGGTGCTATTGCCTATATTTGCGTGTTAACTGGACGATCGGGGCAGTTTTTGGTCTCTTTTTCGACTATTTGTCTATGTTTTCTCAAGTTAGGCGGACGGGACTTGAACTCAGGCTCTGTTTATCAGAATCGAGTCCCATAAGTTTTTACACGTGTCTATTGCCTATGCAGTACTATTGCCCATGTTTACGTGTTAACTGGACGACCAGGGTGGGTTTTGGTCTCTTTTTTGACTATTTGTCTATGTTTTCTCAAGTTAGGCGGATGACTCTCGAACTCGGGCTCCGTATATCGGAATCGAGTCCCGTCATTTGTAACGCGTGTCTATTGCCCATGCGGTGCTATTGCATGTGCTTGCGTGTTAACTGGATGACCAGGGCAGGTTTTGGTCTCTTTTTTGACTATTTGTCTAAGTTTTCTCAAGTTAGACAGACGGGACTTGAACTCGGTCTCCATATATCGGAATCAAGTCCCGTCAGTTGTAACGCATGTCTATTGCCTATCTTGGTCTTATTGCTATATTTATGTGTTAACTTGACAACCGGAGCGGGTTTTGGTCTCTTTTTTGACTATTTGTCTAAGTTTTCTCAAGTTAGGCGGACGGGACTTGAACTCTGGCTCCGTATATCGGCTCGAGTCCCATCAGTTGTAACGCATTTCTATTGCCTATGCGGTGCTATTGCATGTGTTTGCGTGTTAATTAGATGACCAGGGAAGGTTTTGGTCTCTTTTTGACTATTTGTCTAAGTTTTCTCAAGTTAGGCGGACGGGACTCGAACTCGGGCTCCATATATCAGAATCGATCCCGTCAGTTGTAATGCGTGTCTATTGCCTATGCGGTGTTATTGCCTATGTTTGCATGTTAACTTGACAACTGGGGCGGGTTTTGGTCTCTTTTTTAACTATTTGTCTAAGTTTCTCAAGTTAGGCGGACGGAACTCGAACTCGGGCTCTGTTTATCAGAATCGAGTCCTATAAGTTTTTACACGTGTCTATTGCCTATGAAGTACTATTGCTCGTGTTTGCGTGTTAACTGGACGACCGGGGTGGGTTTTGGTCTCTTTTTTGACTATTTGTCTATGTTTTCTCAAGTTAGGCAGATGAGACTCGAACTCGGAGCTCAAGTATATCTAAATCGAGTCCGTCATTTGTAACGCATGTCTATTGCCCATGCGGTGCTATTGCATGTGCTTGAGTGTTAACTGGATGACCAGGGCAGGTTTTGGTCTCTTTTTTGACTATTTGTCTAAGTTTTCTCAAGTTAGACAGACGGGACTTGAACTCGGTCTCCATATATCGGAATCGAGTCCCGTCAGTTGTAACGCGTGTCTATTGCCTATGCGGTCCTATTGCCTATGTTTGCGTGTTAACTTGACAACCGGAGCGGGTTTTGGTCTCTTTTTTGACTATTTGTCTAAGTTTTCTCAAGTTAGACAGACGGGACTTGAACTCGGTCTCCATATATCGGAATCGAGTCCCGTCAGTTGTAACGCGTGTCTATTGCCTATGTGGTGCTATTACCTATGTTTGCATGTTAACTTGACAACCGGAGCGGGTTTTGGTCTCTTTTTTGACTATTTGTCTAAGTTTTCTCAAGTTAGGCGGACGGGACTTGAACTCTGGCTCCGTATATCGGAATTGAGTCCCATCAGTTGTAACGGATTTCTATTGCCTATGCGGTGCTATTGCCTATGTTTGCGTGTTAACTAGACGGCCAGGGAGGGTTTTGGTCTCTTTTTTGACTATTTGTCTAAGTTTTCTCAAGTTAGGCGGACGAGACTCGAACTGGGCTCCGTATATCGGAATTAAGTCCCGTCAGTTGTAACGCGTGTCTATTGCCTATGCGATATTATTGCCTATGTTTATGTGTCAACTGGACGACCGAGGCGAGTTTTGGTCTCTTTTTTGACTATTTGTCTAAGTTTTCTCAAGTTAGGCGGACGAGACTCGAACTCGGGCTCTGTATATCAGAATCGAGTCCCGTCATTTATAACGTGTGTCTATTGCCCATGCAGTGCTATTGCATGTGTTTGCGTGTTAACTTGATGACCAGGGCGGGTTTTGGTCTCTTTTTTGACTATTTGTCTAAGTTTTCTCAAGTTAGACAGACGGGACTTGAACTCGGTCTCCTTATATCGGAATCGAGTCCCGTTAGTTATAACGCGTGTCTATTGCCTATGCGGTGCTATTGCCTATGTTTGCGTGTTAACTTGACAACCGGGGAGGGTTTTGGTCTCTTTTTTGACTATTTATCTAAGTTTTCTCAAGTTAGGCGGACGGGACTTGAACTCTGGCTCTGTATATCGGAATCGAGTCCCATCAGTTGTAACACATTTCTATTGCCTATGTGGTGTTGTTGCCTATGTTTGCGTGTTAACTAGACGGCCAGGGAGGGTTTTGGTCTCTTTTTTGACTATTTGTCTAAGTTTTCTCAAATCAGGCGGACGGGACTCGAACTCGGGCTGCGTATATTTGAATTGAGTCTCGTCAGTTGTAACACGTGTCTATTGCCTACGTGATACTATTGCCTATGTTTGCATGTTAACTAGACGACCGGGGCGGTTTTTGGTCTTTTTTTCGACTATTTGTCTAAGTTTTCTCAAGTTAGGCGGATAGGACTCGAACTTGGGCTACGTGTATCGAATCGAGTCCCATCGCCAAATGCGTGTCTATTGCCTGTCTGGTGCTATTTCCTATGTTTACGTGTTAACTGGACGGCCAGGGTGGGTTTTGGTCTCTTTTTCGACTATTTGTCTAAGTTTTCTCAAGTTAGGCGGACGGGACTCGAACTCGGGCTCCGTATATCGTAAATTAGAATAGAGTCCCATCAGTTGTAATGCGTGTCTATTGCCTATGCGGTGCTATTGCCTATATTTGCGTGTTAACTGGACGATCGGGGCAGTTTTTGGTCTCTTTTTCGACTATTTGTCTATGTTTTCTCAAGTTAGGCGGACGGGACTTGAACTCAGGCTCTGTTTATCAGAATCGAGTCCCATAAGTTTTTACACGTGTCTATTGCCTATGCAGTACTATTGCCCGTGTTTACGTGTTAACTGGACGACCAGGGTGGGTTTTGGTCTCTTTTTTGACTATTTGTCTATGTTTTCTCAAGTTAGGCGGATGACTCTCGAACTCGGGCTCCGTATATCGGAATCGAGTCCCGTCATTTGTAACGCGTGTCTATTGCCCATGCGGTGCTATTGCATGTGCTTGCGTGTTAACTGGATGACCAGGGTAGGTTTTGGTCTCTTTTTTGACTATTTGTCTAAGTTTTCTCAAGTTAGACAGACGGGACTTGAACTCGGTCTCCATATATCGGAATCAAGTCCCGTCAGTTGTAACGCATGTCTATTGCCTATGCGGTGCTATTGCCTATGTTTGCGTGTTAACTTGACAACCGGGGAGGGTTTTGGTCTCTTTTTTGACTATTGATCTAAGTTTTCTCAAGTTAGGCAGACGGGACTTGAACTCTGGCTCCGTATATCGGAATTGAGTCCCGTCAGTTATAACACATTTTTATTGCCTAAGCGATGATATTGCACATGTTTATGCGTGTTAACCGGACGGCGAGTGGTGGGGTTTGGTCTCTTTTTTCGACTATTTGTCTAAGTTTTTCTCAAGTTAGTGGACGGGACTCGAACTTCGGGCTCCGTATATCGAATCGAGTCCTGTCAGTTGTAATGCGTGTCTATTGCCTATGCGATGTTATTGCCTATGTTTCCGTGTCAACTGGACGACCGGGGCAGGTTTTGGTCTCTTTTTCGACAATTTGTCTAAGTTTCTCAAGTTAGGCGGACGGAACTCGAACTCGGGCTCTGTTTATCAGAATCGAGTCCCATAAGTTTTTACACGTGTCTATTGCCTATGAAGTACTATTGCTCGTGTTTACGTGTTAACTGGACGACCGGGGTGGGTTTTGGTCTCTTTTTTGACTATTTGTCTATGTTTTCTCAAGTTAGGCAGATGAGACTCGAACTCGGGCTCCGTATATCGGAATCGAGTCCCGTCATTTGTAACGCGTGTCTATTGCCTATGCGGTGCTATTGCATGTGCTTGAGTGTTAACTGGATGACCAGGGAAGGTTTTGGTCTCTTTTTTGACTATTTGTCTAAGTTTTCTCAAGTTAAACAGACGGGACTTGAACTCGGTTTCCATATATCGGAATCGAGTCCCGTCAACATAACGCTGATGTCTATTACCTATCTTGGTCTTATTACTTATGTTTGCGTGTTAACTTGACAACCGGAGCGGGTTTTGGTCTCTTTTTTGACTATTTGTCTAAGTTTTCTCAAGTTAGGCGGACGGGACTTGAACTCTGGCTCCGTATATCGGAATTGAGTCCCATCAGTTGTAAAGCATTTCTATTGCCTATCTTGGTCTTATTACTTATGTTTAAGTGTTAACTAGACGGCCAGGAGGGTTTTGGTCTCTTTTTTGACTATTTGTCTAAGTTTTCTCAAGTTAGGCGGACGAGACTCGAACTCGGGCTCTGTATATCAGAATCGAGTCCCGTCATTTATAACGTGTGTCTATTGCCCATGCAGTGCTATTGCATGTGTTTGCGTGTTAACTTGATGACCGTATGTGGTTTTGGTCTCTTTTTGACTATTTGTCTAAGTTTTCTCAAGTTAAATGATGGACTAGAACTTGGTCTCCTTATATCTAATCGAGTCCCGTTAGTTATAACGCTGTGTCTATTGCCTATCTTGGTGCTATTGCCTATGTTTGCGTGTTAACTTGACAACCGGGGAGGGTTTTGGTCTCTTTTTTGACTATTTATCTAAGTTTTCTCAAGTTAGGCAGACGGGACTTGAACTCTGGCTCCTTATATCGGAATCGAGTCCCGTCAGTTATAACGCATTTTTATTGCCTAGGCGATGATATTGCCTGTGTTTGCGTGTTAACTAGACGGCCAGGGTGGGTTTTGGTCTCTTTTTCGACTATTTGTCTAAGTTTTCTCAAGTTAGGCGGACGGGACTCGAACTCGGGCTGCGTATATTTGAATTGAGTCTCGTCAGTTATAACACGTGTCTATTGCCTATGTGATAATATTGCCTATGTTTGCATGTTAACTAGACGACCGGGGCGGTTTTTTGTCTTTTTTTCGACTATTTGTCTAAGTTTTCTCAAGTTAGGCGGATGGGACTCGAACTTGGGCTACGTGTATCGGAATCGAGTCCCATCGCTTTTAAAGCGCGGTCTATTGCCTATGCGGTGTTATTTCCTATGTTTACGTGTTAACCGGACGGCAAGGGTGGGTTTTGGTCTCTTTTTTCGACTATTTGTCTAAGTTTTCTCAAGTTAAAGCGACGAGACTCGAACTCGGGCTCAGTATATCGAATAGTGTCCCATCGCTTGTAATGCGTGTCTATTGCCTATCACGGTGCTATTGCCTATATTTGCGTGTTAACCGGACGACGGGCAGCGATTTTGGTCTCTTTTTGACTATTTGTCTATGTTTTCTCAAGTTAAGCGGACGGGACTCAAACTCGAGCTCATTTATCGAATCGAGTCCCATAAGTTTTTACACGTGTCTCATTGCCTATCGCAAAGACTATTGCCGTGTTTACGTGTTAACCGGACGACCGTGGTGGGTTTTGGTCTCTTTTTGACTATTTGTCTATGTTTTCTCAAGTTAGGCGGATGACTCTCGAACTCGGGCTCGTGATATCTAATCGAGTCCCGTCATTTGTAGAACGCGTGGTTCATTGCCCATGCGGTGCTATTGCATGTGCTTAACGTGTTAACCGGATGACCGTAGCGGTTTTGGTCTCTTTTTGACTATTTGTCTAAGTTTTCTCAAGTTAGATGACGGGACTCGAACTCGGGCTCCGTCTATTGAATTGAGTCCCATCATTATGTAACGCGTCTCATTTCCTATCATGCGGTGCTATTTCCTATATTTGCGTGTTAACTGGATGATCGGGGTGGATTTTAGTCTCTTTTTAGACTATTTGTCTAAGTTTTCTCAAGTTAGGCGGACGGGACTCAAACTCGGGCTGCGTATATTGGAATTGAGTCTCGTCAGTTATAACACGTGTCTATTGCCTACGCGGTACTATTGCCTATGTTTGCATGTTAACTAGACGATCGAGGCGGGTTTTGGTCTCTTTTTTGACTATTTGTCTAAGTTTTCTCAAGTTAGGCAGACGAGACTCGAACTTGGGCTCCGTGTATCAGAATCGAGTCCTATCAGTTGTAATGCATGTCTATTGCCTATGCGGTGCTATTTCCTATGTTTGCGTGTTAACTGGACGCCCGGGGTGGGTTTTTGTCTCTTTCGACTATTTGCCTAAGTTTTTTCAAGTTAGGCGGACGGGACTCGAACTCGGGTTCCGTGTATCGGAATCGAGTCCCATCAGTTGTAACGCGTGTCTATTTCTTATACGGTGCTATTTCCTATGTTTGCGTGTTAACTGGATGATCGGGATGGGGTTTTTTTCTCTTTTTCGACAATTTGTCTAAGTTTTTTCAAGTTAGGCGGACATGACTCGAACTCGGGCTCCGTATATGGGAATCGTGTCCCGTCAGTTGTATCATGTGTATATTGCCTATGTGGTGCTATTACATGTGTTTGCATGTCAACTGGACGATCAGGACGGGTTTTGGTCTCTTTTTCGACTATTTGTCTAAGTTTTCTCAAGTTAGGCGGACGGGACTCGAACTCGGGCTCCGTATATCGGAATCGAGTCCCGTCAGTTGTAACGTGTGTCTATTGCCTATGCGGTGCTATTTCCTATGTTTACATGTTAACTGGATGATCGGGGTGGGTTTTGTTCTCTTTTTTGACTATTTGTCTAAGTTTTTTCAAGTTAGGCGGACGGGACTCGAACTCGGGCTCCGTATATTGGAACAGAGTCCCGTTAGTTGTAACATGTGTATATTGCCTATGTGGTGCTATTGCATGTGTTTGCATATCAACTGGACGATCGGGACGGGTTTTGGTCTCTTTTTCGACTATTTGTCTAAGTTTTCTCAAGTTAGGCGGACGAGACTCGAACTCGGGCTCCGTATATCGGAATCAAGTCCCGTCAGTTGTAACGTGTGTCTATTGCCTATGCGGTGCTATTTCCTATGTTTGCATGTCAACTGGATGACCGGAGCGGGTTTTGGTCTCTTTTTCGACTATTTGTCTAAGTTTTCTCAAGTTAGGCGGACAAAACTCAAACCCGGGCTGCGTATATTGGAATCGAGTCTCATCAGTTATAACACGTGTCTATTGCCTACGCGGTACTATTTCCTATGTTTGCTTGTTAACTGGACGACCGGGGCGGGTTTTGGTCTCCTTTTCGACTATTTGTCTATGTTTTCTCAAGTTAGGCGGACGAGACTCGAACTCGGGCTCCGTATATCGGAATAGAGTCCCGTTAGTTGTAACATTTGTATATTGCCTATGTGGTGCTATTGCATGTGTTTGTATGTCAACTGGACGATCGGGATGGGTTTTGCTCTCTTTTTTCGACTATTTGTCTAAGTTTTCTCTCAAGTTAAAGCGGACGAGACTCGAATCGGGCTCGTGATATCTAATCAAGTCCCGTCAGTTGTAACGCGTGTCTATTGCCTATGCGATGTTATTGCCTATGTTTATGTGTCAACTGGACGACCGGGGCGAGTTTTGGTCTCTTTTTTGACTATTTGTCTAAGTTTTCTCAAGTTAGGCGGACGAGACTCGAACTCGGGCTCTGTATATCAGAATCGAGTCCCGTCATTTATAATGTGTATCTATTGCCCATGCAGTGCTATTGCATGTGTTTGCGTGTTAACTTGATGACCAGGGTGGGTTTTGGTCTCTTTTTTGACTATTTGTCTAAGTTTTCTCAAGTTAGGCAGACTGGACTAGAACTTGGTCTCCTTATATCGAAATCGAGTCCCGTCAGTTATAACGCGTGTCTATTGCCTATGCGGTGCTATTGCCTATGTTTGCGTGTTAACTTGACAACCGGGGAGGGTTTTGGTCTCTTTTTTGACTATTTATCTAAGTTTTCTCAAGTTAGACAGACGGGACTTGAACTCTGGCTCCGTATATCGGAATCGAGTCCCGTCAGTTATAACGCATTTTTATTGCCTAGGCGATGATATTGCCTATGTTTACGTGTTAACTGGACGGCCAGGGTGGGTTTTGGTCTCTTTTTCGACTATTTGTCTAAGTTTTCTCAAGTTAGGCGGACGGGACTCGAACTCGGGCTGCGTATATTTGAATTGAGTCTCGTCAGTTGTAACACGTGTCTATTGCCTACGTGATACTATTGCCTATTTTTGCATGTTAACTAGACGACCGGGGCGGTTTTTGGTCTTTTTTTCGACTATTTGTCTAAGTTTTCTCAAGTTAGGCGGATGGGACTCGAACTTCGGCTACGTGTATCGGAATCAAGTCCCATCGCTTTAAAAGCGTGTCTATTGCCTATCGGTGCTATTTCCTATGTTTACGTGTTAACCTGGATGACCAAGGTGGGTTTTGGTCTCTTTTTCACTATTTGTCTAAGTTTTCTCAAGTTAGGAGGATTTTGACTCGAACTCGGGTTCAGTAAATTAGAATAGAGTCCCATCAACAGAATGCGTGTCTATTGCCTATGCGTCTTATTGCTATATTTGCGTGTTAACTGGACGATCGGGGCAGTTTTTGGTCTCTTTTTCGACTATTTGTCTATGTTTTCTCAAGTTAGGCGGACGGGACTCGAACTCAGGCTCTGTTTATCAGAATCGAGTCCCATAAGTTTTTACACGTGTCTATTACCTATGCAGTACTATTGCCCGTGTTTACGTGTTAACTGGACGACCAGGGTGGGTTTTGGTCTCTTTTTTGACTATTTGTCTATGTTTTCTCAAGTTAGGCGGATGACTCTCGAACTCGGGCTCCGTATATCGGAATCGAGTCCCGTCATTTGTAACGCGTGTCTATTGCCCATGCGGTGCTATTGCATGTGCTTGCGTGTTAACTGGATGACCAGTAAGCGCGTGTTTTGGTCTCTTTTTTGACTATTTGTCTAAGTTTTCTCAAGTTAGGCAGACGGGACTTGAACTCGGTCTCCATATATCGGAATCGAGTCCCGTCAGTTGTAACGCGTGTCTATTGCCTATACGGTGCTATTGCCTATGTTTGTATGTTAACTTGACAACCGGGGCGGGTTTTGGTCTCTTTTTTGACTATTTGTCTAAGTTTTCTCAAGATAGGTGGACGGGATTTGAACTCGGACTCTGTATATCGGAATCGAGTCCCGTCAGTTGTAACGCGTGTCTATTGCCTATACGGTGCTATTTCCTATGTTTGCGTGTTAACTGGACGACCGGAGTGGGTTTCGGTCTCTTTTTTGACTATTTGTCTAAGTTTTCTCAAGTTAGGTGGACGAGACTCGAACTCCAGCTCCGTATATTGGAATCGAGTCTCGCCAATCAGAACGCTGCGTCTATTGCCTATTAGGTTCTATTGCTGTGTTTTCTTGTCAACTTGACAACCGAGTGCGGGTTTTGGTCTCTTTTTGACTATTTGTCTAAGTTTTTCTCAAGTTAGGCGGATGGGACTCGAACTTCGAGCTCGTGATATCGAGAATCGAGTCCCTGTCGGTTATAACGCTGCGGTCTATTGCCTATGCGATGTTATTGCCTATGTTTGCGTGTCAACTGGATGACCGGGGCGGGTTTTGCTCTTTTTTTCTACTATTTGTCTAAGTTTTCTCAAGTTAGGCACACGGGACTTGAACTCGGGCTCCGTATATCAGAATCGAGTCCCGTCAGTTGTAACACGTGTCTATTGCCTATGTGGTGCTATTGCTTGTGTTTGCATGTTGACTGGACGATCGGGGCGGGTTTTGGTCTCTTTTTCGACTTTTTGTCTAAGTTTTCTCAAGTTAGGCGAACGGGACTCAAACTCGGGCTCCGTATATCAGAATCGATTATCGCCTGTTGTAATATGTGTCTATTTCCTATGCGGTACTATTGCCTATATTTGCGTGTCAACTGGACGACCGGGGTGGGTATTGGTATCTTTTTCGACTATTTATCTAAGTTTTTTCAAGTTAGGCGAACGGGACTTGAACTCGGGCTGCGTATATCGGAATCGAGTCCCGTCAGTTGTAACACGTGTCTATTGCCTACGCGGTGCTATTGCCTATGTTTGCATATTAACTGGATGATCGGGGCGGGTTTTGTTCTCTTTTTCGACTATTTGTCTAAGTTTTCTCAAGTTAGGCGGACGGGACTTGAACACGGGCTCCGTATATCGGAATCGAGTCCCGTCAGGAGTAATGCGTGTCTATTGCCTATGCGGTGCTATTGCCTATGTTTGCGTGTTAACTGGACGACTGAGGCGGGTTTTGCTATCTTTTTTGACTATTTGTCTAAGTTTTCTCAAGTTAGGCGGACGGGACTCGAACTCGAGCTCCGTATATCAGAATCGAGTCCCGTCAGTTGTAACGCGTGTCTATTTCCTATGCGGTGTTATTGCCTGTGTTTCCATGTCAACTGGACAACCAAGACGGGTTTTGGTCTTTTTTTTCACTATTTGTCTAAGTTTTCTCAAGTTTGGCAGATGGGACTCGAACTCGGGCTCCGTATATCAGAATCAATTCATGTCAATTGTAACGCTTGTCTATTGCCTATGCGGTGCTATTTCCTGTATTTACGTGTCCACTGGACGACCAGGACGAGTTTTGTTCTCTTTTTCGACTATTTGTCTATGTTTTCTCAAGTTAGGCGGACGGGACTTGAACTCGAGCTCCGTATATCAGAATTGAGTCCCGTTAGTTGTAACGCGTGTCTATTGCCTATGCGGTGCTATTGCCTATGTTTGCGTGTTAACTAGTTATTTGACAGTTTATATAATTAATATAATTACAAATAAGGAAATACATCAATAATAAGTTTTACATGTCGAATATGTGGAGGAAAGATGTTTGCCAAGACAACTGCATATACACGGATGGCCTCCTCCCGGACTACACCCATGAGGTCGTCAGCGGCAGCAACAGGATCTATGGAGTCGTGGACAACCTCCTGAGCAAGCTGGTAGATCCGCCCGCGTGATGGTGCGTCTGACTGCACGACACTCCTCGCCATGCACCCCTCCATGATCCGCCTGAAGAAGTTGTTAGATAATGAAGGGCCGGCGCCTGATCCACTCGCACCACTACCTCCGGTGGGTGGGAGACGTTGAGATCTCGCACCAGGGACTATAGTATAAACTCGGACACGGGGGATGCCCACAACTCTATCCTTCTTCGGCCCCCCTATAGCCTGCATCCAGTCCTCCATCTCTTCGTCCTCACGCTCAGTATCAGCCACTGGAGTGTCACCTCTCTGGGTACTCTGGACCACAAAAAGGTCCTCGAATCGTGTCTGAAAAAACACAGAAATAGTTGAAAAGCAAGTATTACACAAAAAAATTCAAAAGAATTTCAAAGCCATCAAATACATACTAAATGAAATAATTAAATTACTTACCGCAATGCGCTCTGCCTCAGGTGAGATATAACCACCGTCACCTTTCTTCTAGTGAGCGTGCCACCAAAACTCAAGGCGGGAAGGTCGGTTCTTTAGACTCACCTCGAGTCTCTTCCTCAGAGGTCGTGCACGAGTGCGATGTGGGAGGAGACTTACTCATTGTCGGGCAAAGACAACAGGCCGACATCTTCTTGAATGCCTCACCCTCCCAAATATCGCACATTTGCTCCCACACCGCAGCACCAATGAAATCTGGTCGGACATCTCTAAGTGTCTCGCTTTATCGACCATCTTGGTTTGGGCCTTCTTCTTCCAAATCATGTACCCACTTATGCTTAATTCATCTCGAGATACTTCTCGAGAACAACCATCCCAAGGGCTTCCTGCGCCTTGCCCCTCGAAGCGATAATATCTCTGCAATACAACATATGAATATCGGCGAGCTTACTTAGTAGACAACATAAAGCAAAGCGGTAAATAAATATTCAAAAGCACAAATTAAAACTAACATATGAATGAATGACTTCTTACCCTAAACTCAAAGAATAATAAGCCCATGTAAAGCGGTCATCTATATCCGCCCACCTCATCCACGGGCTGGAGAATCGATTCATTTAACGATCCCAAGCAACGTATTCCTTGGCGTCGCGTCAAGGATACTAAAATTGAAATTATTAAATTTCCAAATTACAAAGAATATATAATAACTAAATAATTAATACAAACGTAATGTATATATTACCTAGTAGTCCCGACCCGGCATATAAGCGACGCCTGGGAGTAAAGGTGTAAACGAGTCGAACCGGAGCGAACAGAGAGCTACTCGAATTCGACTCGAAATAATAAATTCGTACTCAAATTCGGCTCAAATTCAAATTATATTTGAAAAATTCTACTCAGATTTGACTTGACTCGAATATTTATTACTCGAATTCGATCCGACTCGACTCAAATATTTTTTCAAACTACTCGCGAGTTTCAAATTTAAGCTCGAATTCGAGTCTCCACATAATAACTAGTTTTCTAATAAATATAATTATAAATTAAATTTGTTATTTTACTTAAAAAAGAGAAAATATATTTATTATTACACTTTGCAAATATAAAATCATAATTAAAATTAAAAACAAAATAAAATAATAACTAATTATCCTAATTTGATTTAAATTTGTATATATTATAAGAGAATGTATCGAACATCTAATCGAATATGTATTAACTGAGTATGTATCGAATCACCATAAAAAATTCGAGTAGTTTGAATCTTAAACGAGTCGAGTATAACCTTGCTCAGATTCTACTCATATTTTTATTCGAACTATTTTTAATGCTCAGATTTAGATCATATTATTAACGAATCCGAGTCTCGCTCGTATTTTTTCGAATCGAGCCCGAATCGAGCCTGAACTATGTTGGCTCGTTTACAGCCTTACCTGGGGGGGATTCCCTAGCAATCCACGTGCTAGTCCCCGCGGAGGCCTACGTTGATCACCTACGTAGTGAAATCCAACAATATTTATATAAACGAATATAATGTCAATATTATATAAAATTAAAAACAATAAGATGTATAACAACAAAACATGTAATTATACCTGATGATCTGGCCTGATCATCACCAGCACTACCTCCACTACCCCTACTACCGAACTACCAAAGACGCTTCCACCACGATTGTCGTGTGGTGTACACGCCATATCTGTATATATACTATCACATGATCATCAAGAAGATAATATGCTGATACAACTAAAAGGATACAAACACAAATATCAGAATCATCATGCACATACAACTTGAAGGATACAATATGCAGATATATATAACTAAAAGGAAACAACTATGACATTTGAATACAACTAAAAGGATACAATTTCACCAAAGTGGAATATGGTCTATAGTTTAGGGTACTAATTTATATTTAAGCCTAAGTAAAAAGAAACAACTATGACATTTGAATACAACTAAAAGGATACAACATGCAGATATAACTAAAAGGAGACAACTATTACGTTTGAATACAACTAAAAGGACATAAAGAGTACATACTCCTAATCATTTATATCATCAAAGCCATCAATATCAGAATCATCATCTTCGAGCAGTAGATCTTCACTATCGTTGTCATCACCATCTTCGTCATCCTCAACGATTTCTTCAATTATATCTACCTCCTCAACAACATCGTCTTCACTTTCGACAGCGACAACATCATCCTCTTCTTCACTAGACTCACTAATAATTGCCACATCAGCAGGTGTGAAACTAGTAGACTCAACTTGTAAAGGTTCATCGTCTCGACGAGTTGTGCCTTGTAAACCACGGGCTTTGGTGGTTATAACAGCATACCATGGGCTTGTAGGAGTCTTAACACTCTGCGCATAATACACCTGTGTTGCTTGACTTGCTAAAATAAAAGGCTCGTCCATACCAAATATCACCTTAGTTTTGACTTAACGTTAATAAATAATTCGTCTCTAATTTTTTATCTACTTTAACTTCATTCTCAACATTAAACCAATGACAATTGAAGCAAACTAATTCTTTATGACCCCAATATTTGATAACGACAACTTTTAGCAATCGTCCATACCGGTCCATCCCAAATGTTATCGTAATGTGACTACTTTTCACAACAACACCGTAATCGTGAGGCGACTTCCCCAATATCACAACACTTAAATCAGAATCATTGACAATGCAAAGCATGTATAAGTATCTACAGATCTTTCAGGTAGTTTCATTATAAGCTTTAGCTAATTGTCAGCTAACTCATCTGTGAGGACCTAATGTACATTAACACAACATATTATAAAGTTAATTACGCTATAAGAATAAATCTATGATGGTAAATTCATTGAACTTGTAAAGGTTAGACTTACATGATCTTTAAACCATTGCACAAATTGTCCATTTCAAATTTTTGTAAATCCCGTCCGATATATACTTGGATTCGCTTTCACGCTTTCAAAGATCATATTGATCGCAACATACGCTTATATACTTAATGTGTTTGTAAAGAACCTCTCCCGCCATTACACGGACATATATAGTTATGACTACTTACTTAATGTATGGCGCTACTTCATTCATGTTGACAAGTGCATAAAATGTGGCAAATGATACTCACTTTGTCGATTCAAGAATCGCCTTTTTTTTACCGCCGAATGGGTGTACAGGATAACTAAAGGCCGTTAATTCTCCATTTTCCTCGTGCGCAACAGCCTCATTTTAACGTAAGAGATTGTGCTTTGTCTGAACATTCGGCTCAAAGTACAATGAGCAGAAATTAACAAGTTCTTCCATAACATAACTTTCAGCAATTGACCCCTCTACACGGGCTCTATTCTTCACCTTTTGCTTTAGACGTCGCATATACCTATGTGATATATAGATTAGCAAACAAGAATTCTAAGTTTACCGTATTAAAAACATTAATGTCATTACCTCTCAAATGGATACATCCATCTATATTGCACGGGACCGCCAAACTTAGCTTCGTATGGAAAGTGAATAGGCAAATACTCCATTGAATCAAAAAATGATGGAGGGAAGATCATTTCTAACTTGCACATTATTTCCACTATCTGCCTTTCTATTTTATCTATGTCTTTGAGCTGGAGCTCCATCAAGCATAGATCTCTGAAGAAATTAGAAAGCTCTGTCAGTGCTTCAACCACACGCTTTGGTAACAAGTCGATAAATGCCACAGGATCAACTTCTGCGCATGAATACGTGATAAATCATGACTTTTGAGACTCAAAACTTCACTTCTTCGACTTTACAACACCTTGCTATATTCAAGAATATCCATCTGGGAGCTTCAGGTCCAATCGATCCAATTACATATCAATATCAATTGTTCCTCGGTCAAAGTATATTCAACTTTTAGGTGTTACCGCCTTACTACCCTCCCGATACGTACCCATGATCTTCCCTAATGTTCATTTCTACCAAATCAAGTCTAGACTTGTTGTTGTCCTTTGTTCTACCACTAGCATCTAGGATCAGATAAAAAATGTTATCAAATACGTTCTTCTCAGTATGCATTGGATCTAAACAATGACGAATGCAGAGTGTAGTCCAATAAGGCAGGTCAAAGAACATGGATCTGTGTGCCCAGTTGTGAACCTTGCCATAACCATAAGCTCGCTCCAATCTGTGATTCTTCCCTAGAGGTAGAAACTTCAAATGACTAATCCAACTCAATACTGCTGACCCAGAAAGACGGCCAGGTACTTGACGTTTCTCTATTTTTTGATTGAATTGTCTACTCATCCGTCGATAACGATGTTCAATCGACAAAAACTGTCTGGATGTTGCAAAGAAACTCATTTTCCCCCATATTGAGCCACATAGCTTTAACTGACCCCATGCATATGGGACATGACAAGCCCCCGTGAGTCGACCATCCACTGAACATTCCTAAAGCCGGGAAGTCATTTATTGTCCACAGTAAAGCTGCCCTCATGTCAAAGTTCTGCTTAAGAGATACATCATAAGTTTGAACCCCTTTTTCCCACACATCTTCAACTCATCAACTAACGGCCTGAGGTATACATTGATGTCTTTACTCGGACTCTTATCACCCAGAATCAGTAAAGGCATGAACATGTAGGGATCTTTCATGCACATCAAAGGCAGGAGGTTATAAACCACAATAATCACCGGCCAAGTTGAGTAGGGCTTTGTGTAAGGCCCGTTAAACGGATTAAACCCATCCGTAGCAAGTCCAAGCCTAACATTGCAAACCTCTTCAGTAAACGAGAGGTGTTTGTTATCAAAATTTTTCCACTCAAGCCCATCTGTCGGGTGCATCAGTTGACCTTCAACTATGTCCCATATAGAGTGTCACCTTATATCCTCGGCGGTATGTGTTGACATGAACAACCACTGAAGCCTTGGGGCAATGGAAAAGTAACGTAAGATCTTTCTCGACACGTCTTTTCTCTTTTTCTTGCGCTGTTCACAGTATCTACTTGTACCACAAATATTGTGACGCCCCCAAAATAGGTATACATCACCCATCTTGAGTCGCCAGATACATGATACTGAATACAAATACAAACTAATTATACAACAGTCGTGTAAAATACGACAAAACATATGCTGTGAGTTTTAATACAAATATTGTCATCTAGACAATATCAACACTCAATGGAGCCCTCATTACATTTATTATTACACTATTTCACAAAATAGTGAGGACTACTAATGCACCATCTAGGACCATCACTCTGTTCCCCGACTAGTCCCAGTTATGTTCTCATTTCCTAAAAAAAACAATGAAAGAAAGGGTGAGCTCAACTAGCCCAGTTAGAAATATTATGACTAAGATAATGCAGAATAAATTATCGTTAGCCTTCAACAGTGTTAAACTGATACAATATAACAAACATCAAGTTTAATCTGCGGCGAGAAAAAAGTAATCCATTAGAAAGAGTCAAGTAGAGAATAAAATCTACTATCTTCTATGATTTAAAAGGTTTTTCATCACTTTTATCGCTGAGACTCAGCTAAATAAATAATCCACATCATCAAATCATCCCTGTACTACAGGCCAAGGATATTCTTTAGTATCACGACCACGAATTATACATGCACTATGGGCCAAAGATAATCGTGTTTTCATCAACGGTCCTGATCATGCCACAAAACAATTCATCTTTGCACCCTTGGCTGAAGAGAATCCATAGCCATAATCATACCAAAAATTGTCCATCAATGCATTACGGGCCAATGAGGACTTTTTCCACATCATTTATAACATTACGGTCATGATTATACCGAATAATCCCTGGTCATAATTATACCAAGTCCATCTATGCACTACAGGCCACAGATGACTTTCAACATAATATAAACATGAGGAAGATGACAATGACATAATAATTCAATAAAACAAGTTCAAGAATTAATTTATCCAGGAACTAATAACGTCCAAATTGTCAACATGATACTTCTTTGTAGAGTAAAATTTAAGAATGCTCGTAAGAATATTTCCATGAAAAGATCTTTGGATGAAGCGCAAATATCAAGGATATTCCACTAATTTCATGGAGTATAGAAGCTAAAACTTTAACCAACCTGAGTATAATAGAATATATGAAACCGCAATGAATTTTTCCACCATGCGGTAATCCACTTAGATGCATCATTTCCACAATTTAATAAGGAATGAATACAAAGGATCATTCACCATGCATGTGATAATCCACATAGACAGGTTATTCTAACAGAATAATAAAGAATGGAATAACAGAAGAAATCACCATGCATGCGATAGACCGCACAGACAGGTAATTCCAACAAAATAATAAAGAATGGAACCAGGTCATGCGTAAACGCACAGATAGGATATTCCAACAAAATAATAAATAACGGAACCAGGTCATGCGTAAATGCACCGATAGGATGTTCCAATAGAATAATAAAGAATGGAATAACAAAAGACTTCACCAGGCATGCGATAGACCGCACAGACAAGTTATTCCAACAGAATAATAAATAATAGAACCAGGTCAAACGTAATACGCACCGACAGGATATTCCAACAGAATAATAAAGAATGGAATAACAGAAGAATTTCACCATGTATGGAGTACTTCGCATAGACAGGTTATTCCAACATAATAATAAAGAATGGAATAACAGAAGAATTTCACCAAGTATAGGGTAGTCCGCGTATACAGGTTATTCTAATAGAATAATAAAGAATGGAATAATAGAAGAATTTCACCATGTATGCGGTACTTCGCATAGACAGGTTATTCTAACATAATAATAAAGAATGAAATAACAAAAGTTCTCTTCATGAATACAAAAGAAATAATACTCCTTACGGGTACAACAAATAATATCCCTTACCTTTGAAAGAAGAGTACTCCGACTGGTAAGGCGAGGATATACTCGAAGAAAACTTGCACTATGCTCAAAGCTTTCTTAAACTCTAAAGAAATACGCTCAAGATTATAGAAGAAGAACTCTCTCTATAGTTTCTCTCTCTAGAGTTTCAGTGAATTCGTAAGAAATAATGAAGGAATGAGCTTCTACTTATAGAAGAATGGAATGCATAGTAAATAATTCATGAACGGTCCAGATTGATTTACTTTTAATTGGACGGTCCATATTTAAAGCAAAATCTTTTAAATAAAATATAATATATTCTATTTATAATATAATAAAACAAATAACTTTATAAAAGTATTCTGTTTTATATAAAAAGATTTTACTATGCAAAACACTATGCAGACACTATACAACACTATGCATAATAAAATATAATATATTCTATTTATAGAATAACTTTATTAAAGTATTCATTTTATATAAAAAGATTTTACTATGCAAAACACTATGCATAATAGAATATAATATATTCTATTTATAGAATAACTTTATAAAAGTATTCTGTTTTATATAAAAAGTTTTTCTGTTTTATTACATTAATAATACTAATAAAATAAAACTAAGTGACTTCTCACGTAAGCATTAATAATCAATACCGTGTGTACTTCTTAACTAACCAGACATCGTATTCTTTTTTTACTACCGAGTAGTTCAACAGTATTAACGGTAAAACTTTCGCCGTTATTTTTATAAAATATTTTTGTCGTTTTTTCAATTCGACAATAATTCTGTTGCGGGGTCCACCAATGATTGTGTCGTTGTACGAATATTCCCTAATAAAATGAATATTTCCCGACCAATCGAATATTATATAACAACTTGCATACTTTGCAAAATTTATAAATACTACCCACAACTATAATATTATATCAAATCCACACCATAATATTAAAAAAAAATATTTCGAGAAAATTAAATATTTATTCATAAAATCTGGGGTCTCACAATCTCCCCTCCTTATGAAATTTACATCTTTGAAATTTATGTATGCGATACTGTATCTTCAAGAGGTGAGGGTACCTTGACTTCATTTCAGATTCTAACTCTTGAGGTATAACCTTTGAGTGTCGAATATAATCCTTCTTATCCAAGATTTTGACATGTATCTCCAAATACGTTAAATCTTCTGTTATCTCGTCCGGTTCTAAATCAATAATGTGGTTCGGGTCGTCCATATATTTACGTAACATCGATACGAAAAAAATGTTATGAACACGTAACATACTTGACGGTAAAAACGAGTCTATAGGCCACAGTTCCTACTTGATCGAGAGTTTCAAATGGGCCAATTAAATCGAGGGTTGAGATTTCCTTTCTTCGTCGATTCTTGCTTCTAGAATAACGCTTTCTTGAACCTTCTTCTTCACATTCATCAGCTCTAAGTATGTAGCTTGAGCGACTTTAACTTTATCGATTAAAGTCGATTCTAATCGTATATTCGTTATCTTCACGTAGGTTCGTATATTCGCACTTGTAAACGCATACAATCTTCTACTCAACGCGTCAGCTACCACGTTCGCTTTTCCTACGATGGTATTGAATGGTACGATCATAATCTTCAACAGCTCGAGTCAGCATCTTTGGCGCATGTTAAGTTCATTTTAGTTAAAGAAATATTTGAGGGTTTAAGAAATGGGTTTTGTACTGGGATCAATACAAAATTCGATTTCACGCTTTAGGGGTAGGCTAAGAAGTCTTCAAGAATACATCAGGAAATTTATTAACAATAGAAATATCATTCAAAACTGTGACTCTCATCCAAGACTTGGATAGTACGTCACATTGATACCTATCAACTTGCCATCATCATTCACGATGTCGCCTACAGAAAGTCTGGCTTCGATGCATTCCACACAAAGAAGTCACCAGCGAAAGGCTCGGGGCTCTTTACTTATGGCTTGATATAACAGTGATTAACTTTAGTGTTTTGGTTGCTTGAATTCGCATAACAGGTTGGTTAGGAATATGAAAGCTAATAATCTTACGAAAAGCATGATGAGTAGTTAACCAATCGATTCTTAAAATCACATTAAAGGCAAGTATTTTCAAAGAGATAAGATCAACAGGTAACGTGAAAATGTTGATTTGAATCAAACAAGATTTATAAATAGTGGAGGTAACGAAGGTTTCTCCCAACGGAGTTTCAACAGATAAATCAAAGTCTAACTTCTCCGGAGTTAAGTTCAAACATTGAACACAACTAGATGAAATAAAAGAGTATAGACTTCGCAAGAGTTTATGATTAACTTACCCGTGATAATTTTATTCAGGTTCCTCGTCATGAAAAAAAAACGCTCTCACTTAAACTACCGGCTTTGACTTGTCTGGAACATCCTTTGGCGTCACTATCCCAGCTGGACTTGACTTCACCATACGATAAAATCGAGCTAGGTGACCTTCTCTTCCGCAATTAAAACACGCTTTGGGTTGCTGCGTACAGTTTGGACGGATGTGTCCCTCCTGTCCGCATTTGAAACATATGACCGGTGGTCGTTCTTCTTCCTTTGAAACGGGTTCTGGTACCGACGTCTTCACGTCATTGTTGAACCTTCTCTTCTTGAAATTTCTACTTCTATTATCTTGGCCATGATTACCACTGAAGTGGTTACCATTCTTGGCATGATAATTTCCCCCACGATGGTTATCATTGTTCCGATGATCCGGCTTGCCACACAAAGACGATTATTATCGTGTTGTTGGTCGTTGCCTTTTTTTGTTGTCTTTGACTCATTATCGCGTTGCAATAATCGAGCCATATTCACAACATCTGAATATAAACAAAGTTTATGAGAAATGAGGAATTGACGTATATCGGGTTTCAAACCTCTTAGAAACATTCGCGTCATTCGCTCCTCATTATCGACCAAATGGGATGCAAACCGGGATAGCTCTGCAAATTTAGCCTCGTATTGCGACACGATCATATTGTTTTGCTCCAGCTTGATGAATTCTACCTCCTTCATGTGACGAATACTTTCAGGAAAGTACTTGTCATTGAACAATTCTTGAAACTTCTTCCAAGACATCTTGAGTGCGTCAGGCTGGGTACGTTTTACAGATTCCCACCAATGATCTGCTTCTTCACGCAACATAAAGGTGGCGAATGGAACCTTTTTCTCCTCTGAGCATTTCAAGCGATCAAATATCTTGGTGATCTGCTTTATCCACGTCTCTACCTTAAGTGGATCTGGCTTTCCCAAAAACTCCGGTGGTCCCAGCTCCTTGAACTGCTTAGCGGTGACCAACCGTGGGTTTCCATTGTTTCCTCCTGCATTATGAACAGGAGTCTCGCTCGTCTAGTGTTGCATAAATTCTAAAAAGTTCCTAAATGTACCATCGTTCGTCATTTGGTCAGTGTTGTTGTTTATATGAGGATTATCGCCTTCCTGTTGCACATTATCCTGGGTATTGATCGTTGGTGACTCGATGGTCTCATGTGCTTCATTACTGATCTCAACATTTTCAGATGCCATTTTCAAATACTACCATAAAATAAGGGTTAATTAACATATCACATATTATCCCTATACTCTGACCGACCAATTAAATACCAAATAAACTTAGGTAGGTCATACTAGCGAAGGAATTCCCCGTCTCTCCCCTCCTAGTTCTTGTCTCACATCTCAGCTAGTAATCATATACCTAAGCTTTGATACCAACTGTGACTCCCCCAAAATAGGTATACATCACCCATCTTGAGTCGCCAGATACATGGTACTGAATACAAATACAAACTAATTATACAACAGTCGTGTAAAATACGACAAAACATATGTTGTGAGTTTTAATACAAATATTGTCATCTAGACAATATCCACACTCAATGGAGTCCTCATTACATTTATTATTACACTATTTCATAGAATAGTGAGGACTACTAATGCACCATATAGGACCATCACTCTGTTCCCCGACTAGTCCCAGCTACGTTTTCATTTCCTGAAGAAAACAATAAAAGAAAGGGTGAGCTCAACTAGCCCAGTTAGAAATATTATGACTAAGATAATGCAGAATAAATTATCGTTAGCCTTCAACAGTGTTAAACTGATACAATATAACAAACATCAAGTTTAACTACAGCGGAACAAGCAATCCATTAGAAGAGTCAAGTAGAGAATAAAATCTACTATCTTCTATGATTTAAAAGGTTTTTCATTACTTTTATCGCTGAGACTCAGCTAAATAAATAATCCATATCATCAAATCATCCCTGCACTACAGGCCAAGGATATTCTTTAGTATCACGACCACGAATTATACATGCACTACGGGCCAAAGATAATCATGTTTTCATCAACGGTCCTGATCATGCCATAAAACAATTCATCTTTGCACCCTTGGCCGAAGAGAATCCATAGCCATAATCATACCAAAAATTGTTCATCAATGCATTACGGGCCAATGAGGACTTTTTCCACATCATTTGTAACATTACGGTCATGATTATACCGAATAATCCCTGGTCATAATCATACCGAATCCATCTATGTACTACAGGCCACAGATGACTTTCAACATAATATAAACATGAGGAAGATGACAATGACATAATAATTCAATAAAACAAGTTCAAGAATTAATTTATCCAGGAACTAATAACGTCCAAATTGTCAACATGATACTTCTTTGTAGAGTAAAATTCAAGAATGCTCAGAAGAATATTTTCATGAAAAGATACTGGATGAAGTGCAAATATCAAAGACATTCCACTAATTTCATGGAGTATAGAAGCTAAAACTTTAACCAACTGATTATAATAGAATATATGAAACTGCAAATGGATTTTCGCCGCCATGCGGTAATCCATTTAGACAGATCATTTCCACAATTTAATAAGGAATGAATACAAAGGATCATTCACCATGCATGTGATAATCCACATAGACAAAGTTATTCCAATGAATAATAAAGAATGGAATAACGAAAGAAATCACCATGCATGCGATAGATCAAGCATGAGATGGGTTATTCCAATGAATATAAAAAGAATGGAACCGGTCGTCACGCATAAACTCACGAGATGAGATATTCCAATGAATAATAAATAATGGAACCAATCATGCGTAAATGCACCGGCGGGATGTTCCAATATAATAATAAAGAATGGAATAACAAAAGACTTCACCGTGCATGCGATAGGCCATATGCATACGGAGTTATTCCAACAAAATAATAAATAATGGAACCAAGTCAGGTAATAATCACGCGCATACGATATTCCAACAGAATAATAAAGAATGGAATAATGAAAGAATTTCACCATGTATGCGGTACTTGATGTAGGCAGTTATTCTAACATAATAATAAAGAATGGAATAACAGAAGAATTTCACCAAGTATAGGGTAGTCCGCGTATACAGGTTATTCCAATAGAATAATAAAGAATGGAATAACAGAAGAATTTCACCATGTATGCGGTACTTCGCATAGACAGGTTATTCCAACATAATAATAAAGAATGGAATAACAAAAGTTCTCTTCATGAATACAAAAGAAATAATACTCCTTACGGGTACAACAAATAATATCCCTTACCTTTGAAAGAAGAGTACCCATTTGGTAGAGGCGAGGATATACTCGAAGAAAACTTGCACTATGCTCAAAGCTTTCTTAAACTCTAAAGAAATACGCCGAGATTATAGAAGAACTCTCTCTATAGTTTCTCTCTCTCAGAGTTTGATGAATTAAAAGAAATAATGAAGGAATGAGCTTATTTATAGAAGAATGGACTACATAGTAACTAATTCATGAGCGGTCCAGATTGATTTACCTTTAATCGGACGGTCCATATTTAAAGCAAAATCTTTTAAATAAAATATAATATATTCTATTTATAATCTAATAAAACGAATAACTTTATAAAAGTATTACATTTTTTTATATAAAAAGATTTTACTATGCAAAAACACTATGTAGAACACTATGCAATACTATGCATAATAAAATATAATATAATATATTTATAGAATAACTTTATAAAAGTATTTTGTTTTATATAAAATGATTTTACTATACAAAACATTATGCATAATAGAATATAATATATTCTATTTATAGAATAACTTTAGAAAAGTATTCTGTTTTATATAAAAAGCTTTTCTGTTTTATTACATTAATAATACTAATAAAACAAAATTGAGTGACTTCTCACGTAAGCATTAATAATCAATACCGTGTGCTACTATGCAACCACGCGTATTACTGTACTTTTACTACTGAGTAGTTCAACAATATTAATTAGTAAAACTTCCACCGTTATTTTCATAAAAATATTTTTGTCGTTTTCTCGATCCGATGATAATTACATTCTTTGAGTCCACCAATGATTGTCTTGGTTATGCGAATATTCCCTGATAAAATGAATATTTCCTGACCAATCAAATATTATATATCAACTTGCATACTTTGCAAAATGTATAAATACTACCCACAACTATAACATTATATCAAATCCATACCATAATATGAAAAAAAAATTATTTCAAGAAAATTAAATATTTATTCATAAAATCTGGGGTCTCACAAATATCACATGACCTCTTATCTTTATTGACATCATTGTAATACAACATACAGTCATTCTCACAAGCATCAATCTTCTCATACCCTAGATTGAGCCTTTTGACCATTTTCTTCATATCATAGTATGACTCCGGTAACTTATTGCCTGCAGGTAAGCACTCCTTCATAATGCTTAATAGTTCATTAAAACCTCTCTCGCTACAGTCATGCTCGTTCTTGAAGTGTAAAAACTTAGTCACGACAGATAAGATGGTGTGCTTTTCGTGCCCGTCATACAGTGGCATCGCTGCTTCATGCAATAACTCATAGAAACCCTTATCCCCATCATTCGGCTCTTGCTCGACGCTACTTCCATCCCCTCGTCTCAGATTCCACTGAAGTATGAACCAAAGCAGACTTCAACTATTATGTTAAATGCAATCAAAGGTTTCGTCACCTCCGGATTCCAGATTAAATTCATGTTCATCCAGGCGTGTTTCCCATGATAGATCCATGTCGTATAACCCCTTGAACCCATACGCAAAATAAGTCGCACATGACATCACTCCTTTCCTTCCACACTTCATTCACACACCTCTTACAAAGACATCTGATCTCATCGTCGTTGACTTGCTCAAACGCGAAGTTTAGAAACTGTTCAACCCCACTACGATACTCAGAGCTAAGACCACTCCTATCAGTGGCTACCCTACGTTCCATCCAACTTCGATCAATAGACATCTCGGTCTATGCACTATGGGATGTTATATATGAGGAAAAATAAAACACAAATAGGAGGGTTAATATGTATGCATACATATGAGTGTCCTAACTTCATCTCCACTCTAACGGGTCAGGCTTCTATCCCATTCCCGAATGCGTCGCCCCACTTGATGCCAACAACATGAACACACCTTTGTATTTTAAGAAATTTCGGCAGCACCTCCTCATGGTCTTCAAGTACACGAAATAGACTATCACGTCATAGCCTAAATATGCACCCGAAGAACATCAAGAGATATTCACTGAAAAATCTCAAAATATAAAAATGTTCTCAATCCGTTAACACCGACCTAAGTGGGATCGAAACATTCAGGAACAGTCCAAAAATGGGGACTATTCGAGATTCACTTCTATTAAGTAAATCTCGAATGAGTTTCTAAGCTTCCTAAACTATATGGAAAATATGCAAATGCAATAATGACAAATGGAATAAATAAATTCAGTATATAAATAATTAAACAAAAACATTTTGTATGCAAGTCAACTCCACATTACATGGTAGACTTCATAATTCAAATTTTTT
This sequence comes from Panax ginseng, assembly GCA_020205605.1. Taxonomy (NCBI): domain Eukaryota; kingdom Viridiplantae; phylum Streptophyta; class Magnoliopsida; order Apiales; family Araliaceae; genus Panax; species Panax ginseng. The sequence goes on along the minus strand of CM035144.1, from coordinate 101,646,292 downwards.
GATATTAAATAGTTCGTGGGCATTAATTTTCCAAAAAACAGGAGCACAATATCCAAGTTTTGTGGGTTCTTGTGTTTTTTCATTATTTTGAATTTGTTTGGGTAGCTAAGAAATGTAATGGGTTCTAGTGTGGGTTCTTGTGTTCATATTATTATTTGAATTTGGTAACATGTTCAGTTTGTGGTCAACATCAAGTTATCTACTGAAAGGATTTTATAATTAAAGTATTCTTACTCTTTGCCAACAATTTCAAGAATGGATGGAAGTAATATGTGTATTATAATTCGTACTAGTCATTTTCACCTAAGTTGAGGTAAACTAGTACCTTGAAATTAGACATGGTTGTAATATAAATTGAAGGGCCCAAAGACAGAAATTTTGATATGATATTCATATGCTAAATGAATGAAAATGGAAAAAATATTGTCACTATTATAATTATGTTGTATTATCTGAACTGGCTTTCCATACTATCGATAGCCTTAAGATATATATATGAGAAATTGGCATCCTGTATACTTGTCATTTCGCTCAGTAAGTTTTACTCATCTCCTATTTTGATTAGACTTGCTTTTGTTAATCAAAGTCTTTTCTTACTTGAACATCAAACCCTATATCTATTGTAATACAACATAAGTTTATTCTTCCCAATTATTTGACAGTTGATAATTGTAAGGGTGCAAGGGTCTCAAAACTTTGTATTTAGTATAACCATATAAAATTTAATATTCTTAATACCTTTCATCTTTGGACTTTGAATGACTTATTTCTTCGGATGTAGTTATATAGCAAAGACATGTTCCACAATCAACATTTTTTTAGAAGAATAAATTTATAATGCATATATATCCAAGTTATAATGGACTCATTCCCTTTTGCAGAAAGTGGAGACCTTTATTATGTGAATTATAAACTTACCACTTATGGGTTCACTAATGGTGAATTATAACAACATTTCAAACACTAACAAACACCAGTTAAAAGAAAAATGGATCAAGCAGTTAACTTATCTCACTTACAAAACCACTATTGTTACTGCGAATACAAAACTCAGGCACAATAAACAAATAAATTCATGTCTAAAAATATTATAAACCCAAGAACAATGAACAAATACTACATTATTCAGATCATATTTTGCATAGAAATCAAGAAAAGTAAAATAAAAAAGGATAAATTTTCATGGATAAAGAAAGAGGGCTGTAGATTTCCATGGATGTCATACCTTGAAATTTAGAGGAAACCAAGAGTAAAGAAGAATAAGCTAGCAGGGGGAGCGGTGGTGGCCGGAGGTTCGATCGTTGGCAGTGAATGCTTGTTGTTATTGCGTATGAGGAGCTCTTCTAGTCATGAACAGAGATGATGCAAACTGTAATCTCCACTAGGATGGTGATGGGGTGAACAATAATGAAGGACTAGGAAAAATGGGATTGCCAATTAAGCAAATGGGAGACTGGATTGAACAATTGAGAGGAGGGAAAAATGAAAATTAGAAGAAATTGGCAACCGATAGGAGTCGTTGTCGTCTGAAGTAAGGGTTTTAATTAAAAGACTCATTCTCGATGGCATAACCGTCGACATTACTCCCATCGTTATTGACTCATTAGCGATGGGAACGCCGTCGCCTGTATCAAAACCTGCCATCGCCAGTCACTTTTCCCCCCACCATGAAAAATTGGCGCCATATCATACCCATTCCCGACAGCAATCATGTCATTAACGACGATCATCAATCTGTAAAAGGAGGGAAAATGTCATTATCGATGGGCATCATTAGCAACGACATTGCCGTCGACTTTGAGGTCATTAGCGACAGGCAATAGCCCGTCAGAAGTGATGCCGTCGGCAATGACCCATTTTTTTGTAATGTTAGTCCTGCAAGTATTATCAAACTTGCCCCACCTCCCCTAATAGTACATCATGTGAATTAATAGTACATTCATGTGAATCAATAGTTCTATACATGTGAAAAAAATAATTACAGTATAGTACCTTCATCTATACCTCCATTTTTAATTTAGTCATGCACGTATTATCAATCTTGCACCACCTCCCCTAATAGTACATGCATGTGAATCAATAGTACATACATGTGAACACATAGTTATAATCATGTGAATTAATAGCAATTAATTGCTCATTTATCCGATTAATTACCCGATTGGTCAATATAACCTCCAGACATCAATTATTATCGAAATAAATGTTGATTTCCACTAACACTAATAATCCCAACACAATGGAACTATCAATTTCATCTTTAATCAACACAAACTTATTCATCATTAATATTATAACTCATAATATTTAACAACCAAGTCGTTCCCAGGAAAGAGAGGGCTTTCCGATAAGGATTTTCCCTATTGGCGCCCAATTAGATGACCTAACCTCTCCTTGATAGAACTTCTAGACATTGTCAATATTACAAACAATAATATGAATAACTTTATCGTCTTAATTATTGATTTAATAATATAAAATATTATGCAGATGATACTGTGACAATAATTGAATCAATAATATGAGAGATATGATGCAGCAATTAATGTAGCAATAATTGAGTATAACTGAGTGACTCCTCACGTAAGCATCAATAATCAATACCGTGTGCTACTATGCAACCACGCCAGATTCTCGCATTTTTTACTACCGGGTAGTTCAACAGTTTAACGATAAAACTTTCGCCGTTATTTTTATAAAAAGATAATTTTGTCGTTTTCTAACTACGACAATACTTCCATTGTGCGGTCCACTAATGATTGTGCCATCGTACGAATATTCCCTGTGAAAATGAATATTCCCCGACCAATCGAATATTTATAACAACTTGCTTACTTTGCAAAATTTATAAATATTACCCATAACTATTACATTATAACATATTCACAACATAATATTCAAAAATATATTTTGAGAAAAATTAATCTTTATTGATAAAAGTTGGGGTCTTACAACCTCCACTTCTTATGAAATTTAATCCTCGAAATTAGGGTGCGTACCTGGTATGTCGAAGAGGTGAGGATACCTTGACTTTATATCAGATTCTAACTCCCAGGTCATTTCCTAAACATCGTGGTTTCTCCACAAAACTTTGACTTGAGGTATAACCTTGGAGCGTAGAATATGATCCTTCTTGTCCAAGATTTTAACAGGTACCTCTTCATACATTAAATCTTTCGCTATCTCGTACGGTTCTAATTCAATAATGTGGTTCGGGTCTTTCACATATTTACGTAATATAGATATGTGAAAAACGTTATGAACATGAGACATACTTGGCGGTAAGGCGAGTATATAGGCCAGAGTTCCTACTCGTTCAAGGATTATAAATGGGCCAATGAATCGAGGATTGAGCTTTCCTCTTTTTCTAAATCTTGTAACTTCTTTCCATGGAGCAACACGTAACAACACATGATCTCCAATATTGAATTCCACGTCCTTTCGATGAAGATCAACATAACTCTTATGTCAATCTTGTGAGGTTTTTATACGTTGTCGAATCATTTGAATCTTTTTCGTAGTCATACGTACCAACTCCGGTTCCAACAATGTTGCTTCACCCACCTCATCTCAGCATACTAGAGAACCACACTTTCTTCCATACAACGCCTCAAATGGACCCATGCCAATACTTTCTTGATAATTGTTGTTGTAGGAAAACTCCACCAATGGTAAGAACTTGTCCCAACTTCCCTTGAAGTCAAGGACACAGAGTCTTAATAAATCTTCAAGAGTTTGAATAGTCCTTTTGGATTGCCCATCCGTCTGAGGATGATATGCCGAAGTAAATCGTAAATCCGTGCCCAGAGCTTTTTGCAAACTAACCCAAAATCTTGAAGTAAATCTTAGGTCTCGATCAGAAACTATGGATACTGGCATACCATGCAATCTTACAATCTCGTTTATGTACATACTAGCAAGACGTTCAAGTGTATAAGTTTCTTGTATCGGTAAGAAATGAGCAGACTTGGTCAATCTATCAACGATGACCCAAATCACATCTATGTCTTGAGAAACCTTGGGAAGACCAGTAACGAAATCCATGGTAATGTGCTCCCACTTCCATTCTGGAATTTAAAGTGGTTTCAATGGACCTTTTGGCACTTGATGTTCCACTTTGACTCATTAAGAAGTTAAACACCTTGAGATAAACCCCTCTATCTCTCTCTTCATATTGCTCCACCAAAATGTATGTCGAAGATCACGATACATTTTGGTACTCCCAAGATGGATTGCAAACGGTGTGTTGTGCGCCTCCATCATGATTTTATACTTCAAGTCAGAATCGTTAGGAACACAAAGTCTGGAGTTGACTCGAAGTATTCCTTCTTCACCGATTCTTGCTTCCGGAATAGCACCTTCTTGCACTTTCTTCCTCATACGCATAAGCTCTAGGTCGGTAGCTTGAGCAGCTTTAACTTTATTGATTAAAATCGGGTCTACTCGTATATTCGCCATCATCACATGGGTCCCTGAAGTCTTTAACTCTATCTCCATCCTTTTTAAGTCATACAAAATAGGTCTTTGCGTTGACAATATCGCACTCGTACCCACATATGATCTTCTACTCAATGCGTCAGCTACCATGTTCGTTTGTCCAGGATGGTATTGGATAGTATGATCATAATCTTTCAACAGCTCAAGCCATCATCGTTGCCGTATGTTGATTTTCTTTTGAGTGAAGAAATATTTGAGGCTTTTATGATCCGTATAGATCTCCAACTTCTCTTCATACAGGTAATGCCTCCAAAATCTTAAGCGCAAAAACGACAGCTGCCAACTCTAGATCATGAGTAGGATAATTCCTCTCATATTCTTTGAGTTGTCGTGAGGCATAGGCTAGGAATTTCCCATGTTACATGAGAACACATCCTAAACCATTGCTTAAAGCATCGCTGTATATGACAAATCCCTCCGAACCAGATGGTATTGTCAGAACAGGTGTTGAAATGAGTCTCCTCTTGAGTTCTTGAAAACTCTTCTCACATTCCTCACTCCAATTGAATTTTGTATCTTTTCGAGTTAGCTGAGTTAATAGAGTAGCGATTTGAGAAAACCATTCTACGAATCTTCGATAATAACCAGCTAAGCCAAGAAAGATACGTGCATTTCGATCATCGACTTAGGTTGCTCCGACTTTGAATTGCTTCAATCTTTCTTAAGGTCAATGGATATTCCGTGATTTGATATCACATGCCCAAGGAATGCTACTTCCTCAAGCCAGAACTCGTATTTCTTCAACTTGGCATATAGCTTGTTTTCACAAAGCTTTTGGAGTATCAGCCTCAAGTGTTGCTCATGGTCTTCACGGGTTTTGGAGTATATGAGGATGTCATCAATAAAGACGACCACAAAGTGATCCAAATATTCCTTGAATACTCGGTTCATCATATCCATGAAGGCAACAGGAGCATTAGTCAATCCAAAGGATATGACTAGGAATTCATAATGCCCGTACCAAGTTCTGAAAGCAATCTTTGGAATGTCATCAGTTTTAATCTTTAACTGGTGATATCCGGAACGAAGATCGATCTTTGAAAAGAATTTGGCGCCTTGCAACTGGTCAAACAGATCATCAATACGAGGTAACGGGTACTTATTTTTAATGGTGACATGATTCAACTCTCGATAATCAATCCAAAGTCGCATACTTCCATCTTTCTTCTTCACGAATAGAACAGGAGCACCCTAAGGAGACGTACTAGGTCGAATGAAACCGATGTCTAATAATTCCTATATTTGGGCTTTTAACTCCTGAAGTTCAATAGGAGCCATTCGATATGGGGCTTTGGAAATGAGTTTTGCACCAGATTCAAGGTCGATACAAAATTCAATTTCACGCTCTGGGGGTAGGCCAGGAATTTCTTCAGGGAATACGTCAGGAAATTTATTAACAATAGAAATATCATTCAAATCTGATGTATTTTTGTTTAAATCTGTGACATGGGCTAAGAAAGCTTGACATCCATTTTTCAATAAACAAATAGCTTTATGGCTTGATATGACAGTGATTGACTTTAGTGGTTTGGTTGCTTGAATTCGCATAATAGGTTAGTTAGGAATATGAAAGCTAATAACCTTACGAAAATAATCAATTTTAGCATGATGAGTAGTTAACCAATCAATCCCTAAAATCACATCAAATGCAAGTATTTTCAAAGAAATAAGATCGACAAGTAACGTGCGGTTACCAATTTGAATCAAACAAGACTTATAAACAGTGGATGTAATGAAGGTTTCTCCCAACGGAGTTTCAACAGATAAGTCAAAGTCTAATTTCTCTGGAGTCAAATTTAAACGTTGAGTGCAAGTAGGAGAAATAAAAGAATGGGTAGAACCGGTATCAAATAAGGTATATACTTCGCTAGAGTTTATGATTAGCTTACTCGTGATCACCTCGTTTGGATTCCTTGCATTTTGGGAGGTTACGACAAACGCTCTCCCTTGAACTACCGATTTTGTCTTGTCTGGGATGGCCTTTTATGCCTCCATCCCAGCTGGACTTGACTTTGGTGCACGACAAAATCGGGCTAGGTGACCTTCTCTTCCACAATTGTAACATGTTTTGGACTTCATCACGCAGTTTGGACTGATATGTTCCTCCCCTCCGCCTTTTTAACATACGACCGGCAGTCGTTCACCTTCCTTAACAACGGGTGATGGTGCTGACGTCTTTCCATCATTGTTGAATCTCCTCTTCTTGAAATGTCCACTCTTATTGTCTTGGCCATGATTACCACCGAAGTGGTTACCATTTCTGGCCTGTTGATTCCCTCCACGCTTGTTGTCACCGCTTTGATAACTGCTACCACTGGTATTATCGATTTGTTAGCTGCTCTCTCTTGGTTGGGTTGACTCATTATCGCGCTCCAATAACTGAGCCCTATTTACAACATCTGAATACAAGAAAAGTTTGTGAGAAATGAGGTATTGATGTATCTCGGGTTTCAAACCTCTTAGAAACATCCGCGTCATTCTCTCCTGATTATCAACCAAATGAGATGCAAACCGGGATAACTCGGCAAAATTAGCTTCGTACTGTGACACGGTCATATTGTTTTGCTCCATCTTGATAAACTCTATCTCCTTCATATGACGAATACTTTCGGGAAAGTACTTGTCGTTGAACAATTCTTGGAACTTCTCCCAAGACATCTTCAGTGTGGTAGGTTGAGTACGCTTTACAGATTCCCACCAGTAATCTGCCTCTCCTCACAACATGAAGGTGGCAAAGGGAACTTTTTGCTCCTCGAAGCATCCCAAGACATCAAATATCTTGGTGATCTGCTTTATCCACGTCTCCGCCTTTAGTGGTTTTGGCTGTCCAAAAAACTTCGGTGGCCCCAGCTCCTTGAACTATTTAGCGGTGACCTTCCGAGAGTTACCAGTGTTTCCACCTACATTTTAAACAGGAGCCACTCTCGCCTGATGTTGCATGAATTGCATAAAGCCTCTGAACATCCCATCGTTCACCATTTCATCAGTGTTATTATTTACCTGAGGATTATTGTCTTCCTGTTGCACATTATCCTGGGTATTGATCGTTGGTGACTCAACGGTCTCATGTGCTTCATTGCTTATCTTAACATTTTTGGATGCCATTTTCAAATACTGCCACAAATCAAGGGTTAATTGACATGTCACATATTATCTGTGACGCACCCAAAATAGGTATACATCACCCATTCTGAGTCGCCAGATACATGGTACAAGAATACAAATACAACTTAATAATACAACCGTCGTGTAATATACGACAATAAATAAACTGAGAGTTTTAATAGGAATATTGTCATCTAGACAATATCCACACTCAAAGGAGTCCTCATTACATTTATTGCCACGCTATTTAATAGAATAGTGAGGACTACTAATGCTATCATCTGGACTGTCACTCCTTTCCCCGACTCGTCCCAACTATATTCTCATTTCCTGAAGAGAACAGTGAAAGAAAGGGTGAGCTCAACTAGCCCAGTAAGAAATATTATGACTATGATAATGCAGAATAAATTATCAATAGTCTTCAACAATGTTAAACTGATAAAATACAATAGACATCAAGTTTAACTGCAGCGGAATAAACAATCCATTAGAAGAGTCAAGTAGAGAATAAAATCTACTATCTTCTATGGTATAAAATGTTTTCATTAATTTTTCTCGCTGAGACTCAGCTTAATAAATAAAACACATCATCTAATCATCCATGTACTACGGGCCAAGGATATTCATTAAATCATCAATGGTCATGACTATACCGAACAATCCCTGGTCATAATCATACCAAAAAGCGTCCCATCAATGCATTACGAATACACGAGGACTTTTACCATATCATTTATAACATTACAGGTCATGATTATACCGAATGATCCCTGGTCATAATCATACTAAGTTCATCTATGCACGTAAACCAAAGATGACTTTCATTATAATATAAGCATGAGGATGATGACAATGACATAATAATTCAATAAAATAAGTTCAAGAATTAATTTATCCAGAAATTAATAACGTCCAAATTGTCAACATGATACTTCTTTGTGGAGTAAAATTCAAGAATGCTCAGAAGAATATTTTCATGAAAAGATACTGGATGAAGCGCAAATATCAAGGATATTCCACTAATTTTATGGAGTATAGAAGCCGAAACTTTAACCAACTGAGTATAATAGAGTATATGAAACTGCAAATGGATTTTCACCCGCCATGCGGTAATCCACGTATACAGATCATTTCCACAATTTAATAAGGAATGAATACAAATGATCATTCACCATGCATGTGGTAATCCACATTAGGACTGAGCATTCTATTAATAACCGAACCGAACCATCATTTCGGTTATAACTAAAACCCAAAAATATCCTGTTTTAGCTATCCGAACAAGTAACCGAATTTTGTACTAACCGAATTAAAAAGATTTAGAATAACCCATTTCAAATCACCACAAAGACAAGAGTAGAAAAACCCATTTAACAAAATCACAACAAACTTCAAACAAGAAAATCAAAGACTTTGGAATATCAAACAAAGACAGGAGTAGAATAACCCATTTCACAAAATCAACAGATAAACAAAACCCAAATCAGAATCAAACTCATCCAATCAGAACAACTTAAGAAAAGTAGCAATACATGTAAAATAAAAAGGTGTAATTTGACCAGAAATCACCTTCTTCCCCCTTTCAAGTAAGATGACCCATTTAACACCCAACCCAGCCTAGCAACCCGCGTGCTTCTTCATAAACTAAAATAAAATGGGTGAAAATAACAACTGTCATGCCCAATCAAATAATTTCCCCAATAAAATTGTCATGCCCAGCACAAATCAATTCATACATAGCAGCCCCTCCCATTCCATCTGCAACAACAACTGGTCCATCACCGTCGGGCGCCGTCGGGTCGGGTGTGGAGTTAGACTCGAAGATCGGGTGCCAGATCCTCGGTTGAGATCATCATCGAATTTCGACTCGGAGTCGCCGAACTTGTCCCAATCGGAGTTGAAGGCGTCAGAAACTCGGAATCGGGGGAGAGGGAATCGGCCGGCGGTGGGTCCTTAAGGTCGTCCTGCGAGAGGACGACGACGAATGGAACAGAGAGAGAGTTTTGGACAATGAAGAAGAAGAAAAGGAACAGAGAGAGAGAAATTTGGTGGTAGGAACACACAGAGAGAGAGTTTTGGTCTGAGTCTGCTTCTGTTTTGTAATTTGTACGTGTACTACTACTACTACTACTACTAGTATATATATTTTTTATTCTCTCTATGTATATGCACAAAAAGCGTTAAAAAAGTGAGGAGTGTTATTCGGTTATTCGGTTAAACCGAATAACCCAAAAGTAATACCCGTACAAACTAACCAAAAACCATACAAAAATTCGGATATAACCGAAATAGTAAAAATAACCGAATTGTCAGAATATTTCAGTTAAATTATTTCGATTGTGTTTGGTTTTTTGGTTATACCCATTTTTTGCTCAGTCCTAATCCACATAGACAGGTTATTCCAACAGAATAATAAAGAATGGAATAACAGAAGGATTCACCATGCGTGCGATAGACGGCACAGACAGGTTATTCCCAACAGAATAATAAATAATGGAACCAGTCCCACGTACGTGAAGCCATGTATGTGATATTCCGACAGAATAATAAAGAACGGAATAATAAATAATGGAACCAGGTCAGGCAAAATTCGCATCGACGGGATATTCCAACAGAATAATAAAGAATGAAATAACAACAGAAATCACAATGCATGCGATAGACCGCACATACAGATTATTCCAATAGAATAATAAATAATGGAACCAGTCCCATAAAAAACGTCTGAATGTGGGATATTCCGGCGAATAATAAAGAATGGAATAACAATAGAAATCACCATGCATGCGATAAACCGCATGCATAAAGTTATTCAAATGCGAATAATAAATAATAGAACCGAGTCCCAGAACGCATAGCATGGATATTCCGAAGCGAAATAATAAAGAACGGAATAATAGAAGAATTTCACCATGTATGCGGTACTTCACATAAACAGGTTATTCCAACATAATAATAAAGAATGGAATAACAGAAGAATTTCACCATGTATGCGGTACTTCACATAAACAGGTTATTCCAACAGAATAATAAGGAATGGAATAACAGAAGAATTTCACCCAAGTATAGGGTAGTCTACGTATACAGGTTATTCCAATAGAATAATAAAGAATGGAATAATATAAGTTCTCTTCATGAATACGAAAGAAATAATACCTCTTACCTTAGAAGAACTGCATATTAGAAAAGTGAGGTAGCAGACTTCTCTTCTTCTTTCTCTCTATAATTTTTCTCTCAAGAGTTTCAGTGAATTCGTAAGAAATAATGAAGGAATGAGCTTCTATTTATAGGAGAATGGGCTGAATAATAACTAATTCATGAACAATCCAGATTGATTTACTTTTAAACAGACGGTCCATATTGATTTACTATTAAAACTTAAAGGCAACGGTCCATACTGATTTACTATTAAAACTTTAAACCAGCGATCCATATTGATTCACTATTATAACTTTCCACCAACGGTCCATATTGATTCACTATTATAACTTTCCACTAGCGGTCCATATTGATTCATTATTATAATTTCAACCAACAGTTTGAAAAATTAGCACATCTCCTCATGGAATAATATTGTACCCAAAAATGATTTGGACCGAAAAGAATTATATTTTTCGGGTAAATAGCACCCCATGAATAGTAACTAATAAATAGTAACTCGTGAATAGTAACTCATGAATAGTAACTTATGAATAGTAACTCGTGAATAGTACTCCGACACGAAAAAGTACCCCGAATACCCGATTGAACAATATAACCTCCAGACATCAATTATTATCCAAATAAATGTCGATTTCCACTAACACAAATAATTTAAACACAATGGAACTATCAATTTCATCTTTAATCAACACGAGCTTATTCATCATCAATATTATAACTCACAATATTTAACAACCAAGTCGTTCCCAGGAAAGAGGGGGCTTTTCAATAAGGATTTCTCCCTATTGGCGCGCAATTAGGTGACCAAACCTCTCCTTGACAGAACTTCTAGACATTGTAAATATTGCAATTTAATAATATGAACAACTTTATCTTCTCAATTATTGATTTAATAATATATCATATTATGCAAATGATATCGTGACAATAATCGAATCAATAATATGATAGATATGATGCAGCAATTATTGTAGCAATAATTGAGTATAACTGAGTGACTTCTTACGTAAAGATCAATAATCAATACCATGTACTACTATGCAACCACGCATATTATTATCATTTTTTTTACTAAGGTAGTTCAACAGCTTTAATGGTAACACTTCCGCCAAGTTATTTTTATAAAAAGATAATTCTGTCGTTCTCTAAATATGACAATACTTCCGTTGTGGGGTCCACCAATGATTGTGCCGTCGTACGAATATTTCCTGTTAAAACGAATATTGCCCGACCAATCGAATATTATATAACTACTTGCTTACTTTGTAAATTTTGTAAATATTACCCACAACTATAACATTATATTATATCCACACCATAATATTCAAAAATATAATTCAAGAGAAATTAATCTTTATTCATAAAAGTTAGGGTCTTACAACCTCCCCTTCTTATGAAATTTCGTCCTCGAAATTAGGGCACGTACTTGGTATATCGAAGAGGTGAGGATATCTTGCCATCATCTCAGATTCTAACTCTCAGGTCATTTCTTCCACATCGTGGTTTTTCCACAAAACTTTAACTTGAGGTATAACCTTGGAGCGTAGAATATGATCCTTCTTATCCAAGATTTTAACAGGTAACTTTTCATACGTTAAATCTTCCTCTATCTCGTCCGGATCTAATTCAATAATGTGGTTCGGGTCTTTCACATATTTACGTAACATAGACATGTGAAAAACATTATGAACATGAGACATACTTGGCAATAAGGCGAGTCTATAGGCCACAGTTCCTACTCGATCGAGGATTAAAAATGGGCCAATGAATCGAGGATTGAGCTTTCCTCTCTTTCCAAATCTTGTAACTCCTTTCCATGGAGCAACACGTAAAAACACATGATCTCCAATATCGAATTCCACGTCCTTTCGATGAAGATCAGCATAACTCTTTTGTCGATCTTGTGAGGTTTTTATACGTTGTCGGATCGTTTGAATCTTTTCCATAGTCATACATACCAAATTTGGTCCTAACAACGTTGCTTCACCCACCTCATCCCAGCATACTGGAGAACTACACTTTCTTCCATACAACGCCTCGAATGGAGCCATGCCAATACTTGCTTGATAACTATTGTAATAGGAAAACTCCACCAATGGTAAGAACTTGTCCTAACTCCCCTTGAAGTCAAGGACACAAAGTCTTAATAAATCTTCAAGAGTTTGAATAGTCCTTTCTGACTGTCCATCCGTTTGAGGATGATATGCCGAACTAAATCGTAAATCTGTGCCCATATCTTTTTGCAAACTAGCCCAAAATCTTGAAGTAAATCTTGGGTCTCGATCAGAAACTATGGATACTGGCATACCATGCAATCTTACAATCTCGTTTATATACATACTAGAAAGACGTTCAAGTGTATAAGTTTCTCGTATTGGTAAGAAATGAGCAGACTTGGTCAATCTATCAACAATGACCCAAATCGCATCTATGCCTTGAGAAACCTTGGGAAGACCAGTAACAAAATCCATGGTAATGTGCTCCCACTTCCATTCTGGAATTTCAAGTGGTTGCAATGGACCTTTTGGCACTTGATGCTCCGCCTTAACTCGTTGAAAAGTTAGACACCTTAAGATAAACCCCGCTATCTCTCTCTTCATATTGCTCCACCAAAATGTATGTCGAATATCACGATACATTTTGGTACTTCCAAGATGGATTGCAAACAGTGTATTGTGCGCCTCCATCATGATTTTATACTTCAAGTCAGAATCGTTAGGAACACAAAGTCTGGAGTTGACTCGAAGTATTCCTTCTTCATCGATTCTTGCTTCTAGAATAACGCCCTCTTGAACCTTCTTACATTTTCTTCCTCATACGCATCAACTCCAGGTCTGTAGCTTGAGCAGCTTTAACTTTATCGATTAAAGTCGGTTCTAATCATATATTCACCATCATCACATGGGTCCCTGGAGTCTTCAACTCTATCTCCATCCTTTGTAAGTCATACAAAATGGGCCTTTGCGTTGACAATATCGCACTCGTACCCGCATATGATCTTCTACTCAATGCGTCAGCTACTACGTTTGCTTTTCCAGGATGGTATTGGATGGTATGATCATAATCTTTCAACAACTCAAGCCAACGTCGTTGCCGCATGTTGAGTTCCTTTTGAGTAAAGAAATATTTAAGGCTTTTATGATTCGTATAGATTTCCACCTTCTCTCCATACAGGTAATGCCTCCAAATATTAAGCGCAAAAACGACAGCGACCAACTCTAGATCATGAGTGGGATAATTCCCCTCATATTCTTTGAGTTATCGTGAGGCATAGGCTATAAATTTCCCATGTTGCATGAGAACACATCCTAACCCTTTGCCTGAAGCATCACTGTAAATGACAAATCCCTCCGTGCCAGATGGTATTGTCAGAACAGGTGCTGAAATGAGTCTAATCTTGTGTTCTTGAAAACTCTTCTCACATTCCTCGCTCCAACCGAATTTTGTATCTTTTCGAGTCAGTTGCGTTAATGGAGTAACGATTCGAGAAAACCCTTCTACGAATCTCCGATAATAGCCAGCTAAGCCGAGAAAGCTACGTACTTCGGTCACTAACTTAGGTTGCTCCCAGCTTTGAATTGCTTCAATCTTTGTCGGGTCAATAGATATTCCATGATTTGATATTACGTGCCCAAGGAATGCTACTTCCTCAAGCCAGAACTCGCATTTCTTCAACTTAGTATAAAGCTTGTTTTCACTAAGCTTTTGGAGTATTAGCCTCAAGTGTTGCTCATGGTCTTCACGGGTTTTGGAATATATGAGGATGTCATCAATAAAGATGACCACAATGTGATCCAAATATTCCTTGAATACTCGGTTCATCATGTCCATGAAGGTAGCAGGAGCATTAGTCAATCCAAAAGACATGACTAGAAATTCATAATGCCCGTAACGAGTTCTAAAAGCCGTCTTTGGAATGTCATCGGTTCTAATCTTCAATTGGTGATATCCGGAACGAAGATAAATCTTTGAAAAGAATTTGATGCCTTGCAACTGGTCAAACAGATCATCAATACGAGATAACGGGTAACTATTTTTGATGGTGACATGATTCAACTCCCGATAATCAATACAAAGTCGCATACTTCCATCTTTCTTCTTCATGAATAGAACAGGAACACCCCAAGGACTAGGATGAATGAAACCTATGTCTAACAATTTCTGTAGCTGGGTTTTTAACTCCTGAAGTTCAATAAGAGCCATTCGATATGGGGCTTTGGAAATGGGTTTTGTACCGGTTTCAAGATCGATAAAAAATTCAATTTCACGCTCTGGGGTTTGGCCAGGAAGTTCTTCAGGGAATATGTCAGGAATTTATTAACAATAGAAATATCATTCAAATTTGACATATTTTTATTTAAATCTGTGACATGGGCTAAGAAAACTTAACATCCATTTTTCAATAAACGAATAGCTTTATGGCTTGATATGACAGTGATTAATTTTAGTGGTTTGGTTGCTTGAATTCGTATAATAGGTTGGTTAGGAATATGAAAGCTAACAACCTTACGAAAATAATCGATTTTTGCATGATGAGTAGTTAACCAATCAATCCCTAGAATCACATCAAATGCAAGTATTTTCAAAGAAATAAGATCAACAAGTAACGTGCGATTACCAATTTGAATCAAACAAGACTTATAAACAGTGGACGTAATGAAGGTTTCTCCCAACGGAGTTTCAACAGATAAGTCAAAGTCTAATTTCTCCAGAGTCAAATTTAAACGTTGAGCGCAAGTAGGAGAAATGAAAGAGTGGGTAGAACCAGTATCAAATAAGGTATAAACTTCGCTAGAGTTTATGATTAGCTTACCCGTGATCACCTCGTTCAGATTTCTTTCTTTTTCGAGAAGTCATAAAAAACACTCTTCCTGAAACCACCGACTTTTTTTTGTCCGTATCCGCCTTTGGTGCCACTGTCCCAGCTGGACTTGACTTTGGTGCACGACAAAATCGAGCTAAATAACCTTCTCTTCTTGAAATTTTCACTTCTATTATCTTGGCCATGATTACCACCGAAGTGGTTACCATTCTTAGCGTGATAATTTATCCCACGATGGTTATCATTGTTCCGATGGCCGTTGCCACCGGTACGATTATTATCGTGTTGTTGCTCGTTACCTTTTGGTTGAGCTGACTCAACGGTCTCATGTGCTCCATTGCTTATCTCAATATTTTCAGATGTCATTAACAAACACTGTCACAAAACAAGGGTTAATTGACATGCAACATATTATCCCTATACTCTAACCGACCAATTAAATACCGAATAAACTTAGGTAGGTCATACTAGTGAAGTAATTCCCCGTCTCTCCCCTCCTAGTTCTTATCTCATATCTCAGCCAGGGATTATATCCCTAAGCTTTGATACCAACTGTGACGCCCCCAAAATAGGTATACATCACTCATTCTGAGTCGCCAGATACATGGTACAAGAATACAAATACAACTTAATAATACAATCGTCGTGTAATATACGACAATAGATAAACTGAGAGTTTTAATAGGAATATTGTCATCTAGACAATATCCACACTCAAAGGAGTCTTCATTACATTTATTGTCACACTATTTAATGAATAGTGAGGACTACTAATGCTATCATCCGATCATCACTCATTTCCCAGACTCGTCCAAATTATATTCTCATTTCACAAGAGAATCTATGTGAAAGAAAGGGTGAGCTCAATTAGCCCGAAGAAATATTATGACTATGATAATGCAAAATAAATTATCAATAGTCTTCAACAATGTTAAACCGATAAAATACAATAGACATCAAGTTTAAGCTGCGGTGGAATAAGCAATCCATTAGAAGAGTCAAGTAGAGAATAAAATCTACTATCTTCTATGGTATAAAATGTTTTCATCAATTTTTATTCTTTGAGACTCGACTTAATAAATAAAACACATCATCTAATCATCCCCGTATTACGGGCAAGGATATTCATTAAATCATCAATGGTCATTAAGTAATTGGACGCCCCAAAATAGGTCCATTCCATCCAACCCATTCTCGAATGCGCCAAATACATGGTACATAAATAACTACAACTTTATTATTACAACATATAAACTGTGAGTTTAAATACAGATATTGCCATCTAGACAATATCCACACGCAAATAAATCTCCATCATAATTATTGATACATTATTTTACAAAAATGGTGAGGACTACTAAACAACTCTCTCTAGAACCTTCATTCCATACCCCGACTAGTACTCGCTACATTCTCGCCTCCTGAGAAGAAAAATGGAACAAAAAGGAAAAGGGTGAGCTCAACTAGCCCAGTAAAGAATATTATGACTAAGATAATATACAACAAATTATCGTTAGTCTCCAACAGGGAAAAATCTAATAGAATACAATAGACAACCAGTTTTAAATCAATCTTCGCAGCGGAAACAACAATTCATTAGAAGAGTTAAGTAGAGAATGCAAACTACTATCTTCTATATATGAATTTAAAAGTTCATCGTCGATATTTTATCCCTGTAACATCAATCAATATATATCTGGAATCAAATATTCATCTTTTGCACTACACAGCCAAAGATATTCATCGATTAAGTCATGTTCATCTAAACACCGCTCATCTTTGAACTACGGGCCAAAGATATTAATTAGTCATTCATGTTCATCTCAACACTGCTCATCTTTGCATTACGGGCCAAAGATATTCATCAAGAAATTATTCATTCATCTTTGCACTACAGTGCCAAAGATATTCAAAGAATATCATCATTTAGGACCGAGGATGATGAAAAATATTTTAAAGGAAACGAATCCAGTGAAACAAAAGAACAAATATTAAGGATTCGTATTTTAAACAATCCAAGTTCAAAAATAATTCATAAGTAATCAGAGTGGAGTAAAATTCAAGAATGATCAAAACATAGATCCAATCCAAGATAGGAATCATAACAGACAGTCTTGGACATAGAAAAGAAAATTTAATTTTTCTATGAATAGTGTCGTATACGTGAATAGTAACTCCGACCTCAAAAGATAGAAATTTCACAAAAAAAACATCATCACGCTTCGTAAATAGTACTCATGAATAGTAACTCGTGAATAGTAACTCATGAATAGTAACTCCGACATGAAAAAGTTTTAAATTTGATAAAAAGTTCAGAACAATATTTCGGCATAATGATATTGAAGAAGATAATATCATTTAAGAAGAAAATAACATCCCTTACCTCGAAAAACAGTACTTCTAGTTGAAACACCGTATATAGGCTATAACTTGAACTTGCACCGTATAGCAATACTCAAAATATACTCAAAATACTCACACGCTCGATAATATAGAGAGAGAAAACTTCAGTTTCTGGTGTGATTTTCAATTCTAACCTAAGCACCCTATTTATAGGAAATTGCTTAGAACACCAAAGCAGAAAATTTAATATAATATATTATTAATAATAAATTTTCCTACGCCTCTTTGGAAATCAGCTCCTAACATTTCCCACATGCCAACCTTCTAGAAAAAGTAATAAAAAAACGTTTTTCATAAAATAAATAATTAAAACTTCCAAAAATCAATTATTTCGGAGCTTCGAAACTTCAATAATTCACAATAAATAGTCTTTTTGTCAGAAAATTCAAAACTCGCATTTTTTTATAGGAAATTCAATTCTCTACAACTTTACAGAAGGAAGTTTTTTCAAATTTCAAACTAAAATTGACCAAAATCCACAAACCAAGCGATTTTACGGTATAATCAAATTTCAAATAAGAAATGGGGTCCAATTTACACAAAAAACATGTGTTAAACAACTTTTGCAACAAAAATACTCATCATCCTCATATACTCATATATCTCGATTCATTATAAAATATCATCGTTAATATATTATTAAAATAATATATTTAAATGAATTATTTTATCTAAAAAGATAAAATATTAATTTTCAACAATTGTCACATGAAAAATTTTCTCCATCTATATCCACATAAAATCAATATTTTCCTTATCATATAAATCAATAATTAATTATTCACAAATAATATTACAGAATCACAAGATCTTGTGACCGTAGCTCCCAAAAAGAGAGGGGCTTTCGAATAAAGATTTTTCCTCTTCTTGGCGCCTTGATTAGGTGACCAAACCTCTCCTTGAGATGTAACTTTCTAGACATTGCCAATAATGTTATCCAATAATATTATCTGAGATAATATGAATTATTACTTGATAATGGAAAATCTTGTGTAATGACAATTTATTGAAACAACGGTAATATAAAAAATCAACGCAAAGAATTATTGAATCAATAAAATAAAATCTTTGAATAAGAATTACTTTGTAATAATTATTGAGTAGTGCTTCTTCACGTAAGAATCAATAATTGGTGCGTGTCTTTCTTTTGTTAACAACGCCAGTATTAGTGTGTTTTAACCACCGGTATTCCAACAATGTAATCTGTAATAACTACGTAGTTATTTATAAACAACTTATATTTGTCGTTTTCTTCATCCAATCGCTTTTTCCGTTATGGGGCCCACACATGGTCATTTGCGTCGCATTTAATATATTCATGACGATTTAATATTCCACGACCAAACGAATATTCCCCGACAATAATGAATATTTTATAACCACTTGCTTATTCAAATATTTGCGTATTTTACCCATAACTAACCACATTAATCAAATCCACCCTTACTATTTCAAAATAATAAATAAGCGAAATTCCTTTTTATTTAAAAATTTTAGGTCTTACAACCTCCCTCCTTATGAAATTTCGTCCCCTCGAAATTGGCGACGACGATACTGGTGTTTCAAAAGATGAGAATACCTCGCTTTTATTTCCATTTCCAACTCCCAGGTCATTTCCTCAATAGCATGGTTTCTCCACAAAACTTTAACTTGTGGTATAACCTCGGTACATAGGACATGTTCTTTCCTATCCAAGATCTTGACAGGTACCTCCTCGTCGTACGTTAAGTCTTCGGCTATCTCGTCCGGTTCTAACTCAATGACGTGGTTCGGGTAGTCCACATATTTACGTAACATCGATACGTGAAAAACATTATGAACATCGTCATACTTGGCGGTAAAAGCGAGTCTATAGGCCACAGTTCCTATTCGATCGAGAATTTCAAATGGATTAATAAATCGAAGGTTTGAGCTTTCCTCACATCACCGATTCTCGCTTTTAAAATAACAACTTCTTGCACCTCCTTCTTCAAATTCATCACCTCCGCGTGTGTGTAGCAATGCGACTTTAACTTTATCGATTAAAATCGATTATACTCGATATCATCACGTGGGTACCTAGAGTTTTCATCACCATCTCTATTATTTGTAAATTATACTGAAATGAGTCTTTGAAAATATCGTATTTCGTGCTAAGATATCGATCTTCTACTCAACACGTCGCCTACCACGTTCGCTTTTCCAGGATGACATGGTCAGAACATGTGCTGAAATGAGTCTCCTCTTGAGTTCTTCGAAGCTCTTCCCACATTCCTTACTCCATTCGAATTTGTATCTCTACGAGTCAGCTGCGTTAATGGAATAGCGATTCGAGAATATCCTTCAACGAATCTCCGATAATAATCAACTAAGCTTCTGTAAAGCTACGTATTTCGATTACCGACTTAGGTTGTTCTCAACTGTGACTCATATCCCAACCTTGGATAAGACGTTACAATGACACCTGTCGCTTTACTATCGCATTTAATATGGTGTCCCCTACTTGAGATCGACTTGATTGCATTCCACAAAGGAAGTCACCAGATAAAGGCTCAGTACCAAATTCTATAGTTGAATTTTTAACTCCACGAAGTTCAATAGAGCTATTCGATATGAGATTTTAGAAATGAGTTTTGTCTGGGGTTCAAAGTCGATACAAAATTTAATATCGAAGCTTTGGGAGTAAGCCAAGAAATTCTTGAGAAATACGTCGGGAAAAATCAATAACAACATGAATATTATTCAAATCTGACGTGTCTTTATTCAAATCCATAACATGGACTAAGAAAACTTGACATCCGTAATAAACGAATGACTTCATGGCTTGATATGAAAACTAACAACCTTACGAAAGTAATCAATTTCGACATGATGAGTAGTTAACCTTAAAATCACATCAAAAGCAAATATCTCTATAGAAATAAGGTTAACAGGTAATGTGATAGTGCCAACCTGAATCAGGCAACATTTCTAAACAACGGATGTAATGAAAGTTTCTCCTAACGGAGTCTCCATAAATAGGTCAAAGTCTAATTTCTCCGTAGTCAAAATGTTGAGCGCAAGCAAGAGAGATAAAAAAATGGGTAGAACCGGTATCTAGTAAGGTATAAACTTCGCAAGAATTTATAATTAACTAACCCGTACTAACTTCGTTCGGGTTCCTCGCATTTTGACCGGTCACCCAGGAACCGTTGACTCTGACTTTTCTGGGACATCCTTTTGAGTCACCATTCCATTGGACTGGGTTTCGATACTGTATAATCTCGAGCAATATGTCCTTCTTTTCCATAATTATAGCATACCTTAAACTGTGGGCGCGTTTGAATGATATGTCCTCTTTCCGCATTTGTAACATATAATGCCTAAGTGGTCTTTCTCCTCCTTGGAACCAATTGCTATCTTGGCCGACGTCGTCACATGGTCGTTGTTGAATCTCCTCTTTTAAAATCTCTTCCCACTCGCTTCTTCTTCTATTTTCATGGCCACGATTACCACCGGAGTGGTTACCGCTTTGTCCGTATTCTTCTTTCTCCACCGGTTATCGTTATTCCGATGATCGCTATCTTGAGTATGATCCTCGGTTATGGTCCCTCGGTTGAACGTATCATTATTTCGCTCTAACAACCGAGCCTGTTGACAACAACATCCGAATAGAGAGAAAATTTATGAAAATGAGATATTGACGTATGCCAGTTTCAAACCTCTCGAAACATCCGTGTCATAACGCTCCTCATTCTCCACCAAATGAGATGCAAACCTGGATAACTCCACGAACTTCGCCTTGTCTTTGGGACACACCGCCATGTTATTCTCGCTCCAGTCTAATAAACTCCACTTCCTTCATATGACGAATACTTTCGTGGAAGTACTTGTCATTGAACTGCTTTCAAACGTCTCCCATAACATCTTTGAGTGCGGTTGGATGGTACGCTTCACGATTCCCACCAAAGAATCGCCTCGTTACTTAACATAAAAAATAACGAATGGAACTTTCTGTTCTCCGTGCATCCCAAGACATCGAATATCTTGGTAATTTGTTTGACCCACGCCTCCGCCTTAATCGGATCCGCTTTCCCCTGTGCTTCGTGGTCCCAACTCTTTGAACCGCTTGGTCAGTGATAAGCCGCTAGCACTATCATCATTTTCACCAGTATTCGCATACACGAGTCTCCTCGTCTCGGTTTTGCATGAACCGCAAAAAGCTCCTAAACATCCCGTCGCTCATAGTCTCGCTTTCATTGGTGTTGTTCACAGGAGGTACATTGCCACTGTTGCACGTTCTCCTCGTTGGTAAGACTGAGACATCTCCACTGCCTCATTTACTCCATCATTATTATATTCTCGGTTGACATTCTCAAATCTTTCGCCATAAAACAAGGGTTAATTAAGGAAATCAATATATCACATAATATCCCTATATACTTAACCAACTAACAAATAAGCTTAGGTAGACATACTAGCGAAGGATATACTCGCTCTCCCTCCTAGTTCTATTCCCCGCTTCTCCGCCAGAGATCATATCCCTAAGCTCTGATACCAACTGTGACGCCCCCAAAATAGGTCCATTCCATCCAACCCATTCTGAGTCGCCAAATACATGGTACAGAAATAACTACAACTTTATTATTACAACATATAAACTGTGAGTTTAAATACAGATATTGTCATTTAGACAATATCCACACGCAAATAAATCCCCATCATAATTATTGATACATTATTTTACAAAAATGGTGAGGACTACTAAACAACTCTCTCTAGAACCTTCATTCCATACCCCGACTAGTACTCGCTACATTCTCGCCTCCTGAGAAGAAAAATGGAACAAAAAGGAAAGGGGTGAGCTCAACTAGCCCAGTAAAGAATATTATGACTAAGATAATATACAACAAATTATCGTTAGTCTCCAACAGGAAAAAAATCTAATAGAATACAATGAGAAACCAGCTTTTAAATCAATCTTCGCAATGAAACAACAATTCATTAGAAGAGTTAAGTAGAGAATGCAAACTACTATCTTCTATATATGAATTTAAAAGTTCATCGTCGATATTTTATCCTCGTAACATCAATCAATATATATTTGGAATCAAATATTCATCTTTGCACTACATGCCAAAGATATTCATCATTAGTCATGTTCATCTAAACACTGCTCATCTTTTTTACGGGCCAAAGATATTAATCGATCATCATGTTCATCTCAACACTGCTCATCTTTGCACTACTACGGCCAAAGATATTCATCAAGAAATCATTCATCTTTGCACTACAAAGCAAAGATATTCAAAGAATATCATCATTTAGGGTGAGAGGATGATGAAAAATATTTTAAAGGAAACGAATCCAATGAAACAAAAGAACAAATATTAAGGATTCAGTATTTTAAACAATCCAAGTTCAAAAATACTTCATACGTAATCGGTGGAGTAAAATTCAAGAATGATCAAAACATAGATCCAATCCAAGATAGAAATCATAACAGAGCAGTCTTGGACACGTAAAAGAAAATTTAATTTTTCTCGTGAATAGTGTCGATTCGTGAATAATAGTCTCAGTATACGTGAATAGTAACTCACCTCAAAAGATAGAAATTTCACAAAAAAACATCATCACGCTTAATAATAATAGTACTCGTGAATAGTAACTCGTGAATAGTAACTCATGAATAAGTAACTCCAACATGAAAAAGTTTTAAATTTGATAAAAGTTCGAACAATATTTCTAAGATAATGATATTGAAGAAGATAATATCATTTAAGAAGAAAATAACATCCCTTACCTCGAAAAAGACAAGATTTAGTTGAAACAAGTATATATAAAGGCTATGACTTGAACTTGCAATCAGTATAGCAATACTCAAAATATACTCAAAATACTCACACGCTCGATAATATAGAGAGAGAAAACTTCAGTTTCTGGTGTGATTTTTAATTCTAACCTAAGCACCTTATTTATAGAAATTTGCTTAGAACACCAAAAACAGTAAAATTTAATATAATATATTATTAATAATAAATTTTCCTCGCCTCTTTAAATCAACTCCTAACATTTCCCACATGCCAACCTTCTAGAAAAAGTAATAAAAAACATTTTCATAAAATAAATAATTAAAACTTCCAAAATCAATTATTTGAGCTTGAACTTCAATAATTCACAATAAATAGTCCTTTTGTCGAAAAAATTCAAAACTTGCGATTTTTATAGGAAATTCAATTCTCTACAACTTTGCGTAAGGAAGTTTTTCCAAATTCCAAACAGAAATTGACCGAAATCCACAAGCAAGGCGATTTTACAGGCTATAATCAAATTTCAGTCAAGAAATGGGGTCCACCGACACACAAAATATGTGTTAAACAACTTTTGCAACAAAAATACTCATCATCCTCATATACTCATCAACAAAATATAAAAATATCACCGTTAATATATTATTAAAATAATATATTTAAATGAATTATTTTATCAGAAAAAGATAAAATATTAATTTTCAACAATTATCACATTAAAAATTTTCTCCATCTATATCCACATAAAATCAATATTTTCCTCATCATATGAATCAATAATTAATTATTCACAAATAATATTACAGAATCACAATATTGACAACCAGGCCGTTCCCAGGAAAGAGGGGGCTTTCCAATAAAGATTTCTCCTTACTGGCGCGCAATTAGGTGACCAAACATCTCCTTAGACAAAACTTTCTAGACATTGCCAATAATGTTATCCAATAATATTATTCATATAATATGAATTATTGCTCCAATAATGGAAAATACTGTGTAATGACAATTTATTGAAACAATAGTAATATAAAAAATCAACACAACAATTATTGAATCAATAAAATAAAATACTGAACAGTAATTACTGTAACAATTATTGAGTAGTGTCTTCTTACGTAAGAATCAATAATTGGTGCGTGTGCTACTGTTCAACAACTCGTATTAGTGTGTTTTAACCACCGGGTATTCCAACAAGATAATTGATAATAACTTCACCCGTTATTTATAAACAACTTATATTTGTCGCTTTCTTCATCCAATCGCTTTTCATTATGGGGCCTACATATGGTCGCTACCACAGTTATAATATTCCCGACAGCATTTGAATATTCCACGACCAAACGAATATTCCCCGACAATAATGAATATTTTATAACCACTTGCTTATTCAAATATTTATGATTTTACCCATAACTAACCACATTAATCAAATCCACCCTTACTATTTCAAAATAATAAATAAAGGAAATTCCTTTTTATTTAAAAATTTCGGTCTTACAATGACTATACCGAACAATCCCTAGTCATAATCATACTAAAAACATCCCCATCAATGCATTACAGTGCCAATCGAGGACTTTTACCATATCATTTATAACATTACAAAATCATGATTATACCGAATGATCCTCATCATAATCATACTAAGTTCATCTATGCACGTAAGCCAAAGATGACTTTCATTATAATATAAGCATGAGGATGATGATAATGACATAATAATTCAATAAAACAAGTTCAAGAATTAATTTATCCAGAAATTAATAACATCCAAATTGTCAGTATGATACTTCTTTGTGGAGCAAAATTCAAGAATGCTCAGAAGAATATTTTCCATGAAAAGATACTGGATGAAGCGCAAATATCAAGGATATTTCACTAATTTCATGGAGTATAGAAGCCAAAACTTTAACCAACTGAGTATAATAGAGTATATAAAACTGCAAATAGATTTTCACCCGTCATGCAATAATCTATGTATACAGATCATTTCCACAATTTAATAAATAATGAATACAAAGGATCATTCACCATGCATGTGGTAATCCACATAGACAGGTTATTCCAACAGAATAATAAAGAATGGAATAATGTAAGGATTCACCATGCGTGCGATAGACAACACGCATAAAAGTTATTCCCAATGAGAATAATAAATAATGGAACCGGTCCCACCAGTAACGCATACGAGCGTGATATTAAAGCGAATAATAAAGAACGGAATAATAAATAATGGAACCGTGTCGAAAGAAATTAAGACCGCATATGATATTCAACATGAATAATAAAGAATAGAATAACAACAAAATCACCATTCATGCGATAGAATCGATGCATACGTGTTATTCCAACAGAATAATAAATAATGCAACCAGGTCCGGCGTAAACGCACAGACAAGATATTCCGATAGAATAATAAAGAATGGAATAACAACAGAAATCACCATGCATGCGATAGACCGCATGCATGTGTTATTCCAATGTAATAATAAATAATGGAACCCGAGTTAGGCAGAACGCATGAGCGTGGATATTCCGGCGCGAATAATAAAGAATGGAATAACAACAAAAATCACCATGCATGCGATAGATCGCAGACATGTGTTATTCCAATGAGAATAATAAATAATGGAACCAGTCCCAAAGAAATGCACGACGGGGATATTACGGCGTAATAATAAAGAATGAAATAATAAATAATAGAAGAATTTCACCATGTATGCGATACTTTGCATAAACAGGTTATTCCAACATAATAATAAAGAATGGAATAACAGAAGAATTTCACCATGTATGCGGTACTTCGTATAAACAGGTTATTCCAACAAAATAATAAGGAATGGAATAACATAAGAATTTCACCAAGTATAGGGTAGTCCACGTATACAGGTTATTCCAACAGAATAATAAAGAATGGAATAATAGAAGTTCTCTTAATGAATACGAAAGAAATAATACCCCTTACCTTAGAAGAACTGGATATTGGAAAAGTGAGGTAGCGGACTTCTCTTCTTCTTTCTCTCTATAATTTCTCTCTCAAGAATTTCAGTGAATTCGTAAGAAATAATGAAGGAATGAGCTTCTATTTATAGGAGAATGGACTGAATTGTAACTAATTCATGAACGATCCAGATTGATTTACTTTTAAACGGACTGTCCATATTGATTTACTATTAAAACTTAAAGCAACGAGCCATACTAATTTACTATTAAAACTTTAAACCAGCGATCCATATTGATTCACTATTATAACTTTCCACCAACGGTCCATATTGATTCACTATTATAACTTTCCATCAGCGGTCCATATTGATTCATTATTATAACTTCAACCAATGATTCGAAAATTAAAGACATCTCCTCGTGGAATAATATTGTACCCAAAAATGATTTGGAATGAAAAGAATTATATTTTTCGTGAATAAAGACCGTGAATAGTAACTCATGAATAGTAACTTATGAATAAGTAACTCATTAATAGTAACTTCGTGAATAGTACTCTCAAACCAAAAAGTACCTCAATTCCGATTGAACAATATAACCTCCAGACATCAATTATTATCGAAATAAATATCGATTTCCACTAACATAAATAATTTCAACATAATGGAACTATCAATTTCATCTTTAATCAACACGAGCTTATTCATCATTAATATTATAACTCACAATATTTAACAACCAGGTCGTTCTCAGGAAAGATGAGGCTTTCCAATAAGGATTTCTCCCTATTGGCATGCAATTAGGTGACCAAACCTCTCCTTGACAGAACTTCTAGACATTGTAAATATTGCAATTTAATAATATGAACAACTTTGTCGTCTCAATTATTGATTTAATAATATATCATATTATGCAGATGATACCATGACAATAATCGAATCAATAATATGAGAGATATGATGCAACAATTCTTCGTAGCAATAATTGAGTATAACCGGTGACTTCTTACGTAAGCATCAATAATCAATACTGGTGTGCTCTATGCAACCACACGACATTCTTATTTTTTTCTACTAGGGTAGTTCAATGCTTTTAATGGTAACACTTCCGTAGTTATTTTTATAAAAAGATAATTACGTAGTTTCTCTAATAACGACAATACTTCCGCTAGTGGGTCCACCAATGATTGTGTCGTCGTACGAATATTCCCTGTTAAAATGAATATTCCCCGACCAATCGAATATTATATAACTACTTGCATACTTTGTAAATTTTATAAATATTACCCACAACTATAACATTATATTATATCCACACCATAATATTCAAAAATATAATTCAAGAGAAATTAATCTTTATTCATAAAAGTTGGGGTCTTACATTATCTCTATACTCTGACCGACCAATTAAATACCAAATAAATTTAAGTAGGTCATACTAGCGAAGGAATTCCCCGTCTCTCCCCTCCTAGTTCTTGTCTTATATCTTGGTTATAACACATGCACTTATCACATTTTTTGATTTTACTCCTCAGCTGTCATTAATATCGATATTACTAAATTTAGTACGGATTCTTGGATTTAAATAATAAAATTTTATTAAATCAGTAAACGGGACCAATCAATATTATTCTGTTTGAAAAACAGTGTCTCATTCTAATTTCTGAAGTCATATATAATAATTTCAAATCCAAAATTAATACAAACTCATTTGATTTATATAATTCAATTGTAATTACTATTGGCATTTATAAATTCACATTAATACACAAGATAAGAGTTTAAGGCAATCGACAATTAATTGTATAAACATGGGCAAATTGGTCACAAAAATAAATTAAAATCAGAACACAAGGACAACATGCGAAAATAACACTTCCTTTTTATTAATTGTTGCATAATATACATATTATGTATGGACCTCAGTAAATATCACCTGTATTAATATGTGAGTAACCTCACATGCTCAATTACAATGCATGGTCCGGTGCTATGCGATAGCGGTTATAAAGTGTTTTGTATACCACGGCTTTAAAAAAAAATTTGCACCAAAATCGCACCGCACCAATCCCGATTCATAAAAATATATATAGCAAGAAATATACAAATTCAATTTCTTACCACACATTTTGATTTTACTAGCTCGTCAACCGACATTAATACCTAGGAACATCAAAGAGAATTTAGGTGGTGTTTAATTGCATATTAATGCATCTTAACAGTTTATCTTTTAATACATATTAATAACCTACATTTTTGTATTAAAATATTCTCTGAATAGTTTAGACTCGTATTTGTATTTTAGTTATTTAGAGGATCTATTAATACAAAAATATGGATTATTAAGATACATTAAGAAGTGAACTATTCCAATACATTAAGATGCAATTAAACACCACCTATAAACCGTTATCGTGATATTTAAGAAGTGGCACCCACCACATACCCAAATTTAAACTAAATGTATTTTCACACATAAAATTCGTATGCACAAAGACAACAAATTGAGGATCCAAATTTACTAGAAAATTAATATGGGTGTCATTTGCTGAGGTCCTACATATAATATATTATAAATCAATAATTATTTAAGTCGACAATTATTTCAACTTGAGATTTTGGTATTCGTCCGCTCAAATTTGATATTAACATTTATATTTAAATTAATAATGAAGTTTGAATTTAACAAAAAAAAAATAAAGTCAAAAAATGTCTATATGTAGCAAGAAATATTCAAATTCAACACACTTATTATATTTTTTTTATTTTACTCTGACAATATTAATATCGAGATTACTAAATTTAGTACGGATTATTTAATTTAATTAATAAAATTTTATAAAATTAGTAAATGAGACCAATCAATATTATTACGTTTGAAAAACGGTCTCATTCTAATTTCTGAAGTCATATCAATATTTATATATAAATACAGCAAATGTTATCTTTTAAAATCAATTTCAAATTAACTCACTTAATTTAAAATTCCAACACGAGTTAACTCGCTCAAAAACTAACCCGAAATTGGAATCGAGCCAAAACCGTTCCTCTCTTCCTCTTCCTCTTCCTCTTCCTCTTCCTCACCCCTATTTCAGTTCCATATACCTGCTCCCCTTCTCTCGCTCCTTTCAATTTCCCAACCGTTCCTCTCTTCTCTCTTCATCTTCCTCTTCTTCACTACCCTCGCTCCTATTTCACTTCCATATACCTGTTCCCCTTCTCTCGCTCCTTTCAATTTTCCACCGACGAAAACGAGCACCGACCCTTCTTCTTCATCCTACTCCTCCACCTCCCCCGCCGCCGCCTCGACCCAGACCCACGGTGAGACTGGCTTCCATAGTCCGACAGAAATAGAGAGAGGGAAAGTTTTTTCTGATTTCCTCTTGGCTATTATAATTAGATGAATTTGTATAAGATGAGTAAACCCAACTTATTTATTTATTATTTTCTTAAAATATTTCACCAATGACGGTGGATAACTAAAGGATTTGGGTAATACTACTCCTCCACCTCCCTCGCCGCCGCCTCGACCCAGACCCACGGTGAGACTGCTTCCATAGTCCGACAGAAATAGAGAGAGGGAAAGTTCAGTGACCTTTAACCCCCAATTCGCTCCCTTTTTTGAGGTATTATTCTACTGATTCTTCAAGTATGTTTTATGTTGTGGCTTGAGTAAACCCAACTTATTTATTTATTATTTTCTTAAAATATTTCACCAATGACGGTGGATAACTAAAGGATTTGGGTAATATTTCAACATGATATTGATTTAGATCATTGGAAATGTTAGATTTTTTTTAAATCTAAAGGTGGCCGAAGGGAATGTTGTTTAACGTGTTTGCCTTTGAAGGAATCAAGTCAATTCATTTTAAAATTTGTTCATTACAGGTTTATATATTTGCTTAGTTGACAACTTGACATTCAAATTAATGACTGTTGTGGCTTGAGATGGAAGCTACATATTATTTGGCTCCAAATCACAATTAAATTATTGGGTGAATTTCTATATCGGTGATAAGTGACTATATCTGGAGAAGCAAATAGTCTGCCTTTTATTTTATTGAGATTAGAGAAGAAACAATTTATGAGTTCAATGGTAATCATGTTCTGCATAATGCCTATGCAACTTGAGTTATGAGAAAGTATCACATATTGTCCCTAATACAGAAAAATCCTTTGTGTATTATTCCAGGAGAAAATTTCAACTTTGGTGATGGCAACTTCTCGAGTTGATAAGTTCTCCAAGAGTGACATCATTGTTTCCCCATCTATTTTATCTGCTAATTTTGCAAAATTGGGAGAACAGGTTCTATTCTTCTTTTGATCTTTGCTGTCATATTTCAATATATATTTTAGTACAAGCTGATCTTTTATTAATTTTCTATAGAGGTATCATAGTTGCTTGAAGTAAATATAGATGAAGTTGTGTTTTGCATAACTTATTAAAAAAAAAGTTGCATTATTTTGCTATTCTCAACTTCTCAGCTTTACGTTACTGGGTTCTTTGGTTCATAAACCTCTATTGTTAGTTATGTCTTTGTAGCACTGTCTACTTTTGGTAAATCAAGTTTCTGAAATCAAATTTGTTTCTTTAGCATTACCAAATCATGTGATCTGCAGAACATTTATTTGAAGAGATCAGCAAATATTGGAAGGAAAGAATCAACCCACCTATTATCATCTCTTTGTCAAAGGGTATAGAGGTTGCATTGGACCCTGTTCCACATATAATTACACCGACACAGATGATTATTTGGGCAAGTAAGAATTCATCCTTCATTTTGCTCCATGTTTTTCAGTTTCTATCTATTAAGAAACCTATTTATAAATTGAAATGAAGATGTGCAGTCGTATCTTTGTGATATTTGTCTTGGCAATCGAAAAATTATTAGAAATGCACCGTTCCCCTTCTCCATTTAATTTGGTCTCTTCATCGCTTTATCTTATTAGCCGTTTACAAACCCAAGATCTGTTCCATAATTCACCTTCTCTTTCCACTCCTCTTCTCTTCTGCTTTGAAATATCTAAAACCCAACCATCCCTCTTTTTTGTAACTCCCCAAGAGTTGCTCTGCCTCTCAGAACTGGATCCGGTTCCAAAGTTAATTTCATGCGTGGGAACTCTATTCAATTTGATTAAAATTTGCATTTGCTTTTGAAACCTCCCCCATCCTATCATTCAACTGCGCAAGCGAGAGAAAGAAGGTTCATCGAATTTTTCAAGGTACGATTTGACCCACTTTCTGTCTCTCTCCATTTCATCAACTCCTGTTATTAACTTCTTGAAGTAGCAGAGATTTCTTGAATATTGTCTTCTTTGTCCATTTTTTTTCTCTTCACAAATTTCTTATCTGTTTGTTTCAGATTTCCGGGCTCTGGGCTTGAACCGAACTCTGAGAATACCAGAAGTTAATCTGTAATTTTAAATCCATAAAAGGGTTAATTTCTTCTGCATCTTCTCTCTCATAAACCATTTAGGACTGTCTGTCTGTCTGTCTGTACAAGTATATATTATATATATGAGTACTCATGATTATGATCTTGCAGTATGAATGAAATTCTTGATTTTCTGTGCAGTTGGGTTGTCTTTAGAAATATATAGTTACATCAACTCAAAAATTATTAAAAATAATACATGTATATATAATTATATATAGACCTTTCACATGGGCTTGAAAGTATTATTATTATTTTTTTTTTTTCTCTTTGATGCCAAAAAGCCAAAACTATCATATATCATAAAAACTGGGTTTTTGCCTTTTCCTTAACGGTAAAGCTCAGTTGGCAGAGAGCAGAGTAAGGTGCATTGTAGACAATTCCAAATGTATACAAAAAGGCAAGTCTATTCATTTATTTGATCATTATGAATGAATGAATTGAGAAATGGATTCACTAGATTATTTGATTTTGATTGATACTGTTACTAAATGTAGATTGTCAAGTCCATTGTTATTAATTCCTTTTGTCAGCTGCACACACACGTGAGTTTTTCAATTGAGCAAGTTAACTCTTAATTAATTAAGAGTTGACTCATTGAATTTTGCAATTGAGAGGTGAGTTTTGGATCATTCTTACTTCCTTTATATATTAGTATTGATTTGTGATTGATTTGCATCTCAGTTAATGATCCTCTGCTCAAATGTCATACATATGCTCAAAGGTCTTGGGGTCTTGCTATTTATTTTTGGCAGTCCCATATCTTCTGATATATTTGTCTTGTACTCTTTGGTGCATTGTTTTATTTTATAGGGATGAAAAACTCAATTCCAAGGAAACAAAATCAAAAGAAGACCCACCAAACTAACGACAACGTAAATGTTTGGAGGATATAATATTGTATTTTTATGTGGTACTTAAATAAATTTGTTGTATGAATTTTGTAAATAAATTTGGCCATTCTTTATGTTGTAAATCTCCTATGGCGTGACCTTCTTTTGGACAAATTAACTATATTTATAAGTCTTTTTTAGGGGTATACTCCTTAGTAAAGAACTAAAGATGAGTTTTAAGTGTAATATATATATTCTCATCATCTTTTTGTTGTAATTTTTAAGGTAATATATCTCTTAATTTTATGGTAATTCAACAAACTTGGTTTGTTTCAAGTTTTTTTTTTACATAAATTGTGTACTTTGAGTTTTTTTTTTTGACATAATTATCAGATAAATTATTAAATTCATTATTCAAGCTAGCCCGTGCATTGCACGGACTATTAACTAGTATATAATAATTTTGAATCCAAAATTAATACAAACTCATTTGATTTATATAATTCAATCGTAAATACAGAAATTATTGGCAATTATAACTTTTGTCGTTTCTAAATTCACATTAATTTTTAAATTTAAATTTCAGAAATTATTTTTTTAGACAAACATGGATATATTTTTGGGCAGAAATTAATAAAACGAGGAGAAAAGAAAATAAATGAGAAGGAAATTTGAGTAGTATCCATGTTAAAGAAGAGTGACCGGGGTAAGGAATGTAGCATGGAGCACATAAACCGGGGCGAAATGCAAGCATACGCCTATAAATGATTGGAATACCCTTTGGGGTTCTTCCATCTCTCCCATTTCAACTTTCTCATTTCATCTCAACCTTCTCTCTCTAAAATTTTTCTCTCTCTCTCCGGCTGGCTAATTTTCCTTCGTCTCTCTCAATCTCTCCGCCAAGCTAATTTTCCTTCATCTCTCTCTAAAAAACAAGAGAGAGAAAAACTTATATATATATATACCAACCTCTTCAATTTCATTTCATTACCCTTTGTCTTTTCTCTCCTCTCTTTCCTGCATCTCTCTCATCATCAGGAGAGAGGAGAATTTTTCAGCATTTTCTTCTAGATTTATAGAAAAGCTAGCTTCTTTTTTGTGGGTTAATTTTTCTAATTCAATTGAATTAAGCAAGGGGAAGGAGATGGCGACGACGACGGAGGTTGGCAGCAGCAGCAGTAGCAGCAGCCTGGGTGGATCAAGAAAGGGAGGAGTCGGTGGGGCCCGTGGGCGACACTTGCTGAAGAAGGGGCCGTGGACGGAGGCGGAGGATGCCGAGCTGTTGGAGTACGTCAAGAGACATGGTGAAGGGAATTGGAATGTGGTGCATAGGAATTCTGGGCTTAGGAGATGTGGGAAGAGTTGTAGGCTGAGATGGGCTAACCATCTCAGGCCTAATCTCAAAAAGGGTCCCTTTTCTCCCGAGGAAGAAGAAATCATCATCATGCTTCATGCTAAGTATGGTAACAAATGGGCTCGCATGGCCTCTCAGGTAATTTTAATTATTTTTTAATCTATACTATTATATCACTCTTTAATTGATTCATTATCACCAAAACAATTTATGAAGCATTTCGAGTTTATTTTCTTTTTTCTCATGTGGGGGCCGGGTATATTTGGTAAGTAATGATTTATAAGTTCTTTGAGTTTATATAGTTATAAATAATGACCTCATCATCTATCTTCTCTCTCTTTATGGTTTAGCTGCTTCTCACTTCCTCTTTTAGCAAATTTAAGATTAAATTGTCTTTTCTTCTTATTGTTGTATTTTTATGCTTATTGTAATTATGACGGTCATATATACTTCATGAATTCAACTTCTTCTATCTCACCCTTTTCTCAATATCCTATCTTCTATTTTTTTTTATATAATAATTCCTATATATATAATACATGAAACATAGAGAAATTTAAATTTTGTATGTACTCCAAAGAATTTTAATTCAACTTCTTTTTCTCTCATCGTAAATGATGTGTATACACACACATACGTATGTATATATCCATACGCTTGACAAACATGGGAGAGGGCAGGTTTGTGCTATGGCAAAGCCCGATGATACCATCCAAGTCAATGCTAGGTGCATGGTTACAGTTGCCAATTTGACCTAATTAATTCTTATTTTGTCTAATTCATATATATTTTTATTTATACGTACGCATGCATGCAGCTTGATGGTAGAACAGACAATGAAATAAAAAATTATTGGAATACTAGGTTGAAGAAACGACAGCGAACTGGTTTACCACTCTACCCTGTCCAAACAACAAAACAACAACAACCACCTCCGCCTATCTCCATTTCTTCATCAACTTCCCTTAACTCTATTTTCTCCTCTTCTGCATCTTCATCAATATCCCAACAAATGCAGCAACACTGCCCCCAAAACACCGACGCTTACACAAACAATCCCCTCACAATCTCTCCCCTAAATTACCCTCCATACCGCAACAACCCATTTCCATTTTTCTCCCGCCGTTATAATCCTTCTTTGTCATTCCCATATGCTACTTCTTCCATGCCTTTCTTTCATCAATCCCTTTGGGCAAATTCTCTGTCATTAGATGCTCTCAGTTTAAACACCGGCCCTTCAATGCCTGCAATGAGAGCCACCTCGTTTGATCCGGTGAGTTTGTTCAATATGGACACGTGTACAACCGAATTATCTTCCATTGGATCACAACCACTAGTGCCAGCACCATCAACTGCACACACTTCTTCATGCTATACCGGAAGTGAGGGTGGTATAATAGGAGGTGCATCAAGTAGCACTACTGAATATGATCATATTGAACCTGGCACTAGTGGTTTGCTTGAAGATTTATTGGAGCAGTCTCAAATGGTTACGCGTCTTGAGAAATTGAATAAACATATAGTTCGAGAAGAAGAATATCATGGCTTATTGGGTCAAAAAACTTTGGATGATTTTAGCGTTGGCCTTGGCCATAGCAACACTAATCCTGAGGTATACCTGCTTGATTCCATGCCTACTCATTCTGACATTGGTGAGTACCTCACTTATAGAAAAGTATCATCATCCAATAATTAATTAATGCTTAGTACTAATACGTTTGATGTGTTATTTTTGTTGTTGAATATTAATAGGGATGAATGAAAAGAGTGAGATACTAGAGGCCGACATGAATGTATTGGATGATGATCTAATGCGGTTGCTTGAATGCCCTTCGCCCATGTCTATCCCCGACTGGTACGACGACGTTGCTACCACTAATTATTCAAATGGGCAATTACCATCCAATGTAGAGGGCAATGAGGAAATAACAAATAATGATGAGAGTCAAGCATCGGTGGTACCCTCCCCGGCAGTGACCACTACTAGTCCTTGCAGCTGGAATTACATGCCCAGAGTACTTTAGTTGGTTACTAGCTAGCTAGCTTTTAAGTAGTGTAGTAGGATGGAGGGATTACAAGCTGAACATTTAATTTAGAGTAGCTAGGTAAATTAACATGGTGTTTTGTTTTGTAGTACTTAGCTTCTCAATTCTTAGGCTACCTAGCTTGTTTAGGTTTATCATCTTTTTAATCAAGTAGAACGTACGTAACTATAGTCTTTTAATTAATGCATTTGATTGAGCGGTTTTAGATTTTAATTATGTAGTCTTTAATTAATTTCCAGTACATATATAGTTTAGAGTGGGGTTAATTATCGTGGTCATCAGAACTAGTAGCATTTTTAGTTTAACTAAATATGTTACATTACTTTGGGAAGTTTTTATGTTTTCAGTCTGTGGGCAAGAAAATTGTACCTTGCTAGGGTTAGGGTTTCATGTTGGCTGAGGAGGAGAGAAATCCACAAAGAGCACGGAATTGATTGGTTAATTGAAGAGGGGAGAACGACGACGTGGGCGATTACTCTAACGACGACGTGGCGAACCCCTAGAATCCGGAACCGTGTGTTAGGGTAATGTGGGATTCCAAGAGCCTTCTTGAGTCATTCGAGTTGAGAGAATGTTCAAACCCCTTTCTAGTACTTTTAGGTGGAATCTCCAAGCCTTTAAGTCACCAAAAAGGGTCTTTTTGATCTTCCGAGAGTTCCAAGTCTTGAGTCTGAAGAGAAGTCCCTTTTCCAATGGAATGGAAGGGGTATTTAGGTTTTTCTGAGAAGTGGTCATGTGCCAGGCACATGCTTTCAGAAAATTTCAGAAATACCCTTTAATCATCAGAGTAATGCCCATATTGCCCTGTCCTTCTAGCCACCAATCCAATCCCTCAATCAATTCCCAAAAATGAGTCGCCTCCACGTGTCTTCTGCCTCGGGACACGTGGAAGATTCTCTCAGGTCTTGCTTCTTTATTTTCGACTTTTTTTGTTTGTCATTCAATTCTTTAGGTCGTATGCGTGAACCCTAATTTGTACATGGACTCACATTTGCCCCCTGCACGTGAGTCACACCTTCGGAGTGGCGATCGTGCAAATTTCTTAGAGTCCTTGAGTCCTGTTTCAAATTTCTAAACAATGTGCGAAGCTCGATCTTGCAAGTTATGAAAACAAAATAATTCTTGGAGAGGGGATCCCTTAGGAGAGCTCACCCACCAAATATTAAAAATCTTCTCCAAATCCTGCACAATCTTTGCTTCCCGAATTAATTTTTATATGTATATATCAAGATAAATTA
This sequence comes from Panax ginseng, assembly GCA_020205605.1. Taxonomy (NCBI): domain Eukaryota; kingdom Viridiplantae; phylum Streptophyta; class Magnoliopsida; order Apiales; family Araliaceae; genus Panax; species Panax ginseng. The sequence goes on along the minus strand of CM035144.1, from coordinate 101,608,688 downwards.
TATATTAACAAATAAAATAAAAATCTCATTTTATTTTTAGAAATCTTAAAAACAAAGACAAATCTTTATATATATATATATATATATTAAAAAGTAGGTAAAGATAAATTATATTTTGCCAAATAAAATAAAATCTTATTTTATTTATAGCGTACAACACATGTGGTCACCCATGTTAAGAATGATGTACCGCCTAGTATAAATTAGAGATATCAAGGAGAGGTCCCCCATGCATGTCAAGAATCAAAATTCATGTGATAAAGCAATTAACAAGATCAATTATTAGGTATAGATTAAAAAATCACAAGATCCTTCTTATGGGTATCATCACGTTGATTTTGCTTGATAATGGGAATGATTTCAGCAATTTATTTATTATATTTGTTTCCTTAATAATATATGTATATATATATATATATATATATATACTAAGTAAATAAAATCTTATTTTATAAAATAAAATCTTTTTTAATAAAATCAAATCCAAGCACTATTTATGTATTTATTAAATAGAAATAATTTAATTTTGTAAAATAATGATAATAATAATAATAATAATAATAATAATATTATTATTATTTTTAAACGCAAAGATCTTTTTTCGTGATTGAAAGGAATTGATATTACTAAAAAAAATAAGTATAGCAATTGGTTTCACTTTATCTTTAGTGTTTTAGAGAAGGAGATGGATGAAAAGTCATTGCGGAAAAAAATAAGTATAGCAATTGATTTCACTATACTAGTGTTTTAGAGAAGGGAGACGGATGAAAAAGAGACTGCAGAGAAAAATCAACAATTGCATAACAGTGGTATTGCGTAGCAGTCGACTTTGTATCGCGCAGCAGTCAGAAGGTAAACAAATGACAACTATTTTTTCAATTGAACCCCATATGCATGTGAGTCTGCAAAGTCTGATTGAGAGGTTAGCAGCCTTTATGGCCTCCATGTTCTATAATATATATATTTTTTAGAATTGCAACAAGAAGTGAATCATATTGATTCATTGGATTCACACCACGGATTTTTTTTTTATTTTTTATTTTTTATTTTTATTTTTTTTTCATGAAATTTTGCCAAAATATCCGAGCTAATCAAACCCATGCGTTGCCAGCCTGACACGCCATGAAATTGTTTAAAGTATTTCACCAACCAACCTGACACTCTAATTTTTATACATCCAATTCATGATTTGGTGATTAAAGCTCGTAATTAATCATGTAGTACGTAGGCAGGCTAATTTAGTAGAGTAGTTTTCATGATGATTTGGTGTTTTGTTTAATTTTTCTTAATTGTTTCATTAATTTCTCTTTTCAAGTGATTGTAATTTTTTATTTTTTTATTTTTTATTTTTATTTTTTATTTTTTTATTTTTTTTGGGCCATTTCACCTTAACAGGATCTTGGCTAGGATATTTTGAAAGAAAGGACAACACCGCAAGGAGGAAGGATCTATTCCGAGCCATTTCACCTTAACAAGGGCATTGGCTCGGATATTCTGGAAGAAAGGAACACCGCAAGGAGGAAGGATTTATTCCGAGCCATTTCACCTTAACAAGGTCATTGGCTCGGATATTCTGGAAGAAAGGAACATCGCAAGGAGGAAGGATTTATTCCGAGCCATTTCACCTTAACAAGGTCATTGGCTCGGATATTCTGAAAGAAAGGACAACCCCACAAGGAGGAAGAATTTATTCCGAGCCATTTCATCTTAACAAGGTCATTGGCTCGGATATTTTAAAAGAAAGGACAACACCGCAAGGAAAAAAAATTTATTCCGAGCCATTTCACCTTAACAAGGATCTTGGCTCGGATATTCCGGTGAAGTAGCATTCATTCCAATCAGTTGATTCAATGAGTAAGGAGAAGTTAAATGTAAGAGGGGAGAGCTCCTTAGGTGGCTAAATCCTACGGGTCAACCCTTAGGGAAACTGACCTAATGGCCTCCTCTTTCACATTTCCCCGTTCTTCTTTTACCCTTTTTATTTGAATGGCTCCTAATGCTTGTGCTCTTTTTCTTCTTTCAGGTGTTCGTGATCTTCCTTTCCCGAATCCAAGGTGTCCGTGATCTTCCTTTCCCAAATCCAATCTTCTTATTTAAGTTTCATACCTTCTCTCTTGTTATGGTAAGCACTTAATTTCAAATGCTCATTCACTTTCTTTCCTTGTTTCTAGAATTCTCATGTTATGTTTTCTTGTTGCAGGCCAACTCCAGTGAACGTTCCACAGACCCGAAAACTACTAAGGAGGTTCCTTTCATCAGCGACTGGGGAAAGGCTCCCTTTTATGGGTCTTCTGATGTTTTCTGGGAGCAAGTGAAGAATTATGATCACAACCTTTCCTCCTCCTGAGAAAGTAGGCTTATTTCTATCTTTGGCTTGCATAAGTTTAGACGGCTTTCCTGCTACGCTTCGCATTCCTCGTATGTGTATAGAAAAACAGGAATACCCCTACAGTCCCATTCATTTCATATCTGACTCATCCAATCGTCTTCAAGGGTGGCAACATTGGACCGACGAGGTTCTCGCAAATTCTGATTATGTGGATATACTGAAGAGGGCCGACATTTTGCGTTGCATTCAATTATGCAGGGATCTTCGTATCCGACAAGACCAAGATGCTCTTACCGTCTTGATTTCACGCTGGTGTTCTTCCACATGTACATTTGTCACTGCTTGGGGGGAGTTTACCCCAACTCTAGAGGACGTTTATGCCATTACCAGTAATCTTTTTTTTTTATTTCGTTCATTTTTTTTAGAGTATGAACTCATTCTATATTATATCTTGTAGACTTCCTGCTGTTGCATCGGCTTCCTGTAGCATATCTAGCTTGTCTCCTAGAGATGTTGAGTGCATTGCTTATTTAACAGAAGCTTCCAAGCGAGCTCCCAATTATATCTCGCGATTCCAGGGTGACATGCTCCTCCCAAACTTTGAGACTTCTAACCGGCAAAAGAATTCCTGGTTATCTTGGGTGCGCTTTTTTCTTGAGGATTACCAGCCGAATACGGAAATAGTTCTAACTATAACAAGTCTGTCCTCACTTTCCATGAAGAGCCTTGCCCTTTTCCCTTAGCTGCTTATTTGGCTATGTGGTTATCCCGCTTCATTTTTCCTGGGTCTCCTGTAGATGGTCCTTCGACTTGCATGTTTGGTTTAGCTTCTATGTTATCTTGAGGTCTAAATGTTCCTCTTGCTCCTCTCTTCTTAGGAACATTGTATCGTCGTTTAGACGAAACTATTCTCGCTATGAAGGAATCTGTTGGGAGGTATCCATTTTTCGTATTTTTATTAACTGTCTTTCACACTGCATTTTTTTTCTTATCAATCTTTTTGTTTCTTTACTCAGGTATGACGTAAATTGCTTCGCTCCCTGCTCCTTTCTTCAAATCTTTCTCTTCGAGCACTTTTTGAGATATTCTACTCCTGCACATTTTCCTAAGAAGAAAAGCGATTTCGAGATCCTTCTTCATTCACAAGAACATTGTCCCTCGCATGACATTTCATTGGATTGATCACCGATCTAGTTCGATTCTGACATTTTATCGATGATTCTTCATGCTTTACTGCTCGTCCATACACTATTGTTTCAGAAAGTGGCGGTCGTCTACCCCACTTCTATAGGCATCACTTTCGCTCCTACTCAGATATCAACGAATTGAGTGGTTCTTCGTTGTCTTGGTTCGTCTTCCTTCGGGCTGCGGAGCTTCCTTACTTCATCGAAGATAATGGTTTTGGCACTGTGCTTTATTCTCCTCACAGGGTCATGAGGCAGTTTGGATTTGACCAGGAGCGTCCCTTTGGCCACACTTGTCAGAAGACTTATGAGACTGCCCTTCTCAACTTTGTCTCTACCTCTCCCTCTTTTACGTGGGCATTTCCAAGGCCTCCAAATGCTCCTCATAAATCCCTTCCTTTTGTCATACCGAATGATTCTCGGATTGGGCGATATACTACCAGCGAGCATAATTATTGGCAGGTTAATCTTAAAAGATGGGAGGATGATACTTCGATTTGTTCTCTACCAGTTTCTATTCCCGAACGTCTCCAATAGGCCAGGTTGCTATGTTCTCCTAAGACCACTATCCGTTCAGAACGTTGGTCAACCAGTAGTCGGCTCATTGAGCGTGAGGCTTTGATGCTTAAGTCTTCTCATCCTCGGTCAGTAGGCATTCATCCTCGAAGTGACCCAACTATTCTTCCAGCACATGTCCCTACTACCTCCAGGAGTCTTCCACCATGGGCTTCGTCTCATGTATCTCTATCACAGATACCTCCTTCAGCCTCCTCCCCGAGGATCCTCTCAGTGCGAGGAAAATGAGAATCACCCGTTCTAAAGCGAAAAGCATCTACCACTACTTGATTACGAGGTGGATCCTCCTATTACTTCTATCGTGGTTCCGGTTAGTCGTCCCGTTATTAGGCTTCGCTTAAAGCCATCATCGAAACGTCCTCTTGATGATGCTGGTTCTAGTATGCCGGCAGCCGAGGATCCGGTCAAGAAGCAACGTAGAAATTTGGTAAATTTTTTGTGACATTTCCATATTTTTTTTATCCCTCATATAGTTGCTTTCGTGTTTCCTTATGTATTTATTTTCTTGATTTTCAGATTGCAGAGATCAATGAAGAGGATGATGATGTTCCTCTTGGGTTTATTTCTGGTACTACACATGAGGTAGCTGCAGCGGTTTCTGCCAGTCGTGAGCCTTCTCAACCTATCCTTATTGGTGTCGAGTCGTCTTCTTCGCATAATGATTGTGTTAGCCTTGATGCTAAAGACACTTTATCCGATGTAAGCCCAAGTCCTGCTGTGGGTGGTACACCGATTTCTTCAATCCTTCATATGACTTCTCCATATGATGGGCCTAAAGATGCTAATAAGGCTCCTACCTCCTCGAGGGGGAATCCTTCTGAGACTATTGCTGATGTCCATCCTCCCCAGAAGGAGTCTGCCGAGTTAGTGATTGATCAGGAGGGCATTATTGATAGTACTTTGGGTGGGTTAAATGACATTCCCGTTTCCGTGGCATCTCCTGACTCTTTTTCCATTGGCTATATTGTGAGTATCTTTCTTTAGTCAATATATAATTCATCTTGAATTTCCTTTCTTTTTCCATAATATATTATGCTTTGACATTTTTTGTTTTCAGAGTGAGAAGATGAAAGACTTGCCTTTGCCTGTTGAGGCCCTTGCTTTGTTTGATGTTCTCCATCCGGATGTTGCCCACTCGCCTTATAGTGACCTTGGTTATCCTCCAGGTGGCCAAGGCTTCGAGGAATCATCAGCCATACAGCATCTTTCTGATCCTCCATCTCTTGTCTTGTCAAATTCTATGGTCGCGTCTAAAGTGGCTTCTGCCAGAGCTTCCTTCAATCCAAGTGGGGATCTTATTCCGTGGAGGGGTTTTCAGATATCATCTCCTAGTCAGGAAAATCTGGAGCGTCTCCTAGCTCAGTTCCCACAGATACTTAACCGATTGATTATTAAGATAGCTTCCACCCAAACCTTCTTCCTAGACCAGCTTGCAAGCCTTGTTATTGGGTTGCACACTCTGTCTTTATATTCCTTGCGAGTCGAGGACTTGAAGAAGTTTAGTGATGATCTGAACAACCTTAAAGCTGTGGGTGTTGACATGTCTCCTTTTTCGTGTTAAATTTGGATCTTCTCAAATCAAGTTTTAATCTTGTTTCACTACGTTCGGAGGTTCTTTATGCGTAAGTGTGAAGATGATTCCTTTTCAGTGCAGCTTTCTGAGCTTGATGAAGCCGCAAACAAACTGAAGATCCAGTCTCAAGATTCAGAGGACCAGCTTCGGGATCTAAATGCTAAATTTCGGGATGTGGAGTGCCAAATGACGGGACTTAGAAGCAACTACCCAACAAGTTAGGGAGCTGAAAGCTGCAAATCTTAAGGTTCGAGATGCAGCCATTACTGACTTGAAGCTTTAGTTATGCCTCCTCTTCAGTTTGATATATCTTGGCCTTTAGATTATAACTTGTTGTAGTAGTTTTTTTTTTTGATTTCCCGTTTCAGAAACTCATTTACACATGTTTCATTTATCAAAATGTAGTTTCTTCAACCTTGTTGATTGCTTTTAATTTGAATGATTCCTTAAAATTTAATATTTATCATTGAATCTCAAGTTATTCAAATTAATATTACAAGACAACCACAAGTAAATAAGAATTTTATCAAAAACATGTATATATAGTTTTCACAAACCAAAACTTGACTTTATACTCTTTTTTTCTTAAGAAATTTAAAAATAACATTCAAGTATAAGTGAAAGTTTGTAAATTTATTGATAATAAAATTGCTTTTAATGAAAAGAATAACGTTTCATTAGTAAATCTTGCTTTTGTCGAAGAAAGCATAACGATTGCCACTTTTAGAGGTAAAGTGTAACTTTCTTGCTTTTGTCGAATAAAGCATAACGTTTGTCACTTTTAAAGATAAAGTGTAACTTTCGGGGTTGAGGGCTTAAACTTCAGTGCCTCGACCACTTTTGAAGTTGAAAGTGTAACCTCTTGTAGAGGGTCATTAATCGGGTTCCTCGATTACTTTTGAAGTTGAAAGTATAACTTTTGTGATGCTCTTTCTCATGTGTAATATTTCTTTACCCACTTCAAGTTCAATGGGCTGAGACAAAGATCCATCCCACACGAGATATCTTGCAATACCCGCTTTTGGAGATCTCTAGCGTACCCTATCTGCCTTTCTCATTTGGGGTAAAATTTGGTGGTTGGGGTCCCCTCATGACTTGAGTTGTTGTTTGAGTACCGGTCCCCACCGTAATCGTCGTAGTCTACTATGCGGTATTATATTGTCGTCGCATCTTTCATGATAATTCAAGCTTTTTTAGCCTTATCTCGAAAAGTCAACTAAGGCCTCCGAGGTCATTGGCTTTGGTTTTCTTCCTCGATCAAGCTTCGAAGTCTCATTCGAGCCGAAGGTATTTCTATTTCAACGGGCAAAACAGCTTCTTCACCATAAACCAAAGCATATGGGGTCTACTTTGTAGGCTTCCTTTTTGAAGTTCGATATGCCCATAACGCTTTATTGTTAATTGTTCTGCCCATGTCTTCGGATGATCGTCTAGGGTTTTTGATAAAAATTTTATCAAGGTTTTATTTGTAGCCTCTGCTTGTCCGTTGCCTTTCGGGTAATATGGTGATGATTTGTAATGTTTCACCCTGTATCTTTCCATCAGATTTTTGACGTCCCTATTGATGAAGGGAGTTCCATTATCCGACAAAATTATCTTCGGGATTCCAAAACGGCAAATGATGTGCTCCTTGATAAAATTGGCCACTGCTGGTCCCGTGGCCTTCTTCAAGGGTATTGCCTCTACCCACTTTGTGTACATCTCGGTGGTAGTTAAAATCCATATGTTACCCTTGGAATTAGGGTGAACAGGACCTATAAGATCCATTCCCCATGTATGAAAGGGTCATGGTGTTGCCAAGGTTCGCAAATCCACGGCGGGAGCATGGATCAAGTTTCCATGTATTTGACAAATGTGGCACTTTTTAACAAATTCTAGACAATCTCCCTCCATCTTTGGCCAGTAGTAACCATGATCGATAAGTTGTTTGTACAACTTGGCTCCCCCTTGGTGTTCATCCTTGTGCATTTGGTAAACCAAATCTTTGGCTTCACCTAGTTCCAGAAACCGTAGGGGCTTGCCATTGAATCCCCTTCTAAATAATTCTCCATTCTGCAAGAAGAAACGTTATGACTTCCTCTTGATTATAATTGCGTCCTTCTTTTCGGTCGGAAGAGTCCCGCTTTGCAAGAACTCCACATAAGGGATTCGTCAATCCACTATATCTTCAATGAAGGCACATTCATCCTCCCCAGGGTATTCTTGGCATGAAACACATTGGCGTTGTATGGCATCTGCTTCCTTCTTCATTTCAGGCCAATAATACCCTTGACGCTGCAGTCTACGATACAAGCCTATATTCGCTAATCCATGAGCTTCTCGTCATGCACCTGTTGCAAGACTCTATCTGCTTCCTGCCTCCCTAAACATCGTGTCAACACACCGTCTGCTTCTTTATGATACAAGACACCTTTGATGATGTTGTACTTCTGTAACTTTACGGTAGGTATTGTTCCTTCCTTTGTTTGCAATTGATGGGAGATGTTGTATCGCCAATCATCTATCATGTCTTTGGGGAACAAATTTAGCACTGTGGTTGGGAGGGTTCTCTTCATTACCTTTACATCCAAATCCTCACCTTGGACATAGACTCGAGATGCTACTGTTGCTAGTGCATCAGGTTGTTTATTCTGTCCTCTTGGCACATATTCAATCACCACCTTCTTAAAAGTCTCCATCACCTTTTGTGCTACAGTTCGATATGGCGCCAAGATAGGTTCCTTCACTCCGAATTGGCCTCTTATCTGTTGCACTATGAGGTTTGAATCTCCCTTTACTTTAAGATATTTGGCTCCCAATTCTTGAGCCGCCAACAATCCTAGTATGAACGCCTCATATTCTGCTTCATTATTTGTGCAAGGGAAATCCAATTTGTATGACAAGGCCACTTCATTTCCTTCTTTAGTGGTCAACACCACTCCTGCTCCGCCTTTACCTTCTACAGATGATCCATCAAAAGCCAAACTCCACCATTCTGGGTCCTCATTTCTCAACTCGATTGATTCTACTTCTTCACCCGGAAGATCCTCAGAAGGGGGTTCATATTCTCCATTTGGAAATTGAGCCAGCAGGTCTGCCAAGGCTTGACATCGGATTGCCTTCGGTGTTACACACTTGATGTCGTACTCTGAAAGAATCATCATCCATCTGGCAGGTCTTCCTACTAATGCTGGCTTAGTTAATAGGTATCTGATTGGATCAATTTTTGTTGCAAGCTTTATTTCGTGTGCTAAAAAATAATGCCGCATTTTCTGCGCAATGAATACCAATGCTAGGCAATGCCTCTCCACCGTGAATTCACGGGTTTAGGTCCTCGGATTATCCGGCTAATGTAATATCTGAGTTTCTCTTTCTCCATCCACCTCCCGCGTGATCAATCCACCTATGGACTTCTTGGTAGATGTGATGTACAACCTAATGACAGCATTCCTCTTTGTGGCACTACCATTGTTTGTGCTGAAGCCAAAATTCTTTTCACCTTCTCAAACGCCTGTTGTTGGTCTTGCCCCCAGTCCCATTGTGCCTTTCCTTTTAGCAATTTGCCAAAAGGTTCTGTGACTTCGGCTAATGCTGGCATGAATCTTCTCATGTATGAAACTTTCCCTAGAAAGCTCTTCAACTGTTTCTGCGTTTTTGGTGGGGACATCTCTGTGATTGCTTTCGCCTTGCTTGGGTCCACCTCTAAGCCTCTATTGTGCACCAAGAAGCCCAAGAATTTTCCAGCCGTCATCCCAAAGGTGCACTTCTTCGGATTCATCCTCAACTTATACCTTCGGCACCGCTCGAACAGTTTCCTCAGGTCCTCCACATGAGTTATCGCCTTCTTGGATTTCACTACTATGTCATCTACGTAGTCCTCCACTATATCATGAATCATGTCATAAAATATGGCATGCATTGCCCTTTGATAAGTTGCCCAAGTTCTTCAACCCGAATGGCATTACTACATAGTAGAAATTCCCAAACGCGGTACGAAAAAGTCATCGACTCTGCATCTTCTACTTGACATCTTTATCCGATTGTAACCCACAAACTTCGTCCATGAATGACATCATCTCATGATTAGCCGTTGCATCTACCAAAGTGTCTATGTTGGGTAATGGGTACATGTCCTTTGGGCATGCCTTATTCAAATCTCTGAAATCCACACATATTCGTAGTTTGTCCCATTTGACTTCTTTACCAAAGATAATGTCGATAGCCATATTGGATGTTGAATTGGCTTGATGAACCCTACTTCCAAAGAACTTCTTGATCTCTTCCTTTATTTGAGTTTCTACTTGGTGCATAGTTGCGAGGTGCTTGCTTTACTGGCTTCATTCCGGACTTATGTTTAGATTGTGCTCCACAAGATCCTTGTCAATTCCGGGCATCTCGTCGTAATTCCAAGCAAAGACATCCCTATATTCTCGCAATAATTGTACAAGCTCCTCCTTCTGTTTAGCATCCAACTCCTTGTTGACATAAGTCGGTCTTGGCGTTCCTTCCTCTGTTGCCAAATTAACTTCCTCTAATTCATTTTGTTGAGGTTTTGGCCTATCCTCGAAGTATTCTGGAGCTGGTTCTACCTTCTGTTGTACAACTTCTTCTTCTTCATTATTGCTGGATTGGGGGACACCTCCTGAGCCATTGGGTTCACACGCTTCCAAGGGCTCTTCCCCCTTGCATCTTCACAATCGAAACACCACCTTTCCGTCGGGTTTAACAACCCTCTCCCATTTTGTCTTCTGGCCCTCCTCAGATTGTGCCATCCGCTTGACATTTATTATATTTTTGGCATCTTCAGGGTCTGCTGGCCTTTTCTTTTCTTCTCTTCCTTCTTTCTCTAAGTCTACTACCACTGGCTTCTTGTTTTTAGATCATTCTCCGCGTTTCGAGGTCTTCTTCTTTTCTTTTTCTGCAGGTACGAACTTATCTTCCTGCACTTCCTCCCAGCTTGCTAGTCTTAGGGAATCAGATCTTGCAATCTGGTTCTCTCCCTCTTCAGCGACATCATCAAAGAAAGTTGCTTCGATGATGTGTGCCTCCTCTGGTCCAAAGGGATTCCGAGTTGCTGGTACCTTCACTTCTCTCCCTTTCCAAATAGCTTTAAGGCATTGATGAAAGACCGATGGTACCACCCGTGTAGTCGCTTTTGCAAGCCCTTCCCAAAGAAGACATGATATGATGCATCCACCTCGGCAACATGGAACATTACAGGCCCTCGAATCTTCCCAACTTGCATGTCCACCTTAATGTGTCCTAGGGTTCTTGTGCTTTGATTGGCGAATCCGGTAATGTTTATTTGTTCCTTCATAATCTTCTTCTCCGGCAAGCCTAACCGTTTGAACACGGTGTAGGGCATAATATTCTGAGGCACGCTCCATTGTCAATGAATGCCCTCCCACTTTCGATCCGTTGATTGATTATTGTCACATCACATACAACTGGCATTATGCGGGTATCTTATCTCTCTATCAGCTTTAGAGAGAGATATCTTATTTTCTTCTTCCTCCATCGTCTTCATAAATCCTTTGCTTATGGCCATGTAAGTCTCCTGCGTCTCGGCAGCCTTGATAATTGCCCTGGTTGCCTCAATCCTTGCTTCCTTGGCCAATCCTATCTGATCAAAAAAATTTCTAAACTTGGCTCCGTTCATCAATGCCACCTGCAGGCCTGGATCACACTCCTCCTTTTCTTCCATCATCATCTCCACTTACGGGCTGTGTGTTTGTGAATAACATGTTGTTGCACGCTTCCCTTTGTGGTTTGACAAAATGACTTGTCATGAACACTACTTTCTTTTCAAGTTCAATCTCCCCATTTGCCGACTCTCGTGGAATATCCTCCGCAGCTATAACAATCCATCATTGAGTGTCCCGCGTATTGGTGGAATACACAGAAGTCTGGTCTTCTCTTTATTTCTTCCACACTCGCAAATCTAGGCCTTGGGGGTTTCACCACTCCATGTTCAACCCATTGTTTATACAAACCCCTGAATGCTTTCTCACTACATGTGATAGCCTCCGGGACTGGCTTTCTTGCATATTTTGTCTCCGGGCTTTCCCGCCTTTGGTCAAAATTTTTCTCGTGTTTCTCCTTCTTGCCCCTTGTGGTTTTGGTGAGAGTCGACCAAAGCCACGATTCTTTATCCTCTTGCCCTTCCATGTAACCGTCGTATGGTTAGTGAGCAATGTCATGATTCCTCCCAAGTCTTGTGCAAAAGATGAGAGGGTCGCGAAGGAATCACAAGCCTTGGTGATGAGGTGGGGCTTGAAAGAATCCAAGGCACCATTGTTGCAAATGCTGACTAAGTTCTTTTCTTCAATCGGTTCTGCGCATACGTACGTTCGGGCCTGAACTCATCAACATAATCTGACAACTCCTCATTCTGTTTAGCTTGAACCGCATAAGCTCCACAATGGTTACTGTTTTCGCATTATATAGAAAAATTTCTTGAAAAATTATAATTTTAAGTCATCTCAATCATGGATCAATGACCCTTCTCCAAATTGTAGTATCAACTAAAGGCACTTTATCCAATCAAAGTCTTGTTGAATTCCGCATCAACAAGTTGTGGTTGTTCACTTCGTCATATCAAGAGCCATGGAGACATTGACTCTACAAACTCAGCAATATGTTCCCTAGCATTTCCTTTCTCCCCGTTGTATTTTGGAAATTGCGGGGGGTGCTCAATATACCCTGTTGGGTAAGGTTGCCTCCGAATGTGTTCAGGGTAAGGAGGAGTAAAGTCCAACTCCGAGGGTCGAGATGTCTGTCTGCGAAATTGATTGATCACGTCAATTATATCATCCTTCGTCACATACGGGCTTATAGCGTGAACTCTCTGGGGTGTTGTGATATACTGCTGCATCGGCGGTGTGTATGATAGAGAAATTGGTTGATGAACACTTGCATCATGAGCAATTTGCAATCGTGGAAGTTCTTTGGCTCATTCATTTGGACATTGCTTGGAATGATTGGCATTTGCACCTGTGAAAATGATGGAATAGTAGCTGAGATGATGTTTGCCTGAGGTTGGCTTTCTTCCATCCTAGGATGTGGCACATCACCACTGTTCTGGGCTTCCAAGTTGATTATTGGAACCAATTGACTTTCCGTTAATGGAGGTACAATCTGGTTCTCTTTGTTGTTGCTACCATTATTGTTGTCTTCCACACCTGCTTGTTCCCCATGCGAACTTCCTGGGAACATGGCCTTGAAAGTGGGAATCTGCATCAACTGCTGGCGGAAATTCCCCATCTCCTCTTGCTTCCTCTGCATTTCCAGCATCATGGCCATCATCATTCCTTGCCCTTCTCGTGCTTCCTTCAATGCCTTGAGCATCTCCAGTTGCACAGCATTCGTCGGGTCTCCACCTACATCCTCGCCTTGCCTTCCTGCGTTGGTTTGTTGTTGATTGGCCATATGTGGTGATGTCGAACTTCCTTCTGAAGTGTCTTCATAATGGTTGGTCAAAATCCGGTTTCATACTTGGAAAGCTTGAGTGGCTTGCCTTGGGCTGGATCCGGTGAGGTAATGTCTTTGTTTGTTAGTGAAGCGGCTCTTCCCGTAGTTCTCCCACTTGAGTTGTGGGCATACCCTTCACAATTCTACACCTTCCCAGTGAGTCGCCAAATAAATGTGGGCAAGGAAATCGTACCTTGCTAGGGTTAGGGTTTCGTGTTAGCTGAGGAGGAGAGAAATCCACAAAGAGCACAGAATTGATTGGTTAATTGAAGAGGGGAGAACGACAGGTGGGCGATTACTCCAACGACGCATGGCAGAACCCCTAGAATCCGGGAACCGTGTTAGGGTAACAGGGATTCCAAGAGCCTTCTTGAGTCCTTCGAGTTGAGAGAATGTTCAAACCCCTTTCTAGTGCTTTTAGGTGGAATCTCCGAGCCTTTAAGTTACCAAAAAGGGTCCTTTTGATCTTCCGAGAGTTCCAAGTCTTGAGTCTGAAGAGAAGTCCCTTTCCCAATGGAATGGAAGGGGTATTTATAGGTTTTTCTGAGAAGTGGTCATGTGCCAGACACATGCTTTCAGAAAAATTCTAGAAATACCCTTTAATCATCAGAGTAATGCCCATATTGCCCTGTCCTTCTAGCCACCAATCCAATCCCTCAATCAATTCCCAAAAATGAGTCGCCTCCACGTGTCTTCTGCCTCGGGACACGTGGAAGATTCTCTCAGGTCTTGCTTCTTTATTTCCGATTTTTTTTATTTGTCATTTAATTTTTTAGGTCGTATGCGTGAACCCTAATTTGTACATGAACTCACACAGTCCAAATTGTTTGTTTACTTAAATTGGGAAATGATTCCTTAGAGCCGTTACGTTGTGTGGTCAAAGTAAAATACTAATAACGAAGCAAGGCAAATTTGAGCCAAATTCGTTATCCTATATTTCTAATTTGTAAAATTCAGATATTTATTGTAGGTTTATTTCCTTTTTGGGGTAATTTAGTAGGTTTAATCATATATATAAGTTGGTGGATAAGGTATTAATTTAGTGGTTAAAATTCACTTTAGAGAGTTTATTTCTTCTTTTATTTGAAGTGTGTTTCCTCCTTTATGTTATGGGTTGTTTGGTTTGCTTTGTAATAGAAGAGACTTAATTAATTTTTAATATTGTAATAGTAATGATAAACTTTATTATGAATTATATTATACATGTCCAATGACTTAATTAAACAAGCATGCCTCTTATACTATAGAAATGACTGATTATGTTGAGTTAATTATGGTTTAGGTTGAATAATGACTGACTACTTTTCCGACATTAGATCTTCTTTAATTAATTTGTGACATTTAATATATTATTAGACTCAACACACCTAATATGGCTGCAGATAATATTGCATACTTATTTGTACCTAAAAATGTTAGTGTGATCCTAATCAACCAACCTCGATCATAAGATATGATTATGATATATATATATATATATATATATATATGGAAAAGTGTATATATACAGCTTTGTAGTACACAATCGCCTATGATGACAATTTTTTTGGGCTATAGTACTCGTTGCCATAAACCAGAATAGCTAAACCCATTGTTATAGTCCAAAAAATTATAATTAAGTATAACCCATATGTATCTTATACTATATATATGTATGTATGTATGTATGTATGTATGTATGTATGTATGTATGCATGCATGCACCACCACCACCCAATATTTAAGATAATTAATAAACATTTGCCATATATGAAATTGATCAAGCACCAAAGTTCATGTGCATTTTGAAAACAAACACTTCAAATAATATATAGCAGCTTATAGATATGGCTGCTGATTATGCTCAAATTAATTATGGTTTAACTTGAATAATGACTTTTCCGATATTAGAGCTGAAGAAAACGGATGCCAAGCTCTCCAAGAAGGTGTGGATATCATGGTAGATTTGTTGCCGGGAATTGATCTTCCCTTCTTTCAAATATCCCTCCATCTCCTTTGTCAAGTCCCCGAAACGATCCAGATATGAACCAACTAGAAACCCTTCCATTCTTACTTCTTTGCCTATCAAATTAAGTAGATTCCTCACCCCTTCTCTTTCCCTCCATATCTGCCGCCGAAGGAATAAAATAGTTAATTACTCAAAGGGCAACTCTTTTTTTTTTTGCTAAAATACAATGTTTTCCGTAATATTTCACTGGTTTTTCTAAACCAAAATTACTAGTTGTAGCAAACTAATTACCTTGTTGTATTGAGATATCATCCCACATAAGGGAATGCGAGCACCCTTATTGACATGATTAAGTACTGCCTCAAGCATATTACCCCCAACATTCTCAAAATAAATATCAATTCCATCAGGAAAATACCTGCAGTATATTAATTTAATTTGAAGTAGGATCTTAAGTCATTCACATAATTGCATGCTAGTTTAGTAGCGTGCAGATTACTTAATTCGAAACAAATTAAGTGCTAAAATTGATGAAGGTGGTGATTAATTATTATTCTTGATCAAATTAAAACTCATTTTGCATTGCATATTATTTTCATTAGAAAATAATTTTGTATCAAAGTACAAAACTGCTTTCCAAAACAAATCGAACCCTTTTTGTTTACTACTTGCATGGCCTTGTTTTCGAATTACTAAGAAAAGGAATACAATGAAAAAAAGTAGGAATTAAAAGGAAGCATCATTTTGAATAAGAAATTTGGAAGGAAATTACTATATATATATATATATATATATATATATATATATATATATAGAGAGAGAGAGAGAGAGAGAGTCATCAAGTATATACTCTTTATCTTATATCTCATCACTCACTACCCTTTTTTAGGCGACGGTTTCGATTAAATACAATAAATCGTACTATACTTTTAATGACGCTATATGTTATCCATCGCTAAAAGTATGAGCGGCGGTTGTATGACCGAAATCATCGCCTAAAAGAAAAATCTGCTTAAATAAGAATAAAGGTATATCTGTATCTGATTCTAATCAGATATATATATATATATATATATATATATATATATATATATATATATATATATATACTTGGTTAAAGCAGCATCACGATCTTCTTCTTTGTGATAATTGAATGCATCATGATATCCAAATTCCTCCTTCACCAGCTTCACCTATATGACAAAAAGAATAAAAAATAAAAATAAAGATATATTACTTACCTATATAGCTCCTTCTAGAAACGAGTCTAATTTTTTCTGTTGATTGTCCTTTCAAAAATAAATTAATGTATATTTGACTCCATTCCACTAAAAAGAATCTTATACAATTTTGTAGTCGATTTGTGATATTTTTCAAATTAAAAATTAAAATAAATTTATTTATACAACATTAAATATTGTAAATTATCTAAAAGGTTAATAACTATAAAGTTTGTTACTTTTAAAATTTTTAAAAAAAATTCATTAATCTTGATTTTTAAAATTTCATCTGTTTCAAATTATATTATTATTATTGACTTTTGAAAGTCAAATGAAAAATTTTCAAATTGGACTCATTAAAGATGATGAAACAACAAAACTTACAATGAATAATATTTTTAGATAATTTATAATATTTATTATTATATTAATTAAAATTAAAAAAAATAAGGTTAATTATGAAATTATTAATTTTGAATGTAAACATGAGATTATTTTTGTGAAATGGATCATAAAACATAAGAAACTCGTTGGAATCTATATTCCTTGTATTTTTCCCTTGTATTTTTTTCTGAATAAATAATGTTGGGTCCTTTACATAAGTATACAAGTATTAGAAAGATATTACAGTAATAGTGCACTAAGAAAATAATTACAATAATAGTGCAATAATATAAATAAATATCAATTGTAGTACAATCCACGTCAAATAAAACAAATCAACTGAAATACAAACACCTTAATTTAAGGGAAAACCACCCCATCATTCACGTCAGTTACCAACTAAAAAAACACTCAAAAATCAACCAAGCAAAAAACGAATGACAATTTCATAACAGATCTGAAAGCTTTTACATATAATCATCATCTTCAACTAATTTACCATTTTCAGCAGAGGAACGATCGAAAATAAAGAGAAGAATTCGATCAATAGAAGCCTAATTCGAAAGCACAGAAAAGCAAAAACAGAGAATCGAAAATCGACATGCACAAACCGATCACATGTTTCCGAAACTGAAAGAAGATGTGTAAACGAAGATTGCAAACCGAATCTGAAAACTGAATACAAAAGGTACGAATCGATTAAATATATATTGAAATCATTATTTGTTACCTCTGAAATCAACTACGGAGAAAATATTTATAACAATAAATATTTGTTTTTCACTAAATTTTGAAACGCATACAAAGTATTTGGGAACATTCATATAAAGATTTGTTTACCTTGTTTCAATTGTTTAAAATATCGACATTAAAATTTTAGTTTTGAATTTTGAAGGAATTAAAACATTACTTTACAGTAACAAAGATACCAATAACGAATATTTTGGTTACTTAACAATGCTAATTTGGTAACCAAATATATAGATTTTTTAATTTCAGTAGCCAAATACTATTGGTTACCAATGCCAATTTTGGAAGCATTTATGAAAAAATTTGGAAACATTCTTATAATTATTTGGATTCATTGTTTTTAGTGTTTAATATTTAGTATTTTATTTTGAGGAGCATTATATTTTGGGTTTAGCTTATGTAAGGAATGAAAACATTATTTTACAGTAACAAATATACCAATGACTTATATTTTGGTTACTGAATAATGTTAATTTGGTAACCTGATTAAATAACTATTGAAATTTCAGAAGCCAAATACTGTTGGTTACAAATGCATATTTTGAAAGCATTTATATCAAAATTTGGCAACATTCATATAAATATTTGGAAACCTAGTTTTTAGAGTTTAATATATAGTATTTCATCTGCAGGGCATTTTAAATTGTGATTTGTTTATAACCAAAGATAAAGCAATTTGATCCATAATAATTAATACTAAAAAAGTCTACTTTGATTACTTAATAAAGTTGCTTTGGTATAAAAAAGTGAATATAAATTATATAAGTTGCTAAATAGTCCGAGAAACAATAACATACATATTTAAATTCTGCATACAAATAAATGGAAACAATCATATAAATATTTGGATACCAATTAAATTATTACGTCGAATGATCTTTGTTTTGAGATTGGGAATATGGATATGCTTCAATTGTAGTTTACTTCAACTAACGTGATGATGAAAGAGCTGATATCAAAATTTCGAAATTACGAGCCTTGCTTAGCACCGTCAGATTGTTCATTCACGAAATGCACAACATGATATGTATCTTGCATTAAATCTGAACTACTGAAAAAACGAATTGGCAATCAAATTTCGGATTAAAAGAGAACATTTCCTCCAATCAAGGTGACAAATGAAGCAACCTTGAGATTCTATATGGAAGTCGATAAAGATCAGATGAAAATGGAAAGTTTCCACTAATTATAGATTATGAACAAATCATTGGAGGGAGTACAAGCTTACATAACGTGATAAATGAAGAAGGATATATAGTGCAAGCAGAAACGCCAATGAGATTGACACAGTGGAATTCTGAATTTGGTTCGTTGGAAACACAAGAAGACCAAAATGAATCACAATATGTTGAGCAGCTGGCAATTGAAGTAATTGACAAAGAAACAGTCAGAAACCAGAACATAGCAAACACTGCAGTACAATGTGATGAGGTCATTTCAGATCCAAATAAGTTTGAGCTCAAACTACATCAAACATACATAAACAAGAAAATTCTTTCACAAGCAATAAGGCTACATTCCATAAGGCGAAACAGACAACACAAGGTTGAAAGAACAAGTGGTCGAGATTTTGTTCTGGTATGCCTAGACAATGGAAATTGCAAGTGGAAACTAAGAGCATCAAAGTTTCGGAAAACAACTATGTTCAAGGTAAGAGAATTTAATGATGTACACACTTGTTAAATCAAACACACTTTGCTTGGAGATCACAGACAAGCAAACAGTGAGATGGTTAGTGAGTGCATTAAGCATAAACTAACTAACTTTAAGAAAATTTACACACCAAAGGACATTGTGAAAGACATGATGACAGAGTATAACGTTTCCATCTCCTACCAAAAATCATGGAGATCAAAGGAAAAAGCAATGCAAAAAGTAAGAGGAAATCCACACGACTACACTCTGATCCCTTCTTGGTTGCACATGTTGCAGAAAACTAATCCAGGTAGCAATTGCAAACTATTTATTAAATGTTTCAACTATTTTGGTTACTCAAAAAAAGAAGTTTAGTCACTTACAAATACATGTATGGCTACTACCTATTTTAACTAAATAAAACTAAATCTGATTTTTGTAGAAGACAAATATATACATGAATTGAAACTATTAAATATCATTTTAGATACCATCTAAATACTATAAAGACATAAAAATATAAGTTATTGTAAAGCGAAAGTAATACACATAATAATAATATATACAAATCTGGACAATAATTATTGCATATAATTACATTAACCTTACTTTAAAATTCATTTCAGGATCCATCACATCATTGGAGTTGGAAAAAAATGGTCGCTTCAAATATCTCTTCTTCGCAATAGGAACATCCATCGAAGCATGGCAACATTGTTTTCCAATCATTGTAGTTGATGGGACATTCATCTGATCGAACTACGAGGTACTACTTTGCTTTCATAAAGAAGCACGCGAAGATGCAAACATGAACATCATACTGGATTGCTTTTAGATTGTTGTGATGAAAATGAATCATCATGGAGATGGTTTTTCATCAATTTGAGAAATGCTTGTGGTGTTAGAGAAGGGCAATGCATCGTTTCAGACAGACATGAAGCAATTATCAAGGGACTTAACTGTATGTTCCCTGATGTCATGCATGGTTCATGCACCTACCATATTCTGAAAAATATTAAAAACAGATTCAAAAAGAAAGGAGAAGAGATAAAAAAAGCATACAAGGCAGCTTGTAGGGCTTACATTATAGAAGAATTCAACATACATATGGCTGAACTAGATGCAATTGATACTAGAATAAGAACATATCTGGAGGAAGAAGTTAAGCTTGAAAAATGCACGAGGCTCCATGGAACTGTAAGCAGGTATTCAACAATGACTTCAAACACCGCTGAGTCTATTAACCATGCAATCAAGGGAATTAGAGATCTTCCAGTTGCGTCGATGATTGAATGCCTACGTTGTATGGTTCAAAGGTGGTATTTCAAAACCAACGATCGTGATATCAACGTTCACAAATCTATCCACGACGGTGAGAGAGAAGATTGCAAGATAATATCAACGAGTCAAAAGAAACTTAAGGTCGACCCATAAAACCCATAAATTATTCTTCGCACATCTTTGGAAAAAATATCATTAACAATTATATGAAACCACAATATGAATTCTTGGTTACCAATATAAACTATAAAAGTTACTAACAATACATATAACTATAATTATTCTATATATATTTTTTAAAAAATAATAATAATTAATATACAAACTAACTAAACTATTAAAATTTGTTGTAGGTTGAGACATCAAATCTTTTGATTTTCTTGCTTATGATGTCACCAAGCAATTTATCGTGGATATGGGAAAGAAGACGTTACACATGCGATAAATTTCAATACCAAGAAATGTCTTGCTCACACACATCTTCTTCTTTATTAAGAAACGGAATATGAAATTTATTATGATTTTTGCTCAAAATACTATTCAAAAAAACTTTGATGGACACATATTCAAACACAGCTTCTGTCATGCCATTGGACGACAAAGAGAATTGGGATGTTCCAGACGAGATTAAAAACATATGTGTCAAACCACCAAATATAAGAAGACCAGCTGGACGACCAAAGATTGGAAGGTACAAGCATGTGTCTGAAAATACCGTTCAGAATAAATGCACACGATGCCAACAAAAAGGACACAACAAAAAAAAACATGCAATAATCCACCAAATTTGCAGCAGAAAACGTTGTAATATATTTCATTTTTAACCAACAAAATTTGTAACAGACTCATTGATGATTACTGAGGTTGCTCAATATACATTCATATTGTAATCGTTTTATTGATTAAAAAAATAAAAATTTATATTGCACAATATTGAAATATGTTTATTTTTCATTAATTTATTTTTAACAAGAAGAAATTATATCTTCAAATCAACAAATGTATATTATAAATTATTGATATATATTTTATTTACAACCTAAACCTACAACAGTTACCTGTAAATTCAATTTTGGCTACCAATTGTACAATGAAGAAAATTTGCAAGTACACACAATTTAATTAATAGATTAATTTTAATTAATATAACTATTTGGTAAACCACAAAATAATGTTTATTATAATAGATTCCTGTAAATGAAATTATGTCTACTAACTGTACCATGTTAAAAAAGTATAAAAGTACTATTTGGTTACTATCTAAAACTAAAATAGATACCTGTAAATGAAATTTTGGCTACTAACTGTTCCATGTTAAAAAACTATAAAATTACTAAAATTAATTAATATAGTATTTTTAATTTAATATAAATATTTCATAAACCTAAAATAATGTTTATTATAAACAATATATATTGTTAGTGAACCAACACTACCATAACAAATGAAAAAAAAACATAAAATAATATGTAAAATGTGATATAGTTTCCTGTTATGACTGATTCCCCCTTTTAAAATGTTTTTATTCTAATTAATAACTTTAAAAAAACAAGTAGTTCTAATTACAAATAAAATAACATGTAAGACATTTTTATGTATATATTGGTTACTATTTAAAACTAAAATAGTTACCAGTAAATGATATTTAGGCTACCAACTGTACCATGTTAAAAAAATACAATTACAAAAATTAATTATCCATACTAATTCCCTGTACATTTTCGGTTGACACATATTCAATTCTATTCATTTTCGTTTGCTAGGGAAGTAGACCAGATTATGTCTCTGTGTTTGTATTCAATTCTGTAAGTGAAACATTGATTAGGTTTCTGTTTAGCTTTTTCCTCCACTTCCACATTATTGTCATTTACTTGTTTGGTTTTGTACCCATCTTGTGACGCCCCCAAAATAGGTATACAACACCCATTCTGAGTCGCCAAAATACATGGTATAGAAAGCAAACTACAACTTTGACAATCTGAGATGTAAATGTAGAATCTGACAATACAACTGTGAGTTTGAATACAAATATTGTCTTCTGTAGACAAATATACACACCAAATAAGTCCTCATTAATTATTCATACACTATTTTACGTAAGTAGTGAGGACAACTAAAACATCTTCCTAGAACCATCACTCCATACCCCGACTTTCGATCCTCGCTATGTTCTCACCTCCCGAGAAGAAAAATGGAACAAAAGGAAAAGGGTGAGCTCAACTAGCCAGAAGAAAGAATATTATGACTAAGATAATATACAACAAATTATCGTTAGTCTTCAACAGGAAAAATCTAATAGAATACAATAGACAACAAGTTTTAGATCAACAAATGCAATGAAGCAAAGAATCCATTAGAAGAATCACGTAGAGAAAGAATTCTACTTGTCTTCTAAGGTTTAAAAGTCCATCATCAATAGTTTATCCTCGTAATAACAATCAATATACATCTTTAATCATCTTTGCACTACAGGCCAAAGATATTCATTTATATCACCAATTGGTCATGTTCATCTCAACACTGCTCATCTTTTGCTACAGGCCAAAGATATTCATCGATTAATCGTTCATCTTTGCTACTATAGGCCAAAGATATTCATTTATATCACCATTTAGGATGAGGATGATGAAAACATTTTAAAGAAACGAATCCAAAGAAACAAAATGACAAGGATTAAGGATTAAGGATTCGTACTTTGTTTTACCCATGTCCAAAAAATACTTGAAAATAATCATATTGGTGTAAAATTCAAGAATGATCAAAACATGGATACAATCAAATCTAGTATCCGAATAGATATTTTGGACAAAAAGAAAATTTTTATTTTTCGATTGAATAGTCTTGAAATATTCGTGAATAATTATCGTGATACGTGAATAAGTCTTAGTATATGTGAATAGTAACCCCACACAACAAGTTCCAAATTTGATAAAAAGTTCACCAATACTTGACATAATGATATTGAAGAAAAATATCATTTAAGAAGAAAATAATACCCTTACCTCAAAATAATCGTATTTTTCGATGAATTTCGGATATAGTCTTGTGAAAACCCACACCCAGATAAAGCAACACTCAAAGTATACTCACAAGAATACGCTCGATAATTTAGAGAGAAAAGAGAAAAACTTAGTTTACGTGTGATTTTCAATTCTAACTTAGCCCTCTATTTATAGGAAAATGTTAGAACGCCTAAAAAGGAGACTAAATTAATAAATTATTATTATTAAAATCAAATTTCTACGCATGCTAGCCATCAAAGACCAGCATGCCACTCTTGAAAATAATTTTTCAAGACCCACATGTTGTCAAACAAGAGTGGGTCCCACCCATTATTTAATAAAAATTATTTTATCTTCCGAAACTTCAATAATTAAGTAGAAAATAGCTCGCTTATCAGAAAAATTGAAACTCGCGACTTTCCATGGGAAATTCCATTCTCTACAACTTTACAGAAAGAAAAGTTTTCCAAATTCCAAATGTAAATTGACCGAAATCCATAAACAGACGATTTTATACGATTATAATCAATTTTCTATCAAGAATTGTGTCCAATTAAACACAAAACATATGTTAAACATTTAATGCCACAAAATACTCTACCTCCTCATATACTCATATATCCCACAATCATTATAAAAATATCACCGTAATATATTATTAAAATAATATATTTAAATGTATTATTTTATCAGTAAAAGATAAAATATTAATTTTCAACAATTGTCACATTAAAAATTTTCTCCATCTATATCCACATAAAATAAATATTTTCTTTATCATAATAATCAATAATTAATTATTCAAAAATAATATTACAGAATCACAAAGATCGACAACCGTGTAGCTCCTGGAAGAGGGGGCTTTCCAATAAGGATTTCTCCTTACTGGCGCGCAATTAGGTGACCAAACCTCTCCTTAGACAGAACTTTCTAGACATTCCCAATAATGTTATCTGATAATATTATTCAAATAATATGAATTATTGATTTGATAATGGAAAATCTTGTGTAATGACAATTATTGAAACAATAATAATATAAATATCAATGCGTGAATTATTGAATCAATAAGATAAAATAATGAATGTAATTATCAGAACAATTATTGAGTAGTGCCTTCTTACGTAAGGATCAATAATTCAAAGATTTCATGTAATGTCTGGTGTAATACATCTTGTGTAACCACGCGTATTCAGTATTTTAACCACCGGTAACCCAACAAGTGTTAATTCGGTAATAATTTACGTCGTTATTTATAAAACTCAATCTTTGTCGTTTTTCTTCATCCAACCGTTTTTCCATTATAGGGCCCACCAATGATCATCAACTTGCAAAGATTTGAGATTCCCGAAAAAAAAGAATATTCCACGACCAAACGAATATTCCCCGACAATAATGAATATTTTATAACCACTTGCTTATTTTGTAAACTTTGCACATTTCACCCATAACCAAAGAATTATATCAAATTAACCCTTATTAATTTAGAATAATGAATAAAGAAAAATTCAATTTTATTTATAATAAGTTGGGGTCTTACAACCTCCCCTCCTTATGAAATTTCATCCTCGAAATTGACATACGTACCTGGTATATCGAAAAGGTGAGGGTACCTTGCTTTCATCTCCGATTCCAACTCCCATGTCATTTCCTCAATTGCATGGTTTCTCCACAAAACCTTAACTTGTGGTATAACCTTCGTAAGTAAAACATGCTCTTCTCCTATCCAAAATCTCAACAGTATCTCCTCGTGGGGTTAAATCTTCTGCTATCTCGTCGGTTCTAATGCAATAATGTGGTTCGGGTCTTTCACATATTTACGAAGCATAGATATGTGGAATACATTGTGAACACGAGACATACTTGGAGGTAACGCGAGTCTATAAAGCTCGCTCCCTATTCGGTCAAGAATCTCAAATGGACCAACAAACCTTGGATTGAGCTTTCCTCTTTTCCCAAATCTTGTAACTCCCTTCCATGGAAGCAATACGTAACAATACATGATCTCCAATATTAAACTCCACGCCTTTCTATGAAGATCGGCATAACTCTTTTATCGATCTTGTGAAGTTTGAATACGTTGTCGAATCATTTGGATCTTTTACGTAGTCATGCGTATTTTCAATTACTCGTCCCAACAATATTGCTTCTCCCACCTCGTCCCAAAGATCTTTGGAGAAATCGACATTTTCGGCCATACAACGCCTCAAATGGAGCCATGCCTATACTTGCTTGATAATCTGTTGTTGTTAGGAGAATTCCACCAGTGGTAGGTACTTATCCCAACTTCCTTTGAAATCTAGGACACACGAGTCTTAATAGATCTTCAAGGGTTTGAATAGTCCTCTCTCGATTGTCCGTCTGGTTTGAGGATGGTATCTTTGAATCAATCGTAAATCCGTGCCCATAGCTTTCGCAAGCTAACCCAAAATCTTGAAGTGAATCTCGGGTCACGATCCGAAACTATGGATCTTGGCATGCCATGCAATCGTCTAATCTCATTCACGTACATACGAGCAAGACGTTCAAGGGAATAAGTCTCAAGCGTGTCGGTAGAAATGGGCGAACTTGGTTAATCTATCAACAATAACCCAAATTGCATCTACGCCTTGAGAAACTTTGGGAAGACACAGAACAAAATCCATAGTAATGTGTTCCCATTTCCATTCCTAATCTCAAGTGGTTGCAATGGCCCTTTTGGCACTTGATGCTCGCCTTTACACGTTGACAAGTTAAACATCTTGAGATAAACTCCGCAATCTCTCTCTTTCATATTGTTCCACCAAAATGTATGTCGAATATCATGATACATTTGGTACTTCCGAGATGGATTGCAAGCGGGGTGTTGTGTGCCTCCATCATGATTTTATGCTTCAGTCGAATCGTTAGGAGCGCAAAGTCTAGAATTGACTCAAGTATTCCTTCCTCATCAATTCTTGCTTCCTAATAGCTCCTTCTTGCACTTTCTTCTTCATACGCATCGATCCCCCCTGGTCCGTAGCTTGAAAGCGGACTTTAACTTTATCGATTAAAGTCGGTTCTCTTTCAGTATATTCGCCATCATCATGTGGGACCACGAGTCTTTAATTCTATCTTCATCCTTTGTAAGTCGTATAAAATGGGCCTTTGCGTTGACAATCAAGACTCGTACTTGTATATGATCTTCTACTCAATCGTCATTACCACCACATTCGCTTTTTCGAGATGATATTGAATAGTGTGATCATAATCTTTTAATGACTCCACCCAACGTCATTGCCGCATGTTGAGTTCTTTTGGGTGAAGAAATATTTGAGGCTTTTATGGTCCGTATAAATCTCTACTTTCTCTCCATACAAGTAGTGTCTCCATATCTTCAACGCTTGAATACGATTGCCGCTAATTCGAGATCATGAGTAGGATAATTCCTCTCATATTCTTTGAGTTGTCGTGAGGCATAGGCTATGACTTTCCCATGTTGCATGAGAACACATCCTAACCCCTTTCCGTAAGCATCATTGAGATAACAAATCCATCCGAACCGGATGGTATTGTCGAAACAGTCTTAAAATGAGTCTCCTCTTGAGCTCTTGGAAGCTCTTCTCGCATTCCTCGCTCCATAAAAATTTTGCATCCTTCCGAGTCACCGAGTTAATCAGAGTAGCGATTCGAGAAAATCCTTCCACAAATCTCCGATAATAACCAAATAAGCCCGTAAAGTGCGTGACTTCATCAACGACTTGGTTGCTCTAACTTTGTATTGCTTCAATCTTGGCCAATCAACAGATACTCCTTGTTTTGACACCACGTGCCCAAGGAATGCTACTTCCTCAAGCCGAACTCGCATTTCTTGACTTGGCATAAAGCTTGTGTTCACGAAGTCTTTGTAGTACCGACTTCAAATGGTGCTCATGATCTTCACGGCTTTTGGAATAGATGAGGATGTCATCAATAAAGACAACAACGAATCGATCCAAATATTCCTTAAATACACGGTTCATCATATCCATGAAAGCGGCGAGGAGCATTAGTCAATCCAAAAGACATGACCAAGAATTCATAATGCCCAGATCGAGTCCCGAATGCCGTCTTTGGAATATCCTCGCTTTTAATCTTGACCGATGATATCCGAATCGAAGATCGATCTTTGAAAAGAATTGCGCTCCTTGTAATCGGGTCTAACGGTCATCAATGCGAGGTAGCGGATACCTATTCTTGATGGTGACATGGTTCAATTCTCGATAGTCAATACAAAAGTCGCATACTCCCGCCTTTCTTCTTTTTACTTAATAAAACAGAGCACCCCAAGGAGACGTCTTAGGGCCAATGAAACCGGCGTCTAATAACTCCCAGTAGTTGGACTTTTAACTCCTCAAGTTCAATAGAGCCATTCGATATGGGGTTTTAGAAATGGGCTTTGTGCGGTTCAAGGTCAATAAAGAATTCAACATCACGCTCGGGGTAGAATCCAAGAAGCTCTTCAGAAATACATCGTGGAATTCTTTAACCACGTAAATATTATTCAAATCGACTTGTCTTTATTCAAATCCATAACATGGGCTAAGAAAGCTTGACATCCGCTTTTCAATAAACGAATAGCTTTGTGGCTTGATATGACAAAAATGATCGATTTTAGTGGTTTAGTGGTTTGAATTGTATGACAGTTGGTTAGGAATATGAAAACTAACAACCCACGAAAACAATCAATTTTGGCATGATGAGTGGTTAACCAATCAATTCCTAAAATCACATCAAAAGCAAGTATCTTTAAAGAGATAAGATCAACAGGTAATGTGATGGTGCCAACTTGGATCATGCAAGATTTATAAACTAGAGATGTAACGAAGGTTTCACCCAACGGAGTTTCAACAGATAAATCAAAATCTAATTTCTCCTGAGTCAAGTTTAAACGTTGAGCACAAGCGGGAGAGATAAAAGAATGGGGTAGAACCGGTATCTAGTAAGGTATAAACTTCAAGAAGAATTCAAGATTAGCTTACTCGTGATCACCTCGTTTGGGTTCCTCACGTTTTGTCCAACACGACAAAACGCTTTTCCAGAACCGCCCGATTTCGACTTATCTGGGATGACCTTGGAATCACCACTCCTCTTGAACTTGGTTTCGCGATAGTACAATCTCGAAGCGATGTGGCCTTCCTTTCCACAATTGTAACATACCTTGGATTGTTGTGGACGGTTTGGTGATATGTCCCTCCTTCCCGCATTTGTAACATCTAATGGCGGTCGTTCTCCTCCCCAAGCATTTGTTGTTGGTCTTTGGTCTTTGTAGTTGATATCTTCCCCGTCATTGTTGAATCTTCTCTTTACGAAATTTCCACCGAGTCACCTCTCCTATTATCATGTCCACGATTACCACACGAGTGGTTATCGCCTTTGTCCGTATTCTTTCCTCCTCGCTGGTTATCATCGTTCTGATGACTACCCTGATTGTGGTCCCTCGGTTGAGTATACTCACTATCTTGTTCTAATAACTGAGCCCTGTTGACAACATCTGAATACAGAGAAAATTTATGAGAGATAAGGTATTGACGAATCTCGGTTTTAGACCTCTCGAAACATCGCGTCATTCGCTCCTCATTCTCCACCAAATGAGGTGCAAACACAGATAACTCTGCGAACTTTGCCTCGTCTTCGAGACACCGCGTATGTTGTTCTCGCTTGAGTCTAATAAACTCTACCTCCTTTATATGACGAATACTTTCGGAAAGTACTTGTCATTGAACGATTCTGAAATCTTTCCCAAGACATGTTAAGTGCATCCGGGTTGGTACGCTTCACGTATTCCCACCATGTCTGCTTCACCACGAAAACATAAAGGTGGCGAATGGAACCTTCTGTTCCTCCGCACCCCAAGACATCGAATATCTTGGTAATTTACTTGACCACGTTTACGCCTTGATCGGATCCGGCTTTCCATGGAAATCTGGTGGTCCCAACTCCTTAAACCGCTTGTTTGTGAGACAGTACCGTGCATTGCCATCATTTCCACCCGTATTTTGTACACGAGTCTCCTTATTCGATTTTTCATGAACTGCAAAAGCTTCTAAACATCCCGTCGTTCATCATTTGCTCGGATTGGCGTTGTTCACGGGAGGAACATTGCCGACTGTTGCAGCGTTCTCCTCGTTGGTGAGTACCCCAAGGCGTCTCCGCGGTCTCATAAACTCCATTGTTAACGTTCTCGTGCCAGCCCATTCTTAACATCGCCATAAAACAAGGGTTAATTAAACAAATTAACATATCACATAATATCCTATATTATGACCGACCAACAAATAAGCTTAGGTAGGACACACTAGCGAAGGATTTACTAGTCTCTCCCTCCTAGTTCTATTCCCCGATCTCCGCCAGAGATCATATCCTAAGCTCGATACCAAACCGCGACGCCCCCAAAATAGGTATACAACACCCATTCTGAGTCGCCAAAAATACATGGTATAGAAAGCAAACTACAACTTTGACAATACGGATGTCGTGTAGAATACGACAATACAACCTGTGAGTTTGAATACAAATATTGTCTTCTGACAATATACACACCCAAATAAGTCCTCATTAATTATTCATACACTATTTTACGTAAGTAGTGAGGACAAATTTAAAACATCTTCCTAGAACCATCACTCCATACCCCGACTCGATCCTGCTATGTTCTCACCTCCTGAGAAGAAAAATGGAACAAAAAGGAAAAGGGTGAGCTCAACTAGCCCAGTAAAGAATATTATGACTAAGATAATATACAACAAATTATCGTTAGTCTTCAACAGGGAAAAAATCTAATAGAATACAATAGACAACAAGTTTTAGATCAACAAATGCAATGAAATAAAGAATCCATTAGAAGAATCACGTAGAAAAGAATTCTACTTGTCTTCTAAGGTTTAAAAGTCCATCATCAATAGTTTATCCCCGTAATAACAATCAATATACATCTTTAATCATCTTTGCACTACTGAAGCCAAAGATATTCATTTTAGATCACCAATTGGTCATGTTCATCTCAACACTGCTCATCTTTGCACTACAAAAGCCAAAGATATTCATCGATTAATCGTTCATCTTTGCACTATAGGCCAAAGATATTCATTTATATCACCATTTAGGGTCGAGGATGATGAAAAACATTTTTAAAGAAACGAATCCAAAGAAACAAAATGACAAGGATTAAGGATTAAGGATTCGTACTTTGTTTTACCCATGTCCAAAAATACTTGAAAATAATCATATTGGTGTAAAATTCAAGAATGATCAAAACATGGATACAATCAAATCTAGTATCCGAATAGATATTTTGGACAAAAAAGAAAATTTTTATTTTTTAAATTGAATAGTCTTAGATTCGTGAATAATGTCGTATATACGTGAATAAGTCTCAGTATACGTGAATAAGTAACCCCGACACACAACAAGTTCCAAATTTGATAAAAAGTTCACCAATACTTGACATAATGATATTGAAGAAAAATATCATTTAAGAAGAAAATAATACCCTTACCTCAAAATAATCGTATTTCGATTGAATTTCTAGATATAGTCTTGTGATGTAAACCATACCAGATATAGCAACACTCAAAGTATACTCACAAGAATACGCTTCGATAATTTAGAGAGAGAAAGAGAAAACTTAGTTTACGGTGTGATTTTCAATTCTAACTTAGCCCTATTTTATAGGAAAATGTTAGAACGCCAGAAGAGACTAAATTAATAAATTATTATTATTAAAATCAAATTTCTCGCATGCTAGCCATCAAAGACCAGCATGCCACTCTTGAAAATAATTTTCCAAATTGACCCACATGTTGTCAAACAAGAGTGGGTCCCACCCATTATTTAATAAAATTATTTTATCTTCCGAAACTTCAATAATTCGTGAAAATAGCTCGTTTATCAGAAAAATTGAAACTCGCGACTTTCCATGGGAAATTCCATTCTCTACAACTTTACGTAAGAAAATTTTTCCAAATTCCAAACGAAATTGACCAAATCCATAAACAGACGATTTTACGATTACATAATCAATTTTCTATCAAGAATTGTGTCCACCGACACACAAAACATATATTAAACATTTAATGCCACAAAATACTCTACCTCCTCATATACTCATATATCCCACAATCATTATAAAAATATCACCGTTAATATATTATTAAAATAATATATTTAAATGTATTATTTTATCGAAAAAGATAAAATATTAATTTTTAACAATTGTCACATTAAAATTTTCTCCATCTATATCCACATAAAATAAATATTTTCTTTATCATAATAATCAATAATTAATTATTCAAAATAATATTACAGAATCACAAGATCGACAACCGTGTAGCTCCTGTGAGAGGGGGCTTTCCATAAAGGATTTCTCCTTCTTGGCGCATGAATTAGGTGACCAAACCTCTCCTTGAGATGTAACTTTCTAGACATTACCAATAATGTTATCGATAATATTATTCAAATAATATGAATTATTGATTTGATAATGGAAAATATCGTGTAATGACAATTATTGAAACAATAATAATATAAATATCAATGCAAAGAATTATTGAATCAATAAGATAAAATAATGAATAATAATTACTGTAACAATTATTGAGTAGTGCCTTCTTACGTAAGGATCAATAATTCAATCTTTATCGCAATACTGGTAATACTTCTTGTGTAACCACGCGTATTCATCATTTTTAACCACCGTGTAACCCAACAAAGTGTTAATTCAGAATAATTTACGTCGTTATTTATAAAACTCAATCTTTGTCGCTTTCCTTCATCCAACCGCTTTTCCGTTATGGGGCCCACCAATGATCGCTACTGTCGTTTCGAGATTCCCGACAAAAAAAGAATATTCCACGACCAAACGAATATTCCCCGACAATAATGAATATTTTATAACCACTTGCTTATTTTGTAAACTTTGCACATTTCACCCATAACCAAAGAATTATATCAAATTAACCCTTATTAATTTAGAATAATGAATAAAGAAAAATTCAATTTTATTTATAATAAGTTGGGGTCTTACACATCTAATCTTTGAAATCATGATTACAATAAATGGTAACTCTCTTTACATAGTTTAGTGCCACTGCCACAGATAAATGTTGTTTTTTTGCAAACAAAAACTCACTTTCTGAAACATTACAAATGCTAACAAAAAATAAATTTATATGGGTCAACAGCTATATCTCATTGTCATTAGTTTGAATACACATTACATGTACAACATTATTAATTTTTTTTAATATTTTTTTTACAATATATTATCCATAATAATTGGATACCAATACAAATTCAAATAGAAATCGTAACATCAACATTTAGAAACCAACTGTACCATAAATAAAAATGTTAACAGAAATAAGTACGAAAATGAAATACAAAACAAAAAACAACAATGTGAGCCAACAAAACATACTCATACCTCCACTGGTAAAAATTGATACATCATTCAGCCATCATAATAATTACAAAGCATTCCACGACAAATAACCACATCAAATCAGAATAATTACAACGAATTTCCACAAACAATAACCATGTCAAGATTCATAATCATACTAGTCTTCAGTAGCTAATCTTCCTGGATATTCCGAGTCAGATTCATATCCAACTAAATGTTTGTTCCTTGCATGATTAAACAAGTTGACACATAGCTTCCTACGGTATTGAAGTATCGGAAATGGTTTTGGCATTTCAGATATCATCTGATGAATGAAATGTTCCGCAAAACAAATGGTAAACATTCCGCAATCGCTGAAAAAACAATAAATATATAACACAAATCAAAACAGACTTCATTATATATACAAAACTGAACAAATAAAAGTAATTGGAAACTTACCCTTCAATTTGTTCCGGAATACCCTCTGCAAATTCGAGATCAATGATATCATGTTCTCCTTTGTCGCGGTATGGAACACTATTAAAATCAATATCTGTTCTGTTCTTCCAAAAACCGCAATTAGACAAAATTATGGGGAGAATAAAGAAGAACGGCTCGCACACATCCATAATGTTTATGCGCATTACATTCCTATCCTGTTGAAGAGAATTAAAAACCACTAATACTCTGCGATGCACGTCAAACACAAGCAAAAACCAATGACCGTGGAGTCGACGGCATGAATGGGAAACATAACAAAATCGACGTTAACCCAGGGTGTGTTGACTTCCATAAGATACCCATGAATGTACTCAGCTATATCACCAGAGTCTAACAACAGATTCTTATCACAATTTCTATTACAATATTTCCCATATAAATTGGTCAACTTAATATGGAACCAACAATCAGTTGTTATAACCCTTATTTGAATTTGGTTCGAGTGCTTAGCCACTTTACGAATGTAATAGAAGCATATGTTGATGTCTTTGAACAAAAATTAAAAATAAAATAAAATCGAGTTGAACAAAGGAAAATAAAAATTATAGTAAAACATAATAGTTTCCAATAAATCTTGAAATAGTTACCAATATAATTCAATAAGGTGACCAAAACTAACAAACATGTATTGAAAGGTAATAAAAAACTCACATCATCATCAAGCCACCGGCACAGGGTCTTAAGCTTGTAAAACCACATTTTAGAATCTATTAGCACGCACTCCAAATCTGAATGAAGGTTGAATTTTGTCATTGTTACGTGAAACTTTTCAATCCTTCAAAACAAGAAAACAATGGAAATACCAAAGAAATTATTTTATATCCTATTAAAAAACATAATGAAAATATATTAAACTCCAATATACATACCTTTTCCGGTTATTTAATCCAATCTTAAACCACTGCTCAAAAAGAACATCTTCATCTTTCAAGGAATACATATACATATATCCGGAAATACGATACAGAAGTGGGGTAATTGAAACATCAACATCTCAAGAGGTGGAACCAATTTGAACCAAACTTTGAAGTAAAGGACTCTTCAAAACAAAGACTCTTCACAACCGCATGCGAGCGCCAATTGGTCTTGGTGCTTACGATTTTTCAACTTCAGAACATTGAATTAAATCCTGAGTTGTAAACACCAACTCATCAAGTATATAAATGTCTGATCCTTCGAATTTATTACCCTGTAATGTTTTACAATACATTACATAAAAAACAAGATCAATATCAAGTTAAAAATACAAAACTTTTGATCAATACAAACATAAACACTATAGCAAACTAACTAATACAACAAATTAATTAAATTGCTGATAAAAATAATAACAAACCTCAATGGGGGTAAAAACAATAATTTTCTTTCCACTAGATTGACTTAAAATATCAAAGCTAGGAACATCGTCCATCTTCTCAACTTTCATTAAAAAAAAAACAATTTATAAATATAACACATTTAAAAAATAACATTTTAAAAAAATGTTTAACCTTTTCATCCTCAACATGAATTTTAACCCCTAGAGTATAAACAACTATCTCTTTCCCGTAAGAATTTAAACCAACATTATTGCTCTCATTCATTAATAAAAAGCGAGAAGAAGTAAGCATTTACATAATAAGAATGAAAAATAAAATGAAAAACTAAAATAAATGTAAACCTGTTCATCCTCTTCCTCAGACTGATTTCCAACAAAACCACCAACAGGAGGATCAACACTCCCTTTAATATTACCAACATCAACGTTCTCACCCAACTCGTCATCATCATCAGCAGCAGCAGCAGCAAAACCATCAGCATCATCAACATCATCATTATCAGCAACACCACCATCACAATCACCATCACCATCACCATCACCAACACCAACACCAACATCATCATCATCATCATCATCATCATCATCATCATCATCATCATCATCATCATCATCATCATCATCATCATCATCATCATCATCATCATCGTCATCATCGTCATTATCATCATCGTCAACAAAAGTAACATTTTTATGTTTACTAAAACTAGACTGACCATATACAAATTTTCTAATCATCTTTTTTACATCACTACAAATTTGCATTTGAAACACTTGCAGTTGGTCTTTTAACTCGACACCCAAATTCTCAATATCTTTTTTCATCTCCATCATCTTACATTCTAAAGGTTTTACCCGTTTATCAAAAACTTCTTCCACATCAGTAATAGAAAAATCAAAATCATTAAACTTCCTCGATGAGTCATCTTTAATATCAGAAATTTTGCCTGCAATATCATTTCCACTAAAAAAATGAAAACCCCCCAACCCCAACCGAACTTTTTCATCAACCGTAGGAACAATATTCTGAATGATCAACTGAAAAATAATAAAAACAACAAATATACCATGTCAAAAAGCTTAAATATAAAACATAAGCAAAACAATACAAAAAAAAAATTAACAGAAACCAAAATAAAATATAAATGGAAACCAAATATAAAGCAACTGGAAACCAACATACCTGACCAGATCGAAAAACAAGGTCATTCAATTTTTCATTTTTGGGAGGCTTTCCTAACTCCCTCCATCTAAATAATCTCAACTCTGCAGGATGGTCATCAACACAAAATCCTCTGACTTTCAAAGTAGGTATTGTTTCAAACAAAAAAACTTGAAACACATAAGGCAATCCATTAAGTTTGTAAGATTTACGATGACCATCACTATAAACATTGTAGATCACCCCACCGTGCTTATCCTTCTTTACATGACCCTTGACTGCAATGGATAATGAATTTTTTGTCTGTTGAAATGCAAATTTACCCCACGGATAACTTTCAATATCCCCATAAGACAAAAAGTTGAACAAAGTTTCATCAATATAATTGTCAGAAACGGAAGCTAGAATGAAATTAAAAACCAATAAAATAATAGACATCCTAACTGCCTCGTCATCATCATCAAAAACAACGCTCCTATATATCTTGCCAATAGTAGAACGGGTGACAACCTCATCACCAAAAAACTTCTCCACCAACAGATTTTGAATCCCCTTAAAACTATCAATATTTTCATTTCCTTGCCACTTCAAACCAGATATCAAACAAAATTCGGGCAATCCAAACCTAACACTTCTCTCACCAAACAAAAACCACAACTCCCCATCATCCCTTTGATAAACTTCTTTAATCAAGGCCTGGTGAATAATCTGGGAAAACATTTGTGGTTGTCCAAACTCTAAAAATGTACCAAAACATGACAACTTAAACTTATTCAGTTGTACCTCAGTTAATTTGTTATTGATAATAGTTGGTACCTCCATATCACACCAATAAATAATTTTTGCTGAAAAATTCCGATTACGCTCCTCGTAGAATAAATCTCATATCTGAAAATACAGAAACTTACATTAAAAACACATTAACCAAATTAAAAAAATACATTAAAACTTTAAATCAAAAAATATTAAATGAACAATAACAATGATAAACAAAATAATTTCAGCAATTGATCATAATCAAAAAAAAAAATTATAATTTTTAAATTAAAAATCATAAACAATCATCAATCTCCAAGACTATTGGAATAAAAACATGTTAACAAGTATGATATCAACAGTTTCCAATCATTACCATGTTATAAACAAAAAATAAATAAAAACTAACCTGCATAATATAAATGTAAATAATAACAATAATGTCAGTTATTAACCAAAACTAAAACTAAAAGTATCTAATACTCAAATATAATGAAAATAAAGGTTTAAACAAGAAGAATTTGAACAATCCTTAAAAAACACAAACTTTAATGAACCATTATACATTTTAACAACTATTACAAAAATTAGTTTCCAAACATATAGAATAAGGTAACCAACTAACAATTATCGTGTTACTTATATTGAAATAAAATACATGTGAACAATAATGGTAAAGAATAGCCTTCCAATCCTTTCAATATTGGTAACAAAAAAAAACAAATATCTAGTTACCAAAGATATTATAAATCTAAATAATAACAATAATTTAATGTTGAAACCAAAAAATATCTAATATTATCTAATACTCAAAAAGAATAAAAACATTTATTTAAACAATAACAATTTGAACAATCCTTAAAACAACAAAAACTATAATGACAGATCAGTTTTAACAACACAAACTCTAATACATTTCAACAACTAATACAGAAATCAGTTTCCAAACATATAATAAATGGTAACCAAATAACAATTCATATGTATCTTCTATTGAAATAAACTACATGTTAACAAATATAGAATCAAAAGTTTCCAATAATTTTAATATTGTTAACAAAAAATAAAATAGCAATTTACCAACAAAATATAAATTTAAATAATAACAACTTCTTCAACATCCATAAAACTACTGAACAACAAAAAAAACAACAATACAAACCAAAATACCACCATGCAGAAAATAAAAACCCTAAAAAAACAACTAAAATATAAAATTCTTAAAAAAAATAATTAACAAACCTTCAAATGTTTCTGACGATGAACCATTTTCCGGCTATGAGCCTCAGCTTTATGTTCTTTAACAACTTTTACATCAGAACATTCAAAATCAGAATCAATATACACCATTGATTTCGCGCTTCTTCTTGATGTTTCCCAATATTCTTAATATCAACATCCGGGTTTCAACAAAAACCTCTTCCCCTGCTTAGAAGACTTTGGAGAACTATCCTTCACTATTAAAGATAACTTCAATCCTCTAAAGAATGATCTTCCGAACTCTTTTCCTCTTCCTATCCTGGATTCTTAACCCCATTCCCTCACGCCTTCCTCGTAGAGACCATCACGAGAAAATTAGAAAGAAATTAGAAAATGTAAATCGATAAATAGCAACAAACCAAAAACCCGAGAATAACACGATCCAAGCAAAATACGACAAACACGAAGTAAAAATCAAACGCCAACAACAATAATCTACCCGAAAATCAACAAGAACACAGAAAAGAAGAATGATAAGGGTTTGCTTAGAAAGTGAACAAAACACCGAATAAGGGTTTCCAAGAGAAAATATACTACATACGGGACAAAAAAAAATTAAAATGAACGCAATCCCCAAAAAAACGCAAAATCAGTTTTTTTTTAAAAAAAAAAACTGAATTGCCATGTCATCGGAAATTTAAAACACAACCCATAATAAAAGGAAGTATAAATATGTATTAATAATGAAAATAAAATTTTAAAGATATTAATTGTGTAAATATTTAATGAGTGTACTTTTTTTGTAATTAAGTTTTTAAATGTACTTTAAAATGTAATTGTTCCATTCGCTAAAAACCAAACTTTTAGACGACCGCATGATTTTCAAAGTGAGTGAGTGAGTGAGTGGGCCCTCGCGTTGACGGATTTGGGCCCAACATATAAGTAGAAGGTGTAAAGATCCACCAACTAATGATGCGTTTGTAGACTTTTGAGAATCCAAATATGAAGGCCACTAAT
This sequence comes from Panax ginseng, assembly GCA_020205605.1. Taxonomy (NCBI): domain Eukaryota; kingdom Viridiplantae; phylum Streptophyta; class Magnoliopsida; order Apiales; family Araliaceae; genus Panax; species Panax ginseng. The sequence goes on along the minus strand of CM035144.1, from coordinate 101,570,018 downwards.
GATGGGCTTGTACGCGATTTGCCTTTTAAGTTTGGTGGTGGTAGATGCCGATGGTTTTAGATCCAAAGGTGCAAATGTGAAAGAAATTTAGGCCGAATGAAAAAGCACAAAAAAAATAAAAAATAAAATTCAATCTCATATAAATGAAATGACTAGAGATATAGAGTAATACAGTCTATCTAACCGTCGTCAGACAGAATTAATTAAAAGTTTAAAAATGGTTACCTTGTCATCTGATCCGGTGCTTCCGATAACTCGACAGCCTTTGATATTGGCCAATTGGCCGGCATACATTCCTACACCTCCGGCTGCTGCCGATATAAAAACATTTGAACCAGGCTTAGGGTTCCCAGCACCTCTATCCCCACCCATGCTGTAAACCCGGTAATCCTAGTAGTAGTACGTACGTACAGGAATTTTAATTAATATATTGCAGCATGCATGTCAATTGGAATATATAGCTAGGGGTATCATGTATTACATAAATACATACATATATTGACAAAAAAATTACCAAGAGAATTCAGGTAATCTGGCAATGCAATGCCAGCGTTAGGATCGATCTTTCTAAGGAAAGTTGATGGTATCACACAATATTCAGCAAACGGGCAGAAGGGGTTAATGACAATATCATCCTTGGTAAACTCACTGTTTCTTGACCGAATTACCCTTCCTATTCCAAACCCTTGTATAACCTGTTGCATGTACAGGATGATCACAATGTAGTTTGGAATCAGGATCCTAATTATAACACTAACCTGAGAAGGGGCAAACTGAGGAGAGTAGAGCCCGTCTTGACGACCGCTCATCCTCGAGCGAAGGTAAGGATCAATGGAGAGCAAGAGGATCTCAAGTGCCACGTGTTGGACAGGGATTGAATCAACGGCTAGGGATAGGGTTACAGTTCGTAGCTTGAGATGCTCGGACGTTGGAATGCCTTCCGGTGCATAACTTGACAGAAACCATTCTCTACTCTGCACTACATGTTCCATCTCTCTTTCTGCTGTGTGGTGGTTGCTTCTTTTGCTAAAGAAGAAGAGTTACTTATATATATTACAACAAATCTCAGTTGTTTATCCGCGGGGGATCGAACGGTAAAGAGGATCTTCAATTCAAAGTTTAATATCTAGATACTCATAATATAATACTGCAAATTAAATGATGTCTACAATACTTCTCATTAATCCACAGTTTAATACTGCAGACACTAGTGGCTCCATTAAGACGACATGTTTAATGGTTGGTCCGTCCGCAATTATATATATATATAGTCCGGATCTTAAGCTCACCCCTTATCTAACATACTTTGCTCAGTCCTCTTTAGCGACGGACCGGACGATTCGATCTAAAATTATATGTTGTTTGTCGCTAAAAGCCAAAGATTTATTTATATATATAATGACGGATTCCAATCATATAAATGCTTAAATCATAAAGTAAAGTGAACAATATATGTTAGATAAGAGATTTAACTTAAAATTTGAATCAGATATATATATATATATATATATATATATATATATATATATATATATATATATATATATATATATATACACGAAATTAATTAATATAAATGGTGTCGTGATCATGATGTAAAAGGAAATGGTGGTCATGACTTGTCCGAATGTAGGCCAATTACTGAAAATCTTTAGTCTGACTAGTATAACCCAACTCATGTTAATTATGAGGTTGGGGTTTCTATTCTTGATAATGATCAAGAAGAGTGTGTGAGATGGGGTGTGTGTGTCAAATTAAAAAAAAAAATGTATGCCAATTGCCTTTTAAAAAGTTGATGAAAAGCTAATTAATTAGATGTAGGGTCGTTTTAGTAAAAGTGAGATATGAGGTACCAACTGATATTAATAGTGTTGTTGAATTAAGATGTTGTAATATTAAGTGTCCGGTCAGAATGGTGCGCAATCAATTTTTTGCACTAGAGAGATGTAGATACATCACTAGAACAGAAAAATCGTATAAAACTACTCTCCTTTTTTTTTGTCTAGTTATAATCGGAAGTAGAAAAGGAAACAAATGATTCATTAGAGTGATGGTAAGAAAGTGACACTTAAATATATATTTATAAAAAATAATAATAATCTACAAAATGAGAAGGATCAAGTGGAGGATAAAAGTCTAAATTTTTTTTACTTAATTTAGTTTATGGAGCTATATATGTTTACAAAGAAAAGTATTAACGTCAAAATTTTTACACGCGCCTCAATCACTTAAAAGCGCGCGTTCAATTCTGTCAGACAAAACACGCCAATACTCGTGAAGCTTGACTTACTTGAGATAGCTCCAACAGAAGAGTCAAGACATCTGATGAGATACAAGGATAACAATGGAGGTGATAAACTTTAGTGTTTTGATAAGAGAAAAATCAGTTACCTTAACTTTTGTCCTGTTCTGCCCTCATATACTCCTTCTTTTGTTCTGCATGCTGCCGACCTCTCTGACATCAGCCGACTGCAGGTAGTTCACCTGCTCTTCTCCCCACCATTTTCCACCGCTAGCCGACTATGTCTAATCCCCATTAATAAAATGCAGAGATAACAGTCAAAGTTTTATCCCTTAATCATCACCGGTCAAAGCCTAAATAGATCCATATTGGCACAATGGTCTGGTCCAATGACCAGCCCACTACCCCAATCCAAAGGCCAGGTCCAGTGGCTCGGTCCAATATGTCTAAAATATTATGACCCAACATTGCCCCTCAATCTTTTATTAAACAAAATGTTTAATAAAAGAGTATATAGAAAAATGCCCAAACATATTTGAGTTAAGCCCAATTAGTTAAAACAAACCAACATCGGAAGCCCAATTTGGTTAATAACTCTCCAAATTCGCCATCATTACCCACATTAAATGCGCCGGCCTCGTGCTTGGTGAACAACTGAAGAGACAGTCACTATAAAAACTCAATTCCTCCAATTTTGACGGTTTCACTTGCTTAATTTTGAATCATCAGCGCTTTAGCTTTCTTCTTCCTCTCGACTTACTTCTCTCTGCAAATTGCCATCAATGGCTTCTCAAGATTTCGGTAAAAATGCTCCCATATCCGTGACTCCTCTGTCCACCATTCCTCCTACCCACAGCCCTACCACAGGAGCTTCGGGCTCCAACCCTAAATCCACTGCTACTCCTAGCAAGAATCCACCTCCTCTGTCGAACTGGTTTCTTTGCTAAGTCCACCTACAATCAATGCTCAGCAACCTTTCGGCTTACTCTGGGCATATCGCTAGGCACCCAAGCGAAAATGTCAACATAACACCGAAGTAACTCTATGAGGTTCGTCCGAAGAGGTTCTGGCAGACCTGAACCAATCTTCATTGTCTTGTCCTTCTTGCCCGAAATCAGCTCGAACTCATCAGTCTCTTCTGCCGGCATGACTAACGGCTCTGAACTGCTTTAAGTAAATGGTTCAATCTCGATAGTCATAGCCTACTTTTGCTTGCTAACTACTACCCCCGAATTAATCACAATATTCCTATAACATCTTTTCGCTAAATCCAAATCTCCAGCCACTTCCCCCACTCCATGGGACGTTGGGCGTTTAATTTTAAAATGGGGGATTGAAGTTACTGCCTGAAGAGCAGTCAAGGTGGGTCTTCCCAAAATGGCGTTGTAAGCCGAATCCACATGCACAACATAAAATTTACACATTATTTCTACCTGCTGTGGAGCCGTACCAAAGATAACTTGCAGCTCAATAGTCCCTGCCACCTTGACTGGATCATTGCTAAAGTCATATAAAGGAGCCTCCTGCCCAATCTCCATCTTCCGTCCATCCAAATGCATCCTCTGATAAGCATGGGCGTACAAAATATCCACAGAAGACCCATTATCGATCATCATCCTCTTCATATCCATTGAACCCACTTGTGCAGTAATTACCAGAGCTCCTTCATGGGGTTCGATGGGCTTAGAAGGGTAATCCTCATCAGTAAAAGAAATTACTATACCTGGATACGGTCTTTCAGTCTCCAGGAATGTACCCGCCACTAACATGACCGAATCCAAATATGATCGACGCTTCTTCCCGATCACTTTGCGCCAAAGCCGATTCTCCGCATTACATCCATAACATGCCTCATTGGTGATTAGGAGTCAATGTCATGCAGATTGAACTGGTTGAGCGGCCTGAATAGGCCTAACATTCCTCTGTTGTTCTCCTTGGTGTTCTCTTCCTGCCACATAATGAACCAACGTACCACTTTGGACATTCTCTTCAATTAACTCCTTTAAACTTCGATAGTCATTAGTTTCATGCCCAGATGCCTGATGATAATCACAATATCTACAAGAATTACTAGACCCGGGTTTAAGATTATCACGAGGGGGTTCAAAATAGGGTTGGTCTTTGATCCAATCCAAAATTGTAGCTCGATCCGTGTTCAACTGAGTGTACATTTTAATCACCTTCTGGTTTGAAACAAGCGGACGGCTTCCTCCCTGACGCCAATTGTTGTTGTATCTCTTAGAACCCCTCTCTGAACGATCATTATTCCCCTCATTCTTCCTCTGATCACCATCAGCTTTATCTTTTTCTTTCTCCTTCATTTTGTCTGAAGAGGGACGCTTTAGACTATTCATAGCTTCCTCCACCACAATATACCCCTCGGCCTTCTCAAATGCTTCGGCTAAACTCTTCGGATGGTAGAACATCAGCTTCTTAACCAACTTTTCTGATTTCACCAGGTCTAAGCCATTCTGAAATAACCCAACAGCCTGAAGATCATTGGGATCCATCACTTGGCCAACCGCTTCTCTGAATCTCTTTACATACTGGCTCAAAGACTCATTCAAAAATTAATGAACTTGAGCCAACAAGCCAGTAGGCTTTCCTCTCCTCTTGTTGCTTCCTAAATGGGAATGGAATTTGCTACATAAGTCTGCCCAAGATGAGATTGAATCTAAAGGCAGAGTTCTCATCCACTGCCTCGCATCCTTCCTTAGCGTCGTCACAAAAGTCTGACACTTGGCAGCATCTGAAAAATCATAATAATCCATCAACTTATCAAATGCTTGGCTGTGGTCATATGGATCTCCGGAACCATCATAACTTTCCATGTAAGGAAGCTTTTTAGTATGGTCAGCTTTTTCTTTAAGAATCTCTGAGGAAAAAGGAGACGCCTTTTTTTCTAAAGTGTCTTTCACTTGTTAAACTTTGGCTAGCTGTTTTCGAAGCTCCTTTAACTCTTTAACTAAAAATTCCATTCCTTCTGGTTGGGGAGAGATTTCCTTCTTTGGAGAGCCTCCCTTCTGATCAATCTGTCCTTTTCCATCCAAATATGCAGCTTTAGACGGACTTCTCCTACGGCTCTTGCTGTTATGAGTATCCACAAGACGGGGTGCCCTCTTTGGATTCTCAGGAGTGCGACTTATGGATCTGCTTTGGTGTAGAGCTCTTTCGTTGTGGTGAGAATACTCAAGTTGGAGTGTCTTCTTTGTATTCTCAAGTGTATATCCTCTTGACCTACACCTTCGTCTGCTTCTACCATAATCCCGAGAACCCGCAGGGTGAGGTACCTTCTTCGGATCCTCGGGAGTATGGCTTTTTGGCCTTCTTCGGTCATGAAAACGGCCTCGAGACATATTACCAGAGTGCACAGACTCCTTTCCTCTTCTTAATCGCCTTTCCTTTGATCTGCTACGTTTTTCAGATTGAGCATAACTTGACGCTTCATCCTTCATCTCGGCCATATGAACCATCTGTTCAGCAATTTCTTCCCTTTGCTTCAGAAGGACTTCTAAAGCTTTATCTGCTTCTTCTGCCATCTTTGTCAACTTGGATGCTCTATCAATCTGACCACCTCGGTGTTGGGTTCTAGGTGGTGTGCCTTCTACCCTTCTCCGATCCTGGTCAGGTCCTTTACTAGCAGTATAAAATAACCTTCTTTTGGTATCATTATGAGCCTTTGCTTGAGAACCTTCTGAAACATCTCGCAACGCATTGCTATCATGAATACTTTTTGAAGGACCGAGCATGTCCTTGACAAGGATTTATTGTACAGACAAACTTATAGCAATCGACTGTCCTTCAGGCGTAACTGTCCTATTCCTCACCATAACTTCCGATGCAAAACAGTTAATGTTTGTGATTGAAATCCAAAAACACTAGAAAACAAGCCCTCTTTCTAGCGCCAATGTTAACGCCAAGATCTTTCCATGCGCCTCAATCACTTAAAAGTGCGTCCAATCCTGCATAGTAAATACGTCAATACCAGAAGCTTGACGGCTTGGACCGACAGGGGATAGCTCCGGCGTAAGAGTCAGTACAGGCAAATACAAGGATAACAATGGAAGTGATAAACTCTAGTGTTTTGATAAGAGAAAAATCAGTTACCTTAACTTGTGTCCTGTTCTGCCCTCATATACTCCTCCTTTTGTCCTGCATGCTGCCGACCTCACACCAGCCGACTGCAGGTAGTTCACCTACTCTTCTCTCTACCATTTTCCACCGCCGGCCGACTATGTCTAATCCCCATTAATGAAATACAGAGATAACAGTAAAAGTTTTATCCCTTAATCATCACTGATCAAAGCCTAAATAGATCCGGTGGCTCGGCCCTTATCCCAATGACCCGACCCACTACCCCAGTCCAAAGGCCAGTGTAAGACCCCAACTTTTATGAATAAAGAATAATTTTCTCAAAATATATTTTTGAATATTATGGTGTGGATTTGATACAATGTTATAGTTGTGGGTAATATTTATAAATTTTACAAAGTAAGCAAGTGGTTATATAATATTCGATTGGTCGGGGAATATTCGTTTTAACAGGGAATATTCGTACGATGACACAATCATTGGTGGACCCCACAACGGAAGTATTGTCGTAGTTAGAAAATGACATAATTATCTTTTTTAAAATAACGGCAAAAGTTTTACCATTAAACTGCTAAACTACCCAAAGAGTAGTAAAGTACAAAGATGTCTGGCGTGGTTGCATAGTAGCACTACGTATTGATTATTGATACTTACGTGAGAAGTCACTCGCTTATACTCAATTATTAATACAAGATAATTGTTTGTCATCATATCTCTATATTATTGATTCGATTATTGTCACAAGATTATCTCGCATAATATGATATATTATTAAATCAATAATTGAGACGACAAAGTTATTCATATTATTAAATTGCAATATTTATAATGTCTAGAAGTTTTGCCAAGGAGAGGTTTGGTCATCTAATTGCGCGTCAATAAGGAGAAATCTTTATCGGAAAGCCCCCTCTTTCCTGGGAATGACCTGGTTGTTAAATATTATGAGTTATAATATTAATGATGAATAAGTTCGTGTTGATTAAAGATGAAATTGATAGTTCCATTATGTTGGAATTATTAGTGTTAGTGGAAATCTACATTTATTTCGATATTAATTGATGTCTGGAAGTTTTACTGACCAGTCGGATAATTAATCAGATAAATGAACAATTAATTGCTATTAATTCACATGATTATAACTATTTGTTCACATATGTGTACTATTGATTCACATTCTTGTACTATTAGGGGAGTTGGTGCAAGATTGATAATACTTGCATGACTAAGTTAAAAATAGAGGTATAGATGGAGGTACTATACTGTAATTCATATTTTAACATGATTATAACTATTAATTCACATGATTGAACTATTAATTCACATTATTTACTATTAGGGGAGATGGTACAAGTTTGATAATACTTGCAGGGCTAAATTAAAAAATGAAAGAAAAGTTAAAGGAATTGTACTGTAATATTTCGAGCCCCAAAATGTGCAACTATCGAAACTATATTTTCCAATAAATAAAAGCTCATTCTTCCTTCATTTCTCACCAATTCACTAAAGCTTTAGAGCAATTATTATAGAGAGAAATTATAGAGAGAAAGAAGAAGAGAAGTCTGCTACCTCTCTACTCCAGTATCCAGTTTCTTTCTAAGGTAAGGTGTATTATTTCTTTCGTATTCATGAAGAGAGCTTCTGTTATTCCATTCTTTATTATTATGTTGGAATAACATGTCTATGTGAAGTACCGCATACATGGTGAAATTCTTCTGTTATTCCATTCTTTATTATTCTGTTGGAATATCCTGTCTGTGCGGATTACGCTAGACCTGGTTCCATTCATTATTATTCTGTTAAAATAACCTGTCTGTTCGGTCTATCGCATGCATGGTGAATTCTTTGTTATTCCATTCTTTATTATTCTCGTGGAATATCCTGTCATGCATGCGGATTACGCTAGACCTGGTTCCATTCTTTATTATTCTCGTTGAATAACCTTATCTATCTGGCCTATCGCGCATGCATGGTGAATTCTTCATTATTCCATTCCTTATTATTTTGTTGGAATATCACATGCATGCGGATTACGCATGACTTTGGTTCTATTCCTTATTATTCGCTTGGAATAACTCGCCTATGTGGATTACCATATGCATAGTGAATGATCCTTCGTATTCATTCCTTATTAAATTGTGGAAATGATCTGTCTACGTGGATTACCGCATGGCGGGCTAAAATCCATTTGCAGTTTCATATATTCTATTATACTCAGTTGGTTAAAGTTTTGACTTCTATACTCCATGAAATTAGTAGAATATCCTGGATATTTGCGCTTCATCTAGTATCTTTTCATGGAAATATTCTTCTGAGCATTCTTGAATTTTACTCCACAAAGTAGTATCATGTTGACAATTTGGACGTTATTGATTTAAGGATAAATTAACTTATAAATCTTTAAAATTTATTCTTGAACTTGTTTTATTGAATTATTATGTCATTGTCATCATCCTCATGCTTATATTGTGATGAAAGTCATCTTTGGCTTACGTGCATAGATGGACTCGGTATGATTATGACCAGGGATCATTCGGTATAATCATGAACTGTAATGTTATAAATGATGTGGTAAAAGTCCTCAGTGGCTTGTAGTGCATTGATGGACAGTTTTTGGTATGATTATGACCAGGAATTATTCGGTATAGTCATGACCATTGATGATTTAATGAATATCCTTGGCCCATAGTGCAGGGATGACTCGATGATGTGGTTTATTTATTAAGCTGAGTCTCAGCGATAAAAATTGATGAAAACATTTTAAATCATAGAAGATAGTAGATATCATGCTCTACTTGACTCTTCTAATGGATTTCTTATTCCGCTGCAGTTAAACTTGATGTCTATTATATTTTATCAGTTTAACATTGTTGAAGACTAATGATAATTTATTCTGCATTATCTTAGTCATAATATTTCTTCTTTGGGCTAGTTGAGCTCACCCTTTCTTTCACCGTTTCTTCGTGAAATGAGAACGTGGCGATTAGTCGTGGGAACGGGTGACGGTCCGTATGATAGCAGCATTAGTAGTCCTCACTATTTTGTTAAATAGTGTGACAATAAATGTAATGAGGACTCCATTGAGTGTGGATATTGTCTAGATGATAATATTCTTATTAAAACTCTTAGATTATGTTTTGTCGTATTTTACACGACTGTTGTATAATTAAGTTGTATTTAAATTTTGTACCATGTATTTGGTGACTCAAGATGGGTGATGTATACCTATTTTGGGGGTGTCACAGGTTGGTATCAAAGCTTAGGGATATGATCCCCGGGTGAGATGTGAGACAAGAACTAGGAGGAGGCGAGAGAATTCCTTCCCTAGTATGACCTACCTAAGTTTATTTGGTATTTAATTGGTCGGTCAGAGTATAGGGATAATATGTGATATGTTAATTAACCCTTGTTTTGTGGCATTATTTGAAAATGGCATTCAAAAATGTTGAGATAAACAATGAAGCACATGAGACCGTTGAGTCACCTCAGATTAATGCCCAGGATAATGTGCAACAGGAAGACAATAATCCTCATCTAAATAATAACACCGATGAAATGGTGAAAGATGGGTTGTTTAGAGGCTTTATTCAATTCATGCAACATCAGGCGAAAGTGGCTCCTATCCAAAATTCAGGTGGAAACACTGATAACTCTCGAACGGTCACCGCTAAGCAGTTCAAGGAGCTGAGACCACCGGAGTTTTTTGGAGAGCCAAAACCACTTAAGGCAGAGACGTGGATAAAGCAGATCAACAAGATATTTGATGTCTTGGGATGCTCTGAGGAGAAAAAGGTTCCCTTTGCCACCTTTATGTTGCAAGCAGAGGCAGATTACTGGTGGGAATCTGTAAAGCGTACTCAACCTACCGCACTCAAAAAGTCTTGGGAGAAGTTCCAAAAGCTGTTCAATGACAAGTACTTTCCTGAAAGTATTCATCACATGAAGGAGGTAGAGTTCATCAAGCTTGAGTAAAACAATATGACCGTGGCGTTGTACGAAGCTAAGTTTGCCGAGTTGTCTCTATTTGCGTCCAACCTGGTTGATAATGAGGAGAGAATGATGCGGATGTTTCTAAGAGGTTTGAAACCCGAGATACGTCAATACCTTATCTCTCATAAACTGTGTTTATATTTAGATGTTGTGAATAGGGCTCAGTTATTGGAGCGCGATAATGAGTCAACCCAACCAAGAGAGAGCAGCCAGAAAGTCGATAATACCAGTGGTAGCAGTCATCGAAGCGGTGACAACAAACGTGGAGGGAATAAACATGTCAAAAATGATAATCACTTCGGTGGTAATCATGGCCATGAAAATAAGAGTGGACATTTCAAGAAGAGAAGATTCAACAAGAATGGAAAGACGTCAAGACCAAAGACCGTTGTTATTAAGGAAGGAGAACGACCACCTGGGTCAGATATGTTACAAATGTGGAGGGAAGGATACATAAGTCCAAACCGCACGATGCGGTCAAAGTTGCGTGTTATAATTGTGGAAAAAAAGGTCACCTAGCCCGATTTTGTCGTGCACCTAAGTCAAGTCCAGTTGGGATGGAGGCATCAAAGGGTGTCCCAGACAAGACAAAACCGGTAGTTAAAGGGAGAGCGTTTGTTGTAACCTCCAAAAAAGCGAGGAATCTGAACGAGGTGATCACGGGTAAGCTAATCATAAACTCTAGCGAAGTTTATGCTTTATTTGATGCCGAATCTACCCATTCCTTTATTTCTCCTACTTGCGCTCAACGTTTAAATTTGACTCCGGAGGAATTAGACTTTGACTTATCTATTGAAACTCCGTTGGGAGAAACCTTCATTACATCCACTGTTTATAAGTATTGTTTGATTCAAATCGGTAACCGCATGTTACCTGTCAATCTTATTTCTTTGAAAATACTTGCATTTGATGTGATTTTAGGGGTTGATTGGTTAACTACTCATCATGCTCAAATCGATTATTTTCGTAAGGTTGTTAGCTTTCATATTCCTAACCAACCTATTATGCGAATTCAAGCAACCAAACCACTAAAATCAATCACTGTCATATCAAGTCATAAAGCTATTCGTTTATTGAAAAGTGGATGTCAAGCTTTCTTCGTCCATGTCACGGATTTAAATAAAGATACGTCAGATTTGAATGATATTTCTATTGTTAATAAATTTTCTGACGTATTCCCTAAAGAACTTCCTGGCCTACCCCCAGAGCGTGAAATTGAATTTTGTATCGACCTTGAATCTGGTACCAAAACCATTTCCAAAGCCCCATATCAAATGGATTTTATTGAACTTCAGGAGTTTAAAACCCAACTACAGAAATTGTTAGACATCGGTTTCATTTGTCCTAGTATGTCTCCTTAGGGTGTTCATGTTCTATTCGTAAAGAAGAAAGATGGAAGTATGCGACTTTGTATTGATTATTGAGAGTTGAATCATGTCACCATCAAAAATAGGTGTCTGTTGCCTCGCATTGATGACCTATTTGACCAGTTACAATGTGAGACCCCAAATTTTATAAATAAAGATTTAAATTTCTCGAAATATTTTTTTCAAAATTATGGTGTGAATTTGATATAATGTTATAGTTGTGGGTAATATTTATAAATTTTGTAATGTATGCAAGTTGTTATATAATATTCGATTGGTCGAGGAATATTCGTTTTAACAGAGAATATTCAAACAACGGCACAATCATTGGTGGACCCCACAACGGAATTATTGTCGGATTGAGAAAACGACAAAAATATTTTTATGAAAATAACGGCGGAAGTTTTATTGTTAAAACTGTTGAACTACTCGGTAGTAAAAGTATAGTAATACGCGTGGTTGTATAGTAGCATATTGTATTGATTATTGATGCTTACGTGAGAAGTTACTCAGTTTTGTTCAATTATTGCTTCAGTAATTGTTGCATAATATCTCACGTTATTTGATTAAATTATTGTCGATATTTTATATATAATTAAATCAATAATTGAGATGACAGAGTTATTAATATTATTATTTGCAATATTAACGATGTCTAGAAGTTCTGCCAATGAGAGGTTTGGTCACCTAATTGCGGCTAATGAGGAGAAATCCTTATTGAAAGCCCCTTTTCCGGTAACGACACAGTCGATTAATATTGTGAATTATAATAATGATGATAAATGTTGTTAAATATATTGAGGTGTCTTTTTATGAAGTCACGAAAGTTTATATATATAAATTTTGTTTTATTAGTATTATTAATGTAATAAAAGCAGAAAAACTTTTTATATAAAACATAATACTTTTATAAAGTTATTTATTTTATTAGACGATAATTAGAATATAATATATTTTATTATGCATAGTATTTTGTATAGTAAAATCTTTTTATATAAAATGTAATACTTTTATAAAGTTATTTATTTTATTAGACAATAATTAAAATATATTATATTTTATTATGAATAGTGTTTTTACATAGTAAAAATTTTTTTATATAAAATAGAATACTTTTATAAAGTTATTTGTTTTATTAGACAATAATTAGAATATATTATATTTTATTATACATAGTGTTTGTATAAGTGCTGCGTAATGTTTACATTGTAAAATCTTTTTATATAAAATAGAATACTTTTATAAAGTTATTTATTTTATTAGACTATAAATAGAATATATTATATTTTATTTAAAAGATTTTGTTTTATTAGAATATTTTATTTATCTTTTATAGTAAATCAATATGGATTTGTCCGCTTAAAAGTAAATCAATGGACCGTTCATGAATTAGTTACTATTCACCATTCTCCTATAAATAAAGCTCATTCCTTTATTATTTCTTACGAATTCACCAAACTCTAGAGAGAAACTATAGAGAGAAAGAAGAAAATTATTCTCGCTACTTGACTACTCCTATATCCAGGTTTCTTCTAAGGTAAGGGATATTATTTGTTGTACTCGTAAGGGGTATTATTTCTTTCGTATTCATGAAGAGAACTTCATTATTCCATTCTTTATTATTCTGTTGGAATAACTCAGATACGCTGAGCTACCCTATACTTGGTGAAATTCTTACATTTATTCCATTCTATATCATTATGTTGGAATAATCATACTCATGCTAAGATCTGCATACATGGTGAAATTCTTCTATTATTCCATTCTTTATTATTCTATCTAATATCATCTTGATACAATTTCACTTTGACTGGTCCCGTTATTTATTATTCTTTTGGAATAACACATGCATGCGCTCTATCGCATGCATGGTGATTTCTGTTGTTATTCCATTCTTTATTATTCATTGGAATATCCCATCGGTCGTATTATCCCCGACTGGTTCCATTAGTTATTATTCATTTGGAATAACTTTTCTGCATGCGATCTATCGCATGCATGGTGATTTCTGTTGTTATTCCATTCTTTATTATTCATTGGAATATCCTCGTCGGTCTTAAATTTCACTTTGACACGGTTCCGTTATTTATTATTCTCACTGAATAACTTTTATGCATGTATTGATCTATCGCATGCCCGGTGATTTCTTTTGTTATTCCATTCTTTATTATACTCAAATTGGTTAAAGTTTTGACTTCTATACTCCATGAAATTAGTGGAATATCCTTGATATTTGCGCTTCATCCAGTATCTTTTCATGGAAATATTCTTCTGAGCATTCTTGAATTTTACTCTATAAAGAAGTATCATGTTGACAATTTGGACGTTATTATTTCTTGGATAAATTAATTCTAAAACTTGTTTTATTGTATTCTTATATCATTGTCATCATCCTCATGTTTATATTATGTTGAAAGTCATCTGTGGCCTGTAGTGCATAGATGGACTTGGTATGATTATGACCAGGGATTAATCGGTATAATCATGACCGTAATGTTACAAATGATGTGGTTAAAGTCCTCATTGGCCCGTAGTGCATTGATGGACAGTTGTTGGCATAATCATGACCATTGATGAATACACGAATATCCTTGGCTCGTAGTGCATGGATAATTTGTGGTTGTGATACAAATGAATATCCTTGGCCGTAGTGCAGGGATGATATGGATTATTTATTAAGCTGAGTCTCAGCGATAAAAGTGATGAAAAAACTTTTTAAAACATAAAAGATAGTAGATTTTATTCTCTACTTGACTCTTTTAATGGATTGCATGTTCCACTACAGTTAAACTTGATGTTTGTTATATTTTATCAGTTTAACATTGTTGAAGACTAATGATAATTTATTCTACATTATCTTAGTCATAATATTTCTTATTGGGCTAGTTAAGCTCACCCCTTTCTTTCATTGTTCTCTTCAGAAAATGAGAACGTAGCCGGGAATAGTCGGGGAACGGAGTGACGGTCCAGATGATAGTATTAGTAGTCCTCACTATTCTGTTAAATAGTGTGACAATAAATGTAATGAGGACTCCTTTGAGTGTGGATATTGTCTAGATGACAATATTCTTATTAAAACTCTCAATTTATGTTTTGTCGTATTTTACACGACAGTTGTATAATTAAGCTTGTATTTGAATTTTGTACCATGTATCTCGAGACTCAAGATGGGTAAAGTATACCTATTTTGGGGGCATCACATGCAAGGAGCCAAATTCTTTTCAAAGATTGATCTTCGTTTCGGATATCATCAGTTGAAGATTAAAACTGATGACATTCCAAAGACTGCTTTCAAAACTCGGTACGTGCATTATGAATTCCTAGTCATGTCTTTTGGATTGACTCATGCTCCTGCTGCTTTCATGGATATGATGAACCGAGTAGAAGATCATATGCGGGTACGAGTGCAATATTGTCAACGCAAAGACCCATTTTGTATTACTTGGAAAGGATGGAAATAGAGTTAAAGACTCCAGGGACCCATGTGATGATGGCGAATATACGAGTGGAACCGACTTTAATCGATAAAGTTAAAGCTGCTCAAACTACAGACCTGAAGCTGATGCGTATGAAGAAAAAAGTGCAAGAAGGTGTTATTCCGGAAGTAAGAATCGATGAAGAATGAATACTTTGAGTCAACTCCAAAATTTGTGTTCCTAATGATTCTGACTTGAAGTATAAAATCATGATGGAGGCGCACAACACACCGTTTTAAATCCATCTCAGAGTACCAAAATGTATCGTGATCTTCGACATACATTTTGGTGGAGCAATATGAAGAGAGAGATAGCGGGGTTTATCTCAAGGTGTCTAACTTGTCAATGAGTCAAGGCGGAGCATCAAGTGCTAAAAGGTCCATTGCAACCACTTGAAATTCCAGAATGGAAGTGGGAGCACATTACCATGAATTTTGTTACTGGTCTTCCCAAGGTTTCTCAAGGTATAGAAGCGATTTGGGTCATTGTTGATAGATTGACCAAGTCTGCTCATTTCTTACCGATACGAGAAACTTTTACACTTGAACGTCTTGCTAGTATGTACATAAACGAGATCATAAGATTGCATGGTATGTCAGTATCCATAGTTTCTGATCGAGACCCAAGATTCACTTCAAGATTTTGGGTTAGTTTGCAAAAAGCTATGGGCACGGATTTACGATTTAGTTCGGCATATCATCCTCAAACGGATGGGCAGTTAGAAAGGACTATTCAAACTCTTGAATATTTATTAAGACTCTATGTCTTTGACTTCAAGGGAAGTTGGGAGAAGTTCTTACCATTATGGAGTTTTCCTACAACAACAGTTATCAAGCAAGTATTGGCATGACTCCATTTGAGGCGTTGTATGGAAGAAAGTGTCGTTCTCCAAAGATCTTTGGGATGAGGTGGGTGAAGCAACGTTGTTGGGACCGAATTTGAAATGCGTATGACTACGGAAAAGATTCAAACGATCCGACAACGTATAAAAACCTCACAAGATCGACAAAAAGTTATGCTGATCTTCATCGAAAGGACGTGGAATTGAATATTGGAGATCATGTGTTGTTACGTGTTGCTCCATGGAAAGGAGTTACAAAATTTAGAAAAAGAGGAAAGCTCAATCCTCGATTCATTGGCCCATGTTTAATCCTCGGTCGAGTAGGAACTTTGGCCTATAGACTCGCCTTACCGCCAAGTATGTCTCGTGTTCATAACGTTTTTCACATATCTATGTTACGTAAACATGCGAAAGACCCGAACCACGTTATTGAATTAGAACCAGACGAGATAGAGAAAAATTTAACATATGAAGAGGTACCTGTTAAAATCTTGGATAAGAAGGATCATATTCTACGCTCTAAAGTTATATCTCAAGTTAAAGTTTTGTGGAGAAACCATGATGTTGAGGAAATGACCTGCGAGTTAGAATCTGATATGAAATCAAGGTATCCTCACCTCTTCGACATACCAGGTACACACCCTAATTTCGAGGACGAAATTTCATAAGAAGGGGAGGTTGTAAGACCCCAACATTTATGAATAAAGAATAATTTTCTCGAAATATATTTTTGAATATTATGGTGTGGATTTGATATAATATTTTAGTTGTGGGTAATATTTACAAATTTTACAATGTAAGCAAGTGGTTATATAATATTTGATTGGTCGGGGAATATTCGTTTTAACAGGGAATATTCGCATGCGACTTAAGACAATCATTGGTGGACCCCATAACGGAAGTATTATTATGTCGTAGTTAAAAAAACGACATAATTATCTTTTTAAAAATAACTACGGAAGTTTTACCGTTAAACCGTTAAACTACACGTAGTAAAAATCTGATGTCTGCGTGGTTGCATAGTAGCACACGGTATTGATTATTGATGCTTACGTGAGAAGTCACTCAGTTATACTCAATTATTGCTACAGTAATTGCTGCATCATATCTTTCATATTATTGATTCGATTATTGTCACAGTATCATTTGTAGAATATGATATATTATTAAATCAATAATTGAGATGACAAAGTTACTCATATTATTAAATTCCAATATTTACAATGTCTAGAAGTTCTGTCAAGGAGAGGTTTGGTCATCTAATTGTGCGCCAATAAGGAGAAATCCTTATCGGAAAGCCCCCTCTTTCCTGGGAATAACCTAGTTGTTAAATATTGTGAGTTATAATATTAATGATAAATAAGTTCGTGTTGATTAAAGATGAAATTAATAGTTCCATTGTGTTGGAATTATTAGTGTTAATGAAAATCTCTATTTATTTCGATATTAATTGATGTTTGGAAGTTTTACTGACCAGTCGGGTAATTAATCGGATAAATGAGCAATTAATTGCTATTAATTCACATGATTATAACTATTTGTTCACATGTGTGTACTATTGATTCACATTCTTGTACTATTAGGGGAGTTGGTGCAAGATTGATAATACTTGCATGACTAAGTTAAAAATGGAGGTATAGATGGAGGTACTTATAATTGTAATTCGTATTTTCACATGATTATAACTATTGATTCACATGATTGAACTATTGATTCACATTATTTACTATTAGGGGAGGTGGTGCAAGTTTGATAATACTTGCAGGACTAAATTAAAAATGAAAGAAACGTGCAATTATCGAAAGTATATTTTCCTATAAATAGAAGCTCATTCTTCCTTCATTTCTCACCAATTCACGAAAGCTTTAGAGCAATTATTATAGAGAGATATTATAGAGAGAAAGAAGAAGAGAAGTCTGCTACCTCTCTACTCCAGTATCCAGTTTCTTTCTAAGGTAGGGGGTATTATTTATTTCGTATTCATGAAGAGAGCTTCTGTTATTCCATTCTTTATTATTATGTTGGAATAACCTGTTTATGCGAAGCACCGCATACATGGTGAAATTATTCTCATTATTCCATTCTTTATTATTACATTGGAATATCACCGTGCATGCGGGATTACACTACACCTGATTTCATTCTTTATTATTTTGTTAGAATAACCTGTCTGTGCGGTCAATCGCATGCATGGTGAATTCTTTGTTATTCCATTCTTTATTATTACATTTGGAATATCTTGTGCAATGCGGATTACGCTTTAGACACAGTTGCATTCTTTATTATTACATTGGAATAACTTTGCTCTGTCTTGGCTTATCGCATGCATGGTGAATTCTTCTGTTATTTCATTCCTTATTATTTTGTTGAAATATCCTGTCTGTGCGGATTACGCATGACCTGGTTCCATTCTTTATTATTCTGTTGGAATAACCTATCTATGTGGATTATGACATGCATGGTGAATGATCCTTCGTATTCATTCCTTATTAAATTGTGGAAATGATCTGTCTACGTGGATTATCGCATGGCAGGTGAAAATCCATTTGCAGTTTCATATATTCTATGATGCTCATTTGGTTAAAGTTTTGGCTTCTATACTCCATGAAATTAGTAGAATATCCTGGATATTTACGCTTCATCCGGTATCTTTTCATGGAAATATTCTTCTGAGCATTTTTGAATTTTACTCCACAAAGCAGTATCATGTTGACAATTTGGACGTAATTGATTTCAAGATAAATTAACTTATAAATCTTTAAAATTTATTCTTGAACTTGTTTTTATTGAATTATTATGTTATTGTCATCATCCTCATGCTTATATTGTGATGAAAGTCATCTTTGGCTTACGTGGATAGATGGACTTGGTATGATTATGACCAAGGATTATTCGGTATAATCATGACCTGTAATGTTATAAATGATGTGGTAAAAGTCCTCGATGAGCACATAGTGCATTGATGGGCGATTTTTGGTATGATTATGACCAGGATTATTCGGTATAGTCATGACTATTGATGATTTAATGAATATCCTTGGCCGTGTAGTGCGGGATGACTCGATGATGTGGTTTATTTATTAAGCTAAGTCTCAGCGATAAAAATTGATGAAAACATTTTAAATCATAGAAGATAGTAGATATCATGCTCTATTTGACTCTTCTAATGGATTGCTTATTCCGCTGCAGTTAAACTTGATGTCTATTGTATTTTATCAGTTTAACATTGTTGAAGACTAATGATAATTTATTCTGTATTATCTTAGTCATAATATTTCTTATTGGGCTAGTTGAGCTCACCCTTTCTTTCACTGTTCTTTTCAGAAAATGAGAATGTAGCCGGGACTAGTCGGGAAATGGAGTGACGGTCCAGATGATAGCATTAGTAGTCCGCACTATTCTGTTAAATAGTGTGACAATAAATGTAATGAGGACTCCATTGAGTGTGGATATTGTCTAGATGACAATATTCTTATTAAAACTCTTAGATTATGTTTTGTCGTATTTTACACGATTGTTGTATAATTAAGTTGTATTTGAATTTTGTATCATGTATTTGGTGACTCAAGATGGGTGATGTATACCTATTTTGGGGGCGTCACAGCTAGGCCCAGTGGCTCGGCCCAATATGTCTAAAATATTATGGCCCAACAAAAAGAAATTCATTTTCATGGTAAAGGTGGTCTTTAATTTGCTCCAAGCAAACACTACTAGAAAATTGATTTATAACAACGACATATACCGACGGTCGTGACAGAAGCGTAATTGTAGGTAATTCATTGTAGCGACGGTGTATAGTACCAAGGGTCCCTTTTGGACTGTAGGTATAAATAAGGTCATGTTGTATTTGGCCTCGTTTTTTCCCTAAACTTTTTGGCGCACATAGTCCCACCCTTTCATTTTTTTTTCGAAATCCCAAAATCAAAACACTCCAAATTAGTTCTCACTATAACTGCAAACGAACCAAATTGAACTGAATTTTGTCGAACTCGAACCGAACTTGAACATGTTCGAGTAACTTGATCGAACCAACAACTATGTACGAGTTCGGATCGTTTGGTGTTCGAAAACATAATCGAGTTCACGAACAAGTTGAACATAACGTTGTTCGCGAACACAAACTATGTTCATGAACACCAAAATTGTTCACCAACACAAACTTGTTCACAAACCCAAACATAGAACTCTTAAGCAAAAAAAAGTTAAATAAATACCAAAAAAAAAATTCTCTAAGAGTCTAAGTATTCAATCAAAAATTAAACCAAAAATTGTAATCATCATTCTTTCAGAAAGACCAAAACCAAGTACTTAAAAATTCTTGATTTACAAATATCAACAATCAGATATTAATATCGAAGCATTTCAACTCTTCAAGGTCTAACACAATTTAATATTAGTAATGTATTTCTTTTGTTGTCATTTTTAATTAATATTCAGTTTTTTTTAACAATTTTTAAATTTAATATCTAGTTTTTATTTCTGATCTTCAAATTTATGTATAGTTTTTTAAAGTTTCAAAATTATTCAGTGAATAATTTAATGATTATTAATATATTACTTAAGTCTCAATACGTACATTGAAGACTTAATTTCTCTATCTCGATTTGATAATTTTAATAACTCATGTACATGTAAACAACTATATTGTATCATTATTTAATTAATGTCAAATTGTCATTGCATGATGATTAATGACTTTATTTATGTGCTTTATGACAAGGGTTATAATTTATTAAATTATTAGGGATGTAAATTATAATAATCCAACAATCATTGTTCAAAATTTATGAAAATATTAAAATTATTTTAATTAAATTAGGATTTAGAGGTGAAGAAGTACACATTATTATTTATTAATTATTTAATAAAAAAAAATTCCTTAAAATAATAAATTATAAAAAAAATAAAAAGATGTTTAGGTAATAAAAAAATAACTACAAATTTAACAATTATTAATAAGACAAACTTTAGAATTTAATATGAAATAACTAATTATTTGTATTTAGAATTTTAGAAACAATTTAAACATGTAATTAAGAAATTAAACTACTCGAACCGATCTCGAACTTATCGAACCGAACTCGAACTTATCGAACCGAACCAAACTCGAACTGTTCGCGAATAAAGACGAACTGAACCACATAGTTCGCGAACATGTTCAATCGAGCAATCGAATGGAACACCATGTGCAAACTCGACTCAACTAGACAAGCAAGTCGAACTCAAACCAAACCGAACCGGTTCGCGAACAGTTCGGTTCGTTTGCAGCCCTAGTTCGCTCACTCTTGTGTCTCGCTCTACCAAATCTCAAATTTCTTCTTCTCACTCTCTCACCAAGCCCTAAAATCTATCACTTGCCCTTACAAGAAAAATGTAAGACCCCATCTTTTTATAAATAAAATTAAATTTCCTCTACTCATTATTCTGAATTAATAAGGTATTAATTTGATATAATATTTTGGTTATGAGTGAAATGTACAAAATTTTCAAAATAAGCAAGTGGTTATAAATATTCTTTGTTGTCGGGGAATATTCGTTTGGTCGTGGAATATTATTGTTGTCGGGAATATTCATACGACGACGAAGCCATTTGTGGGCTCCATAACGGAAAACGGTCAGATGAAGAAAACGACAATTATGAGTTTTTATAAATAACGACGTAATTATTACCGTTAACACTGTTGGAATACTTGGTGGTTAAAATACGATGTCTGGCGTGGTTACGCATAAAGAAGACACCAGTATGTACGGTATTTTGAATTATTGATTCTTAAGTAAGAAGGCACTACTTAATAATTATTACAGTAATTACTGTTCAATATTTTATTTTATTGGTTCAATAATTGCTGCGTTGATATTTTATATTATTGTTGTTTCAATAATTATCATGGCACAGTATTTCCCATTATCAGATCAATAATTCATATTATTTGAATAATATTATTAGATAGCATTGTTGGCAATGTCTAAAAAATTCTGTCAAGGAGAGGTTTGGTCACCTAATCATGCTTGCAAGAAGAGAAAAATCCTTATCGGAAAGCCCTCTTTCACGGGAACTACTGGTTTGTCATTATTGTGATTCTGTAATATTATTTGTGAATAATTAATTATTGATTTATATGATAAGGAAATATTTATTTTATGTGGATATAATTGATGGATATATTATTTTGATGGATATAATTGGCGTTCTAGCATTTTCTTATAAATAGGTGCTTAGGTTAGAATTAAAAATCACACTAGAAACATAAGTTTTCTCTCTCTATATTATCGAGTGTATTTTTGTGAGTATTTAGATACTCTGAGAGTTATTATCCAGTACAAGTTTTCTTTGGCTTTACATCCGATATTCCGATCAGAAGTACTGTTATTTTGAGGTAAGGGATGTTATTTTCTTCGTAAATGATATTATTTTCTTCAATATCATTATGTCGAAATATTGATATGAATTTTATTGTGGAATTTCTATATTTTTGTGTTAGGGTTACTATTCACGTATACGGTATTATTCACGTATACGACACTATTCACAAATACGGCACTATTCACCGAAAAATGAAATTTTCTCCTTTTTGTCCAAGATGTCTATTATGGTTACTATCTTTGATTGTATCCATATTTTGATCTTTATTTTTGAATTCTGATTCACAATTAGTTATTATGGAGTATTATTGAACTTAGATAAACTGTAATACGAATCCCTAATATTTGTTCTTTTGTCTCACTGGATTCATTTTTTTTAGATATTTTTTATCATCCTCAGTCCTAAATGATTATATTACTGAATATCTTTGGCCTGTAGTGCAAAGATGAATGATTAACTGATGAATATCTTTGGCCCGTAACGCAAAGATGAACAGGTGTTGAGATGAACATGACCAACTGGTGATACAAATGAATATCTTTGGCCTATAATACAAAGATGAATATTTGATTCAAGATGTATATTGATTGTTGTTACAGGGATAAAATATTGATGATGGACTTTTAAATATTAGAAGATAAGAGAACTTATTCTCTACTTGACTCTTCTAATGGATTGTTGTTTCCGTTGCAGTTGTTGATCTAAAACTTGTTGTCTATTATATTCTATCAGATTTTTCCCTGTTGAGGACTAATGATAATTTGTTGTATATTATCTTAGTCATAATATTCTTTACTAGGCTAGTTGAGCTCACCCTTTTCCTTTTTGTTCCATTTTTCTTCTTAGGAAGCGAGAATATAGCGGGGAGTAGTCGGGGTATGGAGTGATGTTCCATGGCAGTTGTTATATTATTCCTCATTATTTATAAAATAATGTATCAATAATTATAATGAGGACTTTATTTTAGTGTGGATATTGTCTAGAGGACAATATTTGTATTTAAACTCACAGGATTTGTGTTATCGTATTTTGCACGACAATTGTAATAATGATGTTGTAGTTGTTTCCGTACCATGTATTTGGCGACTCCGAATGGGTGATGTATACTTATTTTGGGGGTGTCACAGTTGGTATCAGAGCTTAGGGATATGGTCTCTGGCGGAGATCGGGGAATAGAACTAGGAGGGGAGAGATGAGTAAATCCTTCGTTAGTGTGTCCTACCTAAGCTTATTTGTTGGTGGGTCATAATATAGGGATATTATGTGATATGTTAATTTATTTAATTAACCCTTATTTTATGGTAGTATTTAAGAATGACAGCTGAGAACATTAACAATGGAGTGTATGAGACCGTGGAGACACCTATAACCACAAACCAGGAGAACGTGCAACAAGAAGGCAATATTCCTCCTATAAACAACACCACTGATCAAACGATGAATGATGGGATGTTTAGAAGCTTTTTTCAGTTCATGCAAAATCAGACGAGGGAGACTCGTGTACAAAATACGGGTGGAAATGATAGCAACACGCGGTTTGTAGGGAAAGCCGGATCCAATCAAGGCGGAAACGCGGTCAAACAAATTAACAAGATATTTGATATCTTGGGATGCATGCAGGAATAGAAGGTTCCATTCGCCACCTTTATGTTCCGTGGAGAGCGATTCTTCGGTAGAAATACGTGAAGCGTACCAACCACCACTTTCGGTATGTCTTGGGAAACGTTTCAGAAACAATTCAATGAAAAGTACTTTCCTGAAAGTATTCTAGGTATATAAAAGAGGTAAAGTTTATTAAAGCTGGAGCAGAACAATATGACGGTGTCCCAGTACGAGGCGAAGTTCGCGGAGTTATCCAGGTTTGTACCTCATTTGGTAGAAAATGAGGAACGTATGACGAGAATATTTCTGAGAGGTCTGAAACCCAAAATTCGCCAATACCTTATCTCTCATAAATTTTCTCTATATTCAGATGTTGTCAACAGGGCTTAATTATTAGAGCGAGATAATGAGTATGTTCAACAGAGGGACCACAACCAGGGTTAAACCGGTGGCAGCAGCCATCGGAGCAATGATAACCAGCGGGGAAGAAAGAATACGGACAAAAATGGTAACTACTCGGGTGGTAATCGTGGCCATGATAATAAAAGAAGCGAGTCAGGAGGAGATTTCAAGAAGAGAAGGTACAACGATGATAACGTGAAGACGTCAGCATCAACTGTTTCTAGGGGAGGAGAACGACCACCGGTCGTATGTTATAAATGCGGGAAAGAGGGACATATCAGCCCAAACTGCACACAATAATCCAAGGTATGTTACAACTGTGGAAAGGAATGTCATATAGATCGAGATTATTTTGTAGCGAAACCAAGTACAGCGGGGATGGTGACTCCAAAGGCTGTCCCAGATAAGTCAAAATTAGCGGTTCCTGAAAGGGCGTTTGTCGTGACTGGCCAAAACATGAGGAACCCGAACAAGGTGATCACGGGTAAGCTAATCATAAACTCTTGTGAAGTTTATACCTTACTAGATACCGGTTCTACCCATTCTTTTATTTCTCTTGCTTGTGCTCAATGCTTGAACTTGACTCTGGAGAAATTAGACTTTGACTTATCTATTGAAACTCCGTTAGGAGAAACTTTCATTACATCCATGGTTTACAAATCTTGCTTGATCCAAGTTGGCACCATAACATTACCTGTTGATCTTATCTCTTTAAAGATACATGCATTTAATGTGATTTTAGGGATTGATTGGTTAACCACTCATCATGCCAAAATTGATTGTTTTCGTAAGGTTATTAGTTTTCATAATCCTAACCAACCTGTTATGCAAATTCAAGCAACTAAACCACTAAAATCAGTTACTGTCATATCAAGCCATAAAGTTATTCGTTGATTGAAAAATGAATGTCAAGCTTTATTAGCCCATGTTATGGATTTGAACAAAGATACATCAGGTTTAAATAATATTTCTGTTGTTAATGAATTTTTTAACGTATTTCCTGAAGAATTTCCCGGTCTACCCCCAGAATGTGAAGTTGAATTCTTTATTGACCTTGAACCGGGTACAAAACCCATTTTTAAAACCCCATATCAAATGGCTCCTATTGAACGTCAGGAGTTAAATGTGACGCCCCCAAAATAGGTATACATCACCCATCTTGAGTCGCCAAATACATGGTACAGAATACAAATACAAACTTAATTATACAAAAATCGTGTAATATACGACAAAACATATGCTATGAGTTTTAATACAAATATTGTCATCTAGACAATATCCACACTCAATGGAGTCCTCATTACATTTATTATCACACTATTTAACAGAATAGTGAGGACTACTATTGTTATCATCCGGACCGAGTCACTCCGCTTCCCCAGACTACGTCCCAAATTTATATTCTCATTTCACGAAGAGAATAGTGAAAGAAAGGGTGAGCTCAACTAGCCCGATGAAATATTATGACTAAGATAATGCGAATAAATTATCCTTAGCCTTCAACAATGTTAAACGATAAAATACAATAGACATCAAGTTTAACTGCGGTGAATAATGAATCCATTAGAAGAGTCAAGTAGAGCATAATATCTACTATCTTACATGATTTAAAATATTTTCATCAATTTTTATCGTTGAGACTCGACAATAAATAAACCACATCATCGAATCATCCACACTTTTCTACGGGCCAAGGATATTCATTAAATCATCAATGGTGATGACTATACCAAATAATCCACAGTCATAATCATACCAAAAGCTGTCCATCAATGCCTTTCTTAGGCCGATGAGGACTTTTACCACATCATTACGTTACATTACGGTCATGATTATACCGAATAATCTCTAGTCATAATCATACCAAGTCCATCTATGCACGTAAGCCAAAGATGACTTTAATCACAATATAAGCATGAGGATGATGACAATGATATAAGCAATAATCAAACGAAATCAAATCAAATGAAATCAAGGATAAATATTAAAGACTTTAAATTTATCCAAATATTATCAATCACTTAATAAACTCATAATCTAATATTATTAATATTATAATAATATTTTAATCACTTCTTAAACTTATAAACAATTTATTTCAATTATTTACACTTTACCAAATAATGCATTTTAATCATTTAAAAATGTCATACTCATAAGATTTCATCACCAATGATCAAATCTCTCATCAAAAATCTGCATATACCCTATATAGGATTCCCAAGCCATAAAATCCTATTTTCCAATTTTGTTACTTCACATAACATATTTAATTCATTTACTCATAACTAGTTCATTTTCATGAAAATACCAAATCAGTCCCAAAAATATTTCTTTTTCTGGGATTTAGCAGAATATAGTCCCATATTGAACATATATTTTTCTCAGAATTTTTAAAATTCATTTACTATTTTTTATATGGCCAAAACTGCCGAATATTTAGACATTTATCATAAATTGTACTTTTGTCCAAAACTTCTAAAATTTACAGGGTATACTCCTGTTATATACATGTACTCTCAATAAAAATTTCATCAATTTTGGAGTTAACCACAAGGAGTTATAAGGTTTTACTTTTAAAATAGTCTTTTTCCATAAAATCCAAAACTCTTAATCTATACATCCAAAAATCTCCATCTTTGGACACAATATAGAAAACTCATCAAATTAGCATTTCAATTTTTTTCCAGAATTTTTGAGGGTCAAAAAAATTATGAAAGCCCCTGGCAGAAACCCCTTTTGAATGAAAATACTATTCATATGAATACAAAGGATCATTCACCATGCATACGGTAATCCACATAGACAGGTTATTCGAACAGAATAATAAAGAATGGAATAACAGAAGAATTCACCATGCATGCGATAGACCACACAGACATGTTATTCTCAATAGAATAATAAAAAATGGGACCGGGTCATGCGTAAACCACACAGACAGGATATTCCAATAGAATAATAAAGAATGGAACCAGGTCATGCGTAAACCGCACAGACGGGATATTCCAACAGAAAAATAAAGAATAGAATAACAATTGAATTCACCAGGCATGTGATAGACCGCACAGACAGGTTATTCCAACAGAATAATAAAGAATGCAACTAGGTCATGTGTAATACGCACAGACAGGATATTCCAACAGAATAATAAAAAATGGAACCAGGTCATGCATAATCCACATAGACAGGATGTTCCAACAAAATAATAAAGAATGGAATAACAACAGAATTCAACAGGCATGCGATGAGATAGCACACAGACGGTTATTCCAATGAAATAATAAAGAATGGAATAACGAAAGAATTTTACCATGTGTATGCGGTACTTGGCATGTAGGCGAGTTATTCAACATAATAATAAAGAATGGAATAACAACTCTTACGAGTATTGAAAGAAAATAATTCTCTTCATGAATACGAAAGAATAATACCCTTACCTTAGAAAAAAGCTGGATCTTTGGAGTAGAGAGCGTGAGACTTCTCTTCTTCTTTCTCTCTATATTTCTCTCTATAATAATTGCTCTCTAGCTTTAGTGAATTGGTGAGAAATGAAGGAAGAATGAGCTTCTATTTATAGGAAAATATAGTTTCGATAATTGCACGTTTTGGGGCTTGAAATATTACAAGATCAATACCTTCACTTTTCTTTCATTTTAATTTAGTCCTGCAAGTATTATCAAACTTGCACCACCTCCCCTAATAGTAAATAATGTGAATCAATAGTTCAATCATGTGAATCAATAGTTCAATCATGTGAATCAATAGTTATAATCATGTGAAAATACGAATTATAGTATAGTACCTCCATCTATACCTCCATTTTTAACTTAGTCATGCAAGTATTATCAATCTTGCACCAACTCCCCTAATAGTACAAGAATGTGATTCAATAGTACACACATGTGAATAAATAGTTATATAAGAATGTGAATTAGTAGCAATTAATTGCTCATTTATCCGATTAATTACCCGGTTGGTCAATATAACATCCAGACATCAATTACTATCGAAATAAATATTGATTTCCAATAACACTAATAATCCCAACACAATGGAAATATTTTTCTCAACAATTTCATTTTTGAAAGTTTGAAGTTTGACTTTTTCTGAAAAAGTCAACCCAGACAAATTTTATGTTTATAGTCTATTTTTACTAATTTCATCGTTCCGGACTCAAATATCTCGTCCGCATCTCCAAATTCAACTCCGAACTCAAATTTAATTTTTAATAACATTTATTCATTATTATTATAATTCGCAATATTTAACAACTAGGTCGTTCCCAGGAAACAGGGGGTTTTCCGATAAGGATTTCTCCTTATTGGCGCGCAATTAGGTGACCAAACCTCTCCTTGATAGAACTTCTAGACATTGTCAATATTACAAATAATAATATGAATAACTTTGTCGTCTCTATTATTGATGTAATAATATTACATATTATACAGATGATACTGTGACAATCGAATCAATAACATGAGAAATATGATGCAGCAATTACTGTAGCAATAATTGATTATAACTGAGTGACTTCTTACGTAAGCATCAATAATCAATACCGTGTGCTACTATGCAACCACCATGCAGTATCATTTGTACTTTTTTTACTACTAGGGTAGTTCAACAGCTTTTTAACGGTAACACTTTCGCCGTTATTTTTATAAAAAGATAATTCTGTCGTTTTCTTTCTACGACAATACTTCCGTTGTGGGGTCCACCAATGATTGTGCCGTCGTACGAATATTCCCTGTTAAAATGAATATTCCCCGACTAATTGAATATTATATAACCACTTTCTTACTTTGCAAAATTTGTAAATATTACCCACAACTATAACATTATATCAAATCCACACCATAATATTCAAAAAAAATATTTCGAGAAATTTAAATCTTTATTCATAAAATTTGGGGTCTCACATTAAAGGTCCAACTACAGGTGTTATTAGACATAAGTTTCATTCGTCCTAGTACATCTTCTTGGGGTGCTCCTATTTTATTCGTAAAGAAGAAAGACGAGAGTATGCGACTTTTTATTGACTACCAAGAATTGAACCATGACACCATCAAGAATAGGTATCCACTACCTCGCATTGATGACCTGTTTGACCAGTTGCAAGGAGCATAATTATTTTTAAAGATCGATATTCATTCTGGATATCATCAGGTGAAGATTAAAACTGAGGATATTCCGAAGACTGCCTTCAAAACTCGGTACGGGCATTATGAATTCTTAGTCATGTCTTTTGGATTGACTAAAGCTCTTGCTACTTTCATGGATATGATGAATCGAGTATTCAAGGAATATTTGGATCAGTTCATGGTTATCTTTAATGATGACATCCTCATCTATTCCAAAAGCCATGAAGATCGTGAGCACCATTTGAAGCTGATACATGAAAGGCTTCGTGAAAATAAGTTATATGCCAAGCTGAAGAAATGCAAGTTCTGGCTAGAGGAAGTAGCATTCCTTGGGCACGTGGTGTCAAAACATGGAGTATCTGTTGACCCGGCAAATATTAAAGCAATACAAAATGGGGAACAACCTAAGTCGGTGACCGAAGTACGTAGCTTTCTGGGCTTAGCTGGTTATTATCGGAGATTCGTGGAAGGACTCGGAAAGATACAAAATTCGTATGGAGCGAGGAATATGAGAAGAGTTTCCAAGAGCTCAAGAGGAGACTCATTTTGGCACCTGTTCTGTCAATACCATCTAGTTTGGATGGATTTGTTATCTACAGCGATGCTTCAGGCAAAGGTTTAGGATGTGTTCTCATTTAACATGGGAAAGTCATAAACTTATGCCTTACGACAACTCAAAAGAATATGAGAGGAATTATCCTACTCATGATCCGGAGTTAGCGTGATCGTTCAAGCGTTGAAAATCTGGAGACACTACCTGTATGGGGAGAAAGTGGAGATATATACGGATCATAAAAGCCTCAAATATTTCTTCACCCAAAAGGAACTCAACATGCGGCAACGATGTTGGCTTGAGCTGTTGAAAGATTATGACCATACTATTCAATACCATCCTGGAAAAGCGAACGTAGTAGCTGACGCATTGAGTAGAAGATCATATGCGGGTACGAGTTCAATATTGTCAACGTAAAGGCCCATTTTGTATGACTTACAAAGGATGGAGATAGAGTTAAAGACTCCAAGGACCCACGTGATGATGGCGAATATACGAGTAGAACCTACTTTAATCGATAAAGTTAAAGTCGCTTTCGAGCTACTACACAGAAATTGATGCATATGAAGAAGAAAGTATAAGAATGTGTTATCCCAGAAGTAAGAATCGATGAAGAAGGAATACTTCGAGTCAACTCCAGACTTTGTGTTCCTAATGACTCTGATTTGAAATACAAGATCATGATGGAGGCACACAATACATCATTTGCAATTCACCCTGAAAGTACTAAAATGTATCGTGATCTTTGACATACATTTTGGTGGAGCAATATGAAAAGAGAGATCGCTAAGTTTATCTCGATGTGTTTAACTTGTCAATGTGTAAAGGCGGAGCATCAAGTGCCAAAGGGTCCATTGCAACCACTTGAGATTCTGAAATGGAAGTGGGAACATATTACCATGGATTTCGTTACGGATCTTCCCAAGGTTTCTCAAGGCATAAATGCGATTTGGGTTATTGTTGATAGATTAACCAAGTCTTCTCATTTCTTGTCGATACGGGAGACTTATTCCCTTAAACGTCTTGCTCGTATGTACGCGAATGAGATTATGAGATTGCATGGCATGCCAATATCCATAGTTTCGGATCGTGACCCATGATTTACTTCACAATTTTGGATTAGCTTGCAGAAAGCTATGGGCACGGATTTACGATTCAGTTCAGCATACCATCCTCAAACAGACGGACAATCAGAGAGGACTATTTAAACTCTTGAAGATCTATTAAGACTCTGTGTCCTAGATTTCAAAGGGAGTTGGGATAAGTATTTACCATTGGTGGAATTCTCCTACAACAACAGTTATCAGACAAGTATAGGTATGGCTCCATTTAAAGCCTTGTATGGACGAAAGTGTCGCTCTCCAGTATGTTGGGAT
Organism: Panax ginseng; assembly: GCA_020205605.1. Lineage (NCBI taxonomy): Eukaryota > Viridiplantae > Streptophyta > Magnoliopsida > Apiales > Araliaceae > Panax > Panax ginseng. Next base: position 101,538,575 of record CM035144.1, on the reverse strand, counting down.
GAGGTGGGTGAAGCAGCATTGTTGGGACCAGAGTTGGTACTTATGACTACAGAAAAGATCCAAATGATTTGACAACGTATACAAACGGCACATGATCGACAAAAGAGTTATGCGGATCTTCGAAAGGACGTGGAATTTGGTATTGGGGATCATATATTGTTACGTGTTGCTCCATGGAAGGGAGTTACAAGATTCGGGAAGAGAGGAAAGCTCAATCCGCGATTTATTGGTCCATTTCAGATTCTTGACCGAGTAGGAAATGTGGCTTATAGACTCGCGTTACCTCCAAGCATGTCTCGTGTTCATAATGTTTTTCACATATCTATGCTTCGTAAATATGTAAAAGACCTAAACCATATTATTGAGTTAGAACCAGACGAGATAGCCGAAGATTTAACGTACAAGGAGGTACTTGTTAAGATCTTGGATAGGAAAGAGCATGTTCTACGCACGAGGGTTATACCACAAGTCAAGATTTTGTGAAGAAACCATGCTATTGAGGAAATGACATGGGAGTTGGAATCAGAAATGAAAACGAGGTATCCTCACCTTTTCGAAACACCAGGTACGTAAGTCAATTTCGAAGATGAAATTGTATAAGGAGGGGAGGTTGTAAGACCCCATCTTTTTATAAATAAAATTGAATTTCCTCTATTCATTATTCTAAATTAAAAAGGTGTTAATTTGATATAATGCTTTGGTTATGGGTGAAATGTGCAAAATTTTCAAAATAAGCAAGTGGTTATAAAATATTCTTTGTTATCGGGGAATATTCATTTGGTCGTGAAATATTCTTGTTGTCGGAGAATATTCGTACGACGGCGCAGCCATTTGTGGGCCCCATAACGAAAAATGGTCAGATGAAGAAAATGACAAGTATGAGTTTTTATAAATAACGGCGTAATTGTTACCATTAACACTGTTGAAATACCTGGTGGTTAAAATACAGTAATACACGTGGTTGCACAGTAGCACACGATATTGCACAGTATTTTTGAATTATTGATTCTTACGTAAGAAGGAACAACTCTATAATTATTACAGTAATTACTGTTTAATATTTTATTTTATTAGTTCAATAATTGCTACGTTGATATTTTATATTATTGTTGTTTCAATAATTGTCACGGCACAGTATTTCCCATTATTAGATCAATAATTCATATTATTTGAATAATATTATTAGATAGCATTGTTGGCAATGTCTAGAAAGTTCTGTCAAGGAGAGGTTTGGTCACCTAATTACGCGCCAGTAAGGAGAAATCCTTATCGAAAAGCCCCCTCTTTCTTGGGAACGGCCTGGTTGTCATTATTGTGATTCTATAATATTATTTGTGAATAATTAATTATTGATTTATATGATAAGGAAATATTTATTTTATGTGGATATAATTGATGGATATATTTTTTTGTGGTTATAAATGAAGGAATTAAAGTTGAGGTATTTTATCAATATTTTGTCGGAATAGAGGTATTAAAAATCATCCGTTTGTGGATTTCGGACATTTTCTGTTTGGAATTTGAAAAAACTTTCTTCTGTAAAGTTGTAGAGAATTCAATTTCCTATGGAATGGATATAAAATTCATATTTTTTTGATAAAAACGCTATTTATTATGAATTGTTGAAGTTTCGGAAAACATGTGGGCTGCAAATTTTTTTCAGAAATGACTGGCTTGCTTATTCAACGAAGGTGGAGGAGTGGAAGAAAAAAAAATATTATTATTTTATTAATTTAGTCTCCTTTGATGTTCTAGCATTTTCCTATAAATAGGTGGTTAGGTTAGAGTTGAAAATCACACTAGAAATATAAAGTTTTCTCTCTCTATATTATCGAGCGTATTTTTGTGAGTATTTAGATACTTTGAGTTGCTATTCAGTGCAAGTTTTCTTCGACTTTACATCCGATATTCCGATCAGAAGTACTGTTATTTTGAGGTAAAGGATGTTATTTTCTTCGCAAATGATATTATTTTCTTCAATATAATTATGCCGAAATATTGATATGAATTTTATTGTGTAATATCTACCTTTTTGTGTCGGGATTACTAGTCATATATACGGCACTATTCACAAATACGACACTATTCACCGAAAGTCCAAGATGTCTATTATGATTACTATCTTTGATTGTATCTATGTTTTGATCTTTATTTTTGAATTCTGCTTCACAATTGGTTATTATGGAGTATTATTGAACTTGGATAAAATGTAATACAAATTCCTAATATTTGTTCTTTTGTCTCACTGGATTCGTTTTCTTTAAGATATTTTTCATCATCCTTAGTCCTAAATGATGATATTACTGAATATCTTTGACCTGTGGTGCAAAGATGAATGATTAACTGATGAATATCTTTGGCCCGTAGTGCAAAGATGAACAGGTGTTGAGATGAACATGATCAACTGGTGATACAAATGAATATCTTTGGCCTGTAGTGCAAAGATGAATATTTGATTCAAGATGTATATTGATTGGTGTTACATGAATAAAATATTAATGATGGACTTTTAAATCTTAGAAGATAGTAGAACTCATTCTCTACTTGTGTGACACCCCCAAAATAGGTATACAACACCCATTCTGAGTCGCCAACTACATGGTACAGAAACAACTACAACTTTATTAATACAATTGTCGTACAAAATACGACAACACATGAACTGTGAGTTAAAATACAAATATTGTCATCTAGACAATATCCACACCCAAATAAGTCCTCATTACAATTATTGAAAAAAAATAGTGAGGACTACTAAAACAACTTCTAGAACCATCATTCCATACCCCGACTAGTACTCGCTACATTCTCGCCTCTTGAGAAGAAAAATAGAACAAAAAGGAAAGTGTAAGCTCAACTAGCCCAGTAAAGAATATTATGACTAAGATAATATAGAACAAATTATCGTTAGTCTTCAACAGGGAAAATCTGATAGAATACAATAGACAACAAGTTTCAAATCAATATTCGCAGTGAAAATAACTATTCATTAGAAGAGTTACGTAGAGAATGAAATCTACTTTCTTCTATGAATTTAAAAGTTTATCATCAATATTTTATCCCTGTAACATTAATCAATATACATCTTGAATCAAATATTCATCTTTGCACTACAGGCCAAAGATATTCATCAGTTGGTCAAGTTCATCTCAACACCTGTTCATCTTTGCACTACAACCAAAGATATTCATTAGAAAATCATTAATCTTTGCACTACAGGCCAAAGATATTCAGTTATATCATCATTTAGGACTGAGGATGATGAAAAATATTTTAAAGAAAATGAATCCAGTGAAACAAAAGAACAAATATTACGGATTCGTACTTCGGTTTATCCATGTTCAAAAATACTCCATAATAAACTATTGTGGATCAAAATTCAAGAATGAAGTTCAAAACATGGATACAATCAAAGCTAGTAATTATAATAAACAACTTAGACGAAGAAAAGAAAATTTTAATTTTTTCGCGAATAGTGTCGTATACGTGAATAGTGCCATATACGTGAATAGTAATCCCGACACAAAAAGACAGGAATTTCACAAGAAAAATCTTACCAATATTCCGGCATAATGATATTGAAAGAAATAATATCATTTAAAAAAATAAAATCCCTTACGTCGAAAAGAATAATACTTACTTGGTGAAATATCGAGATATAATTATTTGAAAGGATCTTGCACCATATAAAGAACACTCAAAGTATCAAAATACTCACAAGAATAAATACTCGATAATATAGAGAGAAGATTTTAGTTTCTAGTGTGATTTTCAATTCTAACCTAAGCACCCTATTTATAGGAAAATGCTTACAACACCAAAGTAGAAAATTTAATAATTTATACGCAAACTTGGAAAATCTGGTTTCAGCACATTTACCACATAAGTGGGGCCCACCAACTCACTAAAAACATTTTTCTTAAAAAAAATAATTAAAACTTCAAAAATTAATTATTTCGGAACTTCAGAACTTCAATAATTCATAATAAATAGCCCTTTTATCAGAAAAAATTGAATCGTATGTCCATTCCATAGGAAATTCAATTCACTACAACTTTGTAAGTTTAAGTTTTTCCAAATTCCAAGTAGAAATTGACCAAAATCCACATATGGACGATTTTGCAAGCTATAATCAAATTTTAGTCAAGAAATGGGGTCCACAAACATGAAAAACATGTTTTAAATATTTTTGTAACAAAAAATACTCTTCCTCCTCATATATTCATATATCACACATTCATTGTAAAATATCACCATTATTATATTATTATAATATAATAATATATTTAAATAAATTATTTTATCAGAAAAGATAAAATATCAATTTTCAACAATTGTCACATTAAAAAATTTTCTCCATCTATATCCACATAAAATAAATATTTTTCTTATCATATAAATTAATAATTAATTATTCACAAATAATATTACGAGAATCACAATCTCGACATCAGTAGTTCCGGAAAGAGGGCTTTCCAATAAGGATTTCTCCTTACTGACGCTCAATTAGGTGACCAAACCTCTCCTTAGACAGAATTTTCTAGACATTGTCAATAATGCTATCTAATAATATTATTCAAATAATATGAATTATTGATCTGATAATAGAAAATACTGTGTAGTGACAATTATTGAAACAACAATAATATAAAATATCAATCTAGCAATTATTGAATCAATAAAATAAAATATTGAACAGTATTTACTGTAACAATTATTGAGTAGTGTCATCTTACGTAAGAATCAATAATTGGTGCAATATCGTGTGCTACTATATTTTAACCACCGGGTATTCCAACAATATTAACGGTATACGTCGTTATTTATAAATAACTTATACTTTTTGTTTTCTTCATCCAATCGATTTTCGTTATGGGGCCCACAGAAGGCTGCGCCGTCGTATGAATATTCCCCGACAGTAAGAATATTCTACGACCAAACGAATATTCCCCGACAACAATGAATATTTTATAACCACTTGCTTATTTAAAATATTTGCGCATTTTACCCATAACTAACCACATTAATCAAATCAACCCTTACTATTTCAAAATAATAAATAGAGAAATTCAATTTTATTTATAATAAGTTGGGGTCTTACAACTTGACTCTTCTAATGGATTGTTGTTTTCGCTGCAGTTGTTGATCTAAAACTTGTTGTCAATTATATTGTATCAGATTTTTCCCTGTTGAGGAATAATGATAATTTGTTGTATATTATCTTAGTCATAATATTCTTTACTGGGCTAGCTGAGCTCACCATTTTCCTTTTTGTTCCCATTTTTCTTCTCAAGAAGCGAGAATATAGCGGGGAGTAGTCGGTGTATGGAGTATTGTTCCATGACAGTTGTTATAGTAGTCCTCACTATTTGTAAAATAGTGTATCAATAATTTTAATGAGGGCTTTATTTGAGTGTGGATATTGTCTAGAGGACAATATTTGTATTTAAACTCACAGTATTTGTGTTGTCGTATTTTGCACGACAATTGTAATAATGATGTTGTAATTATTTCTGTACCATGTATTTGGCGACTCAAAATGGGTGATGAATACCTATTTTGGGGGCGTCACAAAAAAGGCCTAACAGCGACCAATACTATCAGCGATCGCACTATCGGTCGCTGATATTAGTAACAGCGACCACTCTCTGCGATCGTTATTTAATCTAGTCGCTATATTTTAACAGCGACCACATGCGGTCGCTGAGCAATCGCTAGTATAAATTTGCCTCCCAAATTTTGGCTGGAAATGTTGGCGCCAAGGTTTTGTGCGACCACTTAATATCTGCGACTACATGCGGTCGCTGATAAGTCCATGTCATTAAAATTTAGCGACTGCATGCGGTCGCTGATCAAACTTAATGTTAACAAATTCAATCATTCGCTCGACACAACAAAGGCAAAGAAAAAACAAGAGGGAGCTCAGACAAAGAGAAGATGGAGAAAGGGGGAGAAGAGAAGAAGGGGAAGAGTGTGAGACCCCAATTTTATGAATAAAGATTTAAATTTCTTGAAATATTTTTTTTAATATTATGGTGTAGATTTGATATAATGTTATAGTTGTGGGTAATATTTATAAATTTTGCAAAGTAAGCAAGTGGTTATATATTATTCGATTGGTCGGGGAATATTCATTTTAACGAGGAATATTAAATGCGATTGTACAATCATTAGTGGACCCCACAATGGAAGTATTGTAAATAGTTAGAAAATGACAAAATTATCTTTTATAAAAATAACGGCAAAAGTGTTACTGTTAAAAGCATTGAACTACCCTATTAGTAAAAGTAAATGATGTCTGGCGTGGTTGCGTAGTAGCACTGCAGTATTGATTATTGATACTTACGTGAGAAGTCACTCAATTATACTCGATTATTGCTACGATGAATTGTTGCATCATATCTCTCATATTATTGATTCAATTATTGTCATAGTATCATCTGCATAATATATATTATTAAATCAATAATTGAGACGGAAAAGTTATTCATATTATTATTTGTAATATTGACAATGTCTAGAAGTTCTGTCAAGGAGAGGTTTGGTCATCTAATTGTGCGCCAATAAGGAAAAATCCTTATCGGAAAGCCCCCTCTTTCCTGGGAACGACCTGGTTGTTAAATATTGTGAGTTATAATATTCATGATGAATAAGTTCGTGTTGATTAAAGATGAATTTGATGGTTCTATTATGTTGGGATTATTAGTGATAGTTCTTTAATATTTATCCTTGTTTTCGTTTGATTAATGCTTATATTATAGTCATCATCTGCATGCTTATATTGTGATGAAAGTCATCTTTGGCTTACGTGCAGAGATGGACTTGGTATGATTATGATCAGGGATTATTCGGTATAATCATGATCGTAATGTAACGAATGATGTGATAAAAGTCCTCATTGGCCTATAGTTCATTGGTGGACAGTTGTTGGCATGACCAGGGATTATTCAGTATAATCATGACCATTGATGATTACATGAATATCCTTGGCCGTAGCCTTGAGGATGATGTGGTTTATTTATTAAGTTGAGTCTCAAATGATAAAGTTGATGAAAATCTTTTAAATCATAGAAGATAGTAGATTTTATGCTCTACTTGACTCTTCTAATGGATTGCTTATTCCACTGCGATTGTTGATCTAAAACTTGTTGTCTATTATATTACATGTCGGTTGTTATCTTTGTTGAAGGCTAAGGATAATTTATTCGCATTATCTTAGTCATAATATTTCTTCTTGGGCTAGTTGAGCTCACCCTTTTCTTTCACTTTGTTCTCTTGAGAAAATGAGAACGTGGCCGGGACTAGTCGGGGAGCGGAGTGACGGTCGAGATAATAGCATTAGTAGTCCTCACTATTCATTAAATAGTGTGACAATAAATGTAATAAGGACTCCATTGAGTGTGGATATTGTCTAGATGACAATATTCTTATTAAAACTCTTAGATTATGTTTTGTCGTATTTTACACGACTGTTGTATAATTAAGTTGTATTTGAATTTTGTACCATGTAAGTGGCGACCCAAGATGGGTGATGTATACCTGTTTTGGGGGCATCACAGTTGGTATCAAAGCTTAGGGATATGATCCCTGGCTGAGATGTGAGACAAGAACTAGGAGAGGAGAGACGAGAAATTCCTTCGATAGTATGACCTACCTAAGTTTATTTGGTATTTAATTGGTTGGTCAGAGTATAGGGATAATATGTGATATGTCAATTAACCCTTATTTTGTAACAGTGTTTGAAAATGGCATCTGAAAATTTTGAGATAAGCAATAGAGCAAAATAATATGACCGTATCGTAATACGAGGCTGAGTTTACGGAGTTATCCCGGTTTGCATCCCATTTGGTCGATAATGAGGAGCGAATAACGTGAATGTTTCTAAGAGGTTTGAAACCCGATATACGTCAATACCTCATTTTCTCATAAACTTTGTTTATATTCAGATGTTGTGAATAGGGCTCAGTTATTAGAGCACGATAATGAGTTAGCATAACCAAAAGGTAACGACCAACAACACGATAATAATCGTACCAGTGGAAACGGCCATCGGAACATTGATGACGATCGTGGGGGAAATTATCATGCCAAGAATGGTAATCGCTTCGGTGGTAATCATGGCCAAGATAATAGAAGTGGAAATTTCAAGAAGAGAAGGTCATTTAGCTCGATTTTGTCGTATAGTGAAGTCAAGTTCAGTTGGGACGGTGGCACCAAAGGCGGATACGGACAAAACAAAGTTGGTGGTTTCAGGAAGAGCATTTTTCGTGACTTCTCAAAAAGCGAGTAACCCGAACGAAGTTAGCATGGGTTAGTTAATTATAATTTTTTGCGAAGTCTATACCTTATTAGATACCGGTTCTACCCATTCTTTTATCTCTCTTGCTTGCGTTCAATGTTTAAATTTGACTCCGGAGAAATTAGACTTTGACTTATCGGTTGAAACTCCGTTAGGAGAAACCTTCATTACATCCACTATTTATAAGTCTTGTTTGATTCAAATCGGTAACAACACGTTACCTGTCGATCTTATTTCTTTGAAAATACTTGCATTTGAAGTGATTTTAGGGATTGATTGGTTAACTACTCGTCATACTAAAATTGATTGTTTTCGTAAGGTTATTAGCTTTCATATTCCTAACCAACCTATTATACGAATTCAAGCAACCAAACCACTAAAGTCAATCACTGTCATATCAAGTCATAAAGCTATTCGTTTATTGAAAAACGGATGTCAAGCTTTCTTAGCCCATATCACAGATTTAAATAAAAATACGTCAGATTTGAATGATATTTCTATTGTTAATAAATTTCCTGACGTATTCTTGAAGACTTCTTAGCCTACCCCTAGAGCGTGAAATCGAATTTTGTATTGACCCCAGTACAAAACCCATTTCTTCAACCCTTAAATATTTCTTCAACCAAAATGAACGAATAATGTGCCAAAGACGTTGGCTCGAGCTGTTGAAGATTACGACTATACCATTCAAAATCATCGTGGAAGAGCGAACGTGGTAGCTGACGCGTTGAGTAGAAGATCGTATGCGTTCTGAGAGTGCGATGTTGTTAACACAAAAACCCATTTCGTATAACTTACAAATGATGAAGATAGAGTTAAAGACTCTAGGGACCCACGTGAAGATAACGAATATATGAGTAGAATCGACTTTAATCGATAATGTTAAAGTCGCTCAAGCTACACACCCAAATTTGATGAATGTGAAGAAGAAGGTACAAGAGGGCGTTATTCTAGAAGCAAGAATCGATGAAGAGAGGAAATCTCAACCCTCGATTTTATTGGCCCATTTGAAATCCTTGATCGAGTAAGAACTGTGGCCTATAGACTCATTTTACTGCCAAGTATGTCGCGTGTTCATAACATTTTTCACGTATCGATGTTACGTAAATATGTGGATGACCCGAACCACATTATTAAATTAGAACTAGACGAGATAGCAGAAGATTTAACGTATGAGGAGATACGTGTTAAAATCTTGGATAAGAAGGATCGTATTCAACACTCAAAGGTTATACCTCAAGAGTTAGAATCTGAAATGAAGTCAAGGTATCCTCATCTCTTCGGCATACCAGGTACGTACATAAATTTCAAGGGTGAAATTTCATAAGGAGAGGAGATTGTGAGACCCAAAATTTTATGAATAAAGATTTCAATTTCTCGAAATATTTTTTTTAATATTATGGTGTGGATTTGATATAATGTTATAGTTGTGGGTAATATTTCCAAATTTTTCAAAGTAAGTAAGTAGTTATATAATATTCGATTGGTCGGGCAATATTCGTTTTTTAACAGAGAATATTCGTACGATGGCACAATCATTGATGGACCCCACAACAGAAGTATTGTCGTAGTAAAAAAATGACAAAATTGTCTTTTATTAAAAATAATGGCGAAAGTGTTATTAAAAACTGTTGAACTACCCGGTAGTAAAAAATCGATGTCTGCGAGGTTGCATAAGTAGCATGTACGGTATTGATTATTGATGCTTATGTGAGAAGTCACTCGGTTATACTCAATTATTGCTACAATGAATTTGCGCATCATATCTCTCATATTATTGATTCAATTATTGTCACAGTATCATCTGCATAATATGACATATTATTAAATCAATAATTGAGACGACAAAGTTATTCATATTATTAAATTACAATATTTACAATGTCTGAAGTTACATCCAAAGAGAGGTTTGGTCATCTAATTGCGCTACCAATAAGGAGAAAATCCTTATCTGAAAGCCCCTCTTTCTGGAACTACCTGGTTGTTAAATATTGTGAGTTATAATATTAGTAATGAATAAGTTCGTGTTGATTAAAGATGAAATTGATAGTTCCATTGTGTTGGAATTATTAGTGTTAGTGAAAATCGGTATTTATTTCGATAATAATTGATGTCTGGAGGTTATATTGACCAATCGGGTAATTAACCGGATAAGTGAGAAATTGATTGTTATTAATTAACATGATGATAACTATTTGTTCACATGTGTGTACTATTGATTCACATTCATTTACTATTAGGGGAGTTGGTGCAAGATTGATAATATATGCATGACTAAGTTAAAAATGGAGGTATAGTTGAAGGTACTATACTATAATTGTTTTTTTTCACATGTCTGGAACTATTGATTCACATGATTTACTATTAGGGGAGGTGGTGCAAGTTTGATAATACTTGCAGGACTAAATTAAAAATAAAGGAAAAGAGAAAGGTATTATACTGTAATATTCTGAGCCCCAAAACGTGCAATTATCAAAACTATATTTTCCTATAAATAGAAGCTCATTCTTCCTTCATTTCTCACCAATTCACTAAAGCTATAGAGCAATTATTATAGAGAGAAATTATAGAGAGAAAGGAGAAGAAAAGTCTGATACCTCTCTACTCCAAAGATCCAGCTTTCTTCTAAGGTAAGGGATATTATTTCTTTCAGTATTCATGAAGAGAGTTATTGTTATTCCATTCCTTATTATTACATTGAATAACTTTGTCTATCTGAAGTACCGCATACATGGTGAAATTCTTCATTATTTCATTCTTTATTATTCATTTGAATATCCTATCGATCGTATTACGCTGACCGGTTCCATTAATTATTATTTTATTGGAATAACTCATGCATGCGGTCTATCGCATGCATGGTGATTTATGTTGTTATTCCATTCTTTATTATTACATTAGAATATCCCGCTCGGTGCGTATTACACGACTTCGGTTCCATTATTTATTATTCTCATTGGAATAACATGCATCATAGGGTCTATCGCATGCATGGTGATTTCATTGTTATTCCATTCTTTATTATTTTGTTGGAATATCATGTCGGTGCATATTACGCCTGACCTGGTTCTATTATTTATTATTCTGGTTAAATAACATATCTATGTGAATTACCACATGTATGGTGAATGATCCTTCATATTCATTCCTTATTAAATTGTAAAAATGATCTGTTTACGTGGATTCCTACATGGCGGGTTAAAATCCATTTGCAATTTCGTAATTTTTTGGACATTCAAAATTTCTGGAAAAATTTGGGAAGATATTATGATAAGTTTTCTAACATCTCCAAGTGGAATCACTGAAAGAGGAGTTGTAGATTTTTGTATGGACTATTTTTTACAAAGCATGAAAAAGTAAAAAAAAAGAGAAAAAACTACTGCCCACAATTTTGTAAGGGTTGTTTCGGCCACTTAATTTGTGAGAAAAATTCCGGCCTTTTGGGACATGAAAATATATGGTATAAAGTACCTCCTGTCCAAAAATGAGCTCATTCCGACTTAAAATGAGCAAGTTATGACTATTTTAATATTTAGGTTTTTCTGACGAAAAACGTTATAACCGGAGTTCTATAACTCCGATGACCATGAAATTTAAACTGGAAGCTCATGTTAACATGTGTAAGATCCTCCCACGATTTGGGAATTTCTAGAGTTAAACTTGAGGTAGCTAATTTCTTAAGGAATTAATTAGAAATTAATTTTTGAAAAATACTTAAGGGAGTTGAAAAATTATATAAAAATACTTGTTGTGTATGAAATATATGTATATATGTTTGGACAAAGGATAGAAAATTAATAAGTTGATTTGGTAATTTTTCATGAAAATGGTTTAGTTACAAACATATGAGTTAAATATGTTATGTGAAGTTGAAAAATTGGTAAATAGGATTTTAGGGCTTGAAAATCCTATATAAGGTATATGCAGATTTTTTATGAGTGATTTGATTATTGGTGATGAAATCTTATGAGTATGGCATTTTTGAATGATTAAATGCATTATTTGGTAAAGTGTAAATAATTAAATTAAATTGTTTATAAGTTTAAGAAGTACTTAAAATATTGTTATAATATTAACAATATTAGATTATGAGTTATTTAAGTGATGGATAATATTTGGATAAATTTAAAGTCTTTAATATTTATCCTTGTTTTCGTTTGATTAATGCTTATATTATTGTCATCATCCTCATGCTTATATTGTGATGAAAGTCATCTTTGGCTTACGTGCAGAGATGGACTTGGTATGATTATGACCAGGGATTATTTAGTATAATTATGACCGTAATGTAACGAATGATGTGGTAAAAGTCCTCATTGGCCTATAGTTCATTGGTGGACAGTTGTTGGTATGATTATGACCAGGAATTATTCGGTATAATCATGACCATTGATGATTACATGAATATCCTTGGCCATGGTGCAGGGATGATGTGGTTTATTTATTAAGTTGAGTCTCAGCGATAAAGTTGATGAAAATCTTTTTAAATCATAGAAGATAGTAGATTTTATGCTCTACTTGACTCTTCTAATGGATTGCTTATTCCATTGCGATTGTTGATCTAAAACTTGTTGTCTATTATATTACATCGGTTGTTATACTATTGAAGGCTAAGGATAATTTATTACGCATTATCTTAGTCATAATATTTCTTCTTGGACTAGTTGAGCTCACCTTTTCTTTCACCGCTTCTCTTGAAATGAGAACGTAGCCGGAGACTAGTCGGGGAAACGAAGTGACGGTCCGATGATAGCATTAGTAGTCCTCACTATTACATTAAATAGTGTGACAATAAATGTAATGAGGACTCCATTGAGTGTGGATATTGTCTAGATGACAATATTCTTATTTAAACTCTTAGATTATATTTTGTCGTATTTTACACGACTGTTGTATAATTAAGTTGTATTTGAATTTTGTATCATGTAAGTGGCAACCCAAGATAGGTGATGTATACCTGTTTTGGGGGCGTCACAAAGAGACTCCGGTCCACCACCACCGGGAGGTACTCAGTATATATATATATATATATATATATATATATACACATACTTCCCTTTCTCTCTCTCTCTCTCTTTCATATATGTATATTCTACATTGAAATTATTTCAGTGAAACTTTTCCATTGTTATCATTTCTGATATTATCATTATGCGTTCATTACTTTTGAGTTGAGTCTATTGCATTATAACTTTTTTCTCAATCTGATTTATGTGATGTAATTTGCAGTATAAAGAGGTTCTAGGAAAGGGGGCTTTCAAAAAAGTGTATCCTCGACACATCAATTTATCACTAAGATTTTCACGTCTGGGACTCTACGCCAGTAAGTTTGTTTGCTCTAGTTCTTCTTTTATTTTCAGTTAATTTGTATAGCCATCATATTATTGGTATTGATTAATTTTATATATTGCTTAGATATCTAAAAAAAACATAAGCATGTTGATTTAAGAGCATTGATGAAATGGTCTAGGCAGATATTGGAGGGTATACAAGCTTGTATTTTAATTATTATGTTGCCTAAATCCAAATAGGAGAGTACATGTCTACAAAATTCTATTTTTCAACTCTATTTGGATATGAAGCCTATTTACAGTATGTAGTTCAGTTAGGAGGAGGATGTTAATTATATATACATACAAACACTACTCCCTTTATATACTTTTTATTCTAATGAATAAGAGTATTTTATTTTATAGGAAGCATATATTGCGTTTTTATATTCGAGAAACAATCATTATATTGAAAGATACTATAGGAAGCATATGAATTGATATTGATATTACACTCAATTGTCTTTTCGGCAAAAAAGAATCCAAACAAAATTAATTAGGCGTTAATATTAAAATGAATACAGATCAAACCACAGATACTAGATTAATTAGGCGTTAATATTGAAACGAAAATAATTTATTAATATGCAATTACATAGTTTTATGATCATCTTAAGTATTAGAGATTTAGCTTGTCATGCAAATTAAAACCAACAAAATCAAAATTAAAACTACTAATAATAATTACATGAATTGAAACTAACTAAAGGAATAAATTAAGTATTACAAACGAAATAGAAAAATAACTACTTTACTGTTAACCAATTGAATGGAATCAAAGTAATATTAAACTATCAACAAATTAAAATCATGTATTAAAATTACTCTAATTTGAATTTACTACAAGATGGAAAAGAAACTTGGATGTAGAGGCAAAGAATAATCACGAGAGCATCCTATAGGCGGGGATGGAGGGGGGAGGGGGGAGCAGGGGAGGGAGGAGAAAAATAAAAATAAAAATTATCCCATATACAAAACAAATAGGCAATTAAATGACCAATAATACTTATAAGAGTAGTAAAAGCAAGGAGTATGCAACTAAAATATACTTTCACTTTATAGCCATAACATTGCACCTCAACTAAAATATACTTTCACTTGCTACCCAAATTTAGATGTCCTCAACGTTAACTAGTATGCTCAAGTCATATGCTTACAAGTATGCTTAAATATTAATCATATGCTTACAAGTATGCTCAAGTCATATGATTACAAGTATGCTCTCAAGTCATATGCTTACAATCATGCTATACATTAATAAGCTCATGTTGTCTATAATAGGTACCGTGGAATCATGGACCTCTATTCAGACCGTAGTTGGATGGCACGACGAAAGTCAAGTGCCCATATAGGTGCTACAGCTGAATTTATAACTGGTTGCCAAGTCTTTTTGGAGTATGCGTATAGTCACCCGGAATGTATGAATGGTCATTCGCAGATACGATGTCCATGTTTGAAGTGTAAGAATATAAATTATATGGACAATGACGTGGTAAACTATCATTTACTTGTTTCTGGGTTCATGAAAAATTACGAAGAATGCTGGTGGGCACATGGGCAGAGAAGAGATGTTGGCATCACAGAAGTACACAATTCGGGCAGTAGTACTCATCGTATGAATGAAATGGTTCATGATATTACAGGGCCAGATGAGCCATTTTCACATGGTTGCACCAAACACAGTACATTGTCTGCAGTGACGACATTACTTAACATCAAGGCTGATCACAACATGAGCCATGCGTGTTTTAAGTCGCTCTTAAAGGCCATTAAGAGTATATTGCCTGAGTTTGAGAAATTACCTGTTAACTATTACTTTTCTAAGAAAATAGTGAAGAAGTTGGGTCTTGGATACCAAAAGATCGATGCATGTCCCAACGATTGCATGTTGTTTTATAAGGAAATTGAACATATGACAAGGTGCACGTTTTGCAGTCATGATCGGTTTAGGCCTAATAAAGAGGGTGTGACTACAAAAAAATCAAATATACCGTTTCAGATTCTAAGGTATTTTCCAATAACACATCGGCTAAAAAGATTATATATGTCTTCAAGAACAGCTGAACATATGAGTTGGCATGCGAAATCTTAAGCTAAAGATGGAGAACTAAATCATCCTGCAGATGGGCAGGCTTGGAAAGATTTCAACTTAGCACATCCTGGGTTTGCATTGGAACCTAGAAATGTGAGGCTTGGATTGTCCACCGATGGTTTCAATCCGTTTGGCCACTCAACTGTTCCGTACTCATGTTGGCCTGTGATTGTTACTCCGTACAACTTGCCTCCTTCGATGTGTATGAAACAAACCGTACTTGTTTCTTTCACTCGTGGTTCCCGGTCCCAAGAGTCCCGAAAGAACTTAGATATTTACTTGAGACCTCTTATAGACGAGTTGAAGGTATTGTGGGAGGATGGAGTACAGACTTGGGATGTTGCAACGAAAACAAATTTCAACCTTAGGGCAGCGGTTATATGGACTATAAGTGACTTCCCATCTTATGGTATGTTAGTTGGATGGAGTATGTAAGACCCCAACTTTTTTTGAATAAAGAATAAATTATTCTCGAAATATATTTTTGAATATTATGGTGTGGATATGATATAATGTTATAGTTGTGGGTAATATTTGGAAAATTTTGCAAAGTAAGCAAGTTGATATAAAATATTCGTTGTGGTAGTGAATATTCGATTGGTCGGGGAATATTCAATTTAACAAGGAATATTCGTACGACGACACAATCATTGGTGGACCCCACAACGGAAATATTGTCATAGTTAGAAAATGACATAAATATATTTTTATAAAAATAACAACGAAAGTTTTACCGTTAAACTGTTGAACTACCCGGTGGTAAAAGTACAGTAATATACGTGGTTGCATAGTAGCACACGATATTGATTATTGATGCTTAAGTGAGAAGTCACTCAGTTATACTCAATTATTGCTACAGTAATTGTTGCATAGTATCTCACGTTATTTGATTCAATTATTGTCACATTATCATCTGCATAATATTTTATATTATTAAATCAATAATTGAGACAACAAAGTTATTCATATTATTATTTGCAATATTGACAATGTCTAGAAAGTTCTGTCGAGGAGAAGTTTGGTCACCTAATTGCGCGCCAATAAGGAGAAATCCTTATTGGAAAGCCCCCTCTTTCCTAGGAACAATCTGGTTGTTAAATATTGTGAGTTATAATATTAATGATGAATAATTGTTAAAGTATTAAGAATGTGTTTATTGAAGATAAATGAATTACAAAAGTAATATGAACATATGAAGCACTCAAATATTGTTCACTCGGGTATTTGGGGCACTTTTCATGTCGGGGTACTATTCATGGAATACTATTCCCGAAGTACTATTCACAGGATACTATTCACATGGTACTATTCATCGAAAAATTTATTTCTTTTCTGTCCAAATTATTTTTGATACATGGATATTATTCTTGAATTTTACTTCACAAAACAGTATCATGTTGACAATTTGGACATTATTGAATTCTGGATAAATTAAATTATAAATCTTTAAAAATTTATCATTTGCTTTCTTTTAATTGAACTCTTATATCATTGTCATCATCCTCATGCTTATATTGTGATGAAAGTCATCTTTGGCTTACGTGCATAGATGGACTGTTGATTGGTATGATTATAACTAGGGATAATTCGGTATTATCATGACCATTGATGATTACACGAATAATTCTTGGCCCGTAGGGCAAGAATAATTTGTGGACGTGATACTAATGAATATCCTTGGCCCGTAGTGCAGGGATGATTCGATGATGTGATCTATTTATTGTCGAGTCCCAAAGAATAAAAGTTAATGATAAACTTTTAAATCATAAAAGATAGTAGATATCATGCTCTACTTGACTCTTCTAATGGATTGCTTGTTCCGCTGCAGTTAAACTTGTTGTCTATTATATTCTATCAGTTTAAAATTGTTGAAGGCTAATGTTAACTTATTCTGCATTATCTTAGTCATAATATTTCTTACTTTGGGCTAGTTCAATCACCCTTTTTACTTCCATTGTTCTCTTGAGAAATGAGAACGTGGCGGGAACTAGTCGGGGAACGGAGTGATGGCCCGAGATAGTGTTATAATATTCCTCACTATTCTATAAAATAGTGTGCCAATAAATGTAATGAAGACTCCATTTGAGTTTGGATATTGTCTAGAAGACAATATTCGTGTAAAAACTCTCACTTTCATGTTGTATAATTAAGTTTGTATTTGTATTTTTGTACCATGTATTTGGCGACCCAATATGGGTGATGTATACCTATTTTGGGGCGTCATAGTTAATATCAAAGCTTAGGGATATGATCCCATTTGAGATGTGAGACAAGAACTAGGAGGGGAGAGACAGGGAATTCCTTCGCTAGTATGACATACCTAAGTTTATTTGGTATTTAATTGGTCGGTCAGAGTATAGGGATAATATGTGGCATGTCAATTAACCCTTGTTTTGTGACAGTGTTTGAAAATGGTATCATAAAATGTCAAGATAAGCAATGAAGCACATGAGACCGTTGAGTCACCAACGATCAATATCCAGGATAATGTGCAACAGGAAGACAATAATCCTCATGTAAACAACAACACCGATCAAATGATGAACGATGGGATGTTCAGAGGCTTCATGCAATTCATGCAATATCGAGTAAGAAGGCGGCACTGCTTCAAAATACAGTGGACACATCTGAACTCACAGCGATGGTCACCGCTAAACAATTCAAGGAGCTGGGACCATCGGAGTTTTGGGGAGAGCCGAAACCACTTAAGGCGGAGACGTGGATAAAGCAGATCACCAAGATATTTGATGTCTTGGGATGCTCCGAGGAGCAAAAGGTTCCCTTTTCCACCTTCATGTTGAGAGAAGAAGCAGATTACTGGTGGAAATCAGTAAAGCATACCCAGCCTGCCGCACTCAAAATGTCTTTGGAGAAGTTCCAAGAGCTGTTCAATGACAAGTACTTTCCCGAAAGTAGGTGGAGTTTATCAAGTTGGAACAAAACAATATGACCGTGTCGCGGTATGAGGCTAAGTTTTCTGAGTTGTCCCAGTTCGCATCCCATTTGGTTGATAATGAGGAGAGAATGACGCGAATATTTTTGCGAGGTTTGAGACCCGAAATACGTCAATACCTCATTTCTCACAAACCGTGTTTGTATTCAGATGTTGTAAATAAGGCTCAGTTATTGGAGCGCGATAATGAGTCAACCCAACCAAGAGAGAGTAGTCGACAAGTCGATAATACCAGTATTAGCAGTCATCAAAGCGGTAACAACAAACGTGGAGGGAATCAACATGCCAGAAATGGTAACCACTCCAGTGGTAATCATGGCCAAGATAATAGAAGTGGAAATTTCAAGAAAAGGAGATTCAATAATGATGGAAAGCGTCGGACCAAAGATCTGTTGTTAAGAAGTAGAAACGATCCACGGTCATATGTTACAAATATGGAGGAGAGGGACACATCAGTCCAAACTGTACGCACCAGTCTAAAGCATGTTATAATTGTGGAAGAGAAGGTCACCTAACCCGATTTTGTCGTGCACGAAAGTCAAGTCCAGCTGGGATGGAGGCATCAAAGGTTGTCCCATACAAGGCAAAATTGATAGTTCAAGGGAGAGCATTTGTCGTAATCTCCCCAAAAGAGAGGATCTGAACGAGGTGATCACGGGTAAGCTAATCATAAACTCTAGCGAAGTATATACCTTATTTGATACCGGTTCTACCCATTCTTTTATTTCTCCTACTTGCACTCAACGTTTAAATTTAACTCCTGAGAAATTAAACTTTGACTTATCGGTTGAAACTCCATTGGGGGAAACCTTTATTACATCCACTGTTTATAAGTCTTGTTTGATTCAAATTGGTAACCGCACGTTACCTGTCGATCTTATTTCTTTAAAAATACTTACATTCGATGTGATTTTAGGAATTGATTGGTTGACTACTCATCATCCTAAAATTGATTATTTTCATAAGGTTGTTAGCTTTCATATTCCTAACCAACCTATTATGCAAATTCAAGCAACCAAACCATTAAAGTCAATCACTGTCATCTCAAGACATAAAGCTATTCGTTTATTAAAAAACGGATGTCAAGCTTTCTTAGCTCATGTCATAGATTTAAACAAAAATACATCAGTCTTGAATGATATTGCTATTGTTAATAAATTTCCTGACGTATTCCCTGAAGAACTTCCTGGCCTACCCCCAGAGCGTGAAATTAAATTTTGTAGCGACTTTGAATCCGGTACAAAACCCATTTCCAAAGCCCCATATTGAATGGCTCATATTGAACTTCAGGAGTTAAAAACCCAACTACAGGAATTGTTAGACATCGGTTTCATTCGTCCTAGTACGTCTCCTTGTGGTGCTCCTGTTCTATTCATGAAGAAGAAATATGGAAGTATGCGACTTTGTATTGATTATCAGGAGTTGAATCATGTCACCATCAAAAAATAGGTACCTGTTACCTCGTATTGATGACCTGTTTGACCAGTTGTAAGGCGCCATATTCTTTTCAAAGATCGATCTTCGTTCCGGATATCATCAATTAAAGATTAAAACCAATAACATCCCAAAGACTGCTTTTAGAACTCGGTATGGGCATTATAAATTCCTAGTCATGTCTTTTGGATTAACTAATGCTCCTGCTGCCTTCATGGATATGATGAACCGAGTATTCAAGGAATATTTGGATCATTTTGTAGTCGTCTTTATTGATGACATTATTTACTCCAAAAGCCGTGAAGATCAACACTTGAGGCTGATACTCCAAAAGCTTTGTGAAAACAAGCTTTATGCCATGTTAAAAAAGTGCGAGTTTTGGCTTGAGGAAGTAGCATTCCTTGGGCACGTGATATCAAATCATAGAATATCTGTTGACCCAGCAAAGATTGAAGCAATTCAAAGCTGGGAGCAACCCAAGTCAGTGACCGGAGTACGTAGCTTTCTAGGCTTAGCTAGTTATTATCGGAGATTCGTGGAAGGATTTTCTTGAATCGCTACTCCATTAACTCAGCTAACTCAAAAAGATATAAAATTCAGTTGGAGCGAGGAATGTGAGAAGTGTTTTCAAGAACTCAAGAGGAGACTCATTTCAAAGACTGCTACGACAATACCATCCGTTCGGAGGGATTTGTCATCTCAAAGGATGATGCTTGGGCAAAGGGTTAGGATGTGTTCTCATGCAACATGGGAAAGTCATAGCCTATGCCTCACGACAACTCAAAGAATATGAGAGGAATTATCCTACTCATGATCTAGAGTTGGCAGTTGTTGTCTTTGCACTAAAGATTTGGAGGCATTACTTGTATGGGGAAAAAGTGGAGATCTTTACGGATCATAAAAGCCTCAAATATTTCTTCACTCAAAAGGAACTCAATATGCGGAAAATGACGTTGGCTTGAACTGTTGAAAGATTATGATCATACCATCCAATACCGAATCCTAGAAAAGCGAAACGTGGTAGTGACGCATTGAGTAGAAAGATCATATCTTGGTATGAAAAGCGATATTGTCAACGCAAAGGCCCATTTTATATGACTTGCAAAGGATGGAGATAGAGATAAAGACTCCAGGGACCCACATGATGATGGCGAATATACGAGTAGAATCGACTTTAATTAATAAAGTTAAAGCTGCTCAAACTACAGACCTGGAGCTGATGCGTATGAGGAAGAAAGTGCAAGAAAGTGCTATGTCGGAAGCAAGAATCGATGAAGAATGAATACTTTGAGTCAAATCCAGACTTTGTGTTCCTAACGATTCTGACTTGAAGTATAAAATCATGATGGAGGCGCACAACACACCGTTTGCAATCCATCCTAGGAATACCAAAATGTATCATGATCTTCGACATACATTTTGGTGGAGCAATATGAAGAGAGAGATAGCGGGGTTTATCTCAAGGTGTCTAACTTGTCAACGAGTCGGGCGACATCAAGTGCCAAAAGGTCCATTGCAACCACTTGAAATTCTAGAATGGAAGTGGGAGCACATTACCATGGATTTCGTTATTGGTCTTCCCAAGGTTTCTCAAGGCATAGATGCGATTTGGGTCATTGTTGATAGATTGACCAAGTCCGCCCATTTCTTACCGATCGAGAAACTTATACACTTGAACGTCTTGCTCAGATGTACATAAACGAGATTGTAAGATTGCATGGTATGCCAATCCATAGTTTCGATCGAGACCCAAGATTCACTTCAAGATTTTGGGTTAGTTTGCAAAAAGCTATGGGCACGGATTTACGATTTAGTTCGGCATATCATCCTCAAACGGAAGGGCAGTCGGAAAGGACTATTCAAACTCTTGAAGATTTATTAAGACTCTGTGTCCTTGACTTCAAGGGAAGTTGGGACAAGTTCTTACCATTGGTGGAGTTTTCCTACAATAATAGTTATCAAGCAAGTATTGGCATGGCTCCATTTGAGGCGTTGTATAGAAAAAAGTGTTGTTCTCCAGTATGCTAGGATGAAGTGGGTGAAGCAACGCTGTTGGGACCGAAGTTGGTACGTATGACTACGGAAAAGATTCAAACGATCCAACAACGTATAAAAACCTCACAAGATCGATAAAAGAGTTATGATGATCTTCATTGAAAGGACATGAAATTCAATATTGGAGATCATGTGTTGTTACGTGTTGCTCCATGGAAAGGAGTTACGAGATTTAGAAAGAGAGGAAAGCTCAATCCTCGATTCATTGGCCCATTTGTAATCCTTGATCGAGTAGGAACTGTGGCCTATAGACTCGCCTTACTGCCAAGTATGTCTCGTGTTCATAACGTTTTTCACATATCTATGTTACGTAAATATGTGAAAGACCCGAACCACATTATTGAATTAGAACCGGATGAGATAGCGGAAGATTTAACGTATGAAGAGGCAGTTGTTAAAATCTTGGATAAGAAGGATCATATTCTACGCTCCAAGGTTATACCTCAAGTCATAGTTTTGTGGAGAAACCACGATGTGGAGGAAATGACTTGGGAGTTAGAATCTGAAATGAAATCAAGGTATCCTCACCTCTTCGACATATCAGGTATGTACTCTAATTTTGAGGATGAAATTTCATAAAAAGGGGAGGTTGTAAGACCCCAACTTTTTTTGACTAAAGAATAAATTTTTCTCGAAATATATTTTTGAATATTATGGTGTGGATATGATATAATGTTATAGTTGTGGGTAATATTTGGAAAATTTTGCAAAGTAAGCAAATTGATATAAAATATTCATTGTGTCAGTGAATATTCGATTGGTCGGGGAATATTCGTACGACGACACAATCATTGGTGGACCCCACGACGGAAGTTTTGTCATAGTTAGAAAACGACAGAAATATCTTTTATAAAAATAACAGCGAAAGTTTTACCATTAAACTGTTGAACTACCCGGTGGTAAAAATACTAAAGATGTCTGGCATGGTTGCATAGTAAGCAATCAGAAGACACCAACTTTTTTTGAATAAAGATGAATTTTCTATAAATATCATTTTTAAATATTAAGGTATGAATTTGAAATAATGTTATAGTTGTGGGTAGTATTTATAAATTCTCGCAAAGTATGCAAGTTGTTATATTATATTCGATTGGTCGAGGAATATTCGGTTTAGCGAGGAATATTCGTATGACAACTCAATCATTGGTGGACCCCACAATGTAGTAATTATTGTCACGATTAAGAAAACGACAAAAATATTTTTATAAAAATAACTACGAAAAGTTTTACTGATTATCTTGTTGAACTACTTTAGGTAGTAAAAAATACAAGATGTCTGCGTAGAGTTGCGTAGTAGCATACTGGTATTGATTATTGATGTTTACATGAGAAGTCACTCGGTTTTGTTCAATTATTGCTATAGTAATTGTTGCATAGTATCTCACGTTATTTGATTCAATTATTGTCGATATTTTATATATTATTAAATCAATAATTGAAATGACAGAGTTATTAATATTATAAATTGCAATATTAACGATGTCTAGAAGTTACGCGCCAAGGAGAGGTTTGGTCACCTAATTGCTCGCTTGATAGGAGAAATCCTTATTGAAAGCCCCCTATTTCCTGGGAACGACCTGGTCGATTAATATTGTGAATTATAATAATGATGATAAATGTTGTTAAAAATATTGAGGAGATTTTTATGAAGTATTGGTTGTATTTATGGACCTCCCATTTACCCATTTTTTTTAAATAATCGGTAGGAAGTTATTCAGTATATATATAGTGGTACCCACCTATGATTATGAGATGTTGGAGGGAGGGGAACACGTGGGACCCACGTTGGAAGAAAAAAATGAGGGGGAGAGGAATCTTGCAAAAATTAATTCACGGGTGGGTGGATGTTTTCAATTAAACATGTGTTATTGTATATATATGTATTATATTATTAATTTGGTTGATATCAAGCATCCATTATTGCATCAGTCATTGAAAATTAAGCAAAGCATCCATTATTGCATCAGTCATTGAAATAATTAAGCATCCGTGAAATAGTACCTCTTCTATTCTCCTATAAATAGAAGCTCATTCCTTCATTATTTCTTACGAATTCACTGAAACTCCAAAGAGAGAAATTATAGAGAAACTATAGAAAAGTATTCTGCTACATCCCTACTCTTATATTCAGTTCCTTTTACGGTAAGGGGTGTTATTTCTTTTGTATTCAAGAAGAGAACTTCTGTTATTCCATTTCTTTATTGTTCTATTGGAATAATCTGTATACGCGGTCTACCCTATACTTGGTGACATTCTTCTATTATTCATCTTTATTATTCTCGTCGAAATATCACATGCATGCGTTTTCTGCACGGACTGGTTCCATTATTTATTATTCCGTCTTTATTATTCTGCTTTAATATCCTATCACATGCGCGTTTTCTGTGGGACTGTTCCATTATTTATTATTCCGCACTTATTATTCTGTTGGAACATCCTGTCGATGTGAATTTCACCTGACCTGGTTCCGTTATTATTATTCTGTTGGAATAACATGTCTATGCGAAGTACCGCATTCGTGGTGATTTCTTTTGTTATTCCATTCGTTATTATACTCAGTTGGTTAAAATTTTGACTTCTATACTCCATGAAATTAGTGGAATATCCTTGATATTTGCGCTTCATCCAGTATTTTTCATGGAAATATTCTTCTAAGCATTCTTGAATTTTACTCTACAAAGCAGTATCATGTTGACAATTTGGACAATATTAGTTCCTGAATAAATTAATTTGTGAACTTATTTTATTGAATTCTTATATCATTGTTATCATCCCCATGTTTATATTTTATTTTATTTTGAAAGTCATCTGTGGCCTGTAGTGCATAGATGAACTTGGTATGATTATAACCAGGGATTATTCGGTGTAATCATGACTGTAATATTACAAATGATGTGATAAAAGTCCTCATTGGCCCGTAGTGCATTGATGGACAGTTGTTGGCATGATCATGACCATTGATGAATACACGAATATCCTTGTCCCGCAGTGCATGGTAATTTGTGGTCGTGACCTTGATGAATATCCTTGGCCGTAATGCAGGGATGATGTGGATTATTTAATAAGCTGAGTCTCAGCGATAAAAGTGGTGAAAAATATTTTTAAATCATAGAAGATCGTAGATTTTATTCTTTACTTGACTCTTTTA
Source organism: Panax ginseng (assembly GCA_020205605.1). Lineage (NCBI taxonomy): Eukaryota > Viridiplantae > Streptophyta > Magnoliopsida > Apiales > Araliaceae > Panax > Panax ginseng. The sequence goes on along the minus strand of CM035144.1, from coordinate 101,513,264 downwards.
ATAGATTGCTTATTCCGCTGCAGTTAAACTTGATGTCTATTGAATATTATCAGTTTAATATTGTTGAAGACTAATGATAATTTATTCTGCATTATCTTAGTCATAATATTTTTTACTGGGCTAGTTGAGCTCACCCTTTCTTTCCTTTGTTCTCTTGAGGAAATGAGAGCGTGGTACGGAGACAGTCGAGGAACGGAGTAATGGTCTGGATGATAGTGTTAGCTAGTAGTCCTCACTATTCTGTTAAATAGTGTGACAATAAATATAATGAGGACTTATTCTGCGAGTGGATATTGTCTAGAAGACAGTATTTGTATTTAAACTTACAGCTCTCTTGTTGTATAATTAAGATTGTATTTAAATTCTGTACCATGTATTTGGCGACTCAGAATAGGTGATGTATACCTATTTTGGGGGCGTCACACACACGGTATTGATTATTGATGCTTATGTGAGAAGTCACTCAGTTATACTCAACTATTGCTACAGTAATTGTGACTCCCCCAAAACAGGTATACATCACCCATCTTGGGTCGCCAGATACATGGTACATAAATTCAAATACAACTTAATTGATACAACAATCGTATAAAATACGACAAAACATAGTATGAGAGAGTTTAAACAAGAATATTGTCATCTGACAATATCCACACTCAATGGTGTCCTCATTACAATTATTATCACATTATTCCGTAGAATAGTGAGGACTACTAAAGCCATTTATCCCGGACCATCACTCCATTCCCCGACTCGTCCCAAATATATTCTCATTTCACAAGAGAACGAAGAAAGAAAGGGTGAGCTCAACTAGCCCAAAGAAGAAATATTATGACTAAGATAATGTAGAATAAATTATCCTTAGCCTTCAACAAAGATAACAACGAGATAGAATACAATGAGACAACAAGTTTTAGATCAACAACCTGCAGCCGAAATAAGCAATCCATTAGAAGAGTCAAGTAGAGCATAAAATCTACTATCTTATATGATTTAAAAAAATTTCATCAACTTTATCACGAGACTCAACAATAAATAAAATTGAATCATCCCCGCACTACGGCCAAGGATATTCATGTAATCATCAATGGTCATGATTATACTTAAATAATCCCTCGGTCATAATCATACCAACAAATGTCCATCAATGAACTACGAGCCCAATGAGGACTTTTACCACATCATTCGTCACATTACGGTCATGATTATACCGAATAATCCCTGGTCATAATCATACCAAGTCCATCTATACACGTAAGCCAAAGATGACTTTCATCACAATATAAGCATGAGGATGATGACAATGACATAATAATTCAATAAAACAAGTTCAAGGAAAAATTTTAAAGATATATAATTTAATTTATCCAGAAATCAATAACGTCCAAATTGCCAACATGATACTGCTTTGTAGAGTAAAATTCAAGAATAATATTCATGTACCAAAAATAATTTGGACAAAAAAGAAATATATTTTTCGGGTGAATAGTACCCGTGAATAATAGTACTTGAATAATAGTACCTAAATGAATAGTACCCCGACACAAAAAGTGTCCCGAATACCCGAGTGAATGATACTAGAGTGAATAGTAATTGGGTGAATAGTAACCCATGAATAGTAACTCGTGAATAGTACTCTGGCACGAAATGTGCCCCGAATACCCGAGTGAATAATACTAGAGTGAATAGTAATCGGGTGCATAGTAACCCATGAATAGTAACTCGTAACAGAAAAATACCAAAGAAAACGATATTTCATGACGAGTACAAAAGAAATGATATCCTAGATGAGTATAATAGAATATACGAAAGCTAAGAATGGATTTTCACCCGCCACGTGCAGTAATCCACGTAGACGCATCATTTCCACAGTTTAATAAAGAATGAATCTGAAGGATCATTCACCATGCATCTGATAATCCACATAGACAAAGTTATTCCAACGAATAATAAAGAATGGAATAACGTAAGAATTCACCGGGCATGAGATAGACCGCACGAGCGGGTTATTCTAACGAATAATAAAGAATAGAACCGTGTCATGCGTAATCCGCTTGCGCATGTGATATATTCCAACAGAATAATAAAGAACGGAATAACAACAGAATTCACTCGACATGCGACAGACCACACAGACAGATTATTCCAACAGAATAATAAAGAATGGAATAACAGAAGAATTTCACCATGTATACGGTACTTCGCATAGACAGGTTATTTCAACATAATAATAAAGAATGGAATAACAGAAGAATTTCACCATGTATACGGTAGTCCGTGTATACAGTTTATTCTAACAGAATAATAAGAAATGGAATAACAATAGCTCGCTTCATGAATACGAAAAAAATAATACCCCTTACCTTAGAAGAAAACTGGATACTGGAATAGTGAGGTAGCAGATTTCTCTTCTTTTTTCTCTCTATAATAATTGCTCTATAGCTTTAGTGAATTGGTGAGAAATGAAGGAAAAATGAGCTTCTATTTATAGGAAAATATAGTTTCAATAATTGCACGTTTTGGGGCTCGAAATATTACAGTATAATACCTTCCTCTTTTCCTTCATTTTTAATTTAGTCCTGCAAGTATTATCAAACTTGCACCACCTCCCCTAATAGTAAATCATGTGAATAAATAGTAAATCATGTGAATCAATAGTTCTAGACATGTGAAAATACGAATTGCAGTATAGTACCTCCATCTATACCTCCATTTTTAACTTAGTCATGCAAGTATTATCAATCTTACACCAACTCCCCTAATAGTAAATGAATGTGAATCAATAGTATACACATGTGAACAAATAGTTATAATCATGTGAATAAATAGCAATTAATTGCTCATTTATCCGGTTAATTACCCGATTGGTCAATATAACCTAGAGACATCAATTATTATCGAAATAAATATCAATTTTCACTAACACTAATAATTTAAACACAATGGAACTATAAATTTCATCTTTAATCAACACAAACTTATTCATCATTAATATAATAATTCACAATATTTAACAACCGGGTCATTTCCAGGAAAGAGGGGGCTTTCCGATAAGGATTTCTCCTTATTGGCGCGCAATTAGGTGACCAAACCTCTCCTTGACAGAACTTCTAGACATTTTCAATATTGCAAATAATAATATGAATAAATTTTTCGTCTGAATTATTGATTTAATAATATAACATATTATGCAGATGATATTGTGATAATAATTGAATCAATAATATGAGAGATATGATGCAGCAATTACTATAGCAATAATTGAGTATAACTGAGTGACTTCTTACGTAAGCATCAATAATCAATACCGTGCTGCTTTCTTATGCAACCACGCCAGTATTCTTTGTACTTTACTACTGGGATAGTTCAACCATTTTAACGGTAACACTTTCACCGTTATTTTTAATAAAAGATAAATCTGTCGTTTTTTAAATACGACAATACTTCCGTTGGGGGGTCCACCAATGATTATGACGTCGAACGAATATTCTCTGTGAAAATGAATATTCCCCGACCAATTGAATATTCCCCGACACAACGAATAACAACTTGCTTACTTTGTAAAATTTTCAAATATCACACTTAACTTTAACCCTTTCTCAATTTAACCATTTACTAAATAACATAATAATTATAAAAAAATTGAATACTTTCATTTCATAAAATTCGGGGTCTCATAATCTCCCCTCCTTATGAAATTTCACCCTCGAAATTTACGTACGTACCTGGTATGCCAAAGAGGTGAGGATACCTTGCTTAGATTCTAACTCTTGAGGTATAACCTTTGAGTTTAGAATATGATCCTTCTTATCCAAGATTTTAACACGTATCTTCTCATACGTTAAATCTTCTGCTATCTCATCTAATTCTAATTCAATAATGTGGTTCGGGTCGTCCACATATTTACGTAACATCGATACATGAAAAACGTTATAAACACGCGACATACTTGGCGGTAAAATGAGTCTATAGGCCACATTTCCCACTCGATCGAGGATTTCAAATGGGCCAATTAAATCGAGGGTTTATATTTCCTCTTTTCATCAAATCTTGCTTCTAGAATAATGCCTTCTTGAACCTTCTTCTTCATTTTCATCAGCTGCAGGTGTGTAGTTTGAACGGCTTTAACTTTATCAATTAAAGTCGATTATACTCGTATATTCGTTATATTCACGTGGGTCCCTAGAGTCTTTAACTCTATCTTCATCATTTGTAAGTTATACGAAATGGGTTTTTGTGTTAACAACATCTCACTCGTAAACGCATACGATCTTCTACTCAAAGCATCAGCTACCACATTCGCTCTTCCACGATGATATTGAATGGTATAGTCGTAATCTTCAACAGCTCGAGCCAATGTCCTTGGCGCATGATACGTTCATTTTAGTTGAAGAAATATTTGAGGGTTTTAGAAATGGGTTTTGTATTGGGGTCAATACAAAATTCAATTTCACGCTCTGGGGGTAGGCCAAGAAGTCTTCAAGAATATGTCAGGAAATTTATTAACAATAGAAATATCATTCAAAACTGTGACTCTCATCCAAGACTTGGATAGCATGTTACATTGATACCTATCAACTTGCCATCGTCATTCACGACGTCGCCTACAGAAAGTCTGGCTTCGGTGCATTCCACACAAGGAAGTCACCATCAAAGGGCTCGGGGCTCTTTACTTATGGCTTGATATAACAGTGATTGACTTTAGTGGTTTGGTTGCTTGAATTCGCATAACAGGTTGGTTAGGAATATGAAAGCTAACAACCTTACGAAAAGCATAATAAGTAGTTAACTAATCGATTCCTAAAATTGCATCAAAGGCAAGTATTTTCAAAGAGATAAGATCGACAGGTAACGTAAAAGTGTCGATTTGAATCAAACAAGATTTATAAACAGTGGAGGTAACGAAGGTTTTTCCTAACGAAGTTTCAATCGATAAGTCAAAGTCTAACTTCTCTAGAGTTAAATTTAAACGTTGAGCGCAAGCAAGAGAGATAAAAGAATGGGTAGAATCGGTATCTAATAAGGTATAGACTTCGCAAGAATTTATAATTAACTAACCCGTGCTAACTTCGTTCGGGTCACTCGCTTTTTGAGAAGTCACGAAAAACGCTCTTCCTGAAACCACCGAGTTTGTTTTGTTCGTATCCGCCTTTGGTGCCACCGTCCCAGCTGGTCTTAAATTTGGTGCACGACAAAATCGGGCTAGGTGACCTTCTTTTCCACAATTGTAACATGCTTTGGACTGCATCATGTAGCTTGGACTGATGTGTCCCTCCCCTCCGCATTTGTAACATAAGACCCCGTGATGTTCTCCTTCCTTAACAGTCTTTGGTCTTCATTGTCTTTCCATCGTTGTTGAACCTTCTCTTCTTAAAATTTCCACTCCTATTATCTTGGTCATGATTACCACCGAAGTGGTTACCATTCTTGGCATGAAAATTTCCTCCACGGTTGTTATCCTTGTTCCGATGGACGTTGCCACCAGTATGATTATTATCGTGTTGTTGGTCGTCGCCTTTTGGTTGTGCTGACTCATTATCGCGCTCCATTAACTGAACCCTATTCACAACATCTAAATATAAACAAAATTTGTGAGAAATGAGGTATTGATGTATATCGAGTTTCAAAACTCTTAGAAACATTCACGTCATTCACTCCTCATTATCAACCAAGTGGGATACAAACCGGGATAACTCCGCAAACTGAGCCTCATACTGCGATACAGTCATATTGTTTTGCTCCAACTTGATAAACTCCACCACCTTCATGTGACGAATACTTTCGGGAAAGTACTTGTCGTTGAACAACTCTTGGAACTTCTCCCAAGACATCTTGAGTGCATCAAGATGGGTACGTTTTACAGATTCCCACTAGTAATCTGCCTCTTCACGCAACATAAAGGTGGCAAAGGGAACCTTTTGCTCCTCGGAGCATCCCAAGACATCAAATATCTTGGTGATCTGCTTTAACCACGTCTCTGCCTTAAATGATTCTGGTTTTCCCAAAAACCCCGACGGTCCCAGCTCCTTGAACTGCTTAGCAGTGACCAGCCGTGGGTTGCCATTGTTTCCACCTGAATTTTGAACAGGAGTCTCTCTCGCCTAATGTTGCATGAATTGCATAAAGCCTCTGAACATCTCATCGTTCATCATCTAATCGGTGTTGTTATTTAACTGAAGATTATTATCTTCCTGTTGCACATTATCCTGGTTATTGATCGTTGGTGACTCAACGGTCTCATATGCTTCATTATTGATCTCAACATTTTTAGATGCCATTTTCAAACACTGTCACAAAACAAGGGTTAATTGACATATCACATATTATCCATATACTCTGACCGACCAATTAAATACCAAATAAACTTGGGAGGGTCATACTAGCGAAGGAATTCCCCGTCTCTCCCCTCCTAGTTCTAGTCTCACATCTCAGCTAGGGATCATATCCCTAAGCTTTGATACCAACTGTGACGCCCCCAAAACAAGTATACATCACCCATCTTGGGTCGCCAGATACATGGTACATAAATTCAAATACAACTTAATTATACAACAGTCGTGTAAAATACGACAAAACATAGCTGAGAGTTTAAACATGAATATTGTCATCTAGACAATATCCACACTCAATGGTGTCCTCATTACAATTATTTTCACATTGTTCCATAGAATAGTGAGGACTACTAAATCCATTTATCCTGGACCATCACTCCATTCCCCGACTCATCCCAGCTATTTTCTCATTTCCTAAAGAGAACAATGAAAGAAAGGGTTAGCTCAACTAGCCTAGTAAGAAATATTATAACTAAGATAATGCAGAATAAATTATCATTAGCCTTCAACAGTATAACAACAGATAGAATACAATAGACAACAAGTTTTAGATCAACAACTGCAGCGGAAATAAGCAATCCATTAGAAGAGTCAAGTAGAGCATAAAATCTACTATCTTCTATGATTTAAAAGTTTTTCATCAACTTTATCGCTAAGACTAAACAATAAATAAAATCGAATCATCCACGCACTACGGCCAAGGATATTCATGTAATCATCAATGGTCATGATTATCTCTTAGAATAATCCTAGTCATAATCATACCAACAATTTGTCCATCAATGACTACAAGCCAATGAGGAATTTTACCACATCATTCGTCACATTACGGTCATGATTATACTGAAATAATCCTCGTCATAATCATATCAAGTCCATCTATGCACGTAAGCCAAAGATGACTTTCATCACAATATAAGCATGAGGATGATGACAATGACATAATAATTCAATAAAACAAGTTCAATGAAAAATTTTAAAGATTTATAATTTAATTTATCCGAAATCAATAACGTCCAAATTGTCAACATGATCTTTGCTTTGTAAAGTAAAATTCAAGAATAATATTCATGTACCAAAAATAATTTGAATGAGAAAAGAAATATATTTTTGGGTGAATAGTACCCGTGAATAGTACTTGAGGAATAGTACCACGTGAATAGTACCCCCAGACATGAAAAGTGTCCCGAATACTGAGTGAATGATACTAGAGTGAATAGTAATCGGGTAAATAGTAACCCGTGAATAATGCTTGCATGAATAGTACTCCAGCACGAAAAGTGCCCCGAATACCCGAGTGAATAATACTAGAGTGAATAGTAATCGGGTGCATAGTAACCCATGAATAGTAACTCGTAACAGAAAAATACCAAAGAAAACGATATTTCATGACGAGTACAAAAGAAATGATATCCCAGATGAGTATAATAGAATATACGAAACTGCAAATGGATTTTCACCCGTCATGCAGTAATTCACGTAGACAGATCATTTCCACAATTTAATAAAGAATGAATACGAAGGATCATTCACCATGCATGCGGTAATCCACATAGATAGGTTATTCCAACAGAATAATAAAGAATGGAATAACAAAAGAATTCACCAGGCATGCGATAGACCGCACAGACAGGTTATTCCAACAAAATAATAACGAATGGAACCAGGTCATACGTAATCCGCACAGACAGGATATTCCAACAGAATAATAAAGAACGAAATAACAATGAAATTAAAATGCATGCGATAGACCATGCAGACGAAGTTATTCCAATGTAATAATAAAGAATGGAATAACAAAAGAATTTCACCATGTATACGGTACTTCGCATAGATAGGTTATTCCAACATAATAATAAAGAATGGAATAACAGAAGAATTTCACCATGTATACGGTATTTCGCGTATACAGGTTATTCCAACAGAATAATAAGGAATGGAATAACAATAGCTCTCTTTATGAATACGAAAGAAATAATACCCCTTACCTTAGAAGAAAATTGGATACTAGAATAGTGAGGTAGCAGACTTCTCTTCTTCTTTCTCTCTATAATTTCTCTCTATAATAATTGCTCTATAGCTTTAGTGAATTGGTGAGAAATGAAGGAAGAATGAGCTTCTATTTATAGGAAAATATAGTTTCAATAATTGCACGTTTTGGGGCTCGAAATATTACAGTATAATACCTTCCTCTTTTCCTTTATTTTTAATTTAGTCCTGTAAGTATTATCAAACTTGCACCACCTCCCCTAATAGTAAATCATGTGAATCAATAGTTCTAGACATGTGAAAATACGAATTACAGTATAGTATCTTCATCTATACCTCCATTTTTAACTTAGTCGTGCAAGTATTATCAATCTTGAACCAACTCCCCTAATAGTAAATGAATGTGAATCAATATTATACACATGTGAACAAAATAGTTATAATCATGTGAATAAATAGCAATTAATTGCTCTTTATCCGATTAATTACCCGATTGGTCAATATAACCTCCAGACATCAATTATTATCGAAATAAATGTCGATTTTCACTAACACTAATAATTCCAACACAATGGATCTATCAATTTTATCTTTAATCAACACAAACTTATTCATCATTAATATTATAATTCATAATATTTAACAATCAGGTTGTTCCCAGGAAAGAGGGGGCTTTGCGATAAGGATTTCTCCTTATTAGCGCGTAATTAGGTGACCAAACCTCTCCTTGACAGAACTTCTAGACATTGTCAATATTGCAAATAATAATATGAATAACTTTGTCATCTCAATTATTGATTTAATAATATAACATATTATGCGGATGATCTTGTGATAATTGAATCAATAATATGAGAGATATGATGCAAAGAATTACTATAGCAATAATTGAGTATAATCGGTGACTTCTTACGTAAGCATCAATAATCAATATCATGTGCTACTATGCAACCACGCCGTATTCTTGTACTTTTCTACTACGGATAGTTCAACAGTTTAATCGGTAACACTTTCGTAAGTTATTTTTAATAAAAGATAAATCATCATTTTCTAAATACGACAATACTTCCGTTGGGGGTCCACCAATGATTATGCCGTCGAACGAATATTCTCTGTAAAAATGAATATTCCCCGACCAATCGAATATTTCCCGACACAACGAATAACAACTTGCTTACTTTGTAAAATTTTCAAATATCACCCTTAACTTTAACCCTTTCTCAATTTAACCATTTACTAAATAATATAATAATTATAAGAAAATTGAATACTTTCATTTCATAAAATTCGGGGTCTCACAGTAATTGTTGTATAGTATCTCACGTTATTTGATTGAATTATTGTCACATTATCATCTGCATAATATTTTATATTATTAAATCAATAATTGAGACAACAAAGTTATTCATATTATTATTTGCAATATTGACAATGTCTAGAAAGTTCTATCGAAGAGAGGTTTGGTCACCTAATTGCGCGCCAATAGGGAGAAATCCTTATTGGAAAGCCCTCTCTTTCCTAGGAACGTTCTCGTTGTTAAATATTGTGAGTTATAATATTAATGATGAATAATTGTTGAAGTATTAAGAATGTGTTTATTGAAGATAAGTGAATTACACAAAAGTTTGAGGGGAATAATGCAAACTTGGAAAACTTTAGGGGTACTAAAGTGTAATAAGTTAAATCAATCTAAACCATTGGTGGTGGTTTTAATAGTAAATCAATCTGGACCGTTGATGGTGGTTTTAATAGTAAATCAATCTGGACCATTGATGGTGGTTTTAAAAGTAAATCAATCTGGACCGTCGGTGGTGGTTTTAAAAGTAAATCAATCTGGACCGTCGGTGGTGGTTTTAAATCTGGACCGTCGGTGGTGGTTTTAAAAGTAAATCAATCTGGACCATCGATGGTGGTTTTAAAAGTAAATCAATCTGGATCGTCGGTTGTGGTTTTAATAGTAATCAATATGGACCGTCCGTTCTAATAGTGAATCAATCTGGACCATTCGTGAATTAGTTACTATTTAGTCCATTCTCCTATAAATAGAAGCTTAATTCTTCTTTCATTCTCACCAATTCACTGAGATTCACAAGAAACACTATAGAGAGAGAAACTATAGAGAACAAGAAGAAGAGTACTCTGCTACTTCACTTTTGCAGTATCCAGCATTCTACTAAGTTAAGAAGTATTATTTCTTTCGTATTCATAAGGAATACTATTTTTTGTATTCATCATTTAGTATGTCGGAATAACCTATCTACGCGGATTACCTACCGTATGACAGGTGAAAATCTATTTGCAGTTTTCGTATGTTAATTCTTTTTATATTCTTAAATCTAAACTTACTATGGTAAGTATTGCTTCTATAATCCTTGAAATTAGTGGAATATCCTTGAGTTTTGCGCTTCATCCAGTATCATTTTATTGGAATATTGATATGAACTTTCTTATTAAATATCAATATTTTCTCCCGAAGTACTATTCATAGGGTATTATTCATGGGTTACTATTCACCCGATTATTATTCACTATAATATTATTCACTCGGGTATTCGAGGTACTTTTCATGCTGGGGTACTATTCATAAGTTACTATTCATGGGTTATTATTCACCCGATTACTATTCACTCAAATATTGTTCACTCAGGTATTTGGGGCACTTTTCATGTCGGGGTACTATTCATGGGGTACTATTCCTGAAGTACTATTCATAGGGTACTATTCACAGGGTACTATTCACATGGTACTATTCACCAAAAAATTTATTTCTTTTCTGTCCAAATTATTTTTGATACATGGATATTATTCTTGAATTTTACTCCACAAAACAGTATCATGTTGACAATTTGGACATTATTGAATTCTGGATAAATTAAATTATAAATCTTTAAAAATTTATCATTTGCTTTCTTTTAATTGAATTCTTATATCATTGTCATCATCCCCATGCTTATATTGTGATGAAAGTCATATTTGGCTTAAGTGCATAGATGGACTATTGATTGGTATGATTATGACTAGGGATAATTCGGTATGATCATGACCATTGATGATTACATGAATAATTCTTGGCCCGTAGTGCAAGAATAATTTGTGGACGTGATACCAATGAATATCCTTGGCCCGTAGTGCAGGGATGATTCGATGATGTGATCTATTTATTAAGCTGAGTTCCAGCAATAAAGTTAATGATAAAATTTTTAAATCATAGAAGATAGTAGATATCATGCTCTACTTGACTCTTCTAATGGATTGCTTGTTCCGCTGCAGTTAAACTTGTTGTCTATTATATTCTATCAGTTTAACATTGTTGAAGGCTAATGATAACTTATTCTGCATTATCTTAGTCATAATATTTCTTCCTGGGCTAGTTGAGCTCACCCTTTTACTTCCATTGTTCTCTTCAGGAAATGAGAACGTAGCTGGAACTAGTCGGGGAACGGAATGATGGCCCGAGATGGTGTTATTGTCTAGAAGACAATATTCGTGTAAAAACTCTCAGCTCATGTTGTATATTTAAGTTTGTATTTGTATTTTGTACCATGTATTTGGCAACCCAAGATGGGTGATGTATACCTATTTTAGGGGCGTTACAGAGTACACACGGGAAGTTAGCTTGTTTGTATTGTATAGAGCATACAAAATCTTTCAATTTATCAAATGGTCAAAAGCCTTGTTAGTTTGACTGTCATCGTTGGTTCTTGCCGGTAGATCACCCATTTCGAAGACATAGAGAACACTTCAGGAAAGGGAAAGTAGATAATGATATGCCTTCACCGTGATTATCGGGAACAGAGATGTGAGATCGTGTGATGAGATTTCCAGTTATCCCATTTGGTAAAATTGATGCCACAAACATAATAAATGGGTTTGGCGAATCTCATAACTGGGTTCGAAGAAGCATCTTTTGGGAACTGCCTTATTGGTCTACAAATTTGATTCGTCATAATCTAGATGTGATGCATATTGAGAAAAATGTGTTTGACAATGTGTTTAACACCGTGATGAATGTTACGGGGAAGACAAAAGATAATGATAAGGCACGTTTGGACATGAAAGATATTTGTAAGCGTCCTAGATTATAACTTTATGAATCTCCTAATGGTAAGATTGTCAAACCGCATGCAAGGTACACATTGTCCAAAAAGCAAGTTGAAGATGTGTGCACATGGGTTAAGTCTCTAAAACTACCAGATGGATATGCGTCAAACATTGCAAGGTGTGTTACGGGTAGGAAATTGCAAGGGATGAAGAGTCATGACTGTCATGTGTTCATGGAGAGACTCATACCTATAGCATTTTGGGATCTGCTTGATAAACCAATATGGGATGCTTTGATGGATCTTAGTCGTTTCTTCAAAGACTTATATTCAAAAACATTAAATGAGAAGGACATGTCTGTACTTGAGAAGAACATCATAGAGATCACGTGTAAACTGGAAAAAATATTCCCACCTGGTTTTTTTGATTCCATGGAGCATTTGTAAATCCATCTTCCCTATGAAGCTCGTGTTGGGGGTCCAGTTCAATATAAATGGATGTACCCTTTCGAGAGGGTGATGGGAAAACTTAAGAGGACGGTGAAGAATAGAGCTTATGTCGAGGGGTCAATATGTGAGGTATACAATTTCGATGAGATATCTACGTTTGTCTCAAACTATTTTCTGGACGAAGTCTTGACAAAGGCCAATCGAGTATCGAGACAAGATGATGGGGGAAATGTTGAACTAAATGGTCGACTCTATGTATTTGGTCTATCGGGTCACGCTTATGGAAAAGGGAAGCGCATATTCCTCTCTGAGCAAGAATTACATGCTGCACATACTTACATTCTTCTCAATTTTGAGGAGATTGACGAATTTGTGAGGTACATATGTAAACTTGATAATTTATCTTTTAAGTTGAAAATTTATTCTAATATTTTAATGTTTATAACATTATATAGATTGTACGATGACGAGTTAAAAGTGAAGCATCTGGTATAACTGATAAAGATATTCAAATCAATCGTGATAAAAAAAATTGCACTTTGGCTAAAGGACAAAATAAGTTCAATTTCTTAAACATGACATATATATATATATATATATATATATATACACTCCATATTAACTATAACTTCATTTAATAAGATGGAGTTTTTGTAGGCTTTGATTGAGGGATCAACGATTTCGGCTAATGTACAAGTCCTAGCTATGGAACCAAACAGGGACCAAGTCATCCGCATTGGTTACAAAATAAATGGTTGTGAATTTTATACAAAGGAATATGAGCGCGGTAAAAGAACAACGAACTCTGGTGTGTGTGTGTGTCCAAGGAGATTGTTACAATGAGCTTGGTCGTGCCTTTTATGGGGAGTTGGAGGAAATCATAGAGTTGTCATACAAGGGCACGTACGGGGGTCATATTAACTTATTCAAGTGTCGTTGGTTTGATTCAGAAAAAGGGATACGTGTTGACAGACATGGAATCGTCGATATTGACCTCCATAAGTCTGCGTACTCCAACGAACCATTTGTTTTACCAACTCAAACAGTACAAGTATACTACACTCCTAGTCCCATTAGGAAAAGGGATAGGCGCCTTTCTGATTGGCAAGTTATAATTCATACTCCGTAGCGTAGTCGTGTAGAAGTAGTTGATGGGGAGATTTACCAAGAGCAGATGCTTCATAGTCAAACTATAATAAATGTGGAGGACGACAATGAAGTAATCCAGTTAGATGGTGGAGATGAACCACATGAATTAGATCCCGAGTCAATACACGTGGTCGATGACATTGATCTTTGAGGAGGAAGAGTTATTGGTCGAATCGACATTGAATCAAGCGGATGATGGTTATGAATCTGCAATACGTGCTACAAGATGATTACAATCGGACATTGACACTTGAATAAATGAAATGTATGTTTAACATTACATGTTTTTTATATCATTGTCATGTTTATGTACTTAACTATTTAAATGCAATTTGTGTTTATTGTCATTTTATATTCATATATATACATGTTTATACCACTGTCATGTTTATTGTCATTTTATATATTCATATATACATGTAATCAAATATAACTCATAATAATATCTTGAAATTTGTAACATGTAGATGGCTTCTGAAGCAGCGCAGAAAAAACGCGGCTTGGGTAGGGGGCCTAATCATGTGCCCAAGGCCCCTACTAATCCGGATGATCGGATTCTTATTCAGATTTGCCCTCCTCCAAATAGCACGTACATCCCGCATCATTTATATATAAGCATTTTAGATTCCATTTATACAAGATATATAGAAATTAGATGTAAATTGCTTTAATATATCTACTTATCGTTGATGTAAATTGTTGTATATTATAGTGATTTTTCAGATAATAAGATCGTCAAGTGCTTATCACAGCTGTGTTTACAGAATTGGATAATTGTTATGACAGATAATATAATATTCTAAGGATAATTGTTTATTAATGTTATTATTGTTGTTTTATTTGCAGAAAAGGTATAGATGGGAAGACGCGTAGGCTTCAGTGATACAGACATTATTCTGGCAGAAGTGCGCGGTCCGCACCAAAGACAATTTGAATAAAGAACGACAAAAAGCCCTTCACAATGCATCGATCGACCATCCAGGCCAAGGAGAGGATTACATGCATGAACATAGCCACTGGTGGTGCACCCAGTCCATATGGGCTGAAATGTGTGCCCAATGGAGAGCTGAGAGCTGGGTGAAAATACGAAAGACTGCCGCCACCAACAGATCCTCGGGTGTGCCGATGGCGAAAAAGGCTAAAGGAACATACAAGGTGGCGATATTTCACGATTGCAGGTATCACCGTGTGTGAGAATGCGTATTTACAAGTTTTAATATGTTTATAATCATGAATTGTAGAAAATATATCACATTTTTACTTAGTAATATTGGCCTATTTTTTGTATAGGAGTTTTAGTCTCAATGTCAGCCTATATATTAGTTGGATGTGTATGTGGCCACTCGTGATGGTCTGCCTGATGCTATCCAGATAGCGGTAATAAGTTTTAACAACTTGATCTTGTTTATCAATGCTTACAGAATTTATTTTTAACTATTTAATTTTTAACATGATGACAGGATACTTATAAGTATTTATTGAATGAGCGCTATCCTGAAGGCACTCCACGTCCGCCAATTGATCAAGAGTTGTGGGAGAGGGCATCTGTTGTGAAGAAGAACCACATTAAAGGTCAAGGACAACGATGATGCCCATCCTTCATGGCTCGAAGCTCGCTACTCGATCACTGCGATCATCCAGGTCATCTATTTATTCATACTCTCCGGTATTTGTGTGAGAGAGCTATATGTTGAGATCAAGATCTTCTGAAGATACTGGACGGGCATCTGGCGGCTCTGAGTCTGATGAGTTAAATGATGCAAGATGGCGGCGATGGCGGCAAGCAATGACAGCAGAGATAGCATGGGGATGGCGGCGAGGTAATCAATTTGTTGTATATTATCGTAATACCGATGATCAACATAGTTACTATATTTGTAACTTGTTTTATTATTTTGTTAATTACAGTGGTGATCAAGAGAAAGCTAATCAAGACAATGATGTTTGACTATTACGATCTGACTTTCTATTTTGTAGTTCTTTGAGAATTTTGTACTTTTATATTCATTCATGTTACTTAAACATTAGATTTGTTTATATTTATTCAATTCATATTGGTTTTAAAGGTTTATATAGTTTATATACTAGTTTGGTGTATGTGTATGCCGGATTGATTGATGTTTACATTGTTGTGCAAGATGTTTATATTGTTGTGTATGTGTGTTGGGATAAAGCGGTACAAAAGCAGTACAAGTTTTTGGGAATTACGCAAAATAGCAAAAATCGATTTTTTAGTTTTTAAAATCGTATTGCGTCTGATCGTTGATAGTTATTAATGATCGCTAAACATTTGAGGGTATCACGACCTGGCGGTCGTTGATAGCGATCGTTTACGACATCGTGGACCACGTTAGCCTTTATTACTGAACCATCTTGACTCGGTTTAATTAATCGAATGACGAATTTAGTCGCTAATATCGTCGCAGATATATCGGTCGCTAATAGTGGTCGCTGATGTGCATTCCAGTGACCAGATTTTATCTGACGCCTTTATCGTGACCGCATTCGGTCGGTCACGATAAGGATCTCATGACCGGCGGCGATCATTAGACCTTTTTCTTGTAGTGTGCCCATGCTCTCAAATTTCTTAGACACAAATTTTCCCTCTCAAACTTCACACGAGAAGACTGTTTTTCTCTATCAAAGATACATCAAGTATGAAATTTTCTTTTTTCAGAAAAACTAAGGAGAAAATTAAATCAACTCATTCTCTCTATCTACTTTCTCCGAAATTTTTAGTTTTTCAGTGTTCTAAAAATTCTCGCCTATGTCCGATTAATCCCCGCCTAGACGCTAAACCCTCCTGACGCCTCGCCTAGGCCTAAGGCGTCAAAAAAATCTTTTCAGAAAATTAGGCGGGGCCTAGGAGGAGAGGTTTTTTTATTTTAATAATTACCCAAACGAGATTTTGATATATTTATTTTTTTTAATAATTTACCATATTCATAATGCAAATTGTAGCACATCAAATCACAACAAAAAGTGATTGAGATCAAGTCAAAATGAATAATTTTAT
Organism: Panax ginseng; assembly: GCA_020205605.1. Classification (NCBI taxonomy): domain Eukaryota; kingdom Viridiplantae; phylum Streptophyta; class Magnoliopsida; order Apiales; family Araliaceae; genus Panax; species Panax ginseng. Next base: position 101,496,288 of record CM035144.1, on the reverse strand, counting down.
TCTAATTGTAATTTTTTAAACTTGTACCAACTTCAAATTATATAAATTATGATACATTTTTACTATTTATTTTAATTCAATATAATTCTTAAATTTATGTTTAATTTCTTAAATTTTAATATTGAATTCAATTCTTGGAATTTTAAATTTTATTATTTAATAGCAATCTTGTTTATGAATAAAAGTAATACGTTAAATATATGTTTGAACTTTTAACAATTTCATATTTATGTTTGAACTTTGACATTAGCAATATGCATGTGTTTGAACTTTAAACAAATGTCTTTATTATCTTTATTATAGATTTTTTTGGTTTATATTATTATTTTATTTAAATAAATATAAGTTAAAATAAAAAATTGGTTTAAAAGTTAAAATATTTAGTCAAATAAAATTGGTTTTATTTGAGGATGCTTCAAAATTAGACTATGGATCTCCACGTACGTCTATTCACTCTTGAAGATGAATGGAGGGTGCTTCATTTAAGGGGCTGCAATTTTGACAAGGCCCCCTCGTAAATTGATGGAAGTAATGATAAGGCAAACAAAACACATTTTAAGGCCTTGTATGAGAAAAAAAGATTTGACGAATATCAGAGTCTTGATAATAACACTTCCATAAGAGTTAGCACGTACTGTTGTTTAAGTATTTCTACCATAGAACCATGGATGTTTTAGAGAAACTAGTTGCTGATGGTGTAGGAATTTAAGCCTAAATTAATATAGGTGTTATTAATTAATTTTAATAATTTTATATATTAATATGTTCTATTCTATGAGTAGATTAAATTAAGTACTCTCTCTGTTCCTAATTATTTGACGTTTTAGAGTTTTTTATTTGTCCCTAATTATTTGACGTTTATTCAAATTTAGGAGAATTAATGATAATTTTTTCAAAATTACCCCTCATTAAACTCTCTCTCTCCTTATCCTAACAAAACTCTTCTTATCCCAACAAAAGATTTAAGGATATTATAGACAATTGAGTACTATATTTAATATTTTCCAATTATTATCTTAATTTTTGTGTTCACCTCTAAAATGTCAAATAATTAGGGACGAAGGGAGTATTTGGAAGCTCAAATCCATAGAGTAATGAATGAGATATTAATTCCCAAAAATTACACTTGAAAGATAATAAATACATGTGGGAAAAACCAAGTCCCACATAGGTTAGAAATTAAATACCCCCTCCGTTCCTTAATATAGATCGTTTTAGAGTTGTGCACAAGTATTAAGGAAATAATTGTAAAATATTAAATATACTATCAATTGTCTATATTGCCCTTGTGTTGGAAAAAGAGAGCGTCATTTATTGGGCAAAAAATAGTGAGAGAACAAAAGTTATATTTATTACTTGGGGTAATATTGGAAACTAAGCAATTAATGCTTACTTGAAATTGTCAAACGACTTATATTTAGGAACATAAATATTTCTCTAAAACGACCTATATTAAGGAACGGAGAGGGAGTATTTTATATGTTTATATACAAGGAAAGTGTTCTTGGGTTTAGGCCTCAAGGGGCACCCCACTTTTGTGAAAGGGAGAAAACCTAGCCAAGGCTAGTTTCGAACCCGCACGCTCGCCGCCGACCGACCAGGCTCGTGGGTTGTGTATATAATTTTTTAGACAAAATTATTTAAATTTTTAATTAAAATTTATCTATTTAATTCTATTATCAAAAGTGTGTCATTTTGAGAAGCTATATTTATTATATTATCAAAATTGTGTCGTTTTGAGGAAGCGGTATCTGTAAGTTTGAACGGGCGGCCCAAAATTACGTAGTTTTTGTCTCGCCTTTTCTTTTAAGGCTAAAACTACGTAGTTTTGGTTCTGCTAATGCTTAAACTACGTCGTTTTAAAGGACCGAATAGATGCGCCTATTCTGTAAATGGTCAAAACTACGTCGTTTTGATAAAGAGATACAAATAATACCTCTTCAGAAGGCACCCCATGCCTTTTCAGGGGTGATATGTCCATCCGAAGGGTCACCAGCCCCTCCTATAAATAGATAGGAGGGGGAAGCCTTCATTTTCATCCATTTCTCAAGCATTCTAGTGTAATAGAGCATTTTAGTATATAATTTCTTCAACAGTTTCTTTAGTAAATTTGATAGAACATTTTTTTTGATTCGTAGAGTATACTTTTTGTAGTCTTTGCAAAAGTATACAATATTATTATCAGATCAGATCCTCGGAGATGAAGTCTTTATCAACATTGTATCATACGGATGGCATAATTGTCTTTAAGGACATAGTACTAAGACTAGCCTTGACAAATCATTTACTGATAAGTTTATATATATATATATATATATATATATATATATATATATATATATAATTTCCTTTAAGGTTACTAACAGATGGCAGGCTGTAAATTGGGTTTTTACGGTCTTCTGTGGCACTGATTCTCTTTATCTGCCTTGGAGCTGGGCCTTTTAAAGAACCTGACCCTGTTATCAATTGCTCTTAGGACATTTTCATAGGAATTACTATTAGTTTTAGTGGATTTGGCCTCATCCACTTTACACTCGTATCTGTTTCTTCATAAATTTATAATATTTTTAAAGTTCTTGTTTCTATTGGGTATACTCGTGTAAATTAGCAAAATATATTAGTAAGATTAACTAGGGATTATATGAGAATAACTAAAAACTGAATCCCTGGCTATGGCAGGCATAGCTCAACAATGCTTTTGCATGGTAGTGGGTTTTTGGAGTTGGTCCTCAACATTACCAAGGAGTTGGCCTTACGAGACAATACTAACTAACAAATAATAAAAACACTAAACACCCATTTCATTCTAGGTAAGCTTTAATTGTAAAATTGAATCATAATGTATTCAAGTTTTTTATGGTGATTTCTGTACATGTTATAATTTTACAGGGTCTTAAGGACATTGTAGACTTTTTGCGATCGATCGGGGGAAGTCAATAGGTCAATACCATATGGCGAGGTTGGGAAGTTGGAAGACCAGCTAAGGAGAATGATGAGGTATTGATTGAAACTCTTTAACCAATTCTGGAGTTGCCTTCTCCTGAGGGTGTGTTTACATTTGCTTTTGGTTTTTACCTTTTCTCGCACACTTACGCATAAACTTCACAAATTTGATAAGAAAAATTTGGAAGTGCACCCCCCATTGGATTTATGAGCGTTAGAGCTAGCTTAGTTTTGTGTTAGTTCATACCAATTTTAGCTTTGTATTACTTAGAAATATATATTATATATTTGTATGCGTTCGACTACATTAATAAACCAAAAAGGTGATAAACTTATTAACCATGAAAAAAGGATACTTGTAGCTGAAATTTGTCCCTTTTTTATGAGAAATGCCAAAAAAATTGTGGTTATTGCATGGCCAAGGCGAACACACCATATTAGGTCATTGGTAATATTCTTTTGCCTATAATCTGTAGGCATTTACATGAGACACATTGTAAGACTAGAGCACCAGAGGCACATTATATATATATATATATATATATATATATATATATATATATATATATAGAAAATGATCTATAGAATACGTTAGTCGGAGAGATTGTTTAACTAACGCTCATCCAAATAGTCCAAATTAGAGTAAATGGTTTGAGATGAGGGCCCAATGACCACTCTCCTTTAGCGGCAAGCCAAATTTTTTTTGTTGGTCACATTTCCTCTAGCGGCCAAAAAAAACGATCAGTATTTTGACCGGCCGCTGTAAGAAGTAGCACCAACAAAATTTTTTTGGTTTAATTACTGATTATCCTCCTACATACTACTTATTAATCAGTAAAATAAAATAATAAAAAATTATAAGAATAATCATTAATTATCTTTATGCTTATCCTTATACTTATTAACAGATTATCCTTATACATATTACTTATTAATCAAGTAAAATAAAATAATAAATGAAAAGGATAATTATAAGGATAATCAAGAATTATCATCCTTATATACTTATTAATAAAATAAGTATGTATAAGAATAATTATCGATTATCGTCTTATGATTTTAATTATAAATAGCAAATAGTGATTGAGTTTATATATTTGAGTAGGAATATAATATAAATTCAACCACTATTTCTTATTTATAATTAAAAATCATAAGATGATAATTATTAATTATCCTTATACATACTTATTTTATTAATAAGTATAAGGATAATTACTGATTATACTTATAATTTTTTATTATTTTCTTTTACTGATTAATAAGTAGTATGTAGGATGATAATCATGATAATCAATAATTAAGCCAATTTTTTTTTTTGGCCGCTACTCACTCTAGCGGCCAATCAAAACATGTTTGACTGGCTGGTAGAGGGAGTAGTGGCCAACAAAAAAAATTTGGCTGACCGCTAGAGAGAGTAGCGGATGGGCCCTCATCTCAGCCATTCATTCTAATTTTGGACGGATGGATGAGTGTTAGTTGAAATAGTCCCTCTGGCTAATGTATTCTATGGATTATTTCCTATATATATATATATATATAAATAGTACATTTATCAGTTATGAATTTGAGTTTAGACTTGGAATATGCATGTATTGATTAAGTTTGCATTTTTAGTTGGCAAATTTCCTTTCTAACTTTCAGTGAAGAAAAATGGAGTTTTGGGTTCTAGAAAATTCTGAATATCATACAGTATATGGTTTACTGTATGGTACATAGGTTTCTGCCTTTCTTCTCTCTTTTGATTTTTTAGCTTTTGTGCTTGACATCATCTGTCTATAAGGTCGGAAATTACTTGAAGAAAATAATCACCTCTGAAGAAGTTCTGTTTTTGCAATGCTTTATTTGTTTTCGGTGATTTTATGATAACTTTTAACTTATTTATAACTAACATAATTAGCTTTTACAAAAATTCATGAAGCCAAGCATATCTAATATCATAGTACATAATATTAGAGAATTAAATTAATGTATTTAATTTAATTATCTCATTTCCTTAAATTAGTGATTGACTGATTCTTTAGTACATTGTAATTATCTCATTCCCTTAAATTAGGGACTGACTGATTCTTTAGTTATTAGGTTTGATATCAATATCTTTTTGATTGTAACAAATTGATTCTCTCTTGTAATCTTATTGTATTTATACCTCCTAACATCAATGAAAATATTATGCCATTATTCATTAGTCTACTTTATTCTATATGGTATCAAAGCATTAGTGGGTCCTAAACCTCTCTTGCCATCCTAGCCAAATTAAGAACCACCATGGCCACTTTGATCATCGTGAGTATCGCCATTCCCAACCCAGAAATCCAACCCAAAGTCTTCAACTCATAAACATCTCTCATCCATCCATCATCAAATTGACCTCCACCAATTATCTCGCCTGGAAACTCCAGATTGAGGCCATTCTCATAGGGTACGACCTCTACAAATACATTGACAACAATCATCCATGTCCTCCTCGCACCATAACCACCAACAAAGTGTTGAAGCTTCCAACCCAGATTTTACGCCATGGATTCGCCAAGACAAATTATTGTTTGCGCCTTGTTGGTTCCATCTCTCACTCTCTTATTCCGCTTAATCCAATAATCGACCACTTCCGCATGAGCGTGGCAAATCCTTACCAACACCTATGCTCGCCCGACTGTCGTGGTCACATAAAGCAACTCAAGGACCGGATCAAGAAATCCACGAAGGGCTCACAATCCATATCGGACTACATGCAATACGTCAAGTGTCGCACTGATCAACTTGCTGCACTTGGCAAACCGATGGACCATGAAGACATCATTGAGACGATCTTAGAGGGTCTCGGTGATGACTATCGCTATATTACCGATATAGTGGCCAGTAGAGACAACCCCATCTCATTTGATGAGCTTTATAAGAAACTCATCAACCGAGAAGCCGACACTTCAAAGAATGCAGCCGCTTCTGCTCTTTCCGCATCTCGCCACGGCCAATCTTTGCGTCGACCGTATTCAATAATTCACATCGGCCGTGTCAAAACAGACACACCTACCACATCTTGCTTCCACGACAACATTTCGCCGCTTCTTCATTCCATGAATCGCCAATGAGGCCTTATCTCTAAGAAGTGCCAAGGATCTCGCCAATGGGCCACACCGTTGCTTTCGGTGTCCCTCTTTCACCAGACAGCCCCTCTCACGACGCCGCCCTCCCTCATCGCACAATGGACCTCCGTGGTACCCAAAGGCATATGTAGCCACAACATCCGGTGTTGAGACCCCAACCTGGCTTCTCGATAGTGGTGCCTCTCATCATGTCACTGCTGACCTCGACAACCTTTCACTTCATGCTCCATACGATGGGTCCGATGACATCGTAATCGGTGATGGCACTGGGTTACACATTTCCAAAACTGGTTCTGCCTCTCTTAAAACATCCTCTCATACTTTTCAATTACATGATGTTTTATTTGTTCCCCTACATGAAAAAAAGAAATTTAGTCTCCATATCTCAATTTTGCAAAACTAATAACACTTTGATTGAGTTCTTACCATCTTCTTTCCGTGTGAAGGATCTCTTGTGAGAGAACACATCTTTTTCGAATGACAACCTAAAGATGGTGTGTATGAATTGCCAGCTTAGCCCTTCGCTTCGTCCTTCTGGTCTTCACCAAAGATAAAAGTCTCCTCATGTATACATGTCATCATCGCCTTGGTCACCCATCCCGGTCAATCCAACGTCATATAGTCTCTAAGTTTTGTTTACCTTTAGATTTCTCTAGTTCCAAGCATTTCCATTGTAATGATTATTCTTTAATAAAAGTCATAAATTACCTTTTTTCAATCATCTATTGTGTCGACTTCCCCTCTCCAAATTATTTATTCTGATGTGTAGACCTCGCCTATCTATTCTATAGATGGTTACAAATACTATGTTATTTTTGTGGATCACTTCACGCACTACATATGGCTTTACCCCCTCAAACGTAAATCGGCGTTGCCACTATTTTTCCTCATTTTCGAGCTCTTGTTGAAAACCACTTCAAAATAAAATAATCACCTTCTACTACTCGACAATGGGGGAATACATGGGTCTCGCCAACTATTTGGTCTCGCCACATACTTATCTACACATGGAATCTCGCATCTCACTTCACCACCTCACACTCCGAACACAATGGCTTCTCGTAACGTAGACATCGTCATATCGTTGAAACAGGACTTACTCTTCTCTCTAAAGCTACCTTACCGCTAACCTACTGGTCATATGCCTTCTCCACTGCCGTCTATCTCATAAATCGCCTTCCGACACCAACTCTCAATATGACCTCTCCCTATCATAAACTCTTTAAGTCGCCGCCCAACTATTCCAAGCTTCGAGCCTTTGGTTGCCTATGCTATCCTTGGCTCCGTCCATATTCACCTCACAAACTCGCTAGTCGCTCCACACCTTGTGTCTTCCTTGGTTACTCCCTCACTCAGAGTGCTTATCTGTGTCTTGATCCAAGTACTCAAAAGATCTTCATCTCACGTCATGTTCGATTTATTGAGTCTGAGTTTCCCATGTCTAAAGTTGATCTACATCTCGCTCGTCCTGATAACTTGACATGTGACACATGGCTCCCACAACATGTCATTCTCCCGGTTTCATACCCATCATCCGAAGGTAGTTCCAGCGGCTCTTCGCCAGTTGACTCCACCACACAAAAGGTTATGGTAGCCCACAATGACTTGCCCCCAGTACTTCCTCCTTCACCTAATTTCCCCAACAACTTATCCCCCATACAACCCAACCCAATACCTACAACTGCTCCTGGCACGTCCCCGCCTATCACTTTGGACTTACCTCCACCAGTACTTCCTCAAGCCTTTGAAGCCCCATCCTCACAATCCTTGCTTCGCACCTCGCCCATTGTCACTCGTTCTCGAAACAAGATCCACAAACCAATCACTAAACTCAACCTCTCGACCCAACTTGCCTCAACAATTGAACCCACATGTGTAACTCAAGCCATCAAAGATAGCAAATGGAGAAAGGCGATGTCCGAAGAGTTTGATGCCTTGGTTCGAAATGGCACATGGGAATTGGTACCTCCCAATGGTGTGCTAAATATTGTGGGGTGCAAATGGATATTTCGACTTAAACGTTTATCTGATGGCTCTATTGATAGGTACAAGGCTCGCTTAGTAGCAAAAGGGTTTCACCAACGGCCCGGAGTGGACTACCATGAAACGTTCAGTCTGGTTGTAAAGCCGACCACAGTTCGTCTCATCCTCTCGCTTGCGGTCAGCCGCGGTTGGGATCTTTGATAGCTTGATGTCAATAATGCATTCCTCCAAGGCACCCTCACTGAAGATGTCTTCATGACCCAACCTCAAGACTTTGTTGATGCTGATCATCCACTCCATGTCCGTAGAATCGCGTGAAATATATGGTCTCAAACAAACTCCTGGAGCTTGGTACACTTTGAACTTCGCCAGCTTACTTGCATCTCATTTCACCAACTCAGTTGTTGACACCTCTTTGTTCATTTTCAGTGATAAAGGTATAACCATCTTGTTACTTGTTTATGTTGACGATATCATCATCACAGGTAATAATTCACCATCAATCCAAGACTTCATCTCGGTCCTTGCTCGTCGCTTTTCACTCAAAGATCTCGGCCCTCTTCACTACTTCCTTGGTGTTGAAGTTGTTCCTTGCCCTCAAGGCCTTCTCCTATCACAACAAAGATACATAGCAAACTTGTTGGCTCGAACAAAGATGACTGATGCACGCCCCACAGCAACTCCGCTAGCCACCTCTCCCATCCTCACTCTTCATCGGGGACAACACTTCTTGACCACCCAACCGAATTTCGAAATGAGTTGGCGGTCTTCGATATCTTTCACTTACCCGTCCCGCACATTGCCTATGTAGTCAACAAACTATCTCAATACATGCATCGTCCGACTCATCGATCACCGGAATCTGCCAAACGCCTTTTTCGATATTTGTGTGGCACCATTGATCATGGCATCCTGTTACATCGCCAGTCACCTCTCACTCTACACGCCTACTCAGATGCCTACTGGGCTAGTAATAAAGACGACTTCACCTCCACCAGTGCTTATATTGTCTACCTCGGACGAAACCCAATATCCTGGAGTTCGAAGAAGCAACGAACAGTAGCTCGCTCCTCGACTGAAGCCGAGTACCAATTTGTTGCCTCCATAGCTGCTGAGGTGAGATGGATCACATCTCTTCTTAGTGAACTTGGTGTCACATCCTCACAACAACCGGTAATCTACTGTGATAATGTGGGAGCCACAAATCTATGCTCAAATCCAGTCTTCCATTCTCGCATGAAACATGTAGCTCTCGACTTTCACTTCATTCGTGAACAAGTTCAAGATGGCCTCTTACGAGTCACTCATGTTTCTTCGATGGATCAACTAGTCGATGCACTCACCAAACCACTACCCACATTACGCTTCCATGGCTTGTTGAACAAGATCGGTCTCACCTCACGGATCTCCAACTTGCATAAGATATTAGAGAATTAAATTAATGTATTTAATTTAATTATATCATTCCCTTAAATTAGTGATTGGCTGATTCTTTAGTACATTGTAATTATCTCATTCCCTTAAATTAGGGACTGACTGATTCTTTAGTTATTAGGTTTGATATCAATATCTTTTTTGATTGTAACAAATTGATTCTCTCTTGTAATCTTATTGTATTTATACCTCCTAACATCAATGAAAATATTATGCCATTATTCATTAGTCTACTTTATTCTATACATAATACATACTAGACTTGTGTTTTTCAAATTTGGAGATTATGTTTGGTACCATGTGAGCAGTTAAGTTATTATGCTCCTATCAAGACTCGACTTTGATTTGTATTAATTAACATAGAAAAGTATTTTTAGATAAGCACAATTCTCTGATAATTGTCTCTTTTGATTTAATGAAAGTGTGCCGAAGATTATGGTATTTGGAGTTGGATGCACATTTTACTGAATGATTATGATTATGACACTAATAAATTGTATGTTTCATGTTTTACATTTGCAGATGATCGATCTAATGATATTGATTGTCATTTGCTAGATGTTTAGAGATTGACGATTTTGAGATCCATAATTTAAGATTTTTTTTTGTTATTATTGATGTATAAATTAAATAATAAACATTTGTAATATTCATCTGTTTAATTTTATATTTTGGATGGGAAGTGTGAAATTGTAATTTGTTAATTTAAATGATCTAATTTTCGAAATTCATTTTAAATAATTTTGCATTATACTTGTGTGGGTCTCAAGGTTATCAAGTCATTGACTAAGAGACGCCTAGGTGTCTAAGCGGTAGCAAACAGTAAGTCGAAGGGACGACTTGGAAGAAGTAATTAAGTTACGCGACCTGGTGAAGAAATCATCGCCTTGGGTAGCCTAGGTGACGCCTTGGCCGACTACCTTCCAAGGCGCATGATTTGGAAAAGAGAAAAAAAGGAAACAAAAGAGAAAAGAAAAGAAGAGATCGAAAGAAACAAAAGAGAAAAGAAAAGAAGAAATTGTTACTGTCAAAAGCTTCCATCGTCAGAGTCATCTTCATAGCCGACTATCGCAGTTTGTGTTGATTGTTGAAAATGCCTATTGATTTCATCTTATCACTGCTTCTTTGTGTAAGAAAACAAAAAGGAGATTGATTTCATCTTACGGCTACTTCTTTTGGGTAAGAAAAGAAAAATGAGCCTGATATTTAAATATCTCTTGGATGAAATACAATTTAGTACCTTATATTTTTCTTAAACTTTATATCTAGTCCCTAAAGTTGCAGACTTTTCATTTAAGCCCTTATTTTTCTTTCATAATCACCCTTAAATTTTGAGTTTAATTACATTTTAACCCCAACCCCATATTTTTAGTATTCCTTATTCATTAGTTTAATTTTCAGTTAGTGTAAATGTGAAATATTAATATATTTTTGTTTTTAATGGTATTTAAGAGTATTGCTTGTGAAGTACTAATAAACATATAGAATTTATATGTATAAAATTTATATTTTTTTAAACTTGTCGACTTGCGGACAACTAATCGAGCGCCTTGTCATCTAAGCGCTTAAGCCCTCAGTTATAGTCTCGCCTACTTGTTGCCTTGATAACTATGTGTGTGTGTCTATATATATATACACACAGACCCACCATAGTTATCAAGGCGACAAGTCGAGGCGAGTATAAAGCTAAAATGTGGTGTCTTATCATCTATAGTTAGGGTCAGGATCGTCGTTATAGACGTCAATAACCGTCGATAATGGCTTTAGCAACGACGAGGATCCCGACCGTCGCTAAAACCTATATCAACGATCTTTGAGGTTTTAGCTACAATCGTCGACACTCCTTATAGCCCTTTTTTAGGAAAGGAAAAAATCAGCAATATATAGCACAATATATATCATCATTCTAACAAGGAAATTGATAAATTCACAACAAAAAATGATATTTTTACATGAAAATCATCGCTATAGATCTATAGCGACGGTGTCATCGCTATACATCTATAGCGACACATTTCATGTGAAAATATCAATTTCCCTTTAACAACCTTTGATAATACACAAAAAATTTCAAACTCAAAAGATTTATGACATGATTACAAAGTCAATACTATATATTGAAAAATAATTAAATTTGGCTTAAAGATGTGTTTTCTTAATTTCTAAATATTTGAAAATTAAATATACATTTAAATTTTTTGGAGTCAATTGTGAAATAACTCTAAAATTAAAAAGAAATTATTCAGTGTTGATACAAACAATAATATCCATTATAGACTTACGTATTATCAATTATCACATTTGTTGTTTTGAAACGTTAATGAAATCATTTCCAAACTATCTGACCAATCTATTAAGCTTTGTAAGAGTCTCATTGAATATTGTTTTATTAAAATGCATGGTTTTCAGACCCGAACCGACTGTTGAACCGAAAAAACCAAAATTGGTCGGCTATCCTGTCCGGTTCGGACCAATAACCCAATTTTTTTTCAAAAACCATTCAAACCCGGACCGCCTGACCAAGAGAAATGGTGACTGGTTCGCGAGTAGGACCGGTTCCTTACTTACTTGCATAAAAAAAATTAAAAAAAAAAAACAAGGCTTCAGCCTTCAACCTTCAGAGCAACTCTGTACTTTGTTTCTTCTTCGTTGCTAATAAATAACACAAAATTACTCACTTTTCAACACTAGCGGAACTAGGAGAAGGGGGTAATATGACTCCCCCCCCCCCAAAAAAAAAAAAACCTTGGAATTTAAAGCATGCTAATATTAGTTAAATTTGATCTTTGTTATCAGATGATATTAATTCATTTTCTTCCTCATATCATTTCACCTATAAGAAATTAACAATATTACTATAAGATAAAATAATGTTAAATAAGTTTGATAATTAATTAATTAATTAATATTGCACTCATTTGTCTTACTGATTTAATCATACCTTGATATCAATTTTTTTGTAAATGAGAATAACTTGATTCATTTTTTTGTTTTGAGTGACTCCTTTCAGTTGTCTCCAAGAAAGATTATCAGAACCACAATATAAGATTTTGAATGTATAATATTACATTTTGTAATTTATCCATAAGAGTAGCTAATCACTTGACTAAAAACTTCAAAATCTGATTAATAGTCTCATAATTCGGAGGAAATTAATATATATATATATATATATATATATATATAAAAAGCCATTAGACTCACAACTTAAAGGTTGACAAGGGTTAGAATAGAATATTGTGAAATACTATAATTGGGCAAAATGAATTTGAAAGAAACACTCGAAGCGTCAATAAATAATTTTTTTTTACTAATATATTTTGACCCCCCTCTAAAAATATTATGGTTCCGCCACTACTTTCTAAACTCATTATTCATACCTAATAAGCCTTAACAATATTTACAAATAATAATAACAGAAGAATGACAAAATAATATTCAGATCTGAACCAAAACATAAAAATCAAAAAGAAAAGAAGAAAAATAAATAATCGCCGAAGATCAGACTCATCAACAATTTTAGATCGAGCAAAAGAAATATTATGTGTATTGCCGATTTGAGGAGCAAAAGAAGTTTTGTAGAAAAGAAGTTTTGTGTATTGCCGATTTGGGGAGGTTGGGAGCAAAAGAAGTTTTATAAGTTCTGTAGAAAAGAACTTTCAACTTGTAAAAAGATTTTAATTAAGAATATGCCAAAAACATATTCCTGTTATAAAAGATTACTAAAATTAAGAACAAAATGATTCGAGAAAAGAGAGTATTCTCATAATATTTTCTATATATTTTTATTCTCTTTTACAATGCTCTTATTTATAGATATATGGACTTGGAAGTTTCAAAACTCAAAAGTCATGAGTTTAAAACTTAATGAACATGGGAGTTCCATACTTAATGAACATGGAGGTTCCAAAATTCCAAAGATCATTACAATTAATTAAATCTAGATATCCATAAATATATATATATATATATATATGTTATAATTTTATAACACTCCCCCTTGGATGTCTATTGTACAACCATACGCATTGAAAGTTGTCTCATTAAAAACCTTACCAAGAAAAACCCAATGAAAAAAAAAACCTTGGTTAAGGAAAAAAGAGTACAGCACGTATTAGCTCTCCCTCATGAATGTATCCTTAAGTCCTTCAGTTGTCGCATTCCAATATTGCGACGCAATCCTACAAACGTTGTAGTTGGTAATGCTTTGGTGAACAAATCTGCTAGATTATCTTTTGATCGAATTTGTTGAACATCAATGTCACCACACTTATCAAGGTCATGTGTGAAAAAGAATTTTGGTGAGATATGCTTTGTTCTATCACCTTTGATGTATCCTCCCTTTAATTGAGCTATACATGCAACATTGTCTTCATACAGAATGGTTGGAGTTCCTTTGCTGGAGGATAAACCGCATGTTTTATGAATATGTTAAGTCATTGATCTTAACCACACACATTCTCGACTTGCTTCATGGATTGCAAGTATTTCAGCATGATTTGATGAAGTGGCATCTAATGTTTGCTTTGTAGATCTCTATGATATAGCAATATCACCACACATAAAGAGATAACCTGTTTGAGATCGACCTTTATGTGAATCAGATAAATATCCTGCATCATCATATTCAACTAATTTATGATTATTATTATTTGAATAAAATAAGCCCATATCTATAGTTCCTCATACATAACGAAATATATGTTTAACCCCATTCCAATGTCTTCGGGTAGGAGAAGAACTATATCTTGCTACTAAGTTCACAGAGAATGCTATATCAGGTCGTGTATTATTAGCAAGATACATTAGTGCACCAATTGCACTAAGGTATGGTACTTCAGGACCAAGTAATTCTTCATTATCCTCACGAGGTCTAAAAGGGTCCTTTTTCACATCAAGTGATCTAACAACCATTGGGGTACTCAATGGATGAGCTTTATCCATATAAAATCTTTTAAGGACCTTCTCGGTGTAAGTTGACGGATGAATGAAAATTCTATCTGCTAAATGCTCGATCTGCAGGCCGAGACAAAATTTTATTTTTCCTAAATCTTTCATCTCAAATTCTTTCTTTAAATAATTCATTATTTTTGGAATCTCATCATGAGTTCCAATAATATTTAAATCATCAACATACACAGCAATAATAGCAAAATCGAATTCTGACTTCTTTATAAAAACACATGGGCATATAGGGTTGTTATTATTATACCCTTCTTTCAATAAATATTCACTAAGACGATTGTACCACATGCGTCCTGATTGCTTTAACCCATATAGGGACCTTTGCAACTTGATTGAGTAAACTTCCCGGGGATTTAAATTATATGCTTCAGGCATTTTAAATCCTTCAGGGATTTTCATATAAACAATATTATCAATTAACCCATATAAGTAGGCTGTAACAACATCCATTAGATACATATCTAGTTTGTCATGGGTTGCCAAGCAAATAAGATACCGCAATGTAATTGCATCTACCACAAGAGAATATGTTTCATCATAATCAATGTCAGGTCTTTGTGAAAACCCTTGTGCCATAAGTCGTGCCTTATATCTTACGATTTCATTTTTCTCATTTCTTTTTTGCACAAATACCCATTTGTATCCAACTGGCTTTACTCCTTCGGGTGTTTGGACTACAGGTCCAAAAACTTCACATTTTGCAAGTGAATTTAATTCTGCCTGGATTGCTTCTTTTCATTTTGGCCAATCATTTCTGCGTCTATATTCTTCAACAGAATTAGGCTCATAATCCTCGTTTTCATTAATTATATCAAATGATATATTATATGAAAAAAATATTGTCAACAACTATCTCACTTCGGTTCCATATTTTCTTTGTAGAGACATAACTTATCTAGATCTCATCATTTTTATTGTTTTCAGGTACCTGAACCTCTTCTGGGGTTTTAGCTATGTCTACATCCTCATGAATATTTTCTTCCTCAATAATGCCCACTTGTTTATTTACTTCTTTTCTTTTTCGAGGATTTTTATCTTTCGAACCGATTGGTCTACCACGCTTCTGGCGTGCATTAGACTCATTTGCTATAATTTTTGCGGATTGTTCTATTAGAATTTCAATCTGATATGGAGTATTTACAGCTGGTATATGAGATTTGCTTACTCCTTTTTAGTCAGTGAATGCATTCGGTAGCTAATTTGTTATATTTTGCAAACAAAGTATCTTTTGAACTTCTTGTTCACATTATTTTGTACGAGGATCAAAATTCAATAATGATAATGCATTCCAAGTTATATCTTTATCCAAATTGCTTAATTTCTCCCCTAATCTTTGGGAACATAGTCTCATCAAAATGACGATTGACAAATTGTCCGTAGTAAATGAATCACCGTTAAGGGTTCAAGATATTTAATTATTGATGGGGACTCAAACCCAATATATATTCCCAAATCCTTTGAGGACCCATCTTTGTACGTTGTGGAGGATAAATTGGAACATATACCGCACAACCAAAAATTCTTAGATGGGAAATATTTGGTTCATGACCAAAAACCAATTGTAATGGGAGAGTTTATGATATGATGTTGGCTAATGCGAATAAGTGTTCTTTGCATGTAAAATAGCATGCCCCAAACAGAGATGTAAAAGTTTTGTTCTCATGAGCAGCAGTCTCTTGTAATTAATCGGAGGCGTTTAATAAATGATTCAGCAAAGACCATTCTGAGTATGAACATGGGCAACATGATGTTCATTATTTATCCCAAGTGACATGCAATAATTATTAAATATTTGGGATGTAAATTCACCAGCATTGTCAAGATGAATAGTCTTGATTGTATGATCCGGAAATTGTGCTCGTAATCTAATAATTTGAGCAAGTAATCTCGCAAACGCCAGGTTGCGAGTTGATAATAAGCACATATGTGACCATCTTATAGATGCATCTATTAAAACCATAAATATCTAAATGGTCTACTTGGTGGGTGAATAGGCCCACAAATATCTCCTTGAATACGTTCTAGAAACCTTGGAGATTCAATCCCAATTTTAGCTGGTGATGGTCTAATGACCAATTTTCCTTGAGAACAAGTAGTACATGAGAATTCCTTAAATTGAAGAATCTTTTGGTTCTTCAATGGATGACCATGTGAATTCTCAATAATTCTTCGTGATCATTATTGATCCAGGATGATTGATATTGGTCATGCCAAATAATAAAATTATTTGGTTCATTGAACTTCGGTTCATTATTGCATTAACTTCAATTGTACTAATACTTGTATAAATACAAACACGAAGATAGAATCTGTAATTTTCCAATATTTATTTTCCAGTAGAGACATTTGATATGATGTAAAGATATTCTATACCATTGTCATTGGCTGTCTCAATATGGTACCCGTTAAGACGTATATCTTTAAACCTTAGCAGATTCCTTCTTGATTTAGTGGAAAACAAAGCATTATCAATAATAAATTTTGTTCCACTAGGAAGCATTATATTGGCTCTTCCGGAGCCTTCAATCAAGTCTGTTGAACCTGATATTGTATTCACATAAGCTTTCATTGTGACGCCCCCAAAATAGGTATACATCACCCATCTTGAGTCGCCAAATACATGGTACAAAATTTAAATACAACTTAATTATACAACAGTCGTGTAAAATACGACAAAACATAATCTGAGAGTTTTAATACGAATATTGTCATCTAGACAATATCCACACTCAATGGTGTCCTCATTACATTTATTATCACACTATTTCACAGAATAGTGAGGACTACTAATGCAACCATCTGGACCGTCACTCCGTTCCCCGACTAGTCCCAGCTATATTCTCATATCCTGAAGAGAACAATGAAAGCAAAGGGTGAGCTTAACTAGCCCGGTAAGAAATATTATGACTAAGATAATGCAGAATAAATTATCCTTAGCCTTCAACAGTATAACTCATAGAATATAATAGACAAAAAGTTTTAGATCAACAACTGCAGCGGAATAAGTAATCCATTAGAAGAGTCAAGTACAGCATGATATCTACTATCTTCTATGATTTAAAAAGTTTTTTATCAACTTTATCGCTGAGACTCAGCTTTATAAATAAACCACATCATCGAATCATCCCTACACTACGGGCCAAGGATATTCATGTAATCATCAGTGGTCATGATTATACTGAATAATCCCTGGTCATAATCATACCAATAACTGTCCATCAATGCACTACGGGTCAATAAGGACTTTTACCATATCATCTATAACATTACGGGTCATGATTATACCGAATGATCCCTGGTCATAATCATACCAATCAACAGTCCATCTATGCACGTAAGCCAAAGATGACTTTCATCACATATAAGCATGAGGATGATGACAATGATATAAGAATTCAATTAAAAGAAATCAAAGGATAAATTTTTAAAGATTTATAATTTAATTTATCCAAAATTCAATAATGATCAAATTGTCAACATGATACTGCTTTGTGGAGTAAAATTCAAGAATGATATTGTATCAAAAATGATTTGGACCGAAAAGAAATCAATTTTTGTCATGAATAGTACTCCGGGTGAATAGTACTCAGGTGAATAGTACCCCATGAATAGTACTTCGAGAATAGTATCCCGTGAATAGTACTTATGAATAGTACTTCGTGAATAGTACTTTATGAATAGTACTTTATGAATAGTACCCGTGAATAGTTCTTCGTGAATAGTACTCATAAAAGGAAAATACAAAAGAAAACGATATTCCATGATGAGTACAAAAGAAAGGATATCTCATACGAGTATAATAGAATATACGAAACTGCAAATGGATTTTCATCCGCAATGCAGTAATCCACGATATGAGATCATTTCCATAATTTAATAAAGAATGAATACGAAGGGTCATTCACCATGCATGCAGTAGTCCCGTGAGCGATTATTCAAATGTAATAATAAAGAATGGAATAACGTAAGAATTTCACCACGTATGCATAGTAGTCACGTAGAAAAGTTATTCCAATGTAATAATAAAGAATGGAATAACAACCTCTTACGGTATTGAAAGAAAATAACTCTCTTCATGAATACGAAAGAAATAATGCCCCTTACCTCAGAAGAAGACTGGATACTTTGGAATAGTGAAGTAGCAGACTTCTCTTCTTCTATCTCTCTATAGCTTCTCTCTCTATAATTGCTCCTGTGAGTCTTAGTGAATTGGTGAGAATAAAAGAAGAATGAGCTTCTATTTATAGGAAAATATAGTTTCGATAATTGCACGTTTTGGGGCTCGAAATATTACATTATAATACCTTCATCTTTTCCTTTATTTTTAATTTAGTCCTGCAAGTATTATCAAACTTGAACCACCTCCCCTAATAGTATATCATGTGAATCAATAGTACAATCATGTGACTCAATAGTTCTATACATGTGAAAAAAATAATTACAGTATACTACCTTCATCTATGCCTCTATTTTTAATTTAGTCATGCAAGTATTATCAATCTTGCACCACGTCCCCTAATAGTACATGCATGTGAATCAATAGTACACACATGTGAACAAATAGTTATAAGCATGTGAATTAATAGCAATTAATTGTTCATTTATCCGATTAATTACTCGATTGGTCAATATAACCTCCAAACATTAATTATTATCGGAATAGATGTCGATTTCCACTAACACTAATAATCCCAACACAATAGAAATATCAATTTCATCTTTAATCAACACGAACTTATTCATCATTAATATTATAACTCACAAAATTTAACAAGCAGATCATTCCCAGGAAAGAGAGGGCTTTTCGATAAGAATTTCTCCCTATTGGCGCGCAATTAGGTGACCAAACCTCTCCACGACAGAACTTTCTAGTCATCGTCAATATTGCAAATAAAAATATGAATAACTTTGTCGTCTCAATTATTGATTTAATAATATAAAATATTAATATTGTGACAATAATTGAATCAATAATATGAGAGATATTACTCAGCAATTACTGTAGCAATAATTGAGTATAACTGAGTGACTTCTCACGTAAGCATCAATAATCAATACAGTGTGCTACTATTCAACCACGCGTATTACTGTACTTTTACCACCGGGTAGTTCAATAGTTTAACGGTAAAACTTTCGCCGATATTTTCATAAAAAGATATTTTTGTCGTTTTCTCATTCCGACAGTAATTCCGTTGTGGGGTCCATCAATGATTGTGCCGTCGTACGAATATTCCATATTAAAACGAATATTCTTCGACCAAATGAATATTTCCCGACACAACGAATATTTTATGACAACTTGCTTACTTTGCAAAAAATTTCACATAACACCCTTAACTTTAACCTTTTATCAATTTAACCATTTACTAAATAATAATTATAAGAAAATTGAATACTTTCATTTCATAAAATTCGGGGTCTTACATTCATCATTTTTAGATTTGAAAAATATTGCTTATGTCTGATAATAGTATGCATCATTACACTATCTGCTAAGCATATATCTCCACCACTGATATTAGGCTCATATATAGCATAACGCCAATCCATATTTTCTTCATAAAAAGGAATAAATAATAAGTTTATAATAAGACATAATATTAATAACACAAACCAACATAAAATGAACAAAATACATTAGAATTTATTAGCATAAAAGGAACACTCTTAAAAAGGATTAACATAATTTTGAACTAATTATTTTCATTACAAAAAATATTAACTTGCTCATTATTTTGCTCAAAGAAATCTGCAACGTCAAGGTGTGTCATATCCATAGGATCAAAATAAATATCATTATTATCTTGATGTGGATGGAAAAAATTTATTTCTATGTTCTTCTTCTTCTTCTTTCAAAGAGGATCGATATAAATCAACAAAGATGTTTTGGTACATTTACGTGCACTGAGCCCAATGTCCTTTCATTCCACACCGATAACAAATATTTTCTTCCTTCTTGGTATCTTTGTTATTTATATTCTTTCCCTTTTCTTGTTTCTCCTCATTCTTTGAAGGTTTGGTATCATGGTTAAGGTAATTAAACCATCCTCGCCCATGGCCACGACCACGACCTCTATTACGACCACGACCATAATTATTATTATGTCTTGTAACATTCACTTCAGGGAATGGAGCTGAACCAGTAGGTCGTGATTAGTGATTTTTTATTAAAAGTTCATTATTTTGTCCAGCCACAAGGAGACATGAAATTAGTTCAGAATATTTCTTAAAACCTCGTTCTCTATATTGCTGCTGCAAGAGCACGTTCGAGGCATGAAAAGTAGAGAATATTTTTTCTAACATATCTCCATCAGTGATATTATCTCCACATAATTTCAATTTAGAACTGATTTGAAACATTGCAGAATTATATTCACTTAGTGATTTAAAATACTGCAATCGTAAATGTATCCAATCATAACGAGCTTTTGGAAGAATAACTGTCTTTTGATGGTCATATCTTTCTTTTAAATTTTTCCAAAGAATAAGAGGATCTTTTATTATGAGATACTCTAACTTCAACTCCTCATGGAGATGATGGCGTAAGAATATCATGGCCTTTGCCTGGTTTTGGCTTGATGTTTCATTACCATCTTTAATGGTGTCTCCAAGACCCATGGCATCAAGATGAATTTCGGCATCAAGGATCCATGACAAATAATTCTTACCCGTAATATCAAGTTCCACGAATTCAAGTTTGGCAAGATTTGTCATTGTCACTTCATACAAAAATTTATCAAAAGGTCATTAGAAATATATCAAATATGCTACTATGCATGGCAAAAGGAAATATATCAAAAATCATTAGAAATATATCAAATATGCTACTAAAAGGTAATATATCAAAAATCATTAGAAATATATCAAATATGCTACCATGCATGCCAAAAGGAAATATATCAAAAATCATTAGAAATATATTAAATTTTTTTTAAAAGATTGTTTTAGTACGGAAACTAGAAAGTACCCTTTTTGAAGATTATATCTTTTAGTTGTTATCTGCTGAGATATGAAAATATCTAAAAATGTAATCATCGTGTATTTTATCGGATCCCTTTTGATTTATTTAGATTGGAAGGAATGCAAAACTACAATACACTTTTATAAAAATAAACACTGCACAATAATTAATGTTAGATATTTCATCGTATAACTACAAGACAATTTGAGGGTGGTGTGATGATGGCTTACATATTAGTATGACAGTCATTAGCATGCTAGAACCAAGAACAACAAATTCTAATAATAGGTTATAAATGGAATAACATGCAGTACATTATACTAAAAAAAAATTTGCGTATCCACATATATATAATAGATAAATATACATTCTCCTTCAAATCAAATATGATTATCTTCAAGACGAATGTGAGAAGCAATTCGTACTGATAACGTGTTATAAAAGATTACTAAAATTAAGAACAAAATGATTAGAGAAAAGAGAGTATTCTCATAATATTTTCTATATATTTTTATTCTCTTTTACAATGCTCTTATTTATAGATATATAGACTTGGAAGTTTTAAAACTCAAAAGTCATGAGTTTAAAACGGATCCGGTTAGCATGAAGTTTATTTTTGAGTAAGTTGGTCAATTGGCCAATAGAATCTTGACACATAGAGAGTTTAACTGTTGTCGTGTCAAGACTTCTATCTATTAATCGATTAACTTACCTAAAAAATAAATTTCATGCTAACCACTTCCGTTTAAAACTCAATGAATATGGGAGTTTCATACTTAATGAACATGGAGGTTCCAAAAATTCAAAGATCATTACAATTAAATCTAGACATCCATTATAATATAATAAAATTATTTAGTCACAATAGTTGAAATTTGGGTGATGTTTTGAGTAGAATATGCCTAAAGCATATTCCTTTTATATTTATTTGTATTACTTTATATTCATTTGTATTATTTAATTTAGTATTTTTTTATATACATTTAGTATTTATTTTAATTATATAAAGTAAACATTGTATAAATAGGTTTATTTTTTTTATGTAGATAAATTGATTAATTTTACATATTTGCTAAATATTATATATAATATACAATAATTAATGTATTTAATTATTTTTATTTTTTATATATTAATGACGTACGTCACTGAGTCATTAACGGTTGGACCAATAACTCATTCATCAAATTTTTTTTTTCGGTTCGATAAACGATCTGAATTTAAAAACATTGTTAAACAGTCCAAAGGAATAATCTTTGAAGATATCAAATCAGCTGATCAGCAAAACGGACTAATTATTAAACAAGTAACCGCATAAGAACAAGTCGCTATAAATCATCGGGCAAATTCGAACATATCTATCTATCATCACCGATAATTGCGGGGAAAAAAAAAAAGATCATTTGTACGGATAACATATAATTCCACACAATGGAAAAAAATTAAGATACCACAATTAAATTAATTAGAGATGAGAAAGAAATTTTTTCAAATTTTTTTTATTATAAAAAATCACTCAATCCCATATAGAGAGGAACACAAAAGCACATCAGACAAAAAAATAAATATTATATAGATCCATTGCATTTAATGGGGTTGTATGTTTAGTTACAATTTTGCCCTGGTATTTGAATAAAATCAAATTGTAGTAGTAATAAAGTAGAAACAAATGAGGAATTTTATTTTATTCTATTTTTGTTTTTGAAATTATTATTATTATTATCAGCTTCACCTAAATATTTAAAGGAAACTGCAGTCTTGTATTGCGTAGGGTTTGATTTTATAAGCATAATAATATATACAGAGGCGCCTTCGCCTGTGGGGGCGTGGCCGTGCTGCTGCAGTGCTACATACGAATGAATATTCCATCACTCAACAATCTTTAGCTCTCAACTACGCAAATCAAGTGACAAGGTACTCTCTCTCTCTCTCTCTCTCTGCAGCATACATATATGCATGTTAGATTCAAATATACAATTAGAAATTTCAATTGTTGAGTTGTTTATTGAATTTAACCAATTTTTCTTAAATCAAGATTTTGATTTTGAGTATTAAATTTTTCATTACTTGATTTATCTAAATTATTTTTTAGTAAAATTTTAAGAGAGCCACACTTTTGTTGTGAAAATAACAATTCTCTATCCCAAAAATAAATGAGAAATGATCAATCCTTCTAATTATTTAATTGAATTGGGTTTACAAGAAATTTATATTGCTCAAAATTGTTCAGTCCATGTCTTAATAATCTTGCTATTTCTTTACTATATATGTCTGAAGATGGTGCAAGCTAGTCTAGTCGTATGCTATATATGGGTTCATCACAATTATTATTATTATTTATTTATTTATTTATTTATTTATTATTATTATTATTATTATTATTATTATTATTATTATTATTAATTATACGCATTTTCTTGTTACTCCCTCCATTTCATAGAAATACAAAATATATATTCCTAACAAATATTTCCATGTATAACCCTGCAAGTTATAAATTGTATAGAATGAACTTGAAAATATTATACTATAATAATCATTTAAAAATAAATTCTTTTACAGAAAACAATAATTACCAAATGAAACACGTACGTGGATTTATAACATGTCCTATAATGGGCTGATCAATGGGGGACTACGGGCTCCTTTGGTGGTGAAGACGAAAGTGAAAAGCCCATGGGCAAAGCCCGGCTAGGAGGTGGCAGCAGGAGGCAGCTTCTAAGGCCAAGACAGTTGCGGTTGTGGGGGCCCAAAAGGTAAAGAGTGGGACATCCATGGGAATCAAATGGGTATAAGAAGAAGTTCTCCTCCTGATCCAAATGAAAATTTAAGATTTCTCATTCACCAAACTACTACTACTACATAATTTTATTTATGTACAAGACTTTCTTTCTAGCCAGCCACTTAATTAAGTGACATGGAAGTATGGAAAGTGTCTTTGAATGATGGAAACTTTCAAATAAATTTTTGTAAGAAAATGGAAAATGATATGTATGTTGATAAATATGTTTCGATGAAATTAAATCGTGATAGTATTATATGCAATAAGATACAATCAATTAAAGTTAGTCTATTCTTAATTCCTGCATATTGCAGGCATCACAATTACAATTATAATTCGACTAAAAAAGATGAAAAAAATAAAGAATAAGGGGTATTTGTACCTAGTAAATGCACTTACCATAACCCAATAAGACCTCTAGGGTTTGTCTTCAACATTAATTGGAGTGAGACTGAGTTGTCCAATCCGCCATAAATAATGACATCCAAAGCAAGATTTCCAAGTCATGCAATTAATTACCAATAAAATTCAAAGACTCGTTTCAAGGCAAGCAAGTTGTTTTGATGCAGTAGTGTGATGAGTGTCCCTCCTAATATAAAATTCGATGTACCAGAATAAATGTCAGCATAATTAGGAGGAGGAGGAGGAGGAAGAGGATGAGTGTGAAAGAACAATTCAAATTTCATTTTCAATTACTTCTTTTTTTTTCCCTTCAAATTTCAATTAATGGCAAGATTCCAATCTTACACCAACTGACTTACCAAGTCTGGTCTAAATTTAAGCCACCCATGCCCCACTCTGTTACATTCGAAGGGTGAAACCACTGAGCTCATTTATTGTCTACCTTTTGTTTTCATGGTAGATGCTTTTTTTATTTATGACTCGAAGAAAAAGTGGAGGGAGGGATAATAATGGTAGGTTTGGTGTTTGGTAGCAAGAAATAAAAATGTGGAATAGTAGTAGTAGTTAAAAAGTAAGGGGTGAAAAATTATGACAATTATAATTATAATATTCCTAAATTTTACAAATAAAACTCGGATTTTTATTTTTAATTTCAAATACAAGTTTTTTCTGGCATACAACTGAGATTGAACTCCATCTTGGGTTGAATGTCCTCACAATTTTCCAATAACTATAACTAAAAAGAATTGAAAACTTTTGGCCATATATAATATAACTATACATACAAGGCACCTGCAACCTCACCACTGCAAAAGCATTTTCAAACAACACTGATACACTTCCACCATTATCAACATATACATTGTACACAAATTTCAACTAAAGTGCTTATTACAACTTAAAAAGAAGCGCCAATTAAGTTGATTTAAATGAATGCTTACGATTGAACAGAAACAGAAGCAGAAGCAGAACCAAACATCCTCTGGCCCCTTACCCCCCATGACCATTAAATGCAGTATATTTAAAGCTCCAGATTTGTCCCCGTGAGCTTTTTCACCTTAAATTAATATTCCAACTTCTTTTGTTGATGGGTAGTTGAACAAATTTAATGCAACTCCTTCAATGCCAATGCCACCACCTTTTTAAATCCCATTTCTCTACCTCAATCCAAGAAGAAGACTGCCTGCTCTCTCTCTCTCTCTCTCTCTCTATTTTCATTCCTCTGTTTCTTTTATTACTTTCAACATCTTGCAATTCCTTAATCTAGTCTAGTTTTAATCTTTGGATTAAACCATCACGGTAACAAGTTCATGCAACATTTTTTATTTTTTCTTTTTTACAGTGAATATTTAATTTTATCTTGGTTAAAAACAGGTGAGCGGAGAGAAAATGAAGGTTGGAGGTTGGTCCACGGAGCAGTTAAACGGGATATTGGTCCGGTTCAATAAAAAAGCATCGGTCAATATGTTATAGACCGTGTTTTTTGATTGAGCCGTGCCAATATCACGTGCCACTACTCTAAATCCTACTTACATAGCTAAAGTACGTCCCCTGTTTTGGATTATTCAAAGGTAAATATATACATTTTTGAGTAAACGATTCGAAGTTGATTTATAATTAATTGCATCTTCTGATTTTTACTTTTTTTTTTTTTTTTTAATATATGTATGTCCAGGAGCAGGCTCAGTCATGGGCCTCATGGCACAAGTTGTGAGTTACTACTATAATACTAAATGGTAGTGGTAGTATTCAAACTGAATTAGGACATTGAAGTTGCCGAGTCTTGTTCCCCACGTACAATAATGTTTGGTCTGGACGTAAGTGCAGTGAAATTCTTTCACATATGGGCAGTTGCAGAGTTTATTCAACAAAAATAAAAAGAAAGAGATGTGGACTGAATTTGTATTTATGAGAAACCTCTCCTAAGCTAGATTGTTGCCCTCATTTTGAAAATGTGAGTTTCATTTAAGTTTTGATTTTGCTTGGCATATTTTTTCTTGTTTTTTAATGAGATGAGATCATCAAGGTTGGTGTGGTATACTCCTATATGACACGCTTAAATCTCAACAACAAGATGTAGTCTTAGAATTTAATGCTGTAAAAATCATCGTAATACTCCCATTTGTAATTAAACTGAAAATTCAAAAGGATTTTCAAACACAAACTTGAGAGTTGAACAAGTTGAGTTAAAGTTTTTAAATGAGATAAAATGTTGTTTTCTTTGCCAACAACTCATATCGGTGGGGTGTAATTTCACCTTATGGACAGGATCAGTCCGAAATCCGATTGATTTGAATACATGTAAATATTTAATCCCAAGAATGTGTGAATATGTCTTATTAGTTGACCACAAAAGTATCGGTAAAAAGACCTAATATGGCATCTTTGAGAATAGAAAATCAATATACCTAACCAGGCAAGGCAAGGCCACCAAATTGAAGGAGTCATAGAAATTTGTTTTTACACAACTAGTTGAAACATCAGATTTCTTATGCTACTCCTATTTTATAAAAAAAACACCTAATGTTCTGAATTTGATCTCGTGTAACCCAAAAGCAGCTCGCTCAGCCATCGAAATCTCTGCTACACTAGTTTGGTGAGTGACAGATAAAGCTCCTTGACAAAGATATTCCATTAAAAAATTGAGCATTTATGCTTCTTTTGGTATTTTCTTGATTCAACAACTGACTAACCAAATTAAACAATCTCTCCACCCAAAATTTGGCAGATGCAACTACTTGCAAGTTGAATAAATTTACCATCTGTTCTACTTCAAAATCTCGTGTGGGGAGGGGAGGGGAGGGGAGGGGAGGCAGTTTGACTAGCTTTAATATCAGTTGGCATATAAATTCCATTACTTTGTCTTTTAGTGTGAATATATGGTTTGTTTTCCCATGTTTAGATTTCCATTTATTCTAAATTTATGTAATTATATATGTATTTGAATTTTATATTATATTATAGTTTAAAGGAAGAAAAAAGTACAATTCAATTTCTGGTTTATGTTCCTTATATTTACAACTACTAAGATAAAATATAAAATAATAAAAAATAAAAAAAAAAAAAGACTACCTACACTTCCATGGTACTTGAAATACATCTTATTGACAAAACTTTCGAATAAAAGGAAGCACAAAGAAATTCTATCTATTATGAGCTTAGACACCATAGATTGTGACTTACAATATGGCCCTCCAAGCAGTAAAAAAATTGGTGGTGACCGCCGCTTGCTTGCATTCATGACTGCTTTTTCAGTCAATCTTCTCCACTAAAACAGAGAAAATTTTGCCTAGCAAGGGCTCTCTCCCTCTCTTTTTCTCTCCCCCGTGTATATCACATGTAATCTTTACAGTCAAATGAAACCGGAAACCACCACAAGTAGTGCTTAGCTCAAGTCTTATCATCCTTCCTGAGTAGGGAAGAACTGCAAGCTGGGTTTCTCAAAAGGACGCAGTCCACACAGCATTCTCACCTTCCCCGCACCGCCTATGAACCTCCTTGATCCTATCAACAGAGCGGCAAATCCCAGCACATGTCCAGTCAAATGAAGCAACACATGCATTACCAGCCTGTGCCTTCCACTCACAATCTAGAATCACAAAATCATGTCAAATATTATTTCCTAATTATAGTTGGCCAAATATTGTTACTCCCTCCATCCCATTTTAATAGACGTTCTACAAGTTTTCACGTAAATTAAGAATGAATACAATTTTACTATTTTACCTTTAATTAATATATCATCCCATTAATGCTTCTCTGTTTTCTTCTAAAAATTCTCACTCCTTCCTATTACCGGTAGCAGAGAAATACTCCATAGATGCAAGCCTTCATCTTCTCTCTCTCCCTCTCTCTCTCAGAAATTATGGGATCTAACCGATGTTAGATCTGTTAGATCTGATTGAAATTTCAGTCGGCTTTTCCCTTCTTTGTGTTCATGGAAATTAATAGTTCCTGTTAGATGATTAAATTTCAGTCAGATCTTATACTCATGAACCGACTAAGACAGAAATTTCAATCAGATCTTATACTCATGAACTGTTAGCTGAGTCATTCATGGAAATTTCAGGATCTGAGTGATGATTTTTTAATTCAAAATTTTTTAATTTCCGGAGATGGATTCTCAGTCCGATCGCCCGGTGCCGGAGATGAATTTTTTTTTAATATCCTAACAGGAACTGTTCTCAATAGGCATTAATAGTGGTAGAGAAGGAAGGGTAGAGAAGGAAAATAAATGGCAAAATATTCTTAGGATTGTAGAGCGTCAAATATTTTGGAAAAAAAAAAACTCTCCTAAAACGTCTATTAAAATGGGATGGAGGGAGTACTTAAAAGGAATTTTATTTCTACTTCACATTATGAGCCCAAATACATGTTGGTGTGTGAGCAGTCTGCAGCAAGCCAAAGGCAGAAGATAACAATAACAAAGAGTGCAGCCTGTTTCTGCAGGAAAGAGTTAATACGGTAGATGAAAATCTTTGTGCCATTATTATCGTATAGTTTCTCTCCTTCGTCTTTAAATGTGATGAGCCAATAATGCTGGTATGGAACCCCACTTTAAAAACATATGGGCTTGTAGAACTAGTGGGAGAACCAATAACTCAGTAGACCACACAAGGTTAAAATACCCTTGGAAATACAACATTTAAAATGGCCAGTATTGTAGTTGTCAATGTTATAAATGAGTATGCATATGTGGTCTAGGATTAAATATGTCCCATACAGGAATCACTATCACCAAATCTTCTAATTTATTAAATGACCCTTGTTTTCTCTAACCATAAGTATATTTTACAGTTCTAGTCAAGCTCTGGTTAAAGTTATTTCCACCATCTAAGAAGAATAAATTATGCTTCAGTTATCATTCAGTTCATTCTGATGCAGGTATCATTTGGCTCTGCTTGTATCAAAATGGAGCTCAAGTAACCAATAACAAGGCCCATTTAAATTGTGGAGCATGTCAGAGTTCATGTATGTTTTCCCAATTAAATAGATGACATTATAATGAAATGATGAATTTGAAACGTTTAATGAAACTTATGACTTACCGGGTGGGGTTCCACAACACAGTCTCCTATCATCAATATGCTCCACATCAAGCCCAATGAACCAGGCCCCCAAAGAAACGTCCTCATTAGCATACTTGTGTAGTACATGCCTGAGATAATTTTGAACATAATGAATGTCAGAAGTCAGCAAGACTATGTCGACAAAGCGTTAAAGCCTTACAAATAGCCCCCCTCCCCCTCCCCCCCTCCCCTCCCTCTCCTGGTTCTCATCCACTAAATAAAAGTAGCACTTAACTGGTTTACTGAAATATAAGTAGCCAAATCTTTTGAAACTGCATATAACTGTCTGTAGCGTGTCGGAAATACTTATTTCCTGCCTCCCCAAATTTCCAGTATTCAGGTTCATGGTATCTCACTCCCCTGTTCCACGAAAGGTATGTAAATTGATTAACAGCTACAGCAGAATCTCAACATTCAGTTGGTAGTCATGATAATTAATTTCATCAATATTATTAGTATCCCGTATCCAATGTATTAGGATTGGAACTCTGCTTATTAGCATTAAAAATAACTGCAAGTTTAGCTTACAAATTGACTTACTTCTGAGCAAGGACTGGACCAGATTTCATGCATCCCATATATACACGAGGCTTTTTCCTGTGTCTTGCTAATGTTTCTCCTAGTGTTGCTGCACAAGATAATAAAATGTTGGAATCGGAAAAAGGACAAAATAACAAACAAAAAACCTGGTGATATAACTACTAATGAACATGAAACACTGAAGTCTCACTCTCAAAGGAATCAATTATTGTCACTAGTATCAGTCATCAGAATTGGCTGACGCCTTAAATGAGGATGGACATAGGCCAGTTTCCTCATGGGTGTCTTTGTTTACAAGATAAAATAAATAATGTGCAAGAAGAAATTTTTAAATATTAAACTTGGTCAGAATTCTCAGTAAAAGAACTAAATAATGGATATGAGATTATTAATATTAGGAAAAGATTATTCCTTATGAAAGTATTAGTTACCTATATTTACATGGACATCATCATCAACCTTGATATAGAATTCAGCATCCCATAAGGAAACAGCAGTGGCAAAATATTTCTTCGTCTTGGCAGACAATTCAAGGTACCCCTCAACATGATCCTGCCCAGATGGAAATAACATTAATAAATTAGCTTTTTACCTAAGCGACAATTTATGGAACTTAGTAGGCGTGGAGTAGAATAGAAAAGGAAAAGGATAATACAAGAACAAGATAGAAAGTATCACCAGCCTCAATAAATCTCCATGCTTTCTGTCCTCTGCTTCGATAGCTCTGTCTAGTATACCACCTACTGTGGCACTGAAATATAAACAGTTATCAAATTTACCGCACAAGTCTATATAGTATATGACACTCATGACACACTGATATGAGAACAAATACAAGTTATGATATGCATGGAAATAGAGAGTACTGGTTTTACTAAGCCAAAGATGCGACTGCACTACAATTGTGAAGATAAGAGGAAAGTTTGAATTTACTATAAAAGCAATGAACAGAGTTTGATGCTCCAAATAGCTTAAAGAGGACATTTCTCCCAATGATTAAGGAGCCAGGGGGTTTGGCTATCAACAGGTGGTGAAGATATTCAAACGTAAAATTTAAAACAGGGCTTACTTGTTAACATAAACATTGAAAGGAATTTAGACAACCCACCTATGACCAATGACGAAACGAATAACAATGCCTTTCTCTTCCTCCAACTTTTTCCTTTTTTCGCCTATTTTCACGGTATTGGAAGAAAAAATAATAAGATATCAACTTAAATGAATAAGTGAACTGTAATAAATATAATCCATAAGCTACAAGGAGAAGAAAGCAGGGATTAGCCATGAACCTTGTGGCATCCATGTAGCACGAACTGAATCTCTTCTTTTTCTGCTGCTAAAAGCAGTATTAATCCCCACAACCATAAAATATTTTCTCCTCCCGGATGACTCAGTCTTCTTTAAATCTTCTGATAAAGGGGAGCCACTGAGAATAGACTCCTGCGCTGCCTTTGCAGCTGCTAACTCCATTTCTAAATTTGATATAGTTTTATCCAATGTCCTACATCCAATGTGCTATTATTAGATTCGCGTTAAGATGATCAAAATGCAGTGAAGTCTACTGTCAAACTGTAATTAAATGAAAAAATAAACAAGTAACAAGCGAACTCACTGTATAGCATTACGAGTCTTGGAAACTTCCCCCAAAATCTCCTCGGTTTCACGCTTTACATCCTTCTGCTGCAACTACAGGAACCAACCCAATCATATCATAAATTAGGATGGAATACAAATAAAGAATAAATGAACATGAAAGCAAAGTCCATTGAGTATTATAGCAAATAAATGCCCACTGAGTCAGACATGCCAAAGTAAGAAAAAGATGTAGCTACTCACTGCTTTTGGATCGCACCCTTCTGAAACTAACTTTAGTCTTTCTGCTTCTATCGTAGTTGTCATTGTGAGACCTTTAGATTCAGGCACAGTCCACATCCTGTCCCCAGTTATTCAAGGCATCATGACCCAAACTTTTTCACTCCCAAAAATTATTTTACAATTTCCATGTATTCTTACATTTTAGGGGAAAATAGATTCCATATCAAGAAAAAATATAGACAAGGAATAGACAGAGGCAGTTATTCCATGGTTGATTGTGCAAATATGCTGATGACAAAGTTGAATTTTAGGATGAAGCATGATGTTCTAACATGCTTGATATGTTTTTATTAGCAGCTCAATTGCAGTGCCAAAAATGAATGATATTTAAAACTTGGTATTAGATGGTAAACATCCATTACAGAAAGTCAATATAGATGTATCTCCCCTCATCAGCAAATGGGCAAGTTTATACTCGACTTGAAACAAGAAAATATAATTACAGTAAAAAGAATATTCAAAACCGCATGTCATGGACTACTGGGAAATACTAAAACTTATCAAGCATCATCAAAATTTCAAAAAACCAGTTCACCAAAACATATAAATTCAAATACTAAATAATAGTTGTATCATGATTAAAAAAATGAATTATGGATCTTATAAATAAAAAAGAAAAGAATAATTATTTTTAACCAGACTTCAAAATTGATGAAATAGCCTATACCCATATCAGATAGGCGTAATTATCAAGCAATTAAAACCCAAGAATTGATAAAGAGCGATTCAAGAAAAAGAATAAACTTTCAAAAATACCTGTTGGTGAAGAGCAACCCAGCACAGAAGCTGCCAAGACAGAGCAAGAGAGTCCATTTTTGGGATATAACACTTCTTGAAAATTGCTCTCTGCTCTTCACAGACATTCTCTATACAATAATTCTCTATTCCGACTCACCCAATAGCTTTGCAATACAAAAAAACCATGTGCAAACTCAATAAAACTGAACCAGAAGCAAACAAAGCACAAACTCTCAGAATTTAACAGAACCAATTGAAATTTGGGCTTAGAGAACAAAATATAAGGAAGAGAGAGAAAGAAAATATAAATAGGTGCCTCTTGTTCTTAATTCTGATTTATTCCTTTAATTTCCCTTTCTATTTGATGCTTTCTTCTTCTTCTTCTTCTCTCTCTCTCTTACTACACTTTGCAGGGAAGGGACGTCCAGCAGAAGTGAGAGAGGACCCCTTAACTGCCCCTGTACATATAGGGATTTACCAAACAGTCCTTATCAGACCTTTCGTATACGAGTATTAAAATACTCCAATTCAGGTGTAACTGCTAACAGTGGTTCTGCAGTGACATGAATACCCCTTCCGACTACCCTTTTTTTATTGTTAATTCTCTGGGCAGTTTTAGACACAATGCTTATCTGACAGCCAATCACATTGAAATGTAAGAATCTAGACACCATACATTGACATGTGTACCCCCTGCCTGTGACACTTTGGATAAATTAAACAAAGGAACTTGATAATTATACATTAAATTTCAGTAACATGTGATTACTTGGTTTAATTAATGTTTAATCCTTTATCAAATTATGGAAAAACTTGACAGTAAGCCTCAATTGGTAATTTCCAAATTAAAATGTAAAGGTGTATGTTATCGTACTAATACACAATTACTTGAAATCAAACTCATTTTAAACCAAAAATTAATGAGTTACCTTGACTTTGATATCACACTAAATTAATTTTAATTTAGGCCTAGAGTTGTTAATTCTGATAAGAAAATACTTCCACTCTCCCAAAATGACTCCTATATAATTTTAAATATTTTACTTCAGACTATATGTTATTAAAAAAAATTAATTTTGACAAGAAAAAAATTGTGCTATACAGTTGACAAAAATATTTCTAATATTCTGAATATTTAGTGCGTGTCCATCTACCATTTCATGCAATATTTAGAGCATTTGAAGTTTTAAAAGTACTAGAATTTTATTGGTCTATAAACAGTTTATTCTGAATGTGATTTATTTAGAAAACTGATATTATTTTTAATATTTTTACATATTTCTCTCACATGAGAAAAAAGTAGATCTCCATGTATAAATATCAAAAACTTATATAAAAATAATATTTCTATTTATTTTACTCACAAATATAAGAAAAACCGCATATTACCAAACCTTATAAACATTGATAACTGATCATACTAATTAATGTGTGTCTATTATTAGCTATTTGCCAAATTAGCACTTTCAGTATTAATCTCAATAGGCATCTATAAAAGAAAAAATAAATATTACATGTCGAATGGGAGTATAGAGTTTATATATTTATTATATTTTGGAAGCACAATAAAATTTATAAAAATTATGGCGCCAATGGGGTAGTTTTCTACAATCTACATCTGCCATTAATATATTGTTCTATTGCTAAGCTATATATATATATATATATATATATATATATATATATATAGAGAGAGAGAGAGAGAGAGAGAGAGAGAGAGAAAGAGAGAAAAAAAAATTATATAAAGTCTTGGTACGTAGGTAAAATTATATATCCTCTTAATATAACAGTTGGCTGACTTGTAATCCTCCATGTCCACGTGCTGTAATTTGTTTCCATGAATTAAGGATTGATTGGGAAAACGTTTTATAGCAGCCTTGCATGTTATCGTATGTGCATATATGTTTTTCTCTTCTGTTTTTTTTTTTCTTCTTTTTTTGGCCAGATAGTTAATTAAGAATAGTTAAATCATAATTGATCCTAGTTTCTTTTTGACATGCTGTATGATTATGTAGGGGTATCATAATAAGTCGTTATTTTTACATCTAATCATTATTAGAAACCATGCATGTTAATTAGTCGTTGTAAAATAAGCAAATAGTTCAGACTCGATTCGTGTTCATTCGTCAAAAAATTCGATTCGAGCTCGAGTAAAAATATAAATTATTCAAATATGAGCAAATTTTAAAGTTTGATAAATTACTCGAACATTCTCAAATTATAATTTTTTATTAATAATTGGATCATATTTGTTCGAAAAGTTTAAACTGTTCGGGCTCGATTCGAGATAGTGTATGCTCGACTCAATAGTTAAATGAGTCTCAATCAAATTTTATTAATTTTATAAATTAAATTTGAACAACTCAATACTTAATTTGACTCAATTCATTTATACTTTTCATCGTTAAAGAGTAACCTTCAACGCTCAATTTTATTTCCTAATTGAGAAGTCAACAAACACACTAATATTTATATTGTAAGAATCTTAAAAATTAAATTATATGTGTGTATACATACAAATATATAAATATATTTATGCCAAACTTCAAACTATTATATTTAGTGAAAGTATAAATGAATAAAAGTAGAAATATAAAGTTTTAGTCTCCCAACGCTCCTTCATAACACTTAGATATATATGCAAATCTTGTTGATCTCTTCACGTACGCTAATCCATATGTACAAAAAAGGGTAATATGGTAATAGCAATATTCACATAACCATAATACTTATTTAAAAATAATTTTCTCTAAACATAATTTATTGAATTCATAGTTCTATATTAGGATTGTTGGGCCATGATATTTTATACATATTAGGCCGAATTATTGGGCTATCTCTGTTGGGTCTTAAAAGTATTGAGCCGGGTCACTGGACTAAACTATTAGGTGAATAATAAGTTGGACTTTGACCGATAATTATTACTAAGATAGAGTTTGATTATTATCTTGCATTGCATTAATGAGGATTAGACAGAATGATTAAACAGAATCAGCCGGCGGTGGAAAATGGTGATGGGATCAGCAGGTAAGCTACCTGCAGTGGGATAGTGTCAGGAGGGTCGGTGGCACGCAAAATCGGTGATGGAGTATATGATGACCGGATACAGGACATGTGACGCCTCCAAAACAGATATACATCACCTATCTTGAGTCGCCATATACATGGTACAAAATTCAAATACAACTTAATAATACAACTGTCGTGTAAAATATGACAAAACATAAACTGAGAGTTTTAATAAGAATATTGTCATCTAGACAATATCCACAGTCAAAGGAGTTCTCATTACATTTATTATCACACTATTTAACAGAATAGTGAGGACTATTAATGCTATCATCTGAATCGTCACTCCGTTCCCCGACTAGTCCCCGCTACGTTCTCATTTCCTAAACAGAACAATGAAAGAAAGGGGGTGAGCTCAACTAGCCCAGTAAGAAATATTATGACTAAGATAATGCGTAATAAATTATCGTTAGCCTTCAATGTTGTTAAAACCGATAAAATATAACAAACATCAAGTTTAACTACGGTGAACAAGCAATCCATTAAAAGAGTCAAGTAGAGAATAAAATCTACTAGCTTTTATGATTTTAAAAGACTTTTCATCACTTTTATCATTGGGACTCGACAATAAATAATCCACATCATCCCCTGACTACTACCAAGGATATTCATTAGTATCACAACC
This sequence comes from Panax ginseng, assembly GCA_020205605.1. NCBI lineage: Eukaryota > Viridiplantae > Streptophyta > Magnoliopsida > Apiales > Araliaceae > Panax > Panax ginseng. The sequence continues at coordinate 101,459,798 of CM035144.1, read as the reverse complement.
ACAAATTATCCATGCACTATGGGCCAAGGATATTCGTGTATTCATCAATGGTCATGAATGCCAACAACTCGTCCCATCAATGCACTACGGGCCAATGAGGACTTTTACCACATCATTTGTAACATTACGGTCATGATTATCTACCGATTAATCCTCGGTCATAATCATACCAAGTCCATCTATGCACTTCACAGAGCCACGTATGACTTTCAACATAATATAAACATGAGGATGATGACAATGATATAAGAATTAAATAAAACAAGTTCAAGAATTAATTTATCCAGGAACTAATAACGTCCAAATTGTCAACATGATACTTCTTTGTAGAGTAAAATTCAAGAATGTTCAGAAGAATATTTCTGTGACTTATCACGTAAGCATCAATTCACCATGCATACGATGAGATCCGACAAAAAAAAGTTATTCAAATGAATAATAAATAATGGAACCAGTGCATTTAATTCTAATGAGATATTCCAACAGTAATAATAAAGAATGGAATAATGTAAGAATTTCACCATGTATGCGATTGCTTGACATATACAAAGTTATTCCAATATAATAATAAAGAATGGAATAATGTAAGAATTTCACCAAGTATAGGGTAGCCCGCGTATCAAAAGTTATTCTAACAAAGATAATAAAGAATGGAATAACAGAAGTTCTCTTCATGAATACGAAAGAAATAATACCCCTTACCTTAGAAGAACTGGATATTGGAAAAGTGAGGTAGCAGAATACTTTTCTTCTTTCTCTCTATAGTTTCTCTCTTTAGAGTTTCAGTGAATTCGTAAGAAATAATGAAGGAATGAGCTTCTATTTATAAGAGAATGGACAGAATAGTAACTAATTCATGAACGGTCCAGATTGATTTTGTAACAACCCGGGTCAAATCCCAAGTCCGAATCGAATCAAATCCATCAAAATAAGGCCTCAATATACTGGCCCAATAATATCTTTTTGGGTCAACTTAGCCCACCACAAGCTCACCCAAAAGGTCATGAATTGAAGGTACCATTGGTAGTAACTTATTTCCTTATATGCAGATAAATTTTTCTCCTATCTTTTGATGGGGGACTGTGGTGTTACAAACTCCCCCACTTAAATTTCTGATGTCCCCATCAGAACCGATCACACACACGGCCCAAAGATCTTTGCCTCTCTAGCCATTATGGGATAATACCTACCAGCTTCCGTGTCCCCACCTCCGGCCTCCATCTCTATTGTGGGGATAATACCACCACCCTTCGTGTCCCCACCTCCAAAGAACTCCGATCGGATGACCCAGACCAGAGCCTTTGAGCCGAGTCGGCTTTGATACCATATGTAACAACCCGGGTCAAATCCCGAGTGCGGAATAAATCTTAGGTCAAAATCCCAAGTCCGAATCAAATCAAATCCATCAAAATAAGGCCTCAAACCATCGCCCAATAATATCTTTTTGGTCAACTTAGCCCACCACAGAGCTCACCCAAAAGGTCATGACTTGAAGGTACTATCAGGTAGTAACTTATTTCCTTATATCTGAGATAAATTTTTCCCCTATCTTTCAATGTGGGACTGTGATGGGACTGTGGTGTTACTGATTTACTTTTAAACGGACGGTCCATATAAATTTACTATGCAGTATTAATAAATTATTCTAATAAAATAAAATCTTTTAAATAAAATATAATATATTCTATTTATAGTCTAATAAAACAAATAACTTTATAAAAGTATTCTATTTTATATAAAAAGATTTTAATATGCAAACACTATGTAGGCACTTATACAAACACTATGCATAATAAAATATAATATATTCTAATTATTGTCTAATAAAACAAATAACTTTATAAAAGTATTCATTTTTTATAAAAAAGATTTTACTATACAAAATACTATAGCACTATGCAAATACTATGCGTAATAAAATATAATATATTCTAATTATTGTCTAATAAAATAAATAACTTTATAAAAGTATTCTGCTTTTTTATATAAAAAGATTTTACTATACAAAACACTATGCATAATAAAATATATTATATTCTAATTATTGTCTAATAAAACAAATAACTTTATAAAAGTATTCTTTTATATAAAAAGCTTTTCCTGCTTTATTACATTAATAATACTAATAACACAAAATTTATATATATATATATATATATATATAAACTTTCGTGACTTCATAAAAAGACACCTCAATATATTTAACAATATTTATCATCATTATTATAATTCACAATATTAATCGACCAGTGTCGTTCCTGTGAAAGAGGGGGCTTTCCAATAAGGATTTCTCTCTATTATGCCGCAATTAGGTGACCAAACCTCTCATCAAGCGTAACTTACAGACATCGTTAATATTGTAAATAATAATATTAATAATTACATCATCTCAATTATTGATTTAATAATATATAAAATATCAACAATAATTGAATCAAATAACGTGAGATACTATGCAATAATTATCAAGCAATAATTGAACAAAACGGAGTGACTTCTCACGTAAAGATCAATAAACAATACTGTGTGCTACTACGCAACCACGCAGACATTCTTTGTACTTTTACTACCGAGTAGTTCAACAGGTTTTAACGCTAAAACTTCCAATTGTTATTTTCATAAAAATATTTCGCCATTTTCTCAATCCGGCAATAATTCCGTTGTGGGGTCCACTAATGATTGTCTTGTCGCATTTAATATTCCTGTTAAAACGAATATTCCCCACCAATCGAATATTATATAACAACTTGCATACTTTGCAAAATTTATAAATATTACCCACAAATATAACATTATATCAAATTCATTCCATAATATTCAAAAAATATTTCGAGAAATTTAAATCTTTATTCATAAAATCTGGGGTCTCACAATCTCCCATCCTTATGAAATTTCTCCCTCAAAATTTACGTCATCGCACTGGTATGTCTTAATGTATTGAGGATACCTTGAATTCATTTCAGATTCTAACTCTTGAGGTATAACCTTTAAGTGTTGAATACGATCCTTCTTATTCAAGATTTTAACACGTATTTCCTCATACGTTAAATCTTCCGCTATCTCGTTCGGCTCTAAATCAATAATGTGGTTCGGGTTGTCCACATATTTACGTAACATCGATACGTGAAAAGCGTTATGAACACGCGACATATTTGGCGGTAAAACGAGTCTATAGGCCACAGTTCCTACTCGATCAAGGATTTCAAATGGCCCAATAAAATTGAGGGTTGAGATTTCCTTTCTTTATCGATTCTTGCTTCTAGAATAACGCCCTCTTGAACCTTCTTCTTCACATTCATCAGCTCTGAGTATGTAGCTTAAGTGGCTTTAACTTTATCGATTAAAGTCAGTTCTAATCATATATTTGTTATCTTCACGTAGGTTCGTACATTCGCACTCATAAACGCATACGATCTTCTTCTCAATGCGTCAGCTACCATGTTCGTTTTTCCACGATGATATTGAATGGTATGATCATAATTTTCAACAGCTCGAGCCAATGTCTTTGGCGCATTATACGTTCGTTTTGGTTGAAGAAATATTTAAGGGTTGAAGAAATGGGTTTTGTACTGGGGTTAGTACAAAATTCGATTTCACGCTCTGGGTAGGCCAAGAAGTCTTCAGAAATACGTCAAGAAATTTATTAACAATAGAAATATCATTTAAAACCGTGACTCTCATCCAAGACTTGGATAACACATGTAATGAAGGTTTCTCTTAACGGAGTTTCAACAGATAAGTCAAAGTTTAACTTCTCCGGAGTCAAATTTAAACGTTGAACGCAAGCAAGAGAGATAAAAGAATGGGTAGAACCGGTATCTAATAAGGTATAGACTTCACAAAAATTTATAATTAACTAACCTGCGTATAACTTCGTTCGTTACTCGCTTTTTGAGAAGTCACGAAAAACGCTCTTCCTGAAACTACCGACTTTGTTTTGTCCGTATCCCCCTTTGTTGCCACCGTCCCAGCTGGACTTGACTTCACTATACGACAAAATTGAGCTAAATGGAATTCTCTTCTTGAAATTTTCACTTCTATTATCTTGACCATGATTACCACCGAAGTGGTTACCATTCTTGGCATGATAATTTCCCCCACGATGGTCATCATTGTTCTGATGGTAGTTGCCACCGGTACAATTATTATCGTGTTGTTGGTCGTTACCTTTTGGTTGTGCTAACTCATTATCGCGCTCCAATAACTGAGCCCTATTCATAACATCTGAATATAAACAAAGTTTGTGAAAAATGAGGTATTGACGTATTTCGGGTTTCAATCCTCGCAGAAACATTCGCGTCATTCGCTCCTCATTATCGACCAAATGGAATGCAAATCGGGATAACTCCGTAAACTTAGACTCGTACTGTGATACGGTCATGTTGTTTTGCTCCATCGCTTCTCTCAACATTTTCAGATGCCAATTTCAAACACTATCACAAAACAAGGGATTATCCCTATACTCTGACCGACCAATTAAATACCAAATAAACTTAAGTAGGTCATACTAGCGAAGAAATTCCTCGTCTCTCCCCTCCTAGTTCTTCTCTCACATCTCAGCTAGGGATCATATCCCTAAGATTTGATACCAACTGTGACGCCCCCAAAATAGATACACGTCACCTATCTTGATTCGTCATATACATGGTACAAAATTCAAATACAACTTAATAATATAGCTGTCGTATAAAATACAACAAAATATAAACTGAGAGTTTTAATAAGAATATTGTCATCTAGACAATATCCACACTCAAAGGAGTCCTCATTACAATTATTGTCACACTATTTAACAGAATAGTGAGGACTACTAATGCTATCATCTGAACCGTCACTCCGTTCCCCGACTAGTCCCCGCTACGTTCTCATTTTCTAAAGAGAACAATGAAAGAAAGGGGGTGAGCTCAACTAGCCCAGTAAAAAATATTACGACTAAGATAATGCAGAATAAATTATCGTTAGCCTTCAACAGTGTTAAAATTCTAAAATATAACAAACATCAAGTTTAACTGCAGCGGAACAAGCAATCCATTAAAAGAGTCAAGTAGAGAATAAAATCTACTATCTTTTATAATTTAAAAAGGTTTTTCATCACTTTTATCATTGGGACTCGACTTTTAATAAATAATCCACATCATCCCTGCACTACGGCCAAGGATATTCATTAGTATCACAACCACAAATTATCCATACACTACGGGCCAAGGATATTCGTGTATTCATCAATAGTCATGATCATGCCAACAACTGTCCATTAATGCACTACGGTCCAATGAGGACTTTTACCACATCATTTGTAACGTTACGGTCATGATTATATCGATTAATCCCTGGTCATAATCATACCAAGTCCATCTATGCACTACAGGCCACAGATGACTTTCAACATAATATAAACATGAGGATGATAACAATGATATAAGAATTCAATAAAACAAGTTCAAGAATTAATTTATCCAAGAACTAATAACGTTCAAATTGTCAATATGGTACTTCTTTGTAGAGTAAAATTCAAGAATGCTCAGAAGAATATTTCCATGAAAAGATACTGGATGAAGCGTAAATATCAAGGATATTCCATTAATTTCATGGAGTATAGAAGTCAAAACTTTAACCAACTGAGTATAATAGAATATATGAAATTGCAAATGCATTTTCGCGCCCACGCAGAATCCACGATATCGAGATCATTTCCACAGTTTAATAAGGATTGAATACAAAGGATCATTCACCATGCATGTGGTAATCCACATAGATGTGTTATTCCAATGAATAATAAAGAATTGAATAATGTAAGGATTCACCATGCATGCGATAGATCAGATGACGTGTTATTCCCAAATGTAATAACAAAGAAATGGAATTCAGGTCATGCGTAACGCATTGCATATAATATATTCAAGCGAATAATAAAGAATCTAACCAGTCAAAGTAAATTGCACCGACGTGATATTCCAATGTAATAATAAAGAATGGAATAACAACGAAATCACCATGCATGCGATAGTAATCGCATGCATAAAAGTTATTCCAACATAATAATAATTAATGGAACTGTGTCAGCGTAATACGCACCAAGAGGATATTCCAATGTAATAATAAAGAATGGAATAACGTAAGAATTTCACCATGTATGCGATATTGGCATATACAAAGTTATTCCAATATAATAATAAAGAATGGAATAATGTAAGAATTTCACCAAGTATAGGGTAGCTCACATGATCAAAGTTATTCCAACAAAGATAATAAATAATGGAATAACAGAAAGTTCTCTTCATGAATACGAAAAGAAATAATACCCTCACCTTAGAAGAAACCGGATATTGTAAAAGTGAGGTAGTAATAATTTTTCTTCTTTCGCTCTATAGTTTCTCTCTCAGAGTTTCAATTGAATTAAATAAGAAATAATGAAGGAATGAGCTTCTATTTATAGGAGAATGGATGAATAAGAACTAATTCATGAACTATCTGCATTGATTTACTTTTTAAACGAGACTGGTCCATATATATTTACTATATAAGATTATTAATAAATTATTCTAATAAAACAAAATCTTTTAAATAAAATATAATATATTCTTTTTATAGTCTAATAAAACAAATAACTTTATAAAAGTATTCTATTTTATATAATAAGATTTTACTATGCAAACACTAAGCAGACACTATGCAAACACTATGCATAATAAAATATAATATATTCTAATTATTATCTAATAAAACAAATAACTTTATAAAAGTATTATGTTTCATATAAAAAGATTTTACTATACAAAACACTATGCAGGCACTATGCAAGCACTATGCAAATACTATGCATAATAAAATATAATATATTCTAATTATTGTCTAATAAAACAAATAACTTTATAAAAGTATTCTGCTTTTATATAAAAGATTTTACTATGCAAAATACTATGCATAATAAAATATATTATATTCTAATTATTATCTAATAAAACAAATAACTTTATAAAAGTATTATGTTTTATATAAAAAACTTTTCTCGCTTTATTACATTAATAATACTAATAAAATAAAATTTATATATATAATATATATATATATATAAAACTTTCGTGACTTCATAAAAAGACACCTCAATATATTTAACAACATTTATCATTATTATTATAATTCACAATATTAATCGACTGTGTCGCTCCTCGAGAAAGAGGGCTTTCCAATAAGGATTTCTCCCTATCATTGGCGTGCAATTAGGTGACCAAACCTCTCCTCAAGGCGTAACTTCTGACATCGTTAATATTGCAAATAATAATATTAATAACTCTGTCATCTCAATTATTGATTTAATAATATATAAAATATCGACAATAATTGAATCAAATAACGTGAGATACTATGCAAAAATTACTGAAGCAATAATTGAACAAAACGGAGTGACTTCTCACGTAAGCATCAATAATCAATACTGTGTGCTATTATGCAACAACGTGTATTACTGTTGTGACGCCCCCAAAATAGGTATACATCACCCATTTTGAGTCGTCAATAACATGGTACAAAAACTACTACAACTTTATTAATACAACATGAAAACTATGAGTTTAAATACAAATATTGCCGTCTAGACAATATTCACACCCAAATAAGTCCTCATTACAATTATTGGTACATTATATTACAAAATGGTGAGGACTACTAAAACAACTTTCTAGAATCATCATTCCACACCCGACTTAGAACTCGCTACATTCTCGCCTCCCGAGAAAAAGAAATTAGAACAAAAAGGAAAAGGTGAACTCAACTAGCCCAAAGAAGAATATTATGACTAAGATAATATAGAACAAATTATCGTTAGTCTTCAACAGAAAAAAAATCGATAAAATACAATGAGATAACAAGTTCCAGATCAATATTCGCAGCGGAAATAATAATTCATAGATGAGTTACGTAGAGAATGAAATCTACTTTTATCTATGAATTTAAAAGTCCATCATCAATATTTTATCCCTGTAACATCAATTAATATTTATCTTGAATCAAATATTCATCTTTGCACTACAGGCCAAAGATATTCATCAGTCGGTCATGTTCATCTCAACACCTATACATCTTTGCACTACAGGCCAAAGATATTCATCAAAAATTCATTCATCTTTGCACTACAGGCCAAAGATATTCAGTAATACCATCATTTTGGACTGAGGACGATGAAAAATATTTTTAAAAAAACGAATCCAGTGAAACAAAAGAGCAAATATTAAGGATCGTACTTTAAACAGTCCAAGTTCAAAAATATTTCATTAATAATCATAGTGAAGTAAAATTCAAAAATGATCAAAACATGGATACAATCAAAGCTAGTATCCATAATAGATATTTTGGATAAAAATGAAAATTTAATTTTCCCATGAATAGTCTCAGTATTCGTGAATAAGTCTTAGTATCGTGAATAGTCTTTGTATACGTGAATAATACCTCCGACACTAAAAGACAAGAATTTCACAAGAAAAATCTTACCAATAATCCGGTATAATGATATTAGAAGAAATAATATCATTTTAAAAAAAAATATCCCTTACCTTGAAAAGATCAGATTTCTAAATTGAATAATCTAATATATAGTCTTTGAGAAAAACTTGCAATCAGATATAGCAACACTCAAAGTATCAAAATACTCACAAGAATACGCTCGATAATATAGAGAGAGAAATTGAGAGAAAACTTCAGTTTCTGGTGTGATTTTCAATTCTAACCTTAGCACCCTATTTATAGGAAAATGTTTAGAACACCAAAGTAGAAAATTTAATAAAATATTAATATATTTATAAAATTTTCCTTAGCCTACCTTAACCATCTGAATTCAGCCACCAAATAATGACAAAAACAAAAAAAATGTTTTTGTTATTAAAAATAATTAAAACTTTCAAAAATTAATTATTTTAGAACTACGGAACTTCAATAATTCATAATAAATAGCCTTTTATCAGAAAAATTCAAACCACATGTTTTTTCCATAGAAAATTCTATTCTCTACAACTTTGTAAGTTTAAGTTTTTCCAAATTCCAAGCAGAAGTTGACCGAAATCCATAAACGGACGATTTTACGGGCTATAAACCAATTTCAGTCAAGAAATGGGGTCCACCGACATGTTTAACATGTTTTAAACATTAATTGTAACAAAAATACTCCTCTTCCTCATATACTCATATATCCCACATTCATTATAAAAATATCACCATTATTATATTATTAAAATATAATAATATATTTAAATAAATTATTTATCAGAAAAGATAAAATAATAATTTTTCAACAATTGTCACATTAAAAAATTTCTCCATCTATAGCCACATAAAATGAATATTTTCCTTATCATATAAATCAATAATTAATTATTCACAAATATAATTACAGAATCATAATACTGACAACCAGGCAGTTCCCAGAAAAGAGGGGGCTTTCCAATAAGGATTTCTACTTACTGGCGCGCAATTAGGTGACCAAACCTCTCCTTAGACAGAACTTTCTAGACATTGCCAATAATGTTATCTAATAATATTATTCAAATAATATGAATTATTGATCTGATAATGAAAATATTGTGTAGTGACAATTATTGAAACAACAATACTATAAAATATTAATGTAGCAATTATTGAATCAATAAAATAAAATATTAAACAAGAACTCATCGTAATAATTATTGAGTAATGCCTTCCTACGTAAGAATCAATAATTGGTGCAATACTGGTAATGCTACATCGTTTTTAAACCACCGGGTATTCCAATAAGATTAATTGATAATAACTACGCCGTTATTTATAAACAACTTATACTTGTCGTTTTCTTCATCCAATGGCTTTCCGCTATGGGGCCCACACAAGGTTCTTGCTGTAAATATTTAATATTCCCACGCAAAGTAAGAATATTCCACGACCAAACGAATATTCTCCGATAAAATGAATATTTTATAATCACTTGCATATTTAAAATATTTGCGCATTTTACCCATAACTAACCACATTAATCAAATCAACCCTTACTATTTCAAAATAATAAATAGAGGAAATTTGATTTTATTTATAATAAGTTAGGGTCTTACAACCTCCCCTCCTTATGAAATTTCGTTCTCAAAATTGACGTACGTACCTGGTGTTTCGAAAAGGTGAGGATACCTCGCTTTCATTTCCGTTTCCAACTCCCAGTTCATTTCCTCAATAGCATGGTTTATCCACAAAACTTTAACTTGTGGTATGACCTTTGTACGTAAGACATGCTCCTTCCTATCCAAGATCTTGACAGGTACCTCCTCGTACGTTAAGGCTTCGGCTATCTCATCCGATTCTAACTCAATAACGTGGTTCGGGTCTTTCACATATTTACGAAGCACAGATATATGAAAAACATTATGAACACGAGACATACTTGGAGGTAACGCAAGTCTATAGGCTACATTTCTTACTCGGTCAAGAATCTGAAATGGACCAATAAATCGTGGATTGAGCTTTCCTCTCTTCCCGAATCTTGTAACTCCCTTCCATGGGGCAACACACAACAATACATGATCCCCAATACTAAATTCCACGTCCTTTCGATGAAGATCTGAATAACTCTTTTTTCGATCTTGAGCCGTTTGTATACATTGTCGAATCATTTGGATCTTTTCCGTAGTCATACGTACCAACTCGGGTCCCAATAATGTTTCTTCACCCACCTCATCCCAACATATTGGAGAACGACACTTTCGTCCATACAATGCTTCGAATGGAGCCACACCTATACTTGCCTGATAACTGTTGTTGTAGGAGAATTTCACCAATGGTAAATACTTATCCCAACTCCTTTGAAATCTAGGACACAGAGTCTTAATAGATCTTCTAGAGTTTGAATAGTCCTCTCTGATTGTCCTTCCGTTTGAGGATGGTATGCCGAACAGAATCGTAAATCTGTGCCCATAGCTTTTTGCAGGCTAATCCAAAATCGTGAAGTGAATCTTGGGTCACGATCCGAAACTATGGATACTGGCATGCCATGCATTCTCACAATCTCATTTACATACATATGAGCAAGACGTTCAAGGGAATAAGTCTCCCGTATCGGCAAGAAATGAGCAGACTTGGTTAATCTATCAACAATAACCCAAATAGCATTTATGCCTTGAGAAACCGTGGGAAGACCCGTAACAAAATCCATGGTAATGTGTTCCCACTTCCAATTCAGAATCTCAAGTGGTTGCAATGGACCCTTAGGCACTTGATGCTTCGCCTTTACACGTTGACAAGTTAAACACCTCGAGATAAACTTCGCGATCTCTCTCTTTATATTGTTCCACCAAAAGTATGTCGAAGATCACGATACATTTTGGTACTTCCAGGATGGATTGCAAATGGTGTATTGTGTGCCTCCATCATGATCTTGTTCTTTAAATTAGAATCGTTAGGAACACAAAGTCTGGAGTGGACTCGAAGTATTCATTCTTCATCGATTCTTACTTCTGGAATAGCACCCTCTTGTACTTTCTTCTTCATACGTATTAGCTCTGGGTCTGTGGCTTGAGCAACTTTAACTTCATCGATTAAATTTGGTTCTATGCGTATACTTGACTTCATCGCACTCGTTCCTGCATATGATCTTCTACTTAACGCGTAAGCTACCACGTTTGCTTTTCCAGGATGGTATTGAATGGTGTGGTCATAATCTTTTAACCGTTTGAGCCAACGTCGTTGTCGCGTGTTGAGTTCTTTTTGGGTGAAGAAATATTTGAGGCTTTTATGGTCTGAATATATCTCCACTTTCTCTCCATATAGATAGTGCCTCCAAATCTTTAGCGCGAAAAAGACTGCTGCCAACTCTAGATCATGAGTAGGATAATTCCTCTCATATTCTTTAAGTTATCGCGAGGCATAGGCTATGAATTTCCCATGTTGCATGAGAACACATCCTAACCCTTTGCCTGAAGCATCGCTGTAGATAACAAATCCATCCGAACCAGATGGTATTGTCAGAATAGGTGCCGAAATGAGTCTCCTCTTGAGCTCTTGGAAACTCTTCTCGCATTCCTCGCTCCATACGAATTTTGTATCTTTCTAAGTTAACTGAGTTAACGGAGTAGCGATTCAAGAAAATCCTTCCACGAATCTCCGATAATAACCAATTGCCCAAAAAGCTACGTCTTGATTCTGACACTTGGTTGCTCCCAACTTTGTATTGCCTCAATCTTCGCTTCAGTCAACAAATACTCCATGTTTTGACACCACGTGCCCAAGGAATGCTACTTCCTCAAGCCAGAATTCACATTTCTTCAACTTGGCATATAGCTTGTTTTCACGAAGCCTTTGGAGTACCAGCTTCAAATGGTGCTCATGATCTTCACGGCTTTTGGAATATATGAGAATGTCATCAATAAGACAACAACAAACTGATCCAAATATTCCTTAAATACATGGTTCATCATATCCATGAAAGCAGCAAGAGAATTAGTCAATCCAAAAGACATGACCAAGAATTCATAATGCTCGTATCGAGTTCTGAAGGCAGTCTTTGGAATATCCTCAGTTCAAATCTTTAGCTAATGATATCCAGAACGAAGATCGATCTTTGAAAAGAATTGTGCTCCTTGCAACTGGTCAAACAGGTCATCAATACGAGGTAACGGATACCTATTCTTGATGGTAACATGGTTCAATTCTCGATAGTCAATATAAAGTCGCATACTCCCGTCTTTCTTCTTTACAAATAAAACAGGAGCACCCCAAGGAGATGTACTAGGACGAATGAAACCGATGTCCAACAACTCCTGTAATTGGACCTTTAAGTCCTGAAGTTCAATAGGAGCCATTCAATATGGGGTTTTAGAAATGGGCTTTGTACCAGGTTCAAGATCAATAAAGAATTCAACTTCACGTTCTGGGGGTAGATAGGGAAGTTCTTCAGGAAAGACGTCAGGAAATTTACTAACAACAGGAATATTATTCAAATCTGACGTGTCTTTATTCAAATTCATAACATGGGCTAAGAAAGCTTGACATTCGTTTTTCAATAAACGAATAGCTTTATGACTAGATATGACAGTGATTGATTTTAATGGTTTAGTTGCTTGAATTCGTACAAGAGGTTGGTTAGGAATATGAAAACTAACAACCTTATAAAAACAATCAATTTTGGAATGATGAGTAGTTAACCAATCAATCCCTAAAATCACATCAAAAACAAGTATCTTTAAAGAGATAAGATCAACAGGTAATGTGATGGTGCCAACTTGGATCAAACAAGATTTATAAACAGTGGACGTGATGAAAGTTTCTCCTAACGGAGTCTCCACAGATAAATCAAAGTCTAATTTCTCCGGATTTAAGTTTAAACGTTGAGCACAAGCAGGAGAGATAAATGAATGGGTAGCACCGGTATCAAGTAAGGTATAAGATTCGCAAGAATTTATGATTAGCTTACCCGTGATCACCTCGTTTGGGTTCCTCGTATTTTGACCAGTCACGACAAACGCTCTTACAGGAACCGTTGACTTTATCTTTTCTGGGACAGCCTTTTGAGTCACCATCCCCGCTGGACTTAGTTTCGCTACCGTACAATCTCGAGCGATATGTCCTTCCTTTCCATAATTCTAACATACCTTGAACTGGTGTGGGCAGTTTGGGCTGATATGTCCCTCTTTTTCACATTTATAGCATACGACCGATGGTCGTTCTCCTCTCTTAGAACCAGTTGTTGTTGGTGTTGACGTCTTCACATGGTCATTGTTGAATCTCCTCTTTTTAAAATCTCCTCCCGACTCGCTTCTTCTATTCCCATGGCCATGATTACCACCATAGTGGTTACCGCCTTTGTCCGTATTCTTCTTTCTCCGCTGGTTATCGTTGTTCTGATGACTGCTGTCACAAGTATGATCCTAGTTATGGTCCCTCAGTTGAACGTACTCGTTATCTCGCTCTAATAATTGAGCCATGTTGACAACATCTGAATAGAGAGAAAATTTATGAGAAATGAGATACTGACGTATGTCGGGTTTCAAACATCTCAGAAACATCCGCGTCATATGTTCCTCATTCTCCACCAAATGAGGTGCAAACCTGGATAACTCTGCAAACTTTTCCTCGTACTGGGACACCGTCATGTTATTTTGTTCCAGTCTAATGAACTCCACTTCCTTCATATGACGAATACTTTCAGGAAAGTACTTGTCATTGAAAAGTTTCTGAAACGTCTCCCAAGACATGTTGAGTGCGGCTGGATGGGTACGCTTCACAAATTCCCACCACTAATCTGCCTCATTACGGAACATAAAGGTGGCGAATGGAACCTTCTGTTCCTCTGTGCATCCCAAGACATCGAATATCTTGGTGATTTGTTTAACCCACGTTTCTACTTTAATCGGATCTGGCTTTCCCCAGAATTCTGGTGGTCCCAACTCTTTGAACTGCTTGGCTGTGACAAATCGTGCGTTATTATCATTTCCACCTGTATTTTGTACACGAGTCTCCCTCGTCTGATTTTGCATGAACTACAAAAAGCTTCTAAACATCCTGTCGTTCATCATCTGCTCAGTGGTGTTGTTCACAGGAGGAACATTGCCATCCTGTTGCACGTTCTCCTCCCGACTCGCTTCTTCTATTCTCATGGCCATGATTACCACCAGAGTGGTTGCCGCTCTTGTCCGCATTTTTCTTTCTCCGCTGGTTATCGTTGTTCGATGATCACATCACCACGATATGATCCTGGTTGTGGTCCCTCGGTTAAACGTACTCATTATCTCGCTCTAATAATTGAGCCATGTTGACAACATCAGAATAGAGAGAAAATTTATGAGAAATGAGATATTGACGTATGCCGGGTTTCAAACCTCTCAGAAACATCCGCGTCATACGTTCCTCATTCTCCACCAAATGAGGTGCAAACCTGGATAACTCTGCAAACTTCACCTCGTACTGGGACACCGTCATGTTGTTTTGTTTCAGTCTAATAAACTCCACTTCCTTCATATGACGAATACTTTCAGGAAAGTACTTGTCAATGAACAGTTTCTCAAACGTCTCCCAAGACATGCTTAGTGCGGCTGGATGGGTACGCTTCACAGATTCCCACCAGTAATCTGCCTCATTACGAAACATAAAGGTGGTGAATAGAACCTTCTGTTCCTCCGTGCATCCCAAGACATCGAATATCTTGGTGATTTGTTTGACCCACGTTTCTGCCTTAATCAGATCCGACTTTCCCCAGAATTCTAGTGGTCCCAACTCATTGAACTGCTTGGCTGTGACAAACCGTGTGTTGTTATCATTTCCACCTGTATTTTGTGCACGAGTCTCCCTCGTCTGATTTAACATGAACTGTAAAAAGCTTCTAAACATCCCGTCATTCATCATCATCTTTCGCGGTGGTGTTGTTCATGGAGAAACATTGTCGACTGTTTGCGTTCTCCTCGTTGGTGAGTAAAAAGTGTCTCTCACGGTCTCATTTACTCCAATCATTAACATTCTCAATCGACATTCTCAAATACTACCATAAAACAAGGGTTAATTAAGAAATCAACATATCACATAATATCTCTATATATTGACCAACTAACAAATAAGCTTAGTAGGACACACTAA
The DNA here is from genome assembly GCA_020205605.1 of Panax ginseng. Lineage (NCBI taxonomy): Eukaryota > Viridiplantae > Streptophyta > Magnoliopsida > Apiales > Araliaceae > Panax > Panax ginseng. The sequence goes on along the minus strand of CM035144.1, from coordinate 101,444,222 downwards.
ATGCGAAGGTTTTACTCGCCTCCCCTCCCTAGTTCTATTCTCCGATCTCCGCCAGAGATCATATCCCTAAGCTCGATATTAATCATGACGCCCCAAAATAGGTATACATCACCCATTTTGAGTCACAATAACATAATACGTAAACAACTACAACTTTATTAATACAACATGAAAACTGTGAGTTTAAATATAAATATTGTCGTCTAGACAATATTCACACCCAAATAAGTCATCATTACAATTATTGGTATATTATTTTATAAAAATGGTAAGGACTACTAAAATAATTTTCTAGAATCATCATTCCACACCCCGACTAGAACTCGCTACATTCTCGCCTCCTGAAAAAAAAATGGAACAAAAAGGAAAAGGGTGTATGACCCTAACTTATTATTAATGAAATTGAATTTCTTCTATTTATTATTTTGAAATAGTAAGGGTTGATTTGATTAATGTGGTTAGTTATGGGTAAAATGCACAAATATTTCAAATAAGAAAGTGGTTATAAAATATTCATTGTTGTCGGAGAATATTCGTTTGGTCGTGGAATATTCTTACTGTTGGGGAATATTCGTACGACGGCACAGCCTTGTGTGGGCCCCATAACGGAGAGCGATTGAATGAAGAAAACGACAAGTATAAGTTCTTTATAAATAACACATGTAGTTATTCATCAAGTTAATATCTTGTTGAAATACTCGGTGGTTAAAAACACAATATAGCACACCAGTATTGCACTAGTTATTGATTCTTACGTAAGAAGGCACTTACTCAATAATTATTACAAAGTAATTCTTTGTCAATATTATATTTTATTGATTCAATAATTGTTGCGTTGATATTTTATATTATTGTTGTTTCAATAATTGTCACTTTGATGCGATATTTTCATTATCGGATCAATAATTCATATTATTTGAATAATATTATTTGATAGCATTATTGGTAATGTCTAGAAAGTTCGCTCTAAGAAGAGGTTTGGTCATCTAATTGCATGCCAGCCATAGAGAGAAATCCTTATTGAAAGCCCCTCTTTCTGAGAACTCGCCTCGTGGTTGTTGATATTGTGATTCTGTAATATTATTTGTGAATAATTAATTATTAATTTATATGATAAGAAAAATATCTATTTTATGTGGATATAGATGGAGAAAATTTTTAATGGTACAATTGTTGAAAATTGATATTTTATCTCTTCCGATAAAATAATTCATTTAATTATATTATTATATTTTAATAATATAATAATGGTGATATTTTTACAATGAATGTGGGATATATGAATAAATGAGGAGAAAGAGTATTTTTGTTGCAATAAATGTTTAAAACATGTTAAACTTGTCGGTGGACCCCATTTCTTGACTGAAATTGGATTATAGCCCGTAAAATCGCCCGTTTGTGGATTTCGGTCAACTTCTGTTTGGAATTTGGAAAAACTTAAACTTACAAAGTTGTAGAGAATGGAATTTCCTATAAAAAAGACATAAGATTCGAATTTTTTTGATAAAAGGGTTATTTATTATGAATTATTGAAGTTTTGAAGTTCCAGAATAATTGATTTTTGGAAGTTTTAATGATGTTTATTAAAAAAAAATGTTTTTTGGGCTACACTAACGTGTGCAAAATGAGTTGAGATCAGTTGTCTAAGGTGGGCTTGAATTTTGTTAATTATATCATTATTTTATTAAATTTTCTGTTTTGGTGTTCTAAGCATTTTTCTATAAATAGGGTGCTTAGGTTAGAATTGAAAATCACACTAGAAACTGAAGTTTTCTCTCACTTTCTGTCTCTATATTATCGAGCGTATTCTTGTGAGTATTTTGATACTTTGAGTGTTGCTTTATCTGGTGCAAGTTCCTTCAAAGACTATATCCAATTATTCCAAATCAAGATCTTGTCTTTTCGAGGTAAGGATATTATTTTTTTAAAATGATATTATTTCTTCTAATATCATTATGACAGGATATTGGTAAGCTTTTTCTTGTGAAATTCTTGTCCTTTAGTGTCGGAGTTACTATTCACGTATACGACCTTTATTCACGATACTCTGACCTTATTCACGAATACTCAAGACTATTCACGTAAAAATTAAATTTTCGTTTTGTCCAAAATATCGATTATGGATACTAGCTTTGATTATATCCATGTTTTGATCATTCTTGAATTTTACTTCACCATGATTATTTATGAAGTATTTTTGAACTCGGATTGTTTAAAGTACGAATTCTTAATATTTGCTCTTTTATTTCACTAGATTCATTTTCTTTAAAATATTTTTTATCATCCTCAGTCTTAAATGATGGTATTACTGAATATCTTTGGCGGCCCTGTAGTGCAAAGATGGTTGATTTTTTTATGAATATCTTTGGCCCGTAGTGCAAAGATGTACAGGTGTTGAGATGAACATGACCGACTGATGAATATCTTTGGCCTGTAGTGCAAAGATGAATATTTGATTCAAGATAAATATTGATTGATGTTACAGGGATAAAATAATGATGATGGACTTTTAAATTCATAGATTATAGTAGATTTCATTCTCTACGTAACTCATCTATGAATTATTATTTCATTGCGAATATTGATCCGGAACTTGTTGTCTATTGTATTTTATCGATTTTTCCTCAACAATGAAGACCAACGATAATTTGTTCTATATTATCTTAGTCATAATATTCTTTATCGGGCTAGTTGAGCTCACCCTTTTCCTTTTGTTCCATTTTTCTTCTCAGGAGGCGAGAATGTAGCGAGTTCTAGTCAGGGTGTGGAATGATGATTCTAGAAAGTTGTTTTAGTAGTCCTCACTATTTTTGTAAAATAATCTACCAATAATTTTAATGAGGACTTATTTGGGTGTGAATATTGTCTAGATGGCAATATTTGTATTTAAACTCACAGTTTTTATGTTCTATTAATAAAGTTGTAGTTGTTTCTGTACTATGTTATTAACGACTCAAAATGGGTGATGTATACCTATTTTGGGGGCGTCACATTTGTGACAACCCCAAAATAGGTCCATTCCATCCAACCCATTCTAAGTCGCCAAATACATGGTACGTAAAATAACTACAACTTTAATACAACAATTGTCGTACAAAATACAACAACACACATATCTTTGTGAGTTTGGATACAAATATATACCAATCAGAAGACGTCACAATGACACCTTACATAAAGGTATAGTCGAAAATGCTTTTAAAAATTAGAATCTTTGGGAAGTGTTCAAGAAACCTTCGTATGAGGGAGGCCATGCGATAGGTTATGATAGATATCATATGGCCACGTAATTATCCTTGGTTGACCTAATAGACCCCAAAGAAAAAACGAGAAGATTACTATCATATTCTTCCCAAAGGTGAGTTTTCTCTTGACATATCATTATCTCTACTGCTCTAATTGAGAGTTAAATTTCAAATAGACTCCAAGATCATATAGTAGTAGTCTTTAGATATACTCAAAGAAGTGGATGAACCACAACCTGTCTTTATGATGACTCGAGGTTGTATGTCATTAAACATCTTGTATAATAGTGACAAAACACCCTTCCAAAGTTGAATTCACCTCACCTCAACATCTATAGACCACCGCTTCTATTCCCCCGTTATTCCCTCGCTTGTCCCAGCTTACACTTTTATTACACGAAAGGAATTGTGAAGCAAAAAGGTGAGCCTGACTAGCTCAAGAAAAAATATCATGACTAAAGATAATTAAATTATCAATAGCCTTCATCAATAATAAATCGAGATTTAGAACATATGGTAGATGATAAAAAAATTTCAACCATAGTTGCAAAATGAATGAGCAATCCATTAGAAGAGTCAAATAGACTATAAAGTCTATTATCTTCTCCATGTTAAAAGTCCACCAACAATGTTTTATCCTCAGAACATCAATCAACAATTCCTCATCCACAATCACATGTATAACTCATAATCGTAATTGTTATTCTAAATTCCTTTTCTCATTCAGACGTAAGATAATTTTCATCACTTGTCTTTACCCCGAAATATCAAAGATCATGGTTATACCAAATCACAGCCTCTGCTCATAATCATACTAATAAATTCATCTTTGCACTACGGCCAAAGATATTCATCAACAGCTCATCTTTTGCACTACAGCCAAAGATATTCAACAACAGTCATCTTTACTACGACCCAAAGATATTCATCAACAATTCATCTTTTGCACTACTGTGCCAAAGATATTCATCAACAGCTTCATCTTTGCGCACTACAGTGCCAAAGATATTCATCAACAGTCATATTTGCATTATAGGCCAAATATATTAATATCTCAAAGAAATATATAATCATTTCGAATTTATATAAACAATAATTATAACCATGTTGATCAATTCACCTTTGCACTTAAGCTAAAGATATTCAATTATAAATTGAATGGTCAGCGATCATACCAAATCACAATTCAACTTTTCACTATCGCCAAAGAGAACCCTAGTCATGATCATACCAATAATCTACCCATCTTTACACTCCAAAGAAAGAGAATTTCAACATCGGTGTTATAAAATGTTATATAAAAACAATATAATCAACATATAGATTTAATCTCAAGAGTAAGATTCATAAATCAATGATTTCATAACAACTTAATCAAAATGTTATAAATCACTTAATAATCTCATAATCTAATATTATTAATACTACCACAATATTTTAGTCATTTCTTAAACTTATAAATAATTTATTTTAATTGTTTACACTTTACTAATAAATGCATTTAATCATCTTAAAATGCCAAACTCATAAGATCTCATCATCAATAACCAAAACCCTTATCAAAAATCTGCATATACCTCATATATGATTCTCAAGCCATAAAATCCTATTTTCTAATTTTCTTACTTCACAAAACATATTTAATTCATTTACTCATAACTAGAACATTTTCATGAAAAATATCAAATCAGTTCCAAAAATATTTCTTTTCTGAGATTTAGAAGAATATAGTCCCATATTGAATATATATTTTTCTCAAAATTTTTAAAATTCATTTACTATTTTTCACATGGCCAAAACCACCGAATATTCAGACATTTATCATAAATTGTACTTTTATCCAAAAATTTTGAAATTCACAGGGTATACTGATATTATATAGATGTACTCCCAATAAAAATTTCATCAATTTTGGAATTAACCACAAGGAGTTATAAGCGGTTACTTTTAAAATAGTCTTTTCTCGTAAAATTCATAACTCCCAATCTATACATCCAAAAGTCACCATTTTTGGACACAATCTATAAAACTCATCAAAATATCATTTCAAATTTTTCCAGAATTTTTTGAAGGTTCAGAAGAATTTCGAAATAATAACCCTTAAAATCCTTTACTATCCCTTACCTCAAAAGAGCAAAGATTGATTCGGAATAACGTGAAACGAACTTGCAATCGTATATAGCAATACTCAAAGTATACTCAAAATACTCACAAGAATACGCTCGATAATATAGAGAGAAAACTTCAGTTTACGTGTGATTTTCAATTATAACCTAAGCACCCTATTATAGAAAATTGCTTAGAACACCAAAGCAGAAAATTTATTATAATATTAATATATTATATAACAATTCCTACGCACTCATTCTAGAGTTTGATTTCAGTCACTTAGCATTTCTCACATGCCACCTTCTAGAAAAACTAATAAAAAAACGTTTTTTATATAATAAATAATTAAAACTTTCAAAAATCAATTATTTCGGAGCTTTGGAACTTCAATAATTCATAATAAATAGCCCTATTGCCAGAAAATTCGAATCTCGCGAGTTTTTATAGGAAATTCATTTTTCTACAATTTTATAGAAGAAAGTTTTTCCAAATTCCAAACAAAAATTAACTGAAATCCATAAACGAGCGATTTTACAGGCTATAATCAAATTTCAGTTAAGAAATGGGGTCCACCGACACATAAAACATGCTTTAAATATTTTTGGTAACAAAATACTCCTCCTCCACATATACTCATATATCCCACATTCATCGTAAAAATATCATCATTAATATATTATTAAAATAATACATTTAATTGAATTATTTTATCGTAAAAAGATAAAATATTAATTTTCAACAATTGTCACATTAAAATTTTCTCCATCTATATCCTCATAAAATCAATATTTTCCTCATCGTATGAATCAATAATTAATTATTCACAAATAATATTACGTAATCACAATATTGACAACCAGTGTAGTTCTTGGGAAGAGGGGCTTTCCAATAAGAATTTCTCCATCTTGGCCTTGAATTAGGTGACCAAAGCTCTCCTTAGATGTAACTTTCTAGACATTGCCAATAATGCTATCTAATAATATTATTCAAATAATATGAATTATTACTCCGATAATGAAAAATACTTGTGTAGTGACAATTATCAAACAACAAGAATATAAAATATCAATGCAAAGAATTATTGAATCAATAAAATAAAATACTTTGAACAAGAATTATCAGTATAATTATTGAGTAGTGCCTTTCACGTAAGAATCAATAATTGGTGCAATCTGATGTGCTTCTTGTGTTTTAACCAATTTAGTATTTTAACAAGATAATTGTGAATAACTACGCTGCCATCATTTATAAACAACTTATATTTGTCGTTTTCTTCATCCAATCGCTTTTTGTTATGGGGCCCACAAATGGCTGCGCCGTCGTACGAATATTCCCCAACAGAAAGAATATTCCACGACCAAACGAATATTCTCCGACAACAATGAATATTTTATAGCCACTTGCGTATTTTGTAAAATTTGCATAATTCACCCATAACTTTAAACTTTTATCAATTTAACCATTTACTGAATTGTAATTATAAGAAAAATTGAATACTTTTATTTCATAAAATTCGGGGTCTTACAACATTATCACTAAGTCAAAAAAGTAATTACCAAATAGGGCCTCCTTTATTAAGAGTCTAACACTACTCTCAAACAATTAAAAAAATCAAAAAAACTGAATCTGATGATGAACCCCTAGGTACATAATAATTAAATTATTTTGTACAAATTATATGCTTTAAATATGTAGAATATTATAATAATCAGTATATGTAGAATATTACAGATTGATTATTTGCTTTAATATTTAAGTATTCTATTTAAGTAATAAAAGGAAGAGAATATTTAAGGGGGCCCTAAAATTTTTTGGGACTAAAGCCCGGGCACCTTGGGCTTTAGCCTAGGGCCGGTACTGCCTGTATTGACTCTCACGACGGAGCTATCCCCCAATGGTCGAAGTCGTCAAGCTTCTGGTATTGACCCTGTTAAATTGTGCAAGATTGGACGCGCTTTTAAATGGTTGAGGCGCGTGGAAAGATCTTGGTGTTAACAAGTATTATAGAAGAGGGGGAGAAAATAATCAATTTCTTATGGCTGGACAACAAATCTTTATTCTTTTTCATTTTTGTCTCTACAAATTTAATTTTATTACAATTTCGACCTTCTTAATTTAATTTTATCCCTCAAACTTTGATAATACTCATATTACAACTAGGATTTAATTTGTAAAATTAATTTAATCCAAATATACTGCATTAGTATTAGTAGTTGCACGTAAGGGTGTAAACGAATCGAACCGGAGCGAATAGAGAGCTACTCGAATTCGACTCAAAATAATAAATTCGTACTCGAATTCGGCTCAAATTCGAATTATATTTGAAAAATTCTACTCATATTCGACTCGACTCGAATATTTATTACTCGAATTCGATCCGACTTGACTCGAATATTTTTTCAAACTACTCGCGAGCTTCAAATTCAAGCTCGAATTCGAGTCTCCACATAATAACTAGTTTTATAATAAATATAATTATAAATTAAATTTGTTATTTTACTTAAAAAAGAGAAAATATATTTATTATTACACTTTACAAATATAAAATCACAATTAAAATTAAAAACAAAACAAAATAAAATAATAACTAATTATCCTAATTTGATTTAAATTTGTATATATTATAAGAGAATGTATCAAACATCTAATCAAATATGTATTAACTGAGTATGTATCGAATCACCATCAAAAATTCGAAAGTTTGAATCTTAAACAGTGAAAGTATAACCTCGTTTTAGATTCTACTCATATTTTTATTCGAACTATTTTTAGTGCTCAGATTTGAATCATATTATTAACGAATCCGAATCTCACTCGTATTTTTTCGAATCGAATCCGAATCGAGTCCGAATTGTGTTGACTCTCGTTTACAACCTTATTTGCACGTTAACCACGTAACCCGTAAACTGCAAAAGTTCAACAGCCAAACGCCAATACACAAACAAGCTAGTATAGCGTTAGACCAAGAAAATTAGGTCTACTGAAAAATGTGATGTCACGTGCCTCCCAGCGAGGCAGGAACGAGGACATAATGGCACGTGGCCAGATCTAAGCAGTCTGACATGTGGCAGTGTCGCATTGGATGTTGATCTATGAGAGCACCTTGCCTTGTTCATTAATCAAGTAACAGCCTCCTTTCTGTCTCACGTGGATGCCGGGAAAAGTCTGCACTAACTCTGAGGGTCCACCTCACGAGCTTCCCTGACACGTGTCATCATGTAGTGATGCTTGGCTTTTACTTTTTATGATTTCTCAACTACTATAAACAGACTTCCTGCTGTCCAGGGCGATACCGTCATTTGACTTTGCTTGGTCAAAAGTCTACATTTGGTTCTCAACTTCCCATCGAGATTTCTATATACATTTCCCGAATTCAACCAAAACTATGAAGAGACTTGAGACAATGTTTGGTTCGGGTACCCTTTTCTACTTGTTTATCTTTGCCAAAAATAATTGTTGAAATAAAATACTCCCTATTAAATCATTTTAATTGTTCAACATGTGACAAAAAATAGTTTAATAGTTAATTTTAAATAATTTAAGAAATATTCTCTCCTTTTCATTATATAGGCCGTTTAAGATATAATTTTACATATTAATAAATCTCCTTAATAAAAATGTTAGTAATTACTAATTTTTTTATAAAATTTCATTTTTACCCTCTAGTACTTTTCCTCTCTCTCGATTAATACTCCTGATCTATTCAATTTTATGAACCCAACATGTATTTATTTAATTTCTCTTTCATTTATTTTGTTCGAAAAAATAATACTCATTTTGTTTTTTAATATAAGTTATTTTAGAGTTATACACAAGTATTAAAAAAATAATTATATAACATTAAATATACTATCAATTGTCTATATTACCCTTATATTAAAAGAAGAGAGTGTTATTTATTGAACAACAAATAGTGAGAGAATTAAAATTATATTTATTACTTGGGATAATATTAAAAATTAAATAATTAATACTTATTTGAAATTTTCAAACGATTTATATTTAAGAATAAAAATATTTATCCGAAATGACTTATATTAAAGAACGAAACGAATAATTTATGATGATGATCTTATGATCGTACTATAATATATACGCGCTAGTAAATCTATATTTTACTTTTTGGAGAAAAAGCTGAAACAAAGTAGCCTAAGCATCAAATTATTTGAGGGACACAAAATAACAACGGATGACAATGAAGCCATGAAGCAGGGGGGCAGGCGAGAGGGGGTAATAACATTGAATTTACGTGTCACATCCTTATTCCTTAATAAAATGATGGAATGAATTATACAAGCCAGGACAGATCGACATAGGGAATAGACTGCTCATGTGCAGTGCCCTTATTCCAAGTTTAAGTGTAATATGAAATTCTAGATGTTTAATTACTCAAATAAGTCTTGCCCGACAGTTTTATGGGACAGGAAAACTGGATGGATGGATTTTTTTTGTTTTGTTTTGTTTGTGATTCTAAAAAATATATAGTATTTATTTTAACATGAATTTTTATAAAATATAGTGTTTTAAGTGTAATTTAGATATACATACAAAAATAGAATTATACAGTCCAATAAACCGATCCAATTGACCAATCTGTGTAGAAGCACCCTTAATTACTACGAATTTGAAGGTATTCTAACTCATATTTTAATATATATCAAACACAATTTGAAATTCATGTTATTTTCATGAATTTAAATCATGACACACAAACTAAGATAAAAGAAATACTATATATTAAGCTTTTGAGAATGACTTATATGTGGTCAAATTAATTTATAAGTCATTTGTTATTATTCACATGTTCGGAAATGATTTATATTTTTATTTATAAGTTGAGTTTTAAGTAAAAAAAAAAGAAGTAAGTATTTGGAACTTATTTTAAATTGACTTATAAGTCATTTTTAAATAAGTTAGTTTGATCAAATATAATGTATATTTTCCCATTTTTTTATTAATGTTTTTTTTAGTAATCGTCTTCTTGATTTTAACTTATAAGTCATTATAAGTCGAACACCTTCTTAACTTATTATAACTTAATCTCTGACTTATAAATTAAATTGATGACGAACGTTTTTCTTATAAATCATTCCTTATATTTTAATTTATAAATATTTTAAAATAAGTCATTTCCGAACATCCGTTGGAAGTTAGACCACTATAATTCTTGTACTACTCCCTCCGTTCCTAAAAGATTGTCATTTTAAAAAGTAATTTTGTTCTAAAAAGATTGTCGTTTTGAGTTTATCAATACACATTAGCTATTTTTTTCCTACTTTATCCTTATTTAAAACTTTCTTCTATTTAAAGTTTTCTTCCCTTCCCAATGATTCTTATTCAATTTAATGTTATAATCCAAGTAGTAATTGGTTGAATAAGAAGTAATTGGTTGAATTGAATAAGAAACATTGGGAGGGAAATAATTGGTTGAGACAATTAATAAGAGTAGTATAGTATTTTCGCTAGTTATTAATTATATTTTTTAATCTATGTGTATTAATCTTAAACGACAATCTTTTAAAAACAGAGGGAATACTATTTATATTTATTATGTCACGGTTTACTTTCCAACAATAGGTTAAATTAGTACTACTACTCTACTAGTCTACTACTATTACTAGTAGTTAATTTCTTGGTTAATTGTTTCATAATTAAAACCCCATTGGGAACATGCATTTTGGACTTGCCTCTTAATATTACCTCCAGAGGAGGTTTGCTCCAATGGAACGGTGAATCTCTCGATATAGAAATAATCTGATTTTATTTTTTTTGAAAAAATGTACTCACCCCATCTCAAATTATCTGCATTTTTTTGACCATTTGGACACTTATTAAGAAATATTACTACTTATAAATAAGGAGATAAATCCAAAAAACGTATAAAATTAGCTACTCATAAATATGAAAGCCTCCTCCAATTAAGGAGAAGGATAAAATTAGCTACTCATAAATATAAAATTGGGAGTGGTGGTTACTTCAGTCCTCTCCTCTCTTTCTCTTTCTCTGTACACAAAGCTGCCACCCAAATGCACCAAACAGTTGGTAATTAATTGTAAATACCTCCATATTTATGTATGGTAATTGGTATATATGGTTGGATCTGAATGGGTTGGGTTGGGTTGGTACATTCCTCTATAATTTCAGAGGCGGATCCAGTCTGAAAGTTCAGTGGGATTTTTTTTAAAAATAAAAATTTAATAAAATAAATCATAAAATTAAATAATTCTTAAATATTATTTACAATAACATTTTCGAAGTTTCGTTGCTTGAAATTGTTGCATGATAACCTTATTTTTAATAGTTAGAAAAATATCACGCTAAAAAATATTACATTCTTATTGTTAAGAAAAAGTAAATTGATCAAGACAATAAAATACTTAAGTTCTTATAATAGTATTTTATTTTAACAAGATAGTAATATATTCTTTTTTTCATTAATATAATAGTAGTGTCCTAATATAATTGTAGTACTTTATTTATCTTGTTCTACTAAACTTTAAAATTTATAAATATATTAATAATTATAGTGTATATATATATATATGAAGAGGCTTCTTAAAAATTCAGTGGCGGCATGTGGCCCCTCCCTGGCTTTGGATCCGCCCGTGTATAGTTCTAAAGGAAATATATGGGATTTTAAAATTGAAATATGTAAAATACCTCCATATCATCACGTCGGTAGATACTTCTAATTAATAATTAAGTAGACATGGCAATATGGGTTTATATATAATTACAGTTTGTTTTTAAATGAATGAATTCATATCTATCATATATTAAGTGGGTTGTCACGATCCCCAATCCCCATCCCATTAATTTATCTGTAACATGCATGCATGCTCTTTTATCGCTCATTCTTGCTCTTTTTAACTTAATTTCCATTTCCGCATCACACAATTAAATTTATGACAACTATATTCACATGGACAGCAATATATATATATACTAGTATATGTCCGTGTCTAAATGCACGGCGTAAAAAAAAATTTAAAAAATATTATATTATCTAAAGACACATACCACTATAACAATTAATACATACTCAATCATCAACACATGTCCAACTACCAAAACATCAAGCTGGTTGGTACTAATTTCCAAAAAAATCGATAGAATTTCCTTTAAAAATAGATATCTAAAAAATTCTAAACCTGTCTACAAAACTTATAATCATCAATACATATCCAAAACACCAAAAAAACTATTATTTCATACCCAAAAATCATCATAACCATGTATAATTAGTTAACTTTATAAAAGACGTAACACACAAAATATACACAATCATCAACACATATCTAACTACCAAAATATCAATCTAGTCGCTACTAATTTTAAAAAATTCGACAGAGTTTCCTTTAAAAATAGATATCCAGACAAATATAAACCTGTGTATAAAACTTATAATCATCCATACATATCCAAACCACCAAAAAAACAATCATTTCATACCCAAAATCACCATAACCACAGTTGCATCTAGTATTATTGTTTTATAGTAACATTAAAATTGGTAACAAAGCAACATTAAGATAAAAAAAACTAAAACTCTTAACTACAAAATTAGTAAAAAAATAAAAAATCATAGTTCCTCAGTAATTCAATTGTATAAACAAAATAAAAAAAATAAGTAATATTAAATGAGACAAACCAAAAACATGTTGGCAAATCAAACGTTCTACATAAAACGAAACTTAAATTTTTCTTAAATTCAATAACATCCAAAACCATTGTAAAAACAGAAAGAAAAGAATAGGAATAAAAGTGATACCAATTGGCAATCTTTATTTGTTGTTCCTTGGCTAGAAAATGTTGATTTCTGTTTCCCATTAAATTTGGCATTCACCAAAGCATCAGACCTTTTTTTCTCCTTCTGTGCAAGAACACGGTAAAAAAAAATGTAATATTAAATGAGACAAACCAAAAACACGTTGACAAATCAAACGTTCTACATAATAAGAAACTTAAATTTTTTAAAAATTCAATAACATATAAATCCATTGTAAAAACAGAACAAAAGAATATGATTAAAAGTGATACCAGTTGACAATCTTTATTTTTTGTTCCTTGGGTAGAAGAAGTTGATTTTTGTTTTCCCGTAAATTTGGCATTCGCCAAAGCATCAGACCTTTGTTTCTCCTTCTGTGTAAGAACACGATAAAAAAAATAAGTAATATTAATTGAGACAAACCAAAAACATGTTGACAAATCAAACGTTGTACATAAAATGATACTTAAAATTTTTTAAATTCAATAACATCCAAAACCATTGTCAAAACAGAGAGAAAAGAATAGGATTGAAAGTGATACCAGTTGGCACTCTTTATATTTTGTTCCTTGGCTAGAAAAGGTTGATTTTTCTTTCTCCTTAAATTTGGCATTCTCCAAAGTATCAGACCTTTTTTTCTCCTTCTAGGTAAGAAAAAGCTACTTAAAAGCACAAAAAAAAATGAATGAGAAATAGGTGTAAGAATATACTAACTCACGTATACGGAGACAATTTAGTTCATACTCATTGTGAATTACCCTCCTACATTATTCTGACGAAATATTTAAACCTGTAGGCAAAAAAACGTTGAATAGTAAATAAGTTGGTAAAAACATAAGATAAAAAGTAAGAAAATGATGAGTAAGAAAAAATTATCATACGGTATTTTCGAGGTCGTCATCCATCTGTCACGACATTAATGAAAATAAATTAAAATAAATAAGTTATTAAAAAAATCAATAAGATTTATTTAGAGAGAGTTAATCAGATAATAAACTTACACCATCAAATATAACAATATCATCTATTGGTCGATGATTGTAGCTACACAATAAATTTCATAAGTTATGGATAATGAACATCAATTACATAATATACATACACAAAAGTACATACACATCCAATTTCCAGAACCAAAATTAAGGAAAAAGACAACCTAAATTACCCTACAAATTTCACAAAATGAACACTCAATAATAACCAACTCAACATCTATTCCATCCTAACATTCATAATAAAAAAAATATATTTCATCATAACTATAAACCTATTTTAAAAGACGCCCAATTTAAAAAAAACAACCTAACATTCGTGTGCAAATGTGTGTGTTTTGTAGGTTTTGTGTGTGTGTGCTACTGCTGTGAAAGAGAGATACAGAGAGATAGAGTGAGAACACAAATTAAACACCCATTGTAAAAAAACAAATTTAAAACATTCAAAGTTAAACTGAAGCTGTTGGAAATAGATAAGAAGACTTATGATGAAATAGATTAGAATTTTTAACTGAAGCTATTCGAAAACTTAAGTAAAAGATTTCAAGGTATAACTGATACTAATGGTTGATTCACTTGATAAAAAATTCATGATAAAAATAATTTTAATTTACACCACAACTCAGTTGATTCGTACAATTAAAAAAGGAAAATTAGACCCAATACATGGTAAGAGATTTTTAGTTTGGTATTATTTTAAAAATCGGACAATATTAGAAGTCAATAATCTCACCAAGATCAACCCAGGTGAAATGGGGCTTTTCTTCTTCTTTTATCTTCTTTCTTCTTTATCTGATTTAGGTATTTATCTATAATAATAAGATACAATAACAGTTCAAATTTATTCTAATTTTGCGAGTAAATCATGGGAAGACATGTAAGACCCCAACTTATTATAAATAAAATTTAATTTTCCTTTATTCATTATTCTAAATTAATAAGGGTTAATTTGATATAATTCTTTGGTTATGGGTGAAATGTGCAAAGTTTACAAAATAAGCAAGTGGTTATAAAATATTCATTATTGTTTGGGGAATATTCATTTGGTCGTAGAATATTCTTTTTATTTCGGGAATCTCCGTGATTTACTGACCCAGCTAGATCATTGATGGGCCCCATAACTAAAAAAGCGGTTGGATGAAGGAAAACGACAAAGATTGAGTTTTATAAATAATAACAGAAATTGTTACCGAATTAACAATCATTGTTGGTTACTCCGGTGGTTAAAATACGATGTCTACGCGTGGTTGCATAAAGAAGACACCACGTATTGCATGAAAGATATTGAATTATTGATCCTTACGTGAGAAGGCACTACTCAATAATTGTTACGATGAATTCTTGCTCAATATTTTATTGATTCAATAATTGTCTTTGCGTTGATATTTTGTATTGTCTTTGTTTTTCAATAATTGTCATTAAACAATATTTTCATTATCAAATCAATAATTCATATTATTTGAATAATATTATCGAGATAACATTATTGGCAATGTCTAGAAAGTTACGCTCAAGGAGAGGTTTGGTCACCTAATTGCGGCCAAAGAAGAGAGAAATCCTTATTGGAAAGCCCTCTTCTCCGGAACTACACGGTTTTATCGATCTTGTGATTCTATAATATTATTTTGAATAATTAATTATTGATTATTATGATAAAGAAAATATTTATTTTATGTGGATATAGATGGAGAAAATTTTTAATGTGACAATTGTTAAAAATTAATATTTTATCTTTTTCTGATAAAATAATTCATTTAAATATATTATTTTAATAATATATTAACGGTGATATTTTTATAATGAATGTGGGATATATGAGTATATGAGGAGGTAGAGTATTTTGTGGCATTAAATGTTTAACATATGTTTTGTGTGTTTGGGACACAATTCTTGACCGAAAATTTATTATAAACTGTAAAATTGTCCGTTTATGGATTTTGGTCAATTTCTGTTTGGAATTTGGAAAAACTTTCTTCTGTAAAGTTGTAGAGAATGGAATTTCCCATGAAAAGTCGCGAGTTTTGAATTTTTCTGATAACCGAGCTATTTTCTACGAATTGTTGAAGTTTCGGAAAATAAAATAATTTTTAATGGGTGGGACCCACTTTTTGGTTGGTGAGTAATTCACATGGGCTGCTGGAAATTTCTTCAATGGTGGCTGGTCTAATTTCAAACTTAGCACATGCGTAGAAATTTGATAAGAAAATATTATATTTTAATATTTTAGTCTCCTTTGGCGTTCTAACATTTTCCTATAAATAGAGGGCTAAGTTAGAATTGAAAATCACACCGAAAACTAAGTTTTCTCTCTTTCTCTCTCTAAATTATCGAGTATTATTCTTGTGAGTATACTTTGAGTGTTCTTTATCTGGTCTGGGTTTCTCACAAGACTATACCAAAAAAATCGGTCGAAGATACGGTTATTTTGAGGTAAGGGTATTATTTTCTTCTTAAATGATATTTTTTCTTCAATATCATTATGTCAAGTATTGGTGAACTTTTTTATCAAATTTAGAACTTGTTGTGTCGGGTTACTATTCACGATATCTGACTATTCACGATATCGACTTATTCACGAATCACTTGCCTTATTCAACGAAAATAAAAATTTTCTTTTTGTCCAAAATATCTATTCGGATACTAGCTTTGATTGTATCCATGTTTTGATCATTCTTGAATTTTACACCAATATGATTATTTTCAAGTATTTTTGGACATGGGTAAAAAACAAAGTACTGAATCCTTAATCCTTAATCCTTGTCATTTTGTTTCACTGGATTCGTTTCTTTAAAAATGTTTTTCATCATCCTCATCCCTAAATGGTGATATAAATGAATTTCTTTGGCAGAGGTGCAAAGATGAACGATTAATCGATGAATATCTTTGGCTCAGAGTGCAAAGATGAGCAGTGTTGAGATGAACACGACCAACTCGGTGATTTAAATGAATATCTTTGGCACAGTAGTGCAAAGATGATTAAAGATGTATATTGATTGTTATTACAGGATAAACTATTGATGATGGACTTTTAAACCTTGAAGACGGTAGAATTCTTTCTCTACGTGACTCTTCTAATGGATTCTTGCTTCATTGCTTTGTTGATCTAAAACTTGTTGTCTATTGTATTCTATTAGATTTTTCCTCTGTTGAAGACTAACGATAATTTGTTGTATATTATCTTAGTCATAATATTCTTTATTGGGCTAGTTGAGCTCACCCTTTTCCTTTTTGTTCCATTTTTCTTCTCGTGGATGTGAGAACATAAAGCAGGATCGAGTCCTGGGTATGGAGTGATGGTTCTAGGAAGATGTTTTAATTGTCCTCACTATTTCCGTAAAATAGTGTATGAATAATTAATGAGGACTTATTTGGGTGTGTATATTGTCTAGAAGACAATATTTGTATTCAAACTCACAGTTGTATTGTCGTATTCTACACGACATCTGTATTGTCAAAGTTGTAGTTTGTTTTCTATACCATGTATTTTGGCGACTCAGAATGGGTATTGTATACCTATTTTGGGGGCGTCACAAGACATATCAACTCTTCTTAAAACAATAATACCTCCTGGACCAAGGTCGTCACCCTAATCAATCCCGTTGTAAATTAAAATATAAACTCTTGAAAAACGTAAGTAATTTAGGTGCTTCTTCCTACTTAAAATATAAATTCTTGAAAAATGTAACTTTTATGTAAAACATTCATCAAAAACAGGGGGGAATAAAACATTGTTTCCAACCACTACTTGATCCAACACATATTACCAGACCCATCTTCCGTTTTAGGGATCAGAACTTCCCCTACATATGGTATTGAAGGTACTTTAAATTTTGGAATTACCCTTTATAAGACCTCAACCCGAAGTTCCTTAATACTGTTCTTTTTTAGCTTTTAGTATTTCATTTTCTTTTAATAGGCCAGACTTTTCTATATTAACTTCTTCCAAATGTTATTGCCTGATGTTTGAAATACACGTATGCTTTCTAGATGATCATAACCTACAATCAATAATGAAAAGTTTGAGTAAGAGTACCAATATTTTTTATTTTTTTTCCTTCCAAAAGTTTTCTTGAAACATAAATGATCATAAAGAAAAATACATATACTGTCAGCACCAAAATATCAGTATTGACCATCATTCAACAGTAATAATGATACTTTTGCGAGTAAATCATCCAACAGTAATTATTTCTTTTGCGCAAAAGCAATAATAATTTTCATACTTAAAGGAGTCATTATTACTGGAATCAAAACACTATGTAAAACAGTCATTAACACCATGTATACACATAATAATCATTCAATCAAAACAATGAACAGGGCTTACAGAAGCAGAGCAGTAAATACCTTCAAGAATGCCACTAACTTCTAAACACCATGTATTCTTTCAAGAATGCCACTAACTTCTAAACACCATGTATACTTTCAAGAATGCCACTAACTTCTAAACCTTCATTTTCCTGTACCAAATAAATACAAATAACAATCAATTTTGAGCTTAAATAAATGAAAAAATAACAAAGATATTATCATAGTCTAAACAATATACTGAAATTAAAAAATATCAAGATTTAAAAAGAAAATATGAGTACCAATTTGTCCTAACTCCTAATGAAAGATTTAAAAAATACATCCAAAAAGTTCCCATGAATATTGCTACTAATTTCAAGCAACATATTTGCGATTTCTTCAAAAAGAACAACCGAGAAGAAAAATTAAATCCATAATCACACATTAAACCCCATAAAAGTTGAACAAAAAACCAAACCCATCCAAATTGGAACCTCGATCAACCGAAATATACAAAATCCGGAGTCACTCAACCTTTAAAAAACCACCATTTTAATCAATAGTTCAGCATCTAACAAAAATATAAAAATGTTAAACCATCAAACCCATTCGATAAAAGGCAGTGAAGGAATTCCTTACACCCTTTAGGAAGGTCCTTCTTAATTCCCTTACCACAAAAGAGAAACCTTACATTTGACCATGTTTTAAATTTGCAATTATTTGAATGGCTAGACTTATGCTAAGCCCTCAATAAAATGTCAAATCACAACAACAAACAGACAGGATTACTAATTTCTTCAAAATGCTTATTATTATTCAATTTATATTATCATTCAGGCTCTTTTTGGATATTAAAATATATTGGATATTAAAATACAAATATCATTACAGTCTGTTAATGTCAAATCCCATTAGGCCTGGGAACTACGATCAAAATTTTCTACTTCAAGAATGTGCTTCAAGAATTTTGTATGAATAAAGTTAACAAAGTTAAAGCCAAATAGATTGCCAAAAACACATACAAAATAAATAACAAAAAGTCATTCAATCCCTTTAGTGTAAGATTCAATTAACTATTACTAACCCCATGACAATGATTACTGAAGAAAATGAAAATTAATATTGTTGAATTATTGATTCGTACGTAAGAAGGCACTACTCAATAATTGTTACAGTAGTTACTGTTCAATATTTTATTTTATTGATTCAATAATTGCTGCGTTAATAGTTTATATTATTGTTGTTTCAATAATTGTCACTGCACAGTATTTTCCATTATCAGATCAATAATTTATATTATTTGAATAATATTATTAGATAGCTTTATTAGCAATGTCGAGAAAGTTCTGTCAAGGAGAGGTTTGATCACCTAATTGCGCGCCAGTAAGGAGAAATCCTTATTGGAAAGCCCCCTCTTTCTTGGGAACTGCCTGATTGACATAATTGTGATTCTATAATATTATTTATGAATAATTAATTATTGATTTATATGATAAGGAAATATTTATTTGATGTGGATATTAATGATGGATTTATTTATGTGGTTATAAATGAAAGAATTAATGCTGAGGTGTTTTATTAGTATTTTGTCAGAATGGAGGTATTAAAAATCATTCGTTTGTGGATTTCAGATATTTTCGGTTTGGAATTTGGAAAAACTCAAAGCTACAAAGTTGTAGAGAATTCGATTTTGTATGGAATGGACATAAAATTCGTATTTTTCTGATAAACGGGCTATATTCTATGAATTACTGAAGTTTCAAAAAATAAAATAATTTTTATTAATTTATGGGTGGGACCCACTTTTTGGTTGGTGTTGAATACACATGTGGGCTGCTAATTTTGTTCAAAGATGGCTGATCTTGATTTTCAAACCTAGCATGCGTAGGAGAAAATAAAAGAAAATATTATATTTTATTATTTTAGTCTTCTATGGCGTTCTAGCATTTTCCTATAAATAGACACTTAGGTTAGAATTGAAAATCACACTAGAAACAAGTTTTCTTTCTCTCTAGATTATCGAGCATATTTTTGTGAGTATTTTGATACTTTGAGAGTTGTTGTTCGGTACAAGTTTCCTTCAGCTTTCTATCCGATATTCCGATCAGAAGTACCGTTATTTTGAGGTAAGGAATGTTATTTTCTTCTTAAATGATATTATTTTCTTCAATATCATTATGCCAAAATATTGGTGAACTTTTTAATCAAATTTAGAACTTTTTGTGTCGGGGTTACTATTCACGATACTCTGATTATTCACGAATCGACATTATTCAATTAAAAAATAAAAATTTTTCTTTTTGTTCAAGATGTCTATTTTGGCTACTATCTTTGATTGTATCCATATTTTGATCGTTATTTTTGAATTCTGCTTCACAATTGGTTATTATGAAGTATTATTGATCTTGGAAAAACTGTAATACGAATCCTTAATATTTGTCCTTCCGTCTCAATCGGATTCGCTTTTCTTTAAAATATTTTCATCATCCTCACCCCTAAATGATGATATTATCAATATCTTTGGCACAGTAGTGCAAAGATGAATGATTAATTGATGAATATCTTTGGCCCGTAGTGCAAAGATGAACATGACCAACTGGTGATATAAATGAATATCTTTGGCCTGTAGTGCAAAGATGAATATTTGATTAAAGATGTATATTGATTGTTGTTATAGGGATAAAATATTGATGATAAAATTTTAAATCTTAGAAGATAGTAGAACTCATTCTCTACTTGACTCTTCTAATGGATTGTTGTTTCCGCTGCAGTTTTGATCTAAAACTTGTTGTCTATTATGTTTTATCAGATTTTTTCCTGTTGAAGACTAATGATAATTTGTTGTATATTATCTTAGTCATAATATTCTTTACTAGGCTAGTTGAGCTCACCATTTTCCTTTTTGTTCCATTTTTTTTCTCAGGAGGTGAGAACATAGCAGGATCTAGTCGGGGTATAGAGTGATGATTCTAGAAAGATGTTTTAGCAGTCCTCACTATTTCTGTAAAATATTATTTGAATAATTGTAATGAAGACTTATTTGAGTGTGAATATTGTCTAGAAGACAATATTTGTATTTAAACTCACAGTATGTGTTGTCATATTTTGCACGATAATTATATTATTGAAGTTGTAGTTTGCTTTCTGTACCATGTATTTGGCGACTCAGAATGGGTGTTGTATACCTATTTTGGGGGCGTCACATAATAGCTTATTCAAGACTTGAAGAAACCATTGCAGCAAATAGATGGCCAAAACACACACTCAGCAAAACCTTATTTGTCAAAAAAATAAATAACAATAAATCATTCAAGAAATTTCAAGGAGAAAAACTAATCAATAGTTCAGCATCTAACAAAAATATGAAAATGTTAAACCATCAAACCCATTCGATAAAGGCAGTGAAGGAATTCCTTACACCCTGTAGGAAGGTCCTTCTTAATTCCCTTACCACAAAAGAGAAACCTTACATTTGACCATGTTTTAAATTTGCAATTATTTGAATGACTAGACTTATGCTAGGCCCTCAATAAAATGTCAAATCACAACAACAAAAAGAAAGGATTACTAATTTCTTCGAAATGCTTATTATTATTCAATTTATATTATCATTCAGGCTCTTTTTGGATATTAAAATACATTGGATATTAAAATACAAATATCATTACAGTCTGTTAATGTCAAATCCCATTAGGCCTGGGAACTACGATCAAAATTTTTTACTTCAAAAATGTGCTTCAAGAATTTTATATGAATAAAGTTAACAAAGTTAAAAGCCAAATAGATTGCCAAAAACACATACAAAATAAATAACAAAAAGTCATTCAATCCCTTTAGTGTAAGTTTCAATTAACTATTACTAACCCCATGACAATGATTACTGAATAAAATGAAATTTACCTAATAGCTTATTCAAGACTTGAAGAAACCATCGCAGCAAATAGATGGCCAAAACACACACTCAGCAAAACCTCATTTGTCAAAAAAATAAATAACAATAAATCATTCAAGAAATTTCAAGGAGAAAAACCCACCCAATTAGACAAAGAGGGGAAAAGGGATTTACAAAGAAAACAAACCCCAATTAAACTGCTTATCATAAACTCATACTTCTTTAAATGTTCAAGAAATCTATATACAGAAAGAGAAAAAGAAAGCCAAGATAGGCCTTACCTAAGCTATAGAACAGAGATTTTTAGTAGGAGATGATGTGCTTTGTCTTGAGAAAGCCAAAATAGGGCAAACCTGAGGCTACAAAGAAACATCATGGTGGAGACTCGAATCATTTAATTTCAGCGAGCAGGTCACGAACAAATCGGCAGAGGTGGAGGAGAGAAAATGAAATGAGAAGGAGTAGAGGTAGCGAAGGGGGTTTGATTTGGGCGGTTCTTTTTTTATGAAATGAAAGGTCAGCCTTTGGCCTTTGGATTAAGTTGTAAAAACTGAGATTCAATCTAGACCGCTATTGTGCTTTAGATTCAAATTTGGTCTGATTTATTATATATATATATATATATATATATATATATATATATATATATATATATATATATATATATATATATATATCGAGATCATCATCATATCTTTATTCACCCGTGCTTTCTCCCCTTTAGCGACGGACCTTATGATGGTTTCTATTATACAACCGTCGTTTATACTTTTAGTGATGACGGACAACATATAAGCGTCATTAAAAGTATGTATTTACGGTTTGTATAATCAAACCGTCATTCATCCGTCATAAAAAGTGGATGAAAGACGATTTATGATAAAATAAGTGTATGACTGATCCTCGCTTCATATTATATATATTTATGTTTATGTAGCATTTGATATATATGTGATATGTGGAATAATCTATATCCATTTATAACTCACTCACTTTTCAACTCATTTAAACTCCCGTATAAACTCAAATCTAGTTATATTCGTCCAAATTTGTCTACACCCAGCCAATCAGCCAGTTTGCCGGGACGTCTATTAATTAATAAGCATAGGCGATAATTAAATACATAAAAGAGAAATGTGCATGGAGGACTATGAAAATGCTGTTAGTTGACTTGGTTTAGTCTTCTAGTTTGTGTTTGTGTTTGTGTTTGTGTTTGTGATTAGAGAATAAGGACTAGGACTAGGTGTATGCCAAACACCAACCATAAAAGTGAGTCAAGTTGTGGCAGGCAGCGACAATGGAAAGTGGTCGGCCGGCATAGTTGATGTTGATTGCTGAGACCAATGTACTAACTAGTTCGGGTTTTGGAAGTACGCGTCGTGGGGTAAAGTTTGATGAGAATCTTACCACTCCAATCCCAATCCCAATCCCAATCCCAATCCCTTGGTCGATCCACGAGGAATGGTGCAATTGCAAATAACTTTCAAAAACTGAAAAGCCCAACTTTTATGGGGTCCTGGCCCAAAGGCCCAATCAAAAGTCGTTTCCCTCTTCTTCTTATTTAAGTATTTCTTCAACAATCAAACTTGAAAACTGGAGTAGTAGTTGAGAGTTGAGAGTTGAGAATCAGTAAAAAAACTGGAAAATGGAAAACAGATACTACAAGATCCAAATCGTAATAATAGCAACAGCAATCTCCATTTTCTTCTTCACAACAAAATTCCGTAAACATGGAAAAAAATCTCCAAAATCATCCTCTGGCTGCTACCTAAAAACAGAATCAAAACCCCAGCACTCTTTCAAGCGCGTATTGGCCGATAACTCCTACTCTCCATTCAAGCATCTCATCCTCAATCCCTCCAATGACGGTACATTCTTTTCAACTTCATAGATTGCTTCTCCCAAATTTTATCTAAAACCCTAGCTAAATATTTGGCAGACAATTTTTCGAGCTTGTATCCGTATCAATCGAAGATTACAGCTTTGTTGAAGAATCCACAACTCGAATTCGAGTTTATTATAGATACAAATGTGGTATTGGAGATGAACGATTCGTATGTTTGGGTTGAAACTGAGTCCGAGTTGAAAGAGCTTGCGGAGGTGTTGAGTAGGGAGAGAGTATTTGCTGTTGATACCGAACAGCATAGTTTACGTTCCTTTTTAGGTTTCACGGCTCTTATACAGGTAACCACTCTAATCACCTCCTTGTTACTCCCTGCGTTCCAAAATTATTAGAGATCTAACGGGTTTTAATGAAAGTTTAAGTTTTTCAAACATATAATAATATGTGCTAAAAATGTAGTAAAAGTGATTGCATGTTAGGAATTCTATGTAACTTTGTAATTTAAAAACAGAAATGCTTCTCTAATGTTGAAATTGACAAAAATGGAAATTGTATCTCTAATTTTGGATGGAAGGGAGCATATGACAAATGGAACATGTATACCTATATGTTCATTAATGTAATTTCATAGTCATACTTGTCTAATATGAGAGGCATCTCTAATTTTGGAACGAATAGAGTATATGAAAAATGCACTCGTACTTGCGCATTATAAAATTTCATACATATTTTGTCTAATATGTACATTATAAAATTTCATACACAAGTACTTGTCAAATAAGAGTTTTTCTTTGAAATTAAGCTGCTTAGTCTTGGGAGGTTAATCTACATTAAAATTACTTTGCTACATGTGCTTGTGATGATTTTGTTAGAACTTAAATTCAAAACTTAAGTATTGCTTGAGAAGTTTGGCATTTAAATTGTGATTTTATTTTTTATTTTTTTTGGGTTGTGGGTGGGGGAACATACATAGTACTTAAACATAACTATCTTATCTATCTATTTTTCTGGTAGATATCTACTAAATCCGAAGATTATTTGGTGGACACGATAGCGCTGCATGATGTAATGCCAATTCTTCGCCCAGTTTTTGCTAACACTAATATTTGTAAGGTAATATTTCAGTATATTTCCTAGCCTTGTGAAACTTTTGGTTCCGCTGGTACACGTAACATAGATTCGAGGTGAAATCATTGAGGTTTGGCTGCCTAAAATTGAGTTCTTTGTTCCAGCAAGAGATGCTAATAATTTATTCTTCCTAGTCTGTTGATGGCTATCAATCAGCGGTGCTGGCGCTCAAAATACTCTCTGCTTCTTATTGTTGAGATGTTGTTTCAGTGATTGGCTGCAAGATATTTTTTGATGTAGGTGTTCCATGGAGCTGATAATGATGTTCTTTGGCTGCAAAGAGATTTCCATATTTATGTTGTCAATCTATTTGATACTGCAAAGGTTAGATTCAGAATCAATCCGTCTTTTTTTCTGTTTTTTGGTCAGAGATCTGGGGGATTAGGAACAAATTTGTAATACTGATGTTAGTTAAATTGGTTAATTAATTTGCACTAAAAGAGGGGATGGAGGAGTTGGTTTTATGATAGTTTTAACTTAGTTTTTGCATTGGGTAATTTACTATTATTTGGCATCTAATTTTTCTTTCATGCTTTAAATTTACAGGCATGTGAAGTGTTGTCGAAACCACAGAAATCATTAGCATACTTACTTGAAACATATTGTGGTGTTAACACAAACAAACTGCTGCAGGTTTGGAATTTTTTCTTTCTCTTGTGCATAGATTTGGAATATGTGATTATCAATTGCATAAGATGATGAGATTCCTCTTTAAAGGCATAGTCACTCTTATTCTATATTTTCTGCTTCATTTGCAATTACATTCGGAATGTAGTTCAGATGACATGTGAGCACCCAAAGTCTAACCATACTGAATTCCATCATTGACCTTATAAAACCAGTCGACTTACCCTGTATGGACTACTAATTTCTAGCCGTTGTATTGAAATTTTGGTAGCCTCTTTGAGTATCTGACCCTGTTTTTATTCGATTGGTACATATAAGGAAAGTTTGAATGTTCCTTCCTTTTTACACAAGTCATGACTGAATTTAGCACATAACAGATTCAAAATTTTAGATTTCTGATGAGATGGTTCCACTAGCCATGTTATGCAGATAGTAAATC
The DNA here is from genome assembly GCA_020205605.1 of Panax ginseng. Classification (NCBI taxonomy): domain Eukaryota; kingdom Viridiplantae; phylum Streptophyta; class Magnoliopsida; order Apiales; family Araliaceae; genus Panax; species Panax ginseng. The sequence goes on along the minus strand of CM035144.1, from coordinate 101,417,889 downwards.
TGTCGAATAAATCCATGATATCATAAATTGATCCCATTTTGTGCTGATTCAGCTTGCAACGCATGAAAGATGTATGTTACTTATTATTCTCGGTCTGAATTGTAGCGGGAAGATTGGAGACAACGTCCACTTACATTGGAGATGGTACAATATGCTCGAACTGATGCACACTATTTATTATATATTGCAAATTGTCTGGCTTCTGAGCTAAAACATCAAGACAGCGGTATTCTCTCTCTCTCTCTCTATATATATATATATGTGTGTGTGTGTGTGTGTGTGTGTGTGTGTATCTCATGTATGTCCATCTTAAATCTACTTCTCTATCCAAACTGTTTTGCAACCCTTTTTTAGGTGTGTGTGGCACAAACTATAGATGTGCAGAAGACATTTAAATATAATATTTTAAAAACATTTTTCAATATTTTTAAATGTTATATATATATATATATAGCATAATTATACTAAAATAAATAAGTAAATACATAAGCTCATGATATCATTTCGTCTTTCCATCCAATGGTTGTAAGAAAAAGTAAAGCACTTATTGCACTTATCTAAAACTATTTGCCAGTTATACCATAACAGTTAAAATAGGATTGAAGGAGTATTATGTAAATGTATTTTCGGTGTGTCGTAAAATCTGTACCACAAAAACTAAAAAGAGTGTAGCAACTAAAGTGGGGCAAAAGAGTTATATTCAAGCTAGACTCTTTTATATTTATTGTCTTTGCACACACAAGCAAAACTGGAAGAGATGTATATTGAGTCGTATTATGACCATAGTCGTCCTTAAATCAATCTTAGCATTCAGCATATGTCACACCCCAATGCCCTATACCTATTGTAGTTCTCGCAAGAAAACATCATAAGGGAAACTTCGATGAAAGAATGAGATAGAAAATTTGAAACTTTCACATTTATTTTGTTTAAACAGGCAAAATTAACTGTTTTGGAACTAATACAGTGAACTAATAAAACCAGCTATTTTTGAACTTATACAATGAATTGTCCTTTTAAAGCTACCAATAAGCTTTCTAGTGGCCATAATTATAGCCTCTCTAGTATCATTTTGTTGGGGTTGGGGGAAGGAGGTTCACCAAAAAGTACCATTCTCTCTTGTAGGTTCCTTATTCAAATCTAAAATAACAAACAATGTAAGAACAAAAAAACTATTACGTCAAACTGGGTTATTTCTATGCTAAAATCATTATAGACGACCGAATCAAATAACATTTAACAAATGTTGCAGAAACTAGCAAATATTAAATCAAATAAAATTAATTCGATGCCATAATCAATATAGACTTGGATGCAATTACTGGTGTCAACATAGGCATAAACATAATGCCAACTTTGTAACCTTCTACTTTCTAATAATTCCTCTTATTATTATAATTCTAATTTCTAAATAACAAGTGTATCAGAAAACTCAGCTTGTCTAGATGACAAATTCCATTTTGTTCATGAGGCCAGTCAGCGTTCCAATGTGACTTGTCTTCAACTTTTTTCAAAAGAGATTGAAGCTTTTCCAGGAGAGTCTGCTGCATCTTCTATACTTAACCGTCATTTGAATGATAAAGGAAGTGCTTCATCCATTGTCTGTGACACTAAGGTCTGCTTCTTTCTGGTTGTTGTTTCTTAGGTGTCTAAAAAAGGCCGTCTGAATTGAAAAGGAATAACCTTTTTGTGTTTTTTTAATTCAGTTTCAGGATTTTGTGAGACAATTATGTGCTTGGAGGGATTTGATGGTTAGTCTTGAATTATCCTTTTACTTATAGCCAGCTTCTTATTTTAATATAATTGAAATCCTCTATGATGGTAGAACACAGGATGTTGATTTTTTTACTTGCTTATGGGGAAGCTTGTCATCAGATGATCTGAAAGATTTCTTTCCGTGGTTCTCCATCATGTTTGAATATGTTGTAATGGTTGGAGTTCGTTAAATTATGCCTTAAAAAGTGTAGATATTCTTTTTTTTTTCTACCTTGTTGTATGGTTGAGCTTATAGTCTCGTATACTGGTGTACACCTTTACTTGGTTTTTCTCCTTTGGAGCTTCTGTGTTTGTTTTTCGTTTTATTTTTGAGATGAGAATAATATCATAAAGCCTTTGAAGTTGACAAGAAATGACTTGAAGAAGGTGCAAGAATATGAGAAGAGCTCGCAAGGAAAAAGGAGAGAGCCTTTCTTTTTTCTACAACATCAAATCTATAGGGGCATAATCTAGATTACTGCTATTGAAGCATTGTCCAAAAGTCATGTCACTCTTTAGTGTCTTTGATGTTCTCACAAGATTAGGAAAGTCCAAAGAGAAGAAAAAACTACTCCTTTACTTTTGGCTTTCCAGTACTTTGCTAGACTGATTTTTGTTGCCATTCCTCAATAGAAAGAGGCTATTGCTTGCTTTTCTGCATATAAGTATTTCATTAATGATGTTCCACTTCACGCTCTGTCCAATGAGAAGAAATTGCAAATTGCATTTATTCCTACAGCTTACTTACTTGATTAAAATTTCCTTTTAGGCTCGCATGCACGATGAAAGCTTGAAGTACGTATTATCAGATCATGCTATTATTGCTCTTGCGCATGATGCTCCAACATCTGAAACAGATATATATGACAGCATCTTGCAAGCAGATCTAAATGGCGACTCTGTGGATCTTAATTCTTCCCTCCAGTCTCTGTCTGCTGTTATTTGCAGTCATATCGAGGACTTTACTTATTTATTCAACGACGATGTAGGCAATCCTGATGATATCTTTCGACTGGTTCTTCGAAAGCACCTGGGTCCAAATGGAAGTTGTCCTCTGTCTATTTATAATTATGCTTTATTGTCAAAGAGTAACCTGTTAATCAATAGATTAGTTTCCAAAGGAAAAGGATTCAATAATTCAAAACAAGTTGCTCGGAAGTCTTCTCGAGATCTTTTTGTTCAAAAATTTTCTTGCAAATCTCCAGCATATGACAACTGTAGAATATATGCAAGTGATGAGCGATTACTATGCTATTGTGATCGGAGAAAGCTTGACTGGTTAGTGGATACCTTTCATCCTTGACTTCCAAAAAGTAAATGAAGTTGTCATTTTATCCTCTTTTTCTCCCTCTCCCTCGCTTTGTTTTGTGTTTGTGTGTCTTTTTTCTATTTTGGTTTCAATGGAGAATCCATTTGTTACATCTGTGATCATATTGAATTCTACTTGTTACAGGTATCTACGTCGAAACCTGGCAAAACTTGTTGATGACAATCCGCCTGCCATAATGCTTCTTTTTGAACCCAAAGGTCGTCCAGAAGATGAGGACAATGATTTCTATATTCAAAGTAAGAAAAATATATGTGTTGGCTGTGGTGAAGAAAATCACTATTTACGATACCGAGTTATACCGTCATGCTACAGAATGCACTTTCCAGAACATTTAAAAAGCCATCGTTCTCATGATATTGTCCTACTCTGTGTGGACTGTCATGAAATTGCTCATAGTGCTGCTGAGAAGTATAAAAAAAGAGTAGCTGCAGAATTTGGAATACCACTTTTTATTCGTAAAGTAGTTGATTCTAGTCAAGCACAAGATTCATCTAGGTCGTCTGCCTCTGTTGTGCATGGTGAGGACGCAGGTGTGTCTCCTTTAGAATTGCGAACAGCAGCTATGGCTCTCTTGCGGCATGGACCAAAAATGCCATCGAAGCGCCGTGAAGAGCTGATACAGGTGTGAAAGCATTTTACAGTTATCAAGATTATAAGTAAAAGTTTCATATTATTAAATTCTTTCTGTGATTGGATGGGAAGCAGTAGACTCTCTTAGTCAAACATCTAGTTGATAGACCTCAATTAATTAACTAACTTGATTGGAAGATTGCTAATAGTGAAATATTTAAATGTTTAATTATTTACATGCTCGAACTGATGCTAATGATTTTGTGGTGGATCTCACAAGAGAAAGGAAGTCTTGTGAATTTTGCAGGCCTTAAGTTTATATTTGAACCTCTCTTTGTCTTTTATCTTTGAGTGGTGTCTGCTTTCATGCTCAGTTTTTAAGTTGCTTTTCTAGTTACTTCCTAATTTTTCTTCACTTCATGCTTCTTTCTGTAGCTCGTTTTTTATAATTGCAAACTCAGGGGTCATATTATGTACTTTCTTTACTTTTGACTTGTTCCTTTATTCTTTCTCCTCTGGTGTAGCTTTTGGACTTAGGCCACTTACTTTTTACATTGATTTGTTCAACATATTTGAATTTTGTTACAATGAGCAATTGTGCATTTTGATTTGTTGTATTTCATATCTAAAACAAAAACTTGTTTGATGTGAGTAGGATGAAAGTAATAATCTATCACCTATACTTGATATTCTTTGCCTGACATAATATAAAATCTTTGACATGTGAGGACCATGTTAAATTATGCTACTAGTAAATGTTCTTTTGTTGGAATTCGTGTTTGCAGGTGAGAAGGATTAAACTATGAAGTATAAATATAATTATCATTTTGCTTCTTAATTCTTATAATGTTCCATTTAGGGACAGATTCAAATATCTTTCATGCTTCGTTATGGGCCTTGCTGTGTCTGTCTTGCAGAGGGGCACAGTTAATTATATTGATAGATCTGGACTCTGGAGACGCGGCTCTTGTACGACGATTTTGGGTTGTCCCTCTTCTTTTTGCATTTTTCCTCACTTGTTCTTTTCCTGAGGAGGTCGTCCTCCATGATTGTATTGATCACATCTGTGGTAATAAATTTATTATTTTTATAAAACAAATTGGCAGTATAATTTCTCATCACACAGCTATGGGATCACCATCATATGTAAGTGTTGGAAGCAGCGTAATAGTCGCGGTACATTGACATAACTTTACAATTGGAGTACTTTTTAGTTTTACTTTACATAACAAAAATATTACTACTAGCTGTTCCTTGCATTACGACGTCAATTCACAGAAACCTTTTACCAACTCACTCTTGGTTTTCCCCTTTTCTTTCTAGCTGTAGTTTATATGGACTTTCAACTACAATTGAATCCTCTGTTGTAAAGCAATACTCGTTATTTTGTTAAATTTGCAGAATATTAATTTCACCAACTTCCAGAGCTTTCTTTAATTGCTTTTGTTCCCTTCGGTTTGCAGGTTGTCATGAAATATTATGGAGGCAGGGATATATCAGATGAAGACTTGGAAAGAGCTTTGCTAGTTGGAATGAGTCCTCATGAGATAAGACGAGTTGACAAAAAGAGAGGGGTGTCACTTAAGCATGTTACAGTGAGTGATGCTGTAGACAATGAACGAGAGAATAATGGTAGCAGGCCGTTGTCTGTCCTTGAAAATACATTAAACACCAATAATGTAAATGGTGCACATGCACTTGGTGGAGAGACGGGCAGCAAAAATGGTAGCATAATGACAACAGGTATGGATTTAAGTTTGCCCAATATATATTCTAAACCTGAGGGATGCAGTGAAGCCTCTGTCAATGATGGCAAGCATTTGAACTCTGACGATATGGAAGCTTCTCAGACTACTTCAGAAAGGAAAGTTGCTATATATGATTCTGATACTAATTCAGAATGTAAAGGTCCATTGAATGGAACTGTCTCTTCTAAAAGTAATTCAAAGTTGTCATTATTAGGACATGGGCCACACGGGAAACAAGTTGTGGATCACTTGCTGAAGGAATATGGGGATGATGGGATTCTTGAATTTTGCCAGAGATGGAGAAAAGTTTTTGTCGATTCCATTCATCCCCGTTTCTTACCTGCTGGCTGGGATGTGACACACAGGTGCGGTGAACCCTGGTTAAGCTTGTTGTGCTCTTCATTTTAACTTTCTTAACTGTGCATATAATTGTTTATAAAACTAAAAATTAGGGTGACTACACGGTTTTACATTTTTTGATTTTCCTCCTAAATTTTAGATATATGTTTTAAGACTGAATCCGGTTGATTTGAGCAAAGGAGCTTATATATTCTTCTGTTTTTTTTTTCCCAGTGGTAGGAGAGACTTTGGTGAGTTCAGCGTGTATAATCCTACAAAGAAAGGTTCTGCTGCCACTAACATTTCATGATCGAAATCAGGTATTGAGAACAGTAATCATGATAGTTTGAAAGCAATATATGAAGCATTACATGTAAATGTATAAAAAATTAGTTTTTACTTTTTGGTTGCTTATTTATTTAAGTGGGGAGAATGAAGTTAGTAGCTGCCATATCAATTCAATTTTATTCTATCTACATAAAATATTTCTTCATGCGGGGCTTACAGTATGCATGTGTGAGTATTATGTGACTATTTTTTATATGATATTTTTTATATGATAGTAGCATTGTTGTTGTTCCATTCCATGGCATTAAAAACCATAATCCTTTTCGATCATTTGTTTGTTGGATATATGTAGCGTCAATTCTGGAGCTGGAACTGGAACTGGAACTGGTAGCCTACGCCCTCCTTACCTATTGCTTAGAAATAAATTTGGATTTCTATCTAATATTTGAAGTGAATGGATAAGAATGCGACCTACTTCCCTGCCTTTACTCTTGCCCCGTCCGTCTCTAACATAATTCCACAGCAATAAAAACGAATAAAGCAATTTCAACCATTTTTTTACCATTGAAAATTTTTCTTTTCAATAAAATAATTTCTATGTTTTGGTACTATTACTTGGAAATGTATGTGTTGATAAATTACTCAATTTAAGCAACCCGATTGAGGTTGTTCCGAGGAGTTTATTTATATATTATAGTTATACTACTACCCAACAAATAATTCAAAGGTAACCCCTCTCGAACTTACCATCCAAGGTAGTAATAAAATGCTTTCAATCTTTCTACAATTTACAAATATTAATGATAATATATATCGCATAAATTAAAATATTATTTTCATTTTCATTTCTTTTACTTGCAATAAGTAGGAATTAAGAAGGGTCATATTTTAATTTATTATATTTTATAGAATGCTCTCACACATTGGTCACAATCCAACATGATTAAAATATATATAGATATGTATTGCCTCCGTCTCATAATATATGACGTTTGAGGTGATTTTATTTGTCTTAAATTATTTGATGTTTTAAAAAATTTAAGAGAATTAATTATAATTTTTTCAAAATTATTCTTCATGAAAAAATGTTACAGATGAGAAAGAGTATGAGATAAGTATAATAATAAATGATATTTTAAAGATATTATAGATAAATAATATTATATTTAATGCTTTTTAATTTTTTTTTAATTTTTGTGCACAATTCTAAAATATCATATTATAGACGGGATGGAGGGAGGGAGGGAGTTAATCATTTTTTAAGTCTCATATACTATTCGTATTCTTTAATTTTTCAAACTAATTATCCCTCACACGAAGATTATAAAACTCCTCACCTTCCTCGTTTCTCGGGGACTATTTTTTTAAATTGGATTAACAGTCTAGTTTTGAGTAACAAAATAAAAAATATATATGATTATTTAAAAGGTTCTCATTTATAGTAATTAGTTGTTATTGACATTATTCTAGCAACCAATATGTCAGTTCTTGATCAAATTAATGAAAGATTGAGATTGAAAGGAAATTTTGTCCAGCCGGTACAGTATATAGCGATTGACTGAACAATATGTAGTCACTGCTATTTTAATTATAGTCAAATTAACTTACTAACGTGGGTCCACTTTGTCAGATAGAAAAATAAAAAAAGATTTTTTTAATATACCAACCGCTACAAGCTGTAGCGGCTTGGTATTTAAATATTTTTTTTACATGCCTTCTGTTGTCCCACTTTATCAAATAAAAAGATAAAAAAAGAATTATTTTTTTATAGATCAACTGATGCAAGTTGTAGGGCTTGGTCTTAAATTTTTTTAATGCCTTATGTTGTCCCAATTTGTTAAATACAAAGATAAAAAAATATTAAAAATTTATATACCAACCGTTACAAGTTGCAGCGACTTAGTCTTTATTTATTTATTTATTTATTTATTTTTTTACATGCCTTCCTTTTACATGGTGCAAAACATAATAAAATAATGCGGCTAATTTTCACAGTGCAAAGCATAATAAAATAGTGCCGCTAATAATAATATAATAATAATAATAATATAACAAGCTTGGGGCGCTACAGCTTGTTATATTATTATTATTATTATTATTATTATTATTATTATTATTATTATATTAAAATAGTATATAACATTTGAACACAGTCCTTACAAAGGAAGACATGTAAAAAAAAAAATATTAAGACCAAACTTGTGACACCCCCAAAATAGGTATACATCATTTATTCGGAGTCGCCAAATACATGGTACAGAATACAAATACAATCTTAAATATACTATATGAGTACATGAGTTTTAATACAAATATTGTCTTCTGGATGTATTCAAATTCAAAATAAGTCCTCAATACATTTATTAACACACTATTTCATAGAATAGTGAAGACTACTAATCTTTATCATCCGGGTAGTCACTCCGCCTCCCGACTAGTCCCCTCTCTACGCTCTCATTTCTGAAGAGAACAATGAAAGTAAAAGGGTGAGCTCAACTAGCCTAGTAAGAAATATTATGACTAAGATAATGTAAAATAAATTATCATTAGCCTTTAACAGTGTTAAACTTGTGACGCCCCCAAATTCGGACCTCCACATGGTCACTCGAATTCGGTTCATCACGTTCTCATGGTAAAACCATAATAACTAAATAATGCATACACAACGGAAAATTTACTTTAGAATAATATACAATGATTTATTATAATTATTCCCCCAAGTCTCGCAACCTACAGTACTTAATAGATTACATAATAGCATCGAATTAAGGACCTATTACATAACCCTACTTAAGTTTAAACATAGTCCACAATTAATCTTAACATAACATAATAGTTTTAAACATAAAAAGGACAAGCTAGTCGGTAGCTTTGCCCTTGCCCTTGTCTGCTCCAGAGACACCTCCATGTTCTTCCTTAACTGAAAGGTTTTAAATAAGTAAGGATGAGCACAAATTGCCCAGCAAGTAATATACAACAAGGGTGTAGGGCATAATATCACAAGGTTTGAAATATCGAAGGGTTATTTCTAAGATAGTTCAAAGTGTCAGAATAATATCATGAATAAGGGATATGACAATTCAATATAAATCAACAAATATATATGAATTCAACGGCTAACAATGTATCCAACTGGATAAGCAATTTATACTGAACAGTCATTAAGGACTATGGAACTTCCACTAGAGTTACCAATATCAAACTGATAACCAAAAATATCAAGTACTATAGATGATCAGTCTACAATACTTTACGTTATGCATAACACCACAATAATATTTATTCATTCTTGCAAACGAAAAGAAATTCTCCGATTAAAGCAATTTCAAAAAGTAGCTGAAGGAGTTGCTAGTGGCGAAATCAAGAGTGGACGAGGTTTGAATCAAGAAACAACAATAAAACGACCTGGAGAAACGCGTTAGAGTTCACATTTTAAAATAATTTTGAGTGTTATTACCTTGTTTTCTCCAATAATGGATGTGCTCGAGTTTGTAGCAGATGATGTCGAAGGGGAGAAAAGTACAGAAACTAGTACACTTTTAAAATTCATGCATGATTTTGAGTTTGTGTTCTTGTTACACTTATTGAAAGGAGTCATGGGAATTACAAATGACTTATCACAAGCCTTACAGAGGAAAGATCAAGACATCGTAAACGCAATAGCTTTGTCAATGTAACCAAGCAACGATTACAATGCATGAGAGAAAACTGGGATGATTTGTTAGCGGAAACTTGTGAATTTTGTGGATTGCATAACATAGTTGTCCTGAGGATGGAGGATATTTTTGTGTTTCCAGGAAGACCACGACGCAATATTGAAGAAATCACAAACCTTCATTGCTTTAGGGTTCAATTATTTTTCACTGTGATTGATAGTCAACTTAGGGAGTTGAATGACCGTTTTGATAACACAAATACAGAGTTACTTTCAAGTATAGCATGTCTTGACCCGCATGACTCTTTCTCGGCATTTGACAATAAAAAATTAATTGAATTTGCAAAACTTTACCCTTCAGAATTTGATGATATGGAACTTTTGGCACTTGATGGTCAACTCCAAAATTATATTGTGGATATGAGAAACGATCCCAATTTTTTGAGTATAAAAGGAATTGGTGAATTGGCTCAAATGTTGGTTCAGAAAAGAAAGGATGATGTGTATCCCCAAGTCTATTTGTTGCTGAAATTGGCTCTACTTTTGTCCGTTGCTACTGCAACTGTTAAAAGGATATTTTCAGCTATGAATATCGTGAAGAATGAACTTCGTAACTAAATGGGAGATGAATGGATGAATGACTGTTTAGTAACATACATTGAGCGTGATATTTTTGTAACTATTAAAAATGAAGCTATCATGCAACAATTTCAAGCAATGAAACCTCGAAAAATGTTATTATAGATAATATTTGAGGATTATTTAGTTTTGCAAGTTATTTTATGAAATTTTTATTTGTAAGAATATTTTTTTCAAGCTTGACCCCACTGAACTATCGGTCTGGATCCGCTACAACTTGTAGCGGTTGGTATATAAAAAAAATTCTTTTTTTTATTTTTTTATCTGACAAAGTGGAACAACAGAAGGCATGTAAAAAAAAATTAAATACCAAGCCGCTACAACTTGTAGCGGTTGGTATATTAATTTTTTTTTTTAATCTTTTTATCTGACAAAGTGGACCAACGTTAATAAATTAATTTGACCATTATTAAAATAACAGTCGTTATATATTGTTCAGCCAACCGCTACATGTGGGACAAAATTTCCTTTCAATCTCAATCTTCTATTAATTTGATCAATGGCTGACATTTTGGTTGTTAGAATAATATCAATAACAATATATTGTTATGAATGAGAACCCTTATTTAAATAGTGCTATCAGTCCATACTTGTATCTAGGGATGCACAAAAGGCCCGAGGCCTGCGGCTTAGCCTTGATCTAGCCTGGGCCCGGTCTGGTCAAAGTCCGGCCCGGTCAAGGCCTGGCCCGGTCAGGCCTGGTCTGGAAGGCTTGAAAATGCCATTTTTTTAGACAAAAATCTGGCCTGGCTGGGTCCAGCCTTAGCTAGCTCACCTCGGCTTAGCTCTGGCATGAAGCTTAACTTCGGCTTTGAGACCTTACATGATTTTTTATCCAATTATTTGTAATTTTTGAACTTTAAATTTATAATTATTCATCAATAAAGTATAAAATTTTACTTATTCATTATTGTAATTTATAAATTATAATACATTAGTTTTAATTAATACATCAATAAAATTTAAAATTTTAATTATTCATTCTTGATTTCTTGTTGATACATTTAATTAATATACATCTTCAATGAATATAACTAGTTAGTATATTTAATATTAATAATAAGTTAGTTACTTAGTTGATTAAATATTAATAATAAGTTAATTTATTATAAATACTAAAGTACTAATATTTAACAATAAAATTTTATTAATATTCTTTGTTAATTTAATGTTAAATATTAACATTAATTAATACATCAATAAACTAATTTTTAATATTAAATATTAATAATAAGGTAGTTTCTTATAAATACTCATGTTCTTCATTAATTTGGATATGCTAAATTCTTGGGGGGATTTATGATTTTAGTTATTTTTTAGGTATTAATTATGTTGTACCAATTTAAATAAAAATTCCATAAAGTAATTAGAAAATTAACTGGAATTAATACTTGAGACATAACCATGTAAGAGTTTAATGATCATAAATGAAAAGATATATGTGTGTTTAAACTTTACAAAATATATGTTCAACCGATCCTAGTACGTACTATAAAAAAATAAAATTGAAACTAACTTTATATTCAAAAAATAAAAGTTTAATCTACAGTATTTAAGTAATCTACAATATTAATATTTTACAAAATTAATTAATTTATATTTTATTATTTATATTTTTAATATTTAATATATAACATTAAAAAAAAAAAGGACTGGACTACTGACCTTGGTCTCCTGAACTCCTGCCTCGCCTTGGAGTGCAGGCGCTGACTTCTGACTACTAGCTTAAAGCAGCCACCCGACCCAACGACTGAGGCTGACTGGCTTTGGTCAAAAGCCCAAGCTTCGACAGACCTGAGCCAGCCTACTGTTGTGCATGCCTACTTGTATCCCAGTCTCGCATACAAATACTCGTCGTACTATAAAATGTAAACTCTCTCTATTTTAAAGACTTTTTAAAATTAATTTAACATATTTTTAAATTTAAAGTTGATCTTATTTATTAAAATTTTTGAGAGGAATTTTGTAAGTACTAGAAGTATTTAGATAGTTTAAAAATTTAAAATTATATCTTTTAAAATTCAATTAATTTTAAATTTAAAAATATTTTAAAAAATCAATATTAATATTTTTAAAAAAGTGGGAGTATATTGGTTTATCTGAAGTGTTAAAATGTATGTCTAATATCTCAGTTTTCGTATTTTCTTATTTACCATTCCTGAAGGAGGAGAATCTCCGAAGCGCAACACAAATTGGAGAAGCAGTCAGATCCCCAAACTGAGAGTCACGTTTCTCTCTGGTTCTTCTTTCTGTTTCCCTGAATAAGGACTCAGGAGTATACGGAGCGTGAGTTCAAGAAGATTTAGGATCAATTCAAAGAGAAAGATCCATTCTTTTTACCACTAATTCGAGCCTTGGATTCGAACTGATCAAATCTGACAACAAAAAGTTTTGGGTTCCTACTGCTTCTGCCAGGTACGATTCGAATATTTTGTCAATTTTTTTAGGGTTTTTGTACTAGTGTATTTAGGAATTTGTTTTGATTCAATCATAGCCATGAACTGAACAAAGCCCAGTAAATTCCTGCAGTGAATGTATGTGATGCCCAGAAAAAGTTTATTATTTGATGTGTTTTTTTGCTAATAGAAGTAAATATTTTGACATGTATAGGTAGACGTATGTAAGCTAGAAAAATGTCTTCAGCTCAAGATCCGTTCTACATTGTAAATGAGGAGATTCAAGATTCTGTAAGTTTAAATACGAATTCCTACAGCTTTTGAGCTAACATTTGATTGAAACAAGTCATCTCTGGATTGATTGTTTGGATGTTTTGTGTGTTAATATTGGATTGCATGCCTGTTTAGATTGATAAGTTGCAGTCTACTTTTCACCAATGGGAACACATGTCGGATAATAAAGAGCACTCCCAGCTTGCAAAGGAGCTCCTTGCTGGTTGTGAGAGCATTCACTGGCAGGTATGCTACTGTTACGAACCATGATCCGAGCCTTGTTAAAAGAAGTATTGGGTAAGAATGAAGGGCTAAGATTAAGAGTTACTTGTAATAATCAACGGCTTGGATAGTTTCTCTAGTTATATTGTATTTTCTTTCCTTCAAAAGAGCTGAATGTATGCATTAGAGAGTATCAATGAAATTAAACAAATTCTAGCTTTCTCTCTCTAAATTCTTCTCTCCTCTCTAAATTCTGGAGTTCGATACAAACTCGAATTGAATCACTTGGAGTTCATACGGAGACTCGAATATCCGTACCAGCTACTCAACTTTTATGTTTCACTCAAGTAAGTTTCACCAGTTTCTTTGTATACGTTTGAGATCAATCATGTGGTTTTATTTTGTAATGAGATGTGGTTGAATTAAGCTTTTGTTGGAAAAAATTTAGAATGAGTTAGGCTTTTCAAACAATTCATCACTGGACATATTATCCAACCTCTGCTCATACAAGATCTTCAGATCAAATTTCTCACTCGCTTTTTCCCCTGCATCTGTATAGTTGAGCTATGTTCGATTCTGCTTCTTAATGTATCCCAGTTTGTTTCTTTGCTTGTGAGTGGTTTTCATTTGTAGTTCTAGTAGTGTAAGCTGTTAGAGCAATTAATTACACACATTAAATACAAAAGTTTTAACTAGTTTTGTGGCACACTATGTAGATGCAGATACTCTTTTCAAAATATTAGATCAATATTGACTTTTTAAAAGTCAAGCTGAGATATTTTCCTATTTTAAACTGACATGATTCAATTAAGTTTTGAAAGCAATAAAGTTCATAGTTGGTAATACTTATTAGATAGTTTATGGTATTCATAATTGTATTACAAAAGTTAAATGGATTCATATCGATTTTTGAGTTTTAAAATGTTTCAATGACTTAAAAAATCATTATTGATCTTATATTTTGGAATGGAGGGAGTATTTTGCAAGTTGGTCTTACGTTTCCCTCATGGAAGTTGGAACTCATTGCAAATTGTTTGTTTTTTCCAACTTGATTGTCTTGCGCCTATATGAAAGTTCTAGCAATTTATCCTGTCTGTCAATTCTGAAACCTAGCTTTCTGATAGGAAGGTAGTTGAATTGGAGAAGACAATTTCTGTAGCAGCTAGAGATCCTTCTTGGTATGGAATCACTGAAGTGGAGCTTGAAAAACGAAGTAGATGGACCAACACTGCTCGTACGCAGGTATTTAATTGTCAGCTTGATGTTCTGCTAAAAACATATGTGGAGTTTAACCCCACATTTTTACTTGAACTTGTACTGTTGTGAAATCTGTTTAACACTTTACACATCATAATTTGTCTCCACCCTTTTCTTTGTTGATTTAGTTTCATATTTGTTGAAATATTTCACTGCATGAATCAGGTGAGCAATGTTAAGAAAGCAGTAGTGGCTGGAAACGATGTGAATGGCTCAAGCACTTCTAATGCAAGTGGAATACGCCGTGAACTAATGAAGATGCCAAATTCTCATCAGACTGATAGATCCAATCAGTATATTGTGACAGATAATGATGATTTCATATCATCTGAATCGGATAGACAGATGCTTCTCATAAAGTAGAGTTTTTACTTATGCTTACGTTTTTTACTTGTGGTTGTGTTTTTATTTCTCTTATCCAGTACATCTGTACGTGCTTTAGTTTCCTGCCATTTAGCAAAATTTTCCAAGCTTCAAAGATTTGGTTGTTCTTTCTCAGACTTGGAGAGAAATGTATCTTTTGTTTCTCAAGGAGAATATCTATGAATTTATTTTGAGGAGATTGCAGAAATATCTTTTTTTTGGTCGCTGTAAGCGTCATGAACCACCCTTTTTTTGGGCTTACATAATAAAAGTGGTCATTCATACATGTGCCAACACCCTTTTTCACTTTTTAGTGATCATGTAGGAAGTGTCTGGAATAGGAGCCTAGTAATCAAATTACTCTGAACTGTTTTATGAAGAAAGGAAAAGGTGTTGCTATATACGTCTCTTATCACTATCAGTATTCTCTACGTATAACTTTTAGCTGCAAGTTTGATGATTAATAATAAACCTTAGATGTTAACAAAATTTTATGTTCATCGGCATTCTATAGTACAAGAATTTTACCTGTCAATAGGAACCATATAGTAGTTAATTTGATTTTGATACTTTTAGAAAACATGGTGCTAAGTTAGTTTTTGCAACATAGCATCCAATTGTAGTGCTATTAAGAGATTATGTTGTTTACTAATGTTTATGATCTTTCTAATATTGGATGCATGTCAATTGGTTCTTGTAGGCGACAGGATGAAGAGTTGGATGAGCTCAGTGCAAGTGTGGAAAGAATCGGAGGTGTTGGGCTTACTATACATGAAGAACTCCTTGCACAGGTGAATATTTAGGTTAAATTTTAGTTATTGCAATGCTTTAAATGAAGTCAGTGACGTGGCTGTTTGTTTTATCATTGACCGCTTGCATATCTGTTTCGCTTTTGGGATTGTATTTATAGCATGTGAATTGTCTGTTTTTTTTGTCTGTCCCATCTAATCATGACTGAACAAAGCTGAATGTAAACTTCTATGATGCTGCAGGAGAAAATTATAGAAGAACTGGGTACTGAGATGGACAGTACATCAAATCGTCTTGATTTTGTACAGGTAATTATATTATTGTCTCTAGTTGGTAACTTTGAAATAAATTAAATGCTCAAGTCATCGTTTATCCACTGCAAACTTGGCTTTTCAACTTGTGAAATGGCTAAAATTCATTCAGTTGCAATTTTTATACCTCTAAGGCTCTAATTTATGTTGTATCAATTTTCTAATTTAATTTTTTTCCTGTCCAAAATATCTATTGCAGAAAAAAGTGGCTATGGTTATGAAGAAGGCTAGTGCCAAGGGACAGCTCATGATGATATTATTTTTAATTGTTTTGTTTATTATTTTATTTGTTCTGGTATTCTTAACTTAGGAAGAGACTTGGCACCAATGAGCTATCTATCTCATATCATATAAATGGGAGAGTATTTTGATGAGAATAATGTGGGATGTTTGTTATAGGGAATGTTATGAATTGGTTGAAATATTTTTGAATGAACATAATTCTGTAGTTTTAAACTTGTATAATGTGCAGCAAGGTTGTGTTTGCATATAATTTTGGTCATTGGTAGGGGTAGCAGTTTCTTTTCCATCCCAATGTTTGTATGGAAAAGTTTTCGGATTACTCGTTTACCGTCCATCTGAAAGTGGTTATGACCAATTGAGAAGGACAAGTATCATATACTCAACTTCTTAACTTAGAGATTGAGGCCGGCCTGCCTGAACAATATACTCAAGCCAGTACTTGTGTAAAATGGTATCCATCCTTCTTCTTTCTTAGAAAAACAGCAAGGGCTAGTGGATCAAACCTTTTGTCTTATTAAGAATGTATTATATTACTTGTTAGTGTCCTTGCTCCTCCTGTACAACATTAGACATGTTACTAGCCCGTAAATGTTTATCAAGCTTATGTATGATATCTTGACCAAACATGCCCTACAGTGTGCAAGAATTACTTGTTATTGTTCTAATTAGTACAGAAAATATAAATGCATAAAAAGAAACTAGCTATTTTACTCTCGGTTTCTATATTCTCATCTCAATCCATATATTTCATTAAATTAAGTCATTAATTTGTTTGGAGAAAATAATTGTACTCGCTTCAATTTTTGCACATCTTTCATCCAACGAACTGCGATAAACCCAATAAGCACTTTTTTCCCTTTCATTTCCCTTATTTTTACTCAAAATATCCCACAATGTGTTATCCCTTGCTAACAAACTTCAAGATAAATGTTCCCGAGAGATAACCTTCTACATTAATGAAATATCCAAGTGTATGCATAAATCATTTCTTTCTGAAACAAGTATCTAGCTTGAAGGATAAAACCCAAAAAAAGCTGGGGAAAATGTACAATTTCTAGATACCGTACGATATATGAAACCAACCCAACCCTGCTGCTTATGTTAGTAACGTTTGCTTTCCATCATTGTCACCTAATTTCTTAAACCTTGGACTCCTTCCTCCTCATGTCCAGTAAAGCTTCTTCCTGGCTTTGTTTTTCTCCATTTATAAACCGATGGATTGTTAAAGAACTTCGAATATGAACAGTCAGCCTATGCCTCTAAACAGAGATCATTCGATCTTGTTACAAAAAATTCAAATGGCTTACCGCATAGTCCCCGGTTTTGATGTGCATTCTGCCAACCAAAATTAAATTGGAAAATTATCAGTCTCGAGGGATTATGACTGAATTGTCACAATTATGTCTCCAGGTGAGATATATCAGCCTACCTTACCTTATGCTTTAGAACACTATAGTGACAGTAATTGAGACTTGTGATCAACGCCATTGAAGATGAATGTCCCAGACATGGGAACAAACTGTTTAGTTATGAGCTGCAGTGCAAAAAAAAATAAAAAATGAGCCCTACAAATTGCATTCAGAACCTTTATTAAGTCGTGGATTGAAAAAGCAAGTAGAGGGCATCTGTAGCAGATGACTGAACCACGAGTATAACTAAGTTTCCTATATGAAACTTGGTGGACATTGAAGTGACAAACCTTAATTACTTCTTGTGATGCAATTCCACCAACGAAGGCAGCAACAGCGTGGAGCTCTGCAGCACCATATCTGCACATCTCATTGATAAGGTCCTCTGTCAAAGTTGAGCCATTGCAACCCAAGTCGCTGAGTAAGCTAACAGCTGTAGTTTTCAATCGAGATATGTCTTCATCCATCTCACTGAAGAACGAAAATATAGTTTAGGATTTCAGGTCACCAGCAAACTATTGAAGTGAAATTACAGTGGATGATAGTTCAACAAGTGTTACCCATTAAATTGCCCGGGAAAACTGTTATAGTTTGCAGCAAATCGGTCAACAGCTCGAAGCAGAATATAGAACCCCACGGCAATACTGTCACATATACAAAAACCAACAATAAGAACTGCTTGATATATAAATTAATATGTATTCCATAAGCAAGCAAACATTTTCAATGTCACTAAAGCAATTTTCCCAAGCTCAAAAGAGCTGCTAAAGTGAGAAGGGAGAAAATTTGGCTAAACAAAACAAGCTACAGCCTACATGTTCAAACCTCAAAAATAATTGAACTAGCATGACAAGAAATACCAAGGCCAAATTTGGATATTGTGTATATATTCACACACACATACTGACACAACGAAATGTGCATTAACGCAAAAAGGATCACTCGAATCCAATCAACAAGAGATAATAAATGTTGTTGAATAGCTACTGTATTAAGCAAATAATAATCAAAGTTCCCCCAAAATAATAACCCTAATAGACTATTTATACTACCTAAACCCTAAAAATAAATAAAGTCCAATAAACTTTAACAAAAATCCAAAAATATAAATAGGCCCAAAAATAATTAAACCTGTTGGGCTAACCTAATTAATAAATAAAAGTACATCAAATACTGAAATTGTCCATGAATAATAAAACTTAAACTATAACGAATCTTTCTTGATATTCCGTCCTGCGTCATTTCCAAAAAAATTCGACCACAAATTTTAAAATGAAGAAGTATCAAACACCAATGGGTAGGCATCTGCAACCTTCTTTGGATCAAGCAAGTGTGGTGCTGCTCCTCAAATAAATTTTTTAGAAATAATTCTAAATTGATCAAAGTCTTCATATTAACTTTCACCTCCAACAAATGATCAGGAATGATAAAATCAAAAGTTTCCAAGGTCTCAAACATAAGAATATGAACAATCTCGTCACCAATCTCAACTGCTGAAATATCTTCCAAAATATCACCCTCTTTAACCTCCGAACTTGTCGCTTTTTCAATTGTAGTCCCTTCTTTGACTTCCTCTTTTAAATCTTCGCTCTCATCACCGATGATAAATATGATATTTGGCAACACAACTGTCTAGAATATTTTTTACGCAATTTACCAACATCGTACAACATTTATTAAGATTGTCAACTAGAAAAGAAATATCTTTTTGACACTCTTTACTAGCTCTTATAGTAAAACTTCTCACCTTGATAACGATGTTGCAATTTCTCAAGTTTGCCATAAGTATAATCCAATTTTCTTTGAAGCATAGCATAGCATAGCATAATTGACTACCAAGTGTCTATGACCACGAACATAAATTTGATGATGCATCAAGTCAGAACGATCATTGAGATACTCCCTCCGTTCCTAAAAGATTGTCATTTTAGAAGAAAAAAATTTGTTCCAATTTTTCGTTTACAACTTTCGAGGAGAATAAATTATTTATTTTCCTATATTACCCCTACCTTCTCTCATTATCCCAAGAAATTCTCTCCCTTGTATTAATAGTTTTCAACTTCCCATAAAGGGGTAGTGATGGAATTTCAAACAATTTTTAGTTGGTAAATGATACTTTCTTAATTTATGTGCAAAAACCTTAAACGACAATCTTTTAGGAACGGAGGTAGTAACAAATTTCATCATTACTTTTGTCCCTCTAGACATTTTAATAGCAAGATGCAAGGACTAAATTATAAAAACTGAAATACTCTTGGTGTCACTTTGAAACTAACAAAACTTAAAAGGATCATAAAATAGGAGGGATCAATGTGCAAAAACTAAATCAAAACCCATAACCATTTTGATACAATGTTACCTCTTCGTTCGTTAGTTCCAAGGAAGGAGTGGTGGCGGCCCACTTTAATTTTGCAACAACTTAACTCCTTTTGTTTTTTCATCCCCTTATCGGTTTGACTGCTAGAGTTCCTTGCTAACAAATGACAATCAATTCGGGGAAGACTGATTTTGCAGCAGATCCGATTTCAATGCCTATGGCGGCTAAATTATACCAAAAACAATTTATTTTTTTTCATGGTGAACAAAAAAATAATGATAATCTAGAAAAAGCTAATATTGCCCTGGACAAATGAAAAGTCCTCTTTCTAACGGATAAATCTCCTACTGACTTTCGATCGTTTTCATTCCTCAAACACAAACAGTTAGCAAGAGGTATGGGTTCCCAATAGCTTTGTCAGAATCTTCGTCCCGGGGTAGTCCCTCTCTGATGACAACTGACACAGTGAAAGGCACGTAAACGCAGAAAGGATCACTAGAATCCAATCAACAAGAGATAACAAAGGATGTTGAATAGTCAAATGATGCGGTACAAAAAAATTTATTATTAATTTTGTATTGTTATTTAGAGATAAATAATGAATAATGAATTATTAATGTAATTATTTAGTAGGGTATTGTTTTAATTATGGAAGTAGATTTTAATTATGAGAGTTTTGATGTAATAATAGATTTTAGTTGGGAGATTGTTTTCTTTTTAAATTAGGTTTGTACTTAGTCCCCAAATATTGAGTTTTCTATCTAAGCATTGTAATACTTTATTATTGTACAGATTATTGAATGAATTGATTTAAAATTAAAGTGTGTTTTCTACTGAATCTCTACGGGAATAGGTACCCATCATTCCTTATTTCCACCTTGTCCTACATTATAATGGTGAGCCAAAAATTCCTAATATCTTTTGATTTATCCCAATTCCTTCCTACCATAGTTTTCTTAGCTCCATCAAATTGTCGAAGTTCGCTAGAGAATCGATAACAATTTTTGAAGACGAAAACATGATGAATCATCATCGTCGTAGTCTCTACCTATCCAGACGGGAAAAAATTCTAGTAATTCTACTATTAAATTACAGTTTGGTACCACCAGGTTTCTAAAAATCTCAATTCAGCCCCCAAAGTTTCTGAATTTTTCAATTCAACCCCAAAGTTTTTGAAATTTTCAATTCAGCCCCTCTACATATATACAATGTCTTCCGGATATAACGATCCAAACTTTCTTTGGGCCAAGATAAAGCAACTAGAGCATCAAACCTCTCTCAAAGCAACTTAAAAGGGTCTTCCGGATCTCACACTGTCCAAAACAAGTCTTGCAAATTTAAAGACACGTTACAAGTACATTATTGCCTACCATGTTTGTCCATATTTTGTTCAAGTACAAAGAAATATTCATCCTCATCGAGTTTGTTCAACTAAAGCGACGAACTCACAAGAGGAGACGCACAATACAAATTCTTACAAGACAATTGATGAATATCTCGCAATACTTAAACGCATCAATTACCAATATGAATTTGGCAAGGATAATTGTTGATGCTTGTGAGAAACATGAAGCGAAAGGTTAAGTGTGTTGAACAACTTGTAGATTCACGAATGATTCACAGTGAAGAAATTAAAGTTTAGTTTGACCCCAA
This sequence comes from Panax ginseng, assembly GCA_020205605.1. Taxonomy (NCBI): domain Eukaryota; kingdom Viridiplantae; phylum Streptophyta; class Magnoliopsida; order Apiales; family Araliaceae; genus Panax; species Panax ginseng. Next base: position 101,396,371 of record CM035144.1, on the reverse strand, counting down.
ATACGAAAACATCATGGAAGATAAATTGAGGTCAACTAAGTTGATTTTTTCTTTCTGATTGATATATTCAAGTCCCAAGCTACTTCAAATTTCTATCTTATGTCATTGTTATTCCCGAAAAATGTGTTTATAACATTGAAACATCGAATGTGAATGTTTTATTGGAAGACATCTCTCGAACTTTAGACCACAGTTATCACAGTATGCATGGCGAAGTCATGGCGTGATGTCAAACGCTTAGACGCCTAAGCGACAAGTGGCGATACTATATGGCGCGACAAGTCGTTTACAATGTGTAATTTATATATTATTTAACAAGTATATTGGCAATAAAATTTCATATACATTAAAACCCAAAACATAACACTATAGAATAACATTTAAAGCACAATTATGTAAATACTTAGTAATAACAATCCAAAATAAATACAATCAAATAGAAAATATAAGACAAAATTGATCCAAAATAACAAACCATTCATCAAAATATCAGTTCAGTTTATGGTTTAATAAACTGGTTAGAACTTACCACTTAATATATATATATATATATATATATATATATATATAAAAGGGCAATGATCCATAACATGTATTTGCTATAAATTAAAAATGGGTAAATATCATCTCTACCTTCTATAACAAATATCAATGGTCTGGATTAAAAAACATAACTAGCAGTCCGCTAGTTATTCTAGCGAACAGGTTTACCAAATCACACAAGGAAAAGTACAACAACAGTAGCTTCCATTGAGATTAATACAAGAAGAAGAAGAGCCTTGTTTATTATGCAGCTAGCTCTATGTGTTTCTCTTTCAACTTCTTTTTATTTCTGATTTTAAGCAAAGATTGAATATATACCACAGGGTCGAAAGGCATTTATATAGTTGCAACTCAACTAGTTACGCTTTGAGTTCGGTTTAATTTGTGTAACTTAGACTTGATATAAAGTTGTGTAAATGGTTGAGTTGATGAGAAGCAAAACCTTAGACTTGATTCAAAAACATTTCTAAGTGAAGTAAAGAAATGCATAAAGTACATAATTATTTAGATTTTATATTCTAAATCTTTATTTGATTCATAATTGAGCATATGAAAAGCAAGTATGTATCATCATATATACTTTAAAGAAAACAACTAAGGTAGAAGAAGAAAACCAAAAATAAGGTCACAATATTGGATACGCAGAAATTGCAATAATCACAGCAAGTAATCGCAGAAGCCGTTGATCGCAACGGTGAAAACTTAGGGCTGTTGAAATCGTTGCGGTGAAAACTTAGGGCTGCTTTAGGGCTGTTGAAATCGTCGTTGATCGCAGCGGTGAATACAGGGCTGCAGAAATCTCATCCGCTAATTATTGAATTGGGGGCGCATGAATTGGGGTATAATCGACCAAACAAAATACTAAACATGTCCACTAGAAGAACTAGCAGACTGCTAGTTATGTTTTTTAATCCAAACCATTAATATTTATAATGGAAGGTAGAGATGATATTTGCCCATTTTTGATCTATAACAAATATATGCTATGGATCATTGCCCATATATAAATTTATTATATATAATATATATTATTATATATAATTAATATAATATATGTATAAATTTATATATAAATTTATATATTATATTATTATATATATATATATATATATGCCTATATGACTATCTTAAATTACAGTCATCTCTTTATTTGTTCCATATGAGAAAGAAGATAAAGTTCTTTATTTATTCAAACCTTCTAAAAAAAAGAAGAAAAAGTGGAGAGAAATTGAGAAAGTAAGAAACAGAGTAACAAGAAAAGCATATCATAGAAGGAAGAATAAGAAAATTATGTGTGAGAGAAAGTTAGGTTGACTCGCCGATGGTTTGTGATGGTTGGTCGCCGATGGAGTCGCGAAGAAGTCGAGCTGCAATGGGTCTCCTCACGACTTGCGATGAAGTCGAGCACTCGAGTTGCGAAGCCTGCGATGGGTTGAAGCCTTGAACGAGATGCTGCGAGTCGAAATTTTTTTTAAAGACAAGGAGAATGATGCGGTACGAAAGAGAAAAATCAAGAGATTTATTATTAATGTAATTATTTAGTAGGATATTGTTTTAATTATGGTAGTAAATTTTAATGAGGAAAATTATTATAATAATAGATTTTCGTTAGGATATTGTGTCCTTAAATTAGAATTTTTACTTAGTCCCCAAGTATTGGATTTTTTATTTAAGCATTGTAATACTTCATTTGAAATTAAAGGTGTGTTTTTGTGTGCTTTTCTACTAATTCTCTGCGGGGATAAGTACCCTTATTCCTTCTTTCCACCTTGTCCTACATCACCAAAGTGTATTAAGCAAATAATAATCAAAGTTCCTCCAAAATAATAACCCTAGTAGACTATTTATAATACCTGAATCCTAAAAATAAATAAAGTCCAATAAATTTGAAAATAATCACAAAATATAAATAGGCCCAACAATAATTAAACCTACTGAGCTAACCTAATTAATAAATAAAAGTGCATCAAATACTGAAATTGTTCATGAATAATAAAACTTAAATTATAATGAATCTTTCTTTATATTCAGTCCCGCGTCACACACATATATATATCTTCTCCCAAGCAAACCTAAATGTGTTAAAAGTGATAAAGTCAACTGGGGCATTTCTGTACAGAAGAGCAAAGGAGCCCAAAGATAGTAGTGATTCTCAGCAAATTATCACCTCTAAAATTCTGAATGAACCCATGATGCAATATTCAGATGAGTAACAATTATCATAATACTCCGTATGTATAATGGAAATGGGATAAAAAATTGTAAAAAAAGAAAACAAAGTGATTTATGAACTACTCTTCCTCGATTACTTGGCCATCAAGGCATATATTTCCTGTGTCAAACTAATAAACAAGATTGTGGGGAATCATGCATCGTTACAAGAAACAGCAATAGTTCCAATACCAAACTATAAATGGGTAGAGTAAATTACAACAAAAAGAACTATGCTTTTTATGGGTCTCGAGTATTTGACTATTTTCCTGTACCCAGCTCAACCCATTTTAAGTAAGATAACTGCAGGAATCGTAGATCTAGATCAAAATAAGAACCGCCCTTAAGCCTTAAACTTTTGATTTTCTTCAGCAAAAGCCCACCCAAGTCACTTTCAAGTTTAACCTGTCCTTGGACCGAACTAATGATATTAGGTATGTTACCTAGAAGTTAAGATAACAATCACTTCTAGGAAATGCTTCTTCTTGCCTTTCAATGTTTATAATGTGCAAGTTATTGTTTGAGCCTTGTTCTGTGGAGCTTTCCACAATGTTCTAAAAGGCGCTAGGCAGGAGGCAGGCGGCCGAGGGAGGCCTAGCGCCTAGGGGGCCTGGACGGGCCTAGGCGGGATTTTTTATTTTAAGCCAATTTTAATATTTTATCTTACATTTATCCAAACAAAACAATAATATAAAGCAAAACAATCTATAATAAAGATAATATAAAGCAAAAATTGTACCTACTCAATACAAAAACATCATTCATAGAAAAGGTTGAACAAGTTTTCAGATGGCCTCCAAAAACTGAGGATGTCAGTATTTTAAGCGCGGATGAAGAGCTTTTTTAATCAAATTAAATGAACATTCAAATTTTAAAGCTCTGAAAGTTGAACGCCCAACAAGGGACTGCATAGAAGAAATTGAATATAAATCCAGATATTTTAATTTTCATGACAAATAATATATTTTCTTAACTGGTTCAAATCAAGACAACCCAAACGACTGATATACACACAAATGATATCAGAAAAGAAAACAAAATGCTACCACTTCCTAGAATCTCCACAACTTTCGGGAAAACAAATTTTGTTTTAGTTTACTCCAAATCAACTTGACACAGCTGAGAGTTTCTAATGATATTAGGGCTTTAAGATTGTGAACAATGAAAATTGGTCAGACAATCAAGGACTTATTTCCATTGAGCGAGAAAGCCTCAAAGTTCCCTTCTGAACATCAGAAACCGTTTTTGGTTTTGTTCCTAATAGTAAGCAGTTCCATACACCAGGTAATTCCATTATGGTTGAAGTCCATTCAACAGACCATAACTGACAATGACATCTCTAATAGACTTGTTAAAAAGCGACTTCACTAGTCTCCAAACCATATTGAAAAAGAGAATCTTTTCTTGTTTATTTGACAGAAAGAGGGGAAAAGAAAAACAAAAAGGTCCACAAACCTGTAATCCTCATCTGTTAGATACTTCTGTAACTCTGGTTGTGCTGGAGAGTTGAACTCATCCTCAAGGAGACGATATCTGCATACCTAATATATTGAAAGTCAAAGTCTCGAAATCAGGAAAACATCAATAGTTTGGAAGATAGTGTTAGTTGTGCCAACAAAAAATTAACTAGAATAGTTAAAACATCAAGCCAGCAAATACCAGCTATATGCTTGTATATAAGTATGTGCTGTATTTCTGAAGGACTTGAATGTCTTGGTTTGACAAGCTCCAGAAAAATTACATTCATCATCAAAGAAGTAATACAATATAGAGATGAGTCAACAGTACCACTGAAACTGGCATTACTATAGGAATACTAATGTAGAAGTACAGGTGAAAGTAGAACAAAATAAAAGGCCCAGTCACTAATATTATTAAAAAAAAGTTACTGAAAGCTTCAAGCTTAGACAATAAACAGTCTCCTAAGGGGGCAACATCAATCATGTTAGAAAATTCATGTTCTCACATTGACATTTAGAAATACAGGTTGATATATTAAACGGGAAAAGTTGGCAACAAATAAATACAAAAGATAAAACTGCACACACTTACTGTCAGCTTTCTTGCATTTTTACAGAAGCTTTTTATTTTGGTTTTTGGGATGCTGTCTGGATTCCTACCAATTTTCTTCAATATAGTTCTCACTCGTTGCTCAATCACAAGCATATCAGCCTCAGCCTTCGCCTGGTAGATTTTCTGCAGGTTTACATATGACCTAGAACACAGTTGGCAAAATTCAATTTTTTCACCAAGGCAAAAAATTCAGAAATAAAAAGACAAAATACAGCAGAATGTCCTCAGAATGCTATAGCAACTAACTCAGTAGAAGAAGTCATGTCCGGTATTGATCCCTCAAGAGGTGCCTCATCGCCACCTTCATGAGCAATGAACTCCTGAAATGTGAGAAAAGAGTCACACTTAAAGTTACACCAACAATGGTTGAAATTGCAGAGGCCTTGAAAAATAATCTCAAAATCACTCGTTCGATTCCCACACATGAGCCACGAGCCAAATTAAGGGAAAACTAATGAATCCTAATACATAATACTTAATTTAACTGTAATATGCATCCCATGAACAGGAACAAGGAGTAGAGGATTTTAGCCTACATAGATAATTTCGTAAAACCTGGTCCCAAAACTGTTATCTGAGTAAAGATGCCAAACCTTCATAAAGATCAACAAGTTACACTTACACACTTGTAAAATTTAGACTAAAGCTCCACAATGGAATGAATCCAAAGATGCAACAATCTCTTATTTGCCAAATCCATTCCCTACAAAATCCTGCTAGTTATTCCCAGAGGACCCAGAAAAAGATAAAATGATCGAGTTTTGTTAGGAAAGGTATAAATGATTAGAAGATTACATAGAGAATTGGCATATTAAAAAAGATACTTAAAAATCACAGAATCCGCAAGGACTAAGCAAGAAAAAAAGGGTGAGAAAAAAAGACTATTTATGCTGAATTAGCCTCACTAAGATGACAACCAATGATGATGCCAATTAATTAGCCACCAAAATTTCAAAGGCCAAGCTTTTTTGGTTTCAAGTTTCAACCCCTACAGCTTGGAAACCTAGAAATAAGGGACCGATAACATATAATAGGGGAACCTCAGCAGCACAGAGCATACATTTCTCAAAACAAGGAATTTTCAACATTAATACTAAGTTCACTTGAATAATAATTTGGAAAAAAAGAGTAAATCAGTAATAGAAATCAGAAAGTATATTTTCATGTTCTTTAAAGTACACCTGAGACAAGCTACCTAATTTCAACTCAAGATCTCCCAAACTAGTTGGGGTAGGCCGAAAGTGAAACCTATATGTAAGCGCAAAGGTAGACATGCAATGAGAAAAATAAAACAGATAAATAAAACAATAGAAATAGATGGAAATTAACTTTAAAAGAAAAGGACGCATATGTACACAAGCGCATACATATATAAAAAAGCTAAAATGGAAACAAAGGGGGGAGAGGGAAACTGAAAATACCTACTTCATAAAAATAAATGAATATATACATACTCTGTGTGGAGAAAAACTGAGGCATTACCTTTAGAGCTGCAACCATCACCCAAAATTCTGGTGAACTAGAATCAACTTCTGCAGAGGCATCATTGATTATATGCAGCAAATTTGGACCTGAGAAATGAAGGAATGGGATAACTTAAAAGTCTAAAATCAACTAAAACTTACAAGTCCGACCCAAAAAAGAAAAACTACTAACATTGTAAGTTTCTGGTCCTAGACTATGCTCTTTGTGCTCTACTCAAAACAAATTTTTTCAGAGTCAATAAAAGTTTCAAAAACAACTTTTTATGAGCATGAACGAAAAGAAATGCTTCTTCATATTTATACACACTTAAATAATAGATTTTCATCTTAATACCTATTTTCATACTCCTTCCATCACATTCTAATTTACCCTTTTCTGGGTGTGCACGGATTTTAGACATGTCAAAAGCATGACTATAGAACTTATATACACATTGATTATTGATAAATATGGAAATATATATATAATATTTGAGACTATAATACATGAATTGATTTCTTCACAAAACCCATGCTAAACGCATCCAAAAAAAGGCCACATGAAACTGGGAGGAGGCAGTGCAATTTGTTAAATTTTAAGCCTATAAATCAAGTTTATTAAGCTTTTATTACATTTTCTCACAATTCCGTTTAACATTTATGCTGAAAAAATAACATTACATTTTTATACCATTTGGAACATTTTCTAAATTTATAAGGATTCAGCTCAGAAGGTCACTAGTACAACTTATGGTGGATCAAGTTCATATCAAACAAGTAAAGTTCCAACTTAATTTAAGATTCGTCTGTAAAACAGACCGAATTTGTACAAGGTTAAGCTCAGATAGGCTGCAAAGAACCAACTGAAACTCATCCCAAAGAAAAGATGAAAAAGCAGAGACTGAGAGAGAAAAACTAAGAAAATTGAAAAAAACTAAGCCAATCAAAAGTGCTCAAGGTAAAATTTATATTTAGGCAAAAGTAACATATTTCAAAAGGTTATGCCTATCGAACATATTTTGCCTTAGTTACACTCCACATGCAACCTTACTGCATCTACTGTCTTATGTTACACTCCATATGGTCACAAGAGAAAGTGAGAAAACATGTTGCATATTTATTAATGAAACCTCCAAAGCTAGTACACATGGGTTATTCGCTACTTCTCCTTTTGTCATATACGTTTTGGTTAAGTACTCTTACAGATGGAACCACAATTCAGTATGGACTTGGCGCTCACCCTACATAAGTAATAGTAACCTCTTAACTAAAACTACAAAGAAAGGAATAACAAATACTCGGCAAATCCTTCTTAACATAACCAGTTATTTTATAAAATATACTCCATGGAAATAGTGCAGATATACCACCATAAAATCATGCTCTTACTAATTCCTCGAGGAGCAAAGACTTTGAATGAGGCATCAATAGCTTCTTTATAGTTGTCTTCATCCATAGCGATCATCCTGGATTTGATCAGTTCCTAAGGTGTACAATACACCAACAAAACAACCTTAGGCAATAGAAGGAATATACTAACACATAAGGTGTGGAAGCTGAAGGGAATGTGTAAACCTTGAACTCCTTCTTCTCATCCCTAGTTGATGGAAGACTTCCACCATGACTTTTGGCCCATTCATCAGCCATCTTTACAAGAATAATAACATATGGTGTATGCTTGTGGAGTACGGGATCAGGGACTTGTAAATCAATTGTTTCTGTGAACCTATAATTGACAAAACATGTAATCATTATCTAAAAAATACGCTACACAGGAAATGCTAAATAATAGCTACCAAAAAATTGCGCAAATGATAAAAATTTGTACATAAATAAATTAACTGAGACCCAAGAAGCAAGGTTTTGGGTTCAAGGATTTTGGTTCACCATACAAGGATTCAGAAATTCCGCAAAACTCAGAAAGTAGAAATTCGAGTTTGGCGGGGATGCAGTACATATTTAAATATAAAATAAATTTATTATATACTCATATATACACACACGCGCATTTATATACATTAAAATATCGAAACCAGAAAATAATTTATGATAAAATGAAAACTAAAAAAAATCAAGAAAAAGTAAACATATATATAGTAACTAATATTATATGAGAACTTGCGAAATATATACTAACTAATTCGTATACCAACTCCAAGATAGTATTAGTATATAAAACATCATAATAATTAGTATAGTGTATAGTATAGTATTAGTATTATATTCAGTTATCATTAAAAAAAACTCAACCAAATGAAGAATCCTTACTTGTTAGGCAGATACAGATGAAAAATCAATACAGTTTACCAAAAAATACGAGTAATCAATGTACAAGAATAAAATATGGATAGAGTAAACAAATAAAACAGTAGCACTTGCGAAATTCAAACCTCCTGAGCTCAGGCCATGGGTTATTTAACCGGAGATCGTCTAGAAAATGATCGGGCTTTGATTCAATCACAGTATGTTCCTGCCACAAAGACAAAAAAGTAAGATTAGAACCCTTAGCTTGCAAGATTAAGAAGATTGATACCTTCTCTTGATTCAATTTCTACTCTGCGTCATTTTCTAACATAGACACCTTAATAACACCTATAATCCTAATCTTATGGGAAATCCAATTGAATTTCCAAATAATTATAATTTCTTAACCACGTACGTAACATAACCACAATTAATGTTGTAAACGAACCCAACAGTTCGGGCTCGACTCGAAAAAATACGAGCGAGACTCGGATTCGTTAATAATATGATCCAAATCTGAGCATTAAAAATAGTTCGAATCTGAGCAAGGTTATACTCGACTCGTTTAAAATTCAAACTACTCGAATTCTTGATTGTGATTCGATACATACTCGGTTAATACATATTCGATTAGATGTTCGATACATTCTCTTATAATATATACAAATTTAAATCAAATTAGGATAATTAGTTATTATTTTGTTTTGTTTTTAATTTTAATTGTGATTTTATATTTGTAAAGTGTAATAATAAATATATTTTCTCATTTCTAAGTAAAATAACAAATTCAATTTATAATTATATTTATTATAAAACTAGTTATTATGTGAAAACTCGAATTCGAGCTTGAATTTGAAGCTCGCGAGTAGTTTGAATAAATATTTGAGTCGAATCGGATCAAATTCGAGTAATAAATATTCGAGTCGAGTCGAATCTGAGTAGGATTTTTCAAATATAATTCGAATTCGAGTACGAATTTATCATTTCGAGTCAAATTCGAGTAGCTCTCTGTTAGCTCCGATTCGACTCGTCTTAACCACAATTATTCAATCCAAAATACATACAATGAGCAATCCATGTGAAAATTGTACTTGTTCCCAAAGTTCTTTCAAATATTAGTAATCATCATCTTAATAACTAATTATACTGCCAAGATAAAAATTTGACCAAAAACCTCATACACATTACCTTCACACTGATGCGAACAAACCCAGTCAGACCATAAGAGCGCGCAAATATCAACATAACATTTGCCTCACGACACATAATATCCAGCTTTACCATTGAATCTTCCACTAGCTGGAAACAACGGTTCAACATTTGAACAGAAATTTAAATAAATAAATGAATAAAGAAGGACAAGCTATAATTCGATGGAGATTTCATCAAGGAAGCATAAGATGATGAATAAATGATTATACAATTATATGCATTTACATCCAGTAAATTGACCTAAAAAAGAAGCTCACTACTTCCAAGTAACTATTCTTTTAAAAAGGAAGTGATGAGAGGCAAACTTCTTATAAGTGGAATTCACTCATACAGAATAATATAAGATGAAGAGCCAATAAACTCACCGTCCCCAAAGAGAGAAACTATGACCTGATCTATTGCTGGAATATGACACTAGAAATCATTTTAAAAAAATAAAACTCCCTCCTTACTTGTAAGGAACACAAAAATAAAAAATAAAAACTCCCTCAGTAAAACTTTATATGGCCACTTCTAATTGGCATATAGTTTAGAAAGAAAGGTGAATTATTATAATCCACAATCACCACTTCCTTAGATTATATATGAACTCCACAAGCTTTTCCTTGTCATATTTTGATAAAAAATTATACATGACCTCCATATATTATGCTCTCTAAATTTATACCTGTGTAGCTACTACCAAGGTAAACTGAGAAAAGAATGACGGGTTTGTCTTTATTAATTCCTCTGGATTCTCTTCAATGAATTTGGCTTTTACAGCGTCATTTAACTCTTGAAGAAATGAACACACGCATTTTGCCTTCGACTGCCCAACGCTGGATTCATCCACTATCAACATCACAGGCAAAACATGAGACCAAAAACTTAAAGGTGAAGAACTAGACAAATCAAGACACATACCCATATAGTTATTTCCAAGGTCACCCTCTTCAACTCTAGAGCCATCAACGACAGTAATACTTCCAATACCACCAAGAACAAGATTTTTGAGGGTTTCAGAACCAGTAGGTCCACAATTAAGTAAGCATATACTTGCTTTTTCAAGGGCAGCTTGTCCTTGCTCACCCCAGATCCTGCAATATACATATCATAAACTTTCATTCTAAATCAACAAATAAAGTTTATCAGAACAAGTAAAATTCCAAGCCATGGGTTTATAATCTGATTCAATGTTACATTAGAATACACAATTTTTCAGTCCAAATACAACTTTTCATTGTCATTTTTTCTCGCTCTAGAATTTTCAAAGTTACTTCTGAGCTAATTATTTGCTTGCTTATCAAAATAACTATGCTCCAACAATGTCCCAATTTGTTGCTTAAAATAGGTAGAGTAATAAAAATAATTTTGGAACTTTCGGTGGGATGGGGCTCAAAATCAGTTTCACTTCTTTGCCAAACTAAAAACTTGGAAGATGCAGTTGAGTAAATGGAGTTAGGGCAAAAGTGCGTGAAAGACGGACATATGTACTTACAACGGAGGGCAAATCGTAATTTAGATGGGAATAAAGTGGAAAGAAAAGTGACAATACCTGAGCTGACGATCGTATTTGGTTTTGGGTTCCGCCATTGTTAAGTAGCTGAAGAAAATGGAGCTCGCTTTCTAGCTACGCAGTGTGATTTTGAGAGAGACCTGTGTTCAAGAGGGGGGGAGAGAGAGACTGTTGATAGTGGCAAAGATATAGCACTAGAACAGTAAACGTGCATAAAGCGAGTATTTATTACTGCTCATAACTACTACTATTAATAAGGTTTGAGAAGCCCAGTACGATTTGGACCCAGGCCCATAATTTTGAGAAATAGTTCTGTACTGTCGCACGAAATCTTTATATATATATATATATTAATAATATTAATAATTTTTTAAACTCACACGTCACATGTTTGAACTTTCAACCTCATGGTTAGTATCTATTGAGTCATGTCAAAGATCACACGTCACTAATGCCTCTTTAATTACCGCCACACCAGTTTCCTAAATAGAATATCATTTTATTATTTTCACTATAAAATTTTAAATTATAAAATGTTATAAATTTATTTAAGGCCAAATTACAAAATTATCCCTCAAAGTTGATACCCAATTTTAAATTTGGCCTTATAAGTTGCAAAAATCTCAATTGAGTCCTTCAAGTAGCTAATTTTATTCAATTGAGTCCTTAATGGAAAAAAATTCAATTGAGTCAAAGACAATGTCATGAGTCAATTGAATTAAATTGGTCAATTAAATGACTCAATTGAGATTTTTGCAATTTAAAGGGTCAAGATAAAATTGAGTGACAACTTAGATTGAAACTTTTATAATACGGCGACCTTTATTTAATTTTAATTAATTTAATAACAGCAATATATATTACTGAGTAGAATGTTAGTTTGAAAATAAAAATAAAAACTCACATAATAACTTGATTTTGACAGATTAATTAGGAGTAAATTTAAATAGGATTATTTTGTTAGAACAAATTGAGTACTTTTACTTTATTTTATTTTTTCTCATTTTTTTATGGAAACAGGGTAGTTCATACATATAGGGATACTAGTTATTTAATCATTCGAGTTTCATTTTGTGATAGGCCAAGGATTCCCTCAGCTCTTTTTTTTTTTGAAAGCCTCATTTTTTGGATAATATAATATAATTTTTCATAAAATATATCATCATTATTATAATATCAAAAACTAATATAAAAAAAATTAGGCCCTATTTTTTTGGGAATACAATATAATCATTTTACAATATCAATAATTAATCAAACTTTACTAAATGATAAAGAAATAAAACAAAAATTTCATATACTATTTCCTCAATTTTATGCTAAAACCCCATATACTATTTCCTCAATTTTATTACATATATGTAATTTGTATATTTTTAACTGAATAAATTAATCTTCTCTAATATTGTTTTTAGATTTTTTTTGTAATAAAAAAACTCATATTATTGGGAGTTTGAAATTTGAATACAACTTGTAATAAGTAGTATTCAAATTACCTTCCCATTCTTTTGCATGAGCTAATGGGAGAGAGTTGGTCGCTTGGGGCGTCCGGTACCGCACTAACGTACGCTATCCTGAAATTTTTATTTTTTTTTAATTATAATTATCAAAATAATAAATAAAAAATAATAGAACAAATTTGAATAAAAAATTATAAAAGAAAGTATATTTTTTATTGAAAAAAACACGATAAACTGTTTACTGTGTTTTTTCAATAAAAAATATACTTTTTTTTCAGTTTTTTGTTCAAACTTGCTATATTATTTTTTATTTATTATTCCGATAATTATGGTCAAAAAAATTAAAAAAATAATAATAAATAAATTACATGATACCGGTCGTTAGTCCAGTACAACATGTACCGGATTCAATTTTTTTCAACTTGGACAATAATAATAAAATTTGATTATAATTGTGGTCTAAATACAATAAAAAAAAGTATAGTACAATTATCTTGTAAATATAATAAATAAATAAAAAACAGCATAAATATTTTTTTTTCACGTTTTGGTGCCTTGATATTTGCTAACAAATCAGTTATTGAAGTTTTGCAGCTTGAAAACTACTAATTTACTAAAATTTGAACTAGAATAATGCAATGTTTCTGATTTCAATTGTAGTACGTAGAGGTGAGCATTCGGTTATTAATCGAACTGAACTAGAAATTCGGTTATAATCGAAATTCAAAAAATTCTGTTTTAGCTATCCGAACAAGTAACCGAAATTTGTAATAACCGAATAACCGAATTGGTTATTCGGTTAATAACCGAATTTAAACAGAATTTAAACATAATCCATAAACAGTTCAGTTCCTACAATCCAGTTCAGTTCCTACAATCCATAAACATAATCCCATAAACAACAACAACACAGTTCCTACAATCCATTTACATAATCAATAAATAACAACATAGTTCCTACAATGATTAACACCATAAACATTTGTTGTTGCTTCTGTTGAGTTCCTGCTGTTGCTCATTTGCTACATTTGTTGCTCCATAAACAACAACACAGTTCCTGCTGTTGTTGCCCATTTGCTGCCCATTTGCTGCAGATGAGCTGCAAACATACATGCAACTGGTTATGAAATTGAAAAATAGAATGAGTCATGAAAGACAAATCATCAGTGTCACATGCATAAGACAAATCATCAGCATTCATCAAGTAAATTAAAAAAATTCACTATTCTAGATGCACTTGCAACAAGCTTCATAAAGATTAAACTCCAATTGAGCATCATATTGAAATATTTCAAGTTGAAACATAACAAACAACCAAAAAAGTTGAAAACTGAACAAACTGAGTTCCATCTTTTCTCTTTGGGAATTAGTAAATTAAAGGCACACGTAAAGGGGGGAAATCCCATTCCCCTACTTCAACGTATTGATGTCAATGCACGAACAAGCACAACAATTACAAGTTTCATGAACTATTCAAAACTTACATTAATTTGATTTGACAAATTACGCATACATTTATCAAATTAGCAGCTTCATAGAGGAAGATGATTAATTAGTCAAATTGAACTTAGTCAATTTGTTGATTAATTATTAGAGGGGACACTCACACTATCACTATGTAATTTGTTTTTTGGTTGGATGCATGCAATGGCCAAAGGCAGGGAACATCAATTCCAGTTTGAACACCCAAAGTTAGTTTTATGACATTTCATGATTTCAATGGGAAAGTGGAAGTGGCAGAAACAATAAAATGTTATAATCAGTGTGTAGTGGAGTAGTCTACTTATTTAATTTCACCTGATGAGTACTGATAGCAGGCATGGCCCCTAATAATTGGGAATTTTAACCTCATTTATAGTACTACTAGTAGTAGTACACTGTACAAATACATTTCAGACATTACTCTTTTACAGAAACAAATAAATTCAAGTAGCTCGCTTGCTAAACAGAAACAAATGACCAAAATATATAAACTGATTTTAATGAGCAAAGAAACACCACTCTAAAGACTTAGTCACTTAGACCCATCATTCATCAAGATAATTGCATAGAAAATTCAAAGCATCCGAATGACTCAGAAATACTTAAGATGTTGTTTAGAAAAGTTCAGTGTGACGCCCCCAAAATAGGTATACAACACCCATTATGAGTTGTCAAAATACGTGATACAGAAACAACTATAACTTTATTAATACAACATATAAACTGTGAGTTTAAATACAAATATTGTCATCTAGACAATATTCACACCCAAATAAGTCCCCATCACAATTATTGATACATTGGTGAGGACTACTAAAACAACTTCTAGAACCGTCATTCCATACCCCGACTAGTACTCACTACATTCTCGCCTCATGAGAAGAAAAATGAAACAAAAAGGAAAAGGGTGAGCTCAACTAGCCCAATAAAGAATATTATGACTAAGATAATATAGAACAAATTATCGTTAGTTTTCAACTGGGAAAAATCTAATAAAATACAATAGACAACAAGTTTCAGATCAATATTCGCAGCGGAAATAATAATTCATATATGAGTTATGTACAGAATGAAATCTACTATTATCTATGAATTTAAAAGTCCATCATCAATATTTTATCCCTGTAACATCAATCAATATACATCTGGAATTAAATATTCATCTTTGCACTATAGGCCAAAGATATTCATCAGTTGGTCATGTTCATCTCAACACCTGTACATCTTTGCATTACAGCCAAAGATATCATCATAAAATCACATTAATCTTTGCACTACAGGCCAAAGATATTCAATAATATCATCATTTAGGACTGAGGATGATGAAAGATATTTTAAAGAAAACGAATCCAGTGAAACAAAAGAATAAATATTAAGGATTCGTATTTCGGTTTATCCATGCCTAAAAATACCTCATAAATAATCATAGTGGAGTAAAATTCAAGAATGATCAAAACATGGATACAATCAAAGCTAGTATCCATAATAGATATTTTGGACGAAAAGGAAAAATTTCATTTCTCGATGAATAAAGTCTTAGATTCGTGAATAAATAGTCAGATACGTGAATAGTAACCCCGACACAAAAAGTTCCAAATTTGATTAAAAGTTCAAACCAATATTTCGGCATAATGATATTGAAGAAATAATATCATTTAAGAAGAAAATAACATCCCTTACCTCGAAAGAATAGCACTTCTGGCTGGACTACTGGATATAGTGCTGAAGGAATTTGCACCGTCTAACAACACTCAAAGTATTAAAATACTCATAAGAATACGCTTGATAATATAGAGAGAGAAAGAGAGAGAAAACTTTAGTTTCTGGTGTGATTTTCAATTCTAACCTAAACACCCTATTTATAGGAAAATGCTTAGAACACCAAAGCAGAAAATTTAATAAAATATTAATATATTTATATAAATTTCCTTAGCCCACTTTTTTGGTCTAGACATCAGCCACCAACCCACCAAAATCACAAAAAACGTTTTTATTAACAAAATTATTTAAAACTCCAAAAATCAATTCAGACCCAATATACCGGAACTTCAATAATTCACAATAAATATCCCTTTTATCAGAAAAATTCGAATCTTATGTCTATTTCATAGGAAATTTAATTATCTACAACTTTGCAGAAGAAAGTTTTTTCAAATTCTAAACAGAAATTGACCGAAATCTACAAACGGGTGATTTTACAGGCTATAATCAAATTTCAGTCAAGAAATGGGCCCACAAACATGTTTAACATGTTTTAAATAATTTTTGTAACAAAAATACTCTTCCTCCTTATATACTCATATATCCCACATTTATTATAAAAGTATCACCATTATTATATTATTAAAATATAATAATATATTTAAATGAATTCTTTTATCGAAAAAGATAAAATATCAATTTTCAACAATTGTCACATTAAAAATTTTCTCCATCTATATCCACATAAAATGAATATTTTCATCATCATAAAAATCAATAATTAATTATTCACAAATAATATTACGTAATCAATCTTAATCGATAAATAGCGGCCTCCTGTGAAAGAGGGGCTTTCCAATAAGGATTTCTCCTTCTTTGGCGCATGATTAGATGACCAAACCTCTCCTTGATGTAAATTTCTAGACATTGCCAATAATGTTATCTAATAATATTATTCAGATAATATGAATTATTGCTCCAATAATGGAAAATATTGTGTAGTGACAATTATTGAAACAACAGAAATATAAAATATCAACGTAGCAATTATTGAATCAATAAAATAAAATATTGAACAGTAATTACTATAACAATTATTGAGTAGTGCCTTCTTACGTAAGAATCAATAATTGGTGCAATACCGCAGCTACTATGTTTTAACCAATTTGATATTCCAACAAAGATAATCTGCAAATAACTACTACCAAGTTATTAATAAAGCAACTTATACTTGTCGTTTTCTTCATCCAATCGCTTTTCGTTATGGGGCCCACATTAAGGTCGCTACCGTCGTCGTCGAATATTCCCCGACAAAGAAGAATATTCCACGACCAAACGAATATTCCCCAACAATAATGAATATTTTATAACCACTTGCTTATTTGAAATATTTGCGTATTTTACCCATAACTAACCACATTAATCAAATCAACCCTTACTATTTCAAAATAATAAATAGAGGAAATTCAATTTTATTTATAATAAGTTGGGGTCTTACATTCAGTAAGCCAAAGAAATTCGTACCGGTAACCGGATGACAGATGAGACTTGCTTGACTCTTGAGACTTGAGAGATTGAGAGATCGAGATGATTCAGATGAACGACCGGCTAACCGTCGCGCCGAAGGCGATGAGGCGATGGTCGTCGGCGTCGATCGATCAGAAAATTTGAGATCTGGATCTGGTCGTCTGGGTTTGAGAGTTCGAGATATGAGATAAATCTAGATCTGAGAGAGTCTGAGAGAAATCGAGATCTGAGAAATTATGATCTGTAGTGTCTAGTGTTCTTTGTTGATTGTTCAGACTTCAGACTGAGGGTAGGAAGGACTGAGCAAATTAGTAATTAATTTAGTAAAGTAGATCTGTACTCTGTACTTTGTTCGGTTATATCAATATTTCACCTTAAAAAAGTTTTGTTCGGTTATTCGGTTAACCCAAAAGTAAAACCCGTACAAACTAACCGAAAACCGTAAAAAAATTCGGATATAATCGAAAATTTAAAAATAACCGAATTATCAGAAAATTTCGGTTAAATTATTTCGATTCGGTTCGGTTATTCAGTTATATCCGTTTTTTGCTCAGTCCTAGTAGTACGCTCAACCAGCCATAATAAATAAATGAATAAACACTACTATTTTAGTAGTAATATTAATAATTCTAATAGTTTTTGCAATAAATAAAACGTTGATACACTATAATCATTGTATGAATGCAGAGGACAACAAATCATACAAAATATATTATTTCATAAAGAGGGAAACGGTTAAGAAAAACTATTAGAAAAAAAAGGATATCTTTACAAATAAAAATATTTTTTAAATATTTTTTTTAGTGTAAAACGCAAATAAAATTTATTAAAGAGACTATCCCATGTAGGGGTGGGTCAAATTTTCTCCAATTCTGACTCACAAGTCATAACGGTTGGGAATTAAATTAACGCAAACCACACAATAAAATAAAGAGAGATAAAACAACACAAAATTTAATGTGAAAAATCCTTAAAAGAGAAAAATCTTATGTCAAACTCTAAAACTTCACTATATCAAAATAATGGGCTTACAATAATCATCCCAAGTTTTGCGCCTTAAAACTTGAGATTCCACAATACCCCGACACAACTTTTTGCACGGACTAAAAACTGCAAAACCCTCCCACCCACAATATAATTTTTTTGCACGGACTAAAAGCTCCAAAACCCTCCCACCCACAATAATTTTTTTGCACGGAATATAAAAGCTGTAAAAACCCTTTCCCTCACACAAACACAAAAACCACTCACACCCCTCTCTCAATTCTTAGGATGCTACATGACTTTTGATTGTGCTACACTTCAACAACTCAACATTATACTTTATTTATAGAGTACCCCACAATTCTTCTTTTTTATTCAAATTAGGACACTTGTAAAATAAAATTCATACTACAAATTGATTTCTTTCCAAAATTATACTCCTATTAATTAAAAATAGAAGTTCTTCCTTTCCATATTTGTGACGCCCACAAAATAGGTATACATCACCCATTCTGAGTCGCCAAATACATGGTATGTAAATCAAATACAAACTTCTTTTTATACAATACGACAAAAAGCGTGAATGAGAGTTTTACACTAATATTGTCTTTTAGACAGTATTCAAACTCAAATGGAGTCCTCATTATATTTATTATCACACTATTTCATAGAATAGTGAGAACTGCTATAGCTACCATTTTGGACCATCACTCCGTTCCCCAACTAGTCCTGGCTACGTTCTCATTTCCTGAAGAGAACAATGAAAGCAAAAGGGTGAGCTCAACTAGCCCAGTAAGAAATATTATGACTAAGATAATGCAGAATAAATTATTGTTAGCCTTCAACAGTGTTAAACTGATAATAACAACAAGTTTAACTACAGCGGAACAAGCAATCCATTAGAACAGTAAAGTAGAGCATGATATCTATTATCTTCTATGATTTAAAAAGTTTGTCATCAACTTTATCGCTGAGACTCAGCTCAATAAATAATCCACATCACTGAATTATCCATGCATTACGGGCCAAGGATATTCATTAGTATCACGTCCACGAATTATCCATGCACTACAGGATAAGGATATTCGTGCAATCACCAATGGTCATGATCATGCCAACAATTGTACATCAATGAGCTACGGGCCAATGAAGACTTTTATTATTTTTAATATTACAGGTCATGATTATACCGAATGATCCCTGATCATAATCATATCAATCAACAGTTCATCTATGCACATAAGCCAAAAATGACTTTCATCACAATATAAGCATGAGGATGATGACAATGATATAAGAATTTAGTTAAAAGAAAGTAAATGATAAATTTTTAAAGATTTATAATTTAATTTATCTATAATTCAATAATGTCCAAATTATCAACACAATACTGCTTTGTGGAGTAAAATTCAAGAATACCTGTGACGCCCCCAAAATAGATCTAATCCATCCAACCTATTTTGAGTCGCCAAAAACATGGTACAGAAAATAACTACAACTTTATTACTACAATTGTCGTGCAAAATACAATAATACATATGTTGTGAGTTTTGATACAAATATATACCAACTGTGACTCTGGACACCAACTTGGATAGCACATCACAATGGCACCTTACATAAAGGTACAATCAATAACTATTTTAGAAATTAAAATCTTTGGAAAATGCTCAAGAAAACCTTCGTACATAGGAGGCCACGCGTCTAGGCTATGATAGATATCATATGCCCACGCAAATTATCCTCGGTCAATCTAATAGACCCAAAGAAAAAAACGAGAAGATTACTATCATGTTCTTTCCAATGGTGAGTCTTCTCTTGACATATAACTATTTCCACTGTCTGCAATTGAAAATTATATTCCAATCAAACTTCAAGATCATATAGGTAGTGCTCGTAGATATATTTAGCAAGTGGATGTGCACAACTGTAAGACCCCAAATAATTAATAAATGAAATTTAATTTCCTCTAATTATTATTTTGAAATAGTAAGGGTTGATGTGATTAATGTGGATAGTTATGGGTAAAATACACAAATATTTCAAAATAAGCAAGTGGTTATAAATATTCATTGTTGACGGGGAATATTCGTTTGGTCGTGGAATATTCGTACTGTCGGGGAATATTCGTACGACGGCGCAGCCATGTGTGGGCCCCATAACGGAAAGCGATTGGAGGAAGAAAACGACAAATATAAGTTGTTTAAAAATAACGGCGTAATTGTTACCGTTTACACTGTTGGAATACCCGGTGGTTAAAACACAGTAATACGCGTTGTTGCACAGTAGCACACGGTATTGCACCAATTATTGACTCTTACGTAAGAAGGCACTACTCAATAATGGTTATAGTAATTACTGTCAGTATTTATTGGTTCAATAATTGTTGTGTTGATATTTTATATTGCTGTTGTTTCAATAATTGTCATTACACAGTATTTTTCATTATCGAAGCAATAATTCATATTATCTGAATAATATTATTAGATAACATTATTGGCAATGTCTAGAAAGTTCTGTCTAAGGAGAGGTTTGGTCACCTAATTGCGCCGCCAAGAAGGGAGAAATTCTTATTGAAAGCCCCTCTTTTCCTGAAACCGCACGTCATTGTCAATATTGTGATTCTCGTAATATTATTTGTGAATAATTAATTATTGATTCATATGATGAGGAAAATATTGATTTTATGTGGATATAGATGGAGAAAATTTTAATGTGACAATTGTTGAAAATTGAAATTTTATCTTTTTACGATAAAATAATTCATTTAAATATATATATATATATATATTATTATATTTTAATAATATAATAATGGTGATATTTTTACAACGAATGTGGGATATATGAGTATACTGACGAGGAAGAGTATTTTTGTTGCAATAAATGTTTAAAACATGTTAAACATGTCGGTGGACCCCATTTATTGATCGAAATTTGATTATAGCACCGTAAAATCAACCGCTTTGTGGATTTCGCCAATTTCTACTTGGAATTTGAAAAACTTTCTTCCGTAGTAAGTTGTAGAGAATTGAATTTCCTATAAAAACTCATGAGATTCAAATTTTCTGATAAAAGGCCTATTTATTGTGAATTATTGAAGTTCTTAGTTCAAAATAATTGATTTTGGAAGTTTTAATTGTTTAAAATAACAAAAACGTTTTTTATATGTTGTGAGCCTCATTAATCACATGCTAGGTGGCTGATTTCAGATTCCTAAAGGATGGCGTAGAAATTTTTTATAAATATATTATTATATTAAATTTTCTCTTTTGGTGTTCTAAGCAATTTCCTATAAATAGTGCTTAGGTTAGAATTGAAAATCACACCGTAAATCAAGTTTTCTCTCTATATATATCGAGCGTATTCTTGTGAGTATTTCACTTTGTAGTGCAAAGATGAATGATTTACGATGAATATCTTTGGCCCGTAGTCAAAAGATGAACAGTGTTTAGATGAACACGACCAATCGGTGAATGTCCTCGGCTTGTAGTGCAATGATGAATATATGATTCCGTATATATATTGATTGATATTACGAGGATAAAATATTGATGATGGATTTGTTAAATTCATAGATATTAGTAGATTTCATCCTCTACGTAACTCTTCTATGAATTAATATTTTCCATTCATGAGTATTGATTTAAAACTTCTTGTCTATTGTATTCTATTAAATTTTTTCTGTTGAAGACTAACGATAATTTGTTGTATATTATCTTAGTCATAATATTCTTTATTGGGCTAGTTGAGCTCACCATTTTCCTTTTTGTTCCATTTTTCTTCTCGGGAGGCGAGAATGTAAAGCGAGACGCAGCTCTGGGTATGGAATGATGGTTTTAGAGAGTTGTTTAGTAGTCCTCACCATTTTTGTAAAATAATGTATCAATAATTATGATGAGGATTTATTTGTATGTGGATATTGTTTAGATGGCAATATCTCGATTTAAACTCACAGCTTTTCTTGTTGTAATAATAAAGTTGTAGTTGTTTACATGCTGTGTATTGACAACTCGTAATGGGTGATGTATACCTATTTTGGGGTGTCACAATTGGTATCGAGAGCTTAGGGATATGATCTCCGGTGGAAATCGGGAATAGAACTAGGAGGGAGAGACGAGTAAATCCTTCGCTAGTGTGTCCTACCTAAGCTTATTTGATAGTTGGTCAAGATATAGGGATATTATGTGATATATTGATTTCCTTAATTAACCCTTGTTTTATAGCGATTTGAGAATGTCGATCGAGAATATTAACAATGAAAATGAGACCGTGAAGACGTCTCACTCACTAACGAGGAAAACGCATACAGCAGTGGCAATGTTCCTCCTGTGAACAACACCAATCGGACGATGATGAACGACGATGTGTTTAGAAGCTTTTTGCGATTCATGCAAAATCGCATTTAGGAGACTCGTGTTCAAAATATAGGAGAAAATGATAGCAATTCATGGGTTGTCACAAATGCAAGCGATTCAAAGAGTTGGGACCACCAGAATTTAAGGGAAAGCGAGATCCGATCATGGCGAAACATGGGTCAAGTAAATTACCAAGATATTCGATGTCTTGGGATGCATAGAGAACGAAGGTTCCATTCGCCACCTTTATGTTCCGTGGCGCAGGCGGCATCATCGGTGGAGTCTCGTGAAGCGTACCCCATCCAAATGCACTTAGCATGTCTTGGGAGACATTTCGAAACTATTTAATGAAAAATACTTTCCCGAAAGTGTTCGGTCATATGAAGGAAGTGGAGTTTATTAGACCGAGCGAGTAAACAACATGACGGTGTCTCATGACGAGGCGAAGTTTGCGAGAGTTATCCAGTTTTGCACACCTCATTTGGTGGAGAATGAGGAACGATGACGCGGATGTTTCACGAGAGGTTTGAAACCCGGATACGTCGAGATCTCATCTCTCATAAATTTTCTCTCTATTCGAGATGTTGTTAACAAGGCTCAATTGTTAGAAGCGAGATAACGAAATACGGTCCAACCGAGGTACCACAATCGAGGATCATACTAGAGATAACAACAACAAAAAACAACAATAACCAAAGGAGAAAGAAAAAGACGGACAAAAATGGTAACCACTCCGGTGGTAATCATAGCCATGAAAATAGAAGAAGCGAGTCAGGAGGAGATTTTAAAAAGAGGAGATTCAACAACGACCATGTGAAGACGATAGTGCCAGCAGCAACTGGTTCCAAGGGAGGAGAACGACCACCGGTCATATGCTATAAATGCGAGAAAGAGGGACATATCAGTCCAAACTGCCCACAACAGTTCCAGGTATGCTATAATTGTGGAAAGGAAGGACATATCACTCGAGATCGCACGACGTGAGAATAAACCTAGTTCAATGGGACTCGGTGACTCAAAAGATCGTCCCGAAAAAGTCAAAGTCAACGGTTCTCGGAAGAAGCGTTTGTTGTGATCGGTCAAAATGCGAAGAACCCAAACGAAGTGATCACGGGTAAGCTATTTATAAATTTTTGTGAAGTTTATACTTTACTAGATACTTAAGTCTACCCATTCATTTATCTCTCCCGCTTGTGCTCAACGCTTAAACTTGACTCGAGAAATTAGACTTTGACCTATCTGTGGAAACTCCATTAGGAGAAACTTTCATCACATCCACTGCTTATAAATCTTGTTTGATTCAAGTTGGCACCATCACCTTACCGCTGACCTTATCTCTTTAAAGATACTTGATTTTGATGTGATTTTAGGGATTGATTGGTTAACTACTCATCATGCCAAAATTGATTGTTTTCGTAAGGTTGTTAGCTTTCATATTCCTAAACAACTTTGTTGTGCAAATTCAAGCAACTAAACCATTAAAATCAATCAACGCTATATCTAATCATAAAGCTATTCGCTTATTAAAAATGGATGTCAAGCTTTCTCATTACATGTTATGGATTTGAATAAAGACACGTCAAATTTGAATAATATTCTGTTGTTATTGACTTTCCCGACGTATTTCTGAAGAACTTCCTGGTCTACCCCGTAACGTGAAGTTGAATTCTTTATTGACCTTGAACTTTGGTACAAAGCCCATTTCTAAAACCCCATATCGAATGGCTCTATTGAACTTCGTGGAGTTAAAGGTCCAACTACGGGGAGTTGTTGGACATCGATTTCATTCGGCTGATACATCTCCTCGAGGTGCTCTGCTTTATTTGTAAAGAAGAAAGGCGAGAGTATGCGACTTTGTATTGACTATCGGAATTGAACCATGTCATATTCAAGAATAGGTATCCTCTACCTCATATTGATGACTTGTTTGACCAACCATTGCAAAAGAGCACAATTCTTTTCAAAATCGATCTTCGCTCGGATATCATCAATTTGAAGATTAGAACCGAGGATATTCCAAAGATCGCCTTTAGAACTTCGATGACGGCATTATGAATTCCTAGTCATGTCTTTTGGATTGACTAATGCCCTGCTGCTTTTCATGGATATGATGAACCGAGTATTCAAGGAATATTTGGATCGGTTCGTTGTTGTCTTTATTGATGACATCCTCATATATTCCAAAAGTCATGAAGATCATGAGCACCATTTGAAGCTGGTACTACAAAGGCTTCATGAAAATAAGTTATATGCCAAGTTAAAGAAATGCGAGTTCTGGCTTGAGGAAGTAGCATTTCTTGGGCACTTGTTGTCAAAACATGGAGTATCTGTTGACCCGGCGAAGATTGAAGCAATACAAAGTTGGGAGCAACCGAAGACGGTGACTGAAGTACGTATTTTTCTAGGTCTAGCTGGTTATTATCGGAGATTCGTGGAAGGGTTTTCTCGAATCGCTACTCCGTTAACTCAGTTGACTCGGAAGGATACAAAATTCGTTTGGAGTGAAGAATGTGAGAAGAGTTTCCAAGAGCTTAAGAGGAGACTTATTTCTAAGACTGTTCTAACAATACCATCCGGTTCGGATGGATTTGTTATCTCACAATGATGCTTCTGCAAGGGTTAGGATGTGTTCTCATGCAACATGGGAAAGTCATAGCCTATGCCTCGCGATAACTTAAAGAATATGAGAGGAATTATCCTACTCATGATCTAGAGTTAGCGTGATCGTTTTGCTGCTAAAGATCCGGAGGCACTATCTTTATGGGGAGAAAGTGGAGATATATTCGCACCATAAAAGCCTTAAATATTTCTTCACTCAAAAAGAACTTAACATGCTACGAATGACGTTGGCTCAAGCTATTGAAAGACTACGACCACACTATTCAATACCATCCCGGAAAAGAACGTGGTAGGCGTAGCGTTGAGTAGAAGATCATATGCAGAACGAAAAGCGATGATGTCAAGTATACTGACAGAGCCAACTTTAATAGAAAAGTTAAGGTTGCTCAAGCCACCGAATCTTGAAATCCGATGCATATGAAGAAGAAAGTACAAGAAGGTGTTATTCCGGAAGCAAGAATCGATGAAGAAGGAATACTTCAAGTCCACTCTAGACTTTGTGTTCCTAACGACTCTGATTTGAAGTACAAGATTATGATGGAGGCACACAATACACCATTTGCAATCCATCCTGGAAGTACTAAAATGTATCGTGATCTTCGACATACATTTTGGTGGAACAATATGAAGAGAGAGATTACAAAGTTTATCTCAACATGTTTAACTTGTCAACGTGTAAAGGCGGAGCATCAAGTGCCTAAGGGACCATTTCAACCACTTGAGATTCCGAAATGGAAGTGGGAACACATTACCATGGATTTACGTTCTTGAGTCTTCCCACGGTTTCTCAAGGCATAAATGCTATTTGAGTTATTGTTGATAGATTAACCAAGTCTCGCACATTTCTTGCCGACACGGAGACTTATTCTCTTGAACGTCTTGCTAGTATGTATGTAAATGAGATTGTGAGGTTGCATGGCATGCCAAGATATCTATAGTTTCGGATCGTGACCCAAGATTCACTTCAAGATTTTGGGTTAGCTTGCAAAAAACTATGAGTACGGATTTACGATTCGATTCGCATACCATCCTCAAACAGACGGACAATCGAGAGAGGACTATTCAAACTCTTGAAGATTTATTAAGACTACTGTCCCTAGACTTCAAGGGCGGTTGGGATAAGTATTTACCATTGGTGGAATTCTCCTACAATAACAGTTATCAGGCAAGTATAGGTGTGGCCCCATCCGAAGCATTATATGGACGAAAATGTCGCTCTCCAGTATGTTGGGATGAGGTGGGTGAAGCAACATTGTTGGGAACCGAGTTGATGCGTATGACCACAGAAAAGATCCAAATGATTAGACAACGTATACAAACGACACAGGATCGACAAAAGAGTTATGCGGATCTTCATCGAAAGGACGTGGAGTTTAGTATAGGGGATCATGTATTGTTGCGTGTTGCCCCATGGAAGAGAGTTATAAGATTTGGGAAGAGAGGAAAGCTCAATCCACGATTTATTGGTCCATTTAAAATTCTTGACCAAGTAGGAAATGTAGCCTATAGACTCGCTTTACCTCCAAGTATGTCTTGTGTTCATAATGTGTTTCACATATCTGTACTTCGTAAATATGTGAAAGACCCAAACCACGTTATTGAGTTAGAACCGGACGAGATAGCTGAAGACTTAACGTATGAGGAGGTACCTGTCAAGATCTTGGATAGGAAGGAGCATGTCCTACGCACGAAGGTCATACCACAAGTTAAAGTCTTGTGGAGGAACCATGCTATAGAAGAAATGACCTGGGAATTGGAAACGGAAATGAAAGCGAGGTATCCTCATCTTTTCGAAACACCAGGTATGTATGTCAATTTCGAGGACGGAATTTCATAAGGAGGGGAGGTTGTAAGACCCCAAATAATTAATAAATGAAATTTAATTTCCTCTAATTATTATTTTGAAATAGTAAGGGTTGATGTGATTAATGTGGATAGTTATGGGTAAAATATGCAAATATTTCAAAATAAGCAAGTGGTTATAAATATTCATTGTTGACGGGGAATATTCATTTGGTCGTGGAATATTCGTACTGTCGGGGAATATTCGTACGACGGCGCGGCCATGTGTGGGCCCCATAACGGAAAGCGATTGGAGGAAGAAAATGACAAATATAAGTTGTTTAAAAATAACTACGTAATTGTTACCGCTTTACACATTGTTGGAATACCCGTGGTTAAAACACGAAGATGTCTGGCGTTGTTGCCGCGAAGTACACCAGCAGTATTGCACCAATTATTGACTCTTACGTAAGAAAGCACTACTCAATAATGGTTACAGTAATTACTGTTCAGTATTTTATTGGTTCAATAATTGTTTTGTTGATATTTTATATTGCTGTTGTTTCAATAATTGTCATTACACAGTATTTTTCATTATCGAAGCAATAATTCATATTATCTGAATAATATTATTAGATAACATTATTGGCAATGTCTAGAAAGTTCGCATCTAAGGAGAGGTTTGGTCACCTAATCATGGCGCCAATGAAGAGAGAAATTCTTATTGGAAAGCCCCCTTTTTCTTGGGAACTGTCTGGTTGTCAATATTGTGATTCTGTAATATTATTTGCGAATAATTAATTATTGATTCATATGATGAGGAAAATATTGATTTTATGTGGATATAGATGGAGAAAAATTTTTAATGTGACAATTGTTGAAAATTAAAATTTTATCTTTTTCTGATAAAATAATTCATTTAAATATATATATATATATATATATATATATTATATTTTAATAATATAATAATGGTGATATTTTTACAACGAATGTGGGATATATGAGTATACGAGGAGGAAGAGTATTTTTATTGCAATAAATGTTTAAAACATGTTAAACATGTCTGGACCCCATTTATTGGTCGAAATTTGATTATAAATTTGTAAAATCGCTTGCTTTGTGGATTTCGGTCAATTTCTCATTTGGAATTTGAAAACACTTTCTTCGCAAAGTTGTAGAGAATTGAATTTCCTATAAAAACTCACGAGATTCGAATTTTTTGATAAAAGGGCTATTTATTGTGAATTATTGAAGTTCCGGAGTTCCGAAATAATTGATTTTTGAAAGTTTTAATTGTTTAAAATATCAAAAACGTTTTTTATATGTTGTGAGCCTCATTAATCATATGCTAGGTGGCTGATTTCAGATTCCTAAAGGATGGCATAGAAATTTTTTTATAAATATATTATTATATTAAATTTTCTGCTTTGGTGTTCTAAGCAATTTCCTATAAATAGGTGCTTAGGTTAGAATTGAAAATCACACCGTAAATCAAGTTTTCTCTCTATATTATCGAGCGTATTCTTGTGAGTATTTTGAGTATACTTTGAGTATTGCTATACGGTGAAAGTTCAAGTTATAGCCTATATCCAGTATTCCAGTTAGAAGTACTGTCTTTCCGAGGTAAGGGATATATTTTTTTTTCCGTAATGATATTATTTCTTCAATATAATTATGCTGAAATATTGATCTGAAGTTTTTATCAAATTTGGAACTTTTGGTGTCGGAGTTACTATTTACGTATCTGGCCTATTCACGATATCTGATCTTATTCACGAATACGACACTATTCATCGAAAAATGAAAATTTTCCTTTTCGTCCAAAATATCTATTATAGATACTAGTTTTGATTGTATCCATGTTTTGATCATTCTTGAATTTTACACCACTATGATTATTTTTGAGGTATTTTTGGACGTGGATAAAACAAAGTACGAATCCTTAATCCTTAATCCTTGTCATTTTGTTTCACTGGATTCATTTCTTTAAAAAAAAAATATTTTTCATCATCCTCAGTCTTAAATGATGATATTATTGAATATCTTTGGCCTGTAGTGCAAAAGATGATTGGTTTCGATGAATATCTTTGGCTTGTAGTGCAAAGGATGAATGATTTCTGATGAATATCTTTGGCCGGTAGTGCAAAGATGAACAGGTGTTTAGATGAACATGACCAATTGGTGAATGTCCTTGCTTGTAGTGCAAGGATGAATATATGATTCCAGATATATATTGATTGATGTTACAGGGATAAAAATATTGATGATGGACTATTAAATTCATAGATATTAGTAGATTTCATCCTCTACGTAACTCTTCTATGAATTAATATTTTCCGCCACTGCGAGTATTGATTTAAAACTTGTTGTCTATTGTATTCTATTAAATTTTTCCCTGTTGAAGACTAACGATAATTTGTTGTATATTATCTTAGTCATAATATTCTTTATCGGGCTAGTTGAGCTCACCATTTTCCTTTTTGTTCCATTTTTCTTCTCGGGAGGCGAGAAATGTAGCGAGTACAGCCTGGGGTATGGAATGATGGTTTTAGAGAGTTGTTTAGTAGTCTTCACCATTTTTGTAAAATAATGTATCAATAATTATGATGAGGATTTATTTGTATGTGGATATTGTTTAGATGGCAATATCTCAGATTTAAACTCACGCTTTCTTGTTGTAATAATAAAGTTGTAGTTGTTTACATGCAGGTGTATTGACAACTCAGAATAGGTGATGTATACCTATTTTGGGGGTGTCACAACAACCCTGTCTTATAATAACACGAGGTTGTATGTCATTAGACATCTTGTATGATGGTGGCAAAACACCCTTCCAAAGTTGGGTTCGCCTCACCCTATTCGGTTCACCAAAATTAAATATCAAATGACGTATACAATAAGACACACTTATCTAAAGTTCTCAATAAAATTATTTCCATACTATTTAGGGAGAACCTCAATAGCTATAGACCACCGCTCTATTCCCCTCATTATCCCCGCCGAATTCTTAAGAACACTCTTATTTCCTGAAAGGAATTGTGAAGCAAAAGGGTGAGCACAACTAGCTCAGTAAAGAATATTATGACTAAAGATAATTAAATTATCAATAGCCTTCATCAGTAATAAATCAGAGATTTAGAACATATGGTAGATGATAAAACTTTTCAACCATAGTTGCAGCGGAACGAAAAATCCATTAGAAGAGTCAAATAGATCATAAATTCTATTATCTTCTCCATGTTAAAGTCCACCAACAATGTTTTATTCCTGTAACATCAATTAACAGTTCCTGTCCACAATCATGTGAATAACTCATAATCATATTTGTGGTTCTAAATTCCTCTTCTCATCCAAGACGAAGATAATTTTCATCACATGTCTTTACCTAAAACATCAAAGATCATGGTTATACTATGACGCCCCCAAAACAGGTATACATCACCCATCTTGAGTCGCCAAATACATGATACATAACTCAAATACAAACTTAATTATACAACTATCGTGTACAATACGACCAAACATAAGCTGAGAGTTTAAACAAGAATATTGCCTTCTAGACAATATCCACTCTCAATGGAGTCCTCATTACAATTATTATCACACTATTTCACAGAATAGTGAGGACTACTAAAGCCATTTATCCTGGACCATCACTCCATTCCCCGACTCGTCTCAGCTACGTTCTCATTTCCTGAAGAGAACAATGAAAGCAAAAGGGTTAGCTCAACTAGCCCAGTAAGAAATATTATGACTAAGATAATGCAGAATAAATTATCATTAGCCTTCAACAATATAACAACTGATAGAATATAATAGATAACAAGTTTTAGATTAACAACTGCAGCGAAATAAGCAATCCATTACAAGAGTCAAGTAGAGCATGATATCTACTATCTTCTATGATTTAAAAAGTTTTTCATCAACTTTATCACGAGACTCGACAATAAATAAACCACATCATCGAATCATCCCCGCATTTACTAAGAAGAATATTCATGTAATCATCAATGGTCATGATTATACCGAATAATCTCTGGTCTTAATCATACCAATCAACAGTCCATCTATGCACGTAAGCCAAAGATGACTTTCATCACAATATAAGCATGAGGATGATGACAATGATATAAACATTAATCAAACGAAATCAAATCAAACGAATTCAAGGATAAATATTAAAGACTTTAAATTTATCCAGAGTTTTAAAATATCCAAATTGTCAACATGATACTGCTTTGTAGAGTAAAATTCAAGAATAATATTCATGTACCAAAAATAATTTGGACAGAAAAGAAATATATTTTTCGGATAAATAGTCCCATGTAAATAGTACTTCGGGAATAGTACCCCGACATGAAAAGTACCCCAAATACCCGAGTGAATAATATTCGGGTGAATAGTAATTGGGTGAATAGTAACCTATGAATAGTAACTCGTGAATAGTACTCTGGCATGAAAAGTGCCCTGAATACCCGAGTGAATAATATTTGAGTGAATAGTAACAGGGTGAATAGTAACCCGTAAATAGTAACTCATGAATAGTATTCTGGCATGAAACGATCAATAATTATCAAGAAAGCTCATAATAATATATCCATGAAAAGATACTGGATGAAGCGCAAATATCAAGAATTTTTTACTAATTTCATGGAGTATAGAAGCAATACTTTAACAGAATGAGGGTATAATCAGAAATATGAAACGAAATATTATTACTCATATACTACAGAGTATGGAAGAAAATATTATTTCTACGAATATTGAAAAATATAATATCCCCTACGAAAATAATATTCCAACGAATATTTAACGAAGATAATATTCCTACGAATATTGAACGAAGATAATATTCTTTATGAATATTGAACAAAAATAATATTTATACGAATACAAAAAATAATATCTCTTCAGAATAATAAATAATACCCCTTACCTCAGAAGAAGACTGGATACTAGAGTAGTGAAGTAACAAACTTCTCTTCTTCTTTCTCTCTATAGCTTCTCTCTCTATAATTGCTCTTGTGAGTCTTAGTGAATTGGTGAGAATGAAGGAATAATGGGCTTCTATTTATAAAAAAATATAGTTTCGATAATTGCACGTTTTGGGGCTCAAAATATTACAGTATAATACCTTCATCTTTTCCTTCATTTTTAATTTAGTCCTGCAAGTAATATCAAACTTTCATCACCTCCCCTAATAGTACATCATGTGAATCAATAGTTCAATCATGTGAATTAATAGTTCTATATATATGAAAATACGAATTACAGTATAGTACCTCCATCTATACCTCCATTTTTAACTTAGTCATGCAAGTATTATCAATCTTGCACCACCTCCCCTAATAGTACATGAATGTGAATCAATAGTACACACATATGAACAAATAGTTATAAACATGTGAATTAATAGCAATTAATTGCTGCGAGACCCCAAATTTTATGAATAAAGATTTAAATTTCTCAAAATATTTTTTTTCAAAATTATAGTATGGATTTGAGATAATGTTATAGTTGTGGGTAATATTTATAAATTTTGAAAAGTATGCAAGTTGTTGTATAATATTCGATTGGTCGGGAAATATTCGTTTTAACAGGGAATATTCGTACGACGGCACAATCATTGGTGGACCCCATAACGGAATTATTGTCGGATTGAGAAAACGACAAAAATATTTTTATGAAAATAACGACAGAAATTTTACCATTAACTGTTGAAACACACGGTTAAAAGTACAAGAATGTCTGGCGTGGTTGCATAGTAGCATACGGTATTGATTATTTATGTTTACGTGAGAAGTCACCCAGTTTTGTTTAATTATTGCTACAATAATTATTGCATAGTATCTCACGTTATTTGATTCAATTATTGTCGATATTTTATATATTATTAAATCAATAATTGAGATAACAAAGTTATTAATATTATTATTTGTAATATTAACGATGTCTAGAAGTTTTGCCAATGAGAGGTTTGGTCACCTAATTGCGCGCCAATAGGGAGAAATCCTTATTGGAAATCCCCCTGTTTCCTGGGAACGACCTGGTCGATTAATATTGTGAATTATAATAATGATGATAAATGTTGTTAAATATATTGAGGTATATTTTTATGAAGTCACGAAAGTTTATATATATATATAAATTTTATTTTATTAGTATTACTAATGTAATAAAATAGAAAAACTTTTTATATAAAACAGAATACTTTTATAAAGTTATTTGTTTTATTAGACAATAATCAGAATATAATATATTTTATTATGCATAGTATTTTACATAGTAAAATCTTTTATATATAATGTAATACTTTTATAAAGTTATTTGTTTTATTAGACAATAATTAAAATATAATATATATTATTATGCATAGTGTTTTGCATAGTAAAATCTTTTTATATAAAAAGCAGAATACTTTTATAAAGTTATTTATTTTATTAGACAATAATTAGAATATAATATATTTTATTATGCACGTTGTTTTGCATAGTACACTGCATAGTAAAATCTTTTATATAAAAAATGTAATACTTTTATAAAGTTAATTATTTTATTAGATTTTAAATAAAATACATATATTATATTATATTATATTATATTATATTATATTATATTATATTATATTATATTATATTATATTATATTATATTGCATAGTATCCTTTCTATTTTCCTATAAATAGGATGCTTAGTTAAAATTGAAATCACACCAGAAATTCAGAGAATTCTCTTCTATAATCTTGAGCGTATTTCTTTAGAGTTTTAAGAAGCTTTGAGCGTAGTACAAGTTTTCTTCAAGTATATCCCCACCCTTCCCGTCGGAGTACTCTTCTTTATAAGGTAAGGAATATTATTTGTTGTACTCGTAAGGGGTATTATTTCTTTCGTATTCATGAAGAGAACTCCTGTTATTCCATTCTTTATTATTCTGTTGGAATAACCTGTCTATGTGAAGTACCACATACATGGTGAAATTCTTCTGTTATTCCATTCTTTATCATTATGTTGGAATAACCTGTATATGTGAAGTACCACATACATGGTGAAATTCTTTTGTTATTCCATTCTTTATTATTCTCATTTAATATCCTCATGCATGCGCTTACGCATGACCTAGTTCCATTATTTATTATTATGTCTA
Source organism: Panax ginseng (assembly GCA_020205605.1). Lineage (NCBI taxonomy): Eukaryota > Viridiplantae > Streptophyta > Magnoliopsida > Apiales > Araliaceae > Panax > Panax ginseng. Next base: position 101,362,071 of record CM035144.1, on the reverse strand, counting down.
ATATCCTCGCATGCGTGCGTTTACGCATGACTGGTTCCATTATTTATTATTCGCTGGAATAATAACTCGTCTGCGCGCCTCTATCGCATGCATGGTGATTTCATTGTTATTCCATTCTTTATTATTCATTTGGAATATCCTGCTTGCGATGTGAATTTCGCGACACGGTTCCGTTTTTATTATTATTCGCCGGAATATCACATCTGCGTGCGTTTACGCATGACCTGGTTCCATTATTTATTATTCTGTTGGGAATAACTTGTCTGTGCGATCTATCGCATGCATGGTGAATCCTTCTATTATTCCATTCTTTATTATTCTGTTGGAATAACCTGTATATGTGGATTACCATATGCATGGTGAATGATCCTTTGTATTCATTTCTTATTAAATTATGGAAATGATCTGGCTACGTGGATTACCGCATGGCTGGCAAAAATCCATTTGTAGTTTCATATATTCTATTATACATAGTTGGTTAAAGCTTTGACTAATGATATCAGTTTAGCATTGTTGAAGGCTAATGATAATTTATTCTGCATTATCTTAGTCATATTTTTTCTTACTGGGTTAGTTAAGCTAACCCTTTCTTTCACTGTTCTCTTCAGGAAATGAGAATATAGGCCGACTTAGCCGAGTCGGGAAACGGAGTGACGGTCCGTATGATAGCATTAGTAGTCCTCACTATTCTGTTAAATAGTGTGACAATAAATGTAATGAGTACTCCTTTGAGTGTGGATATTGTCTAGATGACAATATTCTTATTAAAACTCTCATCTATGTTTTGTCGTATTTTTACACGAAGTTTGTATAATTAAGTTGTATTTGTATTCAGTACCTTGTATCTGACGACCCAAGATGGGTGATGTGTACCTATTTTGGGGGCGTCACAGTTGGTATCAAAGCTTAGGGATATGATCCCTGGCTGAGATGTGAGAAAAGAACTAGGAGGGGAGAGACGGGGAATTCCTTCACTAGTATGACCTACCTAAGTTTATTTGGAATTTAATTGGTCGGTCAGAGTATATTGATAATATGTGACATGTTAATTAACCCTTATTTTGTGGCAGTGTTTGAAAATGGCAGCTGAAAATGTTAACAATGGAGTGAATGAGACCGTTGAGACACCTTTAATCACTAACCAGATTAATGTGATGTCAGAAGGAGAAAAAATTAGAGATATCTATGTGGTGAGTGAAGAACTAATAGTTGACTTTTAGAGCTAGTTGCAGAGGTAGCAAATCGAGAGAGAGAGAAGAAGAGGAAGAAGAGGAACCTGAGGAGAATTTATTAGAAGAATTTTATGATATAAATTTAGAATTACAAAATCATGTTCATGAGTTAGAAGAAAAGGCTGAAGAATGGCAGACGATCGTGGAGCAAAGAGATGTAACAATTCAAAATTGTGTTACCTGATGTGCGATGCTTGAACAGAAGCACTCTTTGGCAGAGTATAAGATATTAGAGCTGGAATCTGAGAATGCTATGATCAAAGTTCTGATGAAAGAAGAAACAACTGAACGAAGGAGAATAGATGATGCATGGGTAAAAGCTGCACGACGCGTAGATATTGTAGAAAAAGAGGTCCGATCCAATAAGGCCAAAATAGATGAAATGGATTTTGCTTTTTGGACAGCAATTGGGAGAATCCAACATCAAATTCGGAATTACCCTGTGCAGAGCGGTCAACCCTAATTCGATATAGATCGGAGAATACTGATTCAAATTATGGATTAGGAATGTGCCGAAGCAATTAAGGGTGGAATGTACTCTATAGCAAGTCAAATTCGATAGTTTAAGTGAGAGCGTTTATTGAGGAACCCAAACGAAGTTATCACGGGTAAGTTAATCATAAACTCTTGCAAAGTCTATACCTTATTCGATACTGATTCTACCCACTCTTGTATTTCACCTAGTTGTGTTCAACGTTTGATCTTGGCTCTTGAGAAATTAGACCTTGATTTATCTATTGAAACTCTGTTAGGAGAAACCTTCGTTACATCCACTGTTTATAAATCTTGTTTAAATCAAATCGATACTTTCACGTTAACTGTCGATTTTATCTCTTTGAAAATACTTGCATTTGATGTGATTTTAGGAATCGATTAGTTAACTACTCATAATATTTTTCGTAAGGTTGTTAGCTTTCATATTCCTAACCAACCTATTATGCGAATTCAAGCAACCAAACCACTAAAGTTAATCACTGTTATATCAAGCCATAAGTAAAGAGCCCCGATCCTTTCATTGTTGACTTCCTTGTGTGGAATGCACCGAAGCTAGACTTTCCGTAGAGGACGTTGTGAATGACGATGACAAATTGATAGGTATCAATGTGTTGTGTTCTTGGATGAGAGTCACAGTTTTGAATGATATTTCTATCGTTAATAAATTTCTTGACGTATTTCTGAAGACTTCTTGGCCTACCCAATGAAATCGAATTTTGTACTGACCCCAATAAAAAACCCATTTCTTCAACCTTTAAATATTTATTCAACCAAAATGAACATATAATGCGTCAAAGACGTTGGCTCGAGCAGTTGAAGATTACGATCATACCATTTAATTTCATCGTGGAAGAGAGAACGTGGTAGCTGACGTGTTGAGTAGAAGATCGTATGCGTTTACAAGTGTGATGTTGTTAACACAAAAACTCATTTCGTATAACTTACAAATGATAAAGATAGAGTTAAAGACTCTAGGGACCCACGTAAAGATAACGAATATACGAGTAGAATCGACTTTAATCGATAAAGTTAAAGCCACTCAAACTGCACACCTGGAGCTAATGAATGTTCAAGAAGGCGTTATCTCAACCCTCGATTTTAATTGGTCCATTTGAAATCCTCGATCGAGTAGGAACTATGGCCTATAGACTCGTTTTATCGCCAAGTATGTAGCGAGTTCTAAACGTTTTTCACGTATCGATGTTACATAAATATGTGGACGACCCGAACCACATTATTGAATTAGAACCAGACGAGATAGCAGAAGATTTAACGTATGAGGAGATACGTGTTAAAATCTTGGATAAGAAGGATCGTATTCAACACTTAAAGGTTATACCTCAAGAGTTAGAATCTGAAATAAAGTCAAGGTATCCTCACCTCTTCGGCATACCAGGTACGTACGTAAATTTCGAGGACGGTATTTAATAAGGAGGGGAGATTGTGAGACCCCAAATTTTATGAATAAAGATTTAAATTTCTCGAAATATTTTTTTTTCAAAATTATGGTGTGGATTTGAGATAATGTTATAGTTGTGGGTAATATTTATAAATTTTGAAAAGTATGCAAGTTGTTGTATAATATTCGATTGGTCGGGGAATATTCGTTTTAACAGGGAATATTCGTACAACGACACAATCATTGGTGGACCCCATAACGGAATTATTATCGGATTGAGAAAACGATAAAAATATTTTTATGAAAATAACGGCGGAAGTTTTACCATTAACTGTTGAAACACCCTATGTTAAAGTATGCAAGAATACTGGCGTGGTTGCATAGTAGCAGACACTCAGTATTGATTATTGATACTTACGTGAGAAGTCACTCGGTTTTGTTCAATTATTGCTATAGTAATTGTTGCATAGTATCTCACGTTATTTGATTCAATTATTGTCGATATTTTATATATTATTAAATCAATAATTGAGATAACAAAGTTATTAATATTATTATTTGCAATATTAACTATGTCTAGAAATTCTGCCAAGGAGAGGTTTTGTGAGACCCCAAATTTTACGAATAAAGATTTAATTTTCTCGAAATATTTTTTTGAATATTATGGTGTGAATTTGAGATAAAGTTATAGTTGTGGGTAGTATTTATAAATTTTGCAAAGTATGCAAGTTGTTATATTATATTCAATTGGTCGGGGAATATTCTTTATGCCGGGGAATATTCGTACAATGTCACAATCATTGGTGGACCCCACAATGGAATTATTGTCAGATTGAGAAAACGACAAAAATATTTTATAAATAACGGCGGAGGTGTTATTGTTAAAACTGATGAACTACCCTAGGTAGTAAAAAAATACGATGTCTGGCGTGGTTGCATAGTAGCACACAGTATTAATTATTAATGCTTACGTGAGAAGTCACTCGGTTATACTCAATTATTGCTTCGATAATTGTTGCATCATATCTCTCGTATTATTGATTCGATTATTGTCACAAAGATCATCCGCATTATATGTTATATTATTAAATCAATAATTGAGATGACAAAGTTATTCATATTATTAAATTGCAATATTTACAATGTCTAGAAGTTCTGTCAAGGAGAGGTTTGGTCACCTAATTGCGCGCCAATAGGGAGAAATCCTTATTGAAAAGCCCCTTCTTTCTTGGGAACAACCTGGTTGCTAAATATTGTGAGTTATAATATTAATGATGAATAAGTTCATGTTGATTAAAGATGAATTTGATAGTTTCATTATGTTGGGATTATTTGTGTTAGTAGAAATCGACATCTATTCTGATGATAATTGATGTCTGGAGGTTATATTGTTCAATCGGGTATTCGAGAAACTTTTCGTGTCGGAGTTACTATTTATGAGTTACTATTCACGAGTTACTATTCATGAAATACTATTCACGAGTTACTATTCACGAGTTTTAATAGTAACTTATCCTTTCGGTTTTCCAAGAGTTATTTGACCCTTCAGCTTTCCAAGAGTTATTTGCCTCTTCGGTGTTCCAAGAGTTAATTGCCCCTTCGCAAATAGTAGTTGTCTCTTCAATATTACCAAGAGTCATTTTAACCCTTCGTTAAAACAAATAGCCACTCTCAGTTCTTCTATAAATAGAAGCTCATTCCTTCATTATTTCTTACGAATTCACTGAAACTCTAGAGAGAGAGAAATTATAGAGAGAAAGAAGAAGAGTTTTCTACTACTTCACTACTTTGATATCCAGTATCTTTACGGTAAGGGGTGTTATTCTTTTGTATTCATGAAGAGAACTTCTGTCATTCCATTCTTTATTATTATGTTGGAATAACCTGTAAATGCAAAGTACTACATACATGGTGAAATTCTTCTATTATTCCATTCTTTAATATTACATTTGAATATCTTGTTGTGTTGTGAATTTCACACACCGTTTCGTTATTTATTATTCTGTTGGAATAACCTGTCTATGTGAAGTACCGCATGCATGGTGATTTCTGTTGTTATTCCATTCTTTATTATACTCAGTTGGTTAAAAGTTTTGATTTCTATTCTCTATGAAATTAGGGGAATATCCTTGATATTTGCGCTTCATCCAGTATCTTTTCATGAAAATATTTTTCTGAGCATTCTTGAATTTTACTTTACAAAGAAGTATCATGTTGACAATTTAGATGTTATTAGTTCCTAGATAAATTAATTCTTGAATTTGTTTTATTGAATTCTTATATCATTGTCATCATCCTCATGTTTATATTTTTGAAAGTCATCTGTGGCCTGTAGTGCATAGATGGACTTGGTATGATTATGACCAGGGATTATTCGGTATAATCATGACCGTAATGTTACAAGTGATGTGATAATAGTCCTCATTGGCCCGTAGTGCATTGATGGACAGTTGTTGGCATGATCATGACCATTGATGAATACACAAATATTCATGGCCCGTAGTGCATGGATAATTGTGGTAGTGATACTAAAGAATATCCTTGGCTGTAGTGCAGGGGTGATTCGATGATGTGGTTTATTTATTAAGCTGAGTCTCAGCAATAAAAGTGATGAAAAACCTTTTAAATCATAAAAAAATAGTAGATTTTATTCTCTACTTGACTCTTTTAATGGATTGCTTATTCCACTGCAATTAAACTTGTTGTCTATTGTATTTTATCAGTTTAACATTGTTGAAGGCTAATGATAATTTATTCTGCATTATCTTAATCATAATATTTCTTACTGGGCTAGTTGAGCTCACCCTTTCTTTCATTGTTCTCTTCAGAAAATGAGAACGTAGCAGGGACTAGTCGGGGGATAGAGTGATGGTCCAGATGATAGCATTAGTAGTCCTCATTATTCTATGAAATAGTGTGATAATAATTGTAATGAGGACGTATTCTGAGAGTGGATATTGTCTAGAAGATAATATTTGTATTAAAACTCACAGCTTTTGTTGTATATTTAAGATTGTATTTGTATTACATACCACCAGTATCTGGCGACCCAAGATGGGTGATGTATACCTATTTTGGGGCGTCCACGGTTGGTATCAAAGCTTAGGATATTATCCTGGCTAAGATGTGAGACAAGAACTAGGAGGGAGAGATTTTGAATTCCTTCACTAGTATGACCTACCTAAGTTTATTTGGTATTTAATTGGTTTCGGTCAAAGTATAGGGATAATATGTGATATGTTAATTAACCCTTGTTTTGTGGCGATGTTTGAAAATAGCATCCGAGAATGTTGAGAACATCAATGGAGCACAGGAGACCGTTGAGTCTCCACAGATCAATAACCAGGATAATGTGCATCAGGAAGGCGACAATCCTCATGCAAATAAAAACACTGACCAAATAATGAACGACGGAATGTTCCGAGGCTTCATGCAATTTATGCAACATCAGGCGAGAGCGGCTCCTGTCCAAATTGCAGGTGGAAACACTGGCAACTCTCGGACGGTCATCGCCAAATAGTTCAAGGAGCTGGGACCACCAGAGTTTTTTGGAGAGCCAAAACCACTTAAGGCGGAGACTTGGATAAAGCAAATCAACAAGATATTTGATGTCTTGAGTTGCTCCGAGGAGCAAAAGGTTCCCTTTGCCACCTTCATGTTTGTGGGCGAGGATTCTTGGTGGAAATCTGTAAAGCGTACTCAACCTGCCGCACTGAAGATGACTTGAGAGAAGTTCCAAGAACTGTTCAATGACAAGTACTTTCCCAAAAGTATTCGTCACATGAAAGAGGTAGAGTTCATTAAACTGGAGCAAAACAACATGACTGTGTTGCGATCTGAAAGCCAAGTTTGCTTGAAATTTGTCCGATTTGCGTCTCATTTGGTTGATAATGAGGAGAGAATGACGCGGATGTTTTTAAGAGGTTTGAACCCCGAGATATGTCAATAACTCATTTCTCATAAACTTTGTTTGTATTCAGATGTTGTTAATAGGGCTCAGTTATTGAAGCGCGATAATGAGTCAACCCAACCAAAAGAGAGTAGCCGACAAAATGATAATACCAGTGATAGCAGTCATCGAAGCGGTGACAATAAGCGTGAAGGGAATCAACATGCCAGAAATGGTAATCACTTCGGTGGTAATCATGGCCAAAACAATAAGAATGGACATTTTAAGAAGAGGAAATTCGACAATGATGGAAAGACGTCAGCACCAGCACCCGTTGTTAAGGAAGGAGAACGACCACCTATCATATGTTTCAAATGCAGAGGGGAGGGACATATCAGTCCAAACTGCGCGATGCTGTCCAAAACATGTTATAATTGTGGAAGAGAAGGTCACCTAGCCCTATTTTGTTTTTCACCAAAGACAAGTTCAGCTAGGATGGAGGCACCAAAGGCGGTCGAAAAAAGTCAAAACCAAAGAGTCTGAGGGGAGGCGTTTTTTCGTGACTTCTCAAAAAGCAAGTAACCCGAATGAAGTTAGCACGGGTTAGTTAATTATAAATTCTTGTGAAGTCTATACCTTATAAGATACCGGTTCTACCCATTATTTTATCTCTCTTGCTTGCGTTCAACGTTTAAATTTGACTCCTGAGAAGTTAGATTTTGACTTATTGGTTGAAACTTCGTTAGGAGAAACCTTTGTTACCTCCACTATTTATAAATCTTAGTGATTCAAATCGACACTTTCACGTTACCTGTCGATCTTATCTCTTTGAAAATACTTGCCTTTGATGTAATTTTAGAAATCGATTGGTTAACTACTCATCATGCTTTTCATAAGGTTATTAGCTTTCATATTCCTAACTAACCTGTTATGTAAATTCAAGCAACCAAACCACTAAAGTCGATCATTGTCATATCAAGCCATAAGTAAAGAGCCCCGATCCTTTCGTTGTTAACTTCCTTGTGTGGAATGCACCGAAGCCAAAACTTTCTGTAGGTGACGTCGTGAATGACAATGGAAAGTTGATAGGTATCATCAATGTGACGTACTATCCAAGTCATGGATGAGAGTCACAATTTTGAATGATATTTTTATTGTTAATAAAATTTCCTGACGTATTCTAGAAGACTTCTTGGCCTACCCCAGAGCGTGAAATCGAATTTTTTACTGACCCTAGTAGAAAACCCCATTTCTAAAACCCTTAAATATTTCTTCAACTAAAACGAGCATAACATGCGCCAAAGACGTTAGCTCGAGTTGTTGAAGATTATGATCGTACCATTCAATATCATCGTGGAAAAACGAACGTGGTAGCTGACGTGTTGAGTAGAAGATCGTATGCATTTACGAGTGTGACGTTGTTAACACAAAACCCATTTCGTATAACTTACAAATGATGAAGATAGAGTTAAAGACTCTAAGGACCCACATGGTGATATCAAATATACGAGTAGAATCGACTTTAATCGATAAAGTTAAAGTCGTGTAAGCTACATACTCAGAGCTGATGAATGTGAAGAAGAAGGTTCAAGAGGGCGTTATTCTAGAAACAAGAATCGATGAAGAAAGGAAATCTCAACCCTCGATTTTATTAGCCCATTTGAAATCCTTGATCGAGTAGGAACTGTGGCTTATAGACTTGTTTTACCGCCAAATATGTTGCGTGTTCATAACGTTTGTCACGTATCGATGTTACGTAAATATGTGGATGACCCGAACCACATTATTGATTTAGAACCGGATGAGATAGCGGATAATTTAACATAAGAAGATGTACCTGTTAAAATCCTGGAATATATTCTACGCTTAAAGGTTATACCCAAGAGATAGGATCGTGAAGTGTCCTCATCATTAGGCATACTGAATGCGTCACGTAAATTTTGAGGGAGAAATTTCATAAGGAGGGAGATTGTGAGACCCCAAATTTTACTGAAAAAGATTTAATTTTCTCGAAATATTTTTTGAATATTATGGTGTGAATTTGAGATAAAGTTATAGTTGTGGGTAATATTTATAAATTTTGCAAAGTATGCAAGTTGTTATATTATATTCGATTGGTGGGGAATATTCTTTATGTCGGGAATATTGTATAATAACAAAGACAATCATTGGTGGACCCTGAATGGAATTATTGTCGGATTGAGAAAATGACAAAAATATTTTATAAATAACGGGGAGGTGTTATTGTTAAAAGCTGATGAACTATCCTAGTAGTAAAAGTATGCGATAATCTGGCGTGGTTGCAAGTAGTAGCACACGGTATTGATTATTGATGCTTACGTGAGAAGTCACTCGGTTATACTCAATTATTGCTTTCTGATAATTCTTTGCATCATATCTCTCATATTATTGATTCGATTATTGTCACAGTATCATCTGCGTTATATGTTATATTATTAAATCAATAATTGATATGACAAAGTTATTCATATTATTAAATTGCAATATTTACAATGTCTAGAAGTTCTGTCAAGGAGATGTTTGGTCACCTAATTGCGCGCCAATAGGGAGAAATCCTTATTGGAAAGCCTCATCTTTCCTTGGAACAACCTGGTTGCTAAATATTGTGAGTTATAATATTAATGATGAATAAGTTCGCGTTGATTAAAGATGAATTTGATAGTTTCATTATGTTGGGATTATTTGTGTTAGTAGAAATCGACATCTATTCTGATGATAATTGATGTCTGGAGGTTATATTGTTCAATCGAATTATTCGGAAATTTTTTCAGTTCTTATTCACGAGTTATTATTCACGATTCACGTTCTTATTCACGAGTTTTGATAGTAACTTGTCCTTTCGGTTTTCCAAGAGTTATTTGACCCTTGACTTTCCAAGAGTTATTTGCCTCTTGATTGTTCCAAGAGTTAATTGCCCCTTCGCAAATAGTAGTTGTCTCTTCAATATTACCAAGAGTCATTTTAACCCTTCGTTAAAACCAACAACCACTCTCAGTTCTTCTATAAATAGAAACTCATTCCTTCATTATTTCTTACGAATTCACTGAAACTCTAGAGAGAGAGAAATTATAGAGAGAAAGAAGAAGAGTTTTCTCTTACTTCACTACTTCTTGATATCCAAAGATCTTTACGGTGAAATTGTGTTATTCTTTTGTTATTCTTTTGTATTCATGAATAGAATTTTACATCATTCCATTCTTTATTATTATGTTGGAATAACTTTTATAAATGCAAAGTACTACATACATGGTGAAATTCTTCTATTATTCCATTCTTTAATAATATTATCTGTCAAGTATCCCGCTTTATTGTGAATTTCACCGACTTTACATTCGTTATTTATTATTCTGTTGGAATAACCTGTCTATGCGAAGTACCGCATGCATGGTGATTTCTGTTGTTATTCCATTCTTTATTATACTCAGTTGGTTAAAAGTTTTGATTTCTATACTCCATGAAATTAGTGGAATATCCTTGATATTTGCGCTTCATCCAGTATCTTTTCATGGAAATATTCTTCTGAGCATTCTTGAATTTTACTTTACAAAGAAGTATCATGTTGACAATTTGGATGTTATTAGTTCCTGGATAAATTAATTCTTGAACTTGTTTTATTGAATTCTTATATCATTGTCATCATCCTTATGTTTATATTTTTGAAAGTCATCTGTGGCCTGTAGTGCATAGATGGACTTGGTATGATTATGACCAGGGATTATTCGGTATAATCATGATCGTAATGTTACAAATGATGTGATAAAATTCTTCATTGGCCCGTAGTGCATTGATGGACAGTTGTTGGCATGATCATGACCATTGATGAATACACAAATATTTATGGCCCGTAGTGCATGGATAATTGTGGTCGTGATACTAAAGAATATCCTTGGCTGTAGTGCAGGGGTGATTCGATGATGTGGTTTATTTATTAAAATTTGAGTCTCGTGATAATAAAAGTGATGAAAACCTTTTAAATCATAAAAGATAGTAGATTTTATTCTCTACTTGACTCTTTTAATGGATTGCTTATTCCACTGCAATTAAACTTGTTGTCTATTGTATTTTATCAGTTTAACATTGTTGAAGGCTAATGATAATTTATTCTGCATTATCTTAGTCATAATATTTCTTACTGGGCTAGTTGAGCTCACCCTTTCTTTCATTGTTCTCTTCAGGAAATGAGAACGTAGCAGGGACTAGTCGGAGGACGGAGTGATGGTCCAGATGATAGCATTAGTAGTCCTCACTATTCTTTAAAATAGTGTGATAATAATTGTAATGAGAACTTATTCTGAGAGTGGATATTATCTAGAAGACAATATTTTTATTAAAACTCACAGCTTTTGTTGTATATTTAAGATTGTATTTGTATTACATACCAGTATGTCATGCGACCCAAGATGGGTGATGTATACCTATTTTGGGGCGTCATGAGTTTAATCACCTAATCAACGTGCCAATAGGGAGAAATCCTTATTGAAATCCTCTCTTTCACAGGAATGACACAGTGCGAATATTATTGTGAATTATAATAATGATGATAAATGTTGTTAAATATATTGAGGTGACTTTTTAAAGTCACGTGAAGTTTATATATATATATTATATAAATTTTGTTTTATTAGTATTATTAATGTAATAAAATGTAAAAAAACTTTTATATAAAATAGAATACTTTTATAAAGTTATTTATTTTATTAGACAATAATTAGAATATAATATATTTTATTATACATAGTATTTTCATAGTACTGCGTAGTGTTGCATAGTAAAATCTTTTTATATAAAATAGAATACTTTTATAAAGTTAATTGTTTTATTAGATTTTAAATAATATATATATATATATATATATATATTATATTTTATTTTATTTCATAGTATCCTTTCTATTTTCCTATAAATAGGATGCTTAGTTAGAATTAAAATCACACGTAAATTGAGAATTCTCTCTATAATCTTGAGTGTATTTCTTTAGAGTTTTAAGAAGCTTTGGCGTAGTCTGAGTTTTCTTCAACTATATCCCCATACTACCCGTCTTGAGTACTCTTCTTTATAAGGTAAGGGATATTATTTGTTGTACTCAGTAAAGGTATTATTTCTTTCAGTATTCATGAAGAGAACTTACATTATTCCATTCTTTATTATTACGTTGGAATAACTTGTCATCACGCCAAGTACCGCATACATGGTAAAATTCTTCTCATTATTCCATTCTTTATCATTATATTGAAATAACTTTTATATGCTGAAGTACCGCATACATGGTGAAATTCTTCTATTATTCTATTCTTTATTATTACGTTTAATATCCTATCTATGCGCTTACGCACGACCGTTCCATTATTTATTATTACGCTTAATATCCTCGTCTACGTGAGTTTACGCATGACCGTTCCATTATTTATTATTCGCTTGGAATAACTCATCTGCATGCGATTCATCGCATGCATGGTGATTTCGTTGTTATTCCATTCTTTATTATTCTATTGGAATATCCCGCTTGGTGCAATTTCGCTTTGACACAGTTCCGCTTCTTTATTATTCGTCGTAATATCACGTCTGCGCGCGTTCGCACGACCGGTTCCATTAGTTATTATTCATTGGGAATAACTCGTCTGCATGCGATCTATCGCATGCATGGTGAATCCTTCATTATTCCATTCTTTATTATTACGCTGGAATAACTCATGCGTGTGGATTACCACATGCATGGTGAATGATTCTTTGTATTCATTTCTTATTAAATTATGGAAATGATCTCGCTACGTGGATTATTTGCGTAATGGCAAGTAAAATCCATTTGTAGTTTTATATATTCTATTATACACAGTTGGTTAAAGCTTTGACTTCTATATTCCTTGAAATTAGTGGTATATCCTGGATATTTGCGCTTCATCCAGTATATTTTCATGAAAATATTCTTCTGAGCATTCTTGAATTTTTCTTCACAAAACAGTATCATGTTGACAATTTGGACATTATTGAGTTCAAGATAAATTAACTTATAAATCTTTAAAATTTATTCTTGAACTTGTTTTATTGAATTATTATGTCATTGTCATGATGAGTTATGTTGGTTATTATGTGAAAACATGAAATTTTCTTTGAAATCACAGAGGGTTGAAAATCAGATTTTGGTGAAAATGGAATATGAAATTCAATTGACCATATCTCCTATTATATTTCGAATTTTTGAGTGTGGTCAAGTTCTAGAGTTAGATCTATGAGTTTTCTAACTTATCAAAGTGGAATCACTGGAAAAGGTGTTGTAGATTTTCGTGTGGACTGATTTTAGTAAAGGAGTCAAAAACTGTAAAGTACCAAAAAGGCTACTGTCCAGAAATTTAAAAGGGAATTTTCGGTCACTTAATTTGTCAGAAAAATTTTGGCCTTTTGGGACATGGAAATATATGGTATAAAGTACCTCCTGTCCAAAAATGAATTTATTCCGACTTAAAATGAGCAAGTTATGACTATTTCAATATTTAGGTTTTTCCGACGAAAAACGCTTTAACCGGAGTTCTATAACTCCGATGACCATGAAATTTATTGTCACACTATTTAACAGAATAGTGAGGACTACTAATGCTATCATCTGGACCATCACTCCGTCCCCCGACTAGTCCCTATTACGTTCTCATTTCCTGAAGAGAACAGTGAAAGAAAGGGTGAGCTCAACTAGCCCAGTAAGAAATATTATGACTAAGATAATGCAGAATAAATTATCATTAGTCTTCAATAATGTTAAATTGATGAAATACAATATACATCAAGTTTAACTGCAGCGGAATAAGCAATCCATTAGAAGAGTCAAGTAGAGCATGATATCTACTATCTTCTATGATTTAAAATATTTTCATCAATTTTTATCGCTGAGACTTAGTTTAATAAATAAACCACATCATCGAGTCATCCCTGCACTACGGGCCAATGATATTCAACAACAGGTCATCTTTACACTACGGGCCAAAGATATTCATGAACAATTTATCTTTGCACTACAGGCCAATTATTTTCAACAACATGTCATCTTTGCACTACGGGCCAAAGATATTAATATCTCAAAGAAATATATAATCATTTCAAAATTTATATAAACAATAATTATAACCATGTTGATCAATTCACCTTTGCACTTAAGCTAAAGATATTTAATTATAAATTCAATGGTCATGATCATACCAATCAACAGTTCATCTTTGCACTACTGGCCAAAGAGAACCCATAGTCACGATCATACCAATAATCTACCCATCTTTACACTCAAGTCAAAGAGAAATATCATCATTAGGGTTATAAAAATGTTATATATGATAATAAAAATAATATGATCAATAACTGTATTTAGTTTCAAGAGTAAGATTCATAAATCAACGATAATTTGGTCAGAAAAAGAAACCAATTTTGTCATGAATAGTATCCATGAATAGTAACTCATGAATAGTAACTCGTATTCGTACATAGTACTATATACGTAAATAATATCATATACATAAATAGTGCCATATACTTGAATATAGTGTCGTATACGTGAATAGTAACCCCGACATGAAAAAGGTAGAAATTCCACAATAAAACTCATATCAATAATTCGGCATAATGATATTGAAGAAAATAATATCATTTAAGAAGAAAATAACATCCCTTACAATCTCTTAAAATCCCTTACAATCCCCTACCTCAAAAGAAGCAAGATTTACATTTGGAATATCTGATGATGATGAAGAAAACTTGCACTGATTACCAACTTTCAAAGTATCAAAATACTCACAAAAATACGCTCAATAATATAGGGAGAGAAAACTTATGTTTCTGGTGTGATTTTCAATTCTAACTCAGCACTCTATTTATAGGAAAATGTTAGAACGCCAAAGCAGACTTAACATGCAACCTGATGGCTTTATCTGCTACTATTTCCACTCACCACTTTTGAAATAAAATTTTAGCACATTTTTCACCAACCAAAGGTGGGGCCCACTCATTCTAGAATTTTCCACCAAAAATCATTTATAAACATAATTTTTGAATCAGTCACCTCTTAAAATTCATAACAAATCATACGTTAATTTTTAACGGTTCAAAATTTGTGGACATATACTCGACTTATATATGTATAACATATCCAAAAATCACAACGATCCAACGGTCGGATCAAAATTTATAACTCACGCAATATAGCTTAAGAACACTGATTTTTTGGACTATGAGTCCTTCGGACCAGTTTCATTCAAACAGTCACCACGAAAAATCCACAATGAATTTTTGGGTGATTCCAATTTCTACGGTTAGCTTACTTCCAAGACTTTCTTTTGATATTTGGCTCATCTCCTAACTCATTATACACAAAGAGTTATAAATTTTACAAAATCAAGTAATAAATTAATTTTCTGAAAATTTTCAAATTTCGTTCTTCATTTCGAAAAAATACTAATAAAACACCTTAGCATTAATTTCTTCATTTATATCTATATAAAAATATATATTTTCTTATCATATAAATCAATAATTAATTATTCACAAATAATATTATAGAATCACAATAATGACAAACAGGCCGTTCCCAGGAAAGAGGGGGCTTTCCGATAAGGATTTCTCCTTACTTGCGCGCAATTAGGTGACCAAACCTCTCCTTAACAGAACTTTCTAGACATTTCCAATAATGCTATCTAATAATATTATTTAAATAATATGAATTATTAATCTGATAATGAGAAATACTATGCAGTGACAATTATTAAAACAACAATAATATAAAATATCAACGCAACAATTATTGAATCAATAAAATAAAATATTGAACAATAATTACTATAACAATTATTGAGTAGTGCCTTCATACGTAAGAATCAATAATTTAAAAATACTGTGCAATACCATGTGCTACTGTTTAACCACGCGTATTACTGTTTTTTAATGTGACGCCCCCAAAATAGGTATACAACACCCATTCTGAGTCGCCAAAATACATGGTACAGAAACAACTACAACTTTATTAATACAATTGTCGTGCAAAATACGACAATACATAAATTGTGAGTTTAAAAATAAATATTGTCTTATAGACAATATCAACACTCAAATAAGTCCTCATTACAATTATTGATACACTATTTTACAAAATAGTGAGGACTACTAAAACGACTTTCTAGAACCTTCATTCCATACCCCGATTAGTACTCGCTACATTCTCGTCTCCTGAGAAGAAAAATAGAACAAAAAAGAAAAGGGTGAGCTCAACTAGCCCAGTGAAGAATATTATGACTAAGATAACATAGAACAAATTATTGTTAGTCCTCAACAGGGAAAAATCTGATAGAATACAATAGATAACAAATTTTAAATCAATATTCGCAGCGAAAATAATAATTCATTAGAAGAGTTACGTAGAAAATGAAATCTACTTTCTTCTATGAACTTAAAAGTTTATCATCAATATTTTATCCCTGTAACATCAATCAATATACATCTTTAATCAAATATTCATCTTTTTACTACAGCCAAAGATATTCATCATTAGTCATGTTTATCTCAATACATGTATATCTTTGCACTACGCCAAAGATATTCATAAGAAAATCAACCATCTTTGCACTACTGGGCCAAAGATATTCAATAATATCATCATTTAGGACCGAGGATGATGAAAAATATTTTAAAGAAAAGCGAATCCAAAGAAACAAAAGAACAAATAATAAGGATTCGTATTTTAAACAGTCCAAGTTCAAAAGTACTTCATAAATAACCATAGTGAAGTAAAATTCAAGAATGATCAAAACATGGATACAATCAAAGCTAGTATCCATAATAGATATTTTGGATAAAAACAAAATTTTAATTTTTCTGTGAATAGTGCCGTATTCGTGAATAGTGCCTATTAGTTCCCGGAGGCACAATAGATATCTAGAAGGGGGAGGGGGTTGAATAGATAATTAAAAACTTTTCTTTTAAACTAATTAGTATGATTGTGATTAATGCACAGTGGAATGAGTATATGATAAACCTTCTTTTAGATATCTTGAATTAATGAGAGTGAGACAGTTATGACATTATAGCAGTTATAATGGACACAGTAGTTTTAAGTGGTTCAGAGCACTTAAAGCTCCTAATCCACTCTTCTACTCCTTGAGTAGGAAATCCACTAAGAATGTCTGTTATACTTCTTGAATCTCACAGATTCCTTCTAGACCAGAAGTCTAGGCACTTTTTAGTTCACTCTTGAACTCTTTAAGTCCAGCAGACTTGGTTCTTCACAGTTCACTTAGAACTCTTCAAGTCCTTCAGACTTGAAACTCTCACTTTAGTTGTGACGCCCTCAAAATAGGTATACATCACCCATCTTGGATCGCCAGATACAAGGTATTGAATACAAATACAACTTAATAATACAACTGTCGTGTAAAATACGACAAAACATAAATTGAGAGTTTTAATAAGTATATTGTCATCTAGACAATATCCACACTTAAAGGAGTCCTCATTACATTTATTGTCACACTATTTAACAGAATAGTGAGGACTACTAATACTATCATCTGGACCGTCACTCCATTCCCCAACTAGTCCCGGCTAAGTTCTCATTTCCTGAAGAGAACAGTGAAAGAAAGGGGTGAGCTCAACTAGCCCAGTAAGAAATATTATGACCAAGATAATGTAGAATAAATTATCATTAGTTTTCAACAATGTTAAACTGATAAAATATACCAAACATCAAGGTTAACTGCAGCGGAACAAGCAATCCATTAAAAGAGTCAAGTGGAGAATAAAATTTACTATATTTTATGTTTTAAAAAGGTTTTTCATCACTTTTATCGCTGAGACTCAGCCTAATAAATAATCCACATCATCCCTGCGCTACGACCAAGGATATTCATTAGTATCACAACCACAAATTATTCATGCACTACGGGCCAAGAATATTCGTGTATTCATCAATGGTCATGATCATGCCAACAACTGTCCATCTGCACTACGGGCCAATGAGGACTTTTACCACATCATTTGTAACATTACGGTCATGATTATACCGATTAATCCCTGGTCATAATCATACCAAGTCCATCTATGCACTACAGGCCACAAATGACTTTTAACATAAAATAAACATGAGGATGATGACAATGATATAAGAATTCAATAAAACAAGTTCAAGAATTAATTTATCCAGGAACTAATAACGTCCAAATTGTCAGCATGATACTTCTTTGTAGAGTAAAATTCAAGAATGCTCATAAGAATATTTCCATGAAAAGATACTGGATGAAATGCAAATATAAAGGATATTCCACTAATTTCATGGAGTATAGAAGTCAAAACTTTAACCAACTGAGTATAATAAAGAATAGAATAACAAAAGAAATCACCAGGCATGCGATAGACCGCACAGACAGGTTATTCCAATAGAATAATAAATAACAGAACCAGGTTATAAAGAACGCATGCGAGATAGGATATTCCAATGAATAATAAATAACGGAACTAGGTCAAAGTAAAATTAACTTGCCAAGCGGGATGTTCCAACGTAATAATAAATAATCGAACCGGTCATGCGTAAACGCATGCATAAGATCTTCCAACCTAATAATAAAGAATGGAATAATGTAAGAATTTCACCATGTATGCGATTTGGCATAGATGGAAGTTATTCCAACATAATGATAAAGAATGGAATAACGTAAGAATTTCACCAAGTATAGGGTATCATGATATACAAAGTTATTCCAATGAAATAAAAAATGGAATAATGAAGTTCTCTTCATGAATACGAAAAAAATAATACCCTTTACTGTACAACAAATAATATCCCTTACCTTAGAACAAACCTGGATATATGAGTAGTAAAGTAGCGAGAATACTTTTCTTCTTTCTCTCTATAGTTTCTCTCTCTGTAGTTTCAAAGAATTCGTAAGAAATAATGAAGGAATGAGCTTTTATTTATAGGAGAATGGACCTAATAAGAACTAATTCTGAATCGGTCGTTGATGATTTACTTTTAAACGGATGGTCCATATTGATTTACTATGCAATATTAATAAAATATTCTAATAAAACAAAAAATTTAAATAAAATATAATATATTCTATTTATAGTCTAATAAAACAAATAAATTTATAAAAGTATTACATTTTATATAAAAAGATTTTACTATCACAAACACTATGCATAATAAAATATAATATATTCTAATTATTATCTAATAAAACAAATAACTTTATAAAGTATTACATTTTATATAAAAAGATTTACTATGCAAAATACTATGCAGTAGCACTATGCAAAACACTATGCATAATAAAATATAATATATTCTAATTATTATCTAATAAAATAAATAACTTTATAAAAGTATTACATTTTATATAAAAAGATTTTACTATGCAAAATATATGCATAATAGAATATAATATAGAAATTGTTAAATCCACAACATTTTTTTGTTATTTCCATTAATAAAAGTGTCGTTTGTAGATGTATAATGATTCGGTGAAAACCGTCACTATAGGATCTATAAATTCACACTTTTATCAATGGAAATAACATTTTATGTTAATAGATTTAATGATTTCTATAATATATTCTATTTATAGTCTAATAAAACAAATAACTTTATAAAAGTATTCTATTTTATATAAAAAGCTTTTCTGTTTTATTACATTAATAATACTAATAAAACAAAATTTATATATATATATATATAATATATATATATATATATATATATATATATATATAAAACTTCCGTGACTTCATAAAAAGACACCTCAATATATTTAACAACATTTATCATCATTATTATAATTCACAATATTAATGGACTAGGTTGTTCTCGTGAAAGAGGGGCTTTCAATAAGGATTTCTCCCTTATTAGTAGCTTGATTAGGTGACCAAACTTTTCATTGGTAGAACTTCTAGACATCGTTAATATTGCAAATAATAATATTAATAACTCATTATCTCAATTATTGATTTAATAATATATAAAATATCGACAATAATTTAATCAAAAAACGTGAGATACTATACAACAATTACTGTAGCAATAATTGAATAAAATTGAGTGACTTCTCACGTAAGCATCAATAATTAATACCGTGTACGACAATGCAACCACGCGTATTACTGTACTTTTACTACCGAGTAGTTCCACAGTTTTGACGGTAAAACTTTCGCCGTTATTTTCATAAAAATATTTTTGTTGTTTTCTCAATCCGACAATAATTCCATTGTGGAGTCCACCAATGATTGTGTCGTTGTACGAATATTACCTGTTAAAACGAATATTCCCCGACCAATCGAATATTATATAACAACTTGCATACTTTGCAAAATTTATAAATATTACCCACAACTATAACATTATATCAAATCCACACCATAATTTTGAAAAAAAATATTTTGAGAAATTTAAATTTTTATTCATAAAATTTGGGGTCCCACATTAGTTGTTTGGTTGTTTGTTGAGATCGTGATTGGTGCTACTTTCGATTCTTTATTAAGCACTTGTTTGAAAGAATCGAGTAAATGAGAGCAAGCTTTCTCTTTTCTCGGATCGTAGAGTTGAGCGTTGAGTGTCCTTGTACGTTTTTGTTCAAATGTTTGCTTGTCTATCTCATTTGTCTTTGTTCTGTATATATGTGATCTCTTTAAATCTATCCGTTGAAGTCATCTGATGAGCCATTAAATGCGTTTGACATTTTTGAGCTTTGATGGAGACTTTTCTTCACATCTTCTGAATTGCAATCTGGCCCACTGACACAGCAGACTGCTTTCTCACCTAACACCTGAAAATGTGTTTTCCTCTGCCCAATGGTCCTTTTCTTAGCTTCTTGAATACGTTTCTCTTGATCAATACTAAGGATATCTTTTATACCGTTGGGACTGGTGAGAGCTTCAATGTTCAAAACCCATTCCACATTTGTTGGAATTTGTTTCCAAATAAGAGATAGGGCTCAAAGTACTTCTGACTGGAATACTGGATATAGTGCTGCAGGAAACTTGCACCGCATAGCAACACTCAAAGTATCAAAATACTCACAAGAATACGCTCGATAATATAGAGAGAGAAAACTTATTTCTGGTGTGATTTTCAATTCTAACCTAAGCACCCTATTTATAGGAAAATACTTAGAACACCAAAGCAAAAGTTTTAATATAATATTATTATAATTTTCTTAACTTCCTACGCACACCACCAGCCCACAACATCAGCCACCCACCCACAATAAATAAGAAAAACGTTTTTCTTAAATAAAACAATTAAAACTTCAAAAATCAATTATTTTGAAACTTCAAAACTTCAATAATTCATAATAAATAGCCCTTTTATCAGAAAAATTTGAATCTTATATCCATTCCATAGAAAATTTAATTATCTACAACTTTGTAGAAGAAAGTTTTTCCAAATTCCAAGCCGAAGTTGACCGAAATCCACATACGGACGATTTTACAGGTTATAATCAAATTTCAGTCAAGAAATGGGGTCCACAAACATTAAAAACATGTTTTAAATATTTTTAGTAACAAAAATACTCTTTCTCCTCATATATTCATATATCCCACATTCATTGTAAAAATATCACCATTATTATATTATTAAAATATAATAATATATTTAAATGAATTATTTTATCGTAAAAATATAAAATATCAATTTTCAACAATTGTCACATTAAAAATTTTCTCCATCTATATGAATATTTTCCTTATCATATAAATCAATAATTAATTATTCACAAATAATATTACGTAATCACAATATCGACATGACCGTGTAGTTCCTCAGAAAGAGGGCTTTCCAATAAGGATTTCTCCTTACTGGCGCGCAATTAGGTGACCAAACCTCTCCTTAGACAAAACTTTCTAGACATTGTCAATAATACTATCTAATAATATTATTCAAATAATATGAATTATTAATTTGATAAAGGAAAATACTATGCAGTGACAATTATTAAAGCAACAATAATATAAAATATCAACATAGCAATTATTGAATCAATAAAATAAAATATTAAACAATAATTACTGTAACAATTATTGAGTAGTGCCTTCTTACGTAAGCATCAATAATTGGTGCAATACTGTGTCTTCTTCTTGTGTTTTAACCAATCGGGGTATTCCAACAAAGATAATTCTGTGAATAACTACGCCAATTATTTATAAACAACTTATACTTGTCATTTTCTTCATTCAATCGCTTTTTCGTTATGGGGCCCACACAAGGTCAAAGGCCGTCGCATTTAATATTCTCCAACAATGAAGAATATTCCACGACCAAACGAATATTCCCCGAATAACAATGAATATTTTATAACCACTTGCTTATTTGAAATATTTATGCATTTTACCCATAACTAACCACATTAATCAAATCAACCCTTACTATTTCAAAATAATAAATAGAGAAAATTTAATTTCATTTGTAATAAGTTGGGGTCTTACATTTAACCACCAGGTAATCCAACAGTGTTAACGGTAACAATTACGTCGTTATTTATAAAAACTCAAACTTGTCATTTTCTTCATCCGACAGTTATTCTGTTATGGGGTCCACAAATGGTTTCTTGTGAGTAAATGCATTTAATATTCCCCGACAAAGAATAATATTCCACGACCAAACGAATATTTCCCAACAGAAATGAGTATTTTATAACCACTTGCATATTTTGAAAATTTTATATATATCACCCTTAACTTTAACTTTTTATCAATTTAACCATTTACTAAATAGAAAAATTGAATACTTTTATTTCATAAAATTCAGGGTCTTACAATCTCCCCTCCTTATGAAATTTCATTCCTGAAATTTACGTACCTGATATTTCGAAGAGTTAAGAATACCTTGCTTTCATTTGAGATTCCATCTTTCCTGTCATCATGATTTCTCCATTGCTCATCTCATGTATTTCAGATACCATTCTAGAATACAGCTTCAAAACAAAGGTTAATTGATATATCACAATTTGTCAACTTAAGTAAGAAAATTTAGCTTAGGTAGGACACACACTAGCGAAGGATATTACTCGTCTCTCCCTTCCTAGTTCTAATCCCGAATCTCCGCCAGAGATCATATCCCTAATCTCTGATACCAATTGTGACTTCCCCAAAATAGATCCCATCCATCCAACCTATTTTGAGTCGCCAAATACATGGTACAGAAAACAACTACAACTTTATTACTACAATTGTCGTGCAAAATAGAACAACACATATGTTGTGAGTTTTGATACAAATATATACCAACTGTGACTCTAGACACCAACTTGGATAGCACGTCACAATGGCATCTTACATAAAGGTATAGTCAATAACTGTGACTCTTTGGGAAGTGCTCAAGGAAACCTTCGTACATAGGAGGCCATAATTCTAATTTATGATAGATATCATATGTCCAAAGAATTATCCTTGGTTGATCCAATAGACCCCAAAGAAAAACGAGAAGATTACTATCATGTTTTCCAATAGTGAGTCTTCTCTTGACATATAACTATCTCCACCGTCTGCGATTGAACATTATGTTTCAACCAAACTCCATGATCATATAGGTAGTGCTTGTAGATATACTCAGCAAGTGAATGTGCACAACCCTATCTTATGATAACTCGAGGTTGTATGTCATTAGACATCTTGTATGATAGTGACAAAACACCCTTCCAAAGTTGGGTTCGCCTCACCCTATTCGGTTCACCAAAATTAAATATCAAATGACGTATACAATACGACACACTTATCTAAAGTTCTCAATAAAATTATTTTCATACTATTTAGGGAGAACCTCAAATGACTATAGACCACCGCTCTATTCCCCTCATTATCCCCGCCCAACTCGTGACACTCTTTATTACTTGAAAGGAATTGTGAAGCAAAAGGGTGAGCACAACTAGCTCAGTAAAGAATATCATGACTAAAGATAATTAAATTATCAATAGCCTTCATCAGTAATAAATCTGAGATTTAGAACATATGGTAGATGAAAAAACTTTTCAATCATAGTTGCAGCGGAACGAGCAATCTATTAGAAGAGTCAAATAGACTATAAAGTCTATTATCTTCTCCATGTTAAAAGTCCACCAAAAATGTTTTCTTCCTGTAACATCAATCAACAGTTCCTGTCCACAATCATGTGAATAACTTATAATCATATTTGTGGTTCTAAATTCCTCTTCTCATCCAGGATGAAGATAATTTTCATCACATATCTTTACCTGAAACATCAAATATCATGGTTATACCTAATCACAGTTCCTGTTCATAATCATACTAATTGGTTCATCTTTGCACTACGGGCCAAAGATATTCATTAACGGTTCATCTTTGCACTACATGCCAAAGATATTCAGTAACAGGTCATCTTTGCACTACGGGCCAAAGATTTTCATCAACAATTCATCTTTCCATTACAGGCCAAAGATATTCAACTGTGACGCCCCCAAAATAGGTATACATCACCTATTCTGAGTCGCCAAATACATAGTACAGAATACAAATACAATATTAATTATACAATTGTTGTGTAAAATACGACAAAACAAATGCTGTGAGTTTTAATACAAATATTGTCATCTAGACAATATCCACACTCAGAATAAGTCCTCATTACATTTATTGTCACACTATTTAACAGAATAGTGAGGACTACTAATACTATCATGTGGTCCATCACTCCGTTCCCCGACTCGTCCCAGCTATATTCTCATTTTCTGAAGAGAACAGTGAAAGAAAGGGTGAGCTCAACTAGCCCACTAAGAAATATTATGACTAAGATAATGCAGAATAAATTATCAATAGTCTTCAACAATGTTAAACTGATAAAATAAAATAGACATCAAGTTTAACTGCAGCGGAACAAGCAATTCATTAAAAGAGTCAAGTAGAGAATAAAATCTACTATCTTTTATGATTTAAAAGGTTTTTCATCACTTTTATCGCTGGGACTCAGCTTAATAAATAATTCACATCATCCCTGCACTACGGCCAAGGATATTCATTAGTATCACAACCATAAATTATCCATGCACTACGGGCCAAGGATATTTGTGTATTCATCAATGGTCATGATCATGTCAACAACTGTCCATCAATGCACTACGAGCCAATGAGGACTTTTATTACATCATTACGGTCATGATTACACCGAATAATCCCTGGTCATAATCATACCAAGTCCATCTATTCACTACAGGCCACAGATGACTTTCAACATAATATAAACATGAGGATGATGACAAGGATATAAGAGTTCAATAAAACAAGTTCAAGAATTAATTTGTCCAGGAACCAATATCGTCCAAATTGTCAACATGATACTTCTTTGTAGAGTAAAATTCAAGAATGCTCAAAAGAATATTTCCATGAAAAGATACTGGATGAAACGCAAATATCAAGGATATTCCACTAATTTCATGGAGTATAGAAGTCAAAACTTTAACCAACTGAGTATAATAAAGAATGGAATAACAAAAGAAATCACCATGCATGCGATTGCTTACAGAGAAAGTTATTCCAATGAACAATAAATACGGAACCAGGTCAGGCAAAATTCTCACCGATAGGATGTTCCAACAGAATAATAGAGACGGAACCAGGTCCGGCATAAAACACACAGACAGGATATTCCAACATAATAATAAATACGGAATCAGTCCCACGTAAAACGCATGCATATACATGATATTCCAAATGTAATAATAAAGATGAGAATGCCGTCCGCGAAACGCATGCATGTGATATATTCCAATGTAATAATAAAGAATGGAATAACAGAAGAATTTCACCAAGTATAGGGTAGCCCGCGTATACAGGTTATTCCAACAGAATAATAAAGAATGGAATATCATAAGTTCTCTTCATGAATACGAAAGAAAGAAATAATATCCCTTACCGTAAAAGAAATTGGATATAAGAGTAGGGAAGTAGCAGAATACTTTTCTTCTTTCTCACTATAATTTTCTCTCTCTAGAGTTTCAGTGAATTCGTAAGAAATAATGAAGGAATGAGCTTCTATTTATAGATAAATGGAAGGGGTACTGTTAAGAAATGGACGCAACAATTATTTACGGATGAACAACACAACTTCACGGTTCCTACGTATCAGTACACATTTTCAAGGAGTTGGCCAATTAATGTCTAGGTTTGAAAAAGCATCCCACAATCTGCCAAATAAAGCTAGCAATTGTCAATCCTCCAACCAATAAGAATAAAGCAAAAATTATAAAACATATCTATATATATAATCCACACATGTTATAAACCTATATAATAATAATAATAATAATAATAATAATAATAATAATAATAATAATAATAATTGTACTCTCTCCCCACATGAACACTAAATTTTCCCCACCCACTTTGTCAACGTGACAACATTGCATATATATATATATATATATATATATATATATATATATATATATATATATATATAAATACATACCTTATATATATATAACTCTAACATATATATAAGTAATAAAACAAAATTGAGATGACTTCTCACGTAAACAATAATAATCAATACCATGTCTACTTATGCAACCACGCCAGATTCGCATTTTTTACTACCTAGTAGTTCAACAAAGATAAATGGTAAAACTTCCGCCAGTTATTTTCATAAAAATATTTTTGTCATTTTCTCAATCAAATGATAATAATTTAGCTTTGTAGGGTCCACCAATGATTGTACTTGTCGTCATTTGGATATTCCCCGACAAAAAGAATATTTCCCACCAATCGAATATAATATGACAACTTGCATACTTTGCAAAATTTGTAAATATTACCCACAACTATAATATTATATCAAATTCATTCCATAATATTTATAGAAAATTTATTTTTATTCATAAAAGTTGGGGTCTTACATTAATAACATGTCATCTTTGCACTACGGGCCAAAGATATTAATATCTCAAAGAAATATATAATCATTTCAGAATTTATATAAATAATAATTATAACCATGTTGAACAATTCACCTTTGCACTTAAGCTAAAGATATTCAATTATAAATTCAATGGTCATGATCATACCAGTCAACAATTCATCTTTGCACTACTGGCCAAAGAAAACCCATAATCACGATCATACCAATAATCTACCCATCTTTACACTCAAGTCAAAGAGAAATATCATCATTTCAGTTATAAAAATGTTATATATGATAATAAAAACATATAGAAAAAGAAACCAATTTTATCGTGAATAGTACCCATGAATAGTAACTCGTGAATAGTAACTCATAAATAGTAACCCGTATTCGTACATAGTACCGTATACGTAAATAATATCATATACGTAAATAGTGCCATATACATGAATATAGTCTCAGATACGTGAATAAAGGTCGTATCGTGAATAAGTAACCCGACATGAAAAAGGTAAAAATTCCAAAATAAAACTCATATCCATAATTCGACATAATGATATTGAAGAAAATAATATCATTTAAGAAGAAAATAACATCCCTTACAATCCCATACCTCAAAAGTGCAGTACTTCTAACTGGAATATTGGATATGGCACTGAAGGAAACTTGCACTAATTACCAACTCTCAAAGTATCAAAATACTCACAAAAATAAGCTCGATAATATAAGGAGAGAAAACTTATGTTTCTGGTGTGATTTTCAATTCTAACTCAGCACTCTATTTATAGAAAACTGTTATAACACCAAAACAGACTTGACCTGCAACCTGATGGATTTACCTGCTACTATTCCCACTCACCACTTTTGAAATAAAATTTTAGCACATTTTTCACCAACCAAAGGTGGGGCCCACTCATTCTAGAATTTTTCACCAAAAATCATTTATAAACATAATTTTTGAGTCAGTCACCTCTTAAAATTCATAACAAATCATACGTTAATTTTTAACGGTTCAAAATTTATGGACATATACTCAACTTATATATGTATAGCATATCCAAAAATCACAACGATCCAACGGTCAGATCAAAATTTATAACTCACGCAATATAGCTTAAGAACACTGATTTTTCGGACTATGAGTCCTTCGGACCAGTTTCATTCAAACAGTCACCACGAAAAATTCACAATGAATTTTTGGGTGATTCTAATTTCTACGGTTAGCTTACTTCCAAGGCTTTCTTTTAATATATGGCTCATCTCCTAACTCATTATACACAAAGAGTTATAGATTTTACAAAATCAAGTAATAAATTATTTTTCTGAAAATTTCTAAATTTCGTTCTTCATTTCGACAAAATACTAATAAAACACCTCAACATTAATTTCTTCATTTATAACCATATAAAAATATATATTTCCTTATCATATAAATCAATAATTAATTATTCACAAATAATATTACAGATTCACAATAATGACAACCAGGTCATTCCTAGGAAAGAGGGGGCTTTCCGATAAGGATTTCTCCTTACTGGCTCGCAATTAGGTGACCAAACCTCTCCTTGATAAAACTTTCTAGACATTGCCAATAATGCTATCTAATAATATTATTCAAATAATATGAATTATTGATCTGATAATGAAAAATACTGTGCAGTGACAATTATTGAAACAATAATAATATAAAATATCAACGCAACAATTATTGAATCAATAAAATAAAATATTGAAGAGTAATTACTGTAACAATTATTGAGTAGTGCGTTCATATGTAAGAATCAATAATTCAAAAATACTGTAATACCACCATGTCTTCTTTCATGCCACGCCAGATATCGCTTTTTTTAACCACAAGGTAATCCAACAATTAATTCAGAAAACAATTACGCCGTTATTTATAAAAACTCAAACTTGTTATTTTTTTCATCCGACAATTATTCTATTATGGGGCCTAAAATGGTCACATGTCGTTGTATTTAATATTCCCTCGACAAAAAAGAATATTCCACGAACAAACGAATATTCCCCAACAGAAATGTGTATTCTATAACCACTTGCGTATTTTGAAAATTTTATATATATCACCCTTAACTTTAACTTTTTATCAATTTAACCATTTACTAAATAGAAAAATTGAATACTTTTATTTCATAAAATTCGGGGTCTTACAATAATATTGTATCAAAAATTATTTGGATAGAAAAAAAATCAATTTTTATCATGAATAGTACCCCAGGTGAATAGTAACTGAGTGAATAGTACCCCGTTAATAGTACTTCAGGAATAGTACTTTGTAAATAGTATCCCATGAATAATACTTCATGAATAGTATCCCGTGAATAGTAATTTGTGAATAGTACCCCGTGAATAGTACTCCTGCATGAAAAGCTTAAAATTTAACAAGAATGTTCAGAAAAATATCCTTGTGAAACGATACTAGATAAAACGCAAATTTTAAGAATATTCCACTAATTTCACGAAGTATAGAAGCAATACTTTAATAAAATGAGTGTAGAATTAGGAATATGAAACGAAATAATATTACTTATATACTACAGAGTATGGAAGAAAATATTATTTCATACGAATATTGAACAAAAATAATATCCCTTACCTTAGTAGAAGGCTAGATACTGTAATAGTGAAGTAGCAGAATACTCTTCTTCTTCCTCTCTATATTTTCTCTCTCTATAATTGCTCTTGTGAATCTTAGTGAATTGGTGAGAATGAAAGAAGAATGAACTTCTATTTATAGGAAAATATAGTTTCGATAATTGCACAATTAGGGGCTCGAATTATTACAGTATAATACCTTCATTTATACCTCTATTTTTAACTTAGTCCTTCAAGTATTATCAATATTGCACCACCTCCACTGTGACGCCCCCAAAATTGGTATACAACACCCATTCTGGGTCGCCAAAATACATGGTACAGAAACAACTACAACTTTATTAATACAATTGTCGTGCAAAATACGACAACACATAAACTGTGAGTTTAAAAAAATATTGTCTTCTAGACAATATCAACACTCAAATAAGTCCTCATTACAATTATTGATACACTAGTTTACAAAATAGTGAGGACTACTAAAACAACTTTCTAGAACCTTCATTCCATACCCCGACTAGTACTCACTACATTCTCGCCTCCTGAGAAGAAAAATGGAACAAAAAGGAAAAGGGTGAGCTCAACTAGCCCAGTGAAGAATATTATGACTAAGATAACATAGAACAAATTATCGTTAGTCCTCAACAGGAAAACATCTGATAGAATACAATTGACAACAAATTTTAAATCAATATTCGCAGCGGAAATAATAATTCATTAGAAGAGTTATGTAGAGAATGAAATCTACTTTCTTCTAGGAACTTAAAAGTTTATCATCAATATTTTATCCCTGTAACATCAATTAATATACATCTTGAATCAAATATTCATCTTTGCACTACAGGCCAAAGATATTCATCAGTTGGTCATGTTCATCTCAATACCTGTACATCTTTGCACTACGGGCCAAAGATATTCATAAGAAAATCAACCATCTTTGCACTACAGGCCAAAGATATTTAGTAATATGACGCCCCCAAAATAGGTCCAATCCATCCAACCTATTATGAGTCGCCAAATACATGGTACAGAAAACAACTACAACTTTATTACTACAATTGTCGTGCAAAATACAACAACACATATACTTTGAGTTTTAATACCAACTGTGACTCATGTCCCAACTATGAACAACACCTCACACTGATACGTTACATAAAGGTACAATCAATAACTGTTTTAGAAATTAAAATCTTTGGGAAGTGCTCAAGGAAACCTTCGTACATAGGAGACCATAATTCTAAGTTATGCTAGATATCAAATGTCCAAAGAATTATCCTTGGTTGATCCAATAGACGCCAAAGAAAAACGAGAAGATTACTATCATGTTCCTTCCAATGGTGAGTCTTCTCTTGACATATAACTATCTCCACCGTCTGCGATTGAACATTATGTTTCAACCAAACTCCATGATCATATAGGTAGTGCTCGTAGATATACTCATCAAGTGGATGTGCACAACCCTATCTTATGATAACTCGAGGGTGTATGTCATTAGACATCTTGTATGATAGTGACAAAACACCCTTCCAAAGTTGGGTTCGCCTCACCCTATTCGGTTCACCAAAATTAAATATCAAATGACGTATACAATACGACACACTTATCTAAAGTTCTCAATAAAATTATTTCCATACTATTTAGGAGAACCTCAACAATTATAGACCACCGCTCTATTCCCCTGTTATCCCCATTCGACCCAAAGAACACTCTTATTACACGAAAGGAATTATGAAGCAAAATGGTGAGCACTAACTAGCTCGATAAAGAATATCATGACTAAAGATAATTAAATTATCAATAGCCTTCATCAGTAATAAATCAGAGATTTAGAACATATGGTAGATGATAAAACTTTTCAACCATAGTTGCAGCGGAACGAGCAATCTATTAGAAGAGTCAAATAGACTATAAAGTTTATTATCTTCTCCGTGTTAAAAGTCCACCAACAATGTTTTCTTCCTGTAACATCAATCAACAGTTCCTGTCCACAATCATGTGAATAACTTATAATCATATTTGTGGTTCTAAATTCCTCTTCTCATCCAGGACGAAGATAATTTTCATCACATATATTTACCTAAAACATCAAAGATCATGGTTATACCAAATCACAGTTCATGTTCATAATCATACTAATAAATTCATCTTTGCACTACAGGCCAAAGATATTCATTAACAGGTCATCTTTGCACTACGGGCCAAAGATATTCAACAACAGGTCATCTTTGCACTACGGGACAAAGATATTCATCAATAATTCATCTTTGCACTACATGCCAAATATATTTAACAACAAGTCATCTTTGCACTACGGGCCAAAGATATTCATATCTCAAAGAAATATATAATCATTTCAAAATTTATATTAATAATAATTATAACCATGTTGATCAATTCACCTTTGCACTTAAGCTAAAGATAATCGTTTATAAATTCAATGGTCATGATCATACCAGTCAATAATTCATCTTTGCACTACTGGCCAAAGAGAACCTATAGTCACGATCATACCAATAATCTACCCATCTTTACACTCAAGTCAAAGAGAAATTTTATCACCGAAATTATAAAAATGTTATATATAATAATAAAAATAATATGATCAACAATTGCATTTAATTTTAAGAATAAGATTCATAAATCAATGATTTCATAACACCTTAATCCAAATGTTATAAATCACTTAATAATCTCATAATCTAATATTATTAATATTACCACAATATCTTAATCATTTCTTAAACTTATAAACAATTTATTTTAATTATTTATACTTTACTAATTAATGCATTTAATCATCCTAAAATGTTAAACTCATAAAATTTCATCACCAATAACCAAAAATTTCATCAAAAATCTGCATATACCTTATATAGGATTTCCAAGCCATAAAATCCTATTTTCCAATTTTTTACTTCACATAGCATATTTAATTCATTTACTGATAACTAGTCCATTTTAATGAAAAATAACAAATCAGTATAAACAAATTTTTTTTCTCTGGGATTTAGCAAAACATAGTCCCATATTGAACATATATTTTTCTCGGAATTTTTAAAATTCATTTACTATTTTTCATATGGCCAAAACTGCCGAATATTTAAACATTTATCATAAATTGTACTTTTGTCCAAAAATTTCAAATTTCTGTGGTATATCTTGATATTATATAGATGTACTCCCAATAAAATTTTTATCAATTTTGGAGTTAACCACAAGGAGTTATAAGGGTTTACTTTTAAAATAGTCTTTTTCCATAAAATTTATAACTCCTAATCTATACATCCAAAAATTGCCATTTTTGGACACAATCGAGAAAACTCATCAAAATATCATTTCAAATTTTTCCAGAATTTTTGAAGATCAGAAAAATTACGAAACTGAAAAACATAATAACCTTTACAATCCCTTACAAATATAATGACAATATCCCTTACCTCAAAAGAACAAGATTGACATTTGGAATGTATGGCTTATAATCTTTGAAACGAACTTGCAATCAGATATAGCAACACTCAAAGTATCAAAATACTCACAAGAATATGCTCGATAATATAGAGAGAGAAAATTTCAGTTTCTGGTGTGATTTTTAATTCTAACCTAAGCACCCTATTTATAGAAAAATGCTTAGAACACCAAAACAGAAAATTTAATAAAATATTAATATTTTCTAAATAAATTCCTACGCACACCTTACCATCTGAATTCAGCAATTCACACATGATAGTGGGGCCCACCAAAATGAAAAGCATGTTTTTATCATTTAATGCAACAAAATCAATTTAGACCCAATATTCTGGAACTTCAATAATTCATAATAAATAGCTCTTTTATCAAAAAAAATTCAATTCTTATATCCGTTTCATAAAAAATTTAATTCTCTACAACTTTGCAGAAGAAAGTTTTTCCAAATTCCAAATGCAAACCCAAATCCAAAAACATACACATACACGACGATTTTACTGCTATAATCAAATTTCGATCAAAATTGTGTCCACCAACATGTTTAACATGTGTTTAGCATTTATAGTAACAAAAATACTCTTCCTCCTCATTTATTCATATATCACACATTCATTGTAAAAATATCACCATTATTATATTATTAAAATATAATAATATATTTAAATGAATTATTTTATCGAAAAAGATAAAATATCAACTTTCAACAATTATCACATTAAAAATTTCTCCATCTATATCCATATAAAATGAATATTTTCCTTATCATATAAATCAATAATTAATTATTCACAAATAATATTACGGAATCACAATAATGACAACCGTGCGCTTCCTGGAAAGAGGGGCTTTCCAATAAGGATACAATACCCATTCTCGAAGTCGCTAAGAAAATTTTGTGGCGCCCCAAAAATAGGTATACAACACCCATTCTGAAATCGCCATAATACATGGTACGAAACAACTACAACTTTATTAATACAATTGTCGTGTGCAAAATACGTATACAACACATAAACTGTGAGTTTAAAATAAATATTGTCTTCTGTACAATACCAACACTCAAATAAGTCCTCATTACAATTATTGATACACTATTTTATAAAATAGTGAGGACTACTAAAACGACTTTCTAGAACCTTCATTCCATACCCCGACTAAGTACTTTCGCTACATTCTCGCCTCACGAGAAGAAAAATGGAACAAAAGGAAAAGGGTGAGCTCAACTAGCCCAAGAAAGAATATTATGACTAAGATAACATAGAACAAATTATCGTTAGTCCTCAACAGAAAAAAATCGATAAAATACAATTGACAACAAGTTTTAAATCAATATTCACGATTGGAAATAATAATTCATTAGAAGAGTTACGTGAAAATGAAATCTACTTTCTTCTATGAACTTAAAAGTTTATCATCAATATTTTATCCTCAGACATCAATCAATATACATCTTGAATCAAATATTCATCTTTGCACTACTGAGCCAAAGATATTCATCGATTAATTCATGTTCATCTCAACACTGTACATCTTTGCATCATGCCAAAGATATTCATAAGAAAATCAACCATCTTTTGCACTTCTGAGGCCAAAAATATTCAAATAATATCATCATTTAGGATCGAGGATGATGAAAAATATTTTAAAGAAAACGAATCCAAAGGAAACAAAAGAACAAATAATAAGGATTAGTACTTTAAGCGAATACCCAAGTTCAAAAATACTTCATAAATAACCATAGTGAAGTAAAATTCAAGAATGATCAAAACATGGATACAATTAAAGCTAGTATCCATAATAGATATTTTGGACAAAAAACGAAAATTTAATTTTTTTGTGAATAGTGTCGATTCGTGAATGAATAGTCTCAGATACGTGAATAAGAACCAAGACTAATAGACAAGAATTTCACAAGAAAAATCTTACCAATATTTCGGCGTAATGATATTAGAAGAAATAATATCATTTAAAAAAAATAACTTCCTTACCTCAAAAAGACAAGACTTACATTTGGAATACTAGATATTGTCTTTGCAGGAACTTGCAATCAGATAAAGAACACTCAAAGTATCAAAATACTCACAAGAATACGCTCGATAATATAGAGAGAGAAAGAGAGATAAAAAATTTTTTCTGGTATAATTTTCAATTCTAACCTAAGCACCTTATTTATAGAAAAATGCTTAGAACACCAAAGCAGAAAATTTAATATAATATTAATATAATTTTCTTAACTTCCTACACACACCACCAGCCCACAACATCAGCCACCCACCCACAATAAATAAGAAAAACGTTTTTCTTAAATAAAATAATTAAAACTTCAAAAATCAATTATTCTGAAACTTTGGAATTTCAATAATTCATAATAAATAGCCCTTTTATCAGAAAAATTCGAATCTTATGTCCATTCCGTAGGAAATTTAATTATCCACAACTTTACAAAAGAAAGTTTTTCTAAATTCCAAGCCGAAGTTGACCAAAATCCACATACGGACGATTTTACAGGCTATAATCAAATTTCAGTCAAGAAATGGGGTCCACAAACATGAAAAATATGTTTTAAATATTTTTAGTAACAAAAATACTCTTCTTCCTCATATACTCATATATTCCACATTTATTGTAAAAATATCACCATTATTATATTATTAAAATATAATAATATATTTAAATAAATTATTTTATCAGAAAAATTTTCAATCTATAAGAATATTTTCCTTATCATATAAATATATAATTAAATATTCACAAATAATATTACAAAATCACAATATCGACAACCAGACTGTTCCCAGGAAAGAGGGGGCTTTCCAATAAGGATTTCTCCTTCCTGGCGCGCAATTAGGTGACCAAACCTCTCCTTAGATAAAACTTTCTAGACATTGCCAATAATACTATCTAATAATATTATTCAAATAATATGAATTATTAATTTGATAAAGGAAAATACTGTGCAGTGACAATTATTGAAACAACAATAATATAAAATATCAACATAGCAATTATTGAATCAATAAAATAAAATATTAAACAGTAATTACTGTAACAATTATTGAGTAGTGCCTTCTTACGTAAGCATCAATAATTGTCCCGTGTGCTACTCTGTTTTAACCACCGGGTATTCCAACAGTATTAATGGTAACAACTACGCCGTTATTTATAAACAACTTATACTTGTCAGTTTCTTCATTCAATCGCTTTCCGTTATGGGGCCCACACAAGGCTACGGCGTTGTACGAATATTCTCCGACAGCAAGAATATTCCATGACCAAACGAATATTCCCCGACAACAATGAATATTTTATAACCACTTGCTTATTTGAAATATTTGCGCATTTTACCCATAATTAACCACATTAATCAAATCAACCTTTACTATTTCAAAATAATAAATAGAGGAAAATTTAATTTTATTTATAATAAGTTGGAGTCTTACATCCACTAATAGTACATGCATGTGAATCAATAGTTCCATACATGTGAACCACCAGTAATTTGCATGTGAACTGTGAGACCCCGAATTTTATGAAATGAAAGTATTCAATTTTCTTATAATTATTCTATTTAGTAAATGGTTAAATTGATAAAAGGTTAAAATTAAGGGTGATATGTGAAATTTTTTCTAAGTAAACGAGTTGTCATAAAATAATCGGTGATAAAAGTATAGTAATACGTGTGGTTGCATAGTTGCACACGGTACTGATTATTGATGCTTACGTGATAAGTCACTTAGTTATACTCAATTATTGCTACAGTAATTGCTGCATCATATCTCTCATATTATTAATTCAATTATTGTCACAGTATCATTTGCATAATATTTATTATTATTAAATCAATAATTGAGACGACAAAGTTATTCATATTATTATTTGCAATATTGACAATGTCTGTAAAGTTACATCGAGGAGAGATTTGGTCACCTAATTGCGCGCCAATAAGGAGAAATCCTTATTGGAAAGCCCCCTCTTTCCTGGGAACGACCTGGTTGTTAAATATTGTGAGTTCTAATATTAATGAGGAATAAGTTTGTGTTGATTAAAGATGAAATTGATAGTTCCATTGTGTTGGGATTATTAGTGTTAGTAGAAATCGACATTTATTTTGAGAATAATTGATGTCTGGAAGTTATATTGACCAATCGGGTAATTAATCGGATAAATGAGCAATTAATTGCTATTAATTCACATGCTTATAACTATTTATTCACATGTGTGTACTATTGATTCACATGCATGTACTATTAGGGGGGGTGGTGCAAGATTGATAATACTTGCATGACTAAATTAAAAATGGATGTATATATGAATGTACTATACTGTAATTATTATTTTCACATGAATAGAACTATTGAGTCACATGATTTTACTATTAATTCACATGATATACTATTAGGGGAGGTGGTGCAAGTTTGATAATACTTGCAGGACTAAATTAAAAATGAAGGAAAAGATGAAGGTATTATACTGTAATATTTCGAGCCCCAAAACGTGCAATTATCGAAACTATATTTTCCTATAAATAGAAGCTCATTCTTTCTTCATTCTTACCAATTCACTAAATATCACAAGAGCAATTA
This sequence comes from Panax ginseng, assembly GCA_020205605.1. Classification (NCBI taxonomy): domain Eukaryota; kingdom Viridiplantae; phylum Streptophyta; class Magnoliopsida; order Apiales; family Araliaceae; genus Panax; species Panax ginseng. The sequence goes on along the minus strand of CM035144.1, from coordinate 101,324,501 downwards.
TAGAGAGAGAAGCTATAGAGAGAGAATCTATAGAGAGAAAGAAGAAGAGTAGTCTGCTACTTCACTACTCCAGTATCCAGTCTTCTTCTGAGGTAAGGGGTATTGTTTATTTCATATTCTGAAGAGATATTATTTTTCGTATTCGTATGAATATTATCTTCGTTCAATATTCGTAGGAATATTATCTTCTTTCAATATTCGTAGGAATATTATCTTCATTAAATATTCGTTGGAATATTATTTCCGTTCAAGGGATGTTATTTTTATTCAATATTCGCTTGAAATAATATCTTCTTCCATACTCTGTAGTATGTAAGTAATATTATTTCGTTTCAGATTTTGAATTTTATACTCATTTTGTTAAAGTTTTGGCTTCTATACTCTATGAAATTAGTAGAATATCCTTGATATTTACGCTTCATCTAGTATCTTTTCATGGAAATATTATTCTGAACTTTCTTGATAATTATTGATCTTTTCATGGCGGAGTACTATTCACGAGTTACTATTCACTCAAATATTATTCACTCGGGTATTCGGGGCACTTTTCATGTCGGAGTACTGTGATACCCCCAAAATAGGTATACATCACCCATTCTGAGTCGCCAAATACATGGTACAGAAAATAACTACAACTTTATTATTACAATTGTCGTGCAAAATACGAAAACACATACTGTGAGTTTAAATACAAATATTGTTTTCTAGACAATATCCACACCCAGATAATGTCCTCATTAAAACTATTGACACACTATTTTATAAAATAGTGAGGATCTATAAACAATTGTCTAGAACCATCATTCCACACCCCACTACTTCCGCTATGTTCTCGCCTCTACGAGAAGAAAAATGGAACAAAAAGGAAAAGGGTGAGCTCAAATAGCCTAGTAAAGAATATTATAACTAAGATAATATACAACAAATTATCCTTAGTCTTCAACAGGGGAAAAATCGATAGAATATAATGACAACAAGTTTTAGATCAATAATCTGCGGTGAAAAACAACAATTCATTAGAAGAGTTAAGTAGGAATGAAATCTACTATCATCTATGAATTTAAAAGTCCATCATCAATATTTTATCCCAAAAATATCAATCAATATACATCTTTGCACTACGGGCCAAAGATATTCATTTGTATCACCAATTGGTCATGTTCATCTCTCAACACTTTTCTCATCTTTGCACTACGGCCAAAGATATTCATCAGTAATCATTCATCTTTACACTACGACTCAAAGATATTCATCAAGTATCACCATTAAGGACCGAGGATGACGAAAAAACATTTTAGAAAACGAATCCGGTAAAGATGGAAGGACAAATATTAGGGATTAGTTTTTCGGTTTATCCAAATTCAATAATACTCCATAATAACCAAGTGTGAAGTAGAATTCAAAATAAAATCAAAAATGGATACAATCAAAGATAGTAACCATAAAAGACATCTGAGACGAAAAGAGAAAATTTCATTTTTCTATTGAATAGTGTCGTATTTTGTGAATAAGTCATAGTATATGTGAATAGTGTCGAGTATCGTGAATAGTAACCCCAACACAAAAAAGGTAGAAATTCCACAATAAAATTTATAACAATATCTCAAAGATAATGATATTGAAGAAAATAATATCATTTAAGAAGAAAATAACATCCCTTATCTCAAAAAACAAAGATTTCAAAATGAAAGGTCTGGATGTGATCTTTGAATGAAACTTGTCTTTGATATCAACTCTCAAAGTATCTAAATACTCACAAAATACGATCGATAATATAGAGAGAAGAGAGAAAGCTTATATTTACGGTGTGATTTTTAATTCTAACCCAAGACTTATTTATAAGAAAATGCTAAAGCCGCCAAGGCGGACTTGACTTCATTTGCTGATGGCTTTACCTGCTACTATAGCCACCCACCACATTTGAAATAAAATTTGAGAACATTTCTCACCAACCAAAAGTGGGGCCCACTCAATTCTAGAATTTTCCACCAAAAATCATTTATAACATAATTTAGAATCACCACCTCTTAAAATTCATAACAAATCATACCTTCATTTTTAACAATTCAAAATTTGTGGACATATACTCAACTTATATATGTATAACATATCTAAAAATCAATAACGATCCAACTATTTGGATTAAAAATTATAACTCACATGATATATCTCAAGAACAACGATTTGATTTTTAATACCTCCATTTCGACAAAAATACTGATAAAACACCTCAACATTAATTCCTTCAATAATATCCACATAAAATAAATATTTTTCTTATCATATAAATCAATAATTAATTATTCACAAATAATATTACGAATCACAATATCGACAACCGTGCCGCTCCTCCGAAAGAGGGGCTTTCGATAAGGATTTCTCCTCATCTTCGCCAAGCAATTAGGTGACCAAACCTCTCCTTAGACAGAACGTTCTAGACATTGTCAATAATGCTATCTAATAATATTATTCAAATAATATAATTATTAATTTGATAAAGGAAAATACTGGGTAGTGATAATTATTGAAACAACAATAATATAAAATATCAACATAATAATTATTAAATCAATAAAATAAAATATTAAACAGTAATTACTGTAACAATTATTGAGTAGTGCCTTCTTACGTAAGCATCAATAATTGGTGCAATACCGTATCTTCTTGTGTTTTTTAACCATCGGTATTCCAACAAATTAAAGGTAACAACTACTGCCGTGCTATTATTTATAAACAACTTATACTTGTCATTTTCTTCATCCAATCGCTTTCCATGGGGGGCCCACAAGTCAGCTTGTACACATACAAATATTCTCCGATGACAAGAATATTCCACGACCAAACGAATATTCCCCGACAACAATGAATATTTTATAACCACTTGCTTATTTGAAATATTTGCGCATTTTACCCATAACTAACCACATTAATCAAATCAACCCTTACTATTTCAAAATAATAAATAGAGGAAAATTCAATTTCATTTATAATAAGTTGGGGTCTTAAACCGTTGATTATTGGTTGTATATCTTTGGCTTACGTGCATTGATGGGCAATTGTTGGTATGATTATAACCAGGGATTATTCGGTATAATCATGACCATTGTTGAAAACACGATTATCCTTGGCCCGTAGTGCATGGATAATTCGTGGTTGTAATACTAATAAATATCCTTGGCCGTAGTGTAGGGATGATTCGATGATGTGGATTAATTATTAAGCTGAGTCTCAGCGATAACATATTGATAATACACTTTTAATTCGTAGAAGATAGTAGATATCATGCTCTACTTAACTCTTCTATATACAGTTGTATGTCTTTGGCTTGTAGAACAAAGATGAATTGTTGATGAATATCGTTGGCCCGTAGTGCAAAGATAAATTTATTAGTATGATTATGAACAAGAATTGTGATTTGGTATAACCATGATTTTTGATGTTTCAGGTGAAGATAGGCGATGAAAATTATCTTCGTCCTGGGTGCGAAGAGGAATTTAGAATCACAATTATGATTATGAGTTATTCATATGATTGTGGACAGGATTTATGGATTGATGTTACAGGGATAAAATATTATTGGTGGACTTTTAACATGGAGAAGATAATAGACCTGATGGTCTATTTGACTCTTTTAATGGATTGCTCGTTCCACTGCAACTATGGTTGAAAAGTTTTATCATCTACTATATGTTCTAAATCTCTGATTTATTACTGATAAAGGCTATTGATGATGTAAATGATATTATTTAATGGGCTAGTTGTGCTCACCATTTTTGCTTCACAATTCCTTTTAGGTAATAAGAGTGTAACTGGGTCGAGCGGGGGTAACAGGAGAATAGAACAGTGGTCTATAGCTGTTAAGGTTCTCCCTAAATAGTATGAAAATAATTTTATTGAGAACTTTGGATAAGTGTGTCATATTGTATATGTCATTTGATATTTAATTTTGGTGAACCGAATAGGGTAAGGTGAACCCAACTTTGGAAGGGTGTTTTGCCACTATCATACAAGATATCTAGTGACATACAACCTCGTGTTATCATAAGACAGGGTTGTGCACATCTACTTGCTGAGTATATCTACGAGCACTACTTATATAATCTTGGAGTTTATTTGAAATATAATTTTCACTTGGAGACAACATAGATAATTATATGTCAAGAGAAGACTCACTATTGGAAAGAAGATGATATCAATCTTCTTATTTTTCTTTGGGGACTATTGGGTAAACCGAGGATAATTCTTTGGACATATGATATCTATAATAACCTAGACGCATGGCCTCCCATGTACGAAGGTTTCCTTGAGCACTTCCCAAAGATTTTAATTTCTAAAACAGTTATTGACTGTACTTTTATGTAAGGTACCATTGTAAGGTTTTGGTCAAGGCACCATGAGAGTTACATATATTTGTATTAAAACTCACGGTTTAACAGTGGTCGTATTCTGCACGATAGTTCAACAGTTGTATAAATGAAGTTTGTATTTGATTTTTATAGTATGATATCTGGCGACTCAGAATGGGTCCTGTGGATCAATTTTGGGGGCGTCACAATTTCCACCCGTATTTTGTACACGTGCCTCCCTCGTCTGATTTTGCATGAACCGCAAAATGCTTCTAAACATCGCATCATTCATCGATTGCTCGGTAGTGTTGTTTACAGGAGGAATATTGCCTTCCTGTTGCACGTTCTCTTGGTTGGTAATCAAAGGCTGTTCCACAGTCACATAGACTCCATTGTTAATGTTCTCAGCTGCCATTCTTAAAAACTGTCATAAAACATGGGTTAATTAAATAAATTAACATATCACATAATATCCCTATATTATGATCGACCAACAAATAAGCTTAGGTAGGACACACTAGCGAAGGATTTACTCGTCTCTCCCCTCCTAGTTCTATTCCCCGATCTCCGCCAGAGACCATATCCTTAAGCTCTGATACTAACTGTGACGCCCCCAAAATAGGTATACATCACCCATTCTGAGTCGCCAAATACATGGTATAGAAAACAACTACAACTTTATTATTACAATTGTCGTGCAAAATACGACAACACATACTGTGAGTTTAAATACAAATATTATCTTCTAGACAATATCCACACCCAGATAAAGTCTTCATTACAATTATTGACACACTATTTTACAAAATAGTGAGGACTGCTAAACAACTGTCTAGAACCATCATTTCACACCCCTACTACTTCCCGCTATGTTCTCGTTTCCTAAGAAGAAAAATGGAATAAAAAGGAAAAGGGTGAGCTCAACTAGCCCAGTAAAGAATATTATGACTAAGATAATATACAACAAATTATCCTTAGTCTTCAACAGGGAAAAATCTGATAGAATATAATAGACAACAAGTTTTAGATCAACAACTGCAGCGAAAACAACAATTCATTAGAAGAGTTAAGTAGAGAATGAAATCTACTATCATCTATGAATTTAAAAGTCCATCATCAATATTTCATCCCTGTAACATAAATCAATATACATCTTTGCACTACGGGCCAAAGATATTCATTTGTATCACCAGTTGGACATGTTCATCTCAACACCTGTTCATCTTTGCACTACGGGCAAAATATATTCATCAGGTAATCATTCATCTTTGCACTACAGGCCAAAGATATTCATCAAGTATCACCATTAATTAAGGACTGAGGATGATGAAAAACATTTTAGAGAACGAATACAGTAAGATAGAAGGACAAATATTAGGGATTCGTATTTCGGTTTATCCAAATTCAATAATACTCCATAATAATCAAGTGTGAAGTAGAATTCAAAAATAAAGATCAAAACATGGATACAATCAAAGATAGTAACCATAAAAGACATCTGGGACGAAAAGAGAAAAATTTATTTTTCTAATTGAATAGTGTCGATGTTATGAATAGTCTTAGTATCGTGAATAAAAACTTGAGACACAAAAAAGGTAGAAATTCCATGTAAGACCCCAACTTATTATGAATAAAATTGAATTTCCTCTATTCATTATCTTGAAATAATGAGTTAATTTGATATAATATTTTGATTATGGGTGAAATGTGCAAATTTTGTAAAATAAGCAAGTGGTTATAAAATATTCATTTTTGTCGAGGAATATTCGTTTGGTCGTGGAATATTCTTGTTGTCGGGGAATATTCGTACGACGGCGCAGCTATTTATGGGCCCCATAATAGAATAATTGTCGAATGAAGAAAATGACAAGTTTGAGTTTTTATAAATAACGGCGTAGTTGTTACCGTTAATACTGTTGGAATACCCGGTGGTTAAAATACGATGTCTACGCGTGGTTGCAAAGATGAAGCATGGTATTACACACATATTTTTGAATTATTGATTCTTACGTAAAGGGCACTACTCAATAATTATTACATAATTCTTTGTTTAATATTTTATTTTATTGATTCAATAATTGCTACGTTGATATTTTATATTATTTTGTTTCAATAATTATCAACACTGCACGTATTTCCCATTATCGGATCAATAATTCATATTATTTGAATAATATTATTAGATAGCGTTATTGGCAATGTCTAGAAAGTTACATCGAGGAGAGGTTTGGTCTCCTAATTGCGCCACCAGAAGGAGAAATCCTTATCGGAAAGCCCCTTTTCTGAAACTACTGTTGTCATTATTATGAATTACATAATATTATTTGTGAATAATTATTTATTGATTTATATGATAAGAAAATATTTATTTTATGTGGATATAAATAATGGATATATTTTATGTGGTTGTAAATGAAGGAATTAATGCTGAGGTGTTTTATTAGTATTTTATCGAAATGAAGAACAAAATATGGGATTTTCAGAAAAATTAGTTTATTACTTAATTTTGTAAAATCCATAACTCTTAGTGTATAATGAGTTAGAAGATGAGCCATATATCAAAAGAAAGCCCTGGAAGTAAGCTAACCGTAGAAACTGGAATTACCAAAAAATTCATTGTGGATTTTTCGTGGTGACTATTGGAAGGAAACTGGTCCGAAGGACTCATAATCTGAAAAATTAGTGTTCTTGAGATATATTGCGTGAGTTATAATTTTTAATTCGACCATTGGATCGTTGTAATTTTTGGATATGCTATACATATATAAGTTGAGTATATGTCCACAAATTTTGAACCGTTAAAAATTAACGTATGATTTGTTATGAATTTTAAGAGGTGACTGGTTCAGAAATTGTTGAAGTTTCTGAATTTATAATTTTGGTGGAAAATTCTAGAATTGAGTGGGACCCACTTTTGGTTGGTGAGAAATGTGCTCAAATTTTATTTCAAATGTGATGGGTGGCAATAGTAGCAGGTAAAGCCATCAGGTAGCAGGTCAAGTCTGCTTCGGCGTGTTAGCATTTTCCTATAAATAGGTGCTTAGGTTAGAATTGAAAATCACACCAGAAACATAAGCTTTCTCTGTTTCTTTCTCTATATTATCGAGCGTATTTTGTAAGTATTTAGATACTTTGAGAGTTTCTATTCAGTACAAGTTTCATTCAGCATCACATCTGACCTTTCATTCCGAAGTACTATTTCTTTGAGGTAAGAGATGTTATTTTCTTCTTAAATAATATTATTTCCTTCAATATCATTATGCTGAGATATTGTTATGAATTTTATTGTGGAATTTCTACATTTTTTTGTCGGGATTACTATTCACGTATACGATACTATTCACAAATACGGCACTATTCATCGAAAAATGAAATTTTCTCTTTTTCGTCCCAGATGTCTTTTATGGTTACTATATTTGATTGTATCCATGTTTTGATCTCTATTTTTGAATTCTACTTCACACTTGGTTATTATTTAGTATTATTGAATTTGGATAAACTAAAATACGAATCTCTAATATTTGTCCTTTTGTCTTCTTTGGATTAGTTTTCAAAAAGTTTTCATCATCCTCGATCCTTAATGGTGATATTTGATGAATATCTTTGGCTTTATAGTGCAAAGATGAATGATTACGATGAATATCTTTGGCCCGTAGTAGCAAAGATGAGCAGTGTTGAGATGAATATGACCAACTGGTGATATGAATGAATATCTTTGGCCGTAGTGCAAAAGATGTAAATTGATTGATGTTATAAGGATAAAATATTGATGATGGACTTTTAAATTCATAGATGATATAGATTTAGTTCTCTCTTAACTCTCTTCTAATGAATTGTTGTTTCATTGCAGATTGTTGATCTAAAACTTGTTATCTATTATATTCTATCGATTTTTCCTGTTGAAGACTAAGGATAATTTGTTGTATATTATCTTGGTCATAATATTCTTTCTTTGGGCTAGTTGAGCTCACCCTTTTCCTTTTTGTTCCATTTTCTTCTCAAGAAACGAGAACATAAAGCGGGGAAGTAGTCGGGTGTGTGGAATGATGGTTCTAGATGGTTATTTAGCAGATCCTCACTATTTTATAAAATAGTGTGTCAATAATTGTAATGAGGACTTTATCTGGTGTGGATATTGTCTACAAGACAATATTTGTATTTAAACTCACGATTAATGTGTTGTCGTATTTTGCACGACAATTGTAATAATAAAGTTGTAGTTGTTTTCATACCATGTATTTGGCGACTTTCGAATGGGTGATGTATACCTATTTTTGAGGCGTCACGGTTGGTATCGAGCTTAGGATATGGTCTCTGGCGAGATCGGGAATAGAACTAGGAGAGGAGAGACGAGTAAATCCTTCGCTAGTGTGTCCTACCTACCTAAGCTTATTTTGTCGGTCACCATAATAGAGGGATATTATGTGATATGTTAATTTGTTTAATTAACCCCTGTTTTATGGCAGTTTTTAAGAATGGCAGCTGAGAACGTTAATAATGGAGTCTATATGTGACGCCCCCAAAATAGGTATACATCACCCATCTTGGGTGCGCCAGATACATGGTGCAGAATACAAATACAATCTTAAATATACAACAAAAAGTCATGAGTTTTAATACAAATATTGTCTTCAGACAATATCCACTCTCAGAATAAGTCCTCATTACAATTATTATCACATTATTTCATAGAATAGTGAGGACTACTAATGCTATCATCTGGACCATCACTCCGTCCCCTGACTAGTCCCTGCTACGTTCTCATTTTCTGAAGAGAACAGTGAAAGAAAGGGTGAGCTCAACTAGCCCAGTAAGAAATATTATGACTAATATAATGCAGAATAAATTATCATTAGCCTTCAATAATATTAAACTGATAAAATACAATAGACAACAAGTTTAACTGCAGCGGAATAAGCAATCCATTAAAAGAGTCAAGTAGAGAATAAAATCTACTATCTTTTATGATTTAAAAGGTTTTTCATCACTTTTATTGCTGAGACTCAGCTTAATAAATAAACCACATCATCGAATCACCCCTGCACTACAGCCAAGGATATTCTTTAGTATCACAACCACAATTATCCATGCACTACGGGCCAGGAATATTTATTTATTCATCAATGGTCATGATCATGCCAACAACTGTCCATCAATGCACTACGGGCCAATGAGGACTTTTATCACATCATTTGTAACATTACGGTCATGATTATACCGAATAATCCCTGGTCATAATCATACCAAGTCCATCTATGCACTACAGGCCACAGATGACTTTCAAAAATATAAACATAAGGATGATGACAATGACATAAGAATTCAATAAAACAAGTTCAAGAATTAATTTATCCAGAAACTAATAACATCCAAATTTTCATGATACTTCTTTGTAAAGTAAAATTCAAGAATGCTCAGAAGAATATTTCGATGAAAAGATACTGGATGAAGCGCAAATATCAAGGATATTCCACTAATTTCATAGAGTATAGAAATCAAAACTTTTAACCAACTGAGTATAATAAATAATGGAATAACAACAGAAATCACCATGCATGCGGTACTTCGCATAGATAGGTTATTCCAACAGAATAATAAATAACGGAACCAGGTCAGGTGAAATTCACACCAGCGGATGTTCCAACAGAATAATAAAGAATGGAATAAAGAATGAAATCACCATGCATGCGGTACTTGATGACATATTATTCCAATGAATAATAAATATGGAATAATAAATAATGGAACCAATCGGTGAAATTACACCGCAGCGGGATATTCCGACAGAATATTAAAGAATGGAATAATAGAAGAATTTCACCATGTATGCAGTACTTTACATTTACAGGTTATTCCAACATAATAATAAAGAATGGAATGACAGAAGTTCTCTTCATGAATACAAAAGAGGATATCGAAGTAGTGAAGTAGTAGAAAACTCTTCTTCTTTCCCTCTAGAGTTTCATTGAATTCGTAAGAAATAATGAAGGAATGAGCTTCTATTTATAGAAGAACTGAGAGTGGCTGTTGGTTTTAACGAAGGGTTAAAATGACTCTTGGTAATATTGAAGAGACAACTACTATTTGCGAAGGGCAATTAACTCTTAGAACAATCAAGAGGCAAATAACTCTTGGAAAGTCAAGGGTCAAATAACTCTTGAAAATCAAGAAAGGACAAGTTACTATTAAAACTCGTGAATAAGAACTCATGAATAATAACTCATGAATAGTAACTTTCGTGAATAGTAACTCGTGAATAGTAACTCATAAATAGTAACTTTCGTGAATAGTAACTCAAACCCGAAAAGTTTCCGAATACTGGATTGAACAATATAACCTCCAGACATCAATTATCATCAGAATAGATGTCGATTTCTACTAACACAAATAATTCCAACATAATGAAACTATCAAATTCATCTTTAATCAACTCTAACTTATTCATCGTTAATATTATAACTCACAATATTTAGCAACGAGTTGTTCCCGAGAAGAGGGGCTTTCCAATAAGGATTTCTCCCTATTGCGCCAAGATTAGGTGACCAAACCTCTCCTTAACAGAACTTCTAGACATTGTAAATATTGCAATTTAATAATATGAATAAATTTATCGTCTCAATTATTGATTTAATAATATAACATATAATGCAGATGATACTGTGATAATAATCGAATCAATAATATGAGAGATATGATGATCGTGAATTATCTGTAGTAAATAATCGAGTATAACTGAGTGACTTCTCACGTAAGCATTAATAATCAATACCGTGTGCTACTATGCAACCACGCGTATTACTGTACTTTTATTACCGGGTAGTTCAATAGTTTTAACAATAACACCTCTGTCATTATTTATAAAATATTTTTGTCATTTTCTCAATCCGAAAATAATTCTATTGTGGGGTCCATCAATGATTGTGTCGTTGTACGAATATTCCCCGACATAAAGAATATTCCACGACCAATCGAATATAATATAACAACTTGCATACTTTGTAAAATTTATAAATACTACCCACAACTATAACTTTATCTCAAATTCACACCATAATATTAAAAAAAATATTTCGAGAATTAAATCTTTATTCGTAAAATTTGGGGTCTCACACTATGAGACTGTGGAACAACCTTTGATTACCAACCAAGAGAACGTGCAACAGGAAGGCAATATTCCTCCTATAAACAACACTACCGAGCAAACGATGAATGATGCGATGTTTAGAAGCTTTTTGCAGTTCATGTAAAATCAGACGAGGGAGACTCGTGTACAAAATACGGGTGAAAATGATAGCAACGCGCGATTTATCACAACCAAGCAGTTCAAGGAGTTGGGACCACCAGATTTCTAGGGAAAGCCCGATCCAATTAAGGCGAAAACGTGGGTTAAGCAAATTACCAAGATATTCGATGTCTTGGGCTACACGGAGGAATAGAAGGTTCCATTTGCCACCTTTATATTCCGTGCTGAGGCAGATTACTGGTGGGAATCTGTGAAGCGTACCCAGCTAGCCGCACTCAACATGTCTTGGGAAAAATTTCAGAAACTGTTCAATGACAAGTACTTTCCTGAAAGTTTTCGTCATATGAAGGAGGTAGAGTTTATTAGGCTGGAACAGAACAACATGACGATGTTCCAGTACGACGCAAAGTTCGCGGAGTTATCCAGGTTTCCACCTCATTTAGTAGAAAATGAGGAACGTATGACGCGGATGTTTCTGAGAGGTCTAAAACCTGAGATTCGACAATATCTTATCTCTCATAAATTTTCTTTATATTCAGATGTTGTAAATAGGGCTCAATTATTAGAGCATGATAATGAGTATGTTCAACCGGGGGACCACAACCAGGGTCATACCGGTGACAGCAGTCATCAGAGCGATGATAACCAGCGAGGAGGGAAGAATACGGACAAAAGTGGTAACCACTCGAGTGGTAATCGTGGCCATGATAATAGGAGAGGTGAGTCAAGTGGAAATTTTAAAAAGAGGAGATTCAACAATGATGGGAAGACATCAGCAGCAGCACCAGCAATAAATCCTAGGGGAGGAGAACGACCGCCAGTTAGATGTTACAGATGCGGAGAGGAGGGCCACATAAGTCCAAACTATTCACAGCCTTCCAAGGTGTGTTTCAATTGTGGAAAAGACGGCCATATAGCTTGATTTTGTCCTCAGAAATAAATCAAGTCCAAGAGAGACGGGCACCAAAAGCGGATACTGGACAAAAACAAAGTTGGCGATTTTTGGAAGAGCGTTTGTCATGATCGCCCAAAACATATGAGAACCCGAACGAAGGTATCACGGGTTAGTTAAGTATAAATTCTTGCAAAATCTATACCTTATTAGATACCGGTTCTACCCATTCTTTTAACTCTCGTGCTTGTGCTCAATGTTTGAACTTGACTCCGGAGAAATTAGACTTTGACTTATCTGTGGAGACTCCGTTAGGAGAAACTTTTATCACATCCACTGTTTATAAATCTTGTTTGATCGAAGTGGGCACAATCACATTACCTGTTGATCTTATCTCTTTAAAGATACTTGCATTTGATGTGATTTTAGGGATTGATTGGTTAATTACTCATCATGCCAAAATTGATTATTTTCGTAAGGTTGTTAGTTTTCATATTCCTAACCAACCTGTTATGCGAATTCAAGCGACCAAACCATTAAAGTCAAAAACTTTCATATCAAGCCATAAAGCTATTCGTTTATTGAAAAATGGATGTCAAGCTTTCTTGGCCCATTTCATGGATTTAAACAAAAATACGTCAGATTTGAATGATATTTCTGTTGTTAGTAAATTTCCTGACGTATTTCCTGAAGAATTTCCTGGCCTACCCCCAGAGTATGATATTGAATTTTGTATCGACCTTGAACCCGGTACAAAATCCATTTTTAAAAAATCATATCGAATGGCTCCTATTGAACTTTAGGAGGTAAAAACCCAAGTACAAGAGTTGGTACTAAAGCCTCTATCTGGTGACTTCCTTTGTAGAATGCACCAAAGCCAGACTCTACGTAGGGGACTCTATATTCGTGCGATGGTAAACTGATAGGCGCCATTGTGACGTGCTATCCAAGATTAGGATTTTTCTCAAATTGCTACTCCATTAACTCTGCTAACTCGAAAATATACAAAATTCGTACGGAGCGAGGAATGCGAGAAGATTTTCCAAGAGCTCAAGAGGCGACTCATTTTGGCATCTGTTACGACCATACCATCCTAAAAACCGAACGTGGTAGTTGACGCGTTGAAGCGTAAGATCGTGATCTTGAATGCAGAAAAGATGTTGTTAACACAAAGACCCATTTTGTACGACTTACAAAGGATGGAGATAGAGTTAAAGGCTCCAAGTACCCACATGATGATATCAAACATATGAGTAGAACTAACTTTAATCGATAAAGTTAAAGCCGCTCAAGCTACACACCGAAGTTGATGAATATAAAGAAGAAGGTACAAGAAGGAGTTATTCTATAAGTAAGAGTCGATGAAGAGAAGAAAGCTCAAACCCTCGATTTATGTGAAATCCTCGATCGAGTAGGAACTGTGGCCTATAGACTCGCCTTAACGCTAAGTATGTCGCGTGTTCATAACATTTTTCACGTATCGATGTTACGTAAATATGTGGACGACCAAAACCACATTATTGCGTTAGAACCAGATGAGATAGCCGAAGATTTAACGTATGATGAGGTACCTGTCAAGATCTTGGATAGGAAAGAGCATGTCCTACGCACAAAGGTTATACCACAAGTTAAGGTTTTGTGGAGGAACCATGTTATTGAAGAAATGACCTGGGAGTTAGAATCGGAAATAAAAGCGAGGTACCCTCACCTTTTCAAAACACCAGGTACGTACGTCAATTTCGAGGATGAAATTTTATAAGGAGGGGAGGTTGTAAGACCCCAACTTATTATGAATAAAATTGAATTTCCTCTATTCATTATCTTAAAATGATAAGGAGTTAATTTGATATAATATTTTGATTATGGGTGAAATGTGAAAATTTTGCTAAATAAGTAAGTGGTTATAAAATATTCATTTTTGTTGAGGAATATTCGTTTGGTCGTGGAATATTCTTGTTATTGGGGAATATTCGTACGACGAAACAACTATTTGTGGTCCCAATAACAGAATAACTGTCGGATGAAGAAAATGACAAGTTTGAGTTTTTATAAATAACGGCGTAGTTGTTACTGTTAATAGTGATACTTGATGTAAGACCCCAACTTATTATAAATGGAATTAAATTTTTTCTATTTTTTTATTTTGAAATAGTAAGGGTTGATTTGATTAATGTGGTTAGTTATGGGTAAAATACGCAAATATTTCAAATAAGCAAGTGGTTATAAAATATTCATTTTTATCGGAGAATATTCGTTTGGTCGTGGAATATTCTTACCGCTTGGAATATTAAATGCGGCGCATGACCTTTCGGAAAGTGATTGGATGAAGAAAAGCGGCAAGTTTGTTTATAAATAATCTCAGTAGTTGATCACAATTATCTTTGTTAAAATACCCGGTGGTTAAAACACAGTAGCACTCGGTATTACACCAATTATTGATTTTTACGTAAGAAGGCACTACTTAGTTACAGTAGTTACTGTTCAATATTTTATTTTATTAATTCAATAATTGCTACGTTGATATCTTATATTATTGTTGTTTCAATAATTGTCACTACACAGTATTTTTATTATCAGATCAATAATTCATATTATTGGTATAATATTAATAGATAACATTATTGGCAATGTCTAGAAAGTTCTGTCTAAGGAGAGGTTTGGTCACCTAATTGTGCGCCAGTAAGGAGAAATCCTTATTGGAAAGTCCCCTCTTTCCTGGGAACGGCTTGGTTGCCAGTATTGTGATTCTATAATATTATTTGTGAATAATTAATTATTGATTTATATGATAAGGAAAATATTCATTTTATATGGATATAGATGGAGAAAATTTTAAAGTGACAATTGTTGAAAAATTGATATTTTATCTTTTCTGATAAATAATTCATTTAAATATATTATTATATTTTAATAATATAATAATGGTGATATTTTTACACTGAATGTGGGATATACGAGTATATGAGGAGGAGGAGTATTTTTGTTACTAAAACTATTTAAAACATATTTTTCATGTTTGTAGACCCCATTTCTTGACTAAAATTTGATTATAGCCTGCAAAATCATCCGTATGTGGATTTCGGTCAATTTTTGCTTGGAATTTTGAAAAACTTAAACTTACAAAGTTGTAGACAATGGAATTTCCTATGAAAAAGACAGAAGGTTCGAATTTTTCTGATAAAAGAGCTATTTATTATGAATTATTGAAGTTTCGAAGTTTTGAAATAATTGATTTTTGGAAGTTTTAATTATTTTTAATAACAAAAACATTTTTTTTGTTTTTGTCATTATTATGGGCTTCATTGGTGGCTGAATTCAGATGGTCTTGAGGTGGGCGTGAAGTTTGTTTATAAATAATATTATTTTATTAAATTTTCTGCTTTGGTGTTCAAAGCATTTTTCTATAAATATGATGCTTAGGTTAGAATTGAAAATCACACCAGAAACTGAAGTTTTCTCTCTCTATATTATCGAGCGTATTCTTGTGAGTATTTTGATACTTTGAGAGTTGCTATACGGTGCAAGTTCCTTCAGCGTTATATCTGATATTCCAGCCAGAAGTACTATTCTTTTCAAGGTAAGGGATGTTATATTTTTTTTAAATGATATTATTTCTTCTAATATCATTATGCTGGAATATTGGTAAGATTTTTCTTGTGAAATTCTCGTCTTTTAGTGTCGGAGTTACTATTCACGTATACGGCACTATTCACGAATACAGCACTATTCACAGAAAAATTAAATTTTTATTTTTTGTCCAAAAATATCTATTATGGATACTAGCTTTGATTGTATCCATGTTTTGATCATTCTTGAATTTTACTCCACTATATTTATTTATGAAATATTTTTGAACTCGGATTGTTTAAAGTACGAATCCTTAATATTTGTTCTTTTGTTTCACCGATTCGTTTTTTTTAAAATATTTTCATCATCCTCAATCCTAAATGATGATATTACTAAATATCTTTGGCCTGTAGTGCAAAGGATGAATGAATTTTGATGAATATCTTTGGCACAGTAGTGCAAAGATGTACAGTGTTGAGATGAACATGACCGACTAATAAATATCTTTGGCCCAGTAGTGCAAAAGATGAATATTTGATTCAAGATGAATATTGATTGATGTTACAGGGATAAAATATTGATGATGGACTTTAAATTCATAGATTATAGTAGATTTCATTCTCTACGTAACTCATCTATGAATTATTATTTTCATTATTTGCAAATATTGATCTCAAACTTGTTTGTTTATTGTATTTTATCGATTTTTCCTCGTTGAAGACTAACGATAATTTGTTATATATTATCTTAGTCATAATATTCATTACTGGGCTAGTTGAGCTCACTCTTTTCTTTTTTGTTCCATTTTTCTTCTCAGGAGGCGAGAATGTAGCGAGTACTAGTCGGGGTATAGGATTAAAAATTATAACTCACGCAATATATCTCAAGAACACTGATTTGATTTTTAATACCTCCATCCCGACAAAAATACTGATAAAACACTTCAACATTAATTCCTTCAATTATATCCACATAAAATAAATATTTTCTTTATCATATAAATCAATAATTAATTATTCACAAATAATATTACGTAATCACAATATCGGCAACCGGTAGCTCCTGAGGAAAGAGGGGCTTTCCAATAAGGATTTCTCCTCATGGCGCCGCAATTAGGTGACTAAACCTCTCCTTGATGTAACGTTTCTAGACATTGCCAATAATGCTATCTAATAATATTATTCAAATAATATGAATTATTAATTTGATAAAGGAAAATATCATGCGGATGATAATTATTGAAACAACAATAATATAAAATATCAACATAGCAATTATTGAATCAATAAAATAAAATATTAAACAAGAATTATCGTAACAATTATTGAGTAAGGCCTTCTTACGTAAGCATCAATAATTGGTGCAATACCGCAAAATCTTCTTGTGTTTTAACCACCGGCATTCCAACAAGATAATTCAGTAATAACTACGTCGTTATTTATAAACAACTTATACTTGCGCTTTCTTCATTCAATCGCTTTCCATTATGGGGCCCACAAAATTTCGCTACTTGTCGCATAAATATTCTCCGACAAAGAATATTCCACGACCAAAAACGAATATTCCCGACAACAATGAATATTTTATAACCACTTGCTTATTTGAAATATTTATGCATTTACCCATAATTAACAACATTAATCAAATCAACCCTTACTATATCAAAATAATAAATAGAGAAAAATTCAATTTCATTTATAATAAGTTGGGGTCTTACATCCACTAATAGCACATGCATGTGAATCAATAGTTCCATACATGTGAACCACCAGTAATTTGCATGTGAACTGTGAGACCCCGAATTTTATGAAATGAAAGTATTCAATTTTCTTATAATTATTCTATTTAGTAAATGGTTAAATTGATAAAAGGTTAAAATTAAGGGTGATATGTGAAATTTTTTCTAAGTAAACGAGTTGTCATAAAATAATCGGTGATAAAAGTATAATAATACGTGGTGGGTTGCAGAAGTACACTACAGATCGATTATTAATGCTTACGTGATAAGTCACTTAGTTATACTCAATTATTGCTACAATAATTGCCGCATCATATCTCTCCATATTATTAATTCAATTATTATTGTCAAAGATTCATTTGCATAATATTTATTATTATTAAATCAATAATTGAGACGACAAAAGTTATTCATATTATTATTTGCAATATTGACAATGTCTAGAAGTTCATCGAGGAGAGATTTGGTCACCTGATTTAAGGCACTAATAAGGAGAAATCCTTATTGAAAGCCCCTCTTTCTTGGGAACGACCTGGTTGTTAAATATTGTGAGTTCTAATATTAATGAGGAATAAGTTTGTGTTGATTAAAGATGAAATTGATAGTTCCATTGTGTTGGGATTATTAGTGTTAGTAGAAATCGACATTTATTTTGAGAATAATTGATGTCTGGAAGTTATATTGACCAATCGGGTAATTAATCGGATAAATGAGCAATTAATTGCTATTGATTCATATGCTTATAACTATTTAGTCATATGTGTGTACTATTAATTCATATGCATGTACTATTAGGGGGGGTGGTGCAAGATTGATAATACTTGCATGACTAAATTAAAAATGGAGGTATATATGAATGTACTATACTGTAATTATTATTTTCACATGAATAGAACTATTGAGTCACATGATTTTACTATTAATTCACATGATATACTATTAGGGGAGGTGGTGTAAGTTTGATAATACTTGCAGGACTAAATTAAAAATGAAGGTATTATACTGTAATATTTCAAGCCCCAAAACGTGGAATTATCGAAACTATATTTTCCTATAAATAGAAGATCATTCTTTCTTCATTCTCACCAATTCACTAAGTCTCACAAGAGAAATTATAGAGAGAAAAGCTATAGAGAGAAAATCTATAGAGAGAAAGAAGAAGAGTAGTCTGCTACTTCACTACTCCAGTATCCAGTCTTCTTCTGAGGTAAGGGGTATTATTTATTTTATATGTTAAAGAGATATTATTTTTCGTATTCGTATGAATATTATCTTCGTTCAATATTCGTAGGAATATTATCTTCTTTCAATATTCGTAGGAATATTATCTTCATTAAATATTCGTTGGAATATTATTTTCGTTCAAGGGATGTTATTTTTGTTCAATATTCGCTTGAAATAATATCTTTTTCCATACTCTGTAGTATGTAAGTAATATTATTTCGTTTCAGATTTTGAATTTTAAACTCATTTTATTAAAGTTTTGGCTTCTATACTCCATGAAATTAGTAGAATATCCTTGATATTTGCGCTTCATCCAATATCTTTTCATGAAAATATTATTCTGAGCTTTCTTGATAATTATTGATCTTTTCATGTTGAAGTACTATTCACGGGTTACTATTCACTCAAATATTATTCACTCGGGTATTCGGGAAACTTTTCATGTCGGAGTACTGTGATACCCCCAAAATAGGTATACATCACCCATTTTGAGTCTCCAAATACATGGTACAGAAAATAACTACAACTTTATTATTACAATTTTCGTGCAAAATACGACAACATATACTATGAGATTAAATACAAATATTATCTTCTAGACAATATCCACACCCAGATAAAGTCCTCATTACAATTATTGACACACTATTTTACAAAATAGTGAGGACTACTAAACAACTATCTAGAACCATCATTCCACACCCCGACTACTTCCCGCTATGTTCTCGCTTCCTGAGAAGAAAAATAGAACAAAAAGAAAAAGGGTGAGCTCAAATAGCCTAGTAAAGAATATTATGACTAAGATAATATACAACAAATTATCTTTAGTCTTCAACAGTGAAAAATCTGATAGAATATAATAGACAACAAGTTTTAGATCAACAACTGCAGCGAAAACAACAATTCATTAGAAGAGTTAAGTAGAGAATGAAATCTACTATCATCTATGAATTTAAAAGTCCATCATCAATATTTTATCCCTGTAACATCAATCAATATACATCTTTACACTACGGGCCAAAGATATTCATTTGTATCACCAGTTGGTCATGTTCATCTCAACACCTATTCATCTTTGCACTACTGGCCAAAGATATTCATCAGGTAATCATTCATATTTGCACTACAGGCCAAAGATATTCATCAAGTATCACCATTAAGGACTGAGGATGATGAAAAACATTTTAGGGAATGAATCCAGTAAGACAGAAGGATAAATATTAGGGATTCGTATTTCGGTTTATCCAAATTCAATAATACTCCATAATAACCAAGTGTGAAGTAGAATTCAAAAATAAAGATAAAAACATGGATACAATCAAAGATAGTAACCATAAAAGACATCTGGGACGAAAAAGAGAAAATTTCATTTTCTAATGAATAGTGTCGATGTATTATGAATAGGTCAGATATGTGAATAAAGGTCGATATCGTGAATAATAACCCTGACACAAAAAAGTAGAAATTCCATAATAAAATTCATAACAATATCTCAGCATAATGATATTGAAGAAAATAATATCATTTAAGAAGAAAATAGCATCCCTTACCTCAAAGAAACAGTACGGAATGAAAGGTCGGATGTGATGCTGAATGAAACTTGTACTGAATAAAAACTCTCAAAGTATCTAAATACTTACAAAATAAGTTGGGGTCTTACACCCTTGATTATTGGTTGTATATCTTTGGCTTATGTGCATTGATGGACAATTGTTGGTATGATTATAACTAGGGATTATTCGGTATAATCATGACCATTGTTGAAAACATGATTATCCTTGGCCCGTAGTGCATGGATAATTCGTGGTCGTAATACTAATGAATATCCTTAACCGTAGTGCAGGGATGATTCGATGATGTGGATTAATTATTAAGATGAGTCTCAGCGATAACATATTGATAATACACTTTTAATTCGTAGAAGATAGTAGATATCATGCTCTACTTGACTCTTCTATATACAGTTGTATGTCTTTGGCTTGTAGAACAAAGATGAATTGTTGATGAATATCTTTGGCCTATAGTGCAAATATAAATTTAATAGTATGATTATGAACAAGAATTATGATTTGGTATAACCATGATTTTTGATGTTTCAGGTGAAGATAGGCGTTGAAAATTATCTTCGTCCTGGGTGCGAAGAGGAATTTAGAATCACAATTATGATTATGAGTTATTCATATGATTGTGGACAGGATTTGTGGATTGATGTTACAGGGATAAAATATTATTGGTGGACTTTTAACATGGAGAAGATAATAGACACGATGGTCTATTCGACTCTTTAATAGATTGCTTGCTCACTGCTGCAACTATGGTTGAAAAGTTTTATCATCTACCATATGTTCTAAATCTATGATTTATTACTGATAAAGGCTATTGATGATGTAAATGATATTATTTAATGGGCTAGTTGTGCTCACCCTTTTTACTTTACAATTCCTTTCAGGTAATAAGAGTGTAAATTGGGTCGAAAGCTGGGTAACAAGAGAATAGAACTCATGGTCTATAAATTTGAGGTTCTCCCTAAATAGTATGGAAATAATTTTATTGATAACTTTGGATAAGTGTGTCGTATTTTATATGTTATTTGATATTTAATTTTGGTGAACCGAATAGGGTAAGGTGAACCCAACTTTGGAAGGGTGTTTTGCCACTATCATACAAGATGTCTAATGACATACAACCTCGTGTTATCATAAGACAGGGTTGTACACATCCACTTGCTGAGTATATCTACGAGCACTACCTATATAATCTTGGAGTTTATTTGAAATATAATTCTCACTTGGAGACAACATAGATAATTATATGTCAAGAGAAGACTCACCATTGGAAAGAAGATGATATCAATCTTCTTATTTTTCTTTGGGGACTATTGGGTCAGCCGAGGATAATTCTGTGGACATATGATATCTATTATAACCTTAAAGCATGGCCTCCCATGTACGAAGGTTTCCTTGAGCACTTCCCAAAGATTTTAATTTCTAAAACAATTATTGACTGTACTTTTATGTAAGGTACCATTGTAAGGTTGTGGTCAAGGCACCATGAGAGTTACATATATTTGTATTAAAACTCACGATTTAACTATGGTCGATTCTCGCACGATATCAATTTTAGCTCAACAAATATATAAATGAAGTTTGTATTTGATTTTTTTATAAGATGATATCCGCAACTCCAGAATGGGTCGTGGATCAATTTTAAGGGCGCACAATTTCCACCCGTATTTTGTACACGTGTCTTCTTATCCCCCCAAAATAATATACATCATTTTGTACACGTGTCTCCCTCGCCCCGATTTTGCATGAACCGCAAAATGCTTCTAAACAATCGATCATTCATCGCTTGTTCTCGTTTCACGAAAGAAAAAATCAAAGAGGTTGTTTGCTGTGATAAAGATAATATACCTTATCCTTCGCTTACAAGTTTTTAGATCGCTGCTTCAACAATTCATTAGAAGAAGTTAAGCCTTGCAATTATCATAGAATTTAAAAAGTCCATCATCAATATTTTATCCTGTAACATCTAAATATACATCTTTAATTCCAAAAGTCTAATCACCCAGACGCCAAATAATCATCACATCATTCTGAGAGAATATTCATGATAATATTGATGCATTAGAGAGGTAAGGATAATCCCAAATATCAATCCGATTCAAACACGGCAGACAAATTTAGTATTTCGGTTTATCAAATTCAATAATATTCCATAATAACGAAAGAATTCAAAATTAAGATCAAAATATATCAGAAGATAAGTAACCATAAAAGACATCTGGGATGAATAAAGTGTGTCGATATATGCGAATAAAATTGAATCGAGGTTACTATTCACGATAATGTATACTATTCACATATACTATATACTATCGACATTCATAATATACGATACTTATTCACCAAAAATGAAATTTTCTTTTCGTCCTGTATGTCTTTTATGGTTACTATATTTGATCAGTATCCTTGTTTTGATCTTTATTTTTGAATTCTACTTCACACTTGGTTATTATTTATTATTATTGAATTTGATAAACCGAAATACGAATCCCTAATATTTGTCCTTCCGCCTCATCGATTCGCTTTCAAAAGTTTTTCATCATCCTCTCATTCTTAATGGTGATACTTGATGAATATATTTGGCCTCAGTAGTAAAAGATGAATGATTACCCGATGAATATCTTTGGCCCAGAGTGCAAAAATGAATGTGTTGAGATGAATATGACCAATCGGTGATATAAATGAATATCTTTGCCCGTGAGAGTAAAAGATGTAAATTGATTGATGTTATAAGGATAAAATATTGATGATGAACTTTTAAATTCATAGATGATAGTAGATTTCATTCTCTACTTAACTCTTCTAATGAATTGTTGTTTCCGCTGTTGCTTGTTGATTTAAAACTTGTTGCCTATTATATTCTATCGATTTTTCCGTCAAGACTAAGGATAATTTGTTGTATATTATTTTAGTCATAATATTCTTTATCGGGCTACAATAGCTCTCCTTTTCCTTTTTTGTTCCATTTTTCTTCTCGTAAAACGAGAACATACGGAAAGTAGTCGCTGGTGTGAAATGATGGTTCTAGATAAATTGTTTAGCGAAATTCTCACTATTTTGTAAAATAAAGGTGTCAATAATTATAATGAGGACTTTATTCTGGTGTGGATATTGTCTAGAAGACAATATTTATATTTAAACTCACAGATGTGTTGTCGTATTTTGTACGACAATTGTAATAATAAAGTTGTAGTTATTTTCTGCATCCATGTATTTGGCACTCGTAATGGGTGATGTATACCTATTTTTGGGCGTCAGGCCTTTGGTATCGTAGCTTAGGGATATTGTCTCCATGAGATCGGAATGTAATCTAGGAGGGAGAGACGAGTAAATCCTTCGCTAGTGTGTCCTACCTAAGCTTATTTGTTGGTCAGTCATAATAGAGGGATATTATGTGATATGTTAATTTGTTTAATTAACCCCTGTTTTATGGCAGTTTTTAAGAATGGCAGCTGAGAACGTTAATAATGGAGTCTATATGTGACGCCCCCAAAATAGGTATACATCACCCATCTTGGGTCGCCAGATACATGGTACAGAATACAAATACAATCTTAAATATACAACAAAAGCTGTGAGTTTTAATACAAATATTGTCTTCTAGACAATATCCACTCTCAGAATAAGTCCTCATTACAATTATTATCACATTATTTCATAGAATAGTGAGGACTACTAATGCTATCATCTCGACCATCACCCGTCCCCCGACTAGTCCTCGCTACGCTTCTAATTTCCTCAAGAGAATAAAGGAAAGAAAGGGTGAGCTCAACTATCCCAAAGAAGAAATATTATGACTAAGATAATGCGAAATAAATTATCATTAGCCTTCAATAATGTTAAACCGATAAAATACAATAGACAACAAGTTTAATCTGCAATGAATAAGCAATCCATTAAAAGAGTCAAGTAGAGAATAAAATCTACTATCTTTTATGATTTAAAAGGTTTTCATCACTTTTATTCTTTGAGACTCACTTAATAAATAAACCACATCATCGAATCACCCCGCATCACTTCTGACCAAGGATATTCTTTAGTATCACAACCACAATTATCCATGCACTACGGGCCGTGAATATTTGTGTATTCATCAATGGTCATGATCATGCCAACAATCGTCCCATCAATGCACTACGGACCAACGAGGACTTTTATCACATCATTTGTAACATTACGGTATGATTATACTTAGAATAATCCACGTCGTCATAATCATACCAAGTCCATCTATGCTCTACAGGCCACAGATAACTTTCAAAAATATAAACATAAGGATGATGACAATGACATAAGAATTCAATAAAATAAGTTCAAGAATTAATTTATCCAGGAACTAATAACATCCAAATTTTCAACATGATACTTCTTTGTAAAGTAAAATTCAAGAATGCTCAGAAGAATATTTTCATGAAAAGATACTGGATGAAGCGCAAATATCAAGGATATTCCACTAATTTCATGGAGTATAGAAATCAAAACTTTTAACCAACTGAGTATAATAAAGAATGGAATAACAATGTAAATCACCATGCATGCGATAATGAGCGTGTTATTCCAATGTAATAATAAATAACGGAACCAGTCGTGAAATTCACAATCGACGGGATGTTCCAACAGAATAATAAAGAATGGAATAACAATAGAAATCACCATGCATGCGGTATTGCGATGACAAAGTTATTCCAATGTAATAATAAATACGAATAATAAATAATGGAACCAGTCGGTGAAATTCACACCGATGTGATATTCCAGAATATTAAAGAATGGAATAATAGAAGAATTTCACCATGTATGCAAAGATTTTGCATTTACAAAGTTATTCCAACATAATAATAAAGAATGGAATGATGTAAGTTCTCTTCATGAATACAAAAGAATAACACCCTTACTGTAGAAAAAACCGGACATCAAGTAGTGAAGTAGTAGAAAACTCTTCTTCTTTCTCTATAATTTCTCTCTCTAGAGTTTCAAAGAATTCGTAAGAAATAATGAAGGAATGAACTTCTATTTATAGAAGAACTGAGAGTGGCTGTTGGTTTTAACGAAGGGTTAAAATGACTCTTGGTAATATTGAAGAGACAACTACTATTTGCGAAGGGGAAATTAACTCTTGGAACACCGAAGAGGCAAATAACTCTTAGAAAGCTGAAGGGTCAAATAACTCTTGGAAAACCGAAAGGACAAGTTACTATTAAAACTCGTGAATAGTAACTCGTGAATATTAACTCATGAATAGTAACTCATGAATAATAACTCGTTATTAGTAACTCATGAATAGTAACTCGTGAATAGTAACTCCGACACAAAAAGTTTCTAGAATACCCGATTGAACAATATAACCTCCAGACATCAATTATCATCAGAATAGATGTCAATTTCTACTAACACAAATAATCCCAACATAATAAAACTATCAAATTCATCTTTAATAAACACGAACTTATTCATCATTAATATTATAACTCATAATATTTAGCAACCAGTTGTTCCTGGAAAGAGGGGCTTTCCAATAAGGATTTCTCCTATTGGTAGCCGCAATTAGGTGACCAAACCTCTCCTCGATGTAACTTCTAGACATTGTAAATATTGCAATTTAATAATATGAATAACTTTGTCGCCTCAATTATTGATTTAATAATATAACATATAATGCGATGATAATCTTGACAATAATCGAATCAATAAAATGAGAGATATGATGCAGCAATTACTGTAGCAATAATTGAGTATAACTGAGTGACTTCTCACGTAAGCATTAATAATCAATACCGTGTGCTACTATACAACCACGCATATTACTGTACTTTTACTACCGGGTAGTTCAATAATTTTAACAATAACACCTCCGCCGTTATTTATAAAATATTTTTGTCGTTTTCTCAATCCGACAATAATTCTATTATGGGGTCCACCAATGATTGTGCCGTTGTACGAATATTCCTTGACATAAAGAATATTCCCCGACCAATTGAATATAATATAACAACTTGCATACTTTAAAAAATTTATAAATACTACCCACAACTATAACTTTATCTCAAATTCACACCATAATATTCAAAAAAATATTTCGAGAAAATTAAATCTTTATTCATAAAATTTGGGGTCTCACACTATGAGACTGTGGAATAACCTTTGATTACCAACCAAGAGAACGTGCAACAGAAAGGCAATATTCCTCCTATAAATAACACTACTGAGCAAACAATGAATGATGCGATGTTTAGAAGCTTTTTGTAGTTCATGCAAAATCAGACGAGGGAGACTCGTGTACAAAATACGGGTGGAAATAATAGCAACGCACGCGATTTGTCCTGACAAATGCAAGCGCTTTAAGGAGTTGGCACCACCGGATTTCTAGGGAAAGCCCGATCTAATTAAGGCGAAAACGTGGGTTAAACATATTACCAAGATATTCGATGTCTTGGGCTGCACGGAGGAACAGAAGGTTCCATTCGCCACCTTTATGTTCCGTGGTGAGGCAGATTACTAGTGGAAATCTGTGAAGCGTACCCAGTTAGCCGCACTCAACATGTCTTGGGAAAAATTTCAGAAATTGTTCAATGACAAGTACTTTCCTGAAAGTATTCGTCATATGAAGGAGGTAGAGTTTATTAGACTGGAACAGAACAACATAACGATGTTCCAGTACGAGGCAAAGTTCGCGGAGTTATCCAGGTTTCTACCTCATTTGGAAGAAAATGAGGAACGTATGACGCGGATGTTTCTGAGAGGTCTAAAACCTGAGATTTGACAATATCTTATCTCTCATAAATTTTCTTTATATTCAGATGTTGTAAACAGGGCTCAATTATTAGAGCATGATAATGAGTATGTTCAACTGAGGGACCACAACCGTGGTCATACATCTGTGATGTGAAATCATCGAGCGATGATAACCAAATGAGGAGGGAAGAATACGGACAAAAGCGGTAACCACTCGAGTGGTAATCGTGGCCATGATAATAGGAGAGGTGAGTCAAGTGGAAATTTCAAAAAGAGGAGATTCAACAATGATGGGAAGACATCAACAGCAGCACCAGCACCAGCAACAAATCCTAGGGGAGGAGAACGACCGCCAGTTAGATGTTACAGATACGGAGATGAGGGCCACATAAGTCCAAACTATTCACAGCCTTCCAAGGTGTGTTTCAATTGTGGAAAAGACGGCCATATAGCTCGATTTTGTCCTGTAGCGAAATCAAGTCCAGTAGGGACGGTGGCACCAAAGGCGGATACGGACAAAACAAAGTTGGCGATTTTTGGAAGAGCGTTTGTCGCGACTGCCCAAAACATGAGGAACCCGAACGAAGGTATCACGGGTTAGTTAAGTATAAATTCTTGCAAAATCTATACCTTATTAGATACCGGTTCTACCCATTCTTTTAACTTTCTTGCTTGTGCTCAATGTTTGAACTTGACTCCGGAGAAATTAGACTTTGACTTATCTGTGGAGACTCCGTTAGGAGAAACTTTTATCACATCCACTGTTTATAAATCTTGTTTGATCGAAGTGGGCACAATCACATTACCTGTTGATCTTATCTCTTTAAAGATACTTGCATTTGATGTGATTTTAGGGATTGATTGGTTAACTACTCATCATGCCAAAATTGATTGTTTTCGTAAGGTTGTTAGTTTTCATATTCCTAACCAACCTGTTATGCGAATTCAAGCGACCAAACCATTAAAGTCAAAAACTTTCATATCAAGCCATAAAGCTATTCGTTTATTGAAAAATGGATGTCAAGCTTTCTTGGCCCATTTCATGGATTTAAACAAAAATACGTCAGATTTGAATGATATTTCTGTTGTTAGTAAATTTCCTGACGTATTTCCTGAAGAATTTCCTGGCCTACCCCCAGAGTATGATATTGAATTTTGTATCGACCTTGAACTCGGTACAAAATTCATTTTTAAAAAATCATATTGAATGGCTCCTATTGAACTTCAGGAGTTAAAAACCCAAGTACAAGAGTTGGTACTAAAGCCTCTATCTGGTGACTTCCTTTGTGGAATGCACCAAAGCCAGACTCTCCGTAAGGGACTCTATATTCATGCGGTGGTAAACTGATAGGCGCCATTGTGACGTGTTATCCAAGATTGGGTTATGAATCACAGGTGAGAGCAATCGAAGTCGGTGACCAAAGTACGTAGCTTTCGAGGCTTATCTGGTTATTATCGGAGATTCGTGGAAGGATTTTTCTTGAATCGCTACTCCATTAACTCTGCTAACTCGAAAAGATACAAAATTCGTATGGAGAGAGGAATGCGAGAAGATTTTCCAAGAGCTCAAGAGGCGACTCATTTTGGCATCTGTTCTGACCATACCATCCTAAAAAACCGAACGTGGTAGTTGACGCGTTGAGCAGAAGATCGTATCCGGGTACGAGTGCGATGTTGTTAACACAAAGACCCATTTTGTACGACTTACAAAGGATGGAGATAGAGTTAAAGGCTCCAAGTACCCACATGATGATATCAAACATATGAGTAGAACTAACTTTAATCGATAAAGTTAAAGCCGCTCAAGCTACACACCGAAGTTGATGAATATAAAGAAGAAGGTGCAAGAAGGAGTTATTCTATAAGTAAGAGTCGATGAAGAGAAGAAAGCTCAAACCTTCGATTTATGTGAAATCCTCGATCGAGTAGGAACTATGGCCTATAGACTCGCCTTAACGCTAAGTATGTTGCGTGTTCATAACGTTTTTCACGTATCGATGTTACGTAAATATGTGGACGACCAAAACAACATTATTGCGTTAGAACCAGATGAGATAGCCGAAGATTTAACGTACGAGGAGGTACCTGTCAAGATCTTGGATAGGAAAGAGCAATGTCCTACGCCAAAGGTTATACCACAAGTTAAGGTTTTGTGGAGGAACCATGCTATTGAAGAAATGACCTGGGAGTTGGAATCGAAAATGAAAGCGAGGTACCCTCACCTTTTTGAAACACCAGGTACGTACATCAATTTCGAAGACGAAATTTCATAAGGAGGGGAGGTTGTAAGACACCAACTTATTATGAATAAAATTGAATTTCCTCTATTCATTGTCTTGAAATAATAAGGAGTTAATTTGATATAATATTTTGATTATGGGTGAAATGTGCAAATTTTACAAAATAAGCAAGTGGTTATAAAATATTCATTTTTGTCGAGGAATATTCGTTTGGTCGTGGAATATTCTTGTTGTCGGGGAATATTCGTACGACGACGCAGCTATTTATGGACCCCATAATGGAATAACTATTGGATGAAGAAAACGACAAGTTTGAGTTTTTATAAATAACGGGTAGTAGTTATTCACAGATTAACACCGTGTGGAATACCCGATGGTTAAAATATAATAATACTGCGTTGGTTGCACGTGAAGACGCCAGTATTACAAATATTTTTGAATTATTGATTCTTACGTAAGAAGCACTACTCAATAATTGTTACGATAATTCTTGCTTAATATTTTATTTTACCGATTCAATAATTGCTACGTTGATATTTTATATTATTGTTGTTTCAATAATTGTCACAAAGACAAAGATTTCTCATTATCGGATCAATAATTCATATTATTTGAATAATATTATTAGATAGCATTATTGGCAATGTCTAGAAAGTTACATCAAGGAGAGGTTTGGTCACCTAATTGCGTGCAAGAAGGAGAAATCCTTATCTGAAAGCCCTGCTTTCCTGGGCGGCTACTGTTGTCATTATTGTGATTCTGTAATATTATTTATGAATAATTATTTATTGATTTATATGATAAAGAAATATTTATTTTATGTGGATATAAATAATGGATATATTTTATGTGGTTGTAAATGAAGGAATTAAAGCTGAGGTGTTTTATCAGTATTTTGTCGAAATGAAGAACAAAATATTGGATTTTCAGAAAAATTAATGTATTACTTGATTTTGCAAAATCCATAACTCTTTGCGTATAATGAGTTAGAAGATGAGCCATATATCAAAAGAAATCCCTGGAAGTAAGCTAACCGTAGAAACTGGAATCACCCAAAAATTCATTGTGGATTTTTCGTGGTGACTGTTGGAAGGAAACTGGTCTGAAGGACTCATAATCCAAAAAATTAGTGTTCTTAAGATATATTGCGTGAGTTATAATTTTTAATCCGACCGTTGGATCGTTGTGATTTTTGGATATGTTATACATATATAAGTTGAGTATATGTCCACAAATTTTGAACCGTTAAAAATTAACGTATGATTTGTTATGAATTTTAAGAGGTGACTGGTTCAGAAATTATTGAAGTTTATGAATTTATAATTTTGGTGGAAAATTCTAGAATTGAGTGGGACCCACTTTTGGTTGGTAAGAAATGTGCTCAAATTTTATTTCAAATGTGGTGGGTGGCAATAGTAGCAGGTAAACCCATCGGTAAGCAAGTCAAGTCCTGCTTGACGTCTTTATCATTTTCTATAAATAGGTCTTGGGTTAGAATTGAAAATCACACCGTAAAACATAAGCTTTCTATCTTTCTCTCTATATATTATCGAGCGTATTTTGTGAGTATTTAGATACTTTGAGAGTTCTTTATTCAAAGACAAGTTTCATTCAAACATCACATCCGGCCTTTCATTCTCAAGTACTATTTCTTTGAGGTAAGAGATGTTATTATCTTCTTAAATGATATTATTTTCTTGATATCATTATCTTTGAGATATTGTTATAAATTTTATTGTGGAATTTCTACCTTTTTTGTGTCGGGAGTACTATTCACGTATATGACACTATTAACAAATACTTGATTATTCACTAAAAATGAAATTTTCTCTTTTTAGTCCCAGGATGTCTTTTATGGTTACTATCTTTGATTGTATCCATGTTTTGATCTTTATTTTTGAATTCTACTTCACACTTGGTTATTATGGAGTATTATTGAATTTGGATAAATCGAAATACGAATCCCTAATATTTGTCCTTCTGTCTTACTGGATTCGTTCTCTAAAATATTTTTTATCATCCTCAGTCCTTAATGGTGATACTTGATGTAAGACCCCAACTTATTATAAATGAAATTAAATTTCCTCTATTTTTTTAATTTTGAAATAGTAAGGGTTGATTTGATTAATGTGGTTAGTTATGGGTAAAATGCGCAAATATTTCAAATAAACAAGTGGTTATAAAATATTCATTTTATCGGAGAATATTCGTTTGGTCGTGGAATATTCTTACTTGTCGAGAATATTAAATGAATAGCCCAAGCGACCTTGTGTGGGGCCCCATAACTTGAAAGCGATTGGATGAAGAATCGACAAGTATAAGTTGTTTATAAATAACAGGCGTAGTTATTCAATTAATCTTTGTTAAAATACCCGTGGGTTAAAACACGAAGCTTTGCGGTATTACACCATTATTGATTCTTACGTAAAAGGCCTTACTCAATAATTGTTACGATGAGGCTTCTTGCTCAATATTTTATTTTATTGATTCAATAATTGCTACGTTGATATTTTATATTATTGTTATTTCAATAATTGTCACTACACAAATATTTTCATTATCGGATCAATAATTCATATTATTGAAATAATATTAATAGATAACATTATTGGCAATGTCTAGAAAGTTACATACAAGAGAGGTTTAGTCACCTAATTGTATGCGCCCAAAGTGAGGAGAAATCCTTATTGAAAAACCCCCTCTTTCATGGGAACAACCTGGTTGCCAGTATTGTGATTCTATAATATTATTTGTGAATAATTAATTATTGATTTATATGATAAGGAAAATATTCATTTTATGTGGATATAGATGGAGAAAATTTTAAAGTGACAATTGTTGAAAAATTGATATTTTATCTTTACTGATAAATAATTCATTTAAATATATTATTATATTTTAATAATATAATAATGGTGATATTTTTACACTGAATGTGGGATATACGAGTATATGAGGAGGAGGAGTATTTTTGTTACTAAAAATATTTAAAACATATTTTTCATGTTTGTGGACCTCATTTCTTGATTGAAATTTGATTATAGCCTGCAAAATCATCCGTATATGGATTTCGGTCAATTTCTGCTTAGAATTTGGAAAAACTCAAACTTACAAAGTTGTAGATAATGGAATTTTTTATGAAAAAGACATAAGGTTTGAATTTTTTTGACAAAAGGGCTATTTATTATGAATTATTGAAGTTCCAAAATAATTGATTTTTGGAAGTTTTAATTATTTTTAATAACAAAAATGTTTTTTTTATTTTTGTCATTATTGTGGGCCTCATTTGTGGCTGAATTCAGATGGTCTTGAGGTGGGCGTGAAGTTTGTTTATAAATAATATTATTTTATTAAATTTTCTGCTTTGGTGTTCTAAGCATTTTCCTATAAATAGGGTCTTGGGTTAGAATTGAAAATCACACGGCGAAAATTTTCTCTCTCTATATTATCGGCGTATTCTTGTGAGTATTTTGATACTTTGAGAGTTGCTATATGGTGCAAGTTCCTTCAAATTATATCGATATTCCAAATTGTAAGTCTATTCTTTTTAAGGTAAGGGATGTTATATTTTTTTAAAATGATATTATTTCTTCTAATATCATTATCTTAGAAATATTGGTAAGATTTTTCTTGTGAAATTCTCGCCTTTTAGTGTCGGGGTTACTTATTCGTATACTGCCTTATTCACGATATCTGACACTTTATTAACGAATACTTGCCTTATTCACAAAAAATTATATTTTTCATTTTTTGTCCAAAATATCTATTATGGATACTAGCTTTGATTGTATCCATGTTTTGATCATTTTTGAATTTTACTCCACTATGTCTATTTATAAAGTATTTTTGAACTCGGATTGTTTAAAGTACGAATCCTTAATATTTGTTCTTTTGTTTCACTGAATTTGTTTTCTTTAAAATATTTTTCATCATCCTCAGTCCTAAATGATGATATTACTGAATATATTTGGCCTGTAGTGCAAAGATGAATGAATATCTTTGGCCTGTAGTGCAAAGATGTACAGGTGTTGAGATGAACATGACCGACTGATGAATATCTTTGGCCTGTAGTACAAAGATGAATATTTGATTCAAGATGAATATTGATTGATGTTACAGGGATAAAATATTGATGATGGACTTTTAAATTCATAGATTATAGTAGATTTCAGTCTCTACGTAACTCATCTATGAATTATTGTTTCCGCTGCGAATATTGATCTGAAACTTGTTGTCATTGTATTTTATCGATTTTTCCTGTTGAAGACTAACGATAATTTGTTCTATATTATCTTAGTCATAATATTCTTTATTAGGCTAGTTGAGCTCACCCTTTTCCTTTTTTATTCTATTTTTCTTCTCGTGAGGCGAGAATGTAATGAAAGTACTTACTCAAAATTATGGAATGAAGGTCTTAGAAAGTTGTTTTAGTAGTCCTCACCATTTTTATAAAATAATATATCAATAATTATAATGAGGACTTATTTGAGTATTGATATTGTCTAGAAGACAATATTTGTATTTAAACTCACAGTTTTTATGTTGTATTAATAAAGTTGTAGTTGTTTCTGTACCATGTTATTGTCGACTTAGAATGGGTGTTGTATACCTATTTTGGGGGAGTCACATTCGACATACATTTTAGTGGAGCAATATGAAAAGAGAGATAGCGGGGTTTATCTCAAGGTGTCTAACTTGTCAACGAGTCAAGGCAGAGCATCAAGTGCCAAAAGGTCTATTGCAACCACTTGAAATTCCAGAATGGAAGTGGGAGCACATTACCATGGATCGAGTAGGAACTGTGGCCTATAGACTCGCCTTACCGCCAAGTATGTTTCGTGTTCATAACGTTTTTCACATATCTATGTCACGTAAATATGTGAAAGACCCGAACCACATTATTGAATTAGAACTAGACGAGATAGAGGAAGATTTAACGTATGAAGAGTTACCTGTTAAATTCTTGGATAAAAAGGATCATATTCTATGCTCCAAGGCTATACGTCAAGTCAAAGTTTTGTGGAGAAACCACGATATGGAAGAAATAACCTGGGAGTTAGAATCTGAGACGAAGTCAAGATTGTGAGACCCCAAATTTTTTGAATAAAGATTTAAATTTCTCGAAATATTTTTTTGAATATTATGGTGTGGATTTGATATAATATTATAGTTGTGGGTAATATTAACAAATTTTGCAAAGTAAGCAAGTGGTTATATAATATTCGATTGGTTGGGGAATATTTATTTTAACAGGGAATATTCGTATGACGGCACAATCAATGGTGGACCCCATAACGAAAGTATTATCGTAGTAGTAAGAAAGCAGCGAGTTATCTTTTATTAAAAATAACTACGAAAGTGTTACTGAATTAAAACTGTTGAACTACCCTTAGTAAAAAGTACGATGTGTCGTGTGGTTGCAAGAGTAGCACTTCGGTATTGATTATTGATGCTTACGTGAGAAGTCACTCGATTATACTCAATTATTACTACGATAATTGTTTGCATCATATCTCTCATATTATTGATTCGATTATTGCCACAGTATCATCTGCATAAAATGTTATATTATTAAATCAATAATTGAGACGACAAAGTTATTCAGATTATTAAATTTCAATATTAACAATGTCTAAAAGTTCTGTTAAGGAGAGGTTTGGTCATTTAATTGTGCGCCAATAAGGAGAAATCCTTATCGGAAAGCCCCATCTTTCCTTGAAACGACCTGATTGTTAAATATTGTGAGTTATAATATTAATGATGAATGTAATTAAAAATCGAATTTGAGTTCGGAGTTGAATTTGGAGACACGAACGTGATATTTGAGTCCGGAACAATGAAATTAGTAGAAATAGACTATAAACACAAAATTTATCGGGGTTGACTTTTTGGTCAAAAAAGTCAACAGTTGACTTTTTCAAAAAAAGTCAAACTTCAAAATTTAAAAAATAATTTTTTTGAGAAAAATATTTCCATTGTGTTGGGATTGTTAGTGTTAGTGAAAATCGACATTTATTTTGATAATAATTGATGTCTGGAGGTTATATTGACAAATCGGGTAATTAATCGAATAAATGAGTAATTAATTGCTATTAATTCACATAATTATAAATATTTGTTCACATGTGTGTACTATTGATTCACATTCTTGTACTATTAGGGGAGTTGGTACAAGATTGATAATACTTGCATGACTAAGTTAAAAATGAAGGTATAGATGGAGGTACTATACTGTAATTCGTATTTTCACATATACAGAACTATTGATTCACAAAGATCATTTGTATAATATGTTATATTATTAAATCAATAATTGAGGCGGCAAAGTTATTCATATTATTATTTGCAATATTGACAATGTCTAGAAGTTACATCGAGGAGAGGTTTGGTCACCTAATTTAATTGCGCTAATAAGGAGAAATCCTTATCGGAAAGCCCCTCTTTCCTCAGGAGCGACACAGTTGTTAAATATTGTGAATTATAATATT
Source organism: Panax ginseng (assembly GCA_020205605.1). NCBI lineage: Eukaryota > Viridiplantae > Streptophyta > Magnoliopsida > Apiales > Araliaceae > Panax > Panax ginseng. Next base: position 101,288,466 of record CM035144.1, on the reverse strand, counting down.
AATGATGAATAAGTTCGTGTTGATTAAAGATGAAATTGATAGTTCCATTGTGTTGGAATTATTAGTGTTAGTGAAAATTGACATTTATTTCGATAATAATTGATGTCTGGAGGTTATATTGACCAATCGGGTAATTAACCGGATAAATGAGCAATTAATTGCTATTAATTCACATGGTTATAACTATTTGTTCACATGTGTGTACTATTGATCCACATTCATTTACTATTAGGGGAGTTGGTGCAAGTTTGATAATACTTGCATGACTAAGTTAAAAATGGAGGTATAGATAGAGGTACTATACTGTAATTCGTATTTTCACATGTCTAGAACTATTGATTCACATGATTTACTATTGATTCACATGATTTACTATTAGTGGAGGTGCTGCAAGGTTGATAATACTTGTAGGACTAAATTAAAAATGAAGAAAAAGAGGAAGGTATTATACTGTAATATTTCGAGCCCCAAAACGTGCAATTATCGAAACTATATTTTTCTATAAATAGAAGCTCATTCTTCCTTCATTTCTCACCAATTCACTAAGTCTCACAAGAGAAATTATTATAGAGAGAAATTATAGAGAGAAAGAAGAAGACAAGTTTGCTACCTCACTATTCCAGTATCCAGTTTCTTCTAAGGTAAGGGGTATTATTTCTTTCGTCTTCATGAAGAGAGTTATTTCTTTCAATACTCGTAAGGATTGTTATAACATTCTTTATTATTCTGTTGGAATAACCTGTCTGTGTGGTCTATCGCATGCATGGTGAATTCTTCTGTTGTTATTCCATTTTTATTATTACATTTGGAATATCCCGTGCGCATGCGGATTAAGCAAAACCTCGATTCCATTCTTTATTATTATGTTGGAATATCCTCATGCATGCGGATTACGCATGACTGGTTCCATTCTTTATTATTACATTGGAATATCACATCTGCATGCGGATTACGCGTGACTGGTTCTATTCTTTATTATTACATTTGGGAATAACTTATCTGTGCGGTCTATCGCATGCATGGTGAATTCTTCTGTTGTTATTTCATTCTTTATTATTCTATTGGAATATCCTGTCTGTGCGGATTACGCATAACCTGGCTCCATTCTTTATTATTACATTGGAATATCCTATCTGCATGCGGATTACGCATGACTGACAGTTCCATTCTTTATTATTACATTGGGAATAACTTTTACTATCGCGATCTATCGCATGCATGGTGAATTCTTCTCATTATTCCATTCTTTATTATTCTATTGGAATAACTCATGCATGTGGATTACTGCATGCATGGTGAATGATCCTTTGTATTCATTCCTTATTAAATTGTGGAAATGATCTGCTTACGTGGATTCTGCGTGGCGGTGAAAATCCATTTGCGGTTTAAGTAATTTTTCGATCCTCAAAATTACGGAAAAATTTGAAATGATAATTTGATGAGTTTTCTATATTGTGTCCAAAGATGGCGATTTTTGGATGAGTTAGGGATTTTATGAGAAAAGACTATTTTAAAAGTAAACCCTTATAACTCCTTGTGGTTAACGCTAAAATTGGTAAAATTTTTATTGGAAGTACATGTATATAACAGGAGTATACCTTGTAAATTTTAAAATTTTTGGACAAAAGTACAATTTATGACAAAAGTACAATTTATGACAAATGTCTAAATATTCGGCAGTTTTGGCCATATAAAAAATAGTAAATGAATTTTAAAAATTCTGAGAAAAATATATGTTCAATATGGGACTATATTACGCTAAATCCCGAGAGAAGAAATATTTTTGGATTGATTTGGTATTTTTCATGAAAATGAACTAGTTATGAGTAAATGAATTAAATATGTTATGTGAAGTAACAAAATTGAAAAATAGAATTTTATGGCTTGGGAATCCTATATAGGGTATATCTGATTTTTTGATGAGGATTTGATCATTGGTGATGAAATCTTATGAGTATAGCATTTTGAATGATTAAATGCATTATTTGGTAAAGTGTGAAAAATTGAAATAAATTGTTTATAAGTTTAAGAAGTGATTAAAATATTGTTATAATATTAATAATATTAGAATATGACTTTATTAAGTGATTGATAATATTTGGATAAATTTAAAGTCTTTAATATTTATCCTTATTTTTGTTTGATTAATGCTTATATCATTGTCATCATCCTCATGCTTATATTGTGATGAAAGTCATTGTGACGCCCCCAAAATAGGTATACATCACCCATTCTGAGTCGCCAAATATATTGTACAGAAAAATAACTACAACTTTATTAATACAATTGTCGTGCAAAATACGACAACACATATTGTGAGTTTAAATACAAATATTGTCTTCTAGACAATATCAACACCCAAATAAAGTCCTCATTACAATTATTGATGTACTATTTTACAAAAATAGTGAGGACTACTAAAATAACTGTATAGGACCATCACTCTATACCCCGACTAGTTTCTGCTATGTTCTCGCTTCCTGAGAAGAAAAATGGAATAAAAAGGAAAAGGGTGAGCTCAACTAGCCCAGTAAAGAATATTATGACTAAGATAATATACAACAAATTATCCTCAGTCTTCAACGGGGAAAAAAATCTGATAGAATATAATCGACAATAAGTTTTAGATCAACAACTGCAGCGGAAACAATAATTCATTAGAAGAGTTAAGTAGAGAATGAAATCTACTATCATCTATGAATTTAAAAGTCCATCATAAATATTTTACCCCTGTAACATCAATCAATATACTTCTTTGCACTACGGGCCAAAGATATTCATTTGTATCACCAGTTGAACATGTTCATCTCAACACCTGTTCATCTTTGCACTACAGGCCAAAGATATTATCAGGTAATCATTCATCTTTGCACTACAGGCCAAAGATATTCATCAAATACCACCATTAAGGACTGAGGATGATGAAAAACATTTTAGAGAACAAATCCAGTAAGACAGAAGGACAAATACTATGGATTCGCATTTCGGTTTATCCAAATTCAATAATACTCCATAATAACCAAGTGTGAAGTAGAATTCAAAAATAAATATCAAAACATGAATACAATCAAAGATAGTAACCATAAAAGACATCTGGGACGAAAATGAGAAAATTTCATTTTTTGGTGAATAGTGTCGTATTCGTGAATAGTGTCGTATACGTGAATGGTGACGTATACGTGAATAGTAACCCCGACACCAAAGTTCCAAATTTGATTAAAAAGTTCAAACCAATATTTTGGCATAACGATATTGAAGAAAATAATATCATTTAAGAAGAAAATAACATCCCTTACCTCAAAGAATCAGTACTTCGAAATGAAAGGTCGGAAGTGATGCTAAATGAAACTTGTACTGAATAGTAACTCTCAAAGTATCTAATTACTCACAAAATACGCTCGATAATATAGAGAGAGAGAGAAAGCTTATGTTTACGTGTGATTTTCAATTCTAACTTAGCCCTCTATTTATAGGAAAATGTTAAGACGCAAGCAGAGACTTGACTGCTATTTTACGATGGCTTTACCTGCTACTATTGCCACCCACCACATTTGAAATAAAATTCAGCACATTTCTTCACCAACCACAAGTTGGGCCCACTCAATTCTAGAATTTTCTACCAAAATCATTTATAAACCTAATTTCTGAATCAGTCACCTCTTAAAATTCATAACAAATCATACGTTCATTTTTAACGGTTCAAAATTTGTGGACATATACTCAACTTATATATGTATAACATATCCAAAAATCACAACGATCCAACGGTCGGATTAAAAATTATAACTCACGTAATATATCGTAAAAATACTGATTTGATTTTTAATACCTCAATTCCGACAAAAATACTGATAAAACACCTCAACATTAAATCCTTCAATTATAACCACATAAAATAAATAAATTCATCATTTATATCCACATCAAATAAATATTTTCTTATCATATAAATCAATAATTAATTATTCATAAATAATATAAAGAATCACAATTATGACAACCAGGCCGTTCCCAGGAAAGAGGGGGCTTTCCAATAAGGATTTCTCCTTACTGGTGCGCAATTAGGTGACCAAACCTCTCCTTAGACAGAACTTTTTAGACATTGCCAATAATGTTATCTAATAATATTATTCAAATAATATGAATTATATATCTGATAATGAGAAATACTGTGCAGTGATAATTATTGAAACAACAATAATATAAAATATCAACGCAACAATTATTGAATCAATAAAATAAAATATTGAAAAGTAATTACTGTAACAATTATTGAGTAGTGCCTTTTACGTAAGAATCAATAATTCAAAAATCTTGTGCAATCTTGTGTCTTTCTTTATGCAACCATGCGTATTACTATATTTTAACCACCGGGTATTCCAACAATCTTACGAAACAACTACTACCAGTTATTTATAAAAACACAAACTTGTCATTTTCTTCATCCGAAGCGGTTATTACATTATGATGCCCACGAATGGTTTCTTGTGTCGTCATTTAATATTCCCCAACAACAAGAATATTCCATGACCAAACGAATATTCCCTGACAAAAAAATGAATATTTTATAACCATTTGCTTATTTTGTAAAATTTGCATATTTCACCCATAACCAAAGTATTATATCAAATTAACTCCTTATTATTTCAAGATAATAAATAGAGAAAATTTAATTTTTATTAATAATAAGATGGGGTCTTACAACCTCCCCTCCTTATGAAATTTCGTCCTCGAAATTGACGTACGTACCTGGTGTTTCGAAAAGATGAGGGTATCTCGCTTTCATTTCTGATTCCAACTCCCAAGTCATTTCCTCAATAGCATGGTTCTTCCACAAAACCTTGACTTGTGGTATAACCTTTATTTGTAGGATATGCTCTTTTCTATCTAATATCTTGACAGTGCACTCCTCATGACGTTAAATCTTGGCTATCTCTCGCCCCGGTTCTAACGCATAATGTGGTTTGGATCTTTCACATATTTACGAAGCATAGATATGTGAAAAACATTATGAACACGAGACATACTTGGAGGTAATGCGAGTCTATAGGCCACATTTCCTATTCGGTCAAGAATCTCAAATGGAACAACAATTCGTGGATTGAGCTTTTCTCTCTTCCCAAATCTTGTAACTCCCTTCCATGGAGCAATACATAACAGTACATGATCTCCAATATTAAAATCCACGTCCTTTCGATGAAGATCAGCATAACTCTTTTGTCGAAAACGTTGCTTCTCCCACCTCGTCCCAGCATACTAGAGAATGACACTTTCGTCCATATAACACCTCAAATGGAGCCATGCCTATACTTGCTTGATAACTGTTGTTGTAGGAGAATTCCACCAGTGGCAAGTACTTATCCCAACTTCCTTTAAAATCTAGGACACAGAGTCTTAATAGATCTTCAAGGGTTTGAATAGTCCTTTCTGATTGCATGTCCGTTTGAGGATGGTATGCCGAACTGAATCGTAAATCCGTGCCCATAGATTTCTGCAAGCTAACCCAAAATTGTGAAGTGAATCTTAGGTCACGATCCAAAACTATGGATACTGGCATGCCATGCAATCTCACAATCTCATTTACATACATACTAGCAAGACGTTCAAGAGAATAAGTCTCACGTATGGGCAAGAAATGAGCCGACTTGGTTAATCTATCAACAATAACCTAAATCGCATCTATACCTTGAGAAACCTTGGAAAGACCCGTAACAAAATCCATGGTAATGTGTTCCCACTTCCATTTCGTAATCTCAAGTGGTTGCAATGGACCCTTTGGCACTTGATGCTCTGCCTTTACACGTTGACAAGTTAAACACCTCGAGATAAACTCCGCGATCTCTTTCTTCATATTTCTCCACCAAAATGTATGTCGAAGATCGTGATACATTTTGGTACTCCCAGGATGGATTGCAAATGGTGTGGTGTGTGCCTCCATCATGATTCTGTGCTTCAAGTTAAAATCATTAGGAACGTAAAGTCTGGAGTTGACTCTAAGTATTCCTTCTTCATCAATTCTTGCCTCCGGAATAGCACCTTCTTGCACTTTCTTTTTCATAAGTTCATCACCTCAGTGTCAGAGTTTGAAGCAACTTTAACTTTATCGATTAAAGTCGGTTCTACTCGTATATTTGCCATCATCATGTGGGTACTTGGAGCTTTTAACTCTATCTCCATCCTTTGTAAGTCATACAATATGGGCCTTTGTGTTAACGACATTGCACTCGTACCCGTATACGATCTTCTACTCAATGCATCAGCTACAACGTTTGCTTTTCCAAGATGATATTGAATGCTATGGTCGTAATCCTTCAACAGCTCAAGCCAACGTCGTTGCCGTATGTTGAGTTCCTTTTGAGTGAAGAAATATTTGAGGCTTTTATGATCCGTATAAATCTCCACTTTCTCCCCATACAGGTAGTGACTCCAGATTTTCAACGCAAAAACGACTGCTGCCAACTCTAGATCATGAGTAGGATAATTCCTCTCATATTCTTTGAGTTGTCGCGAGGCATATGCTATGACTTTTCCATGTTGCATGAGAACACATCCTAACCCTTTGCCTGAAGCATCGCTGTAGATAACAAATCCATCCAAACCAGATGGTATTGTCAGAACAGGTGCCAAAATGAGTCTCCTCTTGAGCTCTTGGAAACTCTTCTCGCATTCCTCACTCCATACGAATTTTGCATCTTTCCGAGTCAGCTGAGTTAACGGATTAGCGATTCGAGAAAATCCTTCCACGAATCTCCGATAATAACCAGCTAAGCCCAAAAAGCTACGTACTTCGGTCGCCGACTTTGGTTGCTCCCAACTTTGGATTGCTTCAATCTTTGCCGGGTCAACAGATACTCCATGTTTTGACACCACGTGCCCAAGGAATGCTACTTCCTTAAGCCAGAACTAGCATTTCTTTAGCTTAGTGTATAGCTTGTTGTCACGAAGTCTTTGAAGTACCAGCTTCAAATGGTGCTCATGATCTTCACTACTTTTGGAATAGATGAGGATGTCATCAATAAAGACAACAACGAACTGATCCAAATATTCCTTGAATACACAGTTCATCATATCCATGAAAGCGGCGGGAGCATTAGTCAATCCAAAAGACATGACTAAGAATTCATAATGCTCGTCACCGGAGTTCAAGGCGCCTTTGGAATATCCTCGCTTTTAATCTTGGTGATGATGATATCGAGCGAAGATCGATCTTTGAAAAGTATTGTGCTCTTTGCAAATCGGTCAAACATGTCATCAATGCGAGGTAGTGGATACCTATTCTTGATGGTAACATGGATTTCTCGGTAGTCAATACAAAGTCGCATACTCCCGTCTTTCTTCTTTACAAATAAAACAGGAGCACCCCAAGGAGATGTACTTGGGGCCGAATGAAACCGATGTCTAACAATTCTCAGAGGTTGGACTTTTAACTCCTAAAGTTCAATAGGAGCCATTCGATATGGGGTTTTAGAAATGGGCTTTGTACCCAGTTCAAGATCAATAAAGAATTCAACTTCACGCTCTGGGGGTAGACCAGGAAGTTCTTCAGGAAATACGTCAGGAAATTCATTAACAACGGGAATATTATTCAAATCTGACGTGTTTTTGTTCAAGTCCATATGGGTTAAGAAAGCTTGACATCCGTTTTTCAATAAACGAATAGCTTTATGGCTTTGATATGACCGTGATTGATTTTAGTGGTTTAGTTACTTGAATTCGTATAACAGGTTGGTTAGGAATATGAAAACTAACAACCTTATGAAAACAATCAATTTTGACATGATGAGTGGTTAACCAATCAATCCCTAAAATCACATCAAATGTAAGTATCTTTAAAGAAATAAGATCAACAGGTAATGTGATTGTGCCAACTTGGATCAAGCAAGATTTATAAACTGTAGATGTAACGAAGGTTTCACCCAACGGAGTTTCAACAGATAAGTTAAAGTCCAATTTCTCCGGAGTCAAGTTTAAACGTTGAGCATAAGCAGGAGAGATAAAAGAATGGGTAGAACCGGTATCTAGTAAGGTATAAACTTCGCAAGAGTTCAAGATTAGCTTACCCGTGATCACCTCGTTTAGGTTTCTCACATTTTGGCCAGTCACGACAAACGCCCTTCCTTAAACCACCGACTTTGTTTTGTTCGTAGTCGCCTTTGGTGTCACCATCCCAGTTGGACTTGACTTTGCTACCGGGAAAAATCAGGCTATATGACCGTCTTTTCAACAATTGAAACACACCTTGGAAGGCTGTGAACAGTTTGGACTTATGTGTCCCTCCTCTCCGTATCTGTAGCATCTAACTGGCGGTCGTTCTCCTCCCCTAGAATTTGTTGTTGGTGCTGGTGCTGGTGCTGATGTCTTTCCGTCATTATTGAATCTCCTCTTTTTGAAATTTTCACTTGACTCACCTCTCCTATTGTCATGGCCACGATGACCACCCGAGTGGTTATCGCTTTTGTACGTATTTTTCCCTCCTCGCTGGTTATCATCGCTCCGATGACTGCTGTCACCGGTATGACCCTAGTTATGGTCCCTCGGTTGAACATACTAGTTATCACACTTTAATAATTGAGCCCTATTTATAACATCTGAATATAAAGAAAATTTATGAGAGATAATATATTATCGAATCTCGAGTTTTAGACCTCTCAGAAACATTCGCGTCACACGTTCCTCATTTTTTACCAAATGAGGTGCAAACCTGGATAACTCCACGAACTTCGCCTCGTATTGGGACACCGTCATGTTGTTCTATTCCAGTCTAATAAATTCTACCTCCTTCATATGACGAATACTTTCAGGAAAGTACTTATCATTGAATAGTTTCTGAAATTTTTCCCAAGACATGTTGAGTGCGGCTAGCTGGGTACGCTTCATAGATTTCCACCAGTAATCTGCCTCACCACGGAACATAAAGGTGGCGAATGGAACCTTCTGTTCCTCCGTGCAGACCAAGACATCGAATATCTTGGTCATTTGCTTAACCCACGTTTCCGCCTTAATCGGATTGGGCTTTCCACAGAAATCTGGTGGTCCCAACTCCTTGAAGCGCTTGGTCAGTGATGCATCAGCGTTCTTATCATTTCCACCCGTATTTTGTACACGAGTCTCCCTCGTCTGATTTTGCATGAACTGCAAAAAGCTTCTAAACATCGCATCATTCATCGTTTGCTCGGTAGTGTTGTTTACAGGAGGAATATTGCCTTCCTGTTGCACGTTCTCTTGGTTGGTAATCAAAGGTTGTTCCACAGTCTTATAGACTCCATTGTTAACGTTCTCAGCTGCCATTCTTAAAAACTGCCATAAAACAGGGGTTAATTAAAGAAATTAACATATCACATAATATCCCTATATTATGATCGACCAACAAATAAGCTTAGGTAGAACACACTAGAGAAGGATTTACTCATCTCTCCCCTCCAAGTTCTATTCCCCGATCTCCACCAAAGACCATATCCCTAAGCTCTGATACCAACTGTGACGCCCCCAAAATAGGTATACATCACCCATTCTGAGTCACCAAATACATGGTACAGAAAAACAACTACAACTTTATTAATACAATTGTCGTGCAAATTACGACAACACATACTGTGAGTTTAAATATAAATATTATCTTCTAGACAATATCAACACCCAAATAAAGTCCTCATTACAATTATTGATGTACTATTTTACAAAAATAGTGAGGACTGCTAAAATAACTGTCTAGGACCATCACTCTATACCCCGACTGGTTCCTGCTATGTTCTCGCTTCCTGAGAAGAAAAATAGAACAAAAAGGAAAAGGGTGAGCTCAACTAGCCCAGTAAAGAATATTATGACTAAGATAATATACAAAAAATTATCCTTAGTCTTCAACAGGGAAAAAAATTTGATAGAATATAATCGACAACAAGTTTTAGATCAACAACTGCAGCGGAAACAATAATTCAATAGAAGAGTTAAGTAGAGAATGAAATCTACTATCATCTATGAATTTCAAAGTCCATCATCAATATTTTATCCCTGTAACATCAATCAATATACATCTTTGCACTACGGGCCAAAGATATTCATTTGTATCACCAGTTGAACATGTTCATCTCAACACCTGTTCATCTTTGCACTACGGGCCAAATATATTCATCAGGTAATCATTCATCTTTGCACTACAGGCCAAAGATATTCATCAAGTACCACCATTAAGGACTGAGGATGATGAAAAACATTTTAGAGAACAAATCCAGTAAGACAGAAGGACAAAGACTACGGATTCGCATTTTGGTTTATCCAAATTCAATAATACTCCATAATAACCAAGTGTGAAGTAGAATTCAAAAATAAAGATCAAAACATGGATACAATCAAAGATAGTAACCATAAAAGATATCTGGGACGAAAAAGAGAAAATTTTATTTTTTGGTGAATAGTGTCATATTCGTGAGTATACGTGAATAGTGACGTATATGTTTATAGTAACCCCGACACAAAAGTTTCAAATTTGATTAAAAAGTTCAAACCAATATTTCTAACACCTATCATATTGAAAAAATAATATCATTTAAGAAGAAAATAACATCCCTTACCTCAAAGAATCAAGATTTCTAATGAAAGGTCGGAAGTGATCTGAATGAAACTTATACTGAATAGCAACTCTCAAAGTATCTAATTACTCACAAAATACGCTCGATAATATAGAGAGAAATAGAGAAAGCTTATGTTTACGGTGTGATTTTTAATTCTAACTTAGCCCTCTATTTATAGGAAAATGTTAAAGACAATCAAGCAGACTTTTAACTCGCTTCTTGATGGCTTTACCTGCTACTATTGCCACCCACCACATTTGAAATAAAATTTAGCACATTTCTTTACCAACCACAAGTGGGGCCAACTCAATTCTAGAATTTTCTACCAAAATCATTTATAAACCTAATTTCTGAATCAGTCACCTCTTAAAATTTATAACAAATCATACGTTCATTTTTAACGGTTCAAAATTTGTGGACATATACTCAACTTATATAGGTATAACATATCCAAAAATCACAACGATCCAACGGTCGGATTAAAAATTATAACTCACGCAATATATCGTAAAAATACTGATTTGATTTTTAATACCTCCATTCCGATAAAAATACTGTTAAAACACCTCAACATTAAATCCTTCAATTATAACCACATAAAATAAATAAATCCATCATTTATATCCACATCAAATAAATATTTCCTTATCATATAAATCAATAATTAATTATTCACAAATAATATTACGAGAATCACAATTATGATGACCAGGTAGCTCCTCAGGAAGAGGGCTTTCCAATAAGGATTTCTCCTTCTTTGGCAGCGCAATTAGGTGACCAAACCTCTCCTTAGACAGAACTTTCTAGACATTGTCAATAATGTTATCTAATAATATTATTCAAATAATATGAATTATTGATCTGATAATGGGAAATACTGTGCAGTGATAATTATTGAAACAAAAATAATATAAAATATCAACGCAGCAATTATTGAATCAATAAAATAAAATATTGAAAATTAATTACTGTAACAATTATTGAGTAGTGCCTTCTTACGTAAGAATCAATAATTCAATAATATTTTTCAATACTGTGTGCTACTGTGCAATCACGCGTATTATTATATTTTAACCACCGGGTATTCCAACAGTACTAACGGTAACAACTACGCCGTTATTTATAAAAACTTAAACTTGTCTTTTTCTTCATCCGACAGTTATTCTGTTATGAGGCCCACGAATGGCTGCACCGTCGTACGAATATTCCACGACAACAAGAATATTCCATGACCAAACGAATATTTCCCAACAAAAAAAGAATATTTTATAACCACTTGCTTATTTTGTAAAATTTGCACATTTCACCCATAACCAAAGTATTATATCAAATTAACTCCTTATTATTTCAAGATAATAAATAGAGAAAATTTAATTTTTATTCATAATAAGATGGGGTCTTACAGTCATGACCATTGATGATTTAATGAATATACTTGGCCCATAGTGCAGGGAAGATTCGATGATATGGTTTATTTATTAAGCTGAGTCTTAGCGATAAAAATTGATGAAAACATTTTAAATCATAGAAGATAGTAGATATCATGCTCTACTTGACTCTTCTAATGGATTGCTTATTCCGCTGCAGTTAAACTTGACTCTTCCAATGAATTGCTTATTCCGCTACATGACTGTTGTATAATTAAGTTATTAATATTATTATTTGCAATATTTATAATGTCTAGAAGTTCTGTCAAGGAGAGGTTTAGTCATCTAATTACGCGCCAATAAGGAGAAATCCTTATCGAAAAGCCCCCTCTTTCCTGGAAACGACCTAGTTGTTAAATATTGTGAGTTATAATATTAATGATGAATGTTATTAAAAATTGAATTTGAGTTCAGAGTTGAATTTGGAGACGCGAACGCGATATTTGAGTCTGGAACGATAAAATTAGTAGAAATAGACTATAAACACAAAATTTGTCGGAGTTGACTTTTTGATCAAAAAAGTCAATAGTTGACTTTTTTTAGAAAAAGTCAAACTTCAAAATTTTAAAAATAAAATTTTTTAGAAAAATATTTTCATTATGTTGGGATTGTTAGTGTTAGTGGAAATCGACATTTATTTCGATAATAATTGATGTCTGGAGGTTATATTGACCAATCGGGTAATTAATTGAATAAATGAGCAATTAATTGCTATTAATTCACATGATTATAACTATTTGTTCACATGTGTGTACTATTGATTCACATTCTTGTACTATTAGGGGAGTTGGTGCAAGATTGATAATACTTGCATGACTAAGATAAAAATGAAGGTATAGATGGAGGTACTATACTGTAATTCGTATTTTCACATGATTATAACTATTGATTCAAATGATTGAACTATTGATTCACATTATTTACTATTAGGGGAAGTGGTGCAAGTTTGATAATACTTGCAGGACTAAATTAAAAATAAAGAAAAAGAGGAAGGTATTATACTATAATATTTTGAGCCCCAAAAAGTGCAATTATCGAAACTATATTTTCCTATAAATAGAAGATCATTCTTCCTTCATTTCTCACCAATTCACTAAAGCTTTAGAGTAATTATTATAGAGAAAAATTATAGAGAGAAAGAAAAAAAGAAGTCTGCTACCTCATTATTCCAATATCCAGTTTCTTCTAAGGTAAGGGGTATTATTCTTTCGTATTCATGAAGAGAGTTGTTTTCTTTCAATACTCGTAAGGGTTGTTATTTCATTCTTTATTATTATGTTGGAATAACCTGTCTATGCGAAGTACCACATACATGGTGAAATTCTTCTATTATTTCATTCTTTATTATTCTGTTGGAATAACCTATCTGTGCGGTCTATCGCATGCCTAGTGAATTATGTTGTTATTCCATTCTTTATTATTCTGTTGGAATATCCTGTCTGTGCGGATTACGCATGACCTGGTTCCATTCTTTATTATTACATTAGAATATCACATGCGCATGCGGATTACGCGTGACACGTTCCATTCTTTATTATTCATTGGAATATCACATGCATGCGGATTACGCATAACTCGGTTCCATTCTTTATTATTCTCGTTAGAATATCCTCGTCATCTGCGGATTACATGACACCGTTCCATTCTTTATTATTCTCGTTGGAACATCCTGTCATGCATGCGGTCTATCGCATACATAGTGAATTCTTCCATTGTTATTCCATTTTTTATTATTCTATTGGAATATCCTCGTGCATGCGGATTCATGCATGACACAGTTTCCATTCTTTATTATTCATTGAGAATAACTTTGTCTACATCTGGGCTCTATCGCATGCATGGTGAATTCTTCTCATTATTCCATTTTTATTATCTTGTTGGAATAACTTTGCCTATGTGGATTACCGCATGCATGGTGAATGATCCTTTGTATTCATTCCTTATTAAATTGTGGAAATGATCTGCATTTACGTGGATTACCGCATGGCGGGTGAAAATCCATTTGCGCTTTAGTTTTTTCTCGACCCTCAAAAATTCTGGAAAAATTTGAAATGATAATTTGATCGATTTTCTATATTATGTCCAAAGATGGCGATTTTTGGATGTATAGATTAAGAGTTATGGATTTTATGAGAAAAGACTATTTTAAAAGTAAACCCTTATAACTCCTTGTGGTTAACTCCAAAATTGGTAAAATTTTTATTGAAGGTACATGTATATAACAGGAGTATACCCTGTAAATTTTAGAATTTTTGGACAAAATTATAATTTATGATAAATGTCTAAATATTCGGCAGTTTTGGCTATATGAAAAATAGTAAATGAATTTTAAAAATTCCGAGAAAAATATATGTTCAATATGAGACTATATTCTGCTAAATCCCAGAAAAGAAATATTTTTGGGACTGATTTGGTAATTTTCATAAAAATGAACTAGTTATGAGTAAATGAATTAAATATGTTATGTGAAGTAACAAAATTGAAAAATAGGATTTTATGGCTTGGGAATCCTATATAGGGTATATGCAGATTTTTTATGAGGGATTTGATCATTAGTGATGAAATCATTAGGGATTTAAATGCATTATTTGGTAAAGTGTGAATAATTGAAATAAATTGTTTATAAGTTTAAGAAGTGATTAAAATATTGTTATAATATTAATAATATTAGATTATGAGTTTATTAAGTAATTGATAATATTTGTATAAATTTAAAGTCTTTAATATTTATCCTTATTTTTGTTTGATTAATGCTTATATCATTGTCATCATCCTCATTCTTATATTGTGATGAAAGTCATCTTTGGCTTACGTGCATAGATGGACTTGGTATGATTATGACCAGGGATTATTCGGTATAATAATCATGGCCGTAATGTGACGAATGATGTGGTGAAAGTCCTCGATGGCTTTGAAGTGCATGATGGGACGCTTTTGGTATGATTATGACCAAGGATTATTCGGTATAGTCATGACCATTGATGATTTAATGAATATCCTTGGCCGTAGTGCGGGGGAAGATTCGATGATATGGTTAATTTATTAAAATCGAGTTTCAAATGATAAAAATTGATGAAAACATTTTAAATCATAAAAGATAGTAGATATCATGTTCTACTTGAGTCTTCTAATGGATTGCTTATTCCGCTGCAGTTAAACTTGATGTCTATTGTATTTTATCAGTTTAACATTGTTGAAGGCTAATAATAATTTATTCTGCATTATCTTAGTCGTAATATTTCTTACTGGGCTAGTTGAGCTCACCTTTTTCTTCACTTTATCTCTTCAAAAATGAGAGCGTGGCGGGACTAAATGGGGAATGGAGTGACGGTCCGGATGATAGCATTAGTAGTCCTCACTATTATACATTAAATAGTGTGACAATAAATGTAATGAGAACTCCATTGAGTATAGATATTGTCTAGATGATAATATTCTTATTAAAACTCTTAGATTATGTTTTGTCGTATTTTACACGACTGTTGTATAATTAAGTTGTATTTGAATTTTGTACCATGAAGAGAGTTATTTTTTTCAATACTCGTAAGGGTTGTTATACCATTCTTTATTATTCTGTTGGAATAACTTTTATGCATGCGGCCTCATCATCACGCCCGGTGAATTCTTCTCATTATTCCATTCTTTATTATTACATTGGAATAACTTTTATCTGCATGCGATTATCGCATGCCGGTGAATTCTTCTATTATTTCATTCTTTATTATTACATTGGAATAACATGTCACATGTGGATTACCATGATGCGTGGTGAATGATCCTTCAGATTCATTCTTTATTAAATTATGGAAATGATCCGCTACGTGAATTACCGCATGGGCGAAAAAAATCCATTCTGCGAGTTTCATATATTCTATTATACTCAGGTTGGTTAAAATTTTGGCTTCTATACTCCATGAAATTAGTAGAATATCCTGGATATTTGTGCTTCATCCAGTATCTTTTCATGAAAATATTCTTCTGAGCATTCTTGAATTTTACTCCACAAAGCAGTATCATGTTGACAATTTGGACGTTATTGATTTCTGGATAAATTAAATTATAAATCTTTAAAATTTATCCTTAAACTTATTTTATTGAATTATTATGTCATTGTCATCATTCTCATGCTTATATTGTGATGAAAGTCATCTTTGGCTTACGTGCATAGATGGACTTGGTATGATTATGACCAGGGATTATTCGGTATAATCATGACTGTAATGTGATGAATGATGTGGTGATAGTCCTCAGTGGCCTGTAGTTCATTGATGGACAGTTGTTGGTATGATTATGACCAGGGATTATTCGGTATAATCATGACCATTGATGATTACATGAATATCCTTGGCCGTGATGCAGGGATGATTAAATTTAATTTATTAAAATTTGAGTCTCAAATGATAAAGTTGATGAAAAACTTTTTAAATCATAGAAGATAGTAGATTTTATGCTCTACTCTTGACTCTTACAATGGATTGCTTATTCCTATCCAATTGTTGATCTAAAACTTGTTTTCTATTATATTCTATCGGTTTGTTATCTTGTTGAAGGCTAAGGATAATTTATTACGCATTATCTTAGTCATAATATTTCTTCTTGGGCTAGTTGAGCTCACCCTTTCTTTCATTGTTTCTCTTGAGAAATGAGAATATAAATTTGGACGAGTCGGGGATGGAGTGATGGTCCAGATAAATGGCTTTAGTAGTCCTCACTATTCTACGAAATAATGTGATAATAATTGTAATGAGGACACCATTGAGTGTGGATATTGTCTAAATGACAATATTCTTATTTAAACTCCCAACTATGTTTTGTCGTATTTTACACGACTGTTGTATAATTAAATTGTATTTGAATTTATGTACCATGTATCTGGCAACTCAAGATGGGTGATGTATACCTGTTTTGG
Organism: Panax ginseng; assembly: GCA_020205605.1. Taxonomy (NCBI): domain Eukaryota; kingdom Viridiplantae; phylum Streptophyta; class Magnoliopsida; order Apiales; family Araliaceae; genus Panax; species Panax ginseng. The sequence goes on along the minus strand of CM035144.1, from coordinate 101,271,562 downwards.
GGGCGTCACAATGTTACACTTCAACAACTCAACATAATACTCTATTTATAGAGTACCCCATAATTCTTTTTTTTTTTTCTATTTAAAATATAACACTTCTAAAATAAAATTCCTACTACAAATTGGTTTCTTTCCAAAATAATACTCCTATTAAAAATAAAAATTATTCCTTTCCATACTAGTAATTATTTTTTGAATAGGATTCAAGGAATATCCCAATAATTCCTTCAAAGAATCGAATGTCCGAATACTTCAATTTTATATTTAAATAGAATTCTAGGTGTTTTCCAACAATAACATATATTCTTTAAATACATATTGTCTAATATATCCTCTTTGAAATACTTTAACTAACTCCCATTTTTCTTGACCAAGAAAACGAAAAAAAACTATTCCATTACCTAACTTTGAGTAAAATAAAAACAAAATGACCCTTATATATGCAAGGGAAACGGAATGTAAAGGAAAATGTCAACTAGCCAAGTCCAAATGGCCACCTTTCCTTTCCCATCCAATTTTCCAGCTCCAATTCACTACTCTAGTCAGCTAGCAAGCTCAAATACTTTTTCTAGAATTGGGCACACAAGCCTATGCTCCTTTACCCATTCCACACGCCCTGCCCTTTACTATTTTTCTCTCCTCATAAACATTTGCAGAGAATACGCCATTATTATCCCTGCCCTGCAATCAAAACCTAAATCTGAGCACCATAATCATCATCCAATCAGTCACTGTTTGTTTGGATGCTTGAGTAATTATCGTTATCGTCATGTACAAAAAGTCGTACTCTTCGGCTAGTTTTTCTCTCGCCAAGAGAGCTTTTTCTTCTTCTCGTCCTATCTCTAAACCCATCTCTACGATTCCTCATCAGTCATCTCCTCCCTGTGTATCCAACCAGTACCGATCGCTCTGCTTCTTCCGCTCTCTCCCCCGGTGGAGCCACGGCGTCGATTGGAAGTCTCCGGTGAGTCTTACGTCTCAGATCAGGACTGTCTCTCCTCTCCTTGAACGCCTCCAAAGAAAGTTCGCTACTATGGGTACTCTTTTTCTGTCTCTCTTGGATGTTGAATACATTCGTCTATCTCAATATAGAAGCTGCAAATTGAATCAGTTTGTGTGTTTAAAATGTTAATTTAGTAGTTTTAGAAGCTCCAGGGGTCTCCTTGTTATCTGTTTTATGGAGGGAATGAAGAATTACGATGTTCTTTCAGTTCACTAAAAATTTTGAGATCGAGGAATCTGACTCTTTGTATTGAAGAGTTATAGCTGGTGTTTTGTGTTTGAGAACAAATGTTGTACTAAGTTCTAATGCTTCTGTATCTGAAAGATTATTGATGTGTTAAAAAATATGTACTACAAGTGCACAGTGTCTAATTGAAGAAGACTAGATTAATTTTAATGTTTTCTTAATATTTATTTAAGGCGAATTAGAAATAAAGAGAATTAATTAACTAGATTATGAAAATAATAAATGAGGAATCAATCTAGGAATCCGAATCCATTAAATAATAAACATAACATATAATTCAATCTCTTCTATTTTTATAACTTAGTTATGATTTTAATCTCCCTTCCCTTTAATTTAGTAATTTACGATTAACTTACTATGAAAATTTAAGGATTAACTATAACCAATCAAAACTTCTTTGAGCAAGCATGGATTATGAAAAACTCATATCTTAACAATAATCTATCAAAACCTCTTAATTAATTTAAAATCACATAAAAACTATAAAACGAAGTTATTTCAATAACGAAACATGAAGGCGAAATCAATTAAGCATAAAAGCATAAATAATAAAAGAGATGAAAAATATTATCACGAATAATTATTTAATTTCATCTTCATCCATATAAAAAAATTAACTAGACATGAAAATAAGCTAACTAAAATAAAGAAGAAGTAGAAGATTGAAAATAAATAAGAAAACTCCCTTTATCAACGATCCTCCAACAAGTGTACAATGAAACATAATTTAATCTACTCCTATTCCTAACCTAAAGTAATACAATACCTAATCCTTATATCTGAAACAAGAGACCTATTTATAAGGAAAATAAATTTTGAACCCTAATTTAGATTCATTGAACTTAGACACTTTTATTCCCTTTTCATATAGGTTTCAACTTCCTAATAGCAATCAACTTCTCAAAGAGATCTTTATTTTCCTTTCTCTTGTTGGATTTGACTTGCACACCAAGATTGTTCCACCTCTTTCCTTCTCCTTGTAAGATTCTTCTTGGACATTTCTTATATGAATAAGAACATTAAATATCGCTTGATCACTAAGATCTTGACTTTATTGCAACAAAAATTAAACCCTATAAAATAAAATAAAACATATTAATTTAATAAACTAATATAATTAAAAGGACAAAATTAGGGATAATAAAATGTATGAATTACGTGTCTATCAAATACCCCCATACCTAGCTTTTGCTCGTCCTCGAGTAAAATACAAATAAAATAAAACAAAAATTATACTACATTTTCGTAGGAAACACGATTGCACTTAGCATGTGCAACAAGCCTTTAAACCCCAAGGTTACCCAAGTGGACGAGTTGTGTCTCGTGAGGGTTTGCAGTGAATATACCCACAAAATTCAAAAATATTTTTCGGTTCAACAAATTATGAAATTGTAAGAAAACTTCTAAATATCCATGGGCATTATACCTAAGCAAGATTAAATTCAAAATCACACTTTCACCTTATCGAAAATACTCGATTTTCATTTTAGACACCATCCTTCATTAAATCAATTTCATGTGATGCATGCATTGTATGTGATGTAACTCTTAGTAGGGATTTTTACCATGAAAATCAAGCAAACTCTTTTTTTCTTTCTTTCTTTTTTTTCTTTCTTTTTTTCATTTTTTTTAATTTTGATTCTTGACTTGTGCAATGTCTCATTTTCTTAGGCTTTTCAGAGTTACCCAATTAGAGCGTTGGACCAATGACTCCCAAATCAATTGGCTTTAGGGCACTAGGTGTAGAGACACCCCTAAGGGCTTACTAACTCGAGTAACAAAGGCCACAAAACTAGACTAGTCAAACTGCTTTTATCTATCTTTTCAGCGTGAATATCGATGCTTCTTGAGGCTTGGATACCCAGTTATTTCGTTTAATGGACATTGAAGCAGTTATTTATTACTTCTTTTTTTTTTCTTTTTTCAACTTTTCTCAACTATTTTTTTCTTAAAATTTTTTACCTTTTTTTTTTTCGAAATTATTTGAATCATGGTTTATACCCCACAACTAAAAATTAGTACAAACGTGAAGTGCAAAAATGCTTGTGAAATCAATTTTAATCCAGATGGTGTTTCAAACTAAGATTTCGTACCTTATCAAAGATTTAAGAGTTCTAAATCTTTCAATCTTACTCATGAGTTTTACTCCACAAACACTTATTAGAATTAATTCAATTCATAAAAAGTCAAACAAAACTGTTTAATTTTTTTTTTACTATATTTTCTTAAAAAGGAAAAAAAATCTAATACAATAATATACAAACAAACTTCTCCATACCTAAATCATGCATTGTCGCCAATGTATGCAAATGAAGAAAAGAGAACAAAGATGTGAAAGAATTGTACCTTGTATGCGGGGCATTTGTTCTACAAGAAAATGCTGTGAAAAAGAAAACAAATGTACATATCTACAAATTTCATAAATCCTAAAAATTATTTGACTATACATGAATGATACAAATAGGTAAGTGAGTGTGAACTTTTCATTATTTTCAGGAGGTCTAGAAAATTGAAAATAGTCAGAATTTTCATCACAGTTATGCTTAAAATTTACCTCAAGAAAACTTCCACTAACATGTTCAAATGATGGAAGAATTGGTTCAAATACATATTCTATTTTAGTTGACTTATTTGTAGTGGATCTCAACAGCTCATTGAACTTATCTAAATATTCGGATTCATTCCAATTTTGGTCAAGGTGATTTAAGAAAAAATCGATTGGATCTTTTTCAATTATTTCTTGAGTCATTGACAACTCTTGTATCATGTTTACTTTAATGGGTTGGTCCAAAAAATCACTAAGTGGTTTTTGTAGGAGTAAATCTTTCAGGGTATGGAACTTTAGGCTTATAGACTTTTTCAACCGACTCATTAAATGCAACATGATCAATTTTAGGCATAGACTCATAATTTTTAAACTCCTCAAATTGGCTTGACTCAAACTGTGTAGAATTGAATATAAGATTTTCATTTTCCTCATCATTTCCACAACCATTAAGACTTTCAAAATTAACCTCAGAGTTTCTAGAAAATTCACTCACCTCTTGTTCATTTATTATAGTGGCTAATCTATTCATTTGAATTTCTAGACGAGATATAACTTGATCCAAGCTAAATTGATTTTCCATTAAAACTTCCATAGTTTTCTCTAAAGCACTAAGTCTTTCCTCTTCTTCATTTGTTAATTCTTGTGGATATTGAGGTTCTGGATCCGAATATGGATATGGAAATGGACTTAGATAAGAATTTTCATAAGTTGAAAAACATTGATTTACTTGGTGTGCATTAAAATTTTCGTAGGATTCTTGATTCCAAGCAAAATTATTATTCCAACTATTATAAGAATTCATTTTTTCACAAATCACAAAACAAACAGACAACTAACCACGAAAGTCGCACAAAAAAAATATTGAAAAAAAACAAAAAACTAAACTACTATTTTTTATAAAAAAATATGGAGATACGAAGTACCGAAGAAAGCGCAACAACAAAATTTTTATCTTTTCGCTCATTCAATCCGCTTCAATAATCCTGAAGAAAAAAAAATTAGAGTTAAAACTAATTCGAATAAATAAAAATTAGGGAATAAATAAAAATTAATTCTAGTCCCCGACAACAGCGCTAAAAACTTGATGTGTTAAAAAATATGTATTGCAAGTGCACAGTGTCTAATTGAAGAACTGACAAGTACAGGTCGAACCCTCAGAGACTAGATTAATTTTAATGTTTCCTTAATATTTATTTTAGGCGAATTAGAAATAAAGATTGAGAATTAATTAACTAGAATATGAAAACAATTAATGAGGAATCAGTCTAGGAAACCGAATTCATTAAATAATAAACATAACATATAATTCAATCTGTTCTATTTTTATAACTCAATTATGATTTTGATCTCCCTTCCCTTTAATTTAGTAATTTACGATTAACGTGGGCAAGCATAGACTATGAAAATTTAAGGATTAACTATAACCCATCAAAACTTCTTTGAGCAAGCATGAATTATGAAAAACTCATATCTTAACAATAATCTGTCAAACCCTCTTAATTAGTTTAAAATCACATAAGAACTATAAAACGAAGGTATTTCAATAACGAAACATGAAGGCGAAATCAATTAAGCATAAAAGCATAAATAATAAAAGAGATGAAAAATATTATCACGAATAATTATTTAATTTCATCTTCATCCTAGATATAAAAAAATTAACTAGACATGAAAATAAACTAACTAAAATAAAGAAGAAGTAGAAGATTGAAAATAAATAAGAAAACTCCCTTTATTAACGATCCTCCAACAAGCGTACAATAAAACGTAATTTAATTACTCCTATTCTTAACCTAAGGTAATACAATACCAATCCTTATCTCTAAAACAAGAGACCTATTTATAGGGAAAATAAATTTTGAACCCTAATTTAGATTCATTGAACTTAGACACTTTTATTCCCTTTTTATGTAGGTTTCAACTTCCTAATAGCAATCAACTTCTCAAAGAGATCTTTACTTTACTTTCTCTTGTTGGATTTGACTTGCACACCAATATTGTTCCACCTCTTTCCTTTTCCTTGTAAAATTCTTCTTGGACATTCCTTATATGAATAAGAGCATTAAATATCGCTTGATCACCAAGATCTTGACTTTATTGCAACAAAAATTAAACCCTATAAAATAAAATAAAACATATTAATTTAATAAACTAATATAATTAAAAGGACAAAATTAGGGATAATAAAATGTATGAATTATGTGTCTATCAATTATAAATAATCAAAATTCATTATTAGAATATGGTAGAGTTATAGCTAGCATTTTGTTTTTGTTAACAAATGTTTCATCTTTATATACTAAGATGTAATGTTTCTGTATCTGAAAAGGTTATAAATTATCAAAATTCATCATCAGAATATGATTAATGATTTTTGAGGTTACTACCCAAATAGCAAATCTAATCTGTGTATCTGTATGAGTTCAGCCTCTGAGCATGCTTTCAAGGGAATCCTGACAAATCTTCCCAAGCCAGGTGGTGGCAAGTTTGGAAAGTTTTATAGCCTCCCTGCTCTGAATGATCCGAGGATAGGTAATTTTCTTAAAGTCGAGCAATAAATTTACATATAAATGCCGAATTTTCTGTAAACTAATCAGCATTTGTTAATTTGGATTTTTATGGATGCATAACAGAAAAGTTGCCATACTCTATCAGAATCCTTCTTGAATCAGCAATTCGTAATTGTGACAATTTTCAAGTAACCAAGGAAGATGTTGAAAAAATTATTGACTGGGAAAATACATCTCCCAAGTTAGTTGAGATCCCTTTCAAGCCTGCTCGTGTTCTCTTGCAAGTAAGTAATTGTCATTAGTCTATTAAAGTTATAATTAAAAAGTTATAATCACTGAGCACATGGTATCTAATTTTTTTGCTTTGGTGGCAGGATTTTACTGGTGTACCGGCCGTGGTTGACCTTGCATGTATGCGTGACGCTATGAACAAACTTGGTAGTGATTCTAACAAGATCAATCCTTTGGTATGAGTAGTTTCTTTTGGTAACATCACAAATTCACAACAATTTTTAGTAGAGTGAGATATTAGTGTTTTTTGAACTGTGCATTATTAGATTCACAACAATGAAAATTTCTCTGTTTGTATATGCCCCTATTATTTAGCATTGATTGAAAAACATTTAGGTTTTTGTTATCACCAGTAATTAGTTTGTCTGGTCTCTTCTTTAAAGGTGCATGATTTCAATCACAATTGTTTTTGTTCATTTTTTTCTATATTAAAAGTTTTCCTACTAACATATATATATACATACATATATATATATATACATACATATATATATATATATATATATATATTCAACTATCCTGGGTGCAGGTTCCTGTAGATCTTGTCATTGATCATTCAGTTCAGGTTGATGTTACAAGGTCAGAAAATGCTGTGCAAGCAAATATGGAGCTGGAATTTCAGAGAAACAGAGAGAGATTTGCTTTTTTGAAGTGGGGATCAAATGCATTCCACAACATGCTTGTTGTTCCTCCGGGTTCTGGTATTGTGCATCAGGTAACAGAATCTAAGAACAATATTGATTAATTACTTGCAAAGATCCACCATATTGAATTGCATCTGTTTTGAGACGGTATAAATATTACATATTATTTGTGATTCACCTTTTGATATTTCTTTTATTTATTTAATGAAGCAATCTTTTGCTCAATTGCATAGTCTTCAGCTATAATTGATAAGGAGGAATCAAGAGTAAATCAACCACATGCTTTTTCAGGTTAATCTTGAATATCTTGGACGGGTTGTTTTCAACACTGATGGCATACTATACCCTGATAGCGTGGTTGGAACTGATTCCCATACTACTATGATTGATGGCTTAGGAGTTGCTGGGTGGGGAGTTGGAGGTATTGAAGCAGAGGCAACAATGCTTGGGCAGGTAACTATTGCTGAACAATTAAGAGAAATTTTCCTACTGTACTATGACTGAAACTACACGAATTTATGACGTTCACCAGTAACATCTAGTTTATTCGTAAATACTACATCATGGTTTAATGTTAATGGCTCAATTACTTGTACTTAATGGGAGCATCAACACCTTCTGTAATCTGTATATTGTGTCATATGATTGTGCTCCTTGGTTATGATGTCCTCCTGCATCATGTTAGATGGATGGAAACCAGGGAATTAAGACTATCAAGTTACTTTTCCCATGCTACATCCCAAAGGAATGGGGAACTTGGACATCATCTGGATTGTTTTCCATTTCCATGTGGCTTTGGGTTCAGGGTTTGTGAGGCATGAGCTTCCTAAAGCTTTTGTAAAAGTATTTTCTTTTGCATCCTATTGGCACACCTAAAAGCCTAAAACTGTTATAGGCACTCCAAATATGTGATTTTCTACTCTATTTTGCAACTGCGTATTGAAATTTCAAGAGAACCTGCACAATACCCCATACTTTTATCATATATGCACTACACTTGTAACTAGAGTTTTCACAACTCACATTCCCTTCCCCTTCAGTCTTTTGTTTCATGATTGGTATATGTGGCTTTTGTGCTTTCGCACTAGTCTCGAAAACACCATGGGTGATGGGTTCATGTATACGTGGTATGTATATATATATTCACTTTTAATTAATTAATTCAATCAAGTCTTTTTGTACCTCAGTCATCCAGTCTTGCACTTTTTGTGTTACTTGATTGTTTTAGTGATAAATTACTACTATAAACCCTTAAAAAGCAGTTTGAACTATCTTAGACAAATCTTGATCACATGAATGATATTCTTCAGTGAAATCATATTTATTTTCTTATACTTTCTTGAAAATATTACAATGAAGAGTTCTGCTGAAAATGCGGTCTTATTCTAAAACTCCCATATTGACAGCCAATGAGTATGGTCCTGCCTGGTGTTGTTGGGTTCAAGTTATCTGGAAAATTACGCAATGGTGTTACGGCTACTGACTTGGTTTTAACTGTGACACAAATGCTTAGGAAGCATGGTGTTGTTGGCAAATTTGTTGAGTTCTATGGTAATTAAAACTGAAAACTGTGATCTTCAACTTCCCTGCTTCTAACCTGTAAAGAATAGAAGGTTTAACATTGATTTGTGTGTAGGGGATGGAATGGGTAAGCTATCATTAGCTGACAGGGCAACCATTGCAAACATGTCTCCTGAGTATGGGGCAACAATGGGGTTCTTCCCTGTAGATCATGTTACTTTGCAGTATCTTAAATTAACTGGAAGAAGCGATGACACTGTAAGTATTCTTTGTCATTTTTGTGAATTCCAGTGGCAATGATGATAATAAGACATTTTTTTCTTCCTTCCTCTCTTTCAATATATGGATATTCTATGTTAATTTCAGGTGGCAATGATAGAAGCATACCTGCGTGCTAATAAAATGTTTGTGGACTATAATGAGGTAAGATATTTTATGACATCTAATCATTAATAAGGTTTATTTCTAGATGGTACCATCTTAAGAGCAACCTTCACTCTTCTAAAATGCAGCCTCAACTAGAAAGGGCATACTCATCTTACCTAAATCTAGACCTTGAAGAAGTTGAACCCTGTGTTTCAGGGCCAAAGAGGTGTGTACTAATTTTTTTTGTCACTGTTTAGTTTATCTTTGATTATATAGCAGTCATAACTTGCATTTCTTGACAGACCTCATGACCGTGTTCCTTTGAAGGAAATGAAGGCTGATTGGCATTCTTGCCTTGATAACAAAGTTGGATTTAAAGTGAGTTTAAAACTTAATACTTCTCCAATGTTTTCTAGTCATCTCTTTTGACTTATTTTAACAGCTTTTATTTGTGAAATTACTTTAAATAAACTATCGGATTTTAAATATACTTTGGTAATCTTTCAGCCCTGTGTCTATAAAGGTATCTTAAAATTTCTATGGTCTCAAAACTTGTAATTATGGTGCAGGGCTTTGCTGTACCAAAGGAGGCACAAGAAAAAGTTGCAAAATTTTCATTCCACGGACAGCCAGCAGAGCTCAAGCACGGCAGCATTGTGATTGCCGCTATCACAAGTTGCACAAATACATCAAACCCCAGTGTTATGCTTGGGGCAGCCCTTGTTGCGAAGAAGGCTTCTGAACTGGGTCTACAGGTCAGTTGCAGTAGAATGAGTTATATAATCTTAGACTGCTACTTTGTATATCCAGAAGTCTTCCTTATTTGTCAGCTCCAATTCTATTTGCCTTCTGCTATATTAGATAATGACTAAGATCTTCTCTATTTCCTCTCAATGCTTAAGTATGCTGATGATTTGGCAGGTCAAACCTTGGATAAAAACGAGCCTTGCTCCAGGATCTGGCGTTGTTACAAAATATTTGCTCCAGAGGTAGTGTTTTACATAAGAAATAGTTCAATTAAACAATCAGTTATCTGTAATTGTCACTCACAAAAGAAAGTTTGGTATTTTTCTTGGTGCAGTGGGCTGCAAAAGTATTTGAATCAACAAGGCTTCCATATTGTTGGATATGGCTGCACAACATGTATTGGAAATTCTGGGGATTTAGATGAATCAGTTGCTTCTACTATATTGGAAAATGGTATTGGTGCTTTTTTTATCTTTTTTTTTCAACCAAGTTTATTCTTGGTTAATTGAGCACTCAATTTTCTCTCATCGACTATTTTTTTAAATGGATGAGTTAGTTTTATTCAAAACTTGAGATAATTGGTGTAAACCAAAAAAGGATTCATAAGTAGTTGTTAATGAAGTTGAAGTTACCAAATTCTGAGGAGTTCGGTATCAATTTATGCCCAAGTGCTCTGCATATAGTTCCTCGAACCACATTTTCTAAATGAAGCAAAGGCAGAATTGATCTTGTTAAAGATCTAGTACAGAACAAAATATGTCTATTTTTCAATTGATGTCTGGCTGGTTCTTCCAAAGCATTTAGCAGGATTACGAAATTAATTCTTAATCTTGTTCAATTGTGGTATTTTCTGCAGACATTGTCGCAGCTGCCGTTCTTTCTGGGAATCGGAACTTTGAGGGACGTGTTCATGCTTTGACTAGGGCAAACTATCTTGCTTCGCCTCCTCTAGTTGTTGCTTATGCCCTTGCTGGCACGGTAATGAATCAATAATGGTTTTATTTCTTAATTGTTTTTTGAAATTTATTCCCTGTTAAGAATATAACGTAGTAAATTTGAGAAATGAAGAACATGCTTTAGACAAGAGTGTTGAAACATGCGGACATTGTCCTAGCAACATCGTCTAAAAACTGGTACTTGATGTATGTATTAGAATATAGAAAACGGACTAGGGGAAATATATCTAAGAATTAGGTGGTGCAACTTAGGAAGGGAAAAATGTTAACTATAAACTGGTAAAAGAATGTCAAAAGTAACACCGCAAACTTGAAAGTAGTAATAGAAGAGTGTCAAAATATTGGTGCCTCATTCTGTTGTGCCAGAGAATGACAAACCATTGATAGTTAATCTAAATGAACATATTAAGATAACGACACAAAGTTAAACACGAGCTTTATGTGTTTCGGCTTGATGACAATGTGCCTTGCCAAAAGATAAAGAAACCCACTATATCAAGATGTAATACTCTTACAATTTGTCTCCAGACTATTTTTAAGGTGAAATACTCAAAACTATAACACATGGCTTTTGTTCAGGTCATACTCAGTGCACAAGGTTCCCAGAAATAATAAGGTTCACAAAACTATCTTAGCTGTTGTCTTTTATGAGTAGTCTAAATTGTTACAGATTGGGTCAGATCCTAGATAGAAAACGTTTAAAAATAGTTTTGGCTTTAGTACCCTGCAGGTTAACCGGTGTCCATTTTCTTAAAGCTGGCCCTGTTGCCCGTACTCGTACCCCCTTCCAGTTGTAAAATGATGCTTAAAAATATCATGTTGGGTTGCACATAATCTTGTGTGTTGGATCAGGATTTGGTTGAATTGGAATACATGACTAGCAATAATTGTTTGCATAAGGAAGTAAGTTCATTTGTTGTAAACTAAGAATATGTTTTTATCTTGTAAAACAATTAAAGAGAGCACATATACAACGACAAAACTAGCAATTAACCCACTGTACTTGGCCACTTTTGTGTATTAGGCCATTAAACTTTTAATTTATACAATTGTCCCATTAAACTAATTAAAATTTTGTAATTGGGTCATTTCGTCAAAATTAATTGGATGGACGTTAATTTATTGCTTACGTGGCAGTTTAAACAAATTTTTTTTTTTTAAAATGACTTGAATCTATAAATAAATACACATAAGAAGACAACGAAGGTGGTTTTAACTCCCTCCGGCCACCACACTCCCCTTCCCTCCACCGCCTCTCCTTATATTCACTTTCTTTCTCCTCACAACTAAATTCTGCAACACCCCATCTTGTTCTGCTTTCTATCTATACTTTCTCACACCTCCTAGTCTATCTCCCTCCTCGATGCTGCCGCTGCCACAAATTTTACTACTTCAAACTCCTCGCTTTTGAGGTCTGTTGAGGATGATATCTTCGGTGGTATAATTGTTCGAGCGCTTGAAAAGGAGTTCCAGGAGAATGACGAACAGTTCAAAGGTTTGTTAGATCTAAGTTCTAGCTATTTTTGTTTGGTATTCTAGATGCGGATGGAAGCAAAAGAAATTTAATATTATTGGGTTATTATATTATTATTAATGGATGGTTTCAGTGTAATTAGTTTATTTAGTAGATAATATTAGGATATATTTAATTATATTAGTAGAACATTCTAGATAATTAATTATTAAAGGTAGTAGGTAATTACTAGGATTTTATTTTTTTATTTAATTAGGTTGTTTAATATTTTACTTAGCCTCAAAGTATTAAGATTTTTCCTACTCCTATATAAGCAGTTGCAATCCATCATTAGAATTATTATTGAATGATTGATATTATTGAATTTTAAGCCTTGTGCTTGTGGCTTTTCCTTTCACCATCCTTGTCCTATACATCAATTCTGTTACAGTTCTTAGGGTTTATTTGGTGTGTTTTATAGCCTAGGGTTTGAGATTTTAGGATTTTTTTGAGTAAGTTCTAATAGCTTGAGCAATTCTAGTTAGGGTTTAAGATTTTAGGAATTCTAGTTAAGGTTTTTTTGTTTTAATTATCTTATGGAACTAATTATTTTTTCCTTTAATTCTATTTCGTGTCTTTATTTATTGATCCAAGTCATTTCTTTTAATTTTTATTTTATTTAAACTGCCACATAAGCAATAAAGTAACGTCCATCCAATCATTTTGACGGAATAACCCAATTACAAAATTTTAATTAGTTTAATGGGACAATTTCATAAATTAAAAGTTTAATAACCTAGTACACAAAAGTGCTCAAGTACAGTGGGGTAACTGCTAGTTTTGCCCATATACAACTGTAGTGGAACAGTGGAATTTTTGAAGGGACAATAAATATTTTATAAAGGAAGTTGTATTATTGTTAGTGGAGGGTTATGCTAATGCAAATGATGATTTTATCCAATATGGGTAAAATACAATTTACCAACTATGGTTTAGGGTGTTTTGCATGTCACCATCTGTGGTTTAGAAACCACGAAATTACCACTTGTGGTCTACACAAAATTGCACACCACCTCTTGTTCCATTTTTCGTCATTAGACTTTTAAAAAAGATGACTAATGTCTGTTCTGCCCTCTATAATATTTGTTTAACTATATTTTAAAATTTGACTTTCTTGAACCGAGCAGTTTGGGTGATAATTTATTCGGTTTAGGGTCGGGTAAAATTAAAACACAACAAATTATAAGATCAAAACATATTAAAAATCTTAATTTAACTATTTTGAAAGACAAATGTTATCAGCTAAATTAAAACTAGAACAACAACATTTAAATGATGACTACTTTTTAAACAAAAAATGATGACTTATTTTACCAAAGCAAGTATAACTTTTAGAAAAGATGAGGACTTTTTAAACAAAATACATTGGTTCTATAATGCATAACTATTAAAATATTATTATTTAAATTAATTATTTTTATAAAAAATATTTCTACTTTGAATAAATAGAGTAATACTACTACCTTGTTATTTATCTTAAGAAATAACTTTTTAAAATATAACTTCTGCAATGCATTATGCATATTATTTATAAGACCAATTTTAAACTTTTATAAACAATGTAAATTTAAACTTATTTTTCACTTGATTTATTTTTTTTTTGAAAAAAACCAACCTTGTAATTAGTATTGTATAGAAAGTTAATGATAAAAATTGGTAGAGATAAGTGGTGTAAAGACTTGGTACGAATGCATCCCTTTCTTAAAATATAATCGCCATTGTGGCACACGCGATGCATGTGCTATAAAAATTATGTTCTAACTTAATGCAAATATTATTTATTTAAAATTGTATAAAACGTATTCATCAAAAATATTTGACCAAATTTGGCTTCTTCAACTTCATGAAAATTTCTTAAATTTTAATGTAATTATTCTAGTACAATTTTAAAACCTTTTCTTCTTATGAAATAAGACCATGTAAACTACAAAAGATGTTCAAAAAGTTAATTAAAATTTAATTCTAATGCAAAAAAAATAAAGTTATACTCCTTCCATTCCAAGTTATAAGATCAATTTAAAATATTCAAATTCAAAATTGATATAAGTAATGTAACTTTGTAAATAATAAATCTTATAATTAATATTATTTTTGAATATTCTAAAATTTATATATCTATATCGTCCAAAATTAAATGCGTTTATTTCATTTTGAAATTTAATAAAAATTCAAATTAATTTAATTAATTATATATTTTAAAACAAAAGAATAATTAAAATTGAAATAGTAAGAATAGAAAATCCCATACGCTAGTTTTTTATAGAAAGAAATAAATAGAATGCAAGTACAAGCATTATTAGTATGTTTACCTTTTAATATATTTATTTTGATAACATAATTAATATGTTTTCCTTTAATAATTTTTAATATTAGAATTTTTGACGATGTAAATGAGAGATGATTGAAATTTATGGTGTTTTTTTTTAAATTTAATTTTAATTAAGTGGTTTGAGTTTCTTTGAATTATTATTTAATTTAATTATTTTTACTTTGGTTCAAGTATTTTTTAGTTGGTGATTAATTAGGTAGAAGTTAAAAATAATTCAATTTACCTTTTTAAGTTATATACGAGCAAAGGGTAGTTTAGACTCTTGGATATAGAAAACCACTGATGGATGGCTTAATCACTTGCTTGTGGGTGAGTGAAGCATACTCGTCATATTGGATGGAAAATAGGTAACATGTAACTTTTTGTAAACCACTGGTGCTAATTTGGTAGTTTTTAGACCACAAGTGGTGACTTGCGAAACCCCCTAAACCACAAGTGGTAAATTGCATTTTACCCTATGAATATCGGAAGAAAGATACATAGGTTGACAAGGGACATGTCACTTTATGATTTTTGAAAGTGCATGCACCTTGTGGTCTCCATGGCTAGCTACTAGAAGCAAATCTCAATCCAATTTCAGGGGAGATTTTTTTTTTTTTTTTGGTTTCATTCTGGCTATATAATAGTAGTGTCGTAGTATCACTGACTACATTGAACAAAAATCTACCTACCTTTATGTTAGAGATTTAAAATTTTAGTCTTCACATAGTTTTATTCGACAAGTCTTTACAGTTGAGTACTAAGGAGGGAATGTTTTAGCTAAATCTTACTACGTCACACCTTCATGTTAACCATATGCGGACCAAATTTGTGCTAGTGGTATTAATATTTTTATCTGTGTTAGTGGTTATAAAAGTAATGAAAGTGAATTATTACCTTCATTTCTCTCTCTAACTCATTCTCTCTCTCACACACTAAAAATAGGAATTGAGAGTATTGTTTGTATGGCAAGTTTAAGTACATTCAACCCATCTGTAATAACTTCAGATTAACTTTTGGTCCCATGCGTTAGCCCACGTGACAAGTGTATCGAATTTGTTTTCCAGGTTGACATTGATTTTGAGAAAGATCCAATTGGAGTAGGTAAGGACGGTAAGAATGTCTATTTGAGGGATATCTGGCCATCTACTGAAGAAGTTACAGAGGTACCAAATCGTAACCTTGCAGATCATTTGACAAAAATCAAAGATGTTATATTGCAAAATAAATTAACTTGGAATAGCATACGTTTTAGGCTGTTCAATCCAGTGTACTGCCTGATATGTTCAAGAGTACTTATGAGGCTATCACAAAGGGTAATCCCATGTGGAATGAGCTATCAGCCCCTCCGTCCAAGTTGTACTCATGGGATCCAAATTCTACTTACATTCACGAGCCACCATATTTTAAGAACATGACCATGGATCCTCCTGGACCCCATGGAGTGAAGGATGCCTATTGCTTGCTAAATTTTGGTGACAGTATAACAACAGATCATATCTCGCCAGCAGGAAGTATTCACAAGGATAGTCCTGCTGCAAAATTCCTACTTGAGCGTGGGGTGGAGCGCAATGACTTCAATTCTTATGGAAGTCGTCGTGGTAATGATGAAATCATGGAAAGAGGAACTTTTGCAAATATACGCATTGTTAACAAACTATTAAATGGGGAAGTTGGCCCAAAGACGGTGCACATTCCCACAGGAGAGAAACTTTATGTGTTTGATGCAGCTGCTGTAAGTTCCATTCTGATAACCTCTTTGCATATTTGGAGTACTTCCTTTCCTTGTAACTTTTTATATGCTTACATTTTCAGATGTTAATTTCTAATTTATGATCTGTCGCAACTTTCAGAGGTACAAGGCTGCTGGTCAGGATACTGTTGTCTTGGCTGGGGCAGAATATGGGAGTGGAAGCTCCCGAGATTGGGCTGCCAAGGGCCCAATGTTGTTGGTGAGTCTTTATGTATTGGGCTTGAAGAAGTTATCATGCCATCAGTTATTTAACTCGACTTTATTTTTGTTAGTTATAGTAACTAGTTTTTTATGTAACAGGGAGTTAAAGCCGTAATTGCAAAAAGCTTTGAGAGGATCCACCGGAGTAATTTGGTAGGGATGGGTATTGTTCCACTTTGCTTTAAGGCCGGCGAAGATGCAGACACGCTTGGACTCTCCGGTCATGAGCGTTATACCATTAATCTACCTACCAAACTTGATGATATCAGACCTGGTCAAGATGTTACTGTTACTACTGACACGGGAAAATCTTTCACTTGCACTGTCCGCTTTGACACGGAGGTACTTCTCATTTCCATTTTCCTTTATATGGTGTTTGATATAGTGGAAATGATCAAGTCTTGTTCTTTTAAAGAAAATGCTGGTTAAGGTGGAATGCTAGTTGAAATTTGCAAGAATTATTCAAGAATATGAAAATTTGTAACCTGTCTTTGATTCTCCGAATACAAGCTATATGGCTTATTGCTTAATATATTCTGTTGCATATTTTGTGAAATGCATTTGTAAGGTAACAAGCAGCATTGACCAGATGGAAATGCTTATATGAACATTTACGGTTGGCACATTATTATATATGTACACAACAAAGTCAGAGAGATTATACAGTTGTGTACGTGTGTGTGCGCGTGCTGAGTGTGGTTTGCTTGAATTGTTTTCTAGTTCTTGTACTTAAGTTTGGCTATGTTTTGGTTCCACATGAGATCGGATTTAGATTTGACACAATCGTATATGGTTTGCAGGTGGAACTGGCTTATTTCAATCATGGAGGTATTCTTCCATATGTTATTCGGCAACTAAGCAGTAAGTAATACCATTGTTAGTTCGAGGCATTGATCTATTTATGAGCCTTTTCAGTTGTAAAATGTTGAGAAAATAAAAGTATTCAACAATACAAAGGTCCCTTCGAAAGGGAACGGATTTCTAGGTGACTTCCTAGATCATATCAAAGTTCCATTTGCCAAGAAGTAAAAGTTACATATATATATATATTTTTTTTGTAATAATTCTTATTGGGATCAAATCCTGCTTTCATTTGAGCGAGCTTCTGGGTGAGATGGGGTGGGTTTGGTGTACTTGGAGAATTACCCCATTGTGTAGTTCCATGATCATGAAATAGGAAAAAAGAGAACATCAGGAAAGATAATTCTCTCTCTTTAAGCGGCATCCGAGAGCTCAAGATAGTGCAACACTCTGTGAAAGCTTATATCACACTTGGAAGGGTAGTTCTGCTGTTTTTGTAACCTGAAACTTTGCCACATTGAGTAACCTAGCGACCTGTTGACCCCAGCCATGCTAAGGATTGAAAGTTGATGTCCAAATATTTATTTAGTTATCATTGTGGTTTTGTATAGCTCAGCTAATAATTATTACAACACTCTGAATTGATGCCATGTTTGGTGGCATGGAATGGAGCTGTGGAAAGGAATCCTATTCTGCACATAATCCATATATGACATTTGGTATGTTTATTTGAATTGGATTCCTACAGGGTTTGGAAGTGATTTAAAGGTTGTGCGTTAATTTTAGTAATTTGTAACGTCTTTTAACTAGTGCTGTTGCTAGCTTTTAAGTCGGCAAGTGTTCTTGTATGGAAAGCCTAAATATATAATAGCATGTTCCTTGTCTTTTTTTTCTGGGTTACCAACCAGCAACTAGCCTAAAAATATTAGCTCATAATGATTGATGAATGTAATTAAATTCAGGAAGCTTAAATCAGAGTCGTAAGGACGCGATATAGAAAGCAATAGTATTTAGATAGATAGGTAGGGTTGATAGACAGACAGCCGGAACGAAAGTCATTCGTTTGGTTGGTAGGAAGACTTGAAGTTGTTATTGTTTATTCCAAAAGAAAAAGACGATCTAAATTTTCACAAGGACGAGTACCCAAGGCCAAGATGATTGTTAAGAGACTAACCTTAAGAATTGCCTCTAAAAAAAAGATGGTCTTCAAGTTTGTAACCAACCAAGAATTTAACCTTATTCTTCTTCTTTTAAACCAACCAAATGTGCATACTAGTATTTGTTTATGCTAAAAAAAATTATGTTCTCATTTCATTTTGCTTACCCAACTAATTTAGAATAAATGACTTTGTTTAGTTGATATAGGGCAAAAAACACCTTTACCCCTCTAGTGGTGTAAGCATTTGGTCCCTGAATTTTAAAAATATTCAATTGCCTCATTGTGGTTTTTAAAAAGTAAAATTTAGACCATTTCGTCCAATTTTCATCACAGACTTTAAAAAATCAATCGTGGTTTTTTAAAAAATAAAATAAAATACGCAAATTTGTAGGAGGAAGCTTATAAAGAAATGGAAAAAAAATCATTATTTTCTTATGTGGCAACACAAAAAAAATAAAAATAAAAATCATTAATTATGTAGCAAAAAATAAATAAAATAATAATAAAATTAAAATAAATATTTTAATTCATTTTTTTTATAATTTTTTTTCTTTATCTCTTTTCCTTTCTTTTAATTATTATTTTTATTTTAAAAATTAATATTAATATTAATTCAATGAAATCATTAAATTTATTCAAATCCATAAACTTCATTCAAAATTTGGAACTAAATCAACTCATGGATGCCAAATCCCATCAATAAACAAGCCCTAATTACTATTAAAAATATTAAAACCTATTAATAACTAAACATAAAAGAAACATATTGTTAAAAATATTAAAACACTTCAAATATCAATTATTATTTATTAAAAAAACTCAATTTTCTAAACTATTCTGAACATTATTGTTTGTACAGAACACATTCGTTCACATACATCATGAATCAAAACTTACATATCATCAGACCAAAATTCACATCAAACCCAGAACATTGTTATTTTTTGGGAATCCTTAATTAACAGCGAAACTATATCAAGAATGGGCCTTAAATGACAACAAATGAACAAGTTAATGAGGATTGTTAAGAGGAAAAGAGAGATCTGGTCCACCTTGAAGCTAAACAGACCTTCATGGCGAGGAATTCCATTAAATCAGCTCCTCTCGGCACCATCAAAAACCACGAGTTTGATCGTCAGAACTCAATGGTGATGGATTTACCATAATGGGTGTGCTCTTCTGGGCCAATCGGCTTATACCCTTCTACGGTTCCACATATCCTCTCTTATGGGCTTGCCTGTGCCTAGTACTTGGGTGTGAGTTTGGAAAGTGCCAACCACATTTGTGGCAAACATGAACACTATGATTCTCATGATCTGACAAATCAAAAGAAAAATTGAAAAAAGTCCCATTATAAATTCAAAAATAAAGAGCAAATATATGGACATGAACAGAACTAAACAATACCAAAAAGAACAAGAACAAAAAAAAAACCCAAAAAATATCAAATACCCATCTAAAAAAATCAAACACAATCTCAGAGGAGTAAACTTTAATTGACCGTGGGCATCCATTTTTGAGAATCAAATACAAAGATGCTCGTAAGAGAGAGAAGATGAATGAGAAGATTTCCTCAGTCTACATTATCTTCTTCTTCTGGTGCTGTTGTTGAAACTCTAAGTTGAATGAAGAAGAAGCGGTTATGAGGCACAGATCTGTAACTACGGATCCAAGATTGAGAACGAGCTTTCCTCAATCTGCAATGCCATTGAAACTTCTCGATTCCAAGCTCATAGTCGCGGCTTCCACCAGTGATTCCAAGGTTATAAAGATGAAGAAAACAGAGAGATTAATGAAAAGATGAACAAGAGAGAGAAAGAAATATAAAAATATAAAATCATAGAAAAATGTTACGTGATTGTCCAGTCACTAAATATTTTTTTTTGGTGGCTGACACGTATGTAAATATACAATTATTTAATGACAATTCAAAAAATTGGACGGAATGACCAATTAATTTTTTTTTAAAATCAGAGTGAGTCAATTAAATATTTTTAAAATTTAGTGATCAAATGCTTACAAGTCGAGGACCACACCGTTGATATAGCATTTAATTTAATTTTCCGGTTGTGTACAATTTAACTATTAATCAATCAATATTTATGTTACCATACACTCGAGAATTTGTAATAGCAAATTTTAGAGAGTCGTAAATATTTTTCATCCGATCCACCAAACACAATCAATGATGAAGAATGAATTAATGTTGAAAATTAACAGCAAAAATACAAATTAATAATTAAGATGCATATTCAATTAGTGTTCCTCTTGAATGCTGTCCAAAGCCGGCTTCCACTTGCCAATTATATTTCTGCTGCCTCCTCCTCCTCCTCCTCCTCGTCGTCGTCGTCCTGGATCACTAGGCTGAGAGATTTTCCTGTTTCTCAACATGATTAATGCAGTTGCATCCGAGTCGTCCTTGAAAATTTGGGTTAATTCGGTTTGTGTCACCACAACTCTAATCCTAACAACCCTCCTCCCACTCCTACTCCCACTCCCACTCCCACTCCCACTACCTTTTTTATTCATACCACCATTATTACTTTCAATACCATCTATGAATCTCACATAATTCTTTTTCTCATCACCATCACCATCACCATCACCATCACATTCTTCTTCTTTGGATGATCTCCTCCCATCGCTAACTGCTTCCTCATCTTTTTTTCTTCTTCTTTGTCAAATTTCTTTTTCGTTTCATCATGCAATTTCCCATTGAGAAGCTAATGGAATTTATATATATATAAATATTCAAGAAGAAGGCTGGAGTAAGCACACGAAATTCCGGTTGGTTATTACGCCGAGCTACTATTTGAAAGAAAAAATTGGAACTATGAAACAAACATTAATTTGTCACCGGCATATATATGAATAGTTTTGACATTTAATTTCAAGCTAATTAATTAATAGTATGAGTTTGGTATCAAGTGTGAATTAATAATATATTTTTCATGGGAATAACTGTTTGTTAGCCACAAACAAGGGCTTATGCTAAAAAAGCTTATTTCATTTAAGACGTACATACAATGGCAGGGGCAGTTGCATATATATATATATATATATATACACACACGTGTATGTAACAACTTTGCTAGTGATTTGATTAAAATATAAATAGTGGCATGTTAAGAATTTTATATCATTTTATATTAAAAAAAATAAAAATGTATGTTTAATTTTTGAACCTAGCTAGTAGTAACTAAGTTTCATCCAAGAGAACAAAATTACCTCAAAATATTAGAGTGAAATGGAATTGTTAAAGTAAATACATATTTAACAACATTTTTCAATTGTTCCAGTGTCACAACACTTTCAACAACATTTTTTGCTTTGTCAATATATTTTTGCTCTATTAATATCAACTATCGAGGTCGTTCTTGAGCATGGGTGGGAGGGTTGACCGCATTGAACCCCTGATTAGAGGGCCCCAATTTTTTTTATATATATATAATGTATATAAATATATGATTTTGAACAATTAAAAATTTTAGCTTTAGGAATACTAGAAGAAGTATATTTCAATGAATGTATTCTCATATATTTTGTTGTAGTCGAACTATTATGTTTTAAGTTCCAGATTGATACACTTTTTTGGATACAGGTTGTACTTTTTATTTATTTATTTTTACCGATTTTTTTTGGTAAAACAATGTTTCGAAAATGGTCTCGTTTTTATGCCACCAAAATCTCAGGAACGACCATGTCAACTACCCCACAAAATAAATAACTAATTTATTATGTGATTTTTGACAAATTTATAGATTTATCAATTTAAATAGTTGCTTATGATAATTGTTAATGTAAAACCCCAACTTATTATAAATAAAATTGAATTTTTTTTCCTATTCATTATTCTAAATTAATAAGGTGTTAATTTGATATAATGCTTTAGTTATGAGTGAAATGTGCAAATTTTATAAAATAAGCAAGTGGTTATAAAATATTCAATTACGTCAGGAATATTCGTTTGGTCGTGGAATATTCTTGTTGTTTTAGAATATTAAATGCGACAGTAGCGACCATTTATTAGGGCCCCATAACTAAAAAACTATTGGATGAAAGAAAACGACAAAGTATGAGTTTTTATAAATAATCTGGCGTAGTTATTCACCGTTAACACTTTGTTGGATTACACGGTGGTTAAAATACGATAATATGCGTGGTTGCACAAAGAAGATTACCAGATTGCATGAGATTGTTGAATTATTGATTCATACGTGAGAAGGCACTACTCAATAATTGTTACGGTGAAGAATTATTGCTCAATATTTTATTGTTTCAATAATTGCTGCGTTGATAGTTTATATTATTGTTGTTTCAATAATTGTCATTTCACAGTATTTTCCATTATCAGATCAATAATTCATATTATTTGAATAATATTATTAGATAGCATTATTGACAATGTCTAGAAAATTACATCGAGGAGATGTTTGGTCACCTAATTGTGCGCCATGAGAGAAATCCTTATTGAAAGCCCCTCTTCCTGGAACCGTCCGTTGTCATAATTGTGATTCTGTAATATTATTTGTGAATAATTAATTATTGATTTATATGATAAAGAAATATTTATTTGATGTGGATATAAATGATGAATTTATTTATGTGGTTATTAATGAAGGAATTAATGCTGAGGTGTTTTATCAGTATTTTATCGGAATGGAGGTATTAAAAATCATCCGTTTGTGGATTTCGAATATTTTCTGTTTGGAATTTAGAAAAACTCAAAACTACAAAGTTGTAGAGAATTCGATTTCATGTGGAATGGACATAAAATTCGTATTTTTCTGATAAACAGGCTATTTTCTATGAATTACTGAAGTTTCAGAAGATAAAATGATTTTTATTAAAATTATGGGTGAGACCCACTTTTGTTTGAAAACATGTGGGCTGCTGATTTTTGGTTCAAAGGTGACTGGTCTTTGTTGGCAACTTAGGTTGCGTAAGAGAAAAAAATGAAATATATTATTATTTTATTATTTTAGTCTCCTATGGCGTTCTAGCATTTTCCTATAAATAGACGCTTAGGTTAGAATTGAAAATCACACCAGAAACAAGTTTTCTTTCTCTCTAGATTATCGAGCATATTTTTATGAGTATTTTGATACTTTGAGAGTTCTTTCATTATAAGTTTCCTTGACTTTCTATCCGATATTCCGTCGGCAATGCAGATTATTTTGAGGTAAGGGATGTTATTTTCTTTCGAAATGATATTAATTTCTTCAATATCATTATGCCAAAATATTGGTTTGAACTTTTTAATCAAATTTGGAACTCTGTGTCGGGGTTACTATTCATGTATATGGCACTATTCACGTATACGACACTATTCACGAATACGGCACTATTCACCGAAAAAATGAAATTTTCTTTTTTGTTCAAGATGTCTATTTTGGCTGCTATCTTTGATTGTATCCATGTTTTGATCATTATTTTTGAATTCTGTTTCACAATTGGTTATTATGAAGTATTATTGATCTTGGAAAAACTGTAATACGAATCCCTGATATTTCTTCTTCTGTCTCACCGGATTCATTTTTTTTTAAATATTTTTCATCATTCTCAGTCTTAAATGATGATATTACTGAATATCTTTGGCCTGTAGTGCAAAGATGAATGATTAACTGATGAATATCTTTGGCCCGTAGTGCAAAGATGAACAGGTGTTGAGATGAACATGACCAACCGGTGATGCAAATGAATATCTTTGGCCTGTAGTGCAAAGATGAATACTTGATTAAAGATGTATATTGATTGTTGTTACAGGGATACAATATTGATAATAGACTTTTAAATCTTAGCAGATAGTAGAACTCATTCTCTACGTGACTCTTCTAATGGATTGCTATTTCCGCTGCATTTGTTGATCTAAAACTTGTTGTCTATTATATTCTATCAGATTTTTTCCTGTTGAGGACTAATGATAATTTGTTGTATATTATCTTAATCATAATATTCTTTACTGAGCTAGTTGAGCTCACCCTTTTCTTTTTTGTTCCATTTTTCTTCTTAGGAGGTGAGAACATAGCAGGATCGAGTCGGGATATGAAGTGATGGTTCTAGAAAGATGTTTTAGCAGTCCTCACTATTTCTGTAAAATAGTGTATGAATAATTATAATGAGGACTTATTTGAGTGTTGATATTGTCTAGAAGACAATATTTGTATTTAAACTCACAGTATGTGTTGTCGTATTTTGCACGACAATTGTATTATTGAAGTTGTAGTTTGCTTTTTATACCATGTATTTGGCGACTCAGAATAGGTTGGGTGTTGTATACCTATTTTGGGGGCGTCACAGTCAATATAATTAGGATTATATTCATTTCAAAATGAAAGAGGTCAAAAAAATTAATTAGTTGATACATGATAATGACCATATGACAAAAATTCTATGTGGACATTGAAATTGCATATGAAAATTGGATATGAGTGTATTTGAATTTTACTTATTTGTATTTTGACCCCCAATGATGAGTAAAAATACAAATAAATAAAATTTAAATACACTCATGTTCACACACACACACACACACACACACACATATATATATATATATATATATATATATATATATATATATATATAGGAATGATCCATAACATATATATCCCATGGACTAAAAAGTGGCATATAGGATCCATACCGTCCGTTTCACAAATCAGTGGCTGAGATGAGATTTGGGGACACGCCGTCCGCTAGTATTACTAGCGGACGTGGTAAGTATAAAATCTGGACACTTATGCCCCTGTAAAATTAGCCAACCTTATGACAGAAACCACATGGTCCGCTAGTAAGTCTAGCGGATGGATATTATAGAAGCAGGAAGGAAATCGTGTGTAATCTATTTAGCACAGGAAGGAAATCGTGTGTAATCTATTTAGCAGTACTGCTTCTATAATATCCATCCGCTAGACTTACTAGCGGACCATGTGGTTTCTGTCATAAAGTTGACTTTCACAGGGGCATAAGCGTCCAGATTTTATACTTACCACGTTCGCTAGTAATACTACTAGCGGACCTACTAGCGGACGGCGTGTCCCCAAATCTCATCTCAGCCACTGATTTGTGAAACGGACGGTATGGATTTTATATGCCATTTTTTAGTCCATAACATATATATGTTATGGATCATTCCCCATATATATATATATATATATAACAACAACAACTCAACAAGCTGGTTACAAAATTATTTAAATTGTAACAATAATTGTGGCTAAAAGACATTGCTTGCCCAATAGCTGTATGTTTTAGTAAATTTACAAAAGTCATAGTACTCAAGAATTCTTAGTTTTGGGGACTACAGTCATTTATAAATCTGAACATATATATGAACGAGATGTCATTATATTTAAGTAAGTTGTAATCATGATTACTCCTAATTTTGTTCACTTGTAAGTCTATTTTTCTCAAGGCTCAATTAAAGCTTTTAGAATGGACTCTTATTTTGGTTATTTTTGAACGGCACCCTTATTTTGGTCCGGTCAATAGCGTAAACAACGGCGAGTGACGGTGCTTGGGTGGGTCATATATATATATATATATATATATATATATATATATATATATATATATATATGAGGATCAAGTCATATCCTTATTTTACTTGCAACTCACCCCCTTTAGCGACGGACGACGACGGTTTCGATCATACAATCGTAAATCTATACTTTTAGCGACGGACAACATATAAGCGTCGCTAAAAGTATAGATAACGGTTGTATGACCGAACCGTCGTCGAGTCCATCGCTAAAGAAGTGAGTACGGTGAGTAAGATAAAGGGTATATGCAATCGATCCCATATATATATATATATATATATATATATATAGTATTCATCCATAATGAAACGTTTGCCATGGACCTTTATTCAACAAACAAGTTGATTCTGGTTTGATGCGGACAATGGAAGGGTTGTGATTGGTCAAGTTTTCTCCCTATGCTTTAAGCATGGCGCGGCAACCACTTTTCCTTTTTGTCAGGTTTACAAATTACATTCTTTACTAATTAAATTACATGCTGTAGTTCTGATACATTTAGCGGCGATTAAACTCCCACCCATATGGCCCATATGCTATGTAAAGATAAGTTTATATTTATGTATACATAATGTAAAATAAAAAATAATGATACATAATATAAAAATAGATAAATCTCAATAAAAAAGATAAACTTATTTTTATAAATATATAATGTAAAAATAAGATAAGTTTGAATAAAAGATAAATTTATCTTTTATAATAAAATAAATTTATCTTTTATTATAAAAACATAAATTTATCTTTTACAATAAAATAAATTTATCTTTTATAATAAAATAAATTTATGTTTTTATTATAAAATTTAAATTTATATTTTATTATAAAAGATATTTATTTTTACACTAAAATAAATTTTATCTTTTATAATAAAATAAATTTATCATTTATAATAAAATATAAATTTTATTTTATAATAATATAAAATAAAATTTATATTTTATTATAAATGATAAATTTATTTTATTATAAAAGATAAATTTATTTTATTGTAAAAGATAAATTTATGTTTTTATAATAAAAGATAAATTTATTTTATTATAAAAGATAAATTTATCTTTTATTCAAACTTATCTTATTTTTACATTATATATTTATAAAAATAAGTTTATCTTTTATTCGCATTTATCTATTTTTATATTATGTATCATTATCTTTTATTTTTACATTATGTATACATAAATATAAACTTATCTTTACATAGCATATATGCTATATGGGATATATCGCCGCCACAAAATTGTAGATAAGTATGTAATTTAATTAGGGCAAGAAATGTAATTTGTAAACTACAAAAAAAAAGTGGTTGTCGCTATAAAATGTAATGCTATGGAGAAAACTCAACCAAATCATGCCTTTCTATCATCCGCATCAATCAGTAATCAACTTGTTTATTGACAAGATCCATAAGTAAACGTCATGGCTACATTTATAATTATATATATATATATATATATATATATATATATATATATATATATGCATGCATGCATATATTACAAGTCCCATAACTTAAGGGTCGTTGAATTGTTCGGCAATTTCGCGTGAAAATAGTTTATGCATGGGAGGAGGAGGGGCATCTTTAATTCTTTCACATGGGAGGGTTTGGTACACTAATTAGGTCACTTTCCTCTATATAATTAATTAATTAATTAATTAATTATTGAAAGTTTCTTACCATATATTATTTCATAGGCCCCAATTAATTGATGTTAACGCCTCTAACCCTTTTCTTCTTGGTTTAGTATAATAATGGATTTAGCTTACACCAATTATTTGATTAAAAAAGTATGTGGTTGTTTGTTTAAGACTGAATACATTTGAATGACGGTCAGCCATTAAATGCATTTGTTTTGGGAAAAAATTGTTTGAATGGTTGTATCGGTCAGATGATTGAGCTGAATGGCTAAGTCAAATTTTTTTGGCTGAATGAGCAGCTGAATAAAGTAAATTTTTTTAAAAAAAATTTAAAAAAAATATTACCTATTATATTAAGTAATATTAAATAAATTTACAACAATTTTGAATTTTTTCAAATGGGTAAAATAATAAAATTTTGTCATTCAGATGTTTCAGACATGTTAATTATCAAACAACTTTTTTTATTCAGATTCAGATTTAAGTTCATTCAGATTCAGATTCGTTCAATTTTTATCAAACACCCCCTATGTGAGTAATGGTCACAATAAATAATTGATGATATTGAGATCAATTTGTCAAAATTTAGAATCACTAAAAAAATGTTAAAAGTTTAAGAGAATCATTAAAATTTTAATAAAAAATCTACATGTTTATCAAATGGTGAAAAAATCTTAGATTACTTTCATTTTTGAAGCAATTATACTACGTACTTAATATTATAAATTAATTGATGGGTTTTAATTTTAATTATACTATCCAAAAAATATAGTGTAATTGTTAAATGGAAGGTATAATGGTGGGGAGTCAAGTCCTATAATAAATAAACAATAGATTTACAAGGTACAGGTACAACCACCACTCTAAGATCTAACCCTTGTGTCCTTTGCGTTCCATAGAATCTTTCATCTTTACTTTGAATAATATTACTCTTTCCTCCTATCATACATTTTTATTTAATTAGTTCAAAAATTTAAAAAATATATTTCTAATTTTATACTACAATTTTTAATATTTCATTAATTATACTCTATTCGTTCCCAAGATAGAACTATTGTTTTTTATTTTGGAACAAACATAATATTTTAAATAAATTGAATACTATCGTACGTGCTTATTAGGGGTATATTTAGAAAATTACGGATTATAACTTTTTATACTTATTATTTAAAGATATATCTTTAATTTTAAAATAGAGAAAATTAAAGTGTACTCTAAATCATGCCATTGAATTATGGTAGAAAATCAATTAATTGCATGATTTAGTGCATGTTTTAATGCACACTTTTTTTAAATGTCCCTAAGCGTTACTAGCTTACTTATATTATTACATTTTTTTTAATTCATATTTATATAGTTGTGAGTTATTGGGGTTCATTTTTACTTACCTAAGTTAATTAAAATAATACAAGTAAGAACAAAAAAGAGGTGTTAAAATTAGTGAGTGACACGGTCTGGGCTTTTTGTTAATAACTTTTTTGAATATGTTTAAGCAGTTTAGATAGTGGATTTGATAGATATTGGGCTTTGGCACAAAATGAGCCCATAAGGAAATAACTTTTCTGACTGCCGACAATTAGAATCGTAAATCATTTGGAAAGTATTAATAACGGCACTGATGTAAAGATTGGGCGTGGCAAGTTTTATTATTTTTAAAAATTAAATGAATCATATTAGTTTTGAATTTTAAAATATTTAATATTAATTTAAAAAAATTAAAATTGATCTTATATTTCAGGAATAAATTAAAAGCACTACTAATTATAAATTTATTATTGACAAAACTTAAATATTATATTCTCACTTTGGTGTAAGAATTTTACGAATCAATTTTTAAAAAATATATATGGGGAAACTTTCGAACCAACTATAGCGATGGTTCAATCCGTTGCTATAGCATAGAAAGTCGATGCCGCAACAACCTTCGTTATAGCTCAGAAAACCAATTTTTGTGTGATTTAGCGACGGATGAACCGTCCCTATAGCCGCTTCGTCTTTTTCGATTCAATTCATTTAGGCTATATTTGTTTGCAATAATTATACTTGGGATATGACTATTAATCTCAAGTGTCTTGTTTGTTTTTAAATTTAGATCTGAGACTATTAGTCTTAGAATTATAAAATGACGGACAACATATAGCGTCGCTAAAAGTATAGACGACGGTTGTATGACCGAACCGTTTCCGGGTCGGTCGCTAAAGAGGGGTGACCTCGGATGAGTTGGATAAGGGGTGAACTTAAGATCAGGACCGTGTAATTATAATCTCGGGTTATAATCCTTACAAATAACCCTATAGCTTTACTGGTTTTGCAGTCAATGCAGAGCTGTAGTATCCCTAAGAAAAGGGTGCCTGAGTGAAGATTAAGGTAATGAGATTTTGTGTATATTTATTGATCCTTTATAGTTTTATCCACCTCTTTTCTTAATTTAAATTAATTAATGAACTTCCTTATACCAAAAGTATAATTTTTGACTATTAAAAATCTAAACCTAAATCTGACTGTTCTCCTTTCATCCATCTTCCGCGGATCAAACGGCTCAAATTCCTCCACGCCCTTCACAGAGGAAACACTACTTCATCTTGCCAAGCAAGGCAATTGCACATTTGCACCCTTAACACCGGCACATGCCACGCACGTGATCATCCTTCAGCTGAGAGCTATCTCACGTGTGATTGTTTTTCCTCTCACCCGTGTGAAAATATGAATATTGGTGGGAAGAAAACTGTAAAAGTCCTTCTCACCATTTGAACTACTTTTTAGTCTCTCTAAATGCATATATACATGTAATCGTATGTATGTATGTATAATGTGTCTCCATTTATGTGTATGCCACTTTCTTTGGTATTAATTACCTAAAATAGAGCCATGAGAGAAGAAATATTGGTGTCTAAAACTCTCGTTCTTCAACTTGCTATAACCTTGTTTCTATGTAAGTAGCTAGTCTCAACTTCTCTGTTCATATTCATAAATTGATTACCAGTTTGTTAGTATGATTTTTGGATTATTAAGATCTGGGTATTCTTGGATTGATACAAGAAGTATTATCATATTTTGTCGGATTGTTTTCTGGACAATTGGGATTGTATGGCTTCATATTGTTCTGTCCAGATTATAGAAGGCACTTAATTGGGTTGTTATATTTACTTTGTTTAATTGTCCATGGATTGGACATTTAGGCCAATGCTTAGTTATGTAACTATGAGTGGTTTTTTCAGTTTTAATATTCTAAGATTTAGAGAAACTTTTCTTCGTTGATTGATATGCTATTTATGTGAAGCTCTGCATAGAATATAGAAAAGTGCGTGAGAACTAATTAGCTTAGTATAGTGATCAATCAGTTTGGGGAAGTTCATAATCATAAACTATGGCTTAGTAGAGCTCTAAATGGATTTAGGCGTGGATCAGGGAAGTACCAAGTATGGAGCACCATGGAATCAATCCCTTCATTGTACTAATTTCATACCTTTTTGAGGAAAAAGATTTGGAAAAATCATATACTTTTCAATATGTTTTTAGGGGACAAATATAGTATCGGTATTGTTCTATTGTTTAATATTGGTACATTAGTTATAAATTGTAGCTTTATATACATTCTAAGCAAAACTAAGCATGATGCATTGTCCCCTGAAATCTCTCCAGCTAGGATCTTCAACCCTTTCTTCCACTCGTGGCTCCTTCACCACTGATGCCATTCACAAATAACAGTGTTCCAACATTATCAGGTGAAAAATTTGTATCCTTGTTCACCTTATTGCCATCATTAGGCAAAATATGGATGAAGTTGATTGAGGACCTTATCTTTAAACCACACGCAGGAAGTTTTCAATTCACAACATTCCCATTAATCCATAAGATTTGCTTGCAGCTCAGATGGCAGTCAAATTGTTCAATTATTTTATTACATTATATTATGCATGTATTTTTAGGCCATACCAGAGCTTGATGTAAATAATGGATGAGAGCTACTCACAATAGAAATTTTCGTAACTGGACAAAAATTTCCTTTCAGTATTTCCTTCTTTAGTGCAAAGTTTTTTCATTGCAATTTGCCATTTTGCCTTACTGAACCACTAAACTCCCATCAAGAACTATTCATCACTTAATGCTGCATTTTATGTTTCAGGACTTTGTGCCTTAAACTTTTCAGCTGCTGGAACTATATTGAGAATAACCGCAACTGATTGCTGGGATTCGCTTGCCCCATATCTGGCCAATGTGGTATGCTGTCCACAATTTCAAGCCACCCTAGTGACTCTTATAGGACAGTCAAGTATCTACTCTGGGAAGCTTGCTTTGAATGAGACTCATGCCAGGCATTGCCTTTCGGATGTTGAACAAATTTTGGAGAGTCAAGGTGCCAATGCGAATCTTCAGAACATCTGCTCAATTTATCCATCCAACCTCACCGAGGCTTCTTGTCCTATTATGGATGTTGATGAGATTGAGAGCATTCTAGATTTTTCTAGACTTTTGGCTGCCTGTAAAGAAATTGATTCGGTCAATGAATGTTGCAGTCAAGTTTGCCAGAATGCCATATTAGATGCTGCTGAGAAAATATCTAGACTGGATCATGGTAAAGTGAGTTTAAGTGGGGATGTTCTCTTGCCTAAGCAGTCAAGTTTTGTAGATGATTGTTAAAATATTGTCCTTCGATGGCTGGCTAGTAAACTTGACCCTTCTTCTGCAAACGCTGTTCTGAGAGGACTTTCTAACTGCAATGTCAACAAAGGTAAACTTATGAAGATTAATGGAAATATCAGGCCTAGAAATATGGCTTATACTTGTAAGATTTCGCCCTATTGCACTGCAACATGTATAGAGAAAAATAAGTTATGAGTAACTGAAAAACAACCGACGATCTTATTAAAACAAGATCTAGAACAAGTGGAGTAGTAATACATGTCAACCTCTAGCAGAGGTTTGTGCATTTTTTTGATCAATCAATTACTAGATGGTTCCATGAGAATTATTTACAAGCAATCACTTGATAAATAAGTTTATGTTTTCTATCAACTTAGGAAATATCATCCCTATGGCTGTATAATTAACAATCCTTTTCTTATTTCTCACCTTAGTTCCTCTGATTGTCCGTCTCAGTCTGTCCTCTGATTTTCCCTGATATTAAAAATGTTACGAAAGAATGTGGAGAAAAGAAAAGTATCCAGACAGCTTGCTGCAAGGCTATGAAGAGCTATATGTCTCAGATGCAAGAGCAGAGCTTCATCACTAATTTCCAGGCCATGAATTGTGCTGCATTGCTTGGACAGAAATTGCTAAGAGCTAATATCTCCAGAAACATTTATACTCTTTGTGATATAAACCTTAAGGATTTCTCTCTCCAAGGTTAGTGTTGCCTAAACCCCTTAAAATTGTGAAAAATTATTCTGTTTTACTAGTGACAATAAAACTGATGGTTTTTATTGCTTACTATGGCGGAACCGTTACTTTCACGCTCCAGTTGGATCACAAGGTAATGTATATAATTGTCTCATATTATATAGCTTTTACTTATTCGGTCAAGAACATCTATTTTTTTTTCATTGCAACGTAGTAGGGCAACTAAGTATGCGTATACATAATACATATATGTACTAAGTATTTAAGCTCACCCCATATAGACGACGGTTGGGCTAGGTCCTCTCTGTTTCACAAAAGTGAGGTGCCCCTTGGGGCCCTTCTCATTGAGCAAACATCCCATATATGAAGACTTCATTTTTCCCTCTAATGCCTTATGTGAGACTTTTGCAATTTTTAACATTTCAAGTAGATGATTTTGGAGTCAATTTTCTCATTCAATTCTTAATGGATTTGAACACATAAATATACCACGTTATACTCCTCGCGAAGGAGAACGCATTGGTGCAAAGACCCGACATTTTCGGAGTGTGGGTCCCACTTGAAATTAACCCTCAAAATGCTTAAATATTTATTTTGTCAAACCCATTTCCAACATATATACATGTAAGTTCTTTTCTATAAGAACTTATAATGTTCCTCCATGTGCATATGTCAATTGCTTCTGGCCCTTTTCTTTACTGTGGAAGGGGCACAACTGGATAGAACTTTTGATATAGGAACTGATATTTCCACATAAAAAATTGATATTTCCATATGATACCTCTCACATGAATAGTGAGTGAGTCCCACCTCCATGTGAGAGAGACTAATGTGAAATATCATTTTAACATGTGGAAATATCGGTTTCCCTGATATATTGTATAACAGTATAAGTGTATATGTACTACTTGGCACTTACTCTATATCCTCATTATCCTGGATGCCAGTGTCTTATTGATTAAGGTATATCTTCCCTATTTTGATTATAATTTGTGCTTATTATAACTTGATTTTTTTTTCCTCATTTTATCTGTGTTTTCTGTAGACTCTGGCTGCCTCTTCCCAAGCTTGCCTTCAGACGTATCGTATGACCAAAATACAGGAATCAGTTTCATATGTGATCTTAATGACAATCTTGAAGCCTCTTGGCCCTCTACTTCCTTTGTACCTGCTTCTTCATGCAATCAAAGTATGCTTCAAATGTGATATTTTCCTTTTTTCTTTTTAAGACCATCTTTTCTTCCAATCTAAAACAGTTGGTATATATAGCTGTTGTTGCAGTATATCTGCCTTACTCCACTCCCCCTTTCATTTTGTTCCAATTTTATGTTGAAACTGATTTGTTCCTGCACAAAATTGATATTTTATACTACTCTATGTTGATATTTTATACTACTCTATGTTGTGGTTAGGAGAAAGCTCCTCACGTGGCTAAGGCTGCTAAGAAGAAGGCAGACTATGAGAAAGCTCTGAAAGAGTTCAACAACAATACTGTAATACTCTTTCCAGTGATTAATTTAATCCTGATTAATTGAAATTGACTTCAAATATTTGAATTTTGAATGATTTCTGTTTAGTATTTTCTTGTTGGTGTTGATTATCATGATATATTTGTACTGATTTCTGTCTAGTTTTTTTTTCTGGTTGTGTTGATTATCATGATCTCTGTCTTGTCTTTTGATCATGCATAGAATGGTAATGGAAGCACTGGCTCTGTTTCTGGCAAGTCCTCTTGTGAGGTACATGATGAGGCTCAGAATGAAGCGAGCTCTTAGGTATAATTTTTCTTCATATAAATTGATTGAATTACTTTAGGTGTTTATTTTATAATCTGTGCAATTATTGATAATGTTATGGAAAAAATGCATCTGAATTTGGTTTATATTTAGTCTTAATCTTAATGACCAAAAGTGTTATATTTCTCACCATAATTTGTTCTACTATGCTGAGATGTTAGCTTCAATACTTGAAATTAGAGTTTTTCACAGTTGTTTTTAGATTTTGACTTTTGTTCTGTTAATTATTGGTGCAGAGGCATGCAGGAAGATGGAGCTTGCTATAGAGGGATGTATAAATAGAGATAAAACTCTGGATAGCTTTTGTGATTTAGGTTTTGATTGGTGTGTTTGTGTAGCTTGCTGAGTATGATGGTGCTGTTTGATTTGGTAGTTGTTACTTACAACTCTACACTCTATTATCCATATTTTCTTTAGGAAATATCCCCTTCTACATATTTGGATTTGTTTTACTTTTTTTAATATGACAAAATATTTTGATAATAAAAAATAGCTTCTTTCTAACTTTTGCTGGATGGACTCGATGGTTATGTTGGTCTCCTGCTGCCATTTTTTATTTATTTGTAATGTGGTCGTGTTGCAGCCCAATCGATTGGCTCTTCTAGTGTGGTCTCATTTCTGCCCAATGAGGGAACACTTGGATACAGTGGGAAGTTTCTGCTTAATATTGCTGTTATTGAGTGTTGATTGCATCAAAAAACCAAAACCCATACTAAAAAACTGAAAGCCCAAATTAAATGACAAAATGTTATTTGACTAATACACTGTTCAGAAGCATTTAACCTCCTATCTTACTGAACTTTCTATTGTTATTCAGTTTGTTCTGGTTTTTTTAATTTATGTTCTTAATTTATTTTGTAATTCTATCGGAAGTATTGGAAGCTGCAGGGGTTAAGTTCAATGGCTGAAATCAAGTATATGAACCTTCCCTTCTTTTGAGATATAGACTAGATATTCCTTGAAATTACATTTCTGGAATCATTATCTTTTGTAATTCATAGTTTGATTGTGAACATACTTATTCTAATAAATTGAGAGTTATTGAATTGATTGAGCTGTTCTGTGTCCTTTGTTATGTGTTGAAGACAAATTTTCAAAACAATCTCTCTTTCTTTGGTGTTTAAGTTGAGGCGATAGTTCTTTTTCCGTATTAATTGTCAAAGTTTGAAAATAATGAGTAATAACCATGTAACAGAGCAGAAATCTGTAATTGTTGATTTCCTTGCATATCTGACTTTCGAATTCAAGTTTTCTGTATTTGATTTCGCCAGCATAAAATATTGGAATGGGATTGAATTAAACATGAGACAAGTGTGGTTTTTGCAGTGTGGAGGTGTTTTGTTTTGTTTTTTGAGTGGAATGTGGTTTTTGCAGTGCCGAGGTTGTGTTTTTAATTTTTTTTATTTTTGTTATATTCGATTGAAATTTAATATTTTTGTTTTGAGAAAAATAGATTCCGAGATCTTACACATCCAAACTTTATGAATAATTTTTTTATCATTAAATTGCGAGAGGCTTGGTGGTTTTTAATCTTATGTTCGTACTTCGTCTAGATATAGTTGTCTTGTACCGCAAAATTGAACTAAATTGTATGGATGTCATTGCTTAATGGAGTATAATAGTAGTATCAAATTAGCAATTATACATATACCAAATTGCAATTATGAGTTATGAATTAGATTAACAATAAACACCTTATGTTATATATACCTATATATTAGGCAATAGGCATCGGTCGGGGAAAATAGAATTTTTTTATTTTATAAATGGACATACTGGATCATACTTTTATCTCAATAGATTCGCACCTGAGATCTTTCTATAAATAATAGTGTTATATCGACTCATATAACTATATTCTATTTGAAGAAATAAAATAAAAATTTTGGAGAGATAACTGAATGGTTGATAGCTCTGATATTGAAAATCGGCTGACGGAAAGCATACCAGGCACCCTACACTACTGGCCATCAGAAGGAATAGAGTTGCTTTAATAAGCACTTGACAGGTGTTTTAAGTTTAGCAATAATTTAGGCAGCTGATTGCTTTAAAGCACAAGGTATCATTATTTATTAGTACTCAGACATAAGATAACACTAATGGCTAAAAGGCAATATATATATATATATATATATATATATATATATATATATATATATATATATAGGGTCCGGTTCTGTAAAGGGTTTTTTTACTTTGTTAAAATATGAATTTTTTTTTTGGTTTTTTTTACTTTTTTTTTAAAACAACTAAAAAAAAAGTTTAATATTTTATGGAACTGAATTTTTTTTCATAATATAGTATTTTGGATGTGATTTGGATACGTATAACAAAAGCAGTGCATGCGATGCATGCGGGATCGCATATACATTTTTGATATAGGTATCCAAATCACGCCAAAACATTGTATTATGAAAAAATTCCAGTTCCATAAAATATTAAAAATTTTTAGTTGTTTTAAAAAAAAAAGCAAAAAAAAAAAAAATATCCGTATTTTAACAAAGTAAGGGAGCCTCACCGATGGCTTACGTATATATATATATATATATATATATATATATATATATATATATATATATAGGAAAAATGTATGTACATTTGTGTGTATTACACATAAAGCTATGACGACGATTTTTTGGGCTATAATGGCGATTTCACCCGTCGTCATAGTTATCTCGAGCTATAATGACGATTTTGTCATCGCTATAGTCCAAAAATCATGTCGTCATAGCCCTACTGTAATACATAGCTTATATATATACATATAGCCCACATATATATATATATATATATATATATATATATATATTGAGAAATGATTCATAGCATGTATTTGTTATGGATAAAAAATGGGCAAATAACATCTCCACCATATATTACATAAATTAAGGGCTGAGATTTAAAATGCAATTACGTCATCCGCTAGTTGAGCTAGCGGATACAGGAAAAAACTTTTCGGACAGAATTGCCCCCATTTCAAGCCAATTTGGGTAAATACTAAATACACGAATCCATGATATTCTCAAATATATCAAATGTCAAATATTACGCCTTTTGGAGCTGTTGGGCCATGATACTTTATGCAGTGGGCTGGAATGAATGGGATTATCTATTGGGTTTCATTTATCGGGTCTTGAAAATACTGGGCCTAGTCATTGGGCCGGAGCCAATGAGTAGATAATCTTTTCAGGTGGGTTTTGACCGGTAATGATGACCAAGATAGCTGTTGACTGATATATCTGCAAGGCATTAATGTGGATGGGATCTAATCGGCCGGCGGTGGCAAACAGTGATAGGATGGAGCAGGTGGGCTGCATGCAGTCGACTGAGATCACCAGTGGTGGGACTGTGTTAGAGGGGAGTGGGTGGCACTAGAAACCGAACGTGAGAGTATATTTGGGTGAGGATATTACACAAAAAAGGTAACTGATATTTTTTTTGTCTCTCAAGATACTAGATATTATTTTCCTTCATCGTTAACCTTGTGATTGCCTGTACTGATTCTCACGCCGGAGCTATCCTCCGATGGTCGAAGCCGTCAAGCTTCTGCTATTGTCGTGTTTATTGTGCAGGATTGGACGTGTTTTACGTGATTGGAGCACGTGGAAAGATTTTGGCGTCAACATTGGCTCTAGAAGGAGGGCTCTCTAGTGATTTTGAGTTTTCAATCATAATCTTTTAGTTGTTCTACGTCGAAAGTTTTGACGAGGAGTAGAACAGTTACCCCTGAAGGACTGCCGATGGCTGTGAGTTCGTCCATACAACGAGTGTCTGTTAAGGATCGTTTAGGTCCTTCAAAGAGTGATCATGATAGTACGACTTCAAAGCATTTTTCAGAAGGTTCTCGTTCGAGAGCTCATGGTGATGCTAAGCGAAGATTGGTTTTTGCTGCTGAGAAAGGACCTGACCATGGTTGAAAATGAGTAAAAGGCACACCGCCTAGAACACGACACCGAAGTGGTCAGGATGATAAGGCTTCCAAGTTGGCTAAGATGGTTGAGGAGGCGGATAGAGCTTTGGAGGTTCTTCTGAAGCAGAGGGAAGAAATAGCTGAGCAAATGCTTCGTATGGCTGAGCTGAAGGATGAGGCGTCCAGTTATGTTCACTCCGAAGGGCGTATCAAATCTATAGATAGGCAACTAAGAGAAGGGAAGGAGCATGTACACTCTGGTCATTTATCTAGAGGCCGACCTCGGGATCGAAGGAGGTCAAGAAGCCGTACTCTTGAGGTATCGAAGAGGGCACCTCACCCTATCGGTTCTCGGGATCATGGTGGTAGCAAATGAAGAAGTAGGTCCAGGGATTACATACCCGAGAATACAAAAAAGGTACACCGTCTTGAGTATTCTCACCGTAGTGATAGAGCTCCACACCGAAGTAGATCCAAAAGTCATACTCTCGAGAATCCATCGAGGGTACACCACCCTGTGGATACTCGTCAACAAAGAAGTCCTTCTAGAGCAGTGGGTTCAGATGGTAGAGGCTGGTCTACTCAAAAAAAGAAGATTTCTCCAGAGAAAGAAGTCTCATCGCAGCCAGAAGGAGTGGACTTTCTGGTTAGAGGATTAAAGGAGCTTCGGAAGAAGTTGACTGAAGTCCAACAAGTAAAGGATACTTCGGGAAAGAAGGCGTCTCCTTTTTCTTCTGACATTCTTAAGGAGAAAGCTGATCCTACTAAGAAGCTCCTTCACATGGAGAGTTATGATGGATCTGGAGATCCCTATGACCATAGCCAGGCATTTGATAGGCTGATGAATGACTATGATTTTACCGATGCTGCCAAGTGTCAGACGTTCATGACGACACTTAGGAAAGATGCAAGACAGTGGATGGGTACTTTGCCTTCAGATTCGGTTTCGTCTTGGACAGATCTTTGTGGCAAATTTCATGCTCGTTTTGGGAGCAACAGAAGGAGAGGAAAGCCTATCGGTTCATTGGCTCAAGTTCGACAGTATTCGAATGAGTCCCTGGGCCAATATGTGAAGCGCTTCAGGGAAACAGTTGGCCAAGTAACAGACCTCAATGATCTTCAAGCTGTTGGATTGTTTCAGAACGGTTTAGATCTAGTGAAGTCAGAGAAATTGGAGAAGAAACTGATGTTTCACCACCCGAAGAGTTTGGCCGAAGCTTTTGATAAGGCTGAGGGCTATATTATGGTAGAAGAAGCTATGAATAGCTTAAAACGTCCTTCTTCGGACAGATTAAAGGAAACAGACAGGGATAAAACTGAAGGCGATCAGAGGAAGAGTGGATGGAATAATGATCGGTCGGAAGGTAGCTCGAAGAAGTACAACAATAATTGGCGTCAAAGAGGAAATCGTCCACCTGCTCCTACCCAGAAGGTGAATAAGGTATACACCCAACTGAATACAGATAGGGCTGTTATATTGGATCAGATCAGGAACCAACTTTACTTCGAACCACCTCGTGACAACATTAAACCTGGGACGGGTAATACTCGCAAATATTGTGGTTATCATCAGGCATCGGGTCACGAAATGAACGAATGTTGTAGTTTGAAGGAATTCTTGGAGAAAAAGGTTCAAAGTGGTGTGTTGGTCCAATATGTGGCAGGAAGAGGGCACCAACAGGAACATCCAAGCGATGATCGGTCTGTTCAGGTGGCTCAACCGGTTCAACCTGTATATCCTGCTCCAAATCAGCCACCAAGGCACGTCGTTGATGTTATTACCGGGGGGACATCCGGAAAGTTGACAGGGAAGAAAAGATGTGGGTATTTGGATTCGATTATGTCAGTGGCGGGTTCACTCCCGAAGACTGACAGACCATATCCAGGAACGATCATATCCTTTACCAATGAAGATTACCCTTCAGAGCCCATCGAACCTCATGAAGGAGCATTGGTGATTAATGCACAAGTGGGTTCAGTGGACATGAAGAGAATGATGATTGACAATGGGTCTTCTGTCAATATTCTATATGCCCATTCTTATCAGAGGATGCATTTAGATGGATGAAAGATGGAGGTCAGACAAGAGGCTCCTTTATATGGCTTTAGCAATGATCCAGTCAAAGTTGCAGGGACTATTGAGCTACCAGTTATCTTCGGTACGACTCCTCAATAGGTAGAAATAATGTGTAAATTCTATGTTGTGCTTATAGATTCGGCTTACAACGCAATATTGGGTAGACCTACTTTGACTGCTCTGCAAGCTGTGACGTTAATTCCTCACTTCAAAATCAAGTTCCCGACATCACATGGAGTTGGTGAAGTGGCAGGGGATTTGGATCTGGCTAGACGTTGCTATCGGAATGCTGTGATTGCTTCGGTAGTAGGGTTAGCAAAAAAAAGCAGACTATGGTGATAGAAATTGAGCCTTTTACCAAAAGTAGTTCAGAACTGTTGGTCATGCCAGCTGGAGAGACAAAAGAGTTCGAGCTAATTCCTGGCAAGAAGGAAAAAATGGTGAAGATAGGTTCGGGTCTGCCTGAACCTCTCCGAACGAATCTTATAGAACTTCTGCGATGTTATGCAGATATCTTCGCATAGGAACCTAATGATATGCCTGGGGTGAGCCAAAAGAATACAGAACATAGGTTGGAAGTGGACCCTTAAAAGAAACCGGTTCGACAGAAAAGACAGATTTTTGCACCAGAACGACAGAGGATCATTGATGAAGAAATTGCAAAGTTGCTGGCTGCAGATTTCATCTTCGAGATAGATTACCCGGAGTGGATGGCTAATGTGGTACTAGTCTAGAAGCAGAATAGGAAATGGCGAGTTTGTATCGATTATATAGACTTGAATAAAGCTTTCCCGAAGGACTTCTATCCCTACCTCATATTTATCAGCTCATCGATGCGACTTCGGGGTATGCATTACTTAGCTTTATGGATGTTTTTTCAGGTTATCAACAAATTTCTTTGTGTAAAGAGGATATACCGAAGACGACATTCATTACGCATCGTTCGGTGTATGCCTATAAGAAGATGATGTTTGGTTTGATAAACGCTGGAGCCACTTATCAGAGGATGATGAACTTCGTATTATGAAAGTAGCTGGGGATGAATATGGAGGTATATGTTGATGACATGATAGTGAAGAGCATGATAGTGCAGAAGCACTTGGACGATTTAGAAGAATGTTTTCAGACAGCCCGTCATCATAATTTGAGGCTAAATCCGACCAAGTGCACATTCGGTCTCGGTGCAGGTAAATTCTTAGGTTATCTAGTCAGTCAGAGGGGTATCGAACCCAATCTAGAAAAGATCCAAGCTATTCTGAACATGAAGACTCCTCAATCATTCAAAGATATTCAACGAATGACAGGGAGAATTGCAGCTTTGAGGAGATTTATGTCTAAATCAGCAGAAAGGTGTTTGCCGTTCTTTGATACGTTGAAAGGGTCGAAGAATGCAAAGACGTTTCAGTGGACTTCAGAATGTAAAGACCCCTTCCAGGGAATAAAGACGTATTTGTCTTCGGCGCCTTTTTTGGTGAAACCAGCTCCTGCTGAGCCATTATATTTGTATCTAGCAGCTAGTTCATTGGCACTAGGAGCAGTGTTAGTGCGAGAAGTTGGGGGTAAGCAGCATCCGGTTTACTATGTAAGTCATGTCCTTAGGGATGCTGAGATAAGATATCCAAACATTGAAAAATTTGCCTTTGCTTTGATGATAACTAGTCAAAAGCTTAGGCAATATTTTCAAGGTCGGCTCTTGGTGGTTTACACAGATCAGCCTTTGAAGAAGGTTATGGTCAAGCCTAAAGTTTCGGGGAGACTTGCTGCATGGACAATGGAATTGTCTCAGTTTTTCATAGAATATCATCCCCGAACTGCTATAAAAGGTCAAGCTCTGGGCAATTTTATGGTGGAGTGTTCATTTTCGGAAGCTGATGACTGTTTGGCAGAAGCTGAAGGGTCTGACTGAGCAGTTGCAATACTTCAACACAATTAGAGTTCGTGAACGCTGTATGCAGATGGATCTTCTACTTCGGATATCAGTGGAGCAGGGATTATTTTGACAAGTCCGGAGGGGTTCAAAGTGCAACAGGCCATTAGATTTGGGTTCCGAGAAACAAACAAAGAAACAGAGTACGAAGCGGTGCTAGCAGGAGTAAGACTAGCGAAGAGTCTTGAAGTTCATAAGTTAATCATCTACAATGACTCTCAGCTAGTCGTCAAGCAAATTTTAGGGGAGTATGAAGCACGAGGACCAAAAATGATCAAGTACCTAGCAGAGTTGAAGGATCAGCTTCAATATTTCTTATCTTATGAATTTCAAGGTGTTGAGCGTAATGATAATTCTATTTCCGATGCGTTATCAAAGCTGGCTACTACAGATGCTAGTAATTTTGATGGATCTATTTATTTGGAGATTCTGTAGCAACCTAGTATCCAACATGAATCAGTGATGTGTGTTGAACGTTCTAACTGCTGGCTGACTCCATATCTGGAATATCTGGCAGATGGCGTCCTTCCTTCGGATCAAATGCTGGCTAAAAAAGTTAAGTACAAGAGTGCTAATTTTGTTCTTATTGATGGGGATCTTTATCGAAGGGCTTTTTCGTCTCCATTGTTGAAGTGTTTGGTTCCATCCAAAGCTAAGTATGCTCTTCGAGAGATTCACGAAGGTATTTGTGGCGACCATATGGCTGCTAAGTCTTTAGCTTACAAAGTACTTTGGCAGGGATACTACTGGCCTACCATTTTTAAGGAGGCTACCGAGTACGTGAAGAAATGTCCAAAGTGTCAATTGAATAGTCATATCCTACATCAGCCACCAGGAGAGTTATACTCGATTCTATCTCCTATACCCTTTGTTGTTTGGGGGTAGATATACTGGGTCTGTAAGACCCCAACTTTTATAAATAAAGATGATTTTTCTATGAATGTCATTTTTGAATATTATGGAATAAATTTAATATAATGTTATAGTTGTGGGTAATATTTATAAATTTTGCAAAGTACGTAAGTTGTTATATAATATTCGAT
Organism: Panax ginseng; assembly: GCA_020205605.1. Lineage (NCBI taxonomy): Eukaryota > Viridiplantae > Streptophyta > Magnoliopsida > Apiales > Araliaceae > Panax > Panax ginseng. The sequence goes on along the minus strand of CM035144.1, from coordinate 101,227,723 downwards.
TGGTCGGGGAATATTCGTTTTAACAGGGAATATTCGTACAACGGCACAATCATTGGTGGACCTCGCAACGGAATTATTGTCGAATTGAGAAAATGACAAAAATATTTTATAAAAATAACGGCGGAAGTTTTACCGTTAACTGTTGAAACACCCGGTGTTAAAAGTACAGTAATACGCGTGGTTGTATAGTAGCACACGGTTTTGATTATTGATGCTTACGTGAGAAGTCACTCAGTTTTGTTCAATTATTGCTATAGTAATTGTTGCATAGTATCTCACGTTATTTGATTCAATTATTGTCGATATTTTATATATTATTAAATCAATAATTGAGATAACAAAGTTATTAATATTATTATTTGTAATATTAACGATGTCTAGAAGTTCTGCCAAGGAGAGGTTTGGTCACCTAATTGCGCGCCAATAGGGAGAAATTCTTATTGGAAAGCCCCCTCTTTCCTAGGAACGACCTGGTCGATTAATATTGTGAATTATAATAAAGATGATAAGTTTTATTTTATTATTATTATAAATGTAATAAAAGAGAAAACTTTTTATATACAATAGAATACTTTTATAAAGTTATTTGTTTTATTAGACTATAAATAGAATATATTATATTCTATTATGCATAATGTTTGCATAGTAAAATCTTTTTATATAAAAATGTAATACTTTTATAAAGTTATTCGTTTTATTAGATTATAAATAGAATATATTATATTTTATTTAAAAGATTTTATTTTATTAGAATATTTTATTAATCTTTGCATAGTAAATTAATATGGATAGTCTGCTTTAAAAGTAAATCAATCTGAACTGCTTCATGAATTAGTTACTATTCAAATTATTCTCCTATAAATAAAGCTCATTCCTTCATTATTTCTTACGAATTCAATTGAAACTCTAGTGAGAAAAACTATAGAGAGAAAGAAGAAAAGTATTCTAACTACTTCACTACTCCTATATCCAATTTCTTCTAAGGTAAGGGTATTATTTCTTTTGTATTCATGAAGAGAACTTACATTATTCTATTCTTTATTATTACATTGGAATAACCTATATACACGGACTACCCTATACTTGGTGAAATTCTTCTGTTATTTCATTCTTTATTATTATGTTAGAATAACCTGTCTATGCGAAGTATCATGTTAACAATTTGGACGTTATTGGTTCCTGGATAAATTAATTCTTGAACTTATTTTATTGAATTCTTATATCATTGTCATCATTCTCATGTTTATATTATGTTGAAAGTCATCTGTGGCCTGTAGTGTAAGACCCCAACATTTATGAATAAAGATGAATTTTCTATAATTATCATTTTTGAATATTATGGAATGAATTTGATATAATGTTATAGTTGTGGGTAATATTTATAAATTTTGCAAAGTACGCAAGTTGTTATATAATATTCGATTGGTCGGGGAATATTCATTTTAACAGGGAATATTCGTACGACGGCACAATCATTGGTGGACTCCACAATGGAATTATTGTTGGATTGAGAAAACGACAAAAATATTTTATGAAAATAACAGCGGAAGTTTTATCGTTAACTGTTGAAACACCAGGTGTTAAAAGTGTTAAAAGTACAAGAATATGCGTGGTTGCATAGTAGCACACGGTATTGATTATTGATGCTTACGTGAGAAGTCATTCAGTTTTGTTCAATTATTGCTTCAGTAATTGTTGCATAGTATCTCACGTTAATTGATTCAATTATTTTCGATATTTTATATATTATTAAATCAATAATTGAGATAACAAAGTTATTAATATTATTATTTATAATATTAACAATGTCTAGAAGTTCTGCCAAGGAGAGATTTGGTCACCTAATTGCGTGCCAATAGGGAGAAATCCTTATTGGAAAGCCCTCTTTCACAGGAACGACACAGTCGATTAATAGTGTGAATTATAATAATGATGATGAAGTTTTGTTTTATTAGTATTATTAATATAATAAAAAATGTAAAAAGCTTTTATATAAAATGTAATACTTTTATAAAGTTATTCGTTTTATTAGACTATAAATAGAATATATTATATTACTATTATGCATAGTGTTTTGTATAGTAAAATCTTTTTATATAAAAGCAGTAATACTTTTATAAAGTTATTCGTTTTATTAGATTATAAATAGAATATATTATATTTTATTTAAAAGATTTTGTTTTATTAGAATATTTTATAGTAAACCAATCTGACCGTCTGCTTAAAAAGTAAATCAATCACTGGGCCGTTCAGAATTAGTTACTATTCATCCAGTCTTCTATAAATAAGCTCATTCCTTCATTATTTCATACGAATTCAATTTGAAACTCTAGAGAGAAAACTATAGAGAGAAAGAAGAAAAGTGTTACTCGCTACTTCACCACTTCTATATCCAGCTTCTTCTAAGGTAAGGGTATTATTTCTTTCGTATTCATGAATAGAACTTCATTATTCCATTCTTTATCATTATGTTGGAATAACTTTGTCTATCTGAAGTACCGCATACATGGTGAAATTCTTCATTATTCCATTCTTTATTATTCTGTTGGAATAACTTGTCTGCCTGCAATCTGCATACATGGTGCAATTCTTCCATTATTCCATTCTTTATTATTCTCATTTGAACATCCACATTGGTGGCAATAATTTTGCACGACTTCGGTTTCGTTATTTACTATTCTGTTAGATCATCCTTTCTGTGCGTTTACGCATGACCTGGTTTCATTATTTATTATTCTATTGGAACATCCTCGATGGCAAGTAATTTCACTGACACGATTCCGTTATTTATTATTCTATTAGAATATCCCGTACGTGCGCTTACGCATGACCGGTTCCGTTGTTTATTATTCTGCTGGAATAACTTTTATCTGCATGCGGTCTATCGCATGCCTGGTGATTTCTTTTGTTATTCCATTCTTTATTATACTCAGTTGGTTAAAGTTTTGACTTCTATACTCCATGAAATTAGTGGAATATCCTTGATATTTGCGCTTCATCCAGTATCTTTTCATGAAAATATTCTTTTGAGCATTCTTGAATTTTACTTTACAAAGAAGTATCATGTTGACAATTTGGACGTTATTAGTTCTTGGATAAATTAATTCTTGAACTTGTTTTATTGAATTCTTATATCATTGTCATCATCCTCATGTTTATATTATGTTGAAAGTCATCTGTGGCCTGTTAGTGCATAGATGGACTTGGTATGATTATGACCAAGGATTTATTGGTATAATCATGACCGTAATGTTACAAATGATGTGGTAAAAGTCCTCATTGGCCTGTAGTGCATTGATAGACAGTTGTTGGCATGATCATGACCATTGATGAATACACGAATATCCTTGGCTCGTAGTGCATAGATAATTTGTGGTTGTGATACTAATGAATATCCTTGGCCGTAGTAGTGCGGGGATGATGTGGATTATTTATTAAGTCGAGTCCCAAATGATAAAAGTGATGAAAAACCTTTAAATCATAAAAGATAGTAGATTTTATTCTCTACTTGACTCTTTTAATGGATTGCTTGTTCACCTAGCAGATTAAACTTGATGTTTGTTATATTGTATCGCTTTAACACCGTTGAAGGCTAATGATAATTTATTCTCGCATTATCTTAGTCATAATATTTCTTATTGGGCTAGTTGAGCTCACCCTTTTACTTTCATTGTTCTCTTGAGAAATGAGAACGTAGCGAGGACTAGTCGGGGAGCGGAGTGACTCATCGAGAATAATAGCATTAGTAGTCCTCACTATTCATTAAATAGTGTGATAATAAATGTAATGAGGACTCAATTGAGTGTGGATATTGTCTAGATGACAATATTTGTATTAAAACTCACAACATATGTTTTGTCGTATTTTACACGACTGTTGTATAATTAAGTTGTATTTGAATTTTGTACCATGTATTTGGTGACTCAAGATGGGTGATGTATACCTATTTTGGGGGCGACACATGTAGTGCATAGATAGACTTGGTATGATTATGACCAGAGATTATTCGATATAATCATAACCTTAATGTTACAAATGATGTGGTAAAAGTCCTCATTGGCCGTAGTGCATTGATGGACAGTTGTTGGCATGATCATGACCATTGATGAATACACAAATATCCTTGGCCCGTAGTGCATGGATAATTTGTGGTTGTGATACTAATGAATATCCTTGGCCGTAGTGCAGGGATGATGTGATTTATTTATTAAGCTGAGTCTCAGCAATAAAAGTGATGAAAAACCTTTTAAATCATAGAAGATAGTAGATTTTATTCTTTACTTGACTCTTTTAATGGATTGCTTATTCCGCTGTAGTTAAACTTGATGATTGTTTTATTGTATTAGTTTAACACTGTTGAAGGCTAACGATAATTTATTCTGCATTATTTTAGTCATAATATTTTTTATTGGGCTAGTTGAGCTAACTCTTTTACTTTTATTGTTCTCTTCAGGAAATGAGAACGTAGCAGGGACTAGTTGGGGAACGGAGTGACGGTCCAGATAATAGCATTAGTAGTCCTCACTATTCTATAAAATAGTGTGTTAATAAATGTATTGAGGACTTATTTTGAGTTTGAATACTGTCTAGAAGACAATATTTGTATTAAAACTTATAGCTCATGTTGTATATTTAAGATTGTATTTGTATTCTGTACCATTTGGCGACTCAGAATAGGTGATGTATACCTATTTTGGGGGCGTCACAGGGTCCATTGCCGAAAACTAAAGGTCAGGTCAGTTTTGTTATAGTTGCATTGATTATATGACCAAATGGGTTGAAGCAAAACCACTTATATTGATAACAGAACAGGAGTATTTGAAGTTTATAAAGGAATCTGTAGTGTTTCGTTTTGGCATTCCGAAGGTGGTAATATCGGACAACGGACGCCAGTTTGTGGGATCAAAGTTTGAAGCATTTTTGAAGGAATTGGGGGTTCAGCACAGAAAGACTTCAGTAGCCCATCCACAGTCTAACGGACAGGTCGAAGTAACTAACTGGACGCTTCTGAATGGCATCAAGCGTAGATTGGATGAGGCTAAGGGAAGATGGCCAGAGGAGCTGCTTAGCGTTTTATGGGCTTATCGGACTACAACGAGGACTACCACGGGGGATTCACCTTTCAGGTTGGCTTATGGTACTGATGCCTTAGTCCTTGTTGAGGTTGAATCTACCAGTCTTCGGGTTAGTTAGTTTAAAGAGATATACAATGATGAGGGGTTGAAGATCAACATGGACTTACTGGAAGAAGTTAAAGAGGTAGCTTTGATAAAGCTAGCAGCCTATCAGCGAAGAGTAGCTAAGCACTACAATAAAGGGGTAAAGCTTCGAAGATTTGAAATAGGATATTTCTTCCTCAGAGAAGTCGAAGCATCTATTCCTCAGAATTTGGGAAAGCTAATGCCGAACTAGGAAGGTCCTTATGAAGTTATTGAAGTACCGAAGTCAGGGACTTATCGGTTAAGGGCATTATATGGGTCTGAAATCAAGAATACTTGGCATGCTGGTAGGTTTCACAAGTATTTTCAGTAAAGACAGTGTCAGTATACCAGAGTCTATAAATATTTGAATCATCATCAATAAAGGATTCTTTTTTCCAATTGATCTTCTCTTCATTGGTGTAAATATTATGGATGAAAGGAGGTTTGGGTGGACTCGCTGACTATACCTAGAAAACGGGCCGGGTCGGGCCATGGTCGGGCCTTTGGCAGTTCGGGCTAAAATGGTCGGGGTTTTGGCGAGCCAGAAAATGTAAGCCCAAAGCCTGGGTTTTGGCGGGTGGACCAGCCCGCGGGCCGAAGTCATTTTATGCCTACTTTTTGGGCTTTTTTTTGGTTTAGCCCAAATGGTAAAATTGGGCCGGACCTTGATGGCCAAGGCCAAAAAGGCCCGGGTTTTTGTGGGCTAAAAAATGCATTAAAGCTCGGGTTTTTTGGTGGTGGTAGGGCCGACCCGACATGAACTTTGGGCCCATTTGCCAAGTCTATCGCTGACCATTCGATGGTAGCCTATCTGTTAGGTGGACCTTATGAATTTTTTAGGCCCTGAGTGGTAAAAAAATTTCATGGACGAAAGGAGGTTCGGGTGGACTCGCTGACCATTCGATGGTAGTCTATCTGTTAGGTGGACCTTATGAATTTGTTAGGCCCCGAGCGGTAAACAAATTTCATGGACGAAAGGAGGTTCGGGTGGACTCGCTGACCATTCGATGGTAGCCTATCTAGTAAGTGGACCTTATGAATTTGTTAGGCCCCGAGTGGTAAACAAATTCCAAATGATGCAAGGAGGTTTTGGCTGGATCAATCATTTATAAGATCTGTCTCACACTTCGGTAACGATAAGTATTGCATTACTTTCTTACCTTATTTTATTTAAGTGTTGAGTTCGGATTGTGTTATTATTCATCTTAACTGTTATATGAGTTACTTGATTAACAGTTTAAGTTAAGTTTAAAAGAAGCTTGTACATTTTTCAAGTTGATTGATAATGAATTATTGACAAGAAATGAATTACACAGAAGTCATAAGGAACGAAGTTGATATTTCATTAATATTTAAATGTTTACACAAAAATATATAAATTTTTACAAAAATCCTAGTCTGGGAAGAAGAGATATCATTTTCAGGCATTGTCTTCGCCATCTGAAGAGTCAAGAAGAGCTGGATCTACCTCGGCTGCGACTAGCTTTGCTTTGCCTCGACTTCGGCAAATTTCATAGCCTTCAGAATACATATAAACTATTTCCCCGTTTAGCTCATTTGATTTCCGGTAGTCTTCTTGGATTTGCTTACGAAGTTCTTCGGTTAAGGGCGGACCTAAGTCTCGAAGAGCCCGAAGTTCCCGAAGTTCTTCTTCTTGCTTTTGGCGTCATCTGCTCGAAGACCTGCAAGTATTATCAAACTTGCACCACCTCTCCTAATAGTAAATCATGTGAATCAATAGTAAATCATGTGACTCAATAGTTCTAAACATGTGAAAAAATTAATTATAGTATAGTACCTTCAACTATACCTCCATTTTTAACTTAGTCATGCAAGTATTATCAATCTTGCACCAACTCCCCTAATAGTAAATGAATGTGGATCAATAGTACACACATGTGAACACATAGTTATAAGCATGTGAATCAATAACAATTAATTGCTCATTTATCCGGTTAATTACCCGATTGGTCAATATAACCTCCAGACATCAATTATTATCGAAATAAATGTCGATTTTCACTAACACTAATAATTCCAACACAATGGAACTATCAATTTCATCTTTAATCAACACGAACTTATTCATCATTAATATTATAATTCATAATATTTAACAACCAGGTCGTTCCCAAGAAAGATGGGGCTTTCCGATAAGGATTTCTCCTTATTGGTGCGCAATTAGGTAACCAAATCTCTCCTTGACAGAACTTCTAGACATTGTCAATATTGTAAATAATAATATAAATAACTTTGTCGTCTCAATTATTGATTTAATAATATAACATATTATGCAGATGATACTGTGACAATAATTGAATCAATAATATGAGAGATATGATGCAAAGAATTATCAGTAGCAATAATTGAGTGACTTCTTACGTAAGCATCAATAATCAATACCGTGTGCTACTATACAACCACGCGTATTACTTTACTTTTACTACCAGGTAGTTCAACAGTTTTAACGGTAACACTTTCGCCGTTATATTTACAAAAAGATAATTCTGTCGTTTTCTTACTACGAAAATACTTCCGTTGTGGGGTCTACCAATGATTGTGCCGCCGCACAGATATTCCCCGACAAAAAGAATATTCTCCGACCAAACGAATATTTTATAACAACTTGCTTACTTTGCAAAATTTTCAAATATCATCCTTAACTTTAACCTTTTATCAATTTAACCATTTACTAAATAGAATAATTATAATAAAATTGAATACTTTTATTTCATAAAATTCGGGGTCTCACAGTTGAAGTATCTACAGGTGGAGCTTCAAGTAGTGGGGGTTCGGTAAGTGCTTCTAAATATTTTCCAGATAGAAAATCTTCTAATTCTCTTACATCAGAAGAAGTCAATTTAATCAAAGACACTGCAAAAAGTACAAATCAATTAATCAGAATCTATACTACTGAAGATTCTAACAGTTATACATCAAGACAGTTCGGGACTTTCACTTATGGTCGTACAACTATGCTTTCTTGGTGAGGAGTCCGTAATTCCACTCCTCCTTCGGGAAGTTCTCAAAAAGCTCTATCATTTCGTTTACACGTTCTTCAGGAATATCACCAAAATCTGCAGAGACCTTTTCCTGAATGGTCCAGTTCGGCATTTCTGGTCCCTTGATGAAGAACCACCCTTTATGCCATCCTTTGTTGTTAGTGGGGGTGGAAACCAAAAAACGTCTCTCAAACTTCTCGCCTGACTTCGGTGATTGTTTTCTCAGAGCCTTAAATCCCTTTTCTCGGGATTGACGGATTTTATAGACAGTGAAGAAGAAGTCGAGGGTGGGTTCAATGCCTACTTCGTGGCAGAAGGCGATGAAGGCAATGATGTGGATATAGGAGTTTGAAACTAGTTGGGCAAACCCAACGCCAACGAACCCCAGCAGGGTAACTAGAAAAATGTGAAGAGGGAATCGAACCCCCTTCTCAAGCAGAGTCACCGGTATGGCCGTCCAACCTTCCAGACTCGTTACCAGATGGGTATCAGGGATTTGGTAACGAGTCTGAATCTTGCGTAGTTCAATCTCGATAACAGAGGAAGGAGTATTGGCATGGGGATAATGTTCTTTACTCTTGAAGAATTCAGAGGGGCTAGGAAGGGGTTTTGGAGGCAGAGACTTCTTACTCGGAGTAGTAACTTTGGGGTTTGAGCTCGAAGCCTCTTTGGTAGGGCTTGGTTTAGGTGGAACGGAGGTAATAGGTGTGACGCCCCCAAAATAGGTATACATCACCCATCTTGAGTCGCCAGAAAATACACTACTGACAACTTCATTTATACAATTGTTGTGCAAAATACGAGGACAGGTATACTGTGAGTTTTATTACAAATGTATATAACTCTCATGGTGCCTCTACCACAACTTTACAATGGTACTTTACATAAAAGTACAGTCAAAAACTGTTTTAGAAATTAAAATCTTTGGGAAGTGCTCATGGAAACCTTCGTACACAGGAGGCCATGAATCTAAGTTATGATAGATATCATATGTCCAGAGAATTATCCTTGGTTGACCCAATAGACCCTAAAAAAAATGAGAAGATTACTATCATGTTCCTTCCAATGGTGAGTCTTCTCTTGACATATAACTATCTCCACTGTCTCCAAGTGAAAATTATATTTCAAATAAACTCCAAGATCATATAGGTAGTGCTCGTAGATATACTTAGCAAGTGGATGTCCACAGGTTGTATGTCATTAGACATCTTGTATGATAGTGGCAAAACACCCTTCCAAAGTTGGGTTCACCTCACCCTATTCAGTTCACCAAAATTAAATATCAAATGACGTATACAACACGACACACTTATCTAATGTTCTCAATAAAATTATTTCCATACTATTTAGGGAGAACCTCAACAGCTATAAACCACCGTTCTATTCCCCTGTTATCCCCGCTCGACTCGGCAACCCTCTTATTACCTGAAAGGAATTGTAAAGCAAAAGGGTGAGCACAATTAGCCCAGTAAAGAATATCATAACTAAAGATAATTAAATTATCAAGAGCCTTCAATAATAATAAATCGATTTAGAACATATGGTAGATGATAAAACTTTTCAACCATAGTTGCAAATGAACGAGCAATCCATTAAAATAGTAAAATAGACCATCATGTCTATTATCTTCTCCATGTTAAAAGTCCACCAATAATATTTTATCCTCAGAACATCAATCAACAATTCCTGTGCACAATTATATGAATAACTCATAATCATAATTGTGATTACAATTCCTTTTCGCACCTGTGACGAAGATAATTTACATCACCTATCTTCACCAAAACATCAAAAATCATGGTTATACCAAATCACAATTCCTCGCTAATAATCATACTAATAAATTCATCTTTTGACTACTACCAAAGATATACAATCAGATAACCAATAATTAATAGCTCATCTTTACACTACGAGCCAAAGATATACAATCAGAAAACCAATAATGCCGAGACTCAACTTAATAGTATCACGACCATGAATTATCCATGCACTACGGGCCAAGGATATTCGTGTTTTTTCATTACTACCATGATTATACCGAATAATCCCTAGTCATAATCATACCAAGTCCATCTATGCACTACGGCCAAAGATGACTTTTACCACATCATTTATAACATTACTACCATGATTATACCGAATAATCCTCGATCATAATCATACCAAGTCCATCTACATATACTACAGAAGCCACGTATGACTTTCAACACAACACAAGCATGAGAATGATGACAATGATATAAGCATTAATCAAACAAAAACAAGGATAAATATTAAAGACTTTAAATTTATCCAAATATTATCAATCACTTAATAAACTCATAATCTAATATTATTAATATTATAACAATATTTTAATCACTTCTTAAACTTATAAATAATTTATTTCAATTGTTTATACTTTACCAAATAATGCATTTAATCATTCAAAAATGCCATACTCATAAGATTTAATCACCAATGATCAAATCCCTCATCAAAAATCTGCATATACCCTATATAGGATTTTCAAGCCATAAAATCCTATTTTCCAACTTTGTTACTTCACATAACATATTTAACTCATTTACTCATAACTAGATTATTTTCATGAAAAATACCAAATCAGTCCCAAAAATATTTCTTTTCTGGGATTTAGCAGAATATAGTCCCATATTGAACATATATTTTTCTCAAAATTTTTAAAATTCATTTGCTATTTTTCAAAAATCAATTTCTAATTAATTCCTTAAGAAATTAGCTACCTCAAGTTTAAATCCAGAAATTCCCAAATCTTGGCAGGATCTTACACATGTTAACGTGAGCTTCCAGTTTAAATTTCATGGTTATCGGAGTTATAGAACTTCGGTTATAGCGTTTTTCGTCGAAAAAACTTAAATATTGAAATAGTCATAACTTGCTCATTTTAAGTCGGAATGAGCTCATTTTTGGACAGGAGGTACTTTATACCATATATTTATATGTCCCAAAAGGCCGGAATTTTTCTCATAAATTAAGTGGCCGAAAATGCTCTTTTAAATTTCTAGGTAGTAGCTTTTTCATAATTTGCAGCTTTTGACTCCTTTGCTAAAATCAGTCCACACGAAAATCTACAATACCTTTTCCAGCAATTCCTCCTGGATAAGTTAGAAAACTCATAGATCTACATCTAGAACTTGACCACACTCAAAAAATTTGAAATATAATAGGAGATATGGTCAATTGAATTTCATGTTCCATTTTCTCCCAAAATCTAATTTTCAATCCTTTGTGATTTCTAAGAAACTTTCATGTTTTCACATAATAAACAACATAACTTATCATAACACTTACTAATACTACATATACCCATGATTTTCATCAGTCCAATGCTTTTATTATGACTTTCATCATAATCCACGTAAATAGATCATTTCCACAATTTAATAAGGAATGAATACAAAGGATCATTCACCATGCATGTGGTAATCCACATAGACAGGTTATTCCAACAGAATAATAAAGAATGGAATAACTGAAGAATTCACCATACATGCGATAGATCGCACAGACAGGTTATTCTCAATAGAATAATAAAGAACGGAACCAGGTCAGGCGTAATTCGCACCGACAGGATATTCCAATAGAATAATAAATAATGAAACTAGGTCATGCGTAAACGTACAGACATGATATTCCGACAGAATAATAAAGAATGGAATAATAGAAGAATTTCACCATGTATGCATGCAGTACTTCGCATAGACAGGTTATTCTAACATAATAATAAAGAATGGAATAATAGAAGAATTTCACCATGTATAGGGTAGTCCGCGTATACAGGTTATTCCAACAGAATAATAAATAATGGAATAACAAAAGTTCTCTTCATGAATACGAAAGAAATAATACCCCTTACCTTAAAACAAACTGGATATAGGAGTAGTGAAGTAGCATAATACTTTTTTTCTTTCTCTCTATAGTTTCTCTCTCTGTAGAGTTTCAAAGAATTAAATAAGAAATAATGAAGGAATGAGCTTTTATTTATAGGAGAATGAACGGAATAAGAATTAATTCTAAATCTATCTGCATTGATTTACTTTTAAGCGACTGGTCCGTATTGGTTTACTATAAAATATTCTAATAAAATAAAATTTTTAAATAAAATATAATATATTCTATTTATAATCTAATAAAATGAATAACTTTATAAAAGTATTCTATTTTATATAAAAAGATTTTACTATGCAAATACTATGAAAGTACTATGCAAAAACACTATGCATAATAAAATATAATATATTCTAATTATTGTCTAATAAAACAAATAACTTTATAAAAGTATTCATTTTTATATAAAAGATTTTACTATGCAAAATACTATGCATAATAGAATATAATATATTCTATTTATAGTCTAATAAAACGAATAACTTTATAAAAGTATTCTGCTTTTATTTAAAAAGCTTTTCTGTTTTTTTATATTAATAATTCTAATAAAACAAAACTTCATCATCATTATTATAATTCACACTATAAATCGACTGTGTCGCTCCTGTGAAGAGGGGCTTTCCAATAAGGATTTCTCCCTATTGGCGCGCAATTAGGTGACCAAATCTCTCATTGGCAGAACTTCTAGACATCGTTAGTATTGTAAATAATAATATTAATAAATTTATTATCTTAATTATTTATTTAATAATATATAAAATATCAAAAATAATTGAATCAAACTGAGTGACTTCTCACGTAAACATTAATAATAAATATCGTGTGCTACTATGCAATTACGCGTATTTTACCACCGATTATTTTATGACAACTTGCTTACTTTGAAAATTTTTCAAATGTCACCCTTAACTTTAAACTTTTATCAATTTAACTATTCACCAAAATAGAAAAATTGAATAATTTTATTTCATAAAATTCGGGGTCTCACAATAGGAGTCACGAGAAGTGGAGTACTTTGATCAGAATCCTGGGAAGCCATTGTTGGAGATTTGCAGAGAAGAAGAGGATTCGAGAGAGAAGGAGAGAGCAAGAGGCGTCTAAAATTCAAATTGGCAGGTAAAACTGTCAAATTTGGGGGAAATCACTTTTTATACTGGCAGTTTCACGAAGCTCGAGGGCGGCACATTTAATACTAACCATGATGGCGAATTTGAAGGGATATTAATCGGGTTGGGCCTCTCAATTGGACTTTTGATTTTAATTTATCTTGCTATATATTATTTACCGGATGGGTTTCAGTTAATTTTCATTTGGGCCTCTTTTGATCTTATCATATTCTTCTTGTTATGGACCGAGGACCTTTATAGTCTTTCATTAAACAGTCTGTTTAATAAAAGACTGGGGGGCAATATTGGGCCATGATACTTTATGCAATGGGCTGGAATGAATGGGCTTATCTATTGGGCCTAGTCATTGGCCCGGAGCCAATGAGTAGATATTCTTTTCAGTTGGGCTTTGACCGGTAATGATGACCAAGATAGCTGTTGACTGATATGTTTGCAAGGCATTAATGTGGATGGGATCTAGTCGGTCGGCAGTGGCAAACAGTGATGGGATGGAGCAGGTGGGCTGCATGCAGTTGGCTGAGATCACCAGTGGTGGGACTGTGTCAAAGGGGAGTGGGTGGTACTAGAAACCGAACGTGGGAGTATATTTGGGCGAGGATATCACACAAAAAAGGTAACTAATATTTTTTTCTCTCTCAAGATACTAGATATTATTTTCCTCCATTGTTAACCTTGTGAATGCCTGTACTGACTCTCACGCCGGAGCTATCCCTCGACGGTCGAAGCCGTCAAGCTTCTGCTATTGTCGTGTTTATTGTGCAGGATTGGACGTGTTTTACGTGATTGGAGCACGTGGAAAGATTTTGGCGTTAACAGGAGCTATCCCAAATCTTATGCCTTTTGGTGGCTTGAGTTTAAGGCGGTAATGGGAAGTGGAAGAGAGAGAAATGGAGGTGTGACGCCCCCAAAATAGGTATACATCACCCATTCTGAGTCGCCAAAATGGTACAGAAAAAAACTACAACTTTATTAATACAATTGTCGTGCAAAATACGACAACACATACTGTGAGTTTAAATACAAATATTGTCTTCCAGACAATATCCACACCCAGATAAATTCCTCATTACAATTATTGACACACTATTTTACAAAATAGTGAGGACTGCTAAACAACTGTCTAGAACCATCATTCCACACCCCGACTACTTCCCGCTATGTTCTCGCTTCTTGAGAAGAAAAATGGAATAAAAAGGAAAATGGTGAACTTAACTAGCCCAGTAAAGAATATTATGACTAAGATAATATACAACAAATTATCCTTAGTCTTCAACAGGGAAAAATCTGATAAAATACAATAGACAACAAGTTTTAGATCAACAACTACAGGGAAAACAACAATTCATTAGAAGAGTTAAGTAGAGAATGAAATCTACTATCATCTATGAATTTAAAATTCCATCATCAATATTTTATCCCTGTAACATCAATCAATATACATTTTTGCACTACGGGCCAAAGATATTCATTTGTATCACCAGTTGGTCATGTTCATCTCAACACCTATTCATCTTTTGCACTACGGGCCAAAGATATTCATCGAGTAATCATTAATCTTTGCACCTGTGCCAAAGATATTCATTAAGTACCACCATTAAGGACTGAGGATGATGAAAAACATTTTAGAGAACGAATCCAGTAAGACAGAAGGACAAATAGTAGGGATTCGTATTTCGATTTATTCAAATTCAATAATACTCCATAATAACCAAGTGTGAAGTAGAATTCAAAAATAAAGATCAAAACATGGACACAATCAAAGATAGTAACCATAAAAGACATCTGGGACGAAAAAGAGAAAATTTTATTTTTTGGTGAATAGTGCCGTATTCGTGAATAGTACCATATACGTGAATAATACCGTATACATGAATAGTAACCCCGACACAAAAGTTCCAAATTTGATTAAAAAGTTCAAACCAATATTTCGGCATAATGATATTGAAGAAAATAATATCATTTAAGAAGAAAATAACATCTCTTACCTCAAAGAATCAGTACTTCGGAATGAAAGGTCAGAAGTGATCTTTGAATAAAACTTGTCTTTGACAAAGAACTCTCAAAGTATCTAAATACTCACAAAATACGCTCAATAATATAGAGAGAGAAATAGAGAAAGCTTATGTTTCTGGTGTGATTCTCAATTCTAGCTTAGGACTCTATTTATAGGAAAATGTTAGCCCGCCGAAGCAGACTTGACCTGTTACCTGATGGCTTTACCTGCTACTATTGCCACCCACCACATTTAAAATAAAATCAGCACATTTCTTCACCAACCACAATTGGGGCCCACTCAATTCTAGAATTTTCTACCAAAATCAATTATAAACCTAATTTCTGAATCAATCACCTCTTAAAATTCATAACAAATCATTCGTTAATTTTTAACGGTTCAAAATTTGTGGACATATACTCAACTTATATATATATAACATATCCAAAAATCACAACGATCCAACGGCCGGATTAAAAATTATAACTCACGCAATATATCGTAAAAATACTGATTTGATTTTTCATACCTCCATTCCGACAAAAATACTGATAAAATACGTCAACATTAAATCCTTCAATTATAACCACATAAAATAAATAAATTCATCATTTATATCCACATCAAATAAATATTTACTTATCATATAAATCAATTATTAATTATTCACAAATAATATTACAGAATCACAATTATGACAACCGTGTCGCTTCCCGAAAGAGGGGGCTTTCCAATAAGGATTTCTCCTTCTTGGTACCAATGAATTAGGTGACCAAACCTCTCCTTAGATGTAACTTTCTAGACATTGCCAATAATGTTATCTAATAATATTATTCAAATAATATAAATTATTGATCCGATAATGGGAAATATCGTAAAAGGACAATTATTGAAACAACAATAATATAAAATATCAACGCAGAATTATTGAATCAATAAAATAAAATATTGAAAAGTAATTATCGTAATAATTATCGAGTAAAGTGCCTTCTTACGTAAGAATCAATAATTCAAAATATCTTGCATGTAATCTGGTAATATTCTCTTGTGCAACCACGCCAGACATCAGATATTTTAACCACCGTATTCCAACAAAGGTTAATCTGTAATAACTACGCCTGTAGTTTATAAAAACTCAAACTTGTCATTTTCTTCATTCGGCGGTTATTACATTATGAGGCCCACGAATGGTCAGTTTGCTACCATATACAAATATTCCCCATTTACAAGAATATTCCACGACCAAATGAATATTCCCCAACAAAAATGAATATTTTATAACCACTTGCTTATTTTGTAAAATTTGCACATTTCACCCATAACCAAAGTATTATATCAAATTAACTCCTAATTATTTCAAGATAATAAGTAGAGAAAATTTAATTTTATTCATAATAAGTTGGGGTCTTACAACCTCCCCTCCTTATGAAATTTTGTCCTCGAAATTGACGTACGTACCTGGTGTTTTGAAAAGCTGAGGGTACCTCGCTTTCATTTCTGATTCCAACTTCCAAGTCATTTTCTCAATAACATAGTTCCTCCACAAAACCTTGACTTGTGGTATAACCTTTATTTGTAGGATATGCTCTTTTCTATCCAATATCTTGACACGTACCTCCTCGTACGTTAAATCTTCGGCTATCTCATCTGGTTCTAACGCAATAATGTGGTTTGGGTCTTTCACATATTTACGAAGCATAGATATGTGAAAAACATTATGAACACGAGATATATTTGGAGGTAATGCGAGTCTATAGGCCCCATTTCCTATTCGGTCAAGAATCTCAAATGGACCAACAAATCATGGATTGAGATTTCCTCTCTTCCCAAATCTTGTAACTCCCTTCCATGGAGTAATACGTAACAGTACATGATCTCCAATATTAAACTCCACGTCCTTTCGATGAAGATCAACATAACTCTTTTGTCGATCTTGTGAGGTCTTTATACGTTACCGGATCATTTGAATCTTTTCTGTAGTCATGCGTACTAATTTTGGTCCCAACAACGTTGCTTCTCCAACTCTTCCCTGCATACTGGAGAACGACACTTTCTTTCATATAACGCCTCGAATGGAGCCATGCCTATACTTGCTTGATAACTGTTGTTGTAGGAGAATTCCACCAGTGGCAAGTACTTATCCCAACTTCCTTTAAAATCTAGGACACAGAGTCTTAATAGATCTTCAAGGGTTTGAATAGTCCTTTCTGATTGCCCGTCTGTTTAAGGATGGTATGCCGAACTGAATCGTAAATCCGTGCCCATAGCTTTCTGCAAGCTAACCCAAAATCGTGAAGTAAATCTTGGGTCACGATCCGAAAATATGGATACTGGCATGCCATGCAATCTCACAATCTCATTCACATACATACTAGCAAGACGTTCAAGGGAATAAGTCTTACGTATAGGCAAGAAATGAGCCGACTTGGTTAATCTATTAACAATAACCCAAATCGCATCTATACCTAGAGAAACCTTGGGAAGACCTGTAACGAAATCCATAGTAATGTGTTCCCACTTCCATTTCAGAATCTCAAGTGGTTGCAATGGACCCTTTGACACTTGATGCTCCGCCTTTACACGTTGACAAGTTAAACACCTCGAGATAAACTCAGCGATCTCTTTCTTCATATTGCTCCACCAAAATGTATGTCGAAGATTGTGATACATTTTGGTACTCCCAAGATGGATTGTAAATGGTGTGTTGTGTGCCTCCATCATGATTCTATGCTTCAAGTCAAAATTGTTAGGAACGCAAAGTCTGGAGTTGACTCTAAGTATTCCTTCTTCATCAATTCTTGCCTCCGGAATAGCACTTTCTTGCACTTTCTTTTTCATATGCATCAGCTCCAGGTCTGTAGCTTGAGCAGCTTTAACTTATCGATTAAAGTCGGTTCTACTTGTATATTTTCCATCATCACGTGGGTACTTGGAGCCTTTAACTCTATCTTCATCCTTTGTAAGTCGTACAAAATGGGCCTTTGTGTTAACAACATTGCACTCGTACCCGCATACGATCTTCTACTCAATCGCGCCACCACAACGCTTACTTTTTCCGGTGATGATATTGAATGCTATGGTCGTAATCCTTCAACAACTCGAGCCAACGTCGTTGCCGCATGTTGAGTTCATTTTGGGTGAAGAAATATTTGAGGCTTTTATGATCCGTATAAATCTCCACTTTCTCCCTATACAGGTAGTGTCTCCAGAATTTAAACCCAAAAATGGTTGCTGCCAACTCTAGATCATGAGTAGGATAATTCCTCTCATATTCTTTAAGTTGTTGCGAGGCATAGGCTATAACTTTCCCATGTTGCATGAGAACACATCCTAACCCTTTTCCTGAAGCATCACTGTAGCTAACAAATCCATCCGAACCAGATGGTATTGTCAAAACAGGTGCCGAAATGAGTCTCCTCTTGAGCTCTTGGAAACTCTTCTCGCATTCCTCGTTCTATACGAATTTTGCATCTTTCCGAGTCAACTGAGTTAACGGAGTAGCGATTCGAGAAAATCCTTCCACGAATCTCCGATAATAACCAGCTAAGCCCAGAAAGCTATGCACTTCGGTCGCTGACTTTGGTTGCTCCCAACTTTGGATTGCTTCAATCTTTGCCGGGTCAACAGATACTCCATGTTTTGACACCACGTGCCCAAGGAATGCTACTTCCTTAAGCCAGAACTCGCATTTCTTTAGCTTGACATATAGCTTGTTGTCACGAAGTCTTTGAAGTACCAGCTTCAAATGGTGCTCATGATCTTCACGGCTTTTGGAATAGATGAGGATGTCATCAATAAAGACAACAACGAACTGATCCAAATATTCCTTGAATACACGGTTAGTCAATCCAAAGCAGCAGGAGCATTAGTCAATCCAAAAGACATTACTAAGAATTCATAATGCCCGTCTTAGGAGTCAAGGCGCCTTCTTTGGAATATTCTCGCTTTTAATCTTGATTGATGATATCGAATCGAAGATCGATCATTGAAAAGTATTGTGCTCCTTGCAACTGGTCAAACAGGTCATCAATGCGTGGTAGTGGATACCTATTCTTGATGGTGACATGGTTTAATTCTCAGTCAATACAAAGTCGCATACTCCCGCTTTTCTTTTTACAAATAAAATGCAGAGCACCCCAAGGAGATGTACTAGTACGAATGAAACCGATGTCTAACAATTCTTGTAGTTGGACTTTTAACTCCTGAAGTTCAATAGGAGCCATTCGATATGGGGTTTTAGAAATGGGCTTTTTACTCGGTTCAAGATCAATAAAGAATTCAACTTCACGCTCTGGAGGTAGACCAAGAAGTTCTTCAGGAAATACGTCAGGAAATTCATTAACAACAGGAATATTATTCAAATCTGACGTATTTTTGTTCAAGTCCATAATATGGGCTAAGAAAGCTTGACATCTGTTTTTCAATAAACGAATAGCTTTATGGCTTGATATGACCGTGATTAATTTTAGAGGTTTAGTTGCTTGAATTCGTATAATAGGTTGGTTAGGCATATGAAAACTAACAACCTTACGAAAACAATCAATTTTGGCATGATGAGTGGTTAACCAATCAATTCCTAAAATCACATCAAATACTAGTATCTTTAAAGAAATAAGCTCAACAGGTAATGTGATTGTGCCAACTTGGATCAAGCAAGATTTATAAACTGTAGATGTAACGAAGGTTTCACCCAACGGAGTTTCAACAGATAAGTTAAAGTCCAATTTCTTCGGAGTCAAGTTTAAACGTTGAGCACAAGCAGGAGAGATAAAAAAAAATGGGTAGAACTGGTATGTAGTAAGGTATAAACTTCGCAAGAGTTCAAGATTAGCTTACCCGTGATCACCTCGTTCTGGTTTCTTGCGTTTTGGCCAGTCACAACAAACGCCCTTACTTGAACCACTGACTTTGTTTTGTCCGTAGTCCCCTTTGGTGCCGCCGTCCAAGTTGGACTTGACTTTGCTACCGGACAAAATTGGGCTATGTGACCGTCTTTTCCATAATTGAAACAAACCTTGGAAGGCTGTGAACAATTTGGACTTATGTGTCCCTCTCTCGCATCTCAGAATCTAATCAAGGCGGTCGTTCCTAGAATTTTTTGTTTGAAAATGGTCTTTGGTGCTAATGTCTTTTCGTCATTGTTGAATCTCCTCTTTTTGAAATTTCCACTTGACTCACCTCTCCTATTTTGATGACCACAATGACCACCCGAGTGGTTACCGCTTTTGTTCGTATTTTTCCCTCCTCGCTGGTTATCATCTGTAAGACCCCAAATATTTAATAAATGAAATTTAATTTCCTCTAATTATTATTTTGAAATAGTAAGGGTTGATGTGATTAATGTGGATAGTTATGGGTAAAATACACAAATATTTCAAAATAAGCAAGTGGTTATAAAATATTCATTGTTGTCGGAGAATATTTGTTTGGTCGTGGAATATTCAGATCGTCGGAAATATTAAATGAAAGCGCACCCATGTGTGGGCCCCATAACGAAAAGCGATTGGATGAAGAAAACGACAAATATAAGTTGTTTAAAAATAACTTGCAGTAGTTATTCATGCAAGTATCTTTGTTAAAATACTCTGTAGTTAAAACACAAGAAGAATACACTGCAGTATTGCACCAATTATTGATTCTTACGTAAAAGGCACTACTCAATAATGGTTACGATAATTCTTGTTCAAATATTTTATTTTATTGATTCAATAATTCTTTGTGTTGATATTTTATATTACTTGTTGTTTCAATAATTGTCACTACACAATATTTTTCATTATCGAAGCAATAATTCATATTATCTGAATAATATTATTGGATAAAATTATTGGTAATATCTAGAAAGTTCTGTCTAAGGAGAGGTTTGGTCACCTAATTGCTTGGCCATGAAGGAGAAATTCTTATTGGAAAGCCCCTTTCTCTGAACCGCCTCGTTGTCAATATTGTCATTCTCAGAATATTATTTGTGAATAATTAATTATTGATTCATATGATGAGAAAAATATTGATTTTATGTGGATATAGATGGAGAAAATTTTTAATGTGACAATTGTTGAAAATTAAAATTTTATCTTTTTCTGATAAAATAATTCATTTAAATATATATATTATTATATTTTAATAATATAATAATGGTGATATTTTTACAACGAATGTGGGATATATGAGTATACGAGGAGGAAGAGTATTTTTGTTGCAATAAATGTTTAAAACATGTTAAACATGTCAGTGGACCCCATTTCTTGACTGAAATTTGATTATAGCATGTAAAATCGCCCGTTTATGGATTTCAGTCAATTTATGTTTGGAATTTGGAAAAACTTTCTTCTGTAAAGTTGTAGAAAATTGAATTTCCTATTAAAATTCGTGAGATTCGAATTTTCTGA
Organism: Panax ginseng; assembly: GCA_020205605.1. Taxonomy (NCBI): domain Eukaryota; kingdom Viridiplantae; phylum Streptophyta; class Magnoliopsida; order Apiales; family Araliaceae; genus Panax; species Panax ginseng. Next base: position 101,206,102 of record CM035144.1, on the reverse strand, counting down.
CAAAAGGGCTATTTATTATGAATTATTGAAGTTCTGAAGCTCCAAAATAATTAATTTTTGGAAGTTTTAAATATTTTTTTTAATAAAAACATTTTTCTCACTTTTTCTAGAAGATGAGCATGTGGGATATGTTAGAAATCTGATTTTCCAAGGAAGCGTATGAAATTTATTATTAATAATATATTTTAATAAATTTTTTGCTTTGGTGTTCTAAGCATTTTTCTATAAATAGGGTGCTTAGGTTACAATTGAAAATCACACCGTAAATCGAAGTTTTCTCTCTATATTATCGAGCGTATTCTTGTGAGTATTTTGAGTATACTTTGAGTATTGCTATACGATGCAAGTTCAAGTCATAGCCTATATCCGGTGTTTCAGCTAGAAGTATAAATCTTTCGAAGTAAAGGATATTATTTTATTTTTATTTTTTTTTAAAAAAATGATATTAATTCTTCCAATATCATTATGCCGAAGTATTGATCTGAACTTTTAATCAAATTTGGAACTTGTTGTGCCGGGGTTACTATTCACGTATACGACACTATTCACGTATACGACACTATTCACGAATACGACACTATTTATCGAAAAATAAAATTTTTCCTTTTCGTCTAAAATATCTATTGTGGATACTAGCTTTGATTGTATCCATGTTTTGATCATTCTTGAATTTTACACCACTATGATTATTTTTGAGGTATTTTTTGGACATGGATAAAACAAAGTACGAATCCTTAATCCTTAATCCTTGTCATTTTGTTTCACTGGATTCATTTTTTAAAAATATTTTTCATCATCCTCGGTCTTAAATGATGATATTATTGAATATCTTTGGTCCAGAGTGCAAAAGATGAATGATTTCTGATGAATATCTTTGGCTGTAGTGCAAAGATGAACAGTGTTTAGATGAACATGACCAATCGATGAATATCTTTGGCTGTGTAGTGCAAAGATGATGAATATTTGATTCCGGATATATATTGATTGATGTTATAGGGATAAAAGATGAGACGAGAAACTTTTAAATTCATACATAGAAGATAGTAGTTTGCATTCTCTACTTAACTCTTCTAATGAATTATTATTTTCGCTGCGAATATTGATTTAAAATTTGTTGTCTATTGTATTCTATTAGATTTTTCCCTGTTGGAGACTAACGATAATTTGTTGTATATTATCTTAGTCATAATATTATTTACTAGGCTAGTTGAGCTCACCCTTTTCCTTTTTATTCCATTTTTCTTCTTAGGAGGCGAGAATGTAGCGAGTACGAGTCGGGGTATGGAATGATGGTTATAGAGAGAGTTGTTTAGTAGTCCTCACCATTTTTGTAAAATAATGTATCAATAAATGTGATGAGGATTTATTTGGGTATAGATATTGTCTAGAAGATAATATTTGTATTCAAACTCACAGCTTTACTATTGTAATAATAAAGTTGTAGTTTTTTTGTACCATGTATTGACAACTTCGTAATGGGTGATGTATACCTATTTTGGGGTGTCACAAATGGTATCGAGCTTAGGATTTGATCTCCGCGAGATCTAGGAATAGAACTAGGAGGAGAGAGGAGTAAATCCTTCGCTAAAGGTGTGTCCTACCTAAACTTATTTGTTAGTTGGTCAAGATATAAGGATATTATGTGATATATTGATTTGCTTAATTAACCCTTGTTTTATGACAAGATTTGAGAATGTCGAATCGAGAATATTAATGAAGGAAATGAGACTGTGGAGACGCTGTACTCACCAACGAGGAGAAACGTATAATAGTCGTGGTAATGTTCCTCCCGTGAACAACACCACTGAGCAGATGATGAACGAGGGGATGTTTAGAATCTTTTGCAGTTCATGCAAAATCAGACGAGGGAGACTCGTGTTCAAAATACAGGAGGAAATGATAGCAATTCACGGGTTGTCACAGCCAAGCAGTTCAAAGAGTTGGGACCACCAGAATTTAAGGGAAAACCAGATCCGATCATGGCGGAAACATAGGTCAAGCAAATTACCAAGATATTCGATGTCTTGGGATGCACGGAGGAACAGAAGGTTCCATTCGCCACCTTTATGTTCTCGTGGCGAAGCGGACTCACTGTGGAGTCTGTGAAGCATACCCATCCAACAAGACTCAAAGATGTCTTGGGAGACATTTCAGAACTATTTAATGACAACTACTTTCCGAAAGTGTTCATCATATATGAAGGAAGTGGAGTTTATTAGACCGAGCGAATAACATGACGGTGTCCCAAAGACGAGGCAAAGTTTGCAGAGTTATCCGTGTTCACCTCATTTGGTGGAGAATGAGGAACGATGACGCGAATGTTTCTTAGAGGTTTGAAACCCGCATACGTCGCCAAGATCTCATTTCTCATAAATTTTCTCTCTATTCGGATGTTGTAAAATGCAGGCTCAATTATTAGAGCGAGATAACGAGTACTACTCAATTGAGGGACAACAACCGAGATCATCTAGGAGATGGCGATCAACAAAACAACGATATAACGGCGGAGAAAAAGAAAAGACGGACAAAAATGGTAACCACTCTGGTGGTAATCATGGCCATGAGAATAGAAGAAGCGAATCGGGAGGAGATTTTAAAAAGAGGAGATTCAATAACGATAATGTGAAAATGGCAAAGACCAAAGAAGAATCGTTCCAAGGAGGGAACGACCACAAATGCGGAAAAGAGGGACATATCAATTCAAACCGCCCACACAACATTCAAGGTATGCTATAATTGTGGAAAGGAAGGACATATCGCTTGGGATTGTGCGATAATAAACCTAGTTCGATGGGGGGTGACTCAAAAGATTATCCCATAAAAGTCAAAGTCAATCGGTTCTGGAAGAGCGTTTGTTGTGGATCGGTCAAAATGCGAGGAACCCAAACGAGGTGATCACGGGTAAGCTAATCATAAATTCTTGTGAAGTTTATACTTTACTAGATAATCTAAGTGCTACCCATTCATTTATCTCTCCTACTTGTGCTCAACGTTTAAATTTGACTCAAAAAAATTAGACTTTGACTTATCCGTGGAAACTCCGTTAGGAGAAACTTTCATCACATCCACTATTTATAAATCTTGTTTGATTCAAGTTGGCACCATCACCTTACCGCCATGACCTTATCTCTTTTTAAAGATACTTGCTTTTGATGTGATTTTAGGGATTGATTGGTTAACTACTCATCATGCCAAAATTGATTGTTTTCGTAAGGTTGTTAGTTTTCATATTCCTAACCAACCTGTTGTTCGAATTCAAGCAACTAAACCATTAAAATCAATCACTGTCATATCTAATCATAAAGCTATTCATTTATTGAAAAACGGATGTCAAGCTTCTTAGCCCATGTTATGGATTTGAATAAAGACACGTCAAATTTGAATAATATTCCTGTTGTTATTGACTTTCCGACGTATTTCTGAAGAACTTCCTGGTCTACCCCGAACGTGAAGTTGAATTCTTTATTAATCTTGAACTTTGTACAAAGCCCATTTCTAAAACCCCATATCGAATGGCTCCTATTGAACTTCGGAGTTAAAGGTCCAACTACTGAGGAGTTGTTGGACATCGGTTTCATTAAATCTAGTACATCTCCTAGGGGTGCTCCTATTTTATTCAGAAAGAAGAAAGATGGGAGTATGCGACTTTAATATTGACTATCGGGAATTGAACCATGTCACCATCAAGAATAGGTATCCTCTACCTCGTATTGATGACATGTTTGACCAAATTCTTAAAGGAGCACAATTCTTTTCAAAAATCGATCTTCGCTTACGGATATCATCAATTTGAAGATTAGAACCGAGGATATTCCAAAGACCCGCTTGTAACTCCTATGACGGGCATTATGAATTCTTAGTCATGTCTTTCGGATGACTAATGCTCTTCATGACTTTCATGGATATGATGAACCGAGTATTCAAGGAATATTTGGATCGGTTCGTTGTTGTCTTTATTGATGACATCCTCATATTTTCCAAAAGTCGTGAAGATCATGAGCACCATTTGAAGTCGGGTACTCGAAAGGCTTCATGAAAACAATTTTATGCCAAGTTAAAGAAATGCGAGTTCGCTCGAGAAGTAGCATTCCTTGGGCACGTGGTGTCGAAACATGGAGTATCTGTTGATCCAAAGAAGATTGAAGCAATACAAAGTTAGAGCAACCAAGTCGGTGGATGGCAGTCTGTGACTTTAAAGGCTTAGCCGGTTATTATCGGAGATTCGTGGAAGGATTTTCTCGAATCGCTACTCCATTAACCCAAATTAACTCGGAAGGATACAAAATTGCGTTTGGGCGAAGAATGCGAGAAGAGTTTCCAAGAGCTCAAGAGGAGACTCATTTCAAAGACTGTTCTAACAATACCATCCGATGCACGGATGGATTTGTTATCTACAAATGATGCTTCGCAAAAGGGTTAGATGTGTTCTCATGCAACGTGGGAAAGTCATAGCTTTATATGCCTCATGACAACTTAAAGAGTATGAGAGGAATTATTCTACTCATGATCTAGAGTTAGCGTGCCAATCATTTTCGCTTAAAGATCCGGAGGCACTATCTATATGGGGAGAAAGTGGAGATATATTCGCACCATAAAAGCCTTAAATATTTCTTCACTCAAAAAGAATTCAACATGCGACAGCGACGTTGGCTCGAGCTATTGAAAGACTACGACCACACTATTCAATACCATCCCGGAAAAGCGAACGTGGTAGGTAGCGTGTTGAGTAGAAGATCATATGCAGAACGAAAGTGCGATGATGTCAAGTATACGCGTAGAGCCAACTTTAATAGAAAATTTAAGGTTGCTCGAGCCACCGGCCGAAAATGATCGTATGAAGAAGAAAGTACAAGAGCTACTCCTAAGCGAGAATTGATGAAGAAGGAATACTTGAGTCCACTCTAGACTTTGTGTTCCTAACGACTCGATTTGAAGTACAAGATTATGATGGAGGCACACATACACCATTTGCAATCCATCGATGGAAGTACCAAAATGTATCGTGATCTTCGACATACATTTTGGTGGAACAATATGAAGAGAGAGATTGCAAAGTTTATCTCAACGTGTTTAACTTGTCAACGTGTAAAGGCGAGCATCTAGTACCTAAGGGTCCGCTGCAACCACTTGAGATTCTCGAAATGGAAATGGGAACACATTACCATGGATTTCAATTACGGTCTTCCTACGGTTTCTCAAGGCATCAATGCCATTTGGGTTATTGTTGATAGATTAACCAAGTCTGCTTATTTCTTGCCGATACGGAGACTTATTCCTTGAACGCCTTGCTAGTATATATGTAAATGAGATTGTGAGGTTGCATGGCATGCCAAGATCCATAGTTTCGGATCGTGACCCAAGATTCACTTCAAGATTTTGGGTTAGCTTGCAAAAAGCTATGGGCACGGATTCTGATTCGATTCGGCATACCATCCTCAAACCAGACGGATAATCGTAGAGGATTATTCAAACTCTTGAAGATTTATTAAGACTACTCGTGTCCTATATTTCAAGGGCGCTTGGGATAAGTATTTACCATTGGTGGAATTCTCCTACAACAATAGTTATCAGGCAAGTATAGGTATGGCTCCATTTGAAGCATTATATGGACGAAAGTGTCGCTCTCCAATATGTTGGGATGAGGTGGGTGAAGCAACATTGTTGGGACCCGAAAGTTAAGACGTATAACTACCTAAAAAAGATCCAAATGATTCGACAACGTATACAAACGGCACAAGATCGACAAAAGCGTTATGCGGATCTTCATCGAAAGGACGTGAAATTTAGTATAGGGGATTATGTATTGTTGCGAGTTGCTCCATGGAAGGGAGTTACAAGATTTCGGAAGAGAGGAAAGCTCAATCTACGATTTATTGGTCCATTTCAAATTCTTGACCGAGTAGGAAATGTAGCCTATAGACTCGCGTTACCTCCGAGTATGTCTCGTGTTCATAATGTGTTTCACATATCTGTAATTCGTAAATATGTGAAAGACCCGAACTATGTTATTGAGTTAGAATCGGACGAGATAGCCGAAGACTTAACGTATGCGGAGGTACCTGTCAAGATCTTGGATAGGAAGGAAGTTAAACGTATGTGAAAGACCCGAACCATGTCCTACGCACGAAGGTCATACCACAAGTTAAAGTTTTGTGGAGGAACCATGCTATAGAGGAAATGACCTGGGAATTGGAAACGGAAATGAAAGCAAGGTATCCTCACCTTTTCGAAACACCAGGTACTTATGTCAATTTCGAGGACGAAATTTCATAAGGATGGGAGGTTGTAAGACCCCAAATATTTAATAAATGAAATTTAATTTCCTCTAATTATTATTTTGAAATAGTAAGGGTTGATGTGATTAATGTGGATAGTTATGGGTAAAATACACAAATATTTCAAAATAAGCAAGTGGTTATAAAATATTCATTGTTGTCGGAGAATATTCGTTTGGTCGTGGAATATTCGTATGCATCGCTTGAGAATATTAAATTTACCAGTAGCGATGACCATGTGTGGGCCCCATAACGGAAAGCGATTGGATGAAAAAAACGACAAATATAAGTTGTTTAAAAATAACGACGTAGTTATTACTGAATTAATCTTTAAAAAAATACCGGTAGTTAAAACACAAGAAGATACTCGGTATTGCACAATTATTGATTCTTACGTAAGAAGGAACTACTCAATAATGGTTACACGATAATTCTTCGCTTAAATATTTTATTTTATTGATTCAATAATTGTTGTGGTTGATATTTTATATTACTTGTTGTTTCAATAATTGTTACTACACAACGATTTTTCATTATCGAAGCAATAATTCATATTATCCGAATAATATTATTGGATAACATTATTGGCAATGTCTAGAAAGTTCGCATCTAAGGAGAGATTGGGTCACCTAATTGCGCTACCAAAGAAGGAGAAATTCTTATTGGAAAGCCCCTCTTCCTGAGAATCACAGTTGTCAATATTGTCATTTTGTAATATTATTTGTGAATAATTAATTATTGATTCATATGATGAGGAAAATATTGATTTTATGTGGATGGAGAAAATTTTTAATGTGACAATTGTTGAAAATTAAAATTTTATCTTTTTCTGATAAAATAATTCATTTAAATATATATATTATTATATTTTAATAATATAATAATGGTGATATTTTTACAACGAATGTGGGATATATGAGTATACAAGGAGGAAGAGTATTTTTGTTACAATAAATGTTTAAAACATGTTAAACATGTCAGTGGACCCCATTTCTTGACTGAAATTTGATTATAACATGTAAAATCGCCCGTTTATGGATTTCGAACAATTTCTGTTTAGAATTTGGAAAAACTTTCTTCTGCAAAGTTGTAGAGAATTGAATTTCCTATAAAAATTCGCAAGATTCGAATTGTTTGATAAAAGGGCTATTTATTATGAATTATTGAAGTTCTGAAGCTCCAAAATAATTAATTTTTGGAAGTTTTAAATATTTTTTTTAATAAAAACGTTTTTCTCACTTTTTCTAGAAGATGAGCATGTGGGATATGTTAGAAATCTGATATTCCACGGAGGCGTATGAAATTTATTATTAATAATATATTTTAATAAATTTTCTGCTTTGGTGTTCTAAGCATTTTCCTATAAATAGGGTGCTTAGGTTAGAATTGAAAATCACAATGTAAAATCAAGTTTCTCTCTATATTATCGAAAGCGTATTCTTGTGAGTATTTTGAGTATACTTTGAGTATTGTTATACGGTGCAAGTTCAAGTCATAGTCTATATCCGGTGTTTCAGCTAGAAGTATAAATCTTTCGAGGTAAGGGATATTATTTTATTTATTTATTTTTTTAAAAAAATGATATTAATTCTTCCAATATCATTATGCCGAAGTATTGATCTGAACTTTTAATCAAATTTGGAACTTGTTGTGCGGGGTTACTTATTCACGATACTAAGACTATTCACGATATATCTGACACTTATTCACGAATCACGACACTATTCATCAAAAATAAAATTTTTCCTTTTCTTCTAAAATATCTATTGTGGATACTAGCTTTGATTGTATCCATGTTTTGATCATTCTTGAATTTTACACCACTATGATTATTTTTGAGGTATTTTTTGGACATAGATAAAATAAAAAATCTGAATCCTTAATCCTTAATCCTTAATCCTTGTCATTTTGTTTCACTTTGGATTCGCTTTTTTAAAAATATTTTAATCATCCTCGATCTTAAATGATGATATTATTGAATATCTTTGGTCCTCAGTAGTGTAAAGATGAATGATTTACGATGAATATCTTTGGCACAGTAGTCAAAAGATGAGCAGTGTTTAGATGAACATGACCAACCCGATGAATATCTTTGGCTTTAGTGTAAAGATGAATATTTGATTCTAGATATATATTGATTGATGTTACGAGGATAAAAGATAGACGATGAACTTTTAAATTCATACATAGAAGATAGTAGTTTGCATTCTCTACTTAACTCTTCTAATGAATTATTATTTCCATTGCGAATATTGATTTAAAACTTGTTGTCTATTGTATTGTATTAGATTTTTCCCTGTTGGAGACTAACGATAATTTGTTGTATATTATCTTAGTCATAATATTCTTTATTGGGCTAGTTGAGCTCTCCCTTTTCCTTTTTGTTCCATTTTTCTTCTCAGGAGGCGAGAATGTAGTGAGTACGAGTCGGGGTATGGAATGATGGTTATAGAAAGAGTTGTTTAGTAGTCCTCACCATTTTTGTAAAATAATGTATCAATAAATGTGATGAGGATTTATTTGGGTATAGATATTGTCTAGAAGATAATATTTGTATTCAAACTCACAGTTTTATTATTGTAATAATAAAGTTGTAGTTGTTTCTATACCATGTATTGACAACTTAGAATGGGTGATGTATACCTATTTTGGGGGTGTCACATCATCGCTCCGATGACTGCTGTCACCGGTATGACCCTGGTTGTGGTCCCTCGGTTGAACATACTCGTTATCACGCTCTAATAATTGAGCCCTTTTTACAACATCTCAATATAAAGAAAATTTATGAGAGATAAGATATTGTCGAATCTTGGGTTTTATACCTCTCAGAAACATTCGCGTCATGCGTTCCTCATTTTCTACCAAATGAGGTGCAAACCTGGATAACTCCATGAATTTCGCCTCGTATTGGGACACCGTCATGTTGTTCTGTTCCAGTCTAATAAACTCTACCTCCTTCATATGACGAATACTTTCAAGAAAGTACTTGTCATTGAACAGTTTCTGAAATTTCTCCCAAGACATATTGTATGTACCGGGTGGTACGCTTCACGATTCCCACCAAAGAATCTGCCTCACCGAAACAAAATAAAGGTGGCGAATGGAACCTTCATTTCTCCGTCACCAAGACATCGAATATCTTGGTCATTTGCTTAACCCACGTTTCCGCCTTTAATCGGATCGGGCTTTCCCAAATCGGTGGTCCCAACTCCTTGAACTACTTGGTTTGTGATGAATCACAAGGCGCTATTATTTCCACCCGTATTTTGTACACGAGTCTCCCTCGTCTGATTTTGCATGAACTGCAAAAAGCTTCTAAACATTGCATCATTCATCGTTTGCTCGGTAGTGTTGTTTACAGGAGGAATATTGCCTTCCTGTTGCACGTTCTCTTGGTTGGTAATCAAAGGTTGTTCCACAGTCTCATAGATTCTATTGTTAACGTTCTCAGCTACCATTCTTAAAACTGCCATAAAACAGGGGTTAATTAAATAAATTAACATATCACATAATATCCCTATATTATGACCGACCAACAAATAAGCTTAGGTAGAACACACTAGCGAAGGATTTACTCATCTCTCCCCTCCTAGTTTTATTCCCCGATTTCTGCCAGAGATCATATTTCTAAGCTCTGATACCAACTGTGACGCCCCCAAAATAGGTATATATCACCCATTCTAAGTCGCCAAATACATGGTACAGAAAAATAACTACAACTTTATTAATACAATTGTCGTGCAAAATACGACAACACATACTGTGAGTTGAAATACAAATATTGTCTTCTAGACTATATCCACACCTAGATAAAGTCCTCATTACAATTATTGATACACTATTTTACAAAATAGTGAGGACTGCTAAACAACTGTCTAGAATCATCATTCCATACCCTGACTACTTCCCGCTATGTTCTCGCTTCCTGAGAAGAAAAATGGAACAAAAAGGAAAAAGGGTGAGCTCAACTAGCCCAGTAAAGAATATTATGACTAAGATAATATACAACAAATTATCCTTAGTCTTCAACAGGGAAAAATTTGATGGAATACAATAGACAACAAGTTTTAGATCAACAACTGCAGCGGAAACAACAATTCATTAGAAGAGTTAAGTAGAGAATGAAATCTACTATCATCTATGAATTTAAAAGTCCATCATCAATATTTTATCCCTGTAACATCAACCAATATACATCTTTACACTACGGGCCAAAGATATTCATTTGTATCACCAGTTGGTCATGTTCATCTCAACACCTGTTCATCTTTGCACTATGGACCAAAGATATTCATCAGGTAATCATTCATCTTTGCACTACAGGCCAAAGATATTCATCAAGTACCACCATTAAGGACTGAGGATGATGAAAAATATTTTAGAGAACAAATCCAGTAAGACAGAAGGACAAATAGTAGGGATTCGTATTCCGGTTTATCCAAATTCAATAATACTCCATAATAACCAAGTGTGAAGTAGAATTCAAAAATAAAGATCAAAACATGGATACAATCAAGATAGTAACCATAAAAGACATCTCGGATGAAAAAGAGAAAATTTCATTTTTCAGTGAATAGTGTCGTATTCGTGAATAGTGTCGTATACGTGAATAGTAACCCCAACACAAAATTTCTAAATTTGATTAAAAAGTTCAAACCAATATTTCAGCATAATGATATTGAAAAAAATAATATCATTTAAGAAGAAAATATCATCCCTTACCTCAAAGAATCAAGATTTTTGAATGAAAGGTCGGAAGTGATCTTTGAATGAAACTTATCTTTGACAAAGAACTCTCAAAGTATCTAAATACTCACAAAATACGCTCAATAATATAGAGAGAGAAAGAGAGAAAGCTTATGTTTCTGGTGTGATTTTCAATTCTAACTTAGCCCTCTATTTATAGGAAAATGTTAGCCCGCCGAAGCAGACTTGACCTGCTATCTGATGGCTTTACCTGCTACTATTGCCACCCACCACATTTGAAATAAAATTCAGCACATTTCTTCACCAACCACAATTGGGGCCCACTCAATTCTAGAATTTTCAACCAAAATCAATTATAAACCTAATTTCTAAATCAATCACCTCTTAAAATTCATAACAAATCATTCGTTCATTTTTAACGATTCAAAATTTGTGGACATATACTCAACTTATATATGTATAACATATTCAAAAATCACAACGATCCAACGGTCGGATTAAAAATTATAACTCACGCAATATATCATAAAAATACTGATTTAATTTTTAATACCTCCATTCCGACAAAAATACTGATAAAATACGTCAACATTAAATCCTTCAATTATAACCACATAAAATAAATAAATTCATCATTTATATCCACATCAAATAAATATTTCATTATCATATAAATCAATAATTAATTATTCACAAATAATATTACAGAATCACAATTATGACAACCAAAGGTAGTTCCTCAGAAGAGGGGCTTTCCAATAAGGATTTCTCCTTATTGGCGGCGCATTGGGGGACCAAAACTCTCCTTAGATAGAACTTTCTAGACATTGCCAATAATGTTATCTAATAATATTATTCAAATAATATGAATTATTGATCTGATAATGGGAAATACTGTGAAGTGACAATTATTGAAACAACAATAATATAAAATATCAACGCATCAATTATTGAATCAATAAAATAAAATATTGAAAAGTAATTATCATAATAATTATTGAGTAGTGCCTTCACGTAAGAATCAATAATTTAAAAATACTTTATGCAATCACCGTATTATTCTTTATCAACCACATGTATTATCGTATTTTAACCAATTTAGGTATTCCAACAAAGTGTTAATTAGAATAACTACTACTGCAATTATTTATAAAAACTCAAACTTGTCGTTTTCTTCATTCGGCGCTTATTCATTATGAGAGGCCCACGAATGGTCATGGCTAGCGCTTTCGCATTTAATATTCCCTACAATAAGAATATTCCACGACCAAATGAATATTCCCCGACAAAAATGAATATTTTATAACCACTTGCTTATTTTGTAAAATTTGCACATTTCACCCATAACCAAAGTATTATATCAAATTAACTCCTAATTATTTCAAGATAATAAGTAGAGAAAATTTAATTTTATTCATAATAAGTTGGGGTCTTACAGGAGGGGTTTATGAAAGGAAGAAATAGTGGGGAGAGTATTCATGGTGACCAGGGGAGGAGGGAGAAATGTGAGAATTATCCATATCTGGTTTTGTGACGAATACCTTATCGATTTGTTGATTGGGTATCAATCATCATCTGGTATAAGATGGTTTTATTTTATGTTGTTGAGAAAAGTCGTTTATGGTCTTTTCATTAATGATATATATGCATGGGGAATAGCCTGTAAGATGTATAAAACTGGTAATAATGTGGTGCAAACATTACAGAAATCAATGACATGTTATGAAGCTGCAGAAATCAGTGACAAAGATGTAAATGATATATGGGTGCAATTCTGTTTAAATTTTTTTTTTCTGTGTCCGCTAGTTCAACTAGTGGATGACGTAATTGCATTTTAAATCTTAGCCTTAATTTAGTGGATGAAGATGTTATTTATCCATTTTTCATCCATAAAAAATACATGCTATGGATCATTTCCCATATATATATATACCCTTCTACTTACATATAAAAGTCGTTTCTTATATATATATACTAGTAATTGTCCATGCATGAAGACACGACGTAACGAAAAATTAGATTAAAATTCGAAAAATACTACATTACCTAAAAAAATTTTGCAACCTAAAATAACTTACAATCAAACAACAATGATCATAATTCATCACACCACCACAATAATTAATTTTCTTTTAAAAATAGATATCCAGAAAAATCTAAACCTGTCTACAAAACTTACAAATCATTAATAACAATTTTCATAATTCACCACACCACCATTAATATAATAATAATAATAATAATAATAATAATTATTATTATTATTATAATTATTACTATTCTTATTATTATTATTATTATTATTTTTATTACAATTATTATAATTAATATTAGTATTATAATTATTATTGTTATTTTTATTATTTTTATTATTATTATTGTTGTTGTTATTATTATTACTATTATCATAACTATTATTATAATTATTACTATTAATATAATTATAATTATAATTATAATTATAATTATAATTATTAATATTACTATTATAAGTATAATAGTATCATAATTATAATAATTATTATTACTATTATTATAATAATAATAATTATTAATATAATTATAATTATAATTATAATTATTATTACTATTATTATTATTATTATTAGTATTATTATTAGTAATTATCATTATTATTATTATAAATATTATTATTATTACTACTATTATAATAATAATAATAATTATTATTATTATTATTATTATTATACTAGTAGTAATTATTATTATTATTATCATTATTATTATTATAATTATAATAATTATTATTATTATTATCATTATTGTTATTATTATTATTATTTGATTTGAGCGGGAATTTTTAGTGTGAGATGAAATGTAAGCCTTTAGATTAAATTGAAAAAATTGAAATGAGATGTGAACATAGAATTAATTGGGTACCAAGTAATCCTCCTCCTATATATATATATATATATATATATATATATATATATATATAACCTACAAGTTTGTTTGTATACTAACCCAATTTTTAGCATTGAGAGAGAGAGATACTTGGGATCGGAAGAAATAGTTGGGATTATGGAGGAGATGTTAGACGTTCCAAGGGGGTTTAGGTTCCACCCCACGGATGAAGAATTGATCGTCTCCTACTTGGTTCCAAAGCTGAATGGAATGCCCCTGCCTTGCGGCATTGTCACTGACAAGGTTGTCTATGGCCAAAACTCCACCCCATGGGAGATATTTGATGATGAAAAGGACCTTGGATTCAATCAAAGTGCAACAACAAGAAAACTCTTTGTCTTCACCAAATTGAAAAAGAAGGAAAGAAGAAAATGGAGAGAACTGCCGGCTGTGGCACTTGGCACGGGCAGACTGCCCCTAGAATCATCAAGGATGGTCATGGCAAGGTCGTTGGGTTCAAGAAGTACTTTAGTTTTGAGCCCAAAAGTAATGATAAGCAAGATTATTATATTAGGACTCATGGACATTGGGGTATGCATGAATTTTCCGTTTCGGATGGTGGTGGTGAGTATGTTCTTTGTGCGATAACAAGGGATGATTCCAAAAGAATAGAAAAAACATCATTAGTTGTGGTTCACCAGAGTAATAGTAGTGAAGAGGCTGCAGCAAGCGGATCGATTCATCAAGAACCATTGGAAGTATTAGAAGTTGCGACTGAATTTGATCCAAAGTTGTTCAAGGATGATGATACTACTGCACTACTTCAAGTCCAGAATGAAGTTCTTGATCAGCGCAACGCCTTTGGTAATTGGACTGAATCTCAAGGACCTACAACTACAGTGATTGAGTATCAAGGATCAACGATGATCGAGTACTCCGGGCAGTTGGGTGATTTCACCGCTAATAATAGCATGGATGATGATATATTTAACTTCAGTTTCCTGGATGGATGGAATTAACTTGGACCAAGTTCCAGAGCCATTGTTGTGGGAAAACCATTCTACCCACTCGCGCATCTTCCCTCCAATGGTTTAACTATTCTGCTTTTTCAGGTTGACGCGTTGTTGTTTTCTTTACAACATGAAGACCAACAGTTACAATATTGCACATTTTGGTCTCATCATGGTTTATGTTTGATCATCAAGTTTTTCAAGTTTGAAGTACTATTGAAATATAGAAATCTGGGTATATCTCATTCCTGCTATCAAAATGATATCATTCACAACTTTATGGAGATATTAAATATAAATTATTACTCATTTAAATTACAAGTACAAGTACCTATGTATAAATAATTTCCCTTATACTATGCTCTGACTTGTTCTGCAGTAACATAATTTCCTTGAGGAGAAAAGGGCATAGACATAGACATGTACTAAATTACAAAACTAACTCAAGACTCACTTGTGAATTTCCTCTGCAGGATGTAATTCACAAAACTGTTAGTGTTAAAAAGAACACAAACAACACTGACCAAACTAGCCATTATTTGCATCATTGCCAGGTGAAATTCAAATACTTTTCTTGTAGCCATTATATAACACTTGATATGAAAATGAAAAACAGCATACATTCTAAAATGTAGTAACTTGCAAGGCGTTGCTGCTCTAGTTGCGCTCGAATCACTTTTCTAAAGGTTCCTTGAACAGTTCAGTCTCCACATCTGAATTTTCACTGTTATACGTAGATATCAATATTTCTCGTTCCTCAATTGATCATTGTCGTGGTTGAATTTCATACAGAAATCTTAACTGAATGATACATGAGAATTCGGTTATGATAATGAATCAATCCACAGATGCCAAAAAAATAAAAAAAGGAACTGAGCAACTTCTTCATGATCTTTTGTGCATAAATGTTTTGCCACCAGAAAATTCTCCTTAGTCCTTTTCTTATATTTTGTCTTCAAACCAAACAAAAAAAAGGTGCAAAACGCAACGTCTGATCTTTCTCATTCTCATGTACAAATCTACATTTCAAATACAATAGAAGAAAGCAAATGTATTCACCTTTGCATATATATTGGAGTGCATTGTCCGCCCCTAGGGCCTTCTCCTGATATTTCTTACAAGATTAAAGAAAATATGGCACCTCAAATTAGTGAGCAATTTTAACCGATATTATATATATATATATATATATATATATATATATATATATATATATATATATATATATATATAAGCACAATAGCCCTCTCACATTGACTCCTCGAGAAAAACAAAATTACTGAACTTTGAGTCTTGCATCAAAAAATTCATCTCCAAACAGTTGTTCTCTCTTTCAAATTCTTTAGCAATTCAGTGCAAAATAGTTATTATGACCTCCAAAATTAGATGCAGAACAATTTTCCTTTTTTTTAGTTGCCTATTTCATTTTTTTAACAGAAGGATACCTTTCTTGCTGTTATGGTGCACACACTCTTCTCCGGCTACTTTTCTATCTGTTGAAGTTCTTCAGTTGAGCATGATCCTAATGTTGCATTTGGATTGAAGGAACGAAATGATTTTAAGATATTTTTAGTGTATGTTTGGTTGTTTGGTGGTGGGTGTTGTCATATAATGACAAAATTATCACATATATTCATTCTATTGGAATGGATTTTATTCCACCTTCTCCACATGGAATAAAAAAACAAAGGGATGAAATGAATTTTCAATCCATTTGAATGATTTATCCTCCAAAATGATCATCAAATACACTATTTTTATTTCATTCATTCCTCTATTCCATTCCCTCAATCCAAACATAGCATAATCTTTCTCCCAATAGTTTCCCGTACTCACATTTATGTGTATAAATGTTTTATCATAATGGATCTTAATGAGTAGATTATAGTGACAAAAATCAAAGTACGAAGCAGATGATCCGTTTTGAAACTTCAAGAAGCTCTATCTTCTTTGCGAAACTTGTTGTTTCATGCATCATGAGAAAAATGATCTTAAATGCATCACAAATGTTTCACACCAACTATATGGAAATAACATTTGCTATAAACCTGTTCATAAGAAACAGTTTCAGCAATGGCATGATTCAAGAAATCCTTTTGGTTACTTATTGAGCTTTAGTAACTACATATTTATACTTTTAGGCTCATTACTGAGTAATAATAACAACTTAAATGAATGTCAAAATTCTTGATTTTCATATGCATACTGTGAATTTTAGCTGTATGTTTCTTCAATTCTGAAACACTCTTTTGCTGAGACAGATGTTGTAATTTGCTCAGCATTGTTATGTAGATTTAGTTTCTGCATTCTATCACTGGCCTTCACTAGAGGCTGCTCGATCAGGCCTCATGCTCATGAGCATATGGGACCAAGCTGACAGTATTAGATATGACAATTTTGAGTGCTGAAAACAAATCCTTTTAAGGCTATAGAATAATGGAATAAGTGAACAACTTGTTAATGATCTTTAGTGCACAAATGTTTTCCCATGAGAAACCTCTCCTTAGTCCTTCTCTTATATTATGTCTTCAAACCAAATTCTGATGTACAAATTTACATTTCAAGACGCAATCCTATTAGCATGGATGATGATATATTTGACTAGAGTTTCCTGTATAGTATTTCAGAGCCATCGTTTTGGGAAAACCAAGTGCTGGGAAAAGGAAATTGCTCGAGGAAGCTCAAAACCCATATGCGTGGAAGTCATGTTTAGATGATTGTTTGAGTTGAGTTGGTACTTGAGATTTGTTCTGATCGGTTGTATTTTTCATTTTCTACATTTATTGGGCTTAAGAGCTTCGAAATTTTTGGAAGAGGAAGAATAGCTTTAATTATGAAAGACTATTTTGTTTGTTTGTTCATCTTAATTAAATGAAGGTCAAAGTTCTTGATTTTTATAAGCACGCTGTGTTGTTTGTCTTCAATTCTAAAACACTCTTTTGCTAAGATGGATATTGTAGTTTGCTCTTATTTGTTCCGCAGAATCACTGTCCTCTAGAAGAGGCTGTTGAGCATATTTTTAGTAATGGTTCTGCAGATTTAGTTTCTGCATTCTATGGATCAAACTGACATTAATTACGGGATATTGTTCATTATTAGAGAAGACAATTTCGAGTGTTGAAAATAAACCTCTGATTTCTTTGAAAACAAATCCTAAACTTAAGTGCTTCGACTTTTTGTGGGATTTTTAGATAAATGAGGACGAAATCATATTCTTAATGGCGGGTGATGATCTGTAAATCGACAATTTGGTGTGCTTTACCGCGCAAACCTTAAGCTTTTGATTGTTATTGAAGGACCAAAGGTCTGCACTTAGACTAAGGTTAGTATTCTAAGCTAATATTATGGCTGCTGCAAAATTTAAAAACTTCATCAGGTGTTGGGAGATATCAACTGTTCTGTTCTTTTCATGGAAGGGTGGCTGCTTTTACAGCTGAGTCTGTTGCTCCAAATCCTGATTTGTATAAAGAGAAAGTTTTAGCAATGGCATGATGAGGAATCCAAGTGACTTGTTGAAAAAAAGAAAGATACAAAAAATCCTTTTGGTTACTTGAACTTTAGTCATTTCAGCTTATAAATTACTGAACAGTTTTAGTCGATATTTATACATAATCATAGTAGTCCTCTCCCATTGTTTGCTCAAGAAAAAAAGATAAAAGACTGAATTTCTGAGTCTTGCATCAAAAGATTTAACTCCAAGCAGTCATTTTTTCTTTCGAATTCTTGAGCAATGCAGTGCAAATATCTTTTCCCTTAGTTGTTGAATCTGTTCCTTGAAGACTTGACCTTAAGCTTTTGATTGTTTTATTGAAGGACCAAAGGGCTGCAGTTACTAGACTAAAATTAGCATTTAGGCACTAATATTAATTCCAAGCTGCAACAAAAGTTAAAAACTTTTAAGTCCCTTTATGGGCTTCGTTGGGGATGTCAACTTTTTTCAAATCCTGATTTGTATAAGGAAACAATTTCAGCAATGGCGTGATACGAGAAATTCCAAGTGACTTGTTGAAAAGAGAAACGTACAAGAAATCCTTGAGCTCTAGTCATTTTTGTTTATAAAAAATATTCAAAAGCATATGTTCAAGTACTTAAATCCACTGGTTCTGGTGGCGATTCTCAACTTGAAAATGCTATTGAGGTTGCTCAACACCCAAAAAAGAGAGAGAAAGAAAACCTCAAAAGCATGGGATAAGTTTATTATTGTGACATTGAAAGATAGAACGTAAGAAGGTTAAGTGCAAGGTTTGCTCTTTCGAACACTGGGTCTACAAGTCATTTAAATAAGCACATGAACACCTGCTCTATTCGGCTAGGTTCAATTTCTGGCTCTGCAAAACTCAAGCACTAGGTATTATCTTACCCTACTTTAGAAATGTAAGGTAAAAACTTGAATTTCTCCAAATATGACAAAGAAATAGTAAAGAAACTTTTGCCTATGATGATATGTGTGCATGAATACCCTTTCGTATGGTAGAGCGTGAATTTTTTATACTGTTTTTAAAAATTTTGAATCCTAGATTTGATCTTATTTCTAGGGTGAGTAAGAAATGACTGAAACGTTATAGTTTAGAGAAGAAAAAAAAAATTAAGGCTTTGTTTGATGATGTTAGTACAATAAGTTTTAACAATTAATTTGTGGACTTCTAATCAAACCATTTCTTATATGTGTCTGACTGCTCTTTTTTGAATTCGGATTGGAACTTGTATAAAATGGTTATCAATTTCTGTAACGTGGCACCTCCACACACCTGTCTTGTGATCTCTGTTCTAGTTTGCATTGTCTAACTGAATAGGAAATTGAAAATAAAATATCAATATGCATCCTCAAATGATTCTACTGTACGGCATCTTAGAGAATAAATATTTCATGCTAGATGAAGTGGTCAAATTCCTAGTTTGATTGTGCAAGATGGTTTGAAGATTATTCAAAATATTGGTGAGATTGTCAAGTACTTGAAAATATCTCCATCTCGTATTCAGAATTTTGGAGACGAAATTTGGTGAGATTGTTAAAAATGTGTAATTACCATCTTTGAAAAGATTGATCTCAGATCTGCTCACTAGGTGGAACTCCACATATGTCATGTTAGTCTTCTTTGCAATTAAATGGTGTTTTCATGAGAACAAACATGGGGGCTTCTTTTGTACGACCATTATATATTAATTATTCAGTTTGATATCTCATTTCTGCTTCTATTCTTTGCTAAGGTTAGTATAGAGTACACATTTTCCTTTCTCTTCGATTCAAAATTAGATTATAAAATAACATAAACTTACTAACATGTATTGTTTTTATTTTTAGTTGATTGAGTAATATTATATGTTTCTAGTTAATCTTGAAAAAATAAATTTTTTCTTAAACAGTTGTCGTCATATAAATGCATCTCTAATTTTAGAAGGAAAAAAGTATTCTTTTAAAAGAAAAAAATGATTTAGATGTCGACTAATTTTAAGTCGAATATGAATTGTGACTAACGTGATTTATAAGTGTCGTTTAAGGTTTTTATATATGGATTAAGAAAATCATTTAATGTTATCATTTAATAATTAAAATTTGTGTGAAATTCCATCACTACCCCTTTATGGAAAGTTGAAAACTATTAATACAAGGGAGAAAATTTCTTGAGAAAATGAAAGAAGGTAGGGGTGATATAAAAAAGTAAATAATTTATTCTCCTAAAAAGTTGACGACAAATAAATTGAAACAAATTTTTCTTATAAAACGTCACTTATTTAAAAACGGAGGGAGTAGTTTTTTATAGGAGTGAGCAAAAAACGGATAAAATCGAAATATCGAATCAAGGCAAAAAATTTTAAACAAAATTATTTCGATTTTTGGTTTTTTTTACAATTTCGGTTATATCCGAATTATTATTCACTATTGATTCACGGTTTGGTTTGAAAAAAGCAGGTTATTCGTGTATCCGAATAAACGAACCTTACTTATTAAAAAATTAATTTTATAATAATATTATTATCTCGATATCTCATTAATCTCGATTTATAATAATATTATAAATCTACTTGTCCGCCATTATGCATAAATTACAACAGTAATTCGGTTTTTTCCCGAATTACCGAAATTACAATTCGGTAATTGGGTATTTGGTAATTCGGTTATTGTTAAATTTCGGTTATTAGTTCGGATAGCAAAATCATCATTATTTTGGTTTTCGGTTATAACCGAATAGCTTATTCGGTTCGGTTATAACCGAATGATCACCCCTAGTTTTTTAAGCAGATTTAATTCTATTTTATGCTTAGGGTTACACTAAAGTATTATTAAAATATTTAATGCCAGATAATTTAATTTAAGGCTAAAATTTTAAAATCTCTAACATTAACCCTTTGCTTTTATTATTTTTAGTTCTACCAATTTTATTACAATATTTTTTTATCACAATTTTATGTAAGTAAGATATACCTTAAGAAATTTTGTTACGATAATTTTACTAAAATATTAAGAAATGAAAAAAAAATCTCTTAACAAATTACATGATTTGATTATATTTTTTAATCATGAATTTAATTATCAAATTAATGTTCTAACTAAATTTGATTTATTAAAATTTAAAATTTTATCAAATCACATGATTTGATAAAATTGCGCGCGCGCGCGCACACACACACACACACACACACACACACATATATATATGGGAATGATCCATAACATGTATTTGCTATGGATGAAAAATGGGCAAATAGCATCTCCACCATACATTACATAAATTAAGGGCTGAGATTTAAAATGCAATTATGTCAACTAGCGGACAGAGGAAAAAAACTTTTAATCTGGGTAAATACTAAATCCGCTAGTTGAATTAGCGGAACACGAATCCATGATATTTTCAAATATATCAGATCTTGAATATTACACCTTTTGGAGCTATCCCAAATATTACGCCTTTTAGTGGCTTTAGTTTAAGGCGATGATGGGAAGTGGAAGAGAGAGAAATGGAAGAGGGGTTTATGAAAGGAAGAGAAAGTGGGGAGAGTATTCATGGTGACCAGGGGAGGAGTGTGAGATCCCAAATTTTATGAAATGAAAATATTGAATTTTCTTATAATTATTATTTTATTTCATAAATAGTTAAATTGATAAAAAGTTAAAGTTAAGGGTGATATTTGAATTTTTTTGCAAAGTAAGCAAGTTGTTATTCGTTGTGCCGGAGAATATTCGTTTTCACAGGGAATATTCGTACGACGACATAATCATTGGTGGACCCCACAACGAAAGCATTGTCGTATTTAGAAAACGACAGAATTATCTTTTTATAAAAATAACGGCGAAAGTGTTACTGTTAAAAGCTGCTTGAACTACCCGGTAGTAAAAGTACAATAATACGCGTGGTTGCATAGTAGCACACGGTATTGATTATTGATGCTTACGTAAGAAGTCACTCAGTTATACTCAATTATTGCTACAGTAATTGCTGCATCATATCTCTCATATTATTGATTCAATCAATATCATCTGCATAATATGTTATATTATTAAATCAATAATTGAGACGGCAAAGTTATTCATATTATTATTTGCAATATTGACAATGTCTAGAAGTTCTATCAAGGAGAGGTTTCGCCACCTAATTGTGCGCCAATAAGGAGAAATCCTTATCGGAAAGCCCCCTCTTTCCTAGGAACGACCTGGTTGTTAAATATTGTGAATTATAATATTAATGATAAATAAGTTCGTGTTGATTAAAGATGAAATTGATAGTTTCATTGTGTTAGAATTATTAGTGTTAGTGAAAATTGACATTTATTTCGATAATAATTGATGTTTGGAAGTTATATTGACCAATCGGGTAATTAATCGGATAAATGAGCAATTAATTGCTATTAATTCACATGATTATAACTATTTGTTCACATGTGTGTACTATTGATTCATATTCTTGTACTATTAGGGGACTTGGTGCAAGATTGATAATACTTGCATGACTAAGTTAAAGATGGAGGTACTATACTGCAATTCATATTTTCACATGTCTAGAACTATTGATTCACATGATTTACTATTAGGGGAGGTGGTGCAAGTTTGATAATACTTGCATGACTAAATTAAAAATTAAAAAAAAGATGAAGGTATTATACTGTAATATTTCGAGCCCCATAATGTGCAATTATGGAAACTATATTTTCCTATAAATAGAAGCTCATTCCTTCATTATTTTTTACCAATTCACTAAAGCTATAGAGCAGTTATTATAGAGAGAAAGAAGAAGAGAAATTTGCTATCTCACTATTCCAGTATCCAGTTTTCTTCTAAGGTAAGGGATATTATTATTATAGTAAGAGGTATTATTCTTTCGTATTCATGAAGAGATTTATTTTCTTTCAATACTTGTAAGGGTTGTTAGTCCATTCTTTATTATTATGTTGGAATAACCAGTCTATGCGAAGTACCGCATACATGGTGAAATTCTTCTGTTATTCCATTCTTTATTATTCTGTTGGAATAACCTATATCTGCAAGGCTCTATCGCATGCACGGTGAATTATGTTGTTATTCCATTCTTTATTATTATGTTGAATATCCAGATCTATGCGATTTACGCATGACATTCGTTCCATTCTTTATTATTCATTTGGAATATCACATGCATGCGGATTACGCATGACTGGTTCCATTCTTTATTATTTTGTTGGGAATAACATGTCTGTGCGTTTTATCGCATGCATGGTGAATTCTTATATTATTCCATTCTTTATTATTTTATTGGAATAACCTGTCTATGTGGATTACCGCATGAATGGTGAATGATCCTTTGTATTCATTCCTTATTAAATTGTGAAAATGATCTGTCTACGTGGATTACCGCATGGCGGGTGAAAATCCATTTGCAGTTTCGTATATTCTATTATACTCGTATGAGGTATCATTTCTTTTGTACTCGTCATGGAATATCATTTTCTTTGGTATTTTTCTTTTATGAGTTACTATTCACCCGATTACTATTCACTTTAGTATTATTCACTCGGGTATTCGGGGCACTTTTCGTGCCGAAGTACTATTCACGAGTTACTATTCGTGGAGTTCTTATTCACCCGATTACTATTCACTCTAGTATCATTCACTTTCGTATTCGGGACACTTTTCGTGTATTGGGTACTATTCACAGGTACTATTCTCAAGTACTATTCACCCTTAAAAATATATTTTTTTTCTCCGTCCAAATTATTTTTGGTACATGAATATTATTCTTGAATTTTACTCTACAAAGCGGTATCATGTTGACAATTTGACGTTATTGATTTACGGATAAATTAAATTATAAATCTTTAAAATTTATCCTTGAACTTGTTTTATTGAATTATTATGTCATTGTCATCATCCTTATGCTTATATTGTGATGAAAGTCATCTTTGGCTTACGTGCATAGATGGACTTGGTATGATTATGACCGAGAGATTATTCGGTATAATCATGTAATGTAATGTGACGAATGATGTGGTAAAAGTCCTCATCGGCCTTTAGTTCATTGATGGACGAGTTGTTGGTATGATTATGACCGTGAATTATTCTAAGAATCATGACCATTGATGATTACATGAATATCCTTGGCCGTAGTGCGGGGATGATTTGATTTTATTTATTAAAATTTGAGTCTCGTGATAAAGTTGATGAAAAACTTTTTAAATCATAGAAGATAGTAGATTTTATGCTCTACTTGACTCTTCTAATGGATTGCTTATTTTCATTGCATTGTTGATCTAAAACTTGTTGTCTATTGTATTCTATCGGTTGTTATAATTGTTGAAGGCTAAGGATAATTTATTACGGATTATCTTAGTCATAATATTCTTCTTCGGGCTAGTTGAGCTCACCCTTTCTTTCATTGTTCTCTTGAAATGAGAATATAAATTTGGGGACGAGTCGGGGAATGGAGTGATGGTCCGGGATAAATGGCTTTAGTAGTCCCTCACTATTCTACTTTTAATAATGTGATAATAATTGTAATGAGGACACCATTGAGTGTGAATATTGTCTAAATGACAATATTCTTGTTTAAACTCTCAGCTATGTTTTGTCGTATTTTACACGACTGTTGTATAATTAAGTTGTATTTGAATTTATGTACCATGTATCTGGTGACTCAAGATGAGTGATGTATACCTGTTTTGGGGGCGTCATAGTTGGTATCAAAGCTTAGGGATATGATCCCTAGCTGAGATGTGAGACAAGAACTAGGAGGGGAGAGACGGGGAATTCCTTCGCTAGTATGACCTGTTGGAAGAATGCATATTGTGATTTGATGTTTTATGAAACTACTCATGATTACGTAAAGTCCTTCAAAGAATATATGTACAAGGACTTAGTGATAGATCAAAAGTGTTAGGTTGATCTTAGCCTTTAATGTTCACTTGTATAGATAAAGAGATCAAATCTGTTAGGTTGATCTATGGCTAGAAAGAAATAGATAGACTCATGATCTGTCCTACCGATCAATGTAATGCGAAGCTAAGGCAGGATCGTAGTGATGAGATGATCGTAGTGTATCTGCCTTGAAGGGCCTCTCCACGAATCGAAGTGTGGTCCAGACGTTTGCCGAAACTAACTCAGAGATCGTAGTGTGCTCTCGGAAACGCAGAATCTGCAAGACGAGCAAGTGAAGATCGTAGTGTTAAAATATCGTAGTGTGCTCTCGAAAATGTAGAGTTTGCAAGACGAGCAAGTGAAGAACGTAGTGTGCAAATCCTTGTGAGAAATCGTAGTGATCTCTTACGAACAGGCACCAATATGACAAGACACTACGATATTGATAGTAGAGTGTCATCTGCTTTATGTCAGAAACATCAAGCCTTATCATTCATCTGAAGATGGACTCCAACAAATATGGAATGGGTTTTGAACGTTGAAGCTCTCACCAGTCCCAATGTACAAAAGATATCCTTAGTATTTATCAAAAGAAACGTACTCAAGAAGCTAAGAAAAGGACCATTGGGTAGAGGAAAACACCTTTTGAGGTGTTAGGTGAGAAAGTAGTCTGCTGTGTCAGTGGGCCAGAGTGTAATTCAGAAGATGTGCAGAAAAGTCTCCATCAAAGCTCAGAAATGTCAAACGCATTTAATGGCTCATCAGATGACTTCAACGGATAGATTTCAAGATCACATATATACAGATCAAAGATAGATGAGAAAGAAGAAACAAGTATTAAACAAAAAAAACGCATAAGAACACTCAACGCTCAACTCTACGATCTGAGAAAAAGGAAAAGCTTGCTTAGCTATTCAGTTCTTTCGAAAAAGTGCTTACTAGAAACTGAATAGCATCAATCATGATCTAAACAACATTCAATCAACTGAAGTAAGAGTTCCAGGTCTGAAGGACTTGAAGAGTTCTAAGTGAACTGTGAGAGACCAAGTCTGCTGGACTTGAAGAGTTCAAAAGTGAACTAAGAAGTACTTAGATCATTGGTGCAGAAGGAATCAGTGAGATTCAAGAAGTGTAATGAGACATCCTTAGTGGATTTCTACCAAGGAGTAGAAGAGTGGACTAGGAGCTTTTAGTGCTCTGAACCACTTAAAACTATTGTGTTCATTAACTGCTATAACTGCTATAACTGCAATATCTGCTATAACTGTCATAACTGCCTCAATCTCATTAACTCAAGATATATAACAGAAGGTTTTTCACATATACTCATTCTGCTGTGTATTGATTACCATCAACTTAAAAAGATTCAAAGAAAAAGTTTTAATTATCTATTCAACCCCCCCTTCTAGATATCTATCGTGCCTACTGGGAACTAACAATTGGTATCAGAGTAGGTTCTATAATACAGCCTACAAAGCTTAAGTAGATCCAATGGCACACTTACCAAGCGAATCAAAGACTGGAGGAGGCAGCAAGCCACCAATGTGCAACAAAGAAAAATTTGCTAACTGGAAGGTTAGGATGTAAACAAAGTACAGATCAAGGTTAAGGAAGAATGGATAGAGAATGAGAAGAGAGTTGTCCAGCTCGATAAAAAGGCCAAAAACATCTTGTTCCAATCTTTAGAAGATGATCTGTTCGAAAATGTGGTCAACAGCAAAATAACGAAGGAGGTTTGGGAAGCACTGCTCATCATGCATGAAGGAACAGAAGAAGTCAGAGAAAATAAACAATCTCTCTTGACTCAGCAATATGAGATGTTCGCTCACGTTCAAGGAGAGAACGTTACTGCCACTTACGAAAGATTTAATGTACTGCTCAACTCTCTACAAGCCTATGGGAAGATCTATCCTAACAAAAATCTAATCATAAAGTTCATGAGAGCCTTTCCAAGCAAGTGGGATGCCAAAACCACTGCCATTAGAGAATCCAAAAATCTACATGAAATGACTGTTCAACAGTTGTATGGCAACCTTCTCATATACTAACTGAAGCTGACTCAACGAGCAGAAACCTTATCTGAAGGTTGAAAAAGGATAAAGGTGAAGCCCTTAAAGCAACAGATAACGCCTCCAAAGTCAACACTGAAGTTGATTCTGACTATGATGAAGATGATGATGAGGACCTTGCAAATCTAGTGAAAAGGCTAAGAAGGTTCATGCGACGAGGCAAAACCAACAAGCCAAAGAAAGTCAGCAACTACATCAGCTAGGAGCAAATGAACGACCTATGTTACAATTGCAAGAAACCGGGCCATTTCATTGCAAATTGCAACAAACCTCTCAGAGAAGAACTCAAGAAGAAATCTCATTCAAAGAAAGAATATAGAGGCAACAAAGGGCCACAGAAGAAAGAAAAAGGTCTTGTAGCTAGAAGATCGTGGAGTGACTCAGACAATGACTCAACTCCCGAATCTGGGGATGATGAAGACCCTCAAATAGCAAATCTACCTTGATGGCCAAAAATGCAAGGGACAAACAACGAACTCCAACATACACGTAAGTAAGTATCGATGAGGTATTTGACTTTAACTCTCCCGATGTAGATATTGATGATCTTAGAACGCATTGCATGGCATAACATCCGATCTACACCGATACATGAAGTGGTTTAGAGTTCTGCCTAAGGATTATTCACTTCTTCAAAAGGAGAAAGAAAAGGTTCAAGAAGAATCTGAAATGCCCCCTTCTCAAGCTAATTCTTTCTCTGAGAGCTTGAAGTCGAGAATAAGCTCTTAAGACAAACAAATGAGCTCAATCTGAAAACAAGAGTCTAGTCTAACCTCAAAAATTGAGGATCTAGAAAAGACCATCTCCACATGGAATAAATCTTCTTCATCCATGGATTCTTTAATCTCTAATCAGAGAAATGTCTCTGATAGAACATGGCTAGGCTTTGGGGGATCTATCTCAGAGTCATGTATGGAAAAAGCAAAGGATGTTAACACTAGTAATGCCTCAGGTTTTAGTAGAGGCATTATATTTGTGAAATCCTCATAGAATGATGAGCCTGTCAAAACCTGTCCGGCTAATTCAATTCATATTCCCAGGAGTAAGGGATCTCATGCTGGTCTAGGTTTCAGAAAAGAGAAAAGTAATCTAGCTACTACTCATCAACCTCGAAGGATTGTAGAGTCCAATAAAATCAACTCTACGAACCAACCAGGAAGACACAGTAGAAGTGAGATATACTCTCCTCAATTAATGAAACAAGAGAACACATGGAAAAGGGGATATCAGCCTAGCAGAAGGATGACCAATAACCCACAAAAGCCGCCCAAATGGAGGAAGAACTTTCACACATACACTTACATGCATCATATCAAATGCTTTGAATGCCACAGAGTTGGTCACAAGGTCATGAATTGTCATTATAATTCCATGCATGTGAGACCCAAAATCAAGTGATTTGGGTCCCCAAGGGTACTAACATAGTAGGACCCATGCAAATATGGGTACCAAAATGAAGGCTTAATGTTACCTCAGGAAAGGAGCTCCACGAACACAACCTGGTATCTGGATAGTGGATGTTCAAGGCACATGACTGGGAACAAAGCCCTTCTGTCTAACTTTATAGAGAAGGAGGGTCCCTCGGTCATATTTGGAGATAATGGCACTGGCAAGACTAGAGGCTATGGCTCAGCCAGAAATGGTGCAGTATCATTCAGTAAAGTGGCCTATGTGGAAGGACTACAACACAACCTTCTAAGCATTAGCCAACTCACATATAAGGGTCATCAAGTAACATTCATCAACAATCAATGTCAAGTCCGAGACCAAGACATCTCAAGCAGATAAAGCTAACCTAACAAGAGAAGGGAATGTCTACACAAGAAATCTTGAATAACTAAGCTCAGACGAGACAATATGCTTTCTGGCTAAAGCATCTGAAGAAATGAGCTGGCTATGGCATCAAAGATTATCTCATCTCAACTTCAAAAACATGTCCAAATTAGCTTCAAAAGATCTAGTTGCAGGCCTACCCAAATTCAACTTCGTTAAAGAAAGGCCCTGTAATGCCTGTCAACTTGGGAAACAAACCAGAAGCTCATTTAAGAGCAAAACCATCAACTCAATTGACAAGCCTCTACAATTACTACATATGGATCTTTTTGGACCAATTCCAACGACGAGCCTTGGGGGAAAGAGATACTCACTGGTCGTAGTCGACGACTACACCAGATTTACATGGGTATTCTTTCTAACCTCAAAAGATGAAACAAGCCCCCAACTAATCAAGATGTTCAAGCTAGTGATGAATAAGAAAGGAGAGAAAATCAAGGCCATAAGAAGTGATCATGACAGAGAATTCAATTTCTCAGAAATGGATCAGTTCTGCACAGACAATGGGATTAGTCACAACTTCTCAGCTCCACGAACCCCCCAACAAAATGGAGTTCTTTGAGAGAAAGAACAGGACATTAATAGAGGCCGGAAGGACTCTACTAGTCTGAACTCATCTACCTAGGAGTACTTACAAGCGTAAGCGGTCAACACCGCATGTTATACTTAGAATAGATCACTCATACACTCTACGATTAAGAAGACTCCTTATGAACTTTGGAAAGGAAGAAAACCAAATGTCGCCTACTTTTATGTGTTCTACTGCATGCTACATACTCAACAATGGAAAGCGAGATTTGACAAAGTTTCAACCAAATCGAATAAAGGAATCTTTCTTGGATATGCCACGATAAAGAAGGCCTACAAAGTGTTCAACAAGAAGACACTGAGTGTAGAAGTCTCAATTCACATCATCTTTGATGAAACAGACATAGACAAAACAGTGCTCCAAGACAATGCGACTAACAGTTCAAACACTACGAATGAGGTCATCGAGCCCAATACTACGATCGTAGTTCTCGATAATAAAATCATTGAGCAAGAGAATGAGATCGTAGAGAGGCCTATGCCAGACAATGAACCTCCACATCAAGAAGAAGAAATAGATCTTAAAGATCTGAGACAAGAAGGCATAAGAAAGGATGTTTCAACAGGAAGCAGATGGGCAAGAGATCACACTCAAGATCTAATCATTGGAGATCCGAACGCAAGAGTCAAGATAAGAGCTGCTACTCAAAATGAATGCTTCTATCTAAGCTTTCTATCTCAAATAGAACCAAAGAATATAGAGGATGCTATGGAAGATTCCAGCTGGATAGAGGCCATGCAGGAAGAACTTAATCAGTTCGAGAGAAGCAAAGTTTGGAGATTGGTCCCAAGACCAAAGAACCATCCCGTAATTGGAACTAAGTGGGTCCTCAGAAACAAAATGGATGAAGATGGGGTGATAACAAGGAATAAGGCTAGACTAGTAGCCAAGGGCTACTCTCAAGAAGAAGGTATTGACTATGATGAGACATTTGCACCTGTTGCCAGACTAGAATCCATCAGAATATTCCTTGCCTTTGCTGCTCACATGAAGTTCAAAGTCTTTTAGATGGATGTCAAAAGTGCATTCTTGAATGGTGAACTTCAAGAAGAAGTCTATGTAGAGCAGCCTCCAGGTTTCATCAATCCATCTCTTTCTAATTATGTCTTTAGATTAGATAAAGCCTTATATGGTCTCAAACAAGCACCTAGAGCATGGTATGAAACACTGACTAACTTTCTTATTGAAAATGGATTTACTAGAGGTAGAGTAGATACCACACTATTTCTTAGAAAGCATAAAGATAAGGTCCTATTAGTTCAAATTTATGTTGATGATATTATCATTAGTTCTACTGATGAAAAGTTATGCAAGAGATTCTCCAAGCTTATGCAGAGCAAATTCGAAATGAGCATGATGGGTGAGCTGAACTTCTTTCTTGGATTGCAAGTAAAGCAGACTGATGAAGGAATTTTCATAAATCAAGCCAAGTACATTAAAAACTTACTCAAGAAGTACGGCATGGAATCAGCCTCTCCCATGAAAACCCCAATTGCTCCTGCAACCAAGCTTGACAAAGATGAAAAAGGTAAAAGTATTGATATAACTCAATACATAGGTATGATAGGCTCTCTTTTATATCTTACTGCCAGTAGACTAGATATAATGTTTGCAACATGCATTTGTGCTAGATTTCAGGCATGTCCTAAAGAATCTCATTTAACTGCTGTAAAGATGATTTTCAGGTACCTCAAAGGTACACCCCACTTGGGGCTTTGGTATCCCAAGAAATCCTTATTTGAGCTAACAGTTATCTGAGATCTGTCGATTTTGCAGTCGCAAAATAGATAGAAAAAAGTACCAAAGGCACTTGTCAATTACTAGGTAATGACTTGTCCCTGGTTTAGCAAAAGCAAAACTTCGATTCACTACTCAACCATAGAGAAATGAATACATTGTTGCTGGTAGTTGTTGTGCTCAGATTCTATGTATGAAAAATCAGCTAGTAGATTATGGGTTTGAATTCAAATCCATACCTATTCATTGTGATAACACAAGTGCAATTGCTATAACTCATAATCCTGTTATACATTCTAGGACTAAACATATAGAAATAAGGTATCACTTCATTAGGGATCATGTACAAAATGGAACAATATCTTTACAATATATCCCTACTGAAAATTAACTTGCTAATATTTTTACAAAACCTCCAGATGAATCCAGATTCAACAAACTGATAAGTGAGCTAAGCATGCTTAACTTGCAAACATAAAATATTGTGCTTTAGTTTATGCTAACCATACAAATTTAAAGGCTGTATTTGAAATCAAAGACATGATTAAAGGAAGTCCACGATCGTAGAGCCAAAGTATATAAAACTCAACGAACGCTGAACAGAATCAACGATCATAGTGCAGACTCAACGATAACAGAACTACATCAACAAAACAAAAGGAGCTCCCTATGATGATCAAGCTTAAATCAAAGCATTCTCACTGATAAGTGCCTCAGAAACAAACCTAACCCTTGTTTCTTTCAAGAGGTTGGCCCTTCCTGAGCTACCTTAATTTAAGGAAAATGTCAAGTCAAAAAGATTCATCACAAGGACTTGTTCAAACTCTACGATTGCTAGTCAGACTCAATAATCGTAGTTCAGACTCTACGTTTACAGCTCAGACACGACGACTGCTACACAGACTCAACGATGGTAGAACAGACTCGATGACTCCAAGGACCATCTCAACGATCGTAGTCCCACTAAAGAATACATCATCCCAGAAGAAGTTCAGTACAATCCTTCTCTGTCAAGAATTCGTAGAGCCAAGCAAAGTTCGACACCTGTCCCACTAAGCAAAATAGAGAGAGGGAAGTTTCAGGTACAAATTAAAATCGTCTTTTTGAAATCTGAAGTTCAAAAGACCATCTCTCTCTTCCTCTCTCAAGCAAAAACCCAAAATCAGTAGCAAGCTCTGTCAGCCTCACTTCCTATAAAGAAATCAATGGCAGCTTCCAGTGTTGTCTCCGGCTACAGACTGTGTTTCGACGAGTTTAAAACGGCTGAACCCCAATTGCACAAGACATTGTCTCTACTGAAGAAGGTAGGTCTCGAAGAAGCCTTGGGTACTGACACATTGATCTACCCAAAGCTGGTAAAAGAATTCTACAATAACGGAGTGTTTGAAAACAACACCATCACCGTGAAAGTAAGGAACATCCAAATCAAATTAAGAGCTAAAGACATTAATCTAGTCCTAGGGCTCAAATATGAAGGGTATCCATCCTTAGATGGAATAGACTTCCATAAAGGTCTCAAGAAAATGCATCACAAGAAATCACCCTCTGTCAAAGGATAAAAAAAGAAGGAGTTTCCACAGAGGTATGAGTTTCTGGCTGACATTTTTGGAAAATGCATATGTTGTAAAAGATCAGGTCATGACTCTGTGAATGAAATACAACTCAAACTCATGACTGCCATATGCTATAAAATTCAACTAAACTATGGGGCTTTATTACTTGAATGGTTTGGAAAATGGTTGGTTAGCTCCAAGAAGACAAAGAGCTCTCAGAAGATGCTCTACGGACGATTTATCAGCATTATCCTATAGGCTGCTCTTGGTGACCTGATTGAGGATGATGAAGGAGAAGCCATAAACCCAAATCGACGAATGACCCAACAGTTGTTTGAAAACTGGAAGAGAAATCCAGCTGAAAATGTGAAGTTGATGTCTGAATCCAGTGGTCGAACTGGATTCAGATAAAAGGAACAGGAGTGCTAGGGAATATGTCAATTGTCAAGGAAACTAAGGAAGAAGAAGAAGAACAAACTAACCAGGGAGAAACCATTGCTTTAATCAGAAAGAGCAAAGGGAAAAGGAAAGCCAGAACTATAGAATAACCTCAAGGATCCACCACCAACAAGACTGTAGAGTCCTCAGAAATTGAGACTCTAAGGATCCTAAGGAGAAAGGAATAACAAGCAGAGGCAGAAGAAGATAAAACAACTATATCTCAGTTGCTAAAGATGAGTAAGACCAGCCACAAAAGCAAAAATCCATCAGCCTCTTCGATCGTCGAGTCTACTCCGATCGTAGAGCCTAGACAAACAAAGGAAGCAAATGCATCAAATATCTTAGGCGATCCAAGGACATAAGCGAAGAGAGTCCCGAGGTCAGAAAGCTTAAATACTTAAAGGGCTAAGAAGGAAACTGGTTAAGAAGTATATTCTTGCCAATGAAGAAGTGCTAAGAAGGGAAGCAAAAGAACTGAGTGCTAAAAAGGAACCAACAAGTGAATGTCAAGTAGTCATGGCTCCTGCTGAGGGAGAGACACCTAAAGATCTAATGATAGAAGGTGCTCATACTGAGGGGGAGATGCCTTAAGATCTTCCACCAGAGGATGCTCCAGTTGAGGGGGAACTATTGACATTTCAAAAGAATGATCAAGCTGAGGGGGAGGATCATGACACCTCAATAGCTGGAAAAAAAATTCCTGGAGGAGATAATGAAGAACTTGAAGCAATCGACATAATGGAATCCTCCAGTGAAAATAGAGAAGAAGATGATGAGATTGAGATCATAGTTGTAGGCATTGATGGGCACAGAAGAGCCACCTATGAGCAACTATTTGCATATCTTCCTATGATGCCCTTCCACCGAGCTCAAATTCTAAACTCTTGGGATCACATGTTCTGGAGTTTCAAAGAGTATCCAGCTATTTCGGTACTTGCAAATGGATTCCCAGGGAAATTCAATTTTGCCAAGAAGCTTCTCTCCAACAGCCCTTCCTCAGAGAACACACTTGAGGTACTATCTATCCCCACTCCTTTCAGAATTAATCACTTGCCACCACCCTCATTTAATCAATTCTATGAATTCCTGCAATGGTTGGAAGTAATTCTTCATCCACTGAATCAATTTCCAGTTACAGAATCTCAAAATTCTGTAACTGAGGAACTAAATAAGATCAACTCCCTAATGCTCACTCAGCCTACTACCTCTACGATCCCTTACTCTAGCCCCTTGGTAGAGTATCCACCACAAATCGTAGAGTCATTAAGCTCCAACATCCAAACACAGGCCCCTCCTTCAGATATTCCCTCCTCATCTAGAAATGAATGCTTCAATCTTGAACTTGCTCTCTACTCACTGCAAGATAAATTCAAGAGCACGTCACCTCCCTCACAAATTCCAAATTTAGATGAAATCCTATCAGAACTATCCACAAAGGCTGATTTGTCAGCCATGTCTGAGAAAGTGATCAAAGAACTAGACGAGAGCCTTGAAGATCATATCACGACCGACATCTGGTGAGATTGACATCAATGATCAATTTCGCAAACAATCTTCCAAGCTCCCGAGCTCCGAACTGCCTCTAAAACACTCAAAGAGATTATCAAAGAAATGCTACAAAGCATAAAGGGCGGTGGATGATATTGACTTCCTCGCAAATTAAAAGACATCGGGATGTTTGTCTTGATTCTACGAAAACTCAAGAATCTCGTAACCAACTAATGATACAAAGCATCCAAAATCTTGATTTCATTGTCAAAGAATTTCAACAATTCTATGTCGTGAATGGCCAAAGAAACGACAACATTCTCTCCATCCTTCAAAGAAAGGAAGCTAGATGCTCAAGCTCTAATCGAAGAAAATAGAGAATACATTGCTCAGACCAAGAGTCAGCTCAACGAGCTTGTTCAAGGCCTTAATCGTCTTTCAGATGACATTCGAACCCTTGATGCTGACATAAAGGGGGAGAATAAAGGTAAAGGAGGAGATCAGGGAGGAAAAGGCAAAGGCAGAGGTCTCCAACCTCAATCCTCAAGGAATCCTTCTGTAAGGCAAATCCACCAGCAGACTCCACGATCCAGCCATAAACTCAACGATCTGATCACCAGGAAATATTAATGGCTCAACCCTTTAGGAGTCTAGGGCCAGCCACCAGCTCTCATATCGTAACAACAACAGGTCTTAGAATGCCAATTGGAGATCCTGCATTCATGAATAGACATGATCACAATCCAAGGCTAAGCCAAGTGAAATTTGGAAGATCCGGCCGAAAGAGATGAAGCAAGCGAAAAGAGGAGAGAGTGAGGAATATGCAAATCCTCCAAGAAGCAAAAGGCCAAAGAAATAGAGATAAGTTGAATTTCAAATTGTATTGATGTAGTCATTCTTAAATGTAAAATCTGTCTCCATACATCAATAAATTCATGCTTATTCTCTAGAAATTTCAGCTGCTCACTGAAATGCTAAGTCATGTTTACTTTTCTGCAACTACATATAAAACTTTATAATCATGACAACAAATCTCCTTGGTTATGTCAACATCAAATAGGGGGAGATTTTTGGAAGAATGCATATTGTGATTTGATGTTTTATGAAACTACTCATGATTATGTAAAGTCCTTCAAAGAATATATGTACAAGGACTTAGTGATAGATTAAAAGTGTTAGATTGATCTTAGCCTTTAATGTTCACTTGTATAGATAAAGAGATCAAATCTATTAGGTTGATCTATGGCTAGAAAGAAATAGATAGACTCGTAGTCTATCCTACCGATCAACGTAATCACGAAGCTAAAGGCGGGATCGTAGTCTTTGAGATGATCGTAGTGTATCTGCCTTGAAGGGCCTCTCCACGAATCGAAGTGTGGTCCAGACGTTTGCCGAAACTAACTCAGAGATCGTAGTGTTCTCTCGAAAATGCAGAATCTGCAAGACGAGCAAGTGAAGATCGTAGTGTTAAAATATCGTAGTGTGCTCTCGGAAATGTAGAGTTTGCAAGACGAGCAAGTGAAGAACGTAGTGTGCAAATCCTTGTGAGAAATCGTAGTGATCTCTTCTGACAGAACCACCATATGACAAGACACTATGATATTGATAGTAGAGTGTCATCTCGCTTTGTGTCAAAAACATCCAAATTTCTATCGTTCATCCGAAGATGGACTCCAACAAATATGGAATGGGTTTTGAATGTTGAAGCTCTCACCAGTCCCAACGTACAAAAGATATCCTTAGTATTGATCAAAAGAAACGTACTCAAGAAGCTAAGAAAAGGACCATTGGGCAGAGGAAAACACCTTTTGAGGTGTTAGGTGAGAAAGCAG
This sequence comes from Panax ginseng, assembly GCA_020205605.1. Taxonomy (NCBI): domain Eukaryota; kingdom Viridiplantae; phylum Streptophyta; class Magnoliopsida; order Apiales; family Araliaceae; genus Panax; species Panax ginseng. The sequence goes on along the minus strand of CM035144.1, from coordinate 101,169,379 downwards.
TCTGCTGTGTCAGTGGGCCAAAGTGTAATTCAGAAGATGTGCAGAAAAGCCTCCATCAAAGCTCAGAAATGTCAAACACATTTAATGGCTCATCAGATGACTTCAACAGATAGATTTCAAGATCACATATATACAGATCAAAGATAGATGAGAAAGAAGAAGCAAGTATTGAACAAAAAAAACGCATAAGAACACTCAACGCTCAACTCTACGATCTGAGAAAAAGGAAAAGCTTGCTCAGTTATTCAGTTCTTTCGAACAAGTGCTTACTAGAAACTGAATAGCATCAATCACGATCAAAACAACATTCAATCAACTCAAGTAAGAGTTCCAGTCCGAAGGACTTGAAGAGTTCTAAGTGAATCTGAGAGACCAAGTCTGCTGGACTTGAAGAGTTCAAGAGTGAACTAAGAAGTACCTGAGATCTACCGGTCTAGAAGGAATCAGTGAGATTCAAGAAGTGTAACAAACATCCTTAGTGGATTTCCTACTCAAGGAGTAGAAGAGTGGACTAGGAGCTTTTAGTGCTCTGAACCACTTAAAACTATTGTGTTCATTAACTGCTATAACTGCTATAACTGCAATATCTGCTATAACTGTCATAATTGCCTCAATCTCATTAACTCAAGATATATAATAGAAGGTTTTTCACATATACTCATTCTGTTGTGCATTGATTACCATCAACTTAAAAAGATTCAAAGAAAAAGTTTTAATTATCTATTCAACCCCCCCTTCTAGATATCTATCATGTCTACTGGGAACTAACATGACCTACCTAAGTTTATTTGATTGATCGGTCAGAGTATAGGGATAATATGTGATATGTCAATTAACCCTTATTTTGTGGCAGTGTTTAAAAATGGCAGCTAAAAATGTTAACAATGGAGCGAATGACGCGAATATTTCTAAGAGGTTTGAAACCCGATATACGTCAATACTTCATTTCTCACAAACTTTGTTTATATTCAGATGTTGTGAATAGGGCTCAGTTATTGGAACGCGATAATGAGTCAGCACAACCAAAAGGCAACGACCAATAATACGATAATAATCGTACCGGTGGCAACGACCATCGGAACAATGATAACCATCGTGGGGGAAATTATCATGCCAAGAATGGTAACCACTTTGGTGGTAATCATGGCAAAGATAATATAAGTGAAAAATTCAAGAAGAGAAGATTTAACGATGATGGGAAGACGTCGGCAGCAGCAACAAATTCTAGGGGAGGAGAACGACCGCCAGTTAGATGCTATAGATGCGGAGAAGAGGGACACATAAGTCCAAACTGTTAACAACCTTCCAAGGTATGTTTTAGTTGTGGAAAAGATGGTCACATAGCTCGATTTTGTCCTATAACAAAATCAAGTCCAGCTGGGACGGTGGCACCAAAGGCGGATACGGACAAAACAAAGTCGGTGGTTTCAAGGAGAGCGTTTTTTGTGACTTCTCAAAAAGCGAGTAGCCCGAACGAAGTTATCACGGGTTAGTTAATTATAAATTCTTGCGAAGTCTATACCTTATTAGATATCGATTCTACCCATTCTTTTATCTCTCTTGCTTGCGCTCAACGTTTAAATTTGACTCCGAAGAGATTAGACTTTGACTTATCGATTGAAACTTCTTTAGTAAAAACCTTCATTTCATGTGCTATCCAAGTCTTGGATGAGAGTCACAGTTTTTAAATGATATTTCTATCGTTAATAAATTTCCTGACGTATTCTTGAAGACTTCTTGGCCTACCCCCAGAGCGTAAAATCGAATTTTGTATTGACCCCAATACAAAACCCATTTCTAAAACCCTCAAATATTTCTTCAACTAAAACACGTTCATGCGCCAAGGACGTTGGCTCGAGATGTTGAAGATTACGACTATACCGTTCAATATCATCGTGGAAGAGCAAACGTGGTAATTGACGCGTTGAGTAGAAGATCGTATGTGTTTACGAGTGCGATGTTGTTCACACAAAAACCCATTTCGTATAACTTACAAATGATGAAGATAGAGTTAAAGACTCTAGGGACCCACGTGAAGATAACGAATATATGAGTAGAATCGACTTTAATCGATAAAGTTAAAGCCGCTCAAACTACACACCTGGAGCTGATGAAAATGAAGAAGAAAGTTCAAGAAGGCGTTATTCTAGAAGCAAGAGTCGATGAAAAGAGGAAATATCAACCCTAGATTTAATTGGCCCATTTGAAATCCTCGATCGAGTAGGAATTGTAGCCTATAGACTCGTTTTACCGCCAAGTATGTCGCGTGTTCATAACGTTTTTCACGTATCGATGTTACGTAAATATGTGGATGACCCGAACCACGTTATTAAATTAAAACTAGGAGAGATTACCAGAAGATTTAACGTATGAGGAGATACGTGTTAAAATATTGGATAAGAAGGATCGTATTCAACACTCAAAGGTTATACCTCAAGAGTTAGAATCTGAAATAAAGTCAAGGTATTCTCATCTCTTCGAATACCAGGTACGTACGTCAATTTCGAGGGCAAACTTTCATAAGGAGGGGAGATTGTGAGATCATAAATATTATGAAATGAAAGTATTCAATTTTCTTATAATTATTATTTTATTTCGTAAATGGTTAAATTGATAAAAGGTGAAAGTTAAGGGTGATATTTGAAAATTTTTGCAAAGTAAGCAAGTTGTTATTCGTTGTGCCAGGGAATATTCGATTGGTCGGGGAATATTCGTTTTCACAGGGAATATTCGTACGACGGCATAATCATTGGTGGACCCCACAACGAAAGTATTGTCATATTTAGAAAATAACAGAATTATCTTTTTATAAAAATAACGGCCGAAAGTATTATCGTTAAAACCGCTGAACTACCGTTAGTAAAAGTAATGCGATGTCGCTGTGTGTTGCATAGTAATAGCATGGTTTTGATTATTGATGCTTACGTAAAAGTCACTCGATTATACTCGAGTTATTGCTACGAATTAATGCATCATATCTCTCATATTATTAATTCAATTATTGTCACGAAGATCATCCGTGATAATATGTTATATTATTAAATCAATAATTGAGATGGCAAAGTTATTCATATTATTATTTGCAATATTGACAATGTCTAGAAGTTCTATCAAGGAGAGGTTTGGTCACCTAATTGCGCGCCAATAAGGAGAAATCCTTATCGAAAAGCCCCCTCTTTTCTGGGAATGACCTGGTTGTTAAATATTGTGAATTATAATATTAATGATAAATAAGTTCGTGTTGATTAAAGATGAAATTGATAGTTCCATTGTGTTGGAATTATTAGTGTTAGTGAAAATCGACATTTATTTCGATAATAATTGATGTCTGTAAGTTATATTGACCAATCGGGTAATTAATCAGATAAATGAGCAATTAATTGCTATTAATTCACATGATTATAACTATTTGTTCACATATGTGTACTATTGATTCACATTCTTATACTATTAGGGGAGTTGGTGCAAGATTGATAATACTTGCATGACTAAGTTAAAAATGGAGGTACTATACTGTAATTCATATTTTCACATGTCTAGAGCTATTGATTCACATGATTTACTATTAGGGGAGGTGGTGCAAGTTTGATAATACTTGCATGACTAAATTAAAAATAAAGGAAAAGATGAAGGTATTATACTGTAATACTTTGAGCCCCTAAATGTGCAATTATGAAAACTATATTTTCCTATAAATAGAAGCTCATTCCTTCATTATTTTTCACCAATTCACTAAAGCTATAAAATAGTTATTATAGAGAGAAATTATAGAGAGAAAAGAAGAAAGTCTCGCTTAACTCACTATTCCAAAGATACGCTTTTCTTAAGGTAAGGGATATTATTTTTATAGTAAGGGTATTATTCTTTTGTATTCATGAAGAGAGTTATTTTTTCAATAATCGTAAGGGTTGTTATTCCATTCTTTATTATTATGTTGAATAACTTTGTCAATCAATGCTAAGTACCGCATACATGGTGAAATTCTTCTTTTATTCCATTCTCTATTATTCTCGTTGAATAACCTCATGCATACATTCTATCGCATGCCCGTGAATTACATTGTTATTCCATTCTTTATTATTCCATTGAAGTATCCTGTCTGCATGCGGATTACGCATGACACAGTTCCATTCTTTATTATTACATTGGAATATCCCATCATGTATGCGGATTATGCATGACTGGTTCCATTCTTTATTATTCATTGGGAATAACTTATATCAAGGCGGTTTATCGCATGCATGGTGAATTCTTCTGTTATTCCATTCTTTATTATTCTATTGGAATAACCTGTCTATGTGGATTACCGCATGCATGGTGAATGATCCTTTGTATTCATTCCTTATTAAATTGTGAAAATGATCTATCTACGTGGATTACCGCGTAGCGGGTGAAAATCCATTTGTAGTTTCGTATATTCTATTATACTCGTATGAGATATCATTTCTTTTGTATTCGTCCTGGAATATCATTTTCTTTGGTATTTTTCTTTTACGAGTTACTATTCACGGGTTACTATTCACTCTAGTATTATTCACTCGGGTATTCGGGGCACTTTTCGTGCCGGAGTACCATTCATGAATTACTATTTACGGGTTACTATTCACCCGATTACTATTCACTCTAGTATCATTCACTAGGGTATTCGGGACACTTTTTGTGTCGGGGTACTATTCACGGGGTACTATTCCCGAAGTACTATTCACCCAAAAATATATTTTCTTTTCCTCATCAAATTATTTTTGGTACATGAATATTATTCTTGAATTTTACTCTACAAAGCGATGATCATGTTGACAATTTGGGCGTTATTGATTTACGGATAAATTAAATTATAAATCTTTAAAATTTATCCTTGAACTTGTTTTATTGAATTATTATGTCATTGTCATCATCCTTATGCTTATATTGTGATGAAAGTCATCTTTGGCTTACGTGCATAGATGGACTTGGTATGATTATGACCAGAGATTATTCGGTATAATCATGACCGTAATGTGACGAATGATGTGGTAAAAGTCCTCATTGGCCTGTAGTTCATTGATGGACAGTTGTTGGTATGATTACGACCAGGGATTATTCGGTATAATCATGACCATTGATGATTACATGAATATCCTTGGTAGTGGTGCGGGATGATTTGATTTTATTTATTAAGTGAGTCTCAAATGATAAAGTTGATGAAAAACTTTTTAAATCATAGAAGATAGTAGATTTTATGCTCTACTTGACTCTTCTAATGGATTGCTTATTTTCGCTGCAGTTGTTAATCTAAAACTTGTTGTCTATTGTATTCTATCAGTTGTTATACTGTTGAAGGCTAAGGATAATTTATTCGGCATTATCTTAGTCATAATATTTCTTATTGGGCTAGTTGAGCTCACCCTTTCTTTAATTGTTCTCTTTAGGAAATGAGAATATAGCTGGGACGAGTCGGGGAATGGAGTGATGGTCCAGGATAAATGGCTTTAGTAGTCCTCACTATTCTACATAATAATATGATAATAATTATAATGAGGACACGATTGAGTGTGGATATTGTCTAGATCACAATATTCTTGTTTAAACTATCAGCTATGTTTTGTCGTATTTTACACGACTATTGTATAATTAATTTGTATTTGAATTTATATACCATGTATCTGGAGACTCAAGATGGGTGATGTATATATGTTTTGGGGGCGTCACAAAGAGGGATAAATGTGAGAATTATGCATATCTGGTTTTGTGACGAATATCTTATCCATTTGTTGGTTGGGTACCAATCATCATCAGGTATAAGATGGTTTTATTTTATGTTGTTGAGAAAAGTTGTATATGGCCTTTTCATTAATGATATATTTGCATGGGGAATGGCCTGTAAGATGTATAAGACTAGTAATAATGTGGTGCAAACACTACAGAAATCAGTGACATGTTATAAAGCTACAGAAATCAGTGACCAAGGCGTAAATGATATATGAGGGCAATTTTGTCTGAAAAGTTTTTTTCTGTGTCCGCTAGTTCAACTAGCCGATGACGTAATTGTATTTTAAATCTCAGCCCTTAATTTATGTAATGTATGGTGGAAATGTTATTTGCCCATTTTTCATCCATAGCAAATACATGCTATGAATCATTTCCTATCCCCCTTGTGTTCCCCACTTAATTTTGACACCTGCCCTCTTATTTAATTTCAGAGTTAATTGATGTTAAGTAAAAGGCTAGGTGTCAAACATTTAAATGGGTGGAGGACATAAGAGGGATAGGAAAAATAGAGACAGATGATCTGCTCTCGTAACGGCCACAATATAGACGTATTTGATAGAGATAAATCAAATCAATCTCTTGACCAATTCTCTCATAATCTTATTCTTACTTTTTGTAGATAATATTTGTTGTAAATGTTCCTTGATTTACTCCTTCTTCTTCTCCTCCAATTATTCTCTTTAATTCAAATTGTAATTATATCTAGGATAACTGTTATCATTTGTATTCACACTACATGTTGTATATATATACCTGACTAATATCAATAATAAAATAAGCTTCATTTTATTACTTCCTCTTATATGGTATCAAATCCTTGATCCAAATTTTTTTTCCTCTGTTCCCATGGCTTTACACCCTTCTTCTCCTTCAATAGCATCCAATGATCAATCTCTTATACCTAACACTGTTGAACCTATCAAGCCTTTCATCATCATCTCCCTTTCCCATATTCTCAAACTCACTCCCACAAACTATATCTCATGGAAAACTCAACTTGAAGCTACTCTCCTTGGCTATGATCTACATAAATTCATAGATGGTTCTCATCCCGCTCCCTCTAAAACCATTATCCAAAATGACTCTCCCGTTACTAATCCTACCTACACCACATGGTTCCGTCAAGACAAGCTCATTCTTGGATCTCTTGCCGGCACACTCTCCCACCCACTCGTTCCTCTCATTTCGCAATGTTCCACTACCTGTGACGCTTGGCAAACTCTTTCCAAGACCTATGCCAATCCCTCCAAAGGTCATCTCAAACAAATAAAAGATCATCTTCGCAATATTACCAAGGGCACCTATTCGATTTCTGACTATATGAAAGAAATCAAGTGTTGTACCGACCAACTAGCCTCTCTTGGCCGTCCTCTTGATCCCGATGACATCACTGACAAAGTCCTTGATCAACTCAATGATCCCGACTATGATAGTGTCATCAATGTCATCCAAAGCCGTGAGACTCCTATTACGTTTGATGAGTTACATGAAAAACTCATCAACTGTGAACTCTCCCTCAAACACAAAGCCAAATCATCCAATATTTTTCCTGCCACTGTTAACTATGCTACCAAACACCAAAATCGAAACTATCAAAACTGTCCTCCCTCCTCTAATGCTGGACTTCTCCCCACTCCAAACCAATCATATTCCCTTCCTACTACTCGCTCTTCTCAACCCTTCAAAGGACGATGTCAATGGTGCCGAAACCAAGGTCATTATGTCTCCCAATGTCCCATTTTCCGCTACCAATATCCAAATGCCATACTACCATCATAACAACCCAACCCACCCGTGGTCCCTCCCCACACTCAACCTCGCCATGTCGCCAAAAGCTACCAATCTCCATTTCCTCGTGCCTATGCTACCACCACTACCGACTCATCCTCCAATGGTTGGCTCCTCGACAGTGATGCTACTCATCATGTCACCCATGATCTTGACAACCTTGCCCTTCACTCCCCCTATGATAGTACCGAGGAACTCATTATTGGAGATGGCTCGGGTCTAGCCATCTCAAACACTAGTTCAACTTCTTTTCTTACCCCTATTACTAAATTACATCTTAATCATATTCTTCATGTACCTTCCGTTTCTCGCAATATTATTTCTATTTCTAAATTTTGTCATGATAATAATACTTCTATGACTTTCTTACCTAATTCTTATCTTGTGAAGGATCTTCGCACGGGGGCAATTCTTCTTCAAGGCCCAACTAAATCTGGAATCTATGAATGGCATCCCACTAGTCCTGCTGTTCACTCCGTCCAAATCACATCTACTACTGATTGGCATCATAGCTTAGGCCATCCATCTTATTCTATTCTACGTTATCTTAGCAATGTTTTTAATTTACATATTCCAAAGTCAATTTCTTTTCATTGTAATTCATGTGATTGTAATATTGCCATTCTACCAAAATACCATTCAATCTCATGGTCCTCTTGATGTTCTTTATAGTGATGTTTGGACTTCCCCCACCCTTTCTTATGATGGCTACAAATATTATCTTATCTTCGTTGATCATTATTCCAAATATGTGTGGTTTTATCCTCTCAAACACAAAAATGATGTTACTGCCATTTTTACTAAATTCAAACTCTTGGTTGAAAAATTCTTTAAACGCCCCATAATTACAATCTTTAGTGATAATGGTGGTGAATATATTGGTTTAGATACAACACTTGAGTCTCATGGCATAACTCATCTCACTTCCCCTCCTCAAACGTCCGAACACAATGGCTATTCGGAGTGTCGTCATCGTCATATTGTTGAAACAGGTCTTTCCCTTCTCACTCATTCCTCTATGCCACGAAAATATTGGCCTCTTGCCTTTGCTACTGCTTGCTATTTAATTAATTGTATGCCTACTCCTACGCTTCACCTTCAATCCCCTTACTCTAAACTCCATGGCCACACGCCTAATTATCTAAAACTTCATAGCTTTGGATGTCTTTGTTATCCATGGCTACGCCCCTATACCTCACATAAACTCGATCCTCGCTCCTCTCCTTGTGTTTTTGTGGGCTATTCCGCTACCCAAAGTGCCTATTATTGCCTTGCTCCTAACTCGAACAAAATCTATGTTTCTCGTCATGTCAAATTCATTGAGCATGAATTCCCTTTTTCCTCCTCTTCTATGTCGACACCATCGCACACGTCCACCGAAATGGACGAATGGTGTGCATTTCATCTCCCCATTATTTCCGTTGCCTCACCCACACCAGTTACCCTTTCCCAAAACCTGCAAGCTCCTCCCTCTCCTCTCTCTCCTCCCTCGACTACTTCAGCTGAATCCCCAACCCCCTCCCAGCTCTCGATTTCCTCAACTCCCTCTCCTCCTCCTCCCCCTCCACCTCTACCTCCAACGCGTCCTCTCACTCGACTACAAAATAATATTCGCAAACCAATTGATAAATTGAACCTTCATATCTCTCTTCCACCCTCTTCTACCGAGCCTACCACTGTCACTCAAGCTCTCAAAAGCCCAGTTTGGCGTGCTGCCATGCAAACTGAATACAATGCCTTACTCAAAAATAAAACATGGGACCTTGTTCCCTCCTCTCCATCACAAAATCTCATTGGTTGTAAGTGGGTATTTAGGACTAAGTATAACTTGAATGGCTCCATAGCCCATCACAAGGCTCGCTTAGTAGCTAAAGGGTTCTACCAATGTCCCGGCCTAGACTATACTGAAACCTTTAGTCCCGTAGTTAAACCTGCTATTGTCTATACCGTTCTCTCTCTAGCCATAACCTATGGGTGGTCTCTCCGTCAACTTGACATTAATAATGCTTTTCTCCAAGGTTCTCTCATGGAGGACGTGTAAGACCCCAACTTTTATGAATAAAAATGAATTTTCTATAAATATCATTTTTACATATTATGGAATAAATTTGAGTTGTGGGTTATATTTATAAATTTTGCAAAGTACGCAAGTTGTTATATAATATTCGATTGGTCAAGGAATATTCATACGACGACACAATCATTGGTGGACCCTTATTAATGTAATTATCGGATTGATTGAAAACGACAAAAATATTTTTATGAAAATAACGGCGGAAGTTTTACCATTGATCTTTGTTGAACTACTCGGTAGTAAAAAATACGATGTCTGCATGGTTGCATAAGTAGCACACCAGTATTGATTATTAATGCTTATGTTAGAAGTCACTCAGTTTGATTCAATTATTATCGATATTTTATATGTTATTAAATCAATAATTGAGATGACGATGTTGTTAATATTATTATTTGCATTATTAACGATGTCTAGAAGTTCTACCAAGGAGAGGTTTGGTCACCTAATTACGCGCCAATAGGGAGAAATCCTTATTGGAAAGCCCCTTCTTTCCTGGGAATGACCTGGTCGATTAATAGTTTGAATAATAATAATGATGATGAAGTTTTGTTTTATTCGTATTATTAACGTAATAAAACAGAAAAACTTTTTATATAAAACAGAATACTTTTATAAAGTTATTTCTTTTATTAGGCTAATAGTAAAATCTTTTTATATAAAACAGAATACTTTTATAAAGTTATCTGTTTTATTAGACAATAATTAAAATATATATTATATTTTATTATGCATAGTTTTTGCATAGTGCTGCATAGTATTTGCATAGTAAAATCTTTTTAAAAGTTATTCATTTTATTAGATTATAAATAAAATATATTATATTTTATTTAAAAGATTTTGCTTTAAATATGGATCACCCGATTAAAGTAAATCAATCTGGACCGTTCATGGATTGGTTACTATTCATTCCATTCTTCTATAAATAGAAGCTCATTCCTTCATTATTTCTTATGAATTCACTAAAACTCTAGAGAGAAAAACTATATAGAGAGAAACTATAGAGAGAAAGAAGAAAAGTTTTCTATTACTTTACTACTCCGATATCAAGTTTCTTTTACGATAAGGGATATTATTTGTTGTACCGTAAGGGGTATTATTTCTTTCGTATTCATGAAGAGAACTTATGTTATTCCATTATTTATTATTCATTGGAATAACTTTTGTATACACTCGCCACTCCTATACTTGGTGAAATTCTTCCATTATTCCATTCTTTATTATTCTGCATTGAATATCATGTCTATGCTTTCTGTGGGACCTAGTTCTGCTTTTTATTATACTGCATGGAACATCCTGTTGATGTGAATTTCACGACACAGTTCCGTCATTTAGTATTCTATTGGAATAACTTTACATACATGCAATCTTTGCATGTGGTGATTTCATTGTATTCCATTCTTTATTATTTTGTTGGAATATCCTGCCGGTTGTGTATTATGCCCCGACTGGTTTTGTTATTTATTATTCGATAGAATAACTTTTCTATGTCTGAATTACTGCATGCATGGTGATTTCTTTTGTTATTCCATTCTTTATTATACTCAAATTGGTTAAAGTTTTGACTTCTACACTCCATGAAATTAGTGGAATATTCTTGATATTTGTGCTTCATCCAAAGATCTTTTCATAGAAATATTCTTACGAGCATTCTTGAATTTTACTTTACAAAAGAAGTATCATGTTGACAATTTTTACGTTATTAGTTCCCTAATAAATTAATTCTTGAACTTGTTTTATTGAATTCTTATATCATTGTCATCATCCTCATGTTTATATTATTTTTGAAAGTCATCTCATCGTGGCACGTAGTGCATAGATGGACTTGGTATGATTATGACCGAGAATTATTGATTGTAATCATGACCGTAATGTTACAAATGATGTGGTAAAAGTCCTCATTGCACGAAGTGCATTGATGGACGATTGTTGGCATGATCATGACCATTGATGAATACACAAATATCATTGGCGTAGTAGTGCATGGATAATTTGTGGTCGTGACCCAATGAATATCCTTGGTCGTAGTCTTGGGATGATGTGGATTATTTATTAAAATTTGAGTCTCAAATGATAAAAGTGATGAAAACCTTTTTTAAATCATAAAAGATAGTAGATTTTATTCTCTACTTGACTCTTTTAATGGATTGCATGTTCTGCTGCAGTTAAACTTGATGTCTATTATATTTTATTAGTTTAACACTGTTGAGGACTAATGATAATTTATTTTGCATTATCTTAGTCATAATATTTCTTACTGGGCTAGTTGAGCTCACCCTTTCTTTCACTGTTCTCTTTAGAAAATGAGAACGTAGCCGGAACTAGTCGGGGAACGGAGTGATGGTCCGAGATGGTGTCTTAGCAGTCCTCACTATTCTATTAAATAGTGTGATAATAAATGTAATGAGGACTAAATTGAGTGTGGATATTGTCTAGATGACAATATTTGTATTAAAACTCACAGCATGTATTTTGTCGTATTTTACACGACTGTTGTATAATCAAGTTGTATTTGAATTTAGTACCATGTATTTGGCGACTCAAGATGGGTGATGTATACCTATTTTGGGGGCGTCACAGGACGTGTTTATGGTTCAACCCCCTGGTTTTGTTAGTCAATCTCATCCTACTCATGTTTGCAAACTTGGTCAAGCTCTTTATGGTCTTAAACAAGCTCCCCGAGCTTGGTATAATGAACTCAAATCCTATCTTCTTACTCTTGGTTTCACAACTTCTGTCTCAGACACATCTTTATTTACTCTACGTAATAATAATGATCTAATCTACCTACTTGTTTATGTTGATGATATCATTATCACTGGCTCAAATTCCACTCTCTTAAACACATTCATCTCTCGATTCTCCTCTCGTTTCTCTCTTAAAGATCTTGGTAACCTATCCTATTTTCTTGGCGTTGAAGTGTTCCCTCATCCTCAAGGCATCTTTCTTAACCAACACAAATATATTCAAGACCTTTTAACCTGTGCTCATATGTATACTGCCAAACTAGTACCCACCCCTATGGCCACGCATCCTCCTTTATCCAAACAAACTGGAATTTCTCTAGCCAACCCAACTGAATACCGAACACTTGTGGGAAGCTTGTAATATCTCTCTTTAACTAGACTTGACATCTCCTTTGCTGTAAACAGGTTATCTCAATACATGCACAAACCTACTGCAGATCATTGGGTCGCTCTCAAACGCCTATTACGCTATCTTGCAGGAACTACTACCCAAGGTTTACTACTTCACCGAGACTCGCCCACTACAACTGGTTACATTGTCTACTTGGGTCAAAATCCTATATCTTGGAGTTCTCGCAAACAACGAACTCTTGTTCGTTCTTCCACAGAAGCTGAGTACCGAGTTGTTGCTGCGACTACTGTCGAAGTCCTATGGGTCCAAAACTTACTTCGTGAGCTAGGATATCTACCCACAAACAAACCGGACATCTACTGTTATAATATGGGAGTTACATATGTTGCCGCAAATCCGAAGTTCCACTCAAAAATGAAACATTTAGGACTTGACTACCACTTTGTTCGTGAGAATGTTCAAAGTCAAAACCTACGTGTGTCATACATTTCCAGCAACGATCGACTAGCTGATGCTCTTACTAAGTCGCTTGCTCGCACCCGGTTCCATGAACTCATGTCCAAGATTGGTCTCATTAACCGATCGTCCATCTTGCAGGGGCATGATAGAGATAAATCAAATCAATTTCTTGACCAATTCTCTCCTAATCTTATGCTTACTGTTTGTAGATAATATTTGTTATAAATGTTCCTTGATTTACTCCTTCTTCTTCTCCTCCAATTATTCTCTTTAATTCAAATTGTAATTATATCTAGGATAACTGTTATCATTTGTATTCACACTACATGTTGTATATATATACCTGACTAATATCAATAATAAAATAAACTTCATTTTATTACTTCCTCTTATAGTATTAAAGTACTATAAATTTTGATTTAAAAAAAGGTACGGAACATTTGAAGTTATCGACGAGTCTTACAATTATCTTTGATCATGACGTATACGGTTTAATGCCCGAAAAATCTGTTTTATTGTTAGTCAAACTTGGATATTTTTTTAACCTTCGTTATTTTAATTTTCTTTATCCTAACACTCTGTTTCTGAGTTTTAAATAGAAAAGAAAAGAATAGAAAACTTAAATTAGAACAGAAAAGAAAAGAATAGAAAACTAGAAGTTTTCCTTTGTGTTGCTTCTGAGTTTTTAATAGAAAAGAATAGAAAATTTAAAAAAATTCTTTTCTTGCGTTTTTGAGTTCTAATGAAAAGAAAAGAAAAATATCACTTTTACAAATTTACCCTTATATTAATTATAATCATTGAAACATGAATAAAAATATGCAAGATAAATTTAATCAAAGAAAAAAATTCTATAATCAAATACAAATATCCAAATAAATGTTAAACAAAAATTACTTCTACAAAGTCATTGTCATACAATATGGATAAAATCTACTATTGTTGAGTACTTCTGAAGGTACGTGTGCTCCATTTGGTTGTATTAAAAAATTTTCTTCCAATGATATTATTGCTTTTAAGACTATGAAAATGACAACTTGTTGTTCCCGTTGAGCTGCGAAAGAAGAATGTAATTGTACGGTTTCTCACATTATGCGATAATATGTGAAGAAATTTTGCGACTTGTACCTCTAGAGATAGTGAGATACTCGTTGAGTGAGTTGAAGACCGCCCTCGTCATGCAATATCTTACACAATTTTTCGAAGGTTTGTGGTCCCATGCGAATAACATTATTTACCTATTTGGCCATCCTTTGCGGTAAAATTGAGGTTTAATATGTCATTAAGCTATGCTTGTGTCCATGAAATTTATATATGGGTTTCTCCATCTATCTTAACAATCTTGCTTCATGTTTATTGTAAACATGTGAAGGCCTTAATTCTTGGAGTTCATTGTTCGGCAATATTTTATTATTGGACCGTTGGGGTATCTGTTGAAAACTGTAACAATATGCAGTCTAAAACCCTTTGTGAACTTTATTATTCTCTCTAGTCATTTGTATCGTAACGACTCAGTAGCAATTTCAGTACTCTATTATGAGCCAATTACTTGTACACACACTGTTAATAACAGAAACAGTAATTTGGAAGCAATCCTTTTGCTTTTAGACATAGCCATATTTTTCGTCATCTTTAATAAGAACTGTTTGGAATTTATTTAATGTATTGCACAAGGGATTTAAGCTTCTCTTGACCTTTTCTAATTTTATTGTCTCCTTACAGATTATGGGACACAAGAACTGGTAACATAGTTCGTACGCTTGAGACTAAATTACCAGTGGGCAGTGACTAGTTCTGAAGTGAGCCAAGATGGTCGATATATAACAACCGCAGATGGGTTTAGTGTTAAGTTTTGGGATGCAAATTAGTAAGTTTCAATATTCATTGTCATGCTTTGTTGCTAGGATTTTGTGTTCGTTCTTGCTGCCTAATAGGAGACAGATCTGACCGGAAAGTCGGAGCTCCAACAAGAAAAATTTAGAGATGAATTTGTTCAGTTACACTGTTGCGGGGAACTTGGGCTTGAAAAGAACAAAACTTATGAGTTATAATTTAAAATTTATTATATTAAAAATTGAGGATAATATGGGAATTATAAAAATATTACTTATTCTAATTTCCTTTCCGTCCCAAATCAAAACCAATTTTGAATGGAAAACTTTAGCGAGGAAAAGTGGTAAGTTTTTTATCCATTTCTTTTCTTTTAGTTTATTAAAAAACTCGTAAACATAAGAATTAGAAAGAAAACTTAAATTTTTCGTCTATTTCTTTTCTTTTCTGTTCATTTTAAAACTCAGAAACAGAGCGTAAATGGTGTTGGAAAATAATTTAGAAATATAAATATGTTTTAGAGTTTATGAAAAGTTACGTTTTTAATTAATTAAGATAATTATCTTTTGTTTTTTATTGTGAGTTGGTCATTTTTTTTATGTTTTTTTGGTGAATTCAAGGATTTATTTTATGCGTGCTAATAGGCCAACCTTCATATAAGGACAATATTCCGCTGCTGTCTTATTCTCCCCAAGTTCCAAAACAAGAATCGAATTTCTTTTTGAGTCCCAAAACGACAATTTTTATTTAAGCTCTACATACCAAATTCCATAATATGTGTTTATATGTAGGTAGGGATGTTGGGCAGTAGCCACTTATTAAATTCAAGTCAAATATTTTTCAAAAGCTTTGACTTGTTTTCATTTTTTGACGGAGGGTCTATTTTGACCAAAGACGTATTTGTACACTGCTCCTAGTTGAGTGGAGTAATAGGCCAACAAATGCTAAGACGGTAAAATTAACAAACAGTTCGAATTTGATTCGTATTCGTTCGATTAAAAATTTGATTTGAGTTTAACTCGAAATATAAATGATTTAAATATGAACAAATTTTAAAATTAAATAAATTACTCGAACCTACTTAAATTATAATTTTCTTTTTATATTCGAATCATATTCGTTCAAAAAATTTAAATTATTCGGGCTCGATTTGAGATCGTGATCGACTCAATAATTAAATAAACTTTAATTAAATATTATTTTATACTCAATAAATTTTATGAACTAAATCCAAACAATTCAATACTCAACTTGACTTAACTCATTTACACTATTAAGAAATGCCGGTGGTTGATGAAAAATGAAATTCATTTAACCAGAGGCATTTAAGTTGCTCCCCTGGAACTGCTCCAAAATTAAACCAACAAGTAGTCAAGCTTTGGCCTGTGGGGTACACCGTACATGTGAGTGGAGGACGGGTTAAGCAATCCAATAATGATTGATGAATAAAAAAATTATTTGATAATTGACATGTTTGAAACATCTGAATAACATATTTTTATTATTTTTCTTCTTTAAAAAAATTCAAAAAATTGTTGTAAATTTATTTAATATTACTTAATATAATAGTTAATATTATAAAAAAAAAAAATTCATTCAACCACTCATTTAGCCAAAAAAAATGAACTAAACTATTCATTTCAAAATTAATTTTTTTCCAAAACAAATTAGCTATTCAGCTGCAATCAAACAATCCCCTAATTAACTTTTAAGAATTTCACTTCCATATAAACGAGGTTACATCAAGAAAATAAAATATTATTTTATTTTATTACTTTACTGATAGTGTAGTGACTAGTGAATAGCTTTTTATTCTCTATTGTTTACTTTTTAATTAGTGAGAATATATTCCCACACTGAGTAATGAATAATAATGTAAGTATTTTTATTATTAGTCGCAACTTGACATACATAAAATATAATATAAATTTTATAAATTTTGAAAATAAAATAAAAAGTTATATATATTTTATTTTATACTAGTCTCTAATGATTTACACCCTTATTTGGCCGGAACCGGGGGCTGGGGGCACCTGCCCTAGAGGTTGGTACTAAGATTAAAGTTTGGAGAGAAAAAAATGATATTTACATATATTTTATATCTTTTACGTATTTTTTTATAGGTCCTACAACTCAATGTGAGTGAAAGCGTAAATTTGAATTGTCTAAATAATGACAAAATGTTTGCAAATAAAAAAATAAAGAGGCTATTTTGTTTTGTTCAATATAAAATTATTATGAACTTTTTAAAATCAAATTAAGATATTTTTAAACTCTAAATTAATATAATTTTTTAATTTTAAAAATTAAAGAGGCACACGCCTCTCGATAGTCAAAATCTATTAAAAGTTGCATGAAAACACAATTTATTTCTTATTTGATGCATTAGAAACTCCAAAGTAGCCTTTAATTTAATTAATGGGTGATATAATAAGCATCTCAATTTTTAAATGCATTCTTTTCCTAGGAAAAACTCCAAATTAACATTTAGTTAATATGTAATCAAGAAATCTTTGTGAAGAGATTCAATCAAATATGCTCATTTTTATATTCCTACAATTTTTACAAACACATTGAATTATTATATTTTTCCAACAATTGAAAACGAGCAAATTTTGAGACGTTTTTAGACTATACAGACTTGCATGATACAGTTACCTCCTCTTAATCGTAAAATCGAAAGAAGCACTTCAAGCGTCAATAAATAAAAAAAATTTACTGATGTTTTTTGCCCCCCCTATGAAAATCTTCTGGTTCCGCCATTGCAGACGCACACGCACTAATTAGCATTGAACTGATTATAATCAAACATGACATCAGTGTTGAGTTAAGTTGTTGCAGCTGTTGGAATATATATCAGAAGCAGTAGCAATATAATCACAGGTACAAATGGGTTGCCGACGGTCACTCTCCAAGATTCAACGGCAAAACTTCCGATTATGTGTACTCACAAAAAGAGGCTTTAGACTTGTCTCTGTGGATGTCCCGATTATAGAGTATATGTATAGAAGGAAGAACAGACTGTAGAATGCGCCTTGGTGAAAATTGGTTAAGAACAGAACATCAAGGCATAGGTCTGGGTGCACCCGCAAGGCAAGATTGCTCGGATCGGCACCCCCCCTGTGCGGGGCGTATCGTGCGCACACACGCACTAAGGTTTTCTTACCGAAAGTTCAAGAACCAAGCTTGGCCTAGCCCAATTCCTTAGTCATCCTCATGTGAGCGAGTCCATCCCCTTTTCCCAACCAAGTTACTAAACTCAAGCCAACACTTACTAATATACACAAAGAATGTTTTCAAAATAGATGATATGAGACTTTGTCAAAACTATAGATTTTGGAGCATAACCAACAATCCCCCACATGATCCAAAATTATCAAAGAGAGAAAAATTTAAAGTGAGAAGGGCAATGGATTTTAGATACATAACGTCGATACCTTGTGGGTTTGAATCGACACTTAGTGGAACAAGATCATGATTGTAGATTATAGGTAAACTATATTCTTGAACCTATTATCTATGATACAATCATTTGAACTAGCACACATATCTAAAAATCCTGAATCCACACAAGTTCGCGGTTGGGCGCGTTCTAGGCCATGCGCCATATCCTAGATTTTTATAAAGGCTCTAGAGAGTCTGCCAAAGACTCTCATAGGAAGCGGCCTACACTTCCACATTTATATAGGTGAACCCATCAAGTATATACTGACATACACCACCCTTTAGGGCTACGAGTTTCATTAAGAATCTAAATGATTCATCCTGTCATAATTTGTCAGTAAGCACCACATACACACAGGGAGAAATATAAATAATTGTAGTGCTTTAATTAAATAATTACATGACTTGTTGTTACCCATTGAACCCAATTCATGGGATTTCCAATCACATGGGTTGGGTTTCCATCATATATTATTTACTCAAGATGTTGACAATAGTCACATCCCTCTAGATGCTTCTTGGACTACTTTTTTAATCAATCCCTTAGTAAGCGGATCCGCTAGGTTCTTTTCAGACCTCACAAATTTCATGGAAATAACCCCATTACTGATCAGTCCTCGTACAATATTATGCCTCAAGCGAATATGTCTCTGTTTTCCATTATAAACATGGTTCATTGCCCTGCCAATAGCTGTTTGAGAATCACAATGCAGAGAAATAGAAGGACTTGGCTTAGACCACAATAGTATACCAGCCAATAAATTCCTTATCCACTCTGCTTCTGTACCTACCAATTCTAAAGCAATAAATTCAGATTCCATAGTAGATCTAGCAATACAAGTTTATTTAGCAAATTTTCAAGAAATAGTTCCTCCACCTAAAGTAAACACATAACCACTAGTGGAGTTTGTTTCATCATTATCAGATACCCAATTAGCATCACAATATCCTTCTAAAAACACTAGGATGACCCGAAAGGAAATGTACACCTTACATTAATCTGCTCCTTTTAAATACCTCATTAGTCGTGACAATGCATTCCAATGATCTTGTGAAGGATTATGTGTATATCTGCTAAGTCTACTAATGGCATATGCAATATCGTGTCGAGTCTGAGTTCATTAAATACATTACACTACCAATGATTCTAGCATATTCAATTTGTGCAATACCATTCCCTTTATTTTTCTTTAAATGCACACTAGAGTCATAAGGGGTTCCTAATGGCTCTTCATTAAAGAAATTAAATTTCTTAAGAATATTTTCTACATAATGAGACTGTGCTAAAACTAACTCATTTGCATGTTTATTTATTTTCATGCCAAGAATCAAATTCTCTTCTCCTAAATCTTTCATGTCAAATTTAGAAGATAAAAAAATCTTTAGTAGTTTTTACAACTTTCTCATCACTACCAAATATTAGCAAGTCATCCACATATAAACAAATAATCACACCACAATTTCTATTGAATCCACTATAGACACAACTATCAAATTCATTTGTCACAAAATTATTAGACAAGAGAGTTTTATTAAATTTGTCATTCCATTATTTTGGTGCTTATTTTAAATCATACAAAGACTTTACAAGTCTACACACTTTTTGTTCTTCACCAGGAACAACAAACCCTTCAGGTTGATTGTAAGACCTCAACTTATTATAAATAAAATTGAATTTCCTCTATTTATTATCTTGAAATAATAAGGTGATAATTTGATATAATACTTTGGTTATGGGTGAAATATGCAAATTTTGCAAAATAAGCAAGTGGTTATAAAATATTCATTGTTGTCGGAGAATATTCGTTTGGTCGTGGAATATTCTTGTTGTCGGGGAATATTCGTACGACGGCACAACCATTTGTGGGCCCCATAACGGAATAAATGTCGGATGAAGAAAAAGACAAGTTTGAGTTTTTATAAATAATGGCATAATCGTTACCGTTAACACAGTTGGAATACCCGGGAGTTAAAATACAAGATGTCTGGCGTGGTTGCACAAAGAAGACATGGTATTACACGGTATTTTATGAATTATTGATTCTTACGTAAAAGGCACTTTACTAATAATTGTTACAAATAATTCTTTATTCAATATTTTATTTTATTGATTCAATAATTGCTGCGTTGATATTTTATATTATTGTTGTTTCAATAATTGCCACTGCATAGTATTTTCCATTATCAGATTAATAATTCATATTATTTGAATAATATTATTAGATAGCATTATTGGCAATGTCTAGAAATTTCTGTCAAGGAGAGGTTTGGTCACCTAATTGCACGCCAGTAAGAAGAAATTCTTATCGGAAAGCCCCCTCTTTCCTGGGAACGGCATGATTGTCATTATTGTGATTCTGTAATATTATTTGTGAATAATTATTTATTGATTTATATGATAAGAAAATATTTATTTTATGTGATTATAAATGAAAGAATTAATGCTGAGGTGTTTTATTAGTATTTTGTCAGAATGGAGGTATTAAAAATCGTCCGTATGTGGATTTCAGGCATTTTTCGTTTGAAATTTGGAAAATTTTAAAGCTACAAAGTTGTAGAGAATTTAATTTCCTATGGAATGGACATAAAATTTGTATTTTTCTGATAAAAGGGCTATTTATTATGAATTATTGAAGTTCTGATTATTGTTTAAATAATAAAATATTTTGGAAATTTCTAGAATTGGTGGGCCCCACTTTGGTTGGTGAGAAATGTGCTAAAATTTTATTTCAAAAGTGGTGGGTGGAAATAGTAGCAGGTAAAGCCATCAAGTAGCAGTTCAAGTCTGCTTCGGTATTCTAACATTTTCCTATAAATAGGGTGCTTAGTTAGAATTGAAAATCACACCAGAAACATAAGCTCTCTCTCTCTCTCTCTATATATATATATATATATATATATATATATATATATATATATTATCGAGCGTATTTTGTGAGTATTTAGATATTTTGAGAGTTGCTATTTAGTACAAGTTTCTTTCAGCACTATATCCAAAATTTCAGCCGGGAGTACTATTCTTTTGAGGTAAGGGATGTTATTTTTTTGTAATGATGTTATTCTTTCAATATTTATACCGAAATATTGATATGAATTTTATTGTGGAATTTCTACCTTTTTGTGTCGGGGTTACTATTCACGTGATACTGACCTTTATTCACGATATCTGACCTTTATTCACGAATACGACTTTTATTCAATTAAAAAATAAAAAAATTTCTTTTTGTCCAAGATGTCTTTTATGGTTACTATCTTTGATTGTATCCATGTTTTGATCTTTATTTTTAAATTCTACTTCACAATTGGTTATTATGGAGTATTATTGAATTTGGATAAACCAAAATACGAATCCCTAATATTTATCCTTCTGTCTCACTGGATTCGTTTTCTCTAAAATGTTTTTCATCATCTTCAGTCCTTAATGGTGATACTTGATGAATATCTTTGGCCTGTAGTGCAAAGATGGATGATTACCTGATGAATATCTTTGGCCCGTAGTGCAAAGATGAATATTTGATGCAAGATCTTTATTGATTGATGTTACAAGGATAAAATATTAATGATGGACTTTTAAATTCATAGATGATAGTAGATTTCATTTTTTACTTAGCTCTTCTAATGAATTGTTGTTTTCGCTGCAGTTGTTGATATAAAACTTGTTGTCTATTATATTCTATCAGATTTTTTTCCTGATGAAGACTATGGATAATTTTTTGTATATTATCTTAGTCATAATATTCTTTAATGGGCTAGTTGAGCTCACCCTTTTCCTTTTTATTCCATTTTTCTTCTCAGGAAGCGAGAACATAGCAGGAACTAGTCGGGGTATAGAGTGATGGTCCTAGACAGTTATTTTAGCAGTTCTCACTATTTATGTAAAATAGTGCATCAATAATTGTAATGAGGACTTTATTTGGGTGTGGATATTGTCTAGAAGGCAATATTATATTTAAACTCACAGTATGTGTTATCGTATTTTGCACGACAATTGTATTAATAAAGTTGTATTTATTTTCTGTACCATGTTTTTGGCGACTCAGAATGGGTGATGTATACCTATTTTGGGGGCATCACAGTTGGTATCACAGCTTAGGGATATGGTCTCTGGTGGAGATCAGGGAATAGAACTAGGAGGGGAGAGACGAGTAAATCATTCGCTAGTGTGTCCTACCTAAGCTTATTTGTTGGTCAGTCATAATATAGGGATATTATGTGATATGTTAATTTGTGTAATTAACCTTTGTTTTATGGCATTTTTTAAGAATGGCAGCTGAGAACATTAATAATAGAGTGTATGAGACTGTGGAACAACCTTCAATCACCAACCAATAGAACGTGCAACAGGAAGGCAATATTCCTCCTGTAAACAGCACTATGGAGCAAACGATGAATGATGGAATGTTTAGAATCTTTTTGCAGTTCATGCAAAATCGAATTTAGGAGACTCGTGTACAAAATACGGGTGGAAATGATAGCACGCTGCTTGATTTATAACTGCAAGGCGATTCAAGGAGTTAGGACCACCAGATTTCTGGGGAAAGCCGGATCCGATTAAGGCGGAAACATGGGTCAAGCAAATTACCAAGATATTCGATGTCTTGGGATGCACGGAAGAACAAAAGGTTCCATTCGCCACCTTTATGTTCCATGGTGAGGCAGATTACTGGTGGGAATATGTGAAGCGTACCCAGCCAGTTGCACTCAACATGTCTTGGGAAAGATTTCAGAAACTGTTCAATGACAAGTACTTTCCTGAAAGTATTCTTCATATGAAGGAGGTAGAGTTTATTAGATTGGAACAGAACAACATGATTGTCCCGATGACGAGGCGAAGTTCGCAGAGTTATCCAGGTTTGCACCTCATTTGGTAGAGAATGAGGAACGTATGACGCGGATGTTTCTGAGAGGTCTAAAACCCGAGATTCGTCAATACCTTATCTCTCAAAAAAATTTTATGCATTCAGATGTTGTCAACAGGGCTCAATTATTAGAGCGAGATAGTGAGTATGTTCAACCAAGGGACCACGACCAGGGTCATACCGGTGATGTGATCGTCTGAGCGATGATAACCAGCGAGGAGGGAAAAATACGGACAAAAGCGGTAACCACTCGGGTGGTAATCGTGGCCATGATAATAGGAGAGGTGGGTCAAGTGGAAATTTCAAAAAGAGGAGATTCAACAATGATGGGAAGACATCGGCAGCAGCACCAACACCAACACCAACAACAAATTCTAGGGAGGAGAGAACGGCCAGCCATTAGATCTTCTGATCACGAAGAGGAGGGACACATAAGTCCAAACTGTTCACAACCTTCCAAGGTGTGTTTTAATTATGGAAAAGATGGTCATATAGCCAGATTTTGTCCTGTAGTGAAGTCAAGTCCAACTGGGACGGCGGCACCAAAGGCGACTACGAACAAAACAAAGTCGGTGGTTCAAGGTAGGGAGTTTGTCGTGACTGGCCAAAACACGAGAAACCCGAACGAGGTGATCACGGGTAAGCTAATCTTGAACTCTTGCGAAGTTTATACCTTACTAGATACCGGTTCTACTCATTCTTTTATCTCTCATGCTTGTGCTCAACTTTTAAACTTGACTCCGGAGAAATTAGACTTTGACTTATCTGTGGAGACTCTGTTAGGAGAAACCTTTATCACATCCACTGTTTATAAATCTTGCTTGATCCAAGTGGGCACAATCACATTACCTGTTGATCTTATCTCTTTAAAGATACTTGGATTTGATGTGATTTTAGGGATTGATTGGTTAACTATTTATCATGCCAAAATTGATTGTTTTCGTAAGGTTATTAGTTTTTATATTCCTAACCAACCTGTTATACGAATTCAAGAAACTAAACCACTAAAATCAGTCACTGTCATATCAAGCCATAAAGCTATTCGTTTATTTAAAAACGGATGTCAAGCTTTCTTAGCCCATATTATGGACTTGAGCAAAAACACGTCAGATTTGAATAATATTTATGTTCTTAGAGAATTTCCTGACGTATTTCCTGAAGAACTTCCTGGTCTACCCCTAGAACGTGAAGTTGAATTCTTTATTGATTTTGAACCGGGTACAAAGTCCATTTCTAAAACCCCATATCGAATGGCTCCTATTGAACTTCAGGAGTTAAAAGTCCAACTACAGGAATTGTTAGACATCGGTTTCATTCGTCCTAGTACATCTCCTTGGGGTTCTCCTGTTTTATTTGTAAAGAAGAAAGACGGGAGTATGCGACTTTGTATTGACTACCGGGAATTGAACTATGTTGCCATCAAGAATAGGTATCCCCTACCTCATATTAATGACCTGTTCGACCAGTTGCAAGGAGCACAATTCTTTTCAAAGATCGATCTTCGTTCTGGATATCATCAGCTGGAGATTAAAACTGAGGATATTCTCGAGGATCGCCTTCGAGAACTTCGATGCGGGCATTATGAATTCTTAGTCATGTCTTTTGGATTGACTAATGCTCTTGCTGCTTTCATGGATATGATGAACCATGTTTTCAAGGAATATTTGGATCAGTTCGTTGTTGTCTTTATTGATAACATCCTCATCTATTCCAAAAGCCGTGAAGATTATGAGCACTATTTGAAGCTGGTACTTCAAAGACTTCGTGACAACAAGCTATATGTCAAGCTGAAGAAATGCGAGTTTTGGCTTAAGGAAGTAGCATTCCTTGGGCACGTGGTGTCAAAGCATGGAGTATCTGTTGACCCGGCAAAGATTGAAGCAATATAAAGTTGGGAGCAACCGAAGTCGGTGATCGAAATGCGTAGCTTTTTGGGCTTAGCTGGTTATTATCGGAGATTCGTGGAAGGATTTTCTCGAATTGCTACTCCGTTAACATAGCGACTCTCGAAAAGATACAAAATTAAGTATGGAGCGAGGAATGCGAGAAGAGTTTCCAAGAGCTCAAGAGGAGACTCATTTCAAGCACTGCTCGACAATACCATCCGGTTCGGATGGATTTGTTATCTCTGATGATGCTTCGAGCAAAGGGTTAGGATGTGTTCTCATGCAACATTGGAAAGTCATAGCCTATGCCTCGCGACAACTCAAAGAATATGAGAGGAATTATCCTACTCATGATCTAGAGTTGGAAGTAGTCGTTTTTGCATTGAAAATCTGGAGACACTACCTGTATAGGGAGAAAGTGGAGATTTATACGGATCATAAAAGCCTCAAATATTTCTTCACCCAAAAGGAACTCAACATGCGGCAACGGCGTTGGCTCGAGCTATTGAAGGATTACGACCATAGCATTCAATATCATCCTGGAAAAGCAAATGTTGTAGCTGACGCATTGAGTAGAAGATCGTATGCGGGTATGAGTGCGATGTTGTTAACACAAAGACCCATTTTGTACGACTTACAAAGGATGGAGATAGAGTTAAAGACTCCAGGGACCCACATGATGATGGTAAATATACGAGTAGAACCGACTTTAATTGATAAAGTTAAAACTGCTCAAACTACAGATATGGAGCTGATGCGTATGAAGAAGAAAGTGCAAGAAGGTGCTATTCCGAAAGCAAGAATCGATGAAGAAGGAATACTTTGACTCAACTCCAGACTTTGCGTTCCTAATGATTCTGACTTAAAGCATAGAATCATGACGGAGGCACACAACACACCATTTGAAATTCATCCTGGGAGTACCAAAATGTATCACGATCTTTGACATACATTTTGGTGGAGCAATATGAAGAGAGTGATCACGGAGTTTATCTCGAGGTGTTTAACCTGTCAACGTGTAAAGACGGAGCATCAAGTGCCAAAGGGTCCATTGCAACCACTTGAGATTCTGAAATGGAAATGGGAACACATTACCATGGATTTTGTTATAGGTCTTCCCAAAGTTTCTCAAGGCATAGATGCGATTTGGGTTATTGTTGATAGATTAACCAAGTCTGCTCATTTCTTACATATACGTGAGACTTATTCCCTTGAATGTCTTGCTCGTATATACGTAAATGAGATTGTGAGATTGCATGGCATGCCAGTATCCATAGTTTTGGATCATGACCCAAGATTTACTTCACGATTTTGGGTTAGCTTGCAGAAAGCTATGGGCACGGATTTACGATTCAGTTCGGCATACCATCCTCAAACGGACGGGAAATCAGAAAGGACTATTCAAACCCTTGAAGATCTATTAAGACTCTGTGTCCTAGATTTCAAAGGAAGTTGGGATAAGTACTTGCCACTGGTGGAATTCTCCTACAACAACAGTTATCAAGCAAGTATAGGCATGGCTCCATTCGAGGCATTTTATGGACGAAAGTGTCATTCTCCAGTATGCTGGGATGAGGTGGGTGAAGCAACTTTGTTGGTACCGGAATTGGTACGCATGACTACAGAAAAGATTCAAATGATCCGGCAACGTATAAAGACCTTTCAAGATCGACAAAAGAGTTATGCTGATCTTCATCGAAAGGACATGGAATTTAATATAGGAGATCATGTACTGTTACGTATTGCTCCATGGAAGGGAGTTACAAGATTTATTGGTCCATTTGAGATTCTTGACCGAATAGAAAATGTGGCCTATAGACTCGCATTACCTCCAAGCATGTCTCGTGTTCATAATGTTTTTCACATATCTATGCTTCGTAAATATGTGAGAGATCCAAACCACATTATTACGTTAGAACCAGACGAGATAGCCGAAGATTTAACGTACGAGGAGGTACCTGTCAAGATATTGGATAGGAAGTAGCATGTCCTACGAACAAAGGTTATACCACAAGTCAAGGTTTTGTGGAGGAACCATGCTATTGACGAAATGACCTGGGAGTTGGAATCAGAAATGAAAGTGAGGTACCCTCACCTTTTCGAAACACCAGGTACGTATTTCAATTTCGAGGACGAAATTTTATAAGGAGAGGAAGTTGTAAGACCCCAACTTATTATAAATAAAATTAAATTTCCTCTATTTATTATCTTGAAATAATAAAGTGATAATTTGATATAATACTTTGGTTATGGGTGAAATGTGCAAATTTTGTAAAATAAGCAAGTGGTTATAAAATATTCATTGTTGTCGGGGAATATTCGTTTGGTCGTGGAATATTCTTGTTGTTTCGGAAATATTCGATTCGACAAATAAGCGACCATTTAGGGCCCCATAATGTAATAACTGTCGGATGAAGAAAACAACAAGTTTGAGTTTTTATAAATAACGAGATAATCGTTACTCAATTAACAATCATTTAGAATACCCGGTGGTTAAAATACGATGATGTACGCGTTGTTGCACGATGGCACATGGTATTACACAAAGATTATGAATTATTGATTCTTACGTAAGAAGGCACTACTCAATAATTGTTACGATAATTCTTATTCAATATTTTATTTTATTGATTCAATAATTGTCATATTTGATATTTTATATTATTGTTGTTTCAATAATTATCATTGCATGATATTTCCCATTATCGGATCAATAATTCATATTATTTGAATAATATTATTAGATAGATTATTGGCAATGTCTAGAAAGTTACATCAAGGAGAGGTTTGGTCACCTAATTGCGCTTACTGTAAGTGAGAAAATCCTTATCGCAAAGCCCCCTCTTTCCTAGGTACGGCTTGGTTGTCATTATTGTGATTCTGTAATATTATTTATGAATAATTATTTATTAATTTATATGATAAGAAAATATTTATTTTATGTGATTATAAATTAAGGAATTAATGCTGAGGTGTTTTATCAGTATTTTTCGGAATGGAGGTATTAAAAATCGTCCGTATGTGGATTTCGGGCATTTTTCGTTTGAAATTTGGAAAAACTTATAGCTACAAAGTTGTAGAGAATTTAATTTCCTATGGAATGGACATAAAATTCATATTTTTCTGATAAAAGAGCTATTTATTATGAATTATTGAAGTTCTGATTATTGTTTAAATAATAAAACATTTTAGAAATTTCTAGAATTGGTGGACCCCACTTTGGTTGGTGAGAAAAGTGCTAAAATTTTATTTCAAAAGTGGTGGGTGGGAATAGTAGCAGGTAAAGCCATCAGGTAGCAGGTCAAGTCTGCTTTGGCGTTCTAACATTTTCCTATAAATAGGGTGCTTAATTAGAATTAAAAATCACACCAGAAACATAAGCTCTCTCTCTATATATATATTGTCGAGCGTATTTTGTGAGTATTTAGATACTTTGAGAGTTGATATTCAGTACAAGTTTCTTTCAGCACTATATCCAATTTTTCAGCGGGTAGTACTATTCTTTTGAGGTAATGGATGTTATTTTTTTCGTAATGATGTTATTCTTTCAATATCATTATACCGAAATATTGATATGAATTTTATTGTAGAATTCCTACCTTTTTGTGTCAGGGTTACTATTCACATATACGACACTATTCACGTATACATCACAATTCACGAATACGACACTATTCACCGAAAAATGAAATTTTTCCTTTTTGTCCAAGATGACTTTTATGGTTACTATCTTTGATTGTATCCATGTTTTGATCTTTATTTTTAAATTCTACTTCACAATTAGTTATTATGGAGTATTATTGAATTTGGATAAATCGAAATACGAATCCCTAATATTTATCCTTCTGTCTCACTGGATTCGTTTTCTCTAAAATATTTTTCATCATCCTCAGTCCTTAATGGTGATACTTGATGAATATCTTTGGCCTGTAGTGCAAAGATGAATGATTACTGATGAATATCTTTGGCCGTAGTGTGCAAGATGAGCAGTGTTGAGATGAACATGACCAACCGGTGATACAAATGAATATCTTTGGCCCAGTAGTGCAAAGATGAATATTTGATGCAAGATCTTTATTGATTGATGTTACAAGGATAAAATATTAATGATGGACT
Source organism: Panax ginseng (assembly GCA_020205605.1). Taxonomy (NCBI): domain Eukaryota; kingdom Viridiplantae; phylum Streptophyta; class Magnoliopsida; order Apiales; family Araliaceae; genus Panax; species Panax ginseng. The sequence continues at coordinate 101,140,076 of CM035144.1, read as the reverse complement.
TTTAAATTCATAGATGATAGTAGATTTCATTCTCTACTTAACTCTTCTAATGAATTGTTGTTTCCGCTGCAGTTGTTGATATAAAACTTGTTGTCTATTATATTCTATCAGATTTTTTCCTGTTGAAGACTATGGATAATTTGTTGTATATTATCTTAGTCATAATATTCTTTAATGGGCTAGTTGAGCTCACCCTTTTCCTTTTTATTCTATTTTTCTTCTCAGGAAGCGAGAACATGAGCGAGAACCGATTAGGGTATATAGAGTGATGGTCCTGGAGCGGTTGTTTTAGTAGTTCTCACTATTTTTGTAAAATAGTGCATCAATAATTGTAATGAGGACTTTATTTGGGTGTGGATATTGTCTACAAGACAATATTGTATTTAAACTCACAGTATGTGTTGTCGTATTTTGCACGACAATTGTATTAATAAAGTTGTAGTTGTTTTTTGTACCATGTTTTTGGCAACTCAGAATGGGTGATGTATACCTATTTTGGGGGCATCACAGTTGGTATCAGAGCTTAGGGATATGGTCTCTGGTGGAGATCAGGGAATAGAACTAGGAGGGGAGAGACGAGTAAATCATTCGCTAGTGTGTCCTACCTAAGCTTATTTGTTTATCTATCATAATATAGGGATATTATGTGATATGTTAATTTATGTAATTAACCCTTGTTTTATGGCAGTTTTTAAGAATGGCAGCTGAGAACGTTAACAATGGAGTGTATGAGGCGTGGAACAACCTTCATCACCAACCAAGAGAACGTGGCAACAGAAGGCAATATTCCTCCCCATAAACAACACTATGGAGCAAACGATGATCGATGGAATGTTTAGAAGCTTTTTGCGAGTTCATGCAAAAATCGAGACGAGGAGACTCGTGTACAAAATACGGTGGAAATGATAGCAACGCTGCGGGTTTATCACTGGTAGAAGCGATTCGAGTTGGGACCACCAAATTTTTGGGAAAAGCCGAATCCGATTAAGGCGAAAACATGGGTCATGCAAATTACTAAGAATTTAACTAGTTCCCATGTATGGTTAGACATAATAGAATCTAGTTCATTATTAATAGCATCTTTCCAAAAATTTGCATCAATTGATTTCATTGCTTCTTCATAAGTTTTAGGGTCATCTTCAGTTATGAAAGAAGTTATAAAATCTAGACCAAAAGTTTTCTAAAAAACGTTGCCTTTTACTTCTAGTAGATGCAGGTACAGGTTCTTTATCTTTCCTTTAAGATGTTCACTAGAAGAAGGATTGCCCTCATCTCTTATTTTCATTGGAAATATATTTTCAAAAAATTCTGCATCTTTTGTTTCCAAAATTGAATTATTGTGATAATTATTAGTTGCATCTTTAATTACCAAAAATCTATAAGCAACACTATTAGAAGCATATCCAATAAAAATGCACTTCATTGTTTTAGGTCCAATTTTATTCCTTTTAAATTCTGGTATAACTACTTTAGCTAGACACCCCCACACTTTAAGATACCCCAAATTAGGTGCATGTTTCTTCCATAAATGATATGGTGTAGAGTCTATCTTTTTATGTGGAACTCTATTTAAAATATGATTTGCAGAAAGACAAGCTTCTCCCCACATATTAGAAGGTAAACCTGAACTAATTAGCATAGCATTCATCATATCTTTAAATGTTCTATTTTTTCTTTCTGCAACTCCATTGGACTATGGAGAATAAGGAGGAGAAGTTTCATGTATAATTCTATTTAGTTCACAAAACTTTTTTAGACTTCCCGAATCATATTCACCTCCACGATCAGACCTAAGTTTTTTAATTTTTCTTTCTAACTGATTTTCAACTTCAGCTTTATATTTAATAAACATTTCTTCTGCTTCATCTTTAGAGGAAAGTAGATAAATTCGAGTATATCTAGACATATCATCCACAAAAGAAATATAATATTTCTTACCACCTCTACTCGAAGTATTTTTAAAATCAGCTAGATCACTGTGAATTAACTCAAGTAGTTCAGTTTGTCTTTCAACACTTTTAAAAGGTTTCTTAGCATTTTTTGCTTCCACACAAATTTCACATTTATTAAACTCGGTATTTGCAATATTAGGTATAACTCCAAGTTGTCTCAATTTTTTAATAGAAGCAACATTTACATGTCCTAATCTAGCATGCCACATATCCAAAGATTCAATAATATAAGCAAAAGAAGCATTCTTATTATTCAATTCAACAGAAGCATCAAGTATGAATAAACCCCCATTACAAAAACCTTTCCCAACAAATTCCCCATTACGAGTAAGTACAAGTTTATCAGACTCAAAAACAAGTTTAATGCCAGCTTTGTTCAACAAAGACCCGGACACAAGATTCCTACGAATATCGGGCACATGAAGTACATCTTGTAATGCAATTGTTTTCCCAGAAGTTAATTTTAGTAAAACCTTCCTTTTTCCCACAACGTTGGTGGCTCGAGAATCCCCCATAAAAACCTTTTCTCCATTAGTCACATTTTCGTAGTTGAGAATTACGTCTCTATTCGCGCAAATGTGTCTAGTGGCCCTGGTATCTACTACCCATTCCGTGAAGTTATCAACAAGGTTTACTTTCGAGACAACAGCAACAATAACATCATCGGATTCAACCAAGTTCTCTTGGGGATTAGGCTGAGAATTATTATTTTTGTTATCTTGCCCCTTGCGAAAGTGACATTTCATAACAATATGGCCAGGTTTGCCACATACGAAACAAGGAACTTTAGTGAAAGATTTCCAAATTTGATTGGAATTCTTGAACCTATTATCCTTTCTTCTCATTGATTTAGAATTTTTCCCTTTGTAGCTTTTGGACTGATAATTTTGGCTCTTCCATTGTGGTTTTTTTTCTACGAGATTACCTGTAAGACCCCAACTTTTATGAATAAAGAATAATTTTTCTCGAAATATATTTTTGAATATTATGGTGTGGATTTGATATAATGTTATAGTTGTGGATAATATTCACAAATTTTGCAAAGTAAGCAAGTGGTTATATAATATTCGATTGGTCGGGGAATATTTGTTTTAACAGGGAATATTCGTACGACGGCACAATCATTGGTAGACCCGACAATGGAAGTATTGTCGTAGTTAAAAAATGACATAATTATCTTTTTATAAAAATAACGGCAAAATTTTTACCGTTAAACTGTTAAACTACCAGTGGTAAAAGTACAGTAATACGCGTGGTTGCATAGTAGCACACGGTATTGATTATTGATGCTTACGTGAGAATTCACTCAGTTATACTCAATTATTACTACAATAATTGCTACATATTATCTCTCATTTATTGATTCAATTATTGTCACAGTATCAATATTTATTCATATTATTATTTGCAATATTGACGATGCCTAGAAAGTTCTGTTGAGGAGAGGTTTGGTCACCTAATTTAGCGCCAATAGGGAGAAATCCTTATCGGATAGCCCCTTCTTTCCTGGGAATGATCTGGTTGTTAAATATTGTGAGTTATAATATTAATAATGAATAAGTTCGTGTTGATTAAAGATGAATTTGATATTTCCATTATGTTGGGATTATTAGTGTTAGTGAAAATCGACATTTATTTAGATAATAATTGATTTCTGGAGGTTATATTGACCAATCGGGTAATTAATCGGATAAATGAGCAATTAATTGCTATTAATTCACATGTTTATAACTATTTGTTCACATTTGTGTATTATTGATTCACATGCATGTACTATTAGGGGAGGTGGTGCAAGATTGATAATACTTGCATGACTAAATTAAAAATGAATGTATAGATGAAGGTACTATTATGAGACCCCAAATTTTATGAATAAAGATTCAAATTTCTCGAAATATTTTTTTGAATATTATGGTGTGGATTTGAGATAATTTTATAGTTGTGGGTAGTATTTATAAATTTTGCAAAGTATGCAAGTTGTTGTATTATATTCGATTGGTCGGGGAATATTCGTTTTAATAGGGAATATTCGTACGACGGCGCAATCATTGGTGGACCTCACAACAAAATTATTGTCGAATTGAGAAAAACGATAAAAATATCTTTTTATGAAAATAATGGCGGAAGTTTTACCGTTAACTGTTGAAACACCCGGTGTTAAAAGTACAGTAATACGCGTGGTTGCATAGTAGCACACGATATTGATTATTGATGCTTACGTGAGAAGTCACTCAGTTTTGTTCAATTATTGCTACAATAATTGTTGCATAGTATCTCACGTTATTTAATTTAATTATTATCGATATTTTATATATTATTAAATCAATAATTGAGATAACAAAGTTATTAATATTATTATTTGCAATATTGACGATGTCTAGAAGTTCTGCCAATGAGAGGTTTGGTCACCTAATTGCGCGCCAATAGGAGAGAAATCCTTATTGAAAAGCCCCTCTTTCACAGGAACGACACGTCGATTAATATTGTGAATTATAATAATGATGATATATGTTGTTAAATATATTGAGGTGTCTTTTTATGAAGTCACGGAAGTTTATATATATATATATATATATATATATATAAATTTTGTTTTATTAGTATTATTAATGTACTAAAACAGAAAAGTTTTTTATATAAAAAAGAATACTTTTATAAAGTTATTTGTTTTATTAGACAATAATTAGAATATAATATATTTTATTATGTATAGTATTTTGCATAATAAAATCTTTTATATAAAATGTAATACTTTTATAAAGTTATTAGTTTTATTAGATTATAAATAGAATATATTATATTTTATTTAAAAGATTTTGTTTTATTAGAATATTTTATTAATCTTTGCATAGTAAATCAATATGGACAGTCTGGTTTAAAAGTAAATCAATCTGGATCGTTCATGAATTAGTTTCTTATTCAAATATTCTCCTATAAATAAAAGCTCATTCCTTCATTATTTCTTACGAATTCAATTGAAACTCTAGATAGAGAAACTATAGAGAGAAAAAGAAGAAAAGTATTCTTTACTTCACTACTTCATATCCGGTTTCTTCTAGGTAAGGGGTATTATTTTTTTTTATATTCATGAAGAGAACTTCAGTTATTCCATTCTTTATTATTCTATTGGAATAACCTGTATACGCGGACTACCCTATATGTAAGACCCCAACTTATTATAAATAAAATTGAATTTTTTTATTCATTATTCTAAATTAATAAGGTGTTAATTTGATATAATGCTTTGGTTATGGGTGAAATGTGCAAATTTTGCAAAATAAGTAAGTGGTTATAAAATATTCATTTTGTCGGGGAATATTCGTTTGGTCGTGAAATATTCTTGCTATCGGGGAATATTCGTAATGCGACAAGCACGACCAATTGTGGGCCCATAATGAGAATAACCGCTTGATGAAGAAAATGACAAAGTTTGAGTTTTATAAATAACGACGTAATTGTTATCGTTAACACTGTTGGAATACCTGGTGGTTAAAATACAGTAATTATTAGATATCATTATTGGCAATGTCTAGAAAGTTCTGTCAAGGAGAGGTTTGGTCACCTAATTGCGCGCCAGTAAGGAGAAATCCTTATTGGAAAGCCCCTCTTTCTGAGAAAGCTGCTGGTTGTCATAATTGTGATTCTGTAATATTATTTGTGAATAATTAATTATTGATTTATATGATAAGAAAATATTTATTTGATGCGGATATAAATGATGGATTTATTTATTTTATGTGGTTATAATTGAAAGAATTAATGTTGAGGTGTTTTATCAATATTTTTGTCGGAATGGAGGTATTAAAAATCAAATCAGTATTTTTACGATATATTGCGTGAGTTATAATTTTTAATCCGACCGTTGGATCGTTGTGATTTTTAGATATGTTATACATATATAAGTTGAATATATGTCCACAAATTTTGAACCGTTAAAAATAAATGTATGATTTGTTATGAATTTTAAGAGGTGACTGATTCGAAAATTAGGTTTATAAATGATTTTGGTGGAAAATTCTAGAATTGAGTAGGCCCCACTTGTGGTTGGTGAAGAAATATGCTGAATTTTATTTCAAATGTGGTGGGTGGTAATAGTAGCAGGTAAAGCCATTAGGTAGCGAAAGTCAAGTCTGCTTTTGAGTCTTAACATTTTCCTATAAATAGAGGGTTTGAGTTAGAATTGAAAATCACACCGTAAACATAAGCTTTCTCTCTTTCTCTCTATATTATCGAGCGTATTTTGTGAGTATTAGATACTTTGAGAGTTCTTTGTTCAATTACAAGTTTCATTCAAGATTACACCCGACCTTTCATTCAAAATCTTTGTTTCTTTGAGGTAAGTGATGTTATTTTCTTCTTAAATGATATTATTTTCTTCAATATCATTATCTTAGAAATATTGGTTTGAACTTTTTAATTAAATTTGGAACTTTTTGTGTCGAGATTACTATTCACGATATCTGACCTTCATTCACGAATCGACACTATTCAATAGAAAAATGAAAATTTTACTTTTTGTCCAAGATGTCTATTATGGTTACTATATTTGATTGTATCCATGTTTTGATCTTTAAATTTTGAATTCTGCTTCAAAATTGGTTATTATAGAGTATTATTGATCTTGGATAAACTGTTATACGAATCCCTAATATTTGTCCTTCTGTCTCACTGGATTCGTTTTTTTTAAAATATTTTTCATCATCCTCAGTCCTTAGTGATGATATTATTGAATATCTTTGGCCTGTAGTGCAAAGATGAATGATTAACTGATGAATATCTTTGGCCCGTAGTGCAAAGATGAACAGGTGTTGAGATGAACATGACCAACTGGTGATACAAATGAATATCTTTGGCCTGTAGTGCAAAGATGAATATTCAATTAAAGATGTCTATTGATTGTTGTTACAGGGATAAAATATTGATGATGGACTTTTAAATCTTAGAAGATAGTAGAACTCATTCTCTACTTGACTCTTCTAATGGATTGCTATTTTCGCTGCAGTTTTTGTAAGACCCCAACTTATTATTAAATGAAATTGAATTTTCTCTATTTATTAATTTGAAATAGTAAGGGTTGATTTGATTAATGTGGTTAGTTATGAGTAAAATGCGCAAATATTTCAAATAAACAAGTGGTTATAAAATATTCATTTTTTTATCGGAGAATATTCGTTTGGTCGTGAAATATTCTTACTGTCGGGGAATATTTGTACGATGGCGTAGCCTTGTGTGGGCCCCATAACGGAAAGCGATTGGATGAAGGAAAATGACAAATAAAGTTGTTTATAAATAACGGCGTAGCTGTTACCATTAATACTGTTGAAATACTTGGTGGTTAAAACACAATAGCACACGGTATTGCACTAATTATTGATTTTTACGTAAGAAGGCACTACTCAATAATTGTTACAGTAATTACTGTTCAATATTTTATTTTATTGATTCAATAATTGCTACGTTGATATTTTATATTGTTGTGTTTCAATAATTGTCACTACATAGTATTTTCCAATATCAGATCAATAATTCATATTATTTGAATAATATTATTAGATAACATTATTGGCAATGTCTAGAAAGTTCTGTCTAAGGAGAGGTTTGGTCATCTAATTCCGCGCCAGTAAGGAGAAATCCTTATTGAAAAACCCCCTCTTTCCTAGAAAAGGCCTGGTTGCCAGTATTGTGATTCTATAATATTATTTGTGAATAATTAATTATTGATTTATATGATAAGGAAAATATTCATTTTATGTGGATATAGATGGAGAAAATTTTAAAGTGACAATTGTTGAAAAAATTGATATTTTATCTTTTCTGATAAATAATTTATTTAAATATATTATTATATTTTAATAATATAATAATGATGATATTTTTACAATGAATGTGGGATATATGAGTTTATGAGGAGGAGGAGTATTTTTGTTACTAAAAATATTTAAAACATGTTAAACATGTTTGTGGGCCCATTTATTAACTTAAATTTGATTATAGCCTGTAAAATCGCCCGTTTGTGGATTTCGGTCAACTTCTGTTTGAAATTTGGAAAAATTTTCTTCTGTAAAGTTGTAGAGAATGAAATTTCCTATGGAAAAGACATAAGGTTTGAATTTTTCTGAAAAAGGGCTATTTATTATGAATTATTGAAGTTCTGAAGTTCCGGAATAATTAAATTTTAAAGTTTAAAATATTTTAATTATGAAAAACATTTTTCTTATTTATTGTGGCTGGTTGGCTGATGTTGTGGGCTGGTAGGTGTGCGTAGGAAGTTAAGAAAATTATATTAATATTATATTAAATTTTCTGCTTTGGTGTTCTAAGCATTTTCCTATAAATAGAGTCTTGGGTTAGAATTAAAAATCACACGAAACTAAAGTTTTCTCTCTATATTATCGGCGTATTCGTGTGAGTATTTTGATACTTTGAGTGTTGCTATATCGGTTGCAAGTTCCTTGAATATATATCCGATATTCCAATTGAAGTATTATTCTTTTCGAGGTAAGGGATATTATTTTTTTTTAAATGATATTAATTCTTCCAATATCATTATGCCGGAATATTAGTAAGATTTTTCTTATGAAATTCTTGCCTTTCAGTGTCGGTGTTACTATTCACGTATACAACACTATTCACGTATACGGCACTATTCATGAATACGGCACTATTCACAGAAAAATTAAATTTTCATTTTTGTCCAAGATATCTATGATGGATACTAGCTTTGATTGTATCCATGTTTTGATCATTCTTGAATTTTACTTCGCTATGATTATTTATGAAGTATTTTTGAACTCAGATTGTTTAAAGTACTAATCCTTAATATTTGTTTTTTTGTTTCACTGGATTCATTTTCTTTAAAATATTTTTCATCATCCTCCGTCCTAAATGATGATATTACTGAATATCTTTGGCCTGTAGTGCAAAGATGAATGAAATTCTTATGAATATCTTTGGCCTGTAGTGCAAAGATGTACAGGTGTTGAGATGAACATGACCGACTGATGAATATCTTTGGCCTGTAGTGCAAAGATGAATATTTAATTCAAGATGAATATTGATTAATGTTATAGGGATAAAATAATGATGATGGACTTTTAAATTCATAGATTATAGTAGATTTCATTCTCTACGTAACTCATCTATGAATTATTATTTCATTATGAATATTGATCTCGAAATTTGTTGTCTATTGTATTTTATCAGATTTTTTCCTGTTGAAGACTAACGATAATTTGTTCTATATTATCTTAGTCATAATATTCTTTACTGGGCTAGTTGAGCTCACCTTTTTCCTTTTTGTTCTATTTTTTCTTCTCAAGAGGCGAGAATGTAGCGAGTTCTAGTCGGGGTGTGGAATGATGGTTCTAGAAATTTGTTTTAGTAGTCCTCACTATTTTTGTAAAATAATATATCAATAATTATAATGAGAACTTATTTGAGTGTGGATATTGTCTAGAAGACAATATTTGTATTTAAACTCACAGTTTATATGTTGTATTAATAAAGTTGTAGTTGTTTCTGTACCATGATATTGACGACTCAAAATGGGTGATGTATACCTATTTTGGGGGCGTCACAGTTTTGATCTAAAACTTGTTGTCTATTATGTTTTATCAGATTTTTCCCTGTTGAAGACCAATGATAATTTTTTATATATTATCTTAGTCATAATATTCTTTACCGGGCTAGTTGAGCTCACCCTTTTCCTTTTTGTTCCATTTTTCTTCTCAGGAGGTAAGAACATAGCAGGATCTAGTCGGGGTATGGAGTGATGGTTCTAGAAAGATGTTTTAGCATTCCTCACTATTTCTGTAAAATAGTATTTGAATAATTGTAATGAGGACTTATTTGAGTGTTGATATTGTCTAGAAGACAATATTTGTATTTAAACTCACAGTATGTGTTGTCGTATTTTGCACGAAAATTGTATTATTGAAGTTGTAGTTTGTTTTCTGTACCATGTATTTGGCGAATCAGAATGAGTGTTGTATACCTATTTTGGGGGCGTCACACTATACTTGGTGAAATTCTTCTGTTATTCCATTCTTTATTATTATGTTGGAATAACTTTGTCTATCACAATACGCATACATGGTGAAATTTTTACATTATTCCATTCTCTATTATTCTCATGGAATAACTTTGTGCAAAACTACCCTATACTTGGTGAAATTCTTACATTTATTCTATTATTTATTATTACATTGGAATATTACATGCGATTCTATCGCATGCATGGTGAATTCATTGTTATTCCATTATTTATTATTACGTGCGAATATCCCGTACGTGCGTTCGCATGACACAATCCATTATTTATTATTACGTCAAAATATCCTATTTATGCGTTTACGTATGACTTCGATTTCATTATTTATTATTACATTAAGAATAACTTTTATCTGTAATGATCTAACGCATGCATGGTGAATTTTTCAGTTATTTCATTCTTTATTATTCTGTTGGAATAACCTGTCTATGTGGATTACCACATGCATGGTGAATGATCCTTTGTATTCATTCCTTATTAAATTATGGAAATGATGTGTTTACGTGGATTATGATGAAAGTCATAATAAAAGCATTAGACTGATGAAAATCATGGGTATATGTAGTATTAGTAAGTGTTATGATGAGTTATGTTGGTTATTATGTGAAAACATGAAAGTTTCTTAAAAATTACAAAGGGTTGTAAATCAGATTTTGGTGAAAATGGAACATGAATTCAATTGACCATATCTCCTATTATATTTTGAATTTTTGAGTGTGGTCAAGTTCTAGAGTTAGATCTATGAGTTTTCTAACTTATTCAAGTGGAATCACTGGAAAAGGTGTTGTAAATTTTCGTATGGACTAATTTTAGCAAAGGAGTCAAAAATTGCAAAGTACAAAAAAACTACTGCACAGAAATTTAAAAGGGTATTTTTGGCCACTTAATTTGTGAGAAAAATTTCGGCCTCTTGGGACATGGAAATATAGGGTATAAAGTACTTCCTGACCAAAAATGAGCTCATTCCGACTTAAAATGAGCAAGTTATGACTATTTCAATATTTAGGTTTTTCCGACGAAAAATGCTATAACCGGAGTTCTACAACTCCGATGACCATAAAATTTAAACTGGAAGCTCATGTTAACATGTGTAAGATCCTGCCAAGATTTGGGAATTTTTGGAGTTAAACTTGAGGTAGCTAATTTCTTAAGGAATTAATTAGAAATTGATTTTTGAAAAATACTTAAGAGAGTTGAAAAATTATAAAAAAATATTTGTTGTGTATGAAATATATGTATATATGTTTGGACAAAGGATAGAAAAATAATAAGTTAATTTGGTAATTTTTCATGAAAATGGTTTAGTTTCAAACATATGAGTTAAATATATTATGTGAAGTTGAAGAATTGGTAAATAGGATTTTAGGGCTTAAAATCCTATATAAGGTGTATCTGATTTTGATGAGTGATTTGATCATTGGTGATGAAATCTTATGAGTATAAGCGTTTTTGAATGATTAAATGCATTATTTGGTAAAGTGTAAATAATTAAATTAAATTGTTTATAAGTTTAAGAAGTGATTAAAATATTGTTATAATATTAACAATATTAGATTATGAGTTATTTAAGTGAAGAATAATATTTGGATAAATTTAAAGTCTTTAATATTTATCTTTATTTTCGTTTGATTAAAGCTTATATTATTGTCATCATCATCATACTTATATTGTGATGAAAGTCATCTTTGGCTTACGTGCAGAGATGGACTTGGTATGATTACGACCAGGGATTATTCGGTATAATTATGACCGTAATGTAACAAATGATGTGGTAAAAGTCCTCGATGGCACATGTAATGTATTGATGAGACGCTTTTGGTATTATTATGACCAGGAATTATTCGGTATAGTCATGACCATTGATAATTTAATGAATATCCTTGGCCCGTAAAGCAGGGATGACTCGATGATGTGATTTATTTATTAAGCTGAGTCTCAGCGATAAAATTTGATGAAAATATTTTAAATCATAGAAGATAGTAGATATCATGCTCTACTTGACTCTTCTAATGGATTGCTTGTTCCGCTGCAGTTAAACTTGATGTCTATTGTATTTTATCAGTTTAACATTGTTAAAGACTAATGATAATTTATTTTGCATTATCTTAGTCATAATATTTCTTACTGGGCTAGTTGAGCTCACCCTTTCTTTCACTGTTCTCTTGAAAAATGAGAATATATATTTGGGACGAGTCGGAGAACGGAGTGACGGTCCAGATGATAGCATTAGTAGTCCTCACTATTCTGTTAAATAGTGTGACAATAAATGTAATGGGGACTCCATTGAGTATGGATATTGTCTAGATGACAATATTCTTATTAAAACTCTCAGTTTATGTTTTGTCGTATTTTACACGACAATTGTATTATTAAGTTGTATTTGTATTTTTTGTACCATGTATTTGGCGACTCAAGATGGGTGATGTATACCTATTTTGGGGGCGTCACAACTATACTGTAACTATTTTTTTCACATGTATAGAACTATTGATTCACATGATGTACTATTAGGGGAGGTGGTGCAAGTTTGATAATACTTGTAGGACTAAATTAAAAATGAAGAAAAAGATAAAGCTATTATACTGTAATATTTTGAGCTCCAAAACGTGCGATTATCGAAACTATATTTTTCTATAAATAGAAGCTCATTCTTCTTCCATTCTCACCAATTCACTAAGACTCACAAGAGCAATTATAGAGAGAGAAGGTATAGAGAGAAAGAAGAAGAGAAGTCTGCTACCTCACTATTTTAGTATCCAGTCTTCTTCTGAGGTAAGGGATATAATATTTTTCAGTATTCGTAGAAATAATATTTTCTTCCATACTCTGTAGTATGTGAGTAATATTATTTCGTTTCATATTCCTAATTTTATACTCGTTCTGTTAAAGTATTGCTTCTATACTCCATGAAATTAGTAGAATATCCTTGATATTTAATTAGTAGAATATCCTTGATATTTGCGCTTCATCCAGTATCTTTTCATGGAAATACTATTATGATCTTTCTTGATAATTATTGATCTTTTCATACCAGAATACTATTCATGAGTTACTATTTATGGATTACTATTCACTCGGTTACTATTCACTCAAATATTATTCACTCGGGTATTCGGGACACTTTTCATGCTAGAGTACTATTCATGAGTTACTATTCACAGGTTACTATTCACCCAGTTACTATTCACTCGAATATTATTCACTCAGGTATTTGGGCTACTTTTCATGTCGGGGTACTATTCACGAGGTACTATTCTCGAAGTACTATTCACATGGTACTATTCACGGGGTACTATTCACCCAAAAAATATATATCTTTTCTGTCCAAATTATTTTTGATACATGAATATTATTCTTGAATTTTACTCCACAAAGTAGTATCATGTTGACAATTTGGATATTTTTAAAATCTGGATAAATTTAAAGTCTTTAAAATTTATCATTGATTTCGTTTGATTAATGCTTATATCATTGTCATCATCCTCATGCTTATATTGTGATGAAAGTCATCTTTGGCTTACGTGCATAGATGGACTGTTGATTGGTATGATTATGACCATGGATCATTCGGTATAATCGTGACCCGTAATGTTACAAATGATGTGGTAAAAGTCATCATTGGCCTCTAGTGCATTGATGGACAATTGTTGGTATGATTATGACCGGGGATTATTCTTGGTATAATCATAACCATTATCAGTGATTATATGAATATCCTTGGCCCATAGTGCAGGGATGATTCGATGATGTGGTTTATTTATTAAGCTGAGTCTCAGCGATAAAATTGATGAAAATATTTTAAATCATAGAAGATAGTAGATATCATGCTCTACTTGACTCTTCTAATGGATTGTTTAGTTCGCTGCAGTTAAACTTGATGTTTATTATATTTTATCAGTTTAACACTGTTGAAGATTATGATAATTTATTCTGTATTATCTTAGTCATAATATTTCTTACTGGGCTAGTTTAACTCACCCTTTTGCTTTCATTGTTCTCTTCAGGAAATGAGAACGTAGCCGGGACTAGTCGGGGTCCGAGATGGTGTTATGGTAGTCCTCACTATTCTATAAAATAGTGTGACAATAAATGTAATGAGGACTCTTTTTGAATTTGAATATTGTCTAGAAGATAATATTCGTGTAAAAACTCTCAGCTCATGTTGTATAATTAAGTTTGTATTTGTATTCATTACCATGTATTTGGCGACCCAAAATGGGTGATGTATACCTATTTTGGGGGCATCACATTTGGTATCAAAGCTTAGGGATATGATCCCTGGCTGAGATGTGAGACAAGAACTATGAGGGGAGAGACGGGGAATTCCTTCGCTAGTATGACCTACCTAAGTTTATTTGGTATTTAATTGGTCGGTCAGAGTATATGGATAATATGTGACATGTCAATTAACCCTTGTTTTGTGGCAGTGTTTGAAAATGACATCTGAAAATGTTGAGATCTACAATGAAGCACATGAGACCATTGAGTCACCAACGATCAATACCCAGAATAATGTGCAACAGGAATACAATAATCCTCAGGTAAACAAAAACACCGATCAAATGATGAACGATGGGATGTTCAGAGGCTTTATGCAATTCATGCAACATCAGGCGAGAGCGACTCCTGTTCAAAATGCGGGTGGAAATACTGGCAACTCTCGGACGGTCACCGCTAAACAGTTCAAGGAGCTAGGACCACCGGAGTTTTTGGGAGAGCCAAAACCACTTAAGGCGGAGACATGGATAAAGTAGATCACCAAGATATTTGATGTCTTGGGATTCTCCGAGGAACAAAAGGTTCCCTTTGCAACCTTCATGTTGCAAGGAGAGGCAGATTACTGGTGGGAATCTGTAAAGCGTATTCAGTTTTTCGCACTAAAGATGTCTTGGGAGAAATTCCAGGAACTGTTCAACGACAAGTACTTTCCCGAAAGTATTCATCACATGAAGGAGGTAGAGTTCATCAAACTAGAGCAAAACAATATGACAGTGTCATAGTACGAAGCTAAGTTTGCCGAGTTGTCCTAGTTTGCGTCCCACTTGGTTGATAATTGGGAGAGAATGACGCGGATGTTTCAAAGAGGTTTGAAACCTGAGATACGTCAATACTCAATTATTGCTACAGTAATTGCTACATCATATCTTTCATATTATTGATTCGATTATTGTCACAGTATCATCTGCATAATATGATATATTATTAAAACAATAATTGAGACGACAAAGTTATTCATATTATTAAATTGCAATATTTACAATGTCTAGAAGTTTTGTCAAGGAGAGGTTTGGTCACCTAATTGCGCGCCAATAGGGAGAAATCCTTATTGGAAAGCCCCCTATTTCCTGGGAACGACCTGGTTGTTAAATATTATGAGTTATAATATTAATGATGAATAAGTTCGTGTTGATTAAAGATGAATTTGATAGTTCCATTGTGTTGGAATTATTAGTGTTAGTGAAAATTAACATTTATTTCGATAATAATTGTTGTCTGGAGGTTATATTGTTCAATCGGGTATTCGGGACACTTTTCATGTCGGAGTACTATTCACGGGTTACTATTCACCTGATTACTATTCACTCTAGTATTATTCACTCGGGTATTTGGGACACTTTTCTTGTCGGAGTACTATTCACGGGTTACTATTCATGAGTTACTATTCACCTAGTTACTATTCACTCTAGTATTGTTCACTCGGGTATTTGGGACACTTTTTGTGTCGGGGTACTATTCACGGGGTACTATTCCCGAAGTACTATTCACGGGGTACTTTTTACCTGAAAAATATATTTCTTTTCGGTCCAAATCATTTTTTGGTACAATATTATTCCATGAGGAGATATGCTAATTTTTCAGACCGTTGGTTGAAATTATAATAGTAAATCAATATGGATTGTTAGTTTAAAGTTTTAATAGTGAATCAATATGGATCGATGGTTTAAAGTTTTAATAGTGAATCAATATGGATCGCTGGTTTAAAGTTTTAATAGTGAATTAGTATGCACCGTTGCTTTAAGTTTTAATAGTAAATCAATATGGATCATCCGTTTAAAAGTAAATCAATCTAGGCCGTTCATGAATTAGTTACTATTCAGTCCATTCTCCTATAAATAGAAGCTCATTATTTCATTATATCTTACGAATTCACTGAAACTCTAGAGAGAGAAATTATAGAGAGAAAGAAGAAGAGAAGTTTGCTACCTCACTTTTCCAATATCTAGTTTCTTCTAAGGTAAGGGATATTATTTGTTGTACTCGTAAGGGGTATTATTTCTTTCGTATTCATGAAGAGAACTTTTGTTATTCCATTCTTTATTATTATGTTGGAATAACCTGTATACGCGGACTACCGTATACATGATAAAATTCTTTTGGTATTCCATTCTTTATTATTATGTTGGAATAACCTGTCTATGCGAAGTACCGCATACATGGTGAAATTCTTTTATTATTCCATTCTTTTTTATTCTATCTAATATCCTCATGCATGCGCGTACGCATAACTTTGTTCCATTGTTTATTATTACATTGGAATAATCTGTTTTGTCTGATCTATCGCATGCATGGTGAATTCATTGTTATTCCATTATTTATTATTACATTTGGAATATCCCGCTTTGCATTTGGATTACGTCCGACTGGTTCCGTTTCTTTATTATTCTATTGGAATATCACGTCGGGTGCGGATTACGCTTTGACACAGTTCCGCTTCTTTATTATTCTGCCGAATAACCTTTGTCTGTATGTGGTCTATCGCATGCATGGTGAATTCTTCTGTTATTCCATTCTTTATTATTCTGTTAGAATAACCTGTATATGTGGATTACCACATGCATGGTGAATGATCCTTTATATTTATTTCTTATTAAATTGTGGAAATGATCTGTTTACGTGGATTACGATGAAAGTCATAATATAAGCATTGGACTGTTGATTATAATGAAAGTCATAATAAAAGCATTGGTCTGATGAAAATCATGGGTATATTTAGTATTAGTAAGAGTTATGATGAGTTATGTTGGTTATTTTGTGAAAACATGAAAGTTTCTTAGAAATCACAAAGTGTTGAAAATCAAATTTTGGTGAAAATAGAACATGAAATTCAATTGACCATATCTCCTATTATATTTCGAATTTTTAAGTGTGGTCATGTTTTAGAGTTAGATCTATGAGTTTTCTAACCTATCCAAGTGGAATCACTGGAAAAGGTGTTGTAGATTTTCGTGTGGACTAATTTTAGCAAAGGAGTCAAAAACTGTAAAGTACCAAAAAACTATTGCCCATAAATTTAAAGGGCATTTTCGGCCACTTAGTTTGTGTAATAAATTTCGGCCTTTTGGGACATGAAAATATATGGTATAAAGTACCTACTGTCCACAAATTAGCTCATTCCGACTTAAAATGACCAAGTTATGACCATTTTAATTTTTGTGATTTTCTAACGAAAACGGCTATAACTGGAGTTCTATAACTCCGAAATTTAAACTGGAGGCTCATGTTAACATGTATAAGATTGTGTCAAGATATTGGAATTTCTGGAGTTAAGCATGATAGGGCTAATTTTTTTAGATACACACTAAAAATAATTTTACAGTTGAATATCTTTGGCTTACGTGCAAGATGTACTGTTGATTATTGATTTTACAGTTGTATATCTTTGGCTTACGTGCAAGATGAATTTTTTATTGGTATGATTATAAACAGGGATCATTCGGTATAATTATGACCGTAATGTAACAAATGATGTGGTAAAAGTCCTCGAAGGGCACATAATGCATTGATGGGCGACGCTTTTGGTATGATTATGACCAGGGATTATTCGGTATAGTCATGACCATTGATGATTTAATGAATATCCTTGGCCCGTAGTACAGGGATGATTAGATGATGTGGTTTATTTATTAAGTTGAGTCTCATCGATAAAAATTGATGAAAACATTTTAAATCATAGAAGATAGTAGATATCATGTTCTACTTAACTCTTCTAATGGATTGTTTATTCCGCTACAGTTAAACTTGATGTCTATTGTATTTTATCAGTTTAACATTATTAAAGACTAATGATAATTTATTCTGCATTATCTTAGTCATAATATTTCTTACTGGGCTAGTTGAGCTCACCCTTTCTTTCACTGTTCTCTTCAGGAAATGAAAATATAGCTGGGACAAGTCGGGGAACGGAGTGGCGGTGCAGATGATAGCATTAGTAGTCCTCACTATTCTGTTAAATAGTGTGACAATAAATGTAATAAGGACTCCATTGAGTGTGGATATTGTCTAGATGACAATATTCTTATTATAACTCTCAGTTTATGTTTTGTCGTATTTTACACGACAGTTGTATTATTAAGTTATATTTGTAGTTTTGTACCATGTATTTGGAGACTCAAGATGGGTGATGTATACCTGTTTTGGGGGAGTCTTAGTTGGTATCAAAGCTTAGGGATATGATCCCTAGCTGATATGTGAGACAAGAACTAGGAGGGGAGAGACGGGAAATTCCTTCGCTAGTATGACCTACCTAAGTTTATTTGGTATTTAATTGGTCGGTCAGAGTATAGGGATAATATGTGATATGTCAATTAACCCTTGTTTTGTGACAGTGTTTGAAAATGGCATATGAAAATATTGAGATAAACAATGGAGCAAAATAATATGACCGTATCGCAGTACGAGGCTAAGTTTGCGGAGTTATCCCGGTTTGCATCCCATTTGGTCGATAATGAGGAGCGAATGACGCGAATGTTTCTAAGAGGTTTGAAACCCGATATACGTCAATACCTCATTTCTCATAAAATTTGTTTATATTCAGATGTTGTGAATAGGGCTCAGTTATTGGAGCGTGATAATGAGTTAACACAACCAAAAGGTAACGACCAACAACACAATAATAATTGTACCGGTGGCAACGGCCAACGGAACAATGATGACCATCGTGGGGGAAATTATCATGCCAAGAATGGTAACCACTTCGGTGGTAATCATGGCCAAGATAATAGAAGTGGAAATTTCAAGAAGACAAGGTCATTTAGCTCGATTTTGTCATATAGTGAAGTCAAGTCCAGCTGGGACGATGGCACCAAAGGCGGATACGGACAAAACAAAGTCGGTGGTTTCATGAAGAGAATTTTTCGTGCCTTCTCAAAAAGAGAGTAAACCGAACGAAGTTAGCACGGGTTAGTTAATTATAAATTTTTGCGAAGTCTATACCTTATTAGATACCGGTTCTACCCATTCTTAATTTCTCCTACTTGCGCTCAACGTTTAAATTTGACTCTGGAAAAATTAGACTTTGACTTATCAATTAAAACTCCGTTAGGAGAAACCTTCATTACATGTGTTATCCAAGTCTTGGATGAGAGTCACAGTTTTGAATGATATTTCTATTGTTAATAAATTTCCTAACGTATTCTTGAAGACTTCTTAGCCTACCCCAGAACGTGAAATCGAATTTTGTATTGACCCCAGTACAAAACTCATTTCTTTCACCCTTAATATTTCTTCACCCAAAATGAACGTATAATGCGCCAAAGACGATGGCTCGAGTTGTTGAAGGTTACGACCATTCAATATCATCGTGGAAGAGCGAACGTGGTAGCTGACGCGTTGAGTAGAAGATCGTATGTGTTTACAAGTGCGATGTTGTTAACACAAAAACGCATTTCGTATAACTTACAAAGGATGAAGATAGAGTTAAAGACTCTAAGGACCCACGTGGTGATATCAAATATACGAGTAGAATCGACTTTAATCGATAAAGTTAAAGCCGCTCAAAC
This sequence comes from Panax ginseng, assembly GCA_020205605.1. Lineage (NCBI taxonomy): Eukaryota > Viridiplantae > Streptophyta > Magnoliopsida > Apiales > Araliaceae > Panax > Panax ginseng. The sequence continues at coordinate 101,120,295 of CM035144.1, read as the reverse complement.
TACACACCTGGAGCTGATGAATGTGAAGAAGAATGTTCAAGAAGGCACTATCTCAACCCTCGATTTTATTGGCCCATTTGAAATCCTTGATCGAGTAGGAACTGTGGCCTATAGACTCGTTTTACCACCAAATATGTTGCGTGTTCATAACATTTATCACGTACCGATGTTATGTAAATATGTGGACAACCCGAACCACATTATTAAATTAGAACTAGACGAGATAGCAGAAGATTTAATGTAGGAAGAGATACATGTTAAAATCTTGGATAAGAAAGATCCTATTCGACACTCAAAGGTTATACCTCAAGAATTAGAATCTGAAATGAATTCAAGGTATCCTCATCTCTTCGGCATACCAGGTACGTACGTGCCCTAATTTTGAGGATGAAAAGAATGGGAGGTTGTAAGACCCCAACTTTTATGAATAAAGATTAATTTCTCTTGAAATATATTTTTGAATATTATGGTGTGGATATGATATAATGTTATAGTTGTGGGTAATATTTACAAAATTTGCAAAGTAAGGAAGTGGTTATATAATATTCGATTGGTCGGGGAATATTCGTTTTAACAGGAATATTAAATGCGATGACACAATCATTAGTGGACCCCACAATGGAAGTATTATCGCGATGAAGAAAAAAACGATGTAATTATCTTTTATAAAAATAACAACGGAAGTGTTACCGTTAAAATAGTTGAACTACCCGGTGGTAAAAGTACAATAATAATGCTGGCGTGGTTGCGTAGTAGCACTCAGATTGATTATTGATGCTTACGTGAAAGTCACTCAGCTTATACTCAATTATTGCTACATGATAATTCTTTGCATCATATCTTTCATATTATTGATTCGATTATTATCACAAAGATTATCATCTGCATAATATGATATATTATTAAAACAATAATTGAGACGACAAAGTTATTCATATTATTAAATTGAAATATTTACAATGTCTAGAAGTTACACAAGGAGAGGTTTGGTCACCTAATTGCGGCCTAATAGGAGAAATCCTTATTGGAAAGCCCCTCTTTCTAGGAGCGACTTTTGTTTGTTAAATATTGTGAGTTATAATATTAATGATGAATAAGTTCGTGTTGATTAAAGATGAATTTGATAGTTCCATTTTGTTGGAATTATTAGTTTTAGTGAAAATTGACATTTATTTCGATAATAATTGATGTCTGGAGGTTATATTGTTCAATTGGGTATTCGGGACACTTTTCGTGTCAGAGTACTATTCACGTGTTACTATTCACCCGATTACTATTCACTCTAGTATTATTCACTCGGGTATTTAGGATACTTTTCGTGTTGGAGTACTATTTACGGGTTACTATTTACGAGTTACTATTCACCTGGTCACTATTCACTCTAGTATTTTTCACTCGGGTATTTAGGACACTTTTTGTGTTGAGGTACTATTCATGGGGTACTATTCCCGAAGTACTATTCACGGGATACTATTCACCTGAAAAATATATTTCTTTTCGGTCCAAATCATTTTTGGGTACAATATTATTCCATGAGGAGATGTGCTAATTTTTCAGACCGTTGGTTGAAATTATAATAGTAAATCAATATGGATCGTTGGTTTAAAGTTTTACTAGTGAATCAATATGGATCGCTGGTTTAAAGTTTTAATAGTGAATCAGTATGGATCGCTGGTTTAAATTTTTAATAGTGAATCAGTATGGACCGTTGCTTTAAGTTTTAATAGTAAATCAATATGGATGAGTGCTTAAAAGTAAATCAATCTGGACCGCTCATGAATTAGTTACTATTCACCCATTCTCCTATAAATAGAACCTCATTCCTTTATTATTTCTTACGAATTCACCAAACTCTAGAGAGAAATTATAGAGAGAAAGAAGAAGAGAAGTCTACTACCTCACTTTTCCAATATCTAGTTTCTTCTAAGGTAAGGGATATTATTTGTTGTACTCGTAAGGGGTATTATTTCTTTCGTATTCATGAAGAGAACTTTTGTTATTCTATTCTTTATTATTATGTTGGAATAACATGTATACGCGGACTATTCTATACATGTTGAAATTCTTCTGTTATTCCACTCTTTATTATTATGTTGGAATAACCTGTCTATGCGAAGTACCACATACATGGTGAAATTCTTCTATTATTCCATTCTTTATTATTCTCGCTTTAATATCCTCATCTGCTTTTTATTTACATGACCGGTTCCATTATTTATTATTCTGTTGGAACAACCTATCTATGCGGTCTATCGCATGCATGGTGAATTCTGTTGTTATTCCATTATTTATTATTCTGTTGGAATATCCTGTCGGTGAGGATTAAGCCTGACCTGGTTCCGTTCTTTATTATTCTGTTGGAATATCACGCAAGTCTTGATTACGCCTGACACGGTTCCGTGTTTTATTATTCTCGCTGAGAATAACACATATGCATATGTGGCCTATCGCATGCATGGTGAATTCTTCTATTATTCCATTCTTTATTATTCTGTTAGAATAACTTGTATATGTGTATTACCACATGTATGGTGAATGATCCTTTATATTCATTTCTTATTAAATTGTGGAAATGATCTGTTTACGTGGATTATGATGAAAGTCGTTATATAAGCATTTGACTGTTGATTATGATTAAAGTCATAATAAAAGCATTGGTCTGATGAAAATCATGGGTATATGTAGTATTAGTAAGTGTTATGATGAGTTATGTTGGTTATTATGTGAAAACATGAAAGTTTCTTAGAAATCACAAAGGGTTGAAAATCAGATTTTGGTGAAAATGGAACATGAAATTCAATTAACCATATCTCCTATTATATTTCGAATTTTTGAGTGTGGTCAAGTTCTAAAGTTAGATCTATGATTTTTCTAACCTATCCAAGTGGAATCACTGGAAAAGGTTTTGTAGATTTTCGTGTGGACTGATTTTAACAAAGGAGTCAAAAACTGCAAAGTACCAAAAAGCTACTGCCCATAAATTTAAAAGGGCATTTTCGGCCACTTAGTTTGTGAAATAAATTTCGGCCTTTTGGGACATGAAAATATATGGTATAAAGTACCTACTGTCCAAAAATGAGCTCATTCCGACTTAAAATGACCAAGTTATGACTGTAAGACCCCGAATTTTATGAAATAAAAGTATTCAATTTTTCTTATAATTATTATTCAGTAAATGGTTAAATTGATAAAATTTTAAAGTTAACGGTGATATATATAAAATTTTAAAATACGCAATTGGTTATAAAATACTCATTGTTGTGGGGGAATATTCGTTTGGTCGTGGAATATTCTTTTTGTCGGGAATATCTCATTTACGACGCAAGACAGGTTATGGGGCCCCATAATGTAATAACCGTCGGATGAAGAAAATGACAAGTTTGAGTTTTTATAAATAACGGCGTAGTTGTTACCAATTAACATTGTTGGAATATCCGGTGGTTAAAATACGAATACACGCGTGGTTGCACGAAGAATTATTACCAGATTGCACAAATATTTTGAATTATTGATTCTTACGTAAGAGGGCACTACTCAATAATTGTTACAATAATTATCTTGCTCAATATTTTATTTTATTGATTCAATAATTGCTGCGTTGATATTTTATATTATTGTGGTTTCAATAATTGTCACTGCACAGTATTTCCCATTATCAGATCAATAATTCATATTATTTGAATAATATTATTAGATAAAACTATTGGCAATGTCTAGAAAGTTCTGTCTAAGGAGAGGTTTGGTCACCTAATTGCGCGCCAGTAAGGAGAAATCCTTATCGAAAAGCCTCCTCTTTCTTGGGAACTGCCTAGTTGTCATTATTGTGATTCTGTAATATTATTTGTGAATAATTAATTATTGATAAGGAAATATTTATTTGATGCGGATATAAATGATGGATTTATTTATGTGGTTATAAATGAAGGAATTAATGTTGAGGTGTTTTATCAGTATTTTGTCGGATTAGATGTATTAAAAACTCAAATCGGTGTTCTTAAAGCTTTATTGCGTGAGTTGTAATTTTAATCCGACCGTTGGATCGTTGTGATTTTTAGATATGTTATACATATATGAGTTGAGTATATGTCCACAAATTTTGAAACGTTAAAAATTAACGTATAATTTGTTATGAATTTTAAAAGGTGTTGAAAATCGTCCGTTTGTGGATTTCGGATATTTTCTGTTTGGAATTTGGAAAAACTCAAAGCTACAAAGTTGTAGAGAATTCGATTTCATGCGAAATGGATATAAAATTTGTATTTTTCTGATAAACGAACTATTTTTTATGAATTATTGAATTTTCGAAAAATAAAATGATTTTTATTAAAATTGGGTGGGACCCACTTTTATTTTAACACATGTGGGCTGCTAAATTTTGTTCAAAGATGGCTGGTGGCTGATCTTGGTCAAGAAGCATACGTAGAAAAGAAGAAATGAAATAATATTAATTTATTATTTAGTCTCCTATGGCGTTCTAGTATTTTCTTATAAATAGGTGCTTAAGTTAGAATTGAAAATCACACCAGAAACAAGTTTTCTTTCTCTCTATATTGTCGAGCGTATTTTTGTGAGTATTTAGATACTTGGAGAGTTTCTATTCAGTGAAAGTTTCCTTCGGCTTTACATCCGATATTCCAGTCAGAAGTACTGCTCTTTTGAGGTAAGGGATTTTAAGGATTATTATGTTTATTATGTTTCATAATTTTTCTGACATTCAAAAATTCTAGAAAAATTTAAAATGATAATTTGATGAGTTTCCTTGATTGTGTCCAAAAATGGCGATTTTTGGATGTATAGATTATCAGTTATGGATTTTATGAGAAAAGACTATTTTAAAAGTAAACCCTTATAACTCCTTGTGGTTAACTCCAAAATTGGTGAAATTTTTATTGGGAGTACATCTATATAACATCAGTATATTCTATAAATTTTGGAATTTTTGGACAAAAGTAAAATTTATGATAAATGTTTAAATATTCGGCAGTTTTGACCATGTGAAAAATAATAAATGAATTTTAAAAATTCTGAGAAAAATATATGTTCAATATGTGACTATATTATGCTAAATCCCAGAAAAGAATATTTTTGGAACTGATTTGGTATTTTTTATGAAAATAGACTAGTTACGAATAAATAAATTAAATATGTTATGTGAAGTAACAAAATTGAAAAATAGGATTTTATGGCTTGGGAATCCTATATATGGCATATGTAGATTTTTGATGAGGTTGTTTGGTTATTGGTGATGAAATCTTATGAGTTTGGCATTTTAGTATGATTAAATGCATTAATTAGTAAAGTGTAAACAATTAGAATAAATTGTTTATAAGTTTAAAAAATGATTAAAATATTGTGGTAGTATTAATAATATTAGATTATGAGATTATTAAGTGATTTATAACATTTGGATTAAGGTGTTATGAAATCATTGATTTATGAATCTTACTCTTGAAATTAAATGAAGTTGTTGATCGTATTGTTTTTATTATCATATATAACATTTTTATAATCCCGGTGATAAAATTTCTCTTTGACTTAAGTGTAAAGATGGGTAGATTATTGGTATGATCATGACTATGGGTTCTCTTTGGCCAGTAGTGCAAAGATGAATTGTTGACTGGTATGATCATGACCATTGAATTTACAATTGAATATTTTTAGCTTAAGTGCAAAGGTGAATTGATCAACATGGTTATAATTATTGTTTATATAAATTTTGAAATGATTATATATTTCTTTGAGATATGAATATTTTTGGCCTGTAGTGCAAAGATGAATTGTTGTTGAATATCTTTGGCGTGTAGTACAAAGATGACCTGTTGTTGAATATCTTTGGTTCGTAGTGCAAAGATGACCTGTTGTTGAATATCTTTGGCCCGTAGTACAAAGATGACCTGTTGTTGAATATCTTTGGCATGTAGTGCAAAGATGAACTGTTAATGAATATCTTTGGCCCATAGTGCAAAGATGAACTTATTAGTATGATTATGAACAGGAACTGTGATTTGGTATAACCATGATCTTTGATGTTTCAGGTAAAGACATGTGATGAAAAATATCTTCATCTTGGATGAGAAGAGAAAATTAGAACTACAATTATGATTATGAGTTATTCACATGACTATGAACAGGATCTGTTGATTAATGTTACAGGATTAAAGCATTGTTTGTCGACTTTTTTAACATGGAGAAGATAATAGACTTTATGGTCTATTTGACTTTCTTCTAATGGATTGCTTTCGTTCACGCAACTATGGTTGAAAAGTTTTATCATCTACCATATGTGTTCTAAATCTCCGATTTATTACCGATGAAGGCTATTGATAATTTAATTATCTTTAGTTATGATATTTTTTATCGAAGTAGTTGTGCTTCACCCCTTTTGCTTTACAATTCCTTTCGTAATAAAAAAATGTAGTATTTGGGTCGAATGGGATAACAGGGAATAGTGTGGTGGTCCGAGACTATCAAAGTTTCTCAACACATTATAAAACAGCATGACATATAATATATAATTGTATTGAGGACCTAAGATGTGTGTGTCGTATATTATACGTCACTTAATAATTGATTTTGGTGAACAACAATAGGGTTAGGTGAACCCAACTTTGGAAGGGTGTTTTGCCACTATCATACAAGATGTCTAATGACATACAATCTCGTGTTATAATAAGAAAGGGTTATGTACATCCACTTGCTGAGTATATCTACGAGCACTACCTATATGATCTTGGAGTTGGGTTGAAACATAATGTTCAATCGCAGACAGTGGAGATAGTTATATGTCAAGAGAAGACTCACCATTGGAAGGAACATGATAGTAATATTCTTGTTTTTCTTTGGGGTCTATTGGGTCAACAAGGATAATTCTCTGGACATATGATATCTATCATAACTTAGATTCATGGTCTCCTATGTACGAAGGTTTTCTTGAGCATTTCCCAAAGATTTTAATTTCTAAAACAGTTCTAAATTGTACCTTTATGTAAGGTATCACTGTGAGGTGTTGTCCATAGTTGGGACATGAGTCACAGTTGGTATTAAAACTCACAGTATATGTGTTGTTGTATTTTGCACAACAATTGTAGTAATAAAATAGTAGTTGATTATGTACCATGTATTTGGCGACTCAGAATAGGTTGGATGGATTGGACCTATTTTGGGGGCGTCACAATGACCATTTTAATTTTTGTGATTTTTTTGACTAAAACGGCTATAACTGGAGTTCTATAACTCCGATGGCCACGAAATTTAAACTAGAGGCTCACGTTAACATGTATAAGATTGTGTCAAGATATTGGAATTTTTGGAGTTAAGCATGATAGGGCTAATTTTTTTAGCTACACACTAAAAATAATTTTACAATTGAATATCTTTGGCTTACGTGCAAGATGTACCGTTGATTATTGGTTTTACAGTTGTATATCTTTGGCTTACATGCAAGATGTACTGTTGATTATTGGTTTTATAGCTGTATATCTTTGGCTTACGTGCAAGATGAATTGTTTATTGGTATGATTATAACCAGGGATCATTCGGTATAATAATGACCTGTAATGTTATAAATGATGTGGTAAAAGTCCTCAGTGGCCTGTAATGCATTGATGGACAGTTTTTGGTATGATTATGACTAGGGATTATTCGATATAGTCATGACTATTGATGATTTAATGAATATCTTTGGCCCGTAGGACAGGGATGATTAGATGATGTGGTTTATTTATTAAGTTGAGTCTCAGCGATAAAAAATTGATGAAAACATTTTAAATCATAGAAGATAGTAGATATCATGCTCTACTTGACTCTTCTAATGGATTGTTTATTCCACTGCAGTTAAACTTGATGTCTATTGTAATTTATCAGTTTAACATTGTTAAAGACTAATGATAATTTATTCTGCATTATCGTACTCATAATATTTCTTACTGGGCTAGTTGAGCTCACCCTTTCTTTCACTGTTCTCTTCAGGAAATGAGAATATAGCTGGGACGAGTCGGGGAACGGAGTGACGGTCCAGATGATAGTATTAGTAGTCCTCACTATTCTGTTAAGTAGTGTGACAATAAATGTAATGAGGACTCCATTGAGTGTGGATATTGTCTAGATGACAATATTCTTATTACAACTCTCAGTTTATGTTTTTTCGTATTTTACACGACAGTTGTATTATTAAGTTGTATTTATATTTTTGTACCATGTATTTAGCGACTCAAGATGGGTGATGTATACCTGTTTTGGGGGCGTCACAGCCCATGTCACGGATTTAAATAAAAATACGTAAGATTTGAATGATATTTCTATTGTTAATAAATTTCCTGACGTATTCCCTGAAGAACTTCCTGGCCTACCCTCAGAGCGTGAAATTGAATTTTGTGTCAACCTTAAACATGGTACAAAACCTATTTTCAAAGCCCCGTATCGAATGGCTCCTATTGAACTTCAGGAGTTAAAAACCCAACTACAGGAATTGTTAGACATTGGTTTCATTCGTCCTAGTACGTCTCCTTGGGGTGCTCCTGTTCTATTCGTGAAGAAGAAAGATGGAAGTATGCGACTTTGTATTGATTATCGGGAGTTGAATCATGTCACCATCAAAAATAGGTACCCATTACCTCGAATTAATGATTTGTTTGACCAGTTGCAAGGCGCCAAATTATTTTCAAAGATCGATCTTCGTTCCGGATATCATCAATTAAAAATTAAAACTGATGACATTCCAAAGACTGCTTTCAGAACTCGGTACGGGCATTACGAATATCTAGTCATATCTTTTGGATTGACTAATGCTCATGCTGGATTCATGGATATAATAAACCGAGTATTCAAGGAATATTTGGATCACTTTGTGGTCGTCTTTATTGATGACATCCTTATTTACTCCAAAAGCCGTGAAGATCATGAGCAACACTTGAGGCTGATACTCCAAAAGCTTCGTGAAAACAAGCTATATGCCAAGTTGAAGAAATACGAGTTCTGGCTTGAGGAAGTAGCATTCCTTGGGCACGTGATATCAAATCATGGAATATCTATTGACCCAGCAAAGATTAAAGCAATTCAAAGCTGGGAGAAAACCTAAGTCAGTGACCGAAGTACGTAGCTTTCTGGGCTTAGCTGGTTATTATCAGAGATTTGTGGAAGGATTTTCTCGAATCGCTACTCCATTAACTCAGCTGACTTGGAAAGATACAAAATTCGATTGGAGCGAGGAATGTGAGAAGAGTTTTTAAGAACTCAAAAGAACTCAACATAAGGCAGCGACAATGGCTTGAGCTGTTGAAAGATTATGATCATACCATTCAATACCATCCTGGAAAAGCAAACGTAGTAGCTGACACATTGAGTAGAAGATCATATGCGGGTACGAGTGCGATATTGTCAACGCAAAGGCCCATTTTGTATGACTTACAAAGGATGGAGATAGAGCTAAAGACTCCAGGGACCCATGTGATGATGACGAATATACGAGTAGAACCGACTTTAATCAATAAAGTTAAAGCTGCTCAAGCTACAGACCTGGAGCTAATGCGTATGAGGAAGAAAGTGCAAGAAGGTGCTATTCCGTAAGCAAGAATCGATGAAGAAGGAATACTTCGAGTCAACTCCAGACTTTGTGTTCCTAAAGATTTTGACTGAAAGTATAAAATCATTATGGAGACGCACAACACACCATTTGCAATCCATCCTGGGAGTACCAAAATATATTGTGATCTTCGACATACATTTTGGCGAAGCAATATGAAGAGAGAGATAGCGGGGTTTATCTCAAGGTGTCTAACTTGTCAACGAGTCAAGGCGGAGCATCAAGTGCCAAAAGGTCCATTGCAACCACTTAAAATTCTAGAATGGAAGTGGGAGCACATTACCATAGATTTTGTTACTGGTCTTCCCAAGGTTTCTCAAGGCATAGATGCAATTTGTGTCATTATTGATAAATTGACCAAGTCTGCTCATTTTTTACCAATACGAGAAACTTATACACTTGAACGTCTTGCTCGTATGTACATAAATGAGATTATAAATAGCATGGTATGCCAGTATCCATAGTTTCTGATCGAGACCAAAGATTCACTTCAAGATTTTGGGTTAGTTTGCAAAAAGCTATGGGCACAGATTTACGATTTATTTCAGCATATCATCCTCAAACAGACGGGCAGTCGGAGAGGACTATTCAAATTCTTGAAGATTTATTAAGACTCTCTGTCCTTGACTTCAAAGGAAGTTGGGATAAGTTCTTACCATTGGTGGAGTTTTCCTACAACAACAATTATCAAACAAGTATTGGCATGGCTCCATTTGAGGCGTTGTATGGAAGAAAGTGTCGCTTCTCCAAGATCTTTGGGATGAGGGTGGGTGAAGCAACGTTGTTGGGACCGAAGTTGGTACGTATGACTACAGAAAAGATTCAAACAATTCGACAACGTATAAAAACCTCACAAGATCGACAAAAGAGTTATGTTGATCTTCATCGAAAAGACGTGGAATTCAATATTATAGATCATGTGTTGTTACGTGTTGCTCCATGGAAAGGAGTTATGAGATTTGGAAAGAGATGAAAACTCAATCCTCGATTTATTGACCCATTTATAATCCTCGATCGAGTAGGAACTGTGGCCTATAGACTCGCCTTACCGCCATGTATGTCTCATGTTCATAACATTTTTCACATATCTATGTTACGTAAATATGTGAAAGACCCGAACAAAATTATTGAATTAGAACCGGACGAGATAGTGGACGATTTAACGTATGAAGAGGTACCTGTTAAAATCTTGGATAAGAAGGATTATATTCTACGCTCTAAAGTTATACCTCAAGTCAACGTTTTGTGGAGAAACCACGATGTTGAGGAAATAACTTGGGAGTTAGAATCTGAAATGAAATCAAGGTATCCTCACCTCTTCGTCATACAAGGTATGTACCCTAATTTCGAAGGCAAAATTTCATAAGAAGGGGAGGTTGTAAGACTCTAACTTTTATGAATAACTTTGTCGTCTTTTCTATCCAAATTATTTTTGATACATGAATATTATTCTTGAATTTTACTCCACAAAGCAGTATCATGTTGACAATTTGGATATTTTAAAACTCTGGATAAATTTAAAGTCTTTAAAATTTATCCTTGATTTCGTTTGATTAATGCTTATATCATTGTCATCATCCTCATGCTTATATTGTGATGAAAGTCATCTTTGGCTTACGTGCATAGATGGACTGTTGATTGGTATGATTATGACCATGGATCATTCGGTATAATCGTGACCCGTAATGTTACAAATGATGTGGTAAAAGTCATCATTGGCCTGTAGTGCATTGATGGACAGTTGTTGGTATGATTATGACCGGGGATTATTCGGTATAATCATAACCATTGGTGATTATATGAATATCCTTGGCCCATAGTGCAGGGATGATTCGATGATGTGGTTTATTTATTAAGCTGAGTCTCAGCGATAAAATTGATGAAAATATTTTAAATCATAGAAGATAGTAGATATCATGCTTTACTTGACTCTTCTAATGGATTGCTTGTTCCGCTGCAGTTAAACTTGATGTTTATTATATTTTATCAGTTTAACACTGTTGAAGACTAATGTTAATTTATTCTGCATTATCTTAGTCATAATATTTCTTACTGGGCTAATTGAGCTCACCATTTTGCTTTCATTATTCTCTTCAGGAAATGAGAACGTAGCCGGGACTAGTCGGGAAACGGAGTGATGGTCCGAGATGGTGTTATAGTTGTCCTCACTATTCTATAAAATAGTGTGACAATAAATATAATGAGGACTCTATTTGAGTTTGGATATTGTCTAGAAGACAATATTCGTGTAAAAACTCTCAGCTCATGTTGTATAATTAAGTTTGTATTTGTATTCAGTACCATGTATTTGGCGACCCAAGATGGGTGATGTATACCTATTTTGGGGACATCACATTAGCTTTGACAGTTTGACTTGGAACTACATCTCCTCTTTATTTAGCCCTGTTTTGTTCTTCAATATGGATGTGTGCCACTAATTCTTACATAGTGAAATCTTTAGTTTCATGTTTAAGGTTCATCTTATAATCTTTCCACGAGGGTGATAATTTTTTGATAAGTACATCAACTTGAAAATTCTCACATATTTTCATTCCTTCCCCAATAACTTCCCCCACAATTGTTTGGTATGTATGAACTTGATCTATTACTGAGTTTCCATCTTGCATCTTAAAATATAAAAATTTTCCCGCAACATATTTCTTAAGACCAGAGTTTTCAACAGCATATTTAGATTTTAAAGCTTCCCAAATCTTCTTAGCACTTTCATACGGATAATAAATCTCAAATAGCGAATTAGAAAAATAGTGCAACAAATATCTACGACACGTTTATCCTTAACATAATCCCTTTTATCAGCATCCGATTTTTAAACAGTTTCAGCAGTAGGAGTAACATCATTAACAGAAGCAACAATAACAGGAGCATCCATATATAACACATATTCCAAATTCATGGTTTCCAAATAAAACAGTATATCTTCAGACCATATCTTAAAATTCGTACCATCAAAGCGTTCAATCTTAGAAAGGTCTAAGGCAGTTTTCATCTTGTTAATAAACCGAAAATCACTTTTTAGATTGTTGGAATATATATCGATGAGCAGATAATAATAGCGGTCAAGAAAGCGAAAGAGTGATAGAAGTAAGTATAAACAATAGAAACAAAAAGTAAAATTGAACTTAGTTTGAACCGAGGCGTAGAACGCTTATCGTCTCTAAAAAGTTATTTCACCCCATCGATAATAATCACAGTACAAATGGGTCACGGCCATCACTCTCCGTGATTCAACTATGAAACTTTCGATTGTGTGTACTCACAAAAGGAGGCTTTGGACTTGTCTCTGTGGATTGCCCGATTATAGAGTATATGTATGGAAGGAAGAACAGACTGTAATATGCGCCTTGGTGAAAATTGGTTAAGAACAGAACATCAAGGCATAGGTCTGGGTGAACTCGCAAGGCAAGATTGTTCGGATCGGCACCCCTCCTGCGCGGGGCGTATCATGCGCACACACGCACTAAGGTTTTCTGACCGAAAGTCCAAGAATCAAAGCTTGGCCTAGCCCAATTCCTTAGTCATCCTCATGTACGCGAGTCCATCCTTTTTTTCCAACTAAGTTACTAAACCCAAGCCAACACTTACTAATATACACAGAGAATATTTTCAAAATAGATAATATAGGACTTTATCAAAACTATATATTTTGGAGCATAACCAACAGCAGCAACCTGAATTAACTAAATCAAATGATTGAATTTTATACGTAAGTATGAGAGCAGATCATCTGTCCTTATTTTCCATGTCCTTTGTGTTCCCCACTTAAATTTTAACATGACCTCTTACTTAATACCAATTAATTTTAAAATTAAATAAGAGGTCAAGTGTCAAAATTTAAGTGAAAAACACAAAAAAAATATAAAAAATAAGGACAGAGAATCTACTCTCATGTAAGTATATTTTTTTTTCACCTTTTGTTGTGCATGTAAGACCCCAACTTATTATTAATGAAATTTAATTTTCTCTATTTATTATTTTGAAATAGTAAGGGTTGATTTGATTAATGTGGATAGTTATGGGTAAAATACGCAAATATTTCAAAATAAGCAAGTGGTTATAAAATATTCATTGTTGTTTGAAATATTCGTTTGGTCGTGGAATATTCGTATTGTTGGGGAATATTCGCATTTACCACTAGCAGCCCATATGTGGGCCCCATAACGAAAGATTGGATGAAGAAAACAACAAATATAAGTTGTTTAAAAATAACGACGTAGTTATTACTGAGTATCTTCGTTAAAATACTTGCTGGTTAAAACACAAGAAGACACGCTATCGCACCAATTATTGATTTTTACGTAAGAAGGCACTACTCAATAATTGTTACGATAGTTACTTATTCAAGATTTTTTATTTTATTGATTCAATAATTGTCGCGTTGATATTTTATATTCTTTGTTGTTTCAATAATTGTCATTACACGTATTTTTCATTATCGAAGCAATAATTCATATTATTTGAATAATATTATTAGATAACATTATTGGCAATGTCTAGAAAGTTCATCTAAGGAGAGGTTTGGTCACCTAATTGCATTGCGCCAAAGAAGAGAGAAATTCTTATTGGAAAGCCCTCTTTCCTCGGAACCGTCCCGTCATCGATATTGTGATTCTGTAATATTATTTGTGAATAATTAATTATTGATTCATATGATAAGAAAAATATTAATTTTATGTGGATATAGATGGAGAAAATTTTTAATGTGACAATTGTTGAAAATTGAAATTTTATCTTTTTCCGATAAAATAATTCATTTAAATATATTATTATATTTTAATAATATAATAATGATGATATTTTACGATGAATGTGGGATATATGAGTATATGTGGAGGAGGAGTATTTTTGTTACCAAAAATATTTAAAGCATGTTTATTGTGTTGGTGGACCCCATTTTCGATGGAAATTTGATTATAACTCGTAAAATCGTCTGCTTTGTGGATTTGGTCAATTTCTATTTGGAATTTGGAAAAACTTTCTTCTCGCAAAGTTATAGAGAATTGAATTTCCTATAAAAAAGTTCGAGATTCGAATTTTCTGACAAAATAGCTATTTATTATGAATTATTGAAGTTCTGAAGCTCCAAAATAATTAATTTTTTAAGTTTTAAATATTTTTTTTACAAAAAACGTTTTTTGCATGTGTGAGGCATGTGTTCAATTATCAAATTTTAGATTCAAAGGTGTGCGTGAAGATTATATATATATATATATATATATATATATATATATATATATTAATATTTAATAAATTTTCTGCTTTTGGTGTTCTAAGCATTTTTCTATAAATAGGTGCTTAGGTTAGAATTGAAAATTACACCGTAAATTAAAGTTTTCTCTCTATATTATCGAAATGTATTCTTGTGAGTATTTTGAGTATACTTTGAGTATTGCTATACTGGTGCAAGTTCGTTATAAATTTATATCCAGATTCCAGCTTAAATCTTTGCCTTTTCCGAGGTAAGGGATATTATTTTTTTAAAATGATATTATTTATTCTAATATCATTATGTCAAGTATTGATCCGAACTTTTAATCAAATTTGGAACTTTTAGTGTCGGGTTACTATTCACGATACGACCTTAATTATTCACGATATCTGATCTTATTCACTTATCATTTACACTATTCATCGAAAAATGAAAATTTTTCTTTTCGTTCCAAAATATCTATTCGGATATTAGCTTTGATTGTATCCATGTTTTGATCATTCTTGAATTTTACACCACTATGATTATTTTTGAGGTATTTTTGGACATGGATAAAAAAAAAGTACTAATCCTTAATCCTTAATCATTGTCATTTTGTTTCACCGGATTCGCTTTTTTTAAAAATATTTTTCATCATCCTCGCCTTAAATGATGATATTATTGAATATATTTGGCTCAGTAGTGCAAAAGATGAATGATTTCGATGAATATATTTGGCCCGTAGTGCAAAGATGAACAGTGTTTAGATGAATATGACCAATCGATGAATATCTTTGGCTCAGTGTAGGTGCAAAAGATGAATATTTGATTCCGGATATATATTGATTGATGTTACAGGATAAAAGATGATTTATTAACTTTAAAATTCATACATGTAAGATAGTAGTTTGCATTCTCTACTTAACTCTTCTAATGAATTATTATTTCATTGCGAATATTGATTTAAAACTTGTTTTCTATTGTATTCTATTAGATTTTTCCCTGTTGAAGACTAACGATAATTTTGTTGTATATTATCTTAGTCATAATATCCTTTACTGGGCTAGTTGAGCTCACCCTTTTTTTTTTTGTTTCATTTTTTTTCTCAGGAGGCGAGAATGTAGTGAGTATGAGTCGGGGTATGGAATGATGGTTATAGAGAGAGTTGTTTAGTAGTCCTCACCATTTTTATAAAATAATGTATCAATAAATGTGATGAGGATTTATTTGGGTATAGATATTGTCTAGAAGATAATATTTGTATTCAAACTCACGCTTTTACTATCAGAATAATAAAATTGTAGTTGCTTACATCACAGATATTGACAACTCAAAATGTAGATGATGATATCTATTTTGGGAATACGTCACAAGTCTTAACTCGACAGGCACGGCATATAAATAAAGCCACTTTCAAGTGGCCCTCTATCTAAGCAAGACAAGATTCTTGATTTCAGGAGAAACTAAGAGAGGTTCATTTTTGGGTTTTAAATATACCAAGCATGTTAGAGAATTAAAATATTGTTCTAATCACATAAATTTAAAATCTCATCTAAAATCCTCAAAAATTCAAAAACCATAGCATTGGTCAAGAGTGGATGACATACATGTGGAAGTTTCGTTCTGGCCTTCTGGGTCCCAAAGTTCATGTCTATCTCTACTCTATCCAAATTCCATAATTCCATTTTCCTCCATATTTTTCACAATTCCAATTTCATATTGTGACAATTTTATTAATTTATTTGGCGAAATGACAGTTGCAACTTGCATTTGTTTATGATACTTTTCCACTCAGGTAACTGCCCCACCCACACCATTAAATTCCTTACTCTCCACAACAACCTCTTCATCAGACTTTCAGTTGTTGTCTCACTTGATTTGTTCAAACCAAAAATTCTCAACTTTGCTCTTGCAGGATTCTTGGGTTATTTTTTATTTAATTATGCAACTCATTATTACTATTTCTCTTTTGGGTCTTTCCATTACTCCCTACAACAGCAAGATTGATCCTTTTTACTGAGTTTGAAACCTAAAACTTAGAAGCATATAAATGGGTTTTGAGTCTTCAGTTTCTTCTTGAATTTTTTCATGTTTAAGCTTTAGATATGAAGTCAATTGGGGTAGTGCCACTAACCCTTTTGACATTGGCCCTTGTTAACAATTTGGTGTACTGCAAAAGGCCTGTTGTGGTAAATGTTGGAGCAATTTTCAGTTTTGATTCCATCATTGGCAAGGCTGCAAAGGCAGCCATGGAAATTGCAGTTGATGATATCAACGGGGATCCAAAAATTCTTCGCCGGACTAAACTCAAGTTGATTATGGAGGACTCCAATTGCAGTGTCTTCATCGGGTCAATTAAAGGTAATCCGAACCCCTAGACTTTGTTGAAAACGTTTTATGTGGATATTTCAGACTGATGATTTAAACTGCAATTTTATGTTAGTTTCTGTTAATTGATAAAAAATATTAATGTGTTTTTAAAGGTTGACCATATAATTTATGGGTGGTCATGAAGCTTTAGATTATTGTATATATGTTAGAGCATCTTTGCACGATCTTAACTGATATAAAATGTCTCTCACTCATTTCAGTGACCAACTAAAATATATTGGTAGTAGTTCATAGGTTTAATCCACTTATTATTTTCTCAGAAAGGAAGAAACTGGGAAATCTTTTTTACTCGAGTTTTTTAGTAATTAATAGGAGGGTCTTTTGTCCTGTAGTGACATTAGATTTTTAGTTCTGTTTAATAATGGGAAAATATTTATATGAGAAAGTTGAATAACCTATGAGTTGCTAATGGAATTCTCAACCATAATGGTCGGCAGATAGTCATTTTCCACTTGAACAAAAAAGCATGGTATTTTACAATCGCCAATTGAGGTGGTAATTCTGGATCGTGGTTGTACTTGACTTTTCACTTAGATCCGGGACAATGCTTCAATCTGCTTCAAGAGCAAAAAAGGGGCCAGATTATTCTTGAGTTTGGTAGTATGATAGTACTGAAAGACTTGTATCTTCTTCTAAAATGCTTTGTTTTAGAAGTTGGCCATCATGAGTCCTTATTGTTAGAACATCATATTAGAGAGAGAATATTGAATTGAGAGAATAGATAATTGCATAGATAATAACTTGATAATTATATCTCTTCTTTACATTGAGAAGATAGGAGATATTTATACTAATACAAGATAAGATGGGTGACTAACATATTACCTAACTCAAGGAGATAATCATGGAGATAACCATTACATAATTATTGGAGATAATCATGAAAGAATGAATGATGGAAACTATAAGTCTATCCTAACAATATAATAATATCTAAAATATTATATTCCTAAAATATCGCCTAATACGCCCCCACAAGCGAAACGTAGGGAAACAAAGCTTGAGCTTGCACTTGGTTGAACATCCATGTAAGTGAAGAGTTAACAGAATAACAACTCCTCGAATTAGAGAAAACACGGACAACTTCCATGAGAGGTTGAACAAAGATGTAGCATGCATGATAATAACATCCAACCAAAGAAAGGTAGGTGGCATATGTTGAATAGGTGGTAGGCATGTCGTCTTGGACTGTGAAAGCATGATGTCTAAAGTATCCATGGTTGCAGATCGTGACTGCCCAGATTTGGAGGAGAAAGCAGCAGAGATAGGAACATGAGAACCATAGAGAAGGAAATGCATTAGAGATCCATCAGTTGCAAGTCTTGCAGATTGCATAGATATAGAGGAAACGAGAGCAATATTGCTCTTGGTTCCTGATGGTGGAGAAGTGGCAAGTGAAAAAGGATAAGCAATTGGAGAAAATTGTGGGAATGCAGACGGGTCAGGGTGTTTGATTACATCTACTTTTACTTCTGATGCAGACGGATCAGCTTTCGTCTTCGATTGATATACTGATTATGTCCGATTGGCGTAGCGCATAAGTGCTCATCAGAATATCCTGTTGGTGGAGAGTGAGCATGTGAGATATCACACTGTAGAAAAAGAGAAGGAATATCTTGTAATTTTTCATGATCAAGAAGCATATGAGAGAGCAAATCTAAAGATAAAGAAGGATTTATCTCATAATAGTACTTGCAGAAGTTACTAAGAGAATCATCAAGCCCATCAATAATGCAATCAATGAGTTCAATTTCATCGATCGGTTCACCGGCGCGAGTAAGAGCATAGGCGAGAGATTTTGCCTCGGAGATATAATTTTTCACGGATTGAGAAGGAAGTTTCTGAAGAGAGTACACTTGATCTAAAAGATCATCAACATACCAATTCTGGGAAAACTCACAAGCATCATTTGTGGAGGCACTATCATCATCGACTTGAGAGGTGGGAAATTGTGGAGAAAGATCACAAAAGTTGTCTTGTGATTCATTAGAACAATCATAAGAGGGAGGATCAAGCCACCATTTGGGATCGTATGGGGAAGAGTGAAAATCTGAGTATGGAGAGAATTGATTTTCCACCATGGAATCGTATGGAGAAGACTAAATGTGTAGCAGAGGTATTTATTGATGGAACAGTGATCTAGAGATAAAATTAGACTAAACAAAGATACAACGAAGGGAATTTAGAAAATATGCAACAGTAGATAGAAGAAAGGAAAGGGAGGATCAAAGGTTGCTAGCCTTATGGCTTTGATACCATGTTAGAACATCATATTAGAGAGAGAATATTGAATTGAGAGAATAGATAATTGCATAGATAATAACTTGATAATTATATCTCTTCTTTACATTGAGAAGATAGGAGATATTTATACTAATACAAGATAGATGACTAACATATTACCTAACTCAAGGAGATAATCATGGAGATAACCATTACATAATTATTGGAGATAATCATGGAAGAGTGAATGATGGAAACTATAAGTCTATCCTAACAATATAATAATATCTAAAATATTATATTCCTAAAATATCGCCTAATACTTATCTCCTTATAACTTGAAAGATTATCTAACTAATGTATTAATGAGCTTTGATCATTAGAAAGAAAGAGGAGTTCAGATGTCTTCCATACTAAAATTTCCTGATTAATTTCAAGCATAAACAATCAAAGTCACATACTTACATATCTCTTATTGCTTACCATGGTTTTTGTTACCTACCTTAGTTCCAGTGCTATTTATGTAGTTTATAGGATGCAGTTTTGTTGCAGCATAATGGCCTTCTGGTCAAAATTATAGCCATAAGGATGATACCTGGGGAAACATTGTTAAGCCATCTTTAAATATATAGGTTTAGAAAGCTCCTACAACTTTCAGTATAGTAAAGAAAGTAGATTTGACAGTCTTAGGTATTACAAATTCTTTAATTTCTGCAAAGAAGGTTAATCAGAGGGATTTTTATCTTAAAAAAATTTGAGGATTTTTATCTAATAAAATTAGAGGGTTATTAAATCCTGATAAAGTTCATGCTTTGCATACGTAACAACTTCAGAGTACAAACTTTAAAAATCTTGTGATTCACCTCACATCTAATTTCCTTGTTTTCTGTTTTATTTAATAGCCTACAGGGAAAGAGAAAGTATGCTGCAAATTTCTTCCTGTTAAAGTTAAATGAAGTTCCTTCGGCCATCTTAATTAGTTCATTATTTATATGTAGAACTTTGAATGACCAGTATGACCTACAACTGTCTAAAAGTATTGGATGCTAGTTTCATCTAATCCCCAAATTTCACTTGTGTGCTGTTGCCTGTCCGTAAAACATGATACAGGATTTTGGAGGAAGTAGTTTTTAATGAATATATGGTTTGACAAAGCCAGAATACCTATGCTTATGACTTGTAATTCCATGTCATGTTAACACTAAACAGTTATTATTATTATGTGATGTTCAAATTCTACTAAGCAGGTCTATTGTCAACCTTAATTCCTTTAAATATTAATATAATTTCTTGTTCCTTGGTATTGCTATTATTACTGTTGTTGACATGTTGTTGTAGTTATGATTTTATTATAACTTCTATCAAGGTCTAGTAGTCTAGACTGTAACTTCTGACTTGTTGGTGTTTGTTTTTAGTACTTGATGCCATTAAAATAACAAAATATTGAATATTTTATTTGAAACCACAATGTAAGTTTACCCAGGAACACCCCAATGAATATGCTTAATTCTGAGTAATAAGTCTTTTATGCAGTAGTTCTTACTTTAACTAAAGCAATTGAATAGTCAGCTTTCTATACATCACTTGTACAACTTCCAGAACTGGGTTAGAATCCAGAATATGCATTTGCTTTCATCCGAGGTAAGAAACCAGAATATGCATGTACCTTCATCCCCGCAAACGACATTATCGTAATTGCAATTATCTTGTCAGCTTTTCAGGTAATTGACAGAGAAGTGGTTGCAGTTATTGGCCCACAGTCTTCTGCAATAGCTCATATGATTTCTCCGATTGTCAGTGCACTCCAAGTTCCTCTAACCTCATTTGCTGCCAGTGATCCGACTTTATCTTCCATTCAATTCCCTTACTTCTACAGAACCACACAAAGCGACTCATACCAAATGGCTGCTATGGCTGATTTAATCGAATTTTACGGGTGGATAGAGGTTATGGCAATCTTTGTGGACGACGATTATGGGAGGAATGGCATAAATGTCTTAGGTGATGAGCTTCAAAAGAGAAAGTCAAAAATTCATTACAAGTTCGCTTTGCCTTCTCAATTTGATATCAATGATATCACCGATGTCCTAAATAACTCTAAACCACTAGGTCCGCGTGTTTATGTTGTTCATATGAATCCTGACCCAAGGTTGAGAATCTTTAGCATAGCTGAAAAGCTTCGTATGATGACTAGCGACTATGTGTGGCTTGCAACAGATTGGCTCTGTACTACTTTAGATTCATTGTCCCCAGATAATCAAGTTCCTCTGAAAATGCTTGAAGGGGTAGTTGGCCTTCGTCAACATACACCTCAAACAACCTTGGAAAAGGCATTTCGATCTCGGTGGAAAAAAATGCAAGAAAATGGGTCAATAATTTCAGAGTTAAATTTTTATGGACTTTATGCTTATGATACAGTATGGGCAGTTGCACATTCCATTGATAAATTTTTAGATGAGGGCAACAATATAACATTTTCTTTCAATGATAAGCTACAGAATATGAAAGGAAGTAAAACAAATCTTGAGAAGCTTAAGACTTTTGAAGGTGGGAATCACCTGCTCAAGATACTATCACAGACAAACTTCACTGGTTTAACGGGCAAAGTCCAATTTAATGCTGATAGAAATTTAGTGCCCTGTGGTTATGAGGTCACTAATATTGCTCAAAAGAAAATCCATAGGGTCGGTTATTGGACTACTAATTCA
This sequence comes from Panax ginseng, assembly GCA_020205605.1. Lineage (NCBI taxonomy): Eukaryota > Viridiplantae > Streptophyta > Magnoliopsida > Apiales > Araliaceae > Panax > Panax ginseng. The sequence continues at coordinate 101,098,187 of CM035144.1, read as the reverse complement.
GGCTTCTCCATATTGCCCCCAGAAAATCTTGAATCTGAAAACAGTAGCTATTCCCGTCTGGATCAGAAACTTGAAAATGTTTCCTGGCCTGGTGGCAAGAAAGCAAAGCCGCGTGGGTGGGTGCTTGGAGATAATGACAGTCCGTTGAGAATTGGAGTACCAAGAAGAGCAAGTTTTGTTGACTTTGTTACTGAGTTGGACAACCATACAGTTCAAGGATATTGTATTGATGTGTTTAAGGAAGCAACAAAGCTAGTCCCATATGCTGTTCCTTTCAGATTTGTGCCTTTTGGGAACGGGAAGGTTAATCCTTCTTATGATGACCTTGTAAAACTGGTTGCAAATGAAGTAAGTAAAACTTGAAGACTATTTTCCATACATAAATTCTAGAGGTGCCCTTGGTTTAGAGTTAGGATCACCTGCTGGTATGTGCAAAACATACTAAAGACTGCCAACGTAAATAGATGAGACTGAACATTTTTCTAAAACTATTTGCACCTATATTGTTTTCCTCTTTTTGATTTTACCTGCCATTAGTTTCATTGTGATATGATCTATATCTATGTGGACAAGTTTTACTAGACCTATTCAATTGTGGAATTGTGGTGTCAGGATTTTGATGCGGCAGTTGGAGATATTGCTATTGTCACAAGTAGGACTAAGATTGTTGATTTCACTCTGCCATTCATTGCAACCGGTCTTGTCATAGTAGCTCCCATCCGAAATTCAAAATCAAGTGCATGGGTCTTTCTTAAGCCGTTTACATGGGAACTGTGGTGTGTTACTGCAGCTTCTTTTATAATGATTGCTGTGGTTATTTGGATCCTTGAGCATCGTGTCAATGATGATTTTCGTGGTCCTCCAAAGAGACAGATTATAACTATGTTCCTGTAAGCCTTTGGTGTTTCTTTTTCAGTTTCTTCGAGTTCAACTTTCAAAATTATTTTTATGCTTTGAAAATTTTGAGGCTTCAAATTTGTACATATCTTTGTTTGTACCTACAGAGTATTTAACTTTACACAATTTTATAATGCAGGTTCAGCCTGTCAACTCTATTCAAGACCAACCGTAAGTGTAACTCAGCTTTAGAACCTGGTAGATCCATCCCTAGTATGTCATATATTAATGGAATGGCAATGAAATGAGCTCAGGAGACACCTGAGCTCCCTCTTGCTTTGTTTTTGAAGCCAACGCTTAATCCAAAGACAAAAATTTCATTACTGAAGTCTTTAATTTTCTTTTGAGTTTAACAATGTAACCAAATGTTGCTATGCCAAGTTGCCCACTGAAATTTTACCATATCTTACTTGAAAATTTGTGGACTCCAAGTCCCTTCTTTCCCGTTTTTGTTCTCTAGTTTTATTTGTGCCAGTTGTAAAATAACTAGGCAAGTTGTAACTTGAGAATCCAATTAAAGACTCTAGCTCTGAACGTGATCATATATTTAGTATTTTCCTTCTGGATAAATTTCATTGTCTAGCCAAAATAAGGGTGAACAAGGATTAATTGTTTTCTATCCTTGTTATAATCTTAACCAATAAGTACACTTTTATTGATATATGATTCCTTAAAATTTTCGTCTATCAATTTAACAGAAGAAGATACATTAAGTGCACTTGGAAGGATGGTAATGGTGGTGTGGCTTTTCTTGTTGTTGGTGATCACTTCTAGTTATACAGCAAGCTTGACATCAATCCTTACAGTCCAGCAGCTTTCATCACCTATCACAGGGATAGACAGCTTAATCGCAAGTAAGTGGCCAATTGGTTATCAAGTAGGTTCATTTGCATACAGTTACATGACGGACATTCTTAATATACGTCGATCAAGACTCATTAGTTTAGACACCCCAGAAGATTATGAGAGAGCACTAAAGAAAGGGCCGAACAACGGAGGTGTGGGAGCTATCGTAGATGAGCTTCCATATGTGGAATTATTCCTGTCAACTCAGACTGACTTTAGAATTATTGGTCAATCATTCACAAAGAGTGGATGGGGATTTGTAAGTAACTTTCTTACCAGTAGATGCAAGCATGCATGCATGCATGATATATTCATTAAAGCTCTCTGATCATTGTCTTGTTTCTTAAATGAGAAGCAACATGAAAACTTACATGCATTCATTTTATGTGGGAGTTGCCCAAACTTGACATTTGCACAGTAGTGGCACCCGATACTAATTACAGTGCCACCTGATGCTGATTAGACTGCAACACAAGGATCCCTCATACTTGAAGTGCTTTTTGTTGCCAGTTGGGAGCCAAGTAAAATTAGTATCGGGTGCCAATCTAATCAGTACAGTCATTTCCGTGCAAATGCCACTTGTTCAGGTCCTCCAGCCTAAATTTTTCTTGTATTTTCATGTGTGTGTTTGTGTGCGCATAAATATGAGATCATGAAATTGGATTGATATTGCTGATATAAATAGGTAGTAAATAAAACTTCAATTTGTGAGAAAATGGGTAAAAAATTATGATTTGTAGAATTTGTTGACATTCAAGCTTCAGTTGATAAATAGATTAGGTCCTTGAGTCGCACTATAACAGTACCTTGGAATAAATATCAAGAAATAATTTTTTTACAGGGCAGGGCATCTCATCATAACAATGATTTTTGCTTGTATACTCTCACTTAAACTTGTGTATAACAAAACAGGTTTTCCAAAAAGACTCCCCTCTTGCTATCGACTTGTCCACAGCAATCCTAAAGCTTGCTGAGAATGGAAAACTTCAGAAGCTCAACGAAAAGTGGTTCTGTAAAGCAGGCTGTGCAGCGAGTAGGCGACTAGAGTCTGAGCCTAATCAGCTAAACTTAAGCAGCTTTGTTGGTTTATATATTTTATTTGGTGCTTTCACTCTCACAGCCCTTATAATTTTCTCGTTGCGAACTATTCGTCAATACATCCGCTACAAGCGGACTCCCTCAATTTCATCATCCTCATCAGGTAGCAGCTTTTCTCAGGCCTTATATAACTTTTTTGACTTCATTGATGAGAAGGAAGCAGCGATCAAAAACATCTTTAGGGGTGATCATAATTCCCCTTAAATCAGCAGCAGCACATCAGTCGAGTAAGATTGTGTTATATATTTAGTATGTATATTATTAGATTAGATTATTACTGGTATGAGCAAAAGTTGGCATGTCTTAGCAAATGTGATCACCTCGCCCACTCATTTTCTTTTCTTTTTTACTAAATTGCTAATCACTTGCACTGTATCTTAGTTCCAAATAACAATAATATAAGTTTGGTCTCATTGTATTTTTCGCTCCCATTATGATTTTTATGTTGTCATGTATACCGGGAATACTGCTGCAGCTGCTGCTGTAGGACTGTGCACCATTTCCGATTTTTCGGACCGCACCGAACCGGCCGGTTAGGTATAAAAAGAACCGGTCCGGTTTCGGTAAAAAAAAGCGGTACCGGTTTCGATACGGCCTATTTATGGTTCGATTTTATCGAACCAGACCGGTATATACCGATTTTCTAATTTTTTTTATTAATATATAATAATAATAAAAATAATGATTATAGTAATAATAATAATTATATTAATTTTCGATAAAAATCGGTACTAAATCGGTAAACCGGTTCAGTATACCAGTCCAATCGGTATCGGTATCGGTATCGGTACCGGTCCGATTTGGACCGGTTTTTATCGGTTGCACATCCCTATGTTGTTGTTTAGAGCTTTACGAACCTAGATGAAAAGAAAATATTTTTTGCATTTCGTTCTGATTTTTTTGTGGGGGGTGAAAGTGCAATAAGATGGATTAGTGGCTCTTACGAATATGTTTTAATGCCTACTTTGGATTATTAGATGTAAGGCAGTAAAATAAGTAAACAATTCGAACTCAATTCGTACTCGACTAAGTTCGATTCGAATTTGACTTGAAATATAAATAATTCAAATATGAATAAATTTTAAAATTCGATAAATTACTCGAACATTCTCAAATTACAATTTTCTAGATACTCAGATCATATTCGTTCGAAAAGTTCAAACTGGGCTTGATTCAATATCGTACTCGACTCGATAGCTAAACAAACTTTATTTTATACTCGATAAATTTGTAAATTAAATCTGAGCAACTTAATACTCGGTTTGATTTGGTTCATTTACACCCTTAATTAGATGGTCATGTTTTAGACAAGATAGCGTTGAAATGGTCAAATTCGGGGGTATAAGATAAAATAATGTTAAATAAGTTTGATAATTAATTAATTAATATTGCACTCATTTGTCTTACTGATTTAATCATATCTTGGTATCAATTTTTTGTAAATGAGAATAACTTAAATTATTTTCTTGCTTTAAGTGGCTACTCTCAGTTGTCTCCAAGGAAGATAATCAGAACCACAATATAAAGTTTTGAATATATAATATTATAATTTGTAATTTATCCATAAAAGTAGCTAATTAGTTTACTAAAAACTTCAAGGTCTGATTAATAGTCTCATAGTTCGGAAGAAATTAATATATATATATATATATATATATATATATATATATATATATATATAAAGTCATTACACTAACAACTCAAAGGCTGATAAGGGTTGGAATAAGATGTTGTAAAATATTATAATTGGACAATGGATTTGAAAGAAACACTCCAAGCGTCAATAAATAAATTTTTTTATTGAAATATTTTGACTCCCCTCTAAAAATGTTGTGGTTCCGCCATCGGAGAAAGAAATTGTTTTTTCCACATTTTAAATAATATTTTCAATCCATTTAGTAAAATTATCGAAAAAAATTGTAAAAGTAACACCTTTAAGGAAAATGACCATATTATTAGTCAAAACATCTGGTGTTAGTAGCTGTGTAATAAATTTTTTACAAACGTGTAGGTAAAAATTTTCATAAAGTTAATTTTAAAGTAATAAATATTCGGTATGTGTAGATGGTGCAATGCTAAATGTTTGAAAAGGGTGAAATAGATTATTATACATAATCAATATTAATCATGTAATCAATGAATATAATAATCGCAGAATATTAAAATCTCATCTAAAACCCCAAAATTCAAAACCCCAAATTAAAAACCATATTATTGGTTCTAGTGGATGGCATGCATGTAGTTAGACCTGGTAAACGGGCTCAAAGTGTGATGCCCCCAAATAGGTATACATCACTCATCTTTAATCGTCAAATACATGGTACTAAATTTAAATACAACTTGATTATACAACAGTCGTGTAAAATACGACAAAATACATGCTGTGAGTTTTAATACAAATATTGTCATCTAGACAATATCCATACTCAATTTAGTCCTCATTACATTTATTATCACACTATTTAACAGAATAATGAAGACTACTAAGACACCATCTCGGACCATCACTCCGTTCCCCGACTAGTCCCGGCTATGTTCTCCTTTTCTGAAAAAAATAATGAAAGAAAGGGTGAGCTCAACTAACCCAATAAGAAATATTATGACTAAGATAATGCGTAATAAATTATCATTAGTCCTCAACAAAGATGTTAAACCGATAAAATACAATAGACATCAAATTTAATCATGCAGAACATGCAATCCATTAAAAGAGTCAAGTAGAGAATAAAATCTACTATCTTTTATGATTTAAAAAGGTTTTCATCACTTTTATTCTTTGAGACTCACGACAATAAATAATCCACATCATCCACAAAGACTACGACCAATGATATTTGTGGTATTCATCAATGGTCATGATCATGCCAACAATCGTCCCATCAATGCACTTCGCCAACGCGGACTTTTACCACATCATTTATAACATTACTACCATGATTACAATTAGAATAATTCTCGGTCATAATCATACCAAGTCCATCTATGCACTACTGGACCACGGATGACTTTCAAAAATAATATAAACATGAGGATGATGACAATAATATAAGAATTCAATAAAACAAGTTCAAGAATTAATTTATTTAGGAACTAATAACGTCCAAATTGTCAACATGATACTTCTTTGTAAAGTAAAATTCAAAAATGCTCAGAAGAATATTTTAATGAAAAGATATTGGATGAAGCGTAAATATCAAGAATATTCCACTAATTTCATGGAGTGTAGAAGTCAAAACTTTAATCAACTGAGTAAAATAAAGAATGGAATAACAAAAGAAATCACCATGCATGCGGTAATTCGCATAGACATGTTATTCCATCAGAATAATAAATAACGGAACTAAAGCCAAAGGTAATACATACCGAGCGGGATATTCCAAATGAATAATAAAGAATGAAATACAACAAATCACCATACATGCAAGATTGCGAGACAGTTATTCCAATGAATACTAAATGACGGAACCAAAGTGTGAAATTCACACCAACAGGATGTTCCAATGTAATAAAAAAAACTAACTAGGTCCTAGAAAAAACACGCATGGATATTCCAACGTAATAATAAAGATTTTAATCGGTCCTAGGTAAAAGCATGCATATGATATTTCCAACAAAATAATAAAGAATGGAATAACAACAAAATTTCACCATGTATGCGGTATTTGATGTATGACAAGTTATTCCAGCAGAATAATAAATAATGGAATAACAAAAGAATTTCAACAAGTATAGGGTAGTCCGCGTATACAAGTTATTCCAACAGAATAATAAAGACTAGAATAACAGAAGTTCTCTTCATGAATATGAAAAAAAAAATACCCCTTATCGTAAAAGAAACTTGATATCGGAGTAGTAAAGTAGCAGAATACTTTTCTTCTTTCTCTCTATAGTTTCTCTCTTTAGAGTTTCAGTGAATTCGTAAGAAATAATGAAGGAATGAGCTTCTATTTATAGAAGAATGGAATGAATAGTAACCAATCCATGAACGGTCCAGATTGATTTACTTTAATCGGACGGTCCATATTTAAAGCAAAATCTTTTAAATAAAATATAATATATTCTATTTATAATCTAATAAAACGAATAACTTTTAAAAAAATTTTACTATGCAAACACTATGCATAATAAAATATAATATATTCTAATTATTGTCTAATAAAATAGATAACTTTATAAAAGTATTCTCTTTTTATATAAAAAATTTTTACTATTATTAGCCTAATAAAACGAATAACTTTATAAAAGTATTCTGTTTTATATAAAAAGTTTTTCTGTTTTATTACGTTAATAATACGAATAAAATAAAACGTCATCATCATTATTATTATTCACACTATTAATCGACCAAGTCGTTTTCAGGAAAGAGGGGGCTTTCCAATAAGGATTTCTCCATATTGGCGCACAATTAGGTGACCAAACCTCTCTTTGGCAGAACTTCTAGACATCGTTAATAATGCAAATAATAATATTAACAACTTCGTCATCTCAATTATTGATTTAATAACATATAAAATATCGACAATAATTGAATCAAACTGAGTGACTTCTCACATAAGCATTAATAATCAATACCGGTATGCTACTATGCAACCACGCCAGATTCTCGTACTTTTTACTACCGAAAGTAGTTCAACAAAGATCAACGGTAAAACTTCCATTGTTATTTTCATAAAAATATTTTTGTTGTTTTCTCGATCCGATAATAATTACATTGTGGGGTCCACCAATGATTGTCTTTGTCGTCATTTAATATTCCCCGACCAATCAAATATTATATAACAACTTGCGTACTTTGCAAAATTTATAAATATTACCCACAACTATAACATTATATCAAATTTATTCCATAATATTCAAAAATGATATTTATAGAAAATTCATTTTATTCATAAAAGTTGGGGTCTTATAATCTCCCTTCTTATGAAATTTCGCCGAAAAATTAGGGTACATACCGGATGTCGAAGAGGTAAGGATACCTTGATTTTATTTCGTATTCTAACTCCTGTGTCATTTCCTCAACATCGTGGTTCCTCCATAACACTTTTACTTGAGGTATAACCTTGGAGCGTAGAATATGTTCCTTCTTATCCAAGATTTGAACAGAACCTCTTCATACGTTAAATCTTCCGCTATTTCGTCCTGCTTTCTAACTCAATAATATGGTTCGGTCTTTCACATATTTACGTAACATGGATATATGAAAACGTTATGAACACGAGATATACTTGGCGGTAAAACAAATCTATAAAGCTACGATCCTACTCGATCTAGGATTAAAAATGGGCCAATGAATCGAGGATTGAGTTTTCCTCTCTTTCCAAATCTCGTAACTCCTTTCCATGCAAAGAACACGTAACAACACATGATCTCCAATATCGAATTCCACGCCCTTTCGATGAAGATCAAGATAACTCTTTTTATTTGGTCTTGTGAGGTTTTTATACGTTGTCGGATCGTTTGAATCTTTTTCGTAGTCATACGTACCAACTCCTATTCCCAACAACGTTGCTTCACCCACCTCATCCCAAAGATCTTGAGAACGACACTTTCTTCCATACAACGCTTCGAATGGAGCCATACCAATACTTGCTTGATAACTGTTGTTGTAGGAAAACTCCACCAATGGTAAGAACTTGTCCCAACTTCCCTTGAAGTCAAGGACACAGAATCTTAATAAATCTTTAAGAGTTTGAATAGTCCTCTCTGATTGTCCGTCCGTTTGAGGATGATAAGCCGAACTAAATCGTAAATCTGTGCCCATAGTTTTTTGCAAACTAACCCAAAATCGTGAAGTGAATCTTGGGTCTCGATCAGAAACTATGGATACTGGAATACCATGCAGTCTTATAATCTCGTTTATATACATACGAGCAAGACGTTCAAGTGTATAAGTTTCTCATATTGGTAAAAAATGAGCAGACTTGGTCAATCTATCAACAATGACCCAAATTGCATCTATGCCTTGAGAAACCTTGGAAAGACCAGTAACGAAATCCATAGTAATGTGCTCCCACTTCAATTCTAGAATTTCAAGTGGTTGCAATGGACCTTTTGGTACTTGATTCTCCGCTTTGACTCGTTGACAAGTTAGACACCTTGAGATAAACAGCGTTATCTCTCTCTTTATATTGCTCCACCAAAATGTATGACGAAGATCACGATACATTTTGGTACTCCTAGGATGGATTGCAAACGGTGTGTTGTGCGCCTCCATCATGATTTTATACTTTAAATCGGGATCGTTAGGAACACAAAGTTTGGAGTTGACTCGAAGTATTCCTTCTTCATCGATTCTTGCTTCCGGCATAGCACCTTCTTATACTTTCTTCCTCATATGCATTATCTCCAGGTCTGTAGCTTGAACAGCTTTAACTTTATCGATTAAAGTCAGTTTTACTCGTATATTCGCCATCCTCACATGGGTCCCTGGAGTCTTTAATTCTATCTCCATCCTTTGCAAGTCATACAAGATGGGCCTTTGCGTTGACAATATCGCACTTGTACCCGTATATGATCTTCTACTCAATGCATCAGCTACCACGTTTGTTTTTCTAGGATGGTATTGGATGGTATGATCATAATCTTTCAACAGTTCAAGCCAACGTCGATGTCGCATGTTGAGTTCCTTTTGAGTGAAGAAATATTTGAGGCTTTTATGATCCGTAAGGATCTCCACTTTCTCCCCATACAAGTAATGCCTCCAAATTTTAAGTGCGAAGACAACAGCTTCCAACTCTAGATCATGAGTAGGATAATTCCTCTCATATTCTTTGAGTTGTCGAGAGGCATAGGCTATGACTTTCCCATGTTGCATGAGAACACATCCTAACCCCTTGCTCAAGCATCACTTGTAGATGACAAATCCTCCCGAGCCGATGGTATTGTCGAACAAAGTCTTTGAAATGAATCTTCTTTTGAGTTCTTAAAAACTCTTCTCACATTCCTCGTTCCAACCGAATTTTATATCTTTCTGAGTCAGCTAAGTTAAGGGAGTAGCGATTCGAGAAAACCCTTTTACGAATCTCCGATAATAACCAGCTAAGCCGAGAAAGCTATGTACTTTGGTTACTGATTTAGGTTGCTCCCAGCTTTGAATGGCTTCAATCTTTGCCGGGTCAACAGATATTCCATGACTTGATACCACGTGCCCAAGGAATGCTACTTCCTCAAGCCAGAACTCGCATTTCTTCAAATTGGCATAAAGCTTATATTCACGAATCTTTTGGAGTATCAGCCTCAAGTGTTGCTCATGATCTTCACGATTTTTGGAATAAATAAGGATGTCATCAATAAAGATGACCACAAAGTGATCCAAATATTCTTTGAATACTCAGTTCATCATATCCATGAAGGCAGCAGGAGCATTAGTCAATCCAAAAGACATGACTAGGAATTCATAATGCCCATACCGAGTTCTGAAAGCCGTCTTTGGAATGTCATCGGTTCTAATCTTCAATTGGTGATATCCGGAACAAAGATCAATCTTTGAAAAGAATTTGGCGCCTTGCAACTGGTTAAACAGGTCATCAATACGTGGCAATGGGTACCTATTTTTGATGGTGACATGATTCAACTCCCGATAATCAATACAAAGTCGCATACTCCCATCTTTCTTCTTCACGAATAGAACAGGAGCACCCCAAGGAGAAGTACTAGGACGAATAAAGCCAATGTCTAACAATTCCTCGCAGCTTGGGTCTTTAACTCCTCAAGTTCAATAGAGCCATTCGATATGGGGCTTTGGAAATAGGTTTTGTACCAGGTTCAAGGTCGATACAAAATTCAATTTCACGCTCTGGGGGTAGGCCAAGAAGTTGTTCAGGGAATACGTCAGGAAATTCATTAACAATAGAAATATCATTCACAACTGTGACTCTCATCCAAGACTTGGATAACATTTCACATTGATACCTATCAACTTGCCATCGTTATTTACAACGTCCCCTACAGAAAGTCTGGCTTCGGTGAATTCTACACAAGGAAGTCAACAACGAAAGGACCGGGGCTCTTTACTTATGGCTTGATATGACAATGATTGACTTTAGTTGTTTGGTTGCTTGAATTCGCATAACAGGTTGGTTAAAAATATGAAAGCTAACAACCTTATTAAAAGCATGATGAGTAGTTAACCAATCGATTCCTAAAATCACATCAAAGGCAAGTATTTTCAAAGAGATAAGATCGACAGGTAACGTGAAAGTATTGATTTGAATCAAACAAGATTTATAAATAGTGGAGGTAACGAAGGTTTCTCCCAACTGAGTTTCAACAGATAAATCAAAGTCTAACTTCTCCAGAGTTAAATTCAAACATTGAACATAACTAAGTGGAATGAAAGAGTGAGTAGAACCGATATTTAATACGGTATAGACTTCGCAAGAGTTTATGATTAACTTACCCGTGATAATTTTATTCAGGTTCCTCGTCACGAAAAAAAAATGCTCTCTCTTAAACTACCGGCTTTGGCTTTTCTAGGACATCCTTTGGCATCACCATCCCAGCTGGACTTAACTTCACCATACGACAAAATCGAGCTAGGTGACCTTCTCTTCCGCAATTAAAACACACTTTAGATTGTCACAGACAGCTTTGACGGATGTGTCCTCCCCGTCGCATTTTGAAACATACGACCGGTGGTCGTTCTTCTTCCTTTGAAACGGGTGCTGGTGCTGCTGTCTTTCCATCATTATTGAATCTTCTCTTCCTAAAATTTCCACTTCTATTATCTTGGCCATGATTACCACCGAAGTGGTTACCATTCATGGCATGATAATTTCCCCCATGATGGTTATCATTGTTCCGATGACCGTTGCCACCAGTACGATTATTATCGTGTTGTTGGTCGTTGCCTTTTGGTTGTGCTGACTCATTATCGCGCTCCAATAACTGAGCCCTATTCACAACATCTGAATACAAACACAGTTTATGAGAGATAAGATATTGACATATCTCTAGTTTCAAACTTCTTAGAAACATTCGCGTCATTCTCTCCTCATTATCAACCAAATGGGACGCAAACCGGGACAACTCGGCAAACTTGGCTTCGTACTGTGACACGATCATGTTGTTTTGTTCCAGTTTAATGAACTCTACCTCTTTCATGTGATGAATACTTTCGGGAAAGTACTTGTCGTTGAACAGTTCTTGGAACTTCTCCCAAGACATCTTCAGTGCGGCAGGTTGAGTACGCTTTACAGATTCCCATCAGTAATCTGCCTCTGCCCGCAACATGAAAGTGGCAAAGGGAACATTTTCCTCCTCGGAGCAACCCAAGACATCAAATATCTTGTTGATATGCTTTATCCACGTCTCCGCCTTAAGTGGTTTTGGCTCTCCAAAAAACTCCGGTGGTCCCAATTCCTTGAACTGTTTGGCAGTGACCGTCGAGAGTTGCCAGTGTTTCCACCTGCATTTTGGACAGGAGCCGCTCTCGCCTGATGTTGCATGAATTGCATGAAGCCTCAGAATATTCCATCGTTCATCATTTGGTCAGTGTTGTTATTTGTATTAGGATTGTCTCCTTCCTGATGCACATTATCCTGATTATTGATCTGTGGAGACTCAACGGTCTCCTGTGCTCCATTGATGTTCTCAACATTCTCGGATGCCATTTTCAAATACTGCCACAAAACAAGGGTTAATTAACATATCACATATATCCCTATACTCTGACCGACCAATTAAATACCAAATAAACTTAGGTAGGTCATACTAGCGAAGGAATTCCCGTCTCTCCCTCCTAGTTCTTATCTCACATCTCACCAGGGATCATATCCTAAGCTTTGATACTGTAACTGTGACGCCCCAAAAATAGGTATACATCACCCATCTTGAGTCGCCAAATACATGGTACTAAATTCAAATACAACTTGATTATACAATACCATGTAAAAAATGAAAAAATACATGTCATGAGTTTTAATACAAATATTGTCATCTAGACAATATCCACACTCAATTTAGTCCTCATTACATTTATTATCACACTATTTAATAGAATAGTGAGGACTACTAAGACACCATTTGGGACCATCACTCTGCTCCCCGACTAGTCCCTTATATGTTCTCATTTCAAGAAGAAAAATTGAAAGAAAGGGTGAGCTCAACTTTCCCAATGAAATATTATGACTAAGATAATGCAAAATAAATTATCATTAGTCCTCAACAATCATTAAACCCGATAAAATACAATAGACATCAAGTTTAATTGCAAATGAACATGCAATCCATTTAAAGAGTCGAGTGGAGAATAAAATCTACTATCTTTTATGATTTAAAAGGTTTTCATCACTTTTATCACGCCGAGACTCGACAATAAATAATTAACATCATCCACGCACTACTGCCAAGGATATTCATTAGGGTCACGACCATAAATTATCCATGCACTACTGAAAGCCAAGGATATTTGTGTATTCATCAATGGTCATGATCATACCAACAACTTATCCATTAATGCACTTCGGGCCAATGAGGACTTTTACCACATCATTTGTAACATTACGATCATGATTACACCGAATAATCCCTGGTCATAATCATACCAAGTCTATCTATGCACTACAGGCCATAGATGACTTTCAAAAACAATATAAACATGAGAATGATGACAATGATATAAGAATTCAATAAAACAAGTTCAAGAATTAATTTATTTAGGAACTAATAACGTCCAAATTGTCAACATGATACTTCATTGTAAAGTAAAATTCAAGAATGCTCGTAAGAATATTTCCATAAAAGATAATTGGATGAAGCGCAAATATCAAGAATATTCCACTAATTTCATGGAGTGTAGAAGTCAAAACTTTAACCAACCGAGTATAATAAAGAATGGAATAACAAAAGAAATCACCATGCATGCGGTGCATTGCGTATAAAAGTTATTCCATCGTAATAATAAATAACGGAACTAGGTCAAAGCGTAATACGATCGATAGGATATTCAACAAATGTAATAATAAAGAATGTAATACAACAAATCACCATGCATGCGGTACTTGTGATGTAGACGAGTTATTCCAATGAATACTAAATGACGGAACCAGTCAAGTGAAATTCACACTAACAGGATGTTCCAATGTAATAATAAAGATTTTAACCAGTCCGGCGTAAAGCACGTATGAGATATTCCAACAGTAATAATAAAGATTTTAACCAGTCCGCGTAAAACGCATGCATGTGGATATTCCAAATGTAATAATAAATAATGGAATAACAACGAATTTCACCATGTATGCGGTATTGGATGTATGGCAGTTATTCCAAAGAAATAATAAATAATGGAATAACAAAAGAATTTCACCAAGTATAGGTAGCACAGATACAAGTTATTCCAACGTAATAATAAAGACCGGAATAATGAAGTTCTCTTCATGAATATGAAAAAAAATACCCTTTACCGTAAAAAAGAAACTTGATATCGGAGTAGTGAAGTAGCGTACTTTTCTTTTTCTCTCCTGTAGTTTCTCTCTCTAGTTTCAATGAATTAAGTAAGAAATAATGAAGGAATGAGCTTCATTTATAGAAGAATGGAATGAATAAGTAACCAATCCATGAACGGTCTGTAGATTGATTTACTTTAATCGGACGATCCATATTTAAAGCAAAATCTTTTAAATAAAATATAATATATTCTATTTATAATCTAATAAAATGAATAACTTTTAAAAAGATTTTACTATGCAAATACTATGCATAATAAAATATAATATATTCTAATTATTGTCTAATAAAATGTATAACTTTATAAAAGTATTCTGCTTTATATATAAAAGATTTTACTATTAGCTTAATAAAACGAATAACTTTATAAAAGTATTCTGCTTTTATATAAAAAGTTTTTCTGCTTTTATTACGTTAATAATATGAATAAAACAAAATGTCATCATCATTATTATTATTCACACTATTAATCGACTGAGTCATTCCTGGAAAGAGGGGCTTTTCAATAAGGATTTCTCCATATTGGCCGCAATTAGGTGACCAAAACCTCTCCTCGCGTAACTTCTGTAGACATCGTTAATAATGCAAATAATAATATTAACAACTTCGTCATCTCAATTATTGATTTAATAACATATAAAATATCGACAATAATTGAATCAAATCGAGTGACTTCTCGCGTAAGCATTAATAATCAATACCGCAAGTGCTACTCTATGCAACCACGCCAGATTCTTTATTTTTTACTACCGAGTAGTTCAACAATGATCAACCAGAAAACTTCCGCCGTTATTTTCATAAAAATATTTTTGTCATTTTTCAATCCGACAATAATTCTGTTGTGGGGTCCACCAATGATTGTGCCGTCGTACGAATATTCCCTGACTAATCGAATATTATATAACAACTTGCGTACTTTACAAAATTTATAAATATTACCCATAACTATAACATTATATCAAATTTATTCCATAATATTCAAAAATGATATTGATAGAAAATTTATTTTTATTCATAAAAGTTGGGGTCTTACACAAAGCCCACGGGCCAGGCCGTCCATCAAAAAGCGGACTTTGGGTCGCTTTTTTGGCCCACGAAAATTTGGGCTTTTTGACCCGGCCTGTTGAAAGTCCGGCCCGGCCCGACCCGTTCACATTAAGTCCAAAAAAATGTCAAAAAATAAGCATAAAACACCTCGCCATGGTCGGCATCTACTACCATCTGTGAACCCACCAAGCTTTGGGCTTACAATTTTTAGTTCATGAAAACTCAGTAGTTTTGGCTCAAAATTTATAAGACCCCAACTTATTATAAATGAAATTAAATTTCCTCTATTTAATATTTTGAAATAGTAAGGGTTGATTTGATTAATGTGGTTAATTATGAGTAAAATGCGCAAATATTTAAAATAAGCAAGTGGTTATAAAATATTCATTTTTATCGGAGAATATTCGTTTGGTCGTGGAATATTCTTACCGCTTTGTGAATATTCGTATTTACGCACAAGCAACCTTGTGTGGGCCCCATAACGGAAAGCGATTGGATGAAGAAAACGATAAGTATAAGTTGTTATAAATAATCTGCAGAGTGGTTATTCACAAGTAATACCGTTAAAGTACTTTGGGTTAAAACAAAAGAAGACATATTGATTGCACCAATTATTGATTCTTACGTAGCAAGGCACTACTCAATAATTGTTACAAAGAATTATCGCTTAATATTTTATTTTATTGATTCAATAATTGTCTGCGTTGATATTTTATATTATTGTTGTTTCAATAATTGTCACTACACAAGATTTTTATTATCAGATAAATAATTCATATTATTTGAATAATATTATTAGATAACATTATTGACAATGTCTAGAAAGTTCTGTCTAAGGAGAGGTTTGGTCACCTAATTGCGCCACAAGAAGGAGAAATTCTTATTGAAAGCCCCTTTTCCTGAACTACTGGTTGCCAGTATTGTGATTCTATAATATTATTTGTGAATAATTAATTATTGATTTATATGATAAGGAAAATATTCATTTTATGTGGATATGGATGGAGAAAATTTTAAAGTGACAATTGTTAAAATATTGATATTTTATCTTTTCTGATAAAATAATTTATTTAAATATATTATTATATTTTAATAATATAATAATGATGATATTTTTACAATAAATTTGGGATATATGAATATATGAGGAGGAATAGTATTTTTGTTGCAAAAGTTGTTTAAAACATGTTAAACATGTCTGTGGGCCCATTTCTTGACTAAAATTTGATTATAGCTTGTAAAATCGTCCGTTTGTGAATTTCAGTTAACTTCTGTTTGGAATTTGGAAAAACTTTCTTCTGTAAAGTTGTAGAGAAGGGAATTTTCTATGAAAAGGACATAAAGTTTGAATTTTTCTGATAAAAGGACTATTTATTATGAATTATTGAAGTTCCAAAGTTCCAGAATAATTGATTTTTGCAGTTTAAAATAATTATTTTAAGAAAAATATTTTTTTACACTTGAGTGGGCCCCACATGAATGTTAAGCATGCTGAATTCAATCTTTTTGGTGTGCGTAGGAAATTTTTTAGAAAATATTATTATTTTATTAAATTTTCTGCTTTGGTGTTCTAAGCATTTTCCTATAAATATGGTGCTTAGGTTAGAATTGAAAATCACACCAGAAACTGAAATTTTCTCTCTCTATATTATCGAGCATATTCTTGTGAGTATTTTGATACTTTGAGTGTTGCTATACGGTGCAAGTTACTTCAGCATTATATCTGATATTCCAGCCAGAAGTACTATTCTTTTCAAGGTAAGGGATGTTATTTTCTTCTTAAATGATATTATTTTCTTCAATATCATTATGTCAAAATATTGGTGAACTTTTTAATCAAATTTGAAACTTTTTGTGTCGGAGTTACTATTCACGTATACGACACTATTCACGTGTACGACACTATTCACGAATACGGCACTATTCACAGAAAAATTATTTTTTTGTTTTTCTGTCCAAAATGTCTATTATGGATACTAGCTTTGATTGTATCCATGTTTTGATCATTCTTGAATTTTACTTAACTACGGTTATTTATGAAGTATTTTTGAACTTGGATTGTTTGAAATACTAATCCTTAATATTTGTTCTTTTTTCACCGGATTCGCTTTTCTTTAAAATATTTTTCATCATCCTCAAATTCTAAATGATGATATTATCAATATCTTTGGCACAAAGTGCAAAGATAAATGAATTTTTGATGAATATCTTTGGCCAGAAGTAAAGATGTATAGGTGTTGAGATGTATATGATCGATCGATGAATATCTTTGGCCCAGAAAGTGCAAAGATGAATATTTGATTTAAGATGAATATTGATTGATGTTACAGGGATAAAATATTGATGATGGAATTTTAAATTCATAGATTATAGTAGATTTCATTCTCTACGTAACTCATCTATGAATTATTATTTCCGCTGCGAATATTGATCTGAAACTTGTTGTCTATTGTATTTTATCAGTTTTTTACCTGTTGAAGACTAACGATAATTCGTTCTATATTATCTTAGTCATAATATTCTTTACTGGGCTAGTTGAGCTCACCCTTTTCCTTTTTGTTCATTTTTCTTCTAAGGAGGCGAGAATGTAGCGAGTACTAGTCGGGGTATGAAATGAAGGTTCTAGAAAGTCGTTTTAGCAGTCCTCACCATTTTTGTAAAATAATGTATCAATAATTGTAATGAGAACTTATTTGGATGTGAATATTATCTAGATGACAATATTTGTATTTAAACTCCTAGTTTAAGTGTTGTCGTATTTTGCTTGACAATTGTATTAATAAAGTTGTAGTTATTTCTGTACCATGTTATTGACGACTCAAAATGGGTGATGTATACCTATTTTGGGGGTGTCACAGTTGGTATCATAGCTTAGGGATATGATCTCCAAGTGAGATCTAGAATAGAATCTAGGAGGGAGAGACGAGTAAAACCTTCGCTAGTGTGTCTTACCTAAGTTTATTTGTTGGTTGGTCAAGATATAGGGATATTATGTGATATGTTGATTTCTTTAATTAACCCTTGTTTTATGGCAAGATTTTGAGAATGTCGACTGAGAATGTTAACAGTGGAGTAAATGAGACCGTGGAGACACCTTTACTCACCAATGAGGAGAACGTGCAACAGGCCGACAATGTTACTCCTGTAAACAACACCACTGATCAGATGATGAACGATGGAATGTTTAGAAGCTTTTTACAGTTCATGCAAAATTAGACGAGGGAGACTCATGCACAAAATACAAGTGGAAATGATAACAATGCACAGTTTATCACAGCCAAGCAGTTCAAAGAGTTGGGACCACCAGAATTCTGGGGAAAGTCGGATCCGATTAAGGCCGAAACGTGGGTCAAACAAATTACCAAGATATTCGACATCTTGGGATGCACGGAGGAACAGAAGGTTCCATTCGCCACCTTTATGTTCCGTAATGAGGCAGACATCGGTGGAAATCAGTGAAGCGTGCACCCATCCAAATTACAAGACTTAGCATGTCTTGGGAGACGTTTTAAATTGTTCAATGACAAGTACTTTCCCCGAAAGTATTCTTCATATGAAGGAAGTGGAGTTTATTAGACTAGAACAAAAACAACATGACGGTGTCCCAAAGACGAGGCAAAGTTTGCAGAGTTATCCGTGTTTGCACCTCATTTGGTAGAGAATGAGGAACGATGACGCGGATGTTTCGAGAGGTTTGAAACCCGACATACGCCAATATCTCATTTCTCATAAATTTTCTCTCTTCAGATGTTGTCAATATGGCTCAATTATTAGAGCGAGATAACGAGTACGCTCAACCGAGGGACCACAACCAGATCATAATCTAGAGATAGCATAGCATCAAAACAACGATAACCAAATGGAGAAAGAAAAAAAACTTGACAAAAATGGTAACCACTCTAGTGGTAATCATGACCATGAAAATAGAAAAAGTGAGTCGGGGGGAGATTATAAAAAGAGGAGATTTAACAATGACAATGTGAAGACGCTTACACCAAAGAAGAATCGGTTCTAAGGGAGGAAGAACGACCACCACCAGATATCTATAAATGCGAAAAAGAGGACATATCACCAAACCGCCCATAATAGTTCAAGGTATGTTATAATTGTGGAAAGGAAGGACATATCGCCGAGATTGTACAAGAGCGTAAACCAAGTCCAATGGGGGATGGTGACTCAAAAGGTCATTCCCAAAAAAGTCAAAGTCAATCGGTTCTCGGAAGAGCGTTTTGTCGTGATCGTCAAAATGCGAGGAACCTAAATGAGGTGATCACGGGTAAGCTAATCATAAATTCTTGTGAAGTTTATACTTTACTAGATACCGTGCTACCCATTCATTTATCTCTCCTACTTGTGCTCAACGCTTAAATTTGACTCCGGAAAATTAGACTTTGACCTATCTGTGAAAACTCAGCTTAGAGAAACTTTCATCACATCCACTGCTTATAAATCTTGTTTGATTCAAGTTGGCACCATCACCTTACCGTTGACCTTATCTCTTTAAAGATACTTGCTTTTGATGTGATTTTAGGATTGATTGGTTAACTACTCATCATGCCAAAATTGATTGTTTTCGTAAGGTTGTTAGTTTTCATATTCCTAACCAACTTTGTTGTTCAATTCAAGCAACTAAACCATTAAAATCAATCACCGTCATATCTAATCATAAAGCTATTCGTTTATTGAAAAACGGATGTCAAGCTTTCTTAGCCCATGTTATGGATTTGAATAACACGTCAAATTTGAATAATACTCCTGTTGTTATTGACTTTCCTGACGTAGTTCCTGAAGAACTTCCCGGTCTACCCCCAGAACGTGAAGTTGAATTCTTTATTGATCTTGAACCTGGTACAAAGCCCATTTCTAAAACCCCATATCGAATGGCTCCTATTGAACTTCAGGAGTTAAAAGTCCAACTACAGGAATTGTTGGACATCAGTTTCATTCGTCCTAGTACATCTCCTTGGGGTGCTCCTGTTTTATTTGTAAAGAAGAAAGATGGGAGTATGCGACTTTGTATTGACTATCGGGAATTGAACCATGTTACCATCAAGAATAGGTATCCGCTACCTCGTATTGATGACCTGTTTGACCAGTTACAAGGAGCACAATTCTTTTCAAAGATTGATCTTCGTTCTGGATATCATCAGCTGAAGATTAGAACTGAGGATATTCCAAAGACTTTCTTCAAAACTCGGTACGGGCATTATGAATTCTTAGTCATGTCTTTTGGATTGACTAATGCTCCTGCGGATTTCATGGATATGATGAACCGAGTATTCAAGGATTATTTGGATCAATTCGTTGTTGTCTTTATTGATGACATCCTCATATATTCCAAAAGCCGCGAAGATCATGAGCACCATTTGAAGCTGGTACTCCAAAGGCTTCGTGAAAACAAGCTTTATGCTAAGTTGAAGAAATGTGAGTTCTAGCTTGAAGAAGTAGCATTCCTTGGGCACGTGGTGTCAAAACATAGAGTATCTGTTGATCCAGCGAAGATTGAAACAATACAAAGTTGGGAGAAATGTCAAGCCCAATCAAGTACGTAGCTTTCTTAACTTAGGCGGTTATTATCGAGATTCATGGAAGGATTTTCTCGAATCGCTACTCCTTTAACTCAGCTAACTCGGAAGGATACAAAATTCGTATGGAGCGAGGAATGCGAGAAGAGTTTCCAAGAGCTTAAGAGGAGACTTATTTCAAGACTGCTCGACAATACCATCCGGTTCGGATGGATTTGTTATCTACAAAGAATGCTTCGTGCAAAGGGTTAGGATGTGTTCTCATGCAACGTGGGAAAGTCATAGCCTATGCCTCGCGACAACTTAAATAATATGAGAGGAATTATCCTACTCATGATCTAGAGTTGGCGGCAGTTGTTTTTGCGCTAAAGATCTGGAGGCACTATCTATATGGAGAGAAAGTGGAGATATATTCAGACCATAAAAGCCTCAAATATTTCTTCACCCAAAAGGAACTCAACATGCGGCAACGACGTTGGCTCGAGCTGTTGAAAGATTAAGACGACACTATTCAATACCATCTTGGAAAAGCAAACATGGTAGCTGATGCGTTGAGTAGAAGATCATATACAGGAACGAGTGCGATGATTGTCAAGTATACGCATAGAATCAACTTTAATCGATAAAGTTAAAGTTGCTCAAGCCATAGACCCGGAGCTAATACATATGAAGAAGAAAGTACAAGAAGGTGCTATTCTAGAAGCAAGAATCGATGAAGAAGGAATACTTCGAGTACACTCCAGACTCTGTGTTCCTAACAACTCTGATTTAAAGAACAAGATCATGATGGAGGCACACAATACACCATTTTCAATCCATCTTGGAAGTACCAAAATGTATCGTGATCTTCGACATACATTTTGGTGGAACAATATGAAGAGAGAGATTGCAAAGTTTATCTCGAGGTGTTTAACTTGTCAACGTGTAAAGGCGGAGCATCAAGTGCCTAAGGGTCCATTGCAACCACTTGAGATTCTGAAATGGAAGTGGGAACACATTACCATGGATTTTGTTACGGGTCTTCCCACGGTTTCTCAAGTCATAAATGCTATTTGGGTTATTGTTGATAGATTAATCAAGTCTGCTCATTTCTTGCCAATACGGGAGACTTATTCCCTTGAACGTCTTGCTAGTATGTACGTGAATGAGATTGTGAGATTGCATGGCATGCCAGTATCCATAGTTTCGGATCGTGACCCAAGATTCACTTCACGATTTTGGGTTAGCTTGCAAAAAGCTATGGGCACGGATTTATGATTCAGTTCGGCATACCATCCTCAAACAGACGTACAATCAGAGAGGACTATTCAAACTCTTGAAGATCTATTAAGAATATGTGTCCTAGACTTCAAAGGGAGTTGGGATAAGTATTTACCATTGGTGGAATTTTCCTACAACAACAGTTATCAGGCAAGTATAGGTGTGGCTCCATTCGAAGCATTGTATGGACGAAAGTGTCGTTCTCCAATATGTTGGGATGAGGTGGGTGAAGCAACATTGTTGGGACCCGAGTTGGTACGCATGACTACAAAAAAGATCCAAATGATTCGACAACATATACAAACGGCACAGGATCGACAAAAGAGTTATGCGGATCGTTATCGAAAGGACGTGGAATTTAGTATTGGGGATCATGTATTATTGCGTGTTGTCCCATGGAAGGGAGTTACAAGATTCGGGAAGAGAGGAAAACTCAATCCACGATTTATTGGTCCATTTCAGATTCTTAGCCGAGTAGGAAATGTAGCCTATAGACTCGCGTTACCTCCAAGTATGTCTCGTGTTCATAATGTTTTTCATATATCTGTGCTTCGTAAATATGTGAAAGACCCGAACCACGTTATTGAGTTAGAACCGGACGAGATAGCCGAAGACTTAACGTATGAAGAGGTACCTGTCAAGATCTTGGATAGGAAGGAGCATGTCCTACGCACAAAGGTCATACCACAAGTCAAAGTTTTGTGGAGGAACCATGCTATTGAGGAAATGACCTGGGAGTTGAAAACGGAAATGAAAGCGAGGTATTCTCACCTTTTTGAAACACCAGGTACGTACGTCAATTTCGAGGACGAAATTTCATAAGGAGGGGAGGTTGTAAGACCCCAACTTATTATAAATGAAATTAAATTTCCTCTATTTAATATTTTGAAATAGTAAGGGTTGATTTGATTAATGTGGTTAGTTATGGGTAAAATGCGCAAATATTCAAAATAAGCAAGTGGTTATAAAATATTCATTTTTATCGGAGAATATTCGTTTGGTCGTGGAATATTTTTACTGTCGGGGAATATTCGTACGACGGCGCAGCCTTGTATGGGCCCCATAACGGAAAGCGATTGGATGAAAAAAATGACAAGTATAAGTTGTTATAAATAAATGCGTAGTTGTTACCAGTATAATCATTAAAAAGTACCCGTGGTTAAAAACACAAGAAGACGCCAGATTGCACCAATTATTGATTCTTACGTAAGAAGGCACTACTCAATAATTGTTACAGTAATTAATGTTTAATATTTTATTTTATTGATTCAATAATTGCTGCGTTGATATTTTTTATTATTGTTGTTTCAATAATTGTCACTACACAGTATTTTCATTATCAGATCAATAATTCATATTATTTGAATAATATTATTAGATAACATTATTGACAATGTCTAGAAAGTTCTATTTAAGGAGAGGTTTGGTCACCTAATCAAGGCTACCAAGAAGAGAAATCCTTATTGAAAGCCCCTCTTTCCTCAGAACTACCGGTTTGCCAGTATTGCGATTCTATAATATTATTTGTGAATAATTAAATATTGATTTATATGATAAGAAAAATATTCATTTTATGTGGATATAGATGGAGAAAAATTTAAAGTGACAATTGTTAAAAAATTGATATTTTATCTTTTCTGATAAAATAATTCATTTAAATATATTATTATATTTTAATAATATAATAATGGTGATATTTTTACAATGAATGTGGGATATATGTATATATGGGGATGAATAGTATTTTTGTTGCAAAAGTTGTTTAAAACATGTTAAACATGTCTGTGGGCCCATTTCTTGACTGAAATTTGATTATAGCTTGTAAAATCGTCCGTTTGTGGATTTCGGTGAACTTCTATTTGGAATTTGAAAAAACTTTCTTTTGCAAAGTTGTAGAGAAGGGAATTTCCTATTGAAAGGACATAAGGTTCGAATTTTTCTGATAAAAGGACTATTTATTATGAATTATTGAAGTTCCAAAGTTCCAGAATAATTGATTTTTGCAGTTTAAAATAATTATTTTAAGAAAAACATTTTTTTACACTTGGGTGGGCCCCACATGAATGTTAAGCATGCTGAATTCAATCTTCTTGGTGTGCGTAGGGAAATTTTTAGAAAATATTATTATTTTATTAAATTTTATGCTTTGGTGTTCTAAGCATTTTCCTATAAATAGGTGTCTTGATTAGAATTAAAAATCACACCGTAAAACTCAAGTTTTCTCTCTATATTATCGAAATGTATTCTTGTGAGTATTTTGATACTTTGAGTGTTGCTATACTGGTGCAAGTTCCTTCAAATATTATATCCTATATTCCAAATGTAAGTACTATTCTTTTCAAGGTAAGAGATGTTATTTTCTTCTTAAATGATATTATTTTTTTCAATATCATTATGCCAAAATATTGGTGAACTTTTTAATCAAATTTGAAACTTTTTGTGTCGGGGTTACTATTCACGTATACGATACTATTCACGAATACGGCACTATTCATAGAAAAATTAAAATTTTATTTTTTTGTCCAAAATATCTATTATGGATACTAGCTTTGATTGTATCCATGTTTTGATCATTCTTGAATTTTACTTCACTACGATTATTTATGAAGTATTTTTGAACTTGGATTGTTTGAAAACGAATCCTTAATATTTGTTCTTTTGTTTCACTGGATTCGTTTTCTTTAAAATATTTTTTATCATCCTCAGTCCTAAATGATGATATTACTGAATATCTTTGGCCAGTAGTGCAAAGATAAATAAATTTTGATGAATATCTTTGGGCCGTAGAGTCTTAAGATGTACAAAGTTGAGATGAACATGATTGATCGATGAATATCTTTGGCACAGTAGTGCAAAGATGAATATTTGATTCAAGATGAATATTGATTGATGTTACAGGATAAAATATTGATGATGGACTTTTAAATTCATAGATTATAGTAGATTTCATTCTCTACGTAACTCATTTATGAATTATTATTTTCACCATGAAATATTGATCTGAAACTTGTCATTGCCTATTGTATTTTATCGATTTTTACCTGTTGAAGACTAACGATAATTTGTTCTATATTATCTTAGTCATAATATTCTTTACTGGGCTAGTTGAGCTCACCCTTTTTTTTTGTTTTATTTTTCTTCTCAGGAGGCGAGAATGTAGCGAAAGATACTTAGTGGGGAATTATGGAATGAAGGTTCTAGAAAGTCGTTTTAGTAGTCCTCACCATTTTTTATAAAATAATGTATCAATAATTGTAATGAGGACTTATTTGGGTGTGAATATTGTCTAGATGACAATATTTGTATTTAAACTCACAGTTTAAGTGTTGTCGTATTTTGCTCGACAATTATATTAATAAAGTTGTAATTGTTTCTGTACTATGTTATTGACGACTCAAAATAAATGATGTATACCTATTTTGGAAGTGTCACACAGCCCGTCAGAGGCCTAGCCCGGCCATGGCCCGACCATTTGACAGGTATACATGCAGTAGTTTCATTCTGGGCATTCTGGGACCCAAAGTCCTTGTCCATCTCTATCCACATTCCCAAAAGGTTGTTTTAATAATTCCATTCCTATTCTGTGGAGTCGAGGCATTTTGATGGCGCATGCTGAAAAATTAAAAAAATAGATCTTTTTTAAAATATTATTTTTATTTAAAAAAAGATAAAAATAAATAAATAAATAATACAAGTTGTATTTAATAAAGTATCTTTTCAGAGTTTAAAACATAATAATTTTGACTACAATAAAATATATTAAAAAATATATAAAAAGTTCGACTACAGCAAAATACATGAAACTCATCCATATTTGACCATTGCAACTTGCATTTGCTTCTGATACCTTTCTTTTTCGTATGTTAAATATTATTTTAATATATTATAAAGTGATTTTTCCTTTTAATATGATATTTAATAACTACATTGGTTCAATATTTATGTATTTGTATGAATAGTTGTAATGATTTGTTTTAAACAACGTAACCCTATGTGAATAGTTGCAATGTTTAGTTCTAAACGGGGTCCGTTCAAAATGGTGTCTCCAACTATATATTCTTTCAACTTTTTTCATTTTCGAACTTGAAGAGATCTAATAATTCTGTATTAGTGCAAAGCAATATATTATTTACACATTTGATGGGCTAATTCGAGTTCTCTGTGATTGTTATATTTTTACACCAACATCAGGTGTCCCACACTCCTATTGAATTCGCTTACTCTCCTCCATAGCACTTTCAGCTCCTGCCTCACTTTATTTGCTCGAACCAAAAATATCTCCACTTTACACTTGAAGGATTCTTAGGCTATTTTTGAATCAATTATGCAGCTCATTATTATTATTATTTCTCTTTTGGGTCTTTCCATTACTCCCTACAACAGCAATATTGATCCTTTTTGGGTCATCAGTTTCTTCTTGAATTTTTGCAAGTTTAAGCTTCAGATATGAAGTCAATTGGGTTAGTGCCACTAACCCTTTTAATCTCGGCCCTTGTTAACCATTTGGTGTACTGCAAAAGGCCTGGTGTGGTAAATGTTGGAGCAATTTTGACTTTTGATTCAATCATTGGCAAGGCTTCAAAGGCAGCCATGGAAATTGCTGTTGATGATATCAATAGGGATCCAAGAATTCTTCATGGGACTAAACTCAAGTTGATTATGGAGGACTCCAATTGCAGTGTCTTCATAGGGTCAATTAAAGGTAATCCAAACCCCTCAGTTTTGTGGAAAATGTTTTTTGTGGATGATTCAGACTGATGATTTAGGGGTGTATTCAATTAAGATTTTTAAAGACTTTTTTTAAGTGACAGACTTTTGTAGAGTTTGTGAATTTTAATGACTTTTAAAGACTTTAAAGACTTTTTTTAAATGACTTTTATAGACTCCATGAAATAAGTGACAGACTTTAATAGATTTTTTACCAAGATTTTGATAGACTTTTGTATACTTCTAATATATCTTATAGCTTATATTAATTGTTAATTAGCCCATGTGTACAGCCTCTCACTCTTTTTTCACGAACTACATGAAATCTCATTATTTCATTAAATTATTGTGGCATGAGATTTTATATATGTTGAAAGCATTCATATTATTCTACTCATTTCAGGATAAATTTAGATACTCGAATACGAATAAAACTTTAGAAGCTATAGACGCAACACAAAAATTAAGCTTACTTTTCATTGAACTATATATACTATATATGCGTACAATTTTTTTAGTAGGAGTATCAAACTCTGTTTTTCACAAAATAATATTACAATAAAAATCTATATGATCGCAAAACTTCATACATGTGAGTAAATTGCCACCAAGTTATAAAAAATTTACCAGAGAGATTTTTAGTCGTTGGTAAGCCACTGACAAAATTGCCAGAGAGATTTTATTTTTCTTAAAATTATAATAGTTGTTAGTGAACCAAAATTGACCGTTAAAAAAATAATTATGCGACTTTTTAATTTATTTATGATGTTAGAAATTAATTAATTAAAATGCTACGTAACTAATTTTTTAACAGTCAACCGTTGTCATCTTTTAACTAATTTTTTTTAATTTTGATGAGTTTTAGAATTTATCAAGATTCGTATATATCATATACCATATCTATATAATATAATATATATATATAATATAATATTAAAAATCAAAATTTACTATTTGATTTTTCAAAGTCATAACGAGATATTCCTATAATAAAAGTTTGTGTAATTTATCTAATTTCTAATAAATTTAGTAAAAAAAAATATAAACAGTTTATAATTTTAATAATTATATTTTCTAAAATTAGATTAATTTTTATTCATTTTAAGTTAAAAATTTATCGGAGAGTTTTGCGACTTTTGAATTTTTCATAAAATCTCTCTGTAATTTTTTTACTGGCGCTTTGAATTTCTACCTTTGTGTTTAATATTTGGAAGTCTTTAGAGATGAGGTCAAACTTTGGATATGGGTTGATAGTTATAACTTTTCTTCTAAAGTCTGTTAAACTACCATTTGATAGAAATCTGAAAAATCAATGATTTTTTGAATACCAAAATACTTTTATAGACTTTATAAAAATCTCAATTCAATACCACCTAACTTTTAAAGACATTACAAAAGTTGTAATTGAATACCAGTAAACTTTTATAAACTCTTTAAATGTCTTGATTGAATACAACCAAACTTTTAGTCTTTAAAAGTCTTAATTGAATACACCCTCCTTAAACTGCAATTTCAAGTTAGTTTCTGTTAATTGATAAAAATATTAATGTGTTTTTAAAGGTTGACCATAATTTATGGGTGGTCATGAAGCTTTACATTATTGTAGAAATGTTAGAGCATCTTTGCATGCTCTTAAATAATATTCCCTCGATCCGGGATAAAAGTCCGGTTGACTTTTTACGCATATTATGAAAAATGATAAAATGATATATTGTCAATATTTAAATTCTCATTTAATTGCATAGTTTTCTGCACATTATTAGTGATGCTCTATAAATATGCATAGAGTAGAAATATAACAATTAATAGTAATGGTTTTATTGGTAAATTATTGTAAAAAATAGATTATTTAAAGTAAATAAACATTTAACTTGGGACTACCTGAAATATTAATAAGAACTTTTATCCTGGGATGGATGGAGTATAAAAAGTCTCACTCATTTCAGGGACCAAGTAAAATATATTGGTAGTAGTTCATTGGTTTAATCCACTTATTCTTTTCTCAAAAAGGAAGAAAGTGGAAAAGATTTTGCTTGAGTTTTCACTTTGTAGAGTAATTAATAGGAGGGTCTTTTATCCAGTTTATTCAATAATGGGATACATATTTATATAAGAAAGTTGAATAACCTATAAGGACCAAGGTGCTCAACCATAATGGTCGGTAGATAGTCATTTTCCACTAGACCAAAAAAGCAAATACTCATTTTCTACTAGGAAAAAAAGCATGGTGTTTTACAATCGCCAATTGAGATGGTAATTCTGGATTGCTATTGTACTTGACTTTTCACTTATATCCTGGACAATGCTTCAATCTGCTTCAAGAGCACAAGAGGGCCTGATTATGCTCGAGTTAAGTAGTATGATAGTACTGAAAGCCTTATATCTTCTTCTAAAATGATTTGTTTTTAGTACACAGTTCAGTTGCAGCATAGTGGCCTCCCGGTCCAAATTATAGCCATATAACTATATCCATAAGGATGATATCTGGGGAAACATTATTAAAGAATCTTTAAATATACAGGTTTAGATGTCTCCTACAAATTTAAGTATAGTAATGAAAGTAGATTTGACAATTTTAGATATTACAAAATCTTCAATTTCCACAAAAAAGGTTAATCAGATGATTTTTATCTTTTAAAAAAATAAAGATTTTTTTTTGTAATAAAATTAAACGGTTACTGAATCCTAATAAAATTCGTTCTTTGCAAATAAGTAACAACTTCGGGTACAAACTTTAAAAATCTTGTGATTCACCTCACTTCCAATTTCCTTGTTTTCTGTTTATTTTTAGCCTAAAGGGCAAGAGAAATAGTATGCCAGCAAATTTCTGTCTGTTAAAGTTAAATGAAGTCCCTTCAGCCATCTTAATTAGTTCATTATTTATATGTAGAACTTTGAATGACTAGTATGACCCACAACTAAAAGCATTCGATGCTTGTTTCATCTAATCCCAAATTTCACTTGTATTCTGTCGCCTGTCTGAAACATGAATACATGATAAGAATTTTGAAGTAAGTGATATTTAATGAATATATGGTTTGACAAAGCCAGAATACTATGCTTAGGACTAGTACTTCCATGTCATGTTAACGCTAAAAGTTACTTTTTTGTGATGTTCAAATTCAACTAAGCAGATGCCTGAAACAAGATGACAGTAATCAAGAAAATACACTAATGAGGTAGCTTCAAACTATTAGTCTATCATCAACCCTTCTTCCTATTAGTAAATTCTCTTGTTCATTGGTATTGCTATTATTACTGTTTTTGTTGTATTTTTGTTTTTATTATAACTTCTATTAAGGTGCTAGTAGTTTGGACTGTAACTTCTGACTTGGTAGCGTTAGTTTTCCTCCCTGTGATATCTTAAGTTATGCAGCCAATCTATTGTAGTTTTATTAGGTTAGAGTTGTTTTTAGTACTTGATTTTGGTGCCATTAAAATAACAAAATATTGAAGTTCACCCAGTCACCCCAACTAATATGCCTAATTCTGAGTAATAATGAGTCTATTATGCAGTTCTTTCTTTAATTAAAGCAATTGAATAGTCTGCTTTCTATACATTACTTGTACAACTTACTAAGGATCAATTACTGGGTTAGAATCCAGAATATGCATTTGCTTTCATTCGAGGTAAGAAGCCAGCATATGCATTTACATTCATCCTCATCAATGACATTATCGTAATTGCAATTATCTTGTCAGCATTTCAGGTAATCGACAGAAAAGTGGTTGCAGTTATTGGCCCACAGTCTTCTGCAATAGCCCATATGATTTCTCAGATTGTTAGTGCACTCCAAGTTCCTCTTACGTCATTTTCTGCCACTGATCCGACTTTATCTTCCATGCAATTCCCTTACTTCTTCAGAACCACACAAAGTGACTCATACCAAATGGCTGCTATGGCTGATTTAATCGAATTTTACGGGTGGAAAGAGGTTATGGCAATCTTTGTGGACGACGATTATGGGAGGAATGGCATAAATGTCTTAAGTGATGAGCTTCAAAAGAGAAAGTCAAAGATTCATTACAAGTTCGCTTTGCCTTCTCAATTTGATCTCAATGATATCACCGATGTCCTAAATAACTCCAAACCACTAGGTCCACGTGTTTATGTTGTTCATATGAATCCTGAACCAAGGTTGAGAATCTTTAGCATAGCTGAAAAGCTTCGTATGATGACTAGCGACTATGTGTGGCTTGCAACAGATTGGCTCTGTACTACTTTAGATTCATTGTCCCCAGATAATCAAGTTCCTCTGAAAATGCTTGAAGGGTAGTTGGCCTTAAAACAACATACACCTCAAACAACCTTGGAAAAGGCATTTCGATCTCGGTGGAAAAAAATGCAAGAAAATGGGTCAATAATTTCAGAGTTAAATTTTTATGGACTTTATGCTTATGATACAGTATGGGCAGTTGCACATTCCATTGATAAATTTTTAGATGAGGGCAACAATATAACATTTTCTTTCAATGATAAGCTACAGAATTTGAAAGCAAGTAAAATACAGCTTGGGAAGATTAAGACTTTTAAAGGTGGGAATCGCCTGCTCAAGATACTATCACAGACAAACTTCACTGGTTTGACGGGCAAAGTCCAATTTAATGCTGATAGGAATTTGGTGCCCTGTGGTTATGAGGTCACTAATATTGTTCAAATGAAAATTCATAGGGTCGGTTATTGGACTAATTATTCAGGCTTCTCCATATTACCATTAGAAATTCTTGAATCTGAAAACATTAGCTATTCCCGTCTGGATC
The DNA here is from genome assembly GCA_020205605.1 of Panax ginseng. Classification (NCBI taxonomy): domain Eukaryota; kingdom Viridiplantae; phylum Streptophyta; class Magnoliopsida; order Apiales; family Araliaceae; genus Panax; species Panax ginseng. The sequence continues at coordinate 101,066,601 of CM035144.1, read as the reverse complement.
AGAAACTTGAAAATGTTACCTGGCCTGGTGGCAAGAAATCAAAGCCGCGTGGGTGGGTGCTTGGAGATAATAAAAGACCGTTGAGAATTGGAGTACCAAAAAGAGCGAGTTTTGTTGACTTTGTTACTGAGTTGGACAACCATACAGTACAAGGATATTGTATTGATGTGTTTGAGGAAGTAACAAAGCTAGTCCCATATGACCTTCCTTTCAGATTTGTGTCTTTTGGAAACGGGTTGGTTAATCCTCATTATGATGACCTTGTAAAAATGGTTGCAAATGAAGTAAGTAGAACTTGTAGGCTTGTTTCCATGAATATTTTCTACAGGTAGCCCATGGTTTAGAGTTAGGATCGCCTGCTGGTAAATGCAAAACATACTAAAGACTGCCAACGTAAATAGATGAGACTGAACATTTTCTAAAATTATTTGTTTGAACCTATATTGTTTTCCTCTTTTTGAGTTTACCTGTCATTTATTACATAGTGATATGATCCATAACTATGTGAACAAGTTTTATCAGACCTATTCAATTTAGGAAATGTGGTGTCAGGATTTTGATGCGGCAGTTGGAGATATTGCTATTGTCACAAACAGGACTAAGCTTGTTGATTTCACTCAGCCATTCATTGCAACTGGTCTTGTCATAGTAGCTCCCATCCGGAATTCAAAATCAAGTGCATGGGCCTTTCTTAAGCCGTTTACGTGGGAACTGTGGTGTGTTACTGCAGTCTCTTTTATAATGTTTGCTGTTATTATTTGGATCCTTGAGCATCGTGTCAATGATGATTTTCGTGGTCCTCCAAAGAGACAGATTATAACAATGTTCCTGTAAGCCTTTCTGGTGTTTCTTTTTCAGTTTCTGTGAGTTCAACTTTCAAAATTATTTATATGCTTTGAATTTTAAGGTTTCAGATTTGTACTTCAATTTTTTTTATACCTAGAGAGTATTGAACTTTAGACAATTATATAATGCAGGTTCAGCATGTCAACTATATTCAAGACCACCTGTAAGTGTAACTCCACTTTAGAACCTGGTAGATTCATCCCTAGTATGTTCATATATTAGTAGAATGGCGATGAAATGAGCTCAGGATACACCTAAGCTTCGTTTTTGAAGCCAACACTTGGTCCAAAGACAAAAAATTTAATTCTCTTTTGGGTTTTAACAATGTAACCAAATGTTGCTATGCCAAGTTGCCCACTGAAATTTTGCCGCATCTTACTTGAAAAGTTGTGGACTTCAAGTCCCTTCTTTAAATAACTGGGCAAGTTGTAACATGAAAATCCAAATTAAATATTCTAGCTCTGAATGTGATCATATATTTTCCTTTAGGGTAGATTTTTTTGTGTAGCCAAAAGAAGGGTAAAGAAGGATTAATTGTTTTCCATCCTTATCATAATCTTAACTAATAAGAACATTTTTGTTGATTTATGTTTGCATAAAATTTTCCTCTATCAATTTAACAGAAGAAGTTACAGTTAGTGCTCTTGGAAAGATGATAATGCTGGTGTGGCTTTTCTTGCTGTTGGTGATCATTTCTAGCTATACAGCAAGCTTTACATCAATCCTTACAGTCCAGCAGCTTCCATCATCTATTACTGGGATAGACAGCTTAATCGCAAGTAAGTGGCCAATTGGTTATCAAGTAGGTTCATTTGCATACAGTTACATGGCAGACAGTCTTAATATACCTCGATCAAGACTCGTTCGTTTAGACACCCCAGAAGATTATGAGAGAGCACTAAAGCGAGGACCGAACTACGGAGGTGTGGGAGCTATCGTAGATGAGCTTCCATATGTTGAATTATTCCTGTCAAATCAGACTGATTTTAGAATTATCGGTCAATCGTTCACAAAGAGTGGATGGGGATTTGTAAGTAACTTTCTTACCAGTATCTGCAAGCACACAGGCATGCATATTATATTCATTAAAGCTCTCTGATAATAGTCTTGTTTCTTAAATGAGAAGCAACATGAAAACTTACATGCATTCATTTTATGTGGGAGTTGCCCAAACTTGACATTTGCACAGTAGTGGCACCCGATGCAAATTACACTGCCGCCTGATGCTGATTAGACTGCACCCAAAAACATATGGATCACTCGTACTTGAAGTGCTTTTGTTGCCAGTTGGGAGCCAAGTCAAATTAGCATCGGGTGCCAATCTAATCAGTAAAGTCATTTCCGTGCAAATGCCACTTGTTCAGGTCCTCCCACCTAAATTTATCTTGCATTTTCATGTATGTGTCTGTGTGTGTTTGTGTGTGTGTATAAATATGAGATCATGAAATTGGATTGATATTGCTGATATAAATAGGTAGTAAATAAAACTTCAATTCATGAGAAAATGGGTAAAAGATTATGATTTGTAGAATTTGTTGACATTTAAGCTTCAGTTGATAAATAGATTAGGTCCTTGAGTCGCACTATAACAGTCAACCTTGGAATAAATATCACAAAATGAATTTTTTACAGGCAGGGCATCTCATCATAGCAATGATTTTTGCTTGTATATTCTCACTTAAACTTGGTGTATAACAAAACAGGTTTTCCAAAAAGACTCCCCTCTTGCTATTGACTTGTCCACAGCAATCCTAAAGCTTGCTGAGAATGGAAAACTTCAGAAGATCAACGAAAAGTGGTTCTGTAAAGCAGGCTGTACAGCAAGTAGGCGACAAAAGTCTGAGTCTAATCAGCTAAACTTGAGCAGCTTTGTGGGCTTATATATTTTATTTGGCGCCGTCACTCTCACAGCCCTCATAATTTTTTTGTTACGGACTATTCGTCAGTACATCCGCTACAAAAGGAATCCCTCAATTTCATCGTCATCAGGTACCAGCTTTCCTCGGGCCTCGTATAACTTTTTTGACTTCATTGATCAAGAACATGTTTATGTAAGATTGTGTTATATATTTAGCTTCACTTCATAGACGGGTATGTATATTATTAGATTAGATTATACTGGTATAAGCAGGCATGTAATTATATCTCATTGTATTTTTAGCTCTTTATGTTGTCATGTATACCGGAATTCTGCTGCTGCTGTTTAGAGCTTTATGATGTGCTTGTTAATGCCAATGTGGCATGACTTCTTTAGAGCATTGATTTTTATTCAGTTTATTTCCCAGCCACATCCTGTGTTTTTCCCCTGTAGTTAGATAGGGTCAAATATGGTTATCTCTTATTTCAGTACCTTGAATCTAGTATCAAACATCAAATTCAATTCAATGTTGATAGAGAAATTGCTTTGCTGTATATTTGGATTTTGCCATTAATTGCATTTGCATGTGGGTACGATAGAGAAATTTTACCCAAAATCTTACATATCTTCCATTTTATTGATATTTTTTTTTTAAAAAAATAAAGAAATCTTGTAGTGAGTTGATTATTTCATATTAACCAATATTTTTATGAAAGGGGGAAGGGGAGGGTGACACTAGTGTCACAATTCTTTTTTATCCCTATAGAAATCTTTGTAGTGAGTTGATTATTTCATATTAACCAATATTCCTTTGCTTGTACACTAGTAAGTACATTATTATTGATCCCTCAAACCCTAGGAGGGGGGCCAGGCCATGCGTGTTCTAGATACATCTATCGTTTTTGTAGAACAAAATTGACTTAACAAAATGCACACATGAATTCCTCAAGAAAATTAAATACATCCAATCTACAAACAAAGTCTCATTCCTTAATATTTTTTATTTTTAAAGAAAATTTCTTTCTTTAATAATAATATAAATTTTTAACCCTTTTTATAGAACAAAAAAATACCGCGTATTAAAATAGAATAAACTTCTGGTAATAAAAATATCAGATTTTTTTTATAAAAAAGATGAGAATAAAAAAAAGATTGAGAGCACTGGAAATGTGGTACACCACTAGGGGTTGTCGGTTCCCCTCCTGCCATTACATCCATATCAGACCAAAGATTCCACAAGGCACCAAGTTGATAAATAGAGTTCATTCTTTCGGTAGAATTTTATGACGTCCCTTCCAGACACTTTTATTTTTCCCTTGTGAAGTCTTTATCAAAATTAGTTGGTAGTCACTGAATGCACGAGTTAGTTTAAATAATAATTTTAATATTAAGATATTTATATTTTTAGTATATTTTTTAAAAAAATTATAATAAAAGTATATTTAAAAAATATTTATAAAATTAATATATTTTCAATATTTTATTTATAAAATTAGTACATTTGGTATTCCTTTAATTTAGTTGGGTGTTTTAATGGGTTGCTCATGTTGCAAATCAGTTTTGCAATTATGTAACTGTTCTCGGTTGTTTCTCTCCGCTGTGACAATTTGAATTGCATGCCAAATTCGAATAGTAGTGCATTCTGTATATGGTGCAATTGGTAATCAAACCTTCATATAAATGTAACTATTTTAGTTTATGTGGGTAACCAAATAGTCATTAAAATTTTTTAAAACAGTTACCAAGTGTTACATGTTTTTGTTTTCTTTATCTTGTTAAACCATGATGAAATCAGAGAGTAGTCGTGTGGTTTTCCTCTTACTTAATGTAAGAAGAAATAAATACAAAATATTATTTAATATTGTGTAACACAATCTCGGTTACCTTACATCAATAAAAAGGTTCAGTTGGTAGCCAAACCTTTATACAAATGTAACCATTTTAGTTTTTGTGGGAAACCAAATAACCATAAAAATTTTTAGAACAATTACAAATCTTACATGTATTTGTTTTCTTTATCTTGTTAAACCATGATGGAATTAGAGAGTAATCGTGTGGTTTTCCTCTTACTTAATGTAAAAAGAAAAAAAATACAAAATATTATTCAATATTCTGTAACATAATCTCGGTTACCTTACATCAATAAAAAGGTGCAGTTGGTAGCCAAACTTTCATACAAAGGTAACCATTTTAGTTTTTGTGGATAATCAAATAGTCATAAAAAAATTTCGACCTGGTTTAAGCGAAGAGTCGTCGAGGTTTCTGAGAGAGTGTTACACCGGACCACAAACAAAGAACACTCCAATACCTCGCCTAATCTCATCCTTCAACCGATCTTTTTCTCACCCACATACCCATCAAAGAACCTAAAGTTGTCAACCCCATTATTTTTTCTCTTAACCATTTTCAAAGAAGACACCCCACACTCTCTTTAGTCCCATAAGACACAACCCCTTCATTACTTCTCAAAAACTCCATCACTACCTCCTTGCCCTTCTTCAGGACTCACCAAGAACAAGCCCTTTTCCAATGGACCTCCAAAGAACAGTGCCCTATCTGAGAATGTCCCCCCAACATCTAATGCCATTGATCTCATTTCCTTGATGGACATGAGCGAAGGCCGGTTGAGTATGATGCTGGTTGGACCAACTGGACCGGTTGATGATGAAGGGGAGGAGAGAGAAGGCGGCAGAGGAGGAGGATGAAGGGGAGGAGAGAGGAGGCGACATAGAAGGAGGATGAAGGGGAGGAGAGAGGAGGCGGTGAGTGAATGGGTAGATGAGAGGTGTATGGTTTAATATATTTGGTTATTGTGTTGTACTCTTTTTGTAATTATTTTGTGAATGCACTAATCTTGTAATTATTTTCTAATTGTTGTATAGTAGTGTAAAGAACCCTTTAATATTTTGTCCACCATTTATGTCAAACAAAAACCTGGAAGTACACAAAATGTAGCAATGTTGACTATTACTATTACAAACTGGGTCCTGGGTTCTAACCTTGAAGTCCAAATGTTTAAACTATCAACACAATCAAATAGTATTAGAGAGACACCATAAAATGAAATATAAAACCTTAACATATTTTCAACTTGACATAAGATCAGTGATATCAAAACTCTAAAATCATGTCCTGCATATGAAAAAACTTTACAGTAATCCACCTTCTAATTATTAAATCAAAACAACCCAAAAGCCGTGTTAACATACCTGGAACATTCCCCGAGGAGAACAACACCATGATGTACCATACAACCTTAAAAACACTCAAAATTTTAGAAGATATATCTGATGTCTGAAGCTAAAACTCTGCATTTACCTTTGATCCACGAAAGGTAGTTTTTAAAACACAAAAATGTTACAGTTAATCCTGCCTCCATTAAAAGTAACACAATTTCTGAAGATATTTAACACCAATAGGGAAAAGATAGTACATAAGTAGTTCAACAACCCAAAATAAAGAAAGAAATGAAAATCCAACCACAAAATGGAATCATTTCACTTGTTGAAATAACATCAATATGCTAGAGTCGTCCCCTTCTAACCATAAGATTATCAAAACCATCCGCAAAACTCGATTAACCATAAATAATCCAATTCATTTGTAATATATACTCTTTTCTTCCCTATCTTCTACCTCTCAAAGTCTTTTTTCTCCTATAATATTTATATTCAAACCTTGCTTGCTACAACCCTGATATCAAAGACCAAAAAACAAAAATAACTTCAACAAAAATACACCTTCAACCAAACAAAGACATCTGCACCAAAAAAGTGAGCCCACAAAATTTCATGTTTCTCCTGATCGTTCTCTTCTTCTTAAAATGATAACTCTGGCTAAAGTTTAACATTCTTGAATAGCTCATCCACCAATTAGTTGTCTGAAATTTCCTTTGTTTCAAAATCATTTTCGGGATTTTTTATTTCTTCAACTTCCTCGATGCAATTATTTTTTGGGATATTAACCTTAATTAGATCCTGATTTGCTCAACTTTGTTAAGCAAAGACAAACATAATTGTTTAAATAAGAGATAAACTAATCTTTTAAAACCCAATTACTACAATAGAGATTTGGTAAATCAAACCCCACCATTCCAACACTGCATTTTTGCATAAGCTTTAGAAGAGGAGGAACCCCTTCAAATAAGGCTTCAATGGACCAAATCAAACACACCATAAGCACATTATTAATTTAAACTAAAAGAGAAAATAATAAACTTATGAGAAAAAACATTTGAATTAGGAAAAATAAAATCTGTAATTTCTTATCCTTGATTATGCATCATCTATGCCAACAATGTAAATTCAATGAGCTCACTTACAATATTGATTGCATAATACATAATAAAAACTAAACAAAAGGAAGAGGAGTCGAATCAAGAAAAATTGAAGCAACTATATTTTGAAATCAAATAAGTTGACTATGATACTATATTCATATATTTTCTTATGATAATAATTTTGATACTATTCTGTGTGAGGCAGTTTTGCTTGTTTTTAGTTTTGATTTTTTTGTAGACTAATGAACATAAGATGACCTAAGAACCCTAACCACTTGATTACTTAGAAAGATCATTTACGGACCCTATATAACACAAAATCACAACCATTGATTAATTTTTAACTAACTAATGTGAAAATTGTCACCCACCATTAACGGTTTGAACCTTATTCTTGATGGCGGTAACACACCCATCACATTTCATATCCACCATAAACTATGTCTGCCATAAATTAACACCAAAATATCATAATATAGTTATATCCCATTTCAACATGATAATTTGAGCTAATTTTAACTTAGTTAAGCCCAAAATTAAGTTTTAAAATGAAATTTTCCAATAAAAAAAGGAAAATAATACCTACATACAACTAATTTCAAACCATATAACATTCATACATTTCTAAAGAGAATCCCGATGAAATCATCATAAAAGAAGCATAACCAATTATATACTTATGGTTTAAAAAAAAGGGGGGAGGAATGGAACTTACTAAAAATTCCGGCAAAACATGACCCTTCCGCGAATTAAAGCAAATAAATTTTTTATGATTGATATTGAATTTCTAGGGAATAAAACAAAATTGATAACATGATGGATATATAATAAAAACGAATCTGGTGTTAGGGTTTTTAATATAACGTGGGCACGCCCATATGAAGAGCAGAGGGAGGGTTATTGAATTAAAATGGATAACATAAAGAGACATACCTTAAAAAAAGATTGACATTTTGCACCATAGTTAGAAAGAGACTTCTGCAAACAAGGCTTTGTTTCGGTACCATAATCACTACTACACTGATAAATGTGAAATCCTTAAATGCTACTGCAACCAAGGCTTTGTGATCCTTAAATGTCCAACACCAGGCTGAATCATAAATAATCGAACCAAAATAGAAGATTCAATTTTTCTGGGCAATTCAAGAATACAAATAATATTTACCAATACTTATGTGTCAATCGCAAGATTTTCAGGCAAGATCATTCCAATGGACAACATAAATAAAACATTTCAGATCCATATGGAGTAAATAAGTAGCTCAATTAAAAGAAAATAGGAGTTATTGAATTTGAAGTATTAGGATTAACCTTATCACAGAAACAAATCAATTAGATCAACTAATGACTTTGTAAGTTTATATTCAAAACTAAATCATTCAGACCACTAAACATTTCAATCTATTAATATGATGATAAAAAAATAATAATTATCAATCTAATATCACACTGTCTAAATGATTATGGCAGAGTGTACCCTATAAAAGATCTCTACAACTCCTTGAAGCTAGGTTCAGGCATGACGTCATCCTCGCTGCAACAACTGCATTGTGCAGAGGCAACAACGACAACAAGAGTCCAAGTTCCGACAGAGATCTAAATAGAAGGGAAAAAAACATTTGAAGCAGTTACATATTGTCAATTCACATATATTGCGTGTATATAATATATATAGAGAGAGAGACCTGTCAAGTGAGAATCGGTGAAACGGTTATGATTTCGATTTGATTGTGACAGAGAATTTTGAGAACAAAGAAGTCGAAGATGTGATGCCCCCAAAATAGGTATACATCACCTATTCTGAGTCGCCAAATACATGGTACAGAAATAACTACAACATCATTAATACAATTATCGTGCAAAATATGACAACACAAATACTGTGAGTTTAAATACAAATATTGTCTTCTAGACAATATGCACACTCAAATAAGTCATTACACTTATTGATACACTATTTTACAAAATAGTGAGGACTACTATAACAACTGCCTTGGACCATCACTCCATACCCCGGCTAGTTCCTGCTAAATTCTCACCTCTTGAGAAGAAAAATGGAATAAAAAGGAAAAGTGTGAGCTCAACTAGCCCAGTAAAGAATATTATGACTAAGATAATATACAACAAATTATCCTTAGTCTTCAATAGGAAAAAATCTAATAGAATATAACAGACAACAAGTTTTAGATAGCGGAAACAATAATTCACTAGAAGAGTTAAGTAGAGAATGAAATCTACTATCATCTATGAATTTAAAAGTCCATCATCAATATTTTATCCCTGTAACATAAATCAATATACATCTTGAATCAAATATTCATCTGTGCACTACGGGCCAAAGATATTCATTTGTATCACCAGTTGGTCATATTTATCTCAACACTTGTTCATCTTTGTACGACGGGCCAAAGATATTCATCAGGTAATCATTCATCTTTGCACTACAGGCCAAAGATATTCATCAGGTAATCATTCATCTTTGCACTACAGGCCAAAGATATTGATCAAGTATCATCATTAAGGACTGAGGATGATGAAAAATATTTTAGAGAACGAATCCAATAAGATAAAAGGACAAAGATTAGAGATTCATATTTTAGATAATCCAAGTTCAAAAATACTCCATAATAAACCATAATGGAGTAAAATTCAAGAATGAAGATCAAAACATGGATACAATCAAAGATACTAACCATATTAGACATCTGGGATGAAAAAGAGAAAATTTCATTTTTCGGTGAATAGTGCCGTATTTGTGAATAGTGTCGTATACGTGAATAGTGCAGTATACATGAATAGTAACCACGACACAAAAAGGTATAAATTCCACAATAAAATTCATATCAATATTTCAGCATAATGATATTAAAGAAAATAACATCCCTTACCTCAAAAGAACAAAGATTTACGATGGAATATCTGATGTAAAGTCAAGAAAACTTGCAATTTGAATAAAGAACTCTCAAAGTATCTAAATACTTACAAAAATACCGACGACAATATATAGAGAGAAAACTTATGTTTACGTGTGATTTTCAATTCTAACTTAAGCGCCTATTTATAGGAAAATGCTAGAACGCCATATGAGACTAAAATAATAAATTATTATTATTATTATTATTATTTTTCTTCACGCATGCCAAGCTAGACCAAAACTTCACCACCACAAGTGGGGTAGAATTAAAAATCGACCACTTTTCAAGAACAACCAAAAGTGGGTCCCACATTCTAGAAATCTCCACCAAAATAAAATAATTTCTAAATCAGTCACCTCTTAAAATTCATAACAAATCATGCGTTAATTTTTAACGGTTCAAAATTTCTGGATATATACTCAACTTATATATGTATAACATATCCAAATTACAACGATCCAACGGTCGGATTAAAATTTATAACTCATGCAATATAGCTTAAGAACACTGATTTGATTTTTGGACTATAAGTCCCTCGTACCAGTTTCACTTAAACAGTCACCACGAAAAATCCACAAAGAATTTTTGGGTGATTCCAATTTCTACGGTTAGCTTACTTCCATGGATTTCTTTTGATATATGGCTCATCTCCTAACTCAGTATACACAAAGAGTTATGGATTTTACAAAATCAAGTAATAAACTAATTTTTCTAAAAATTTCCAAATTTCGTTCTTCATTTCGACAAAATACTGATAAAACACCTCAACATTAATTCCAGACTGTAGTACTTTATTATGTTTTTGTTATCAGTTTTGTGGTGCAGTCATTTTTGAACTGCGGGATTATGTTTGAATTTTTATCATTATGGATGCCATGAACTGATTTTTGATTTTATTTATTAATGCTTTGATTATTTCTAGCATGATTGTGGTTTATAACCATCTTTTTGGGGCTTATACAGATTAGATGCTTGTGCCATATGATTGGCCTTTTTCACCCTATTTTGAGCTGCTATTTAGCAAAGGGTGTTATAGTTATCATTATTTTTTGATTATGGCTGATGACAAGCACCAAGTTTTATGGTCTATCTCTTAGAGTCGTGTCATGCATGTATGAGTCAGGGGTTTTTCAATTGATAAGTTTAGACAATTATTGATCCGTCCTTCTAGCAAGCACCGACCAACTGTGTTAACTAGTAATTTTTTCAAAATTTAGTTCGCGTGTTTATTGCTTTGAGCATTTGTTCACTCTTATAAATTTTCATTTTTCCAAGGTAATAAAAGGTGTAGACACTCGAAATTTCTCGTACATGCACAATACATTAACATTACAGGGAGGGCAAATTCGTCTTTTCGGAGATAACCCTGGAAGACAGCTTACATCCATTCCGGATACTACCGGAAGTGCAGTTCCAGCCCGAAACATAAACCGGGAACATCAGTTCCAACCCGGAACATAAACCGGGAACTTCATCTCAAACCTGGAGCACACACCTGGAATGTCATTTCCAATCTCGGAGATAACCCCGAGGTTTGCAAGATCAAAAGACCCAAGAACAACATCGGAGAGATAGCTTCATCTCGGTGATAACACCGCGACGTTCGGGCCCAATCCCGAAAACAACACGAGTAAGAACTCCATCCTTGGTGATAGCCCCAAGGGATGCTTTTGCAGTTCCGGCGATAACTTCGGAATTATTTGTTTCAAACACATGCGATCAACTTCAAGCTCAGACCTCCTACCGAGGAAATCATACCTCAGACCCAGAGCTAACAACGGGCAGATAGGTTCTTTAACAGATGACCTTGCGAGATTCAAATACTTGCAGCAGTCCAATCTCAGATGTAACCCTGAGCAATGTCTGCTTTCCACTCAAACCGGCGATAACCCCGGTAAGGAGTCAAAAGCGTCATCTTACCGCCTCAACAAGATGATATCGCGGCATACCAACAAGTAGTCCAATCTCAGATGTAACCCTGAGCAAGGACTACTTTCAACTCAAACCGACGATAACCCCGGTGAGGAGTCAAACATCATCTTGTCTCTTCAACACCTGCGCGTTGTCTCGACCCTTCATACATACATATATACATACAACAATGTCCCACAAGAATCGAGGAGTAACAATCCCGAGTGACTATTACGCGTGGCCATACTTTGGATAGAATTTGAAGCTTGAAGACTATAGGCATAGACCCCTCTTCCTGAATTCGTACAACCTCTAATACATGTCATTGCGTAACTCTAGACACAAGCGGTCCGAAGAAGGTCAGATATACCTCGTTCGGATGCTCGGATTGAAATTCTGCAAGTTCGAAAGCGACATTACAAAGGTATGAGTGCATCGACTACGAGACAGATTTTAAACCCGAAGGCTCGGATGCACCACGACCAGCCGTAGGTACAACCGCGGCTACCGCAGGTGTACTTGCGGCTATTCGTCTATATATACAAGCCTTGGGGTCAGCCATTTGAAGAGGAGGAGAGAGAGAAAAGGCGAGGAAGCCCTGTCCATTTTACTCTGCATACACATCTTTTGAGTGTTTTCTCACTTTTAAACACTTGTTAGCTCACATATAGCTATCTTTTATCCGGTGGGAGCTGAGTGTTTATCCATTTAAAGTTATAGAAGTCTACTTTGGCAGCCCACTGTAAGCCTTCTCACATTATATAAAGTCTTCTTCTCATATTAGCACACACTGTTGTACACGTTGAGAGTCGTGTGAGTGTGTTTGCCCAGACTTCGGTCCGTGGTTTTCATTCCGGTCTGTATATATAGACTTATATATATATATGTATATATTTTATATATGGACTAACATTATCGAGTTATGCCTCGATTGAGCCTAGACTTTGGCCTGGAGCGTTTATTGCTTATATATATATATATATACTTATATATATAATTGTTGTCAGACATATCTGATGAGCCTGGATTTTACATCCGGAGCATTTACTCGCTTTTATATATATATATACTTATTTATATAATTGTTGTCGAAAATATCCGATGAGCCTGGATTCACATCCGGTGCGTTTACTTCTTTTATATATATATTTGTACATATATATATATATATTTACATTTCTGTCAGGCCTGAAGTTACTTCGTGGCCTTTTACAGCTTTATTTACATTTCGTCCTACCTGGAGTTTAATTCGTGGCAGTTGATCGCTTTTACAGCTTTATTTACATTTCGTCCCACCTAGAGTTTACTTCGTGGTGGTTGATCATGTCCATATATATATATATATATATATATATATTTATCGCTTTTATATATTTAAATTTCTGATCCCCCATGGAGTTTCTTCGTGGTGGTTGATCATGTCTGTATATATATATTTACAGCTTTTATATATATAACTTTTTACTGCTTTCCATATAAATTGAAGTATCATGTGAGCCTAGGAATCATGTGATCACAGATTTAGTCTACTGAATCTAGATTCGGATCCCATGATGGACATATTTTTCAAATTGTATGTAAGACTTGTACATTATTTTATAAAGTGTCTCGAATTTCCTTGGATGGTTTGTCATGCCCATGAGGAGTTCGACATCAACAGATATTATTTTCTCGAGAATGCTTCAGCATCTCGAAAATAAAAATAAACAAGCGAACATTTAATAATAAAATGGAAGTATGAAAAGGTCTCAATTCTATTGAGCATGGGGTTTAAAAACCTCTTTTACAAAACTTCATTGATATATCTTGGCTAAAACTGAATTTTTCTATAAAATTCAAACCTTGTGTATATAGGTGCGAACGAGGCCTCGCACTACTTTCAAATAATTGCACATTGATCCACACACACATACACACACATTCATATAATAATTTCTTTGAAAAGTGGCGGTCACCGTGGTAACACGGATGTCGGGGGGTGCCTAACACCTTCCCTCCGCATAATCAAGCCCTCGGACCCAAAATAAATCTCGGTTTCACAAACCCGTCTAGCAGTGTTAAATCACTGGGTCAATGTGCAAACCTTTTCGGTTGCGTTGGTGCAACCAATTAAATACACCAATTGGCGACTCTTAAAGTCAAATCATCGATATTATACATGTCGGACCTTTTTCACTTGTTTTTTTAAACAAATCTCATATTAACATGAGAACACCAAAGAACAAGTAACGAAAAGGGACATTCAAAAATCCCGACGTCGACAAAAGGCTTAGACGTTTTTGCAGTTTTGGTTCTTGGATTCGTGCATGTTTAGATATTTTTTAAAAAAAGAAAAGAAAAGAAGAAGAATTTGTTATTGAAGATTGAATATCGAAAGTCTTGCGGTGGGTCGATATGGAGCGTAAAACGCACTCGCCCATAAACGCAGGGCCCATATTGAGATGGAGCATAAAATGCACTCGCTTTATAATCTTCGGTGCGTAAAGTCTAATTTGTCTTATGTTGATTACGTGGCCTTTTCTGCTCGAGTTACTAGATTCTTAGGGGTGTTCTACACCTAGTGCCCTAAAGTCGTCTGGCTTGGGAGTCACTGATCAAAAGATCATTAATGGGTAGTTCTGATTAGCCTAAGGTAATTAAGGACTGTCCGAGTTAGGTTTTACAATCTTCATGCTAGAGTCTTTTGATCCGTTACTGCACTTGTGTCTTATTCTTAATGCTTATTAATTGTTTAAGTTGCGAAGTGTGCACATTTGTATTAACAATCGACTGTGCGAACTTATTTTGAAGCTATGATTAATTAGGATGGTTGGTCTTCACACACACACACATAGAATGGATCGAATACAGTCTTATGCTTGAAATTGAATGAACCCTTATTCATATCTGTGTTTGCCCTATTCTCTGGGAGTAGCTTTATGCTTTGAGGCCATGATACTATATTTCAATTTTATTTTTCTTTCGCGTGTGTTTTACTTTTGTTAATGCGTGTTAGATAGTTTGCTCGAGGACAAGCAAAGACTTAAGTTTGGGGGTATTTGATGAGTGGAATTTATACCGACGAATCGGATATTTTATGACTTAAATAGTTGCCTGTTCTCGTAGTTTTTATACGGTTTTATATGATAATTGTGTTATTGTGCCTAACTGATGTATTGTAAAGCTTTACAGTGCTTTTCTAGCTTTAAAGGGGAAAAATGGTCAAATTCTACATAGTCAGTCATACCATGGCCAAAGCCAGAGATCAAAGCCTGTGTCATGGCGCCACCTCCTCGACCCTATTTGAAGTCGTAGTGCTTGCATGACGCCATTGTTCCTTTATGGGTTCAGCATTACAACATGAGTCTCCGTGTCCATGATACTAAAGTGGCCCTGCAGCGCCATCTAATGCTTGGTGGATCGCGCCGCGGCGCCACCTCCGATTCCCAGGCAGAGAAGGCTTGCTTTTGACCTAGAAAAGGAGCAGGAAATATATAATGAAGAGTGAGGCTACACAACACAGATCATATAGAGAGAGGAGGAGATATCATCATATTCCTTAGTAGTTTAGCTTAGGATTTTGTTTTAGCTTTCTTTTATAATTTCTCTTGCTTTCTCATAGTTGATGTTTGTAAATATAGTTTAGCTAGATTAGGGAGAAGTTTGGGTTTCTTTGGAGCATCAATAGCAGCGAGCTACACGGACTAGAGAGCTTGATTCGAGCAGAATGCTTAGAGAATGAAAGGCTTTGACAGAGTTTCTTCTTATCTATTTATTTTCTCTAATTTTGTAATCCATAAATGTTGTCGTTATTGCTTCTTACATTTTATTCAATAGCTATGAACTGAATATTTGCTCTAAGGTTATAATGGAACCATTTGTTATTTAAATTGACTGTCTTATCTCTTTGGTTGGCACCATATGATTTGGTTCGATATATTTATGCTTAATGATTCTCGCTAAGACATTAGCGATGATTTTGGTAATTTACATGATATCGACAGAAGAATTATAAATTTACACCTGAATATATTGGCATGTGATTGTGGGTTTTGATTGCATAAGTTGTGCGTAGAATAAACATATATCTGTGCGCCACGTGTAACCTAATTGAGAGCTTATGCTTAAATCCTTGTTCTAATCAATTCGCATAGACATATGTAGGATTGTATTTAGCTTGGGCATTCTTTTCTGTTCTACTCCCTTTCGGGTGGATCTGGAAAGGATATATTCGTACATACCTCGACAGAGGTGTATGAGCACTTGTGTGTTCTCGGGCGACAAATTGTCATGACCATTTAGACCAGAGAGAGAAGGGTAGCTAGTTTAATGAAACATAGCACGCCAGGTGTTCGATAGAATACCTGAGTGGTGTGAAGGTGTAACCTTAGCTTGTTATTCCTTAGATTATCATTCGTTATCCATTTACTTGTTTTGATAATTAGTTATGCTTAGATTAATCACTCTTTCATTTATTGCTATTCAAATAAGACTTTAGCGACATAAAGTCGGTATTTGGTAAATATTAGTGATAGTTCCTCGTGGGTACGACACTCTACTTATCACTGTATTACTTGTTAGACCGCGTATACTTGCGCGTGTTTAGTGATCAGTTATTCGACCAACAAGTTTTTGACGCCGTTGCCGGGGAACTGTTATTCTAATATTGTCCAATATTGATTTCAATCAATTTAGTCTTACTTTGAACGTTTTTATATATATTTCTTTTATTTTTTTGATCTTCCTTTCTTTTTATTTTTAAGTTACAGATTATGGACAATCAATGTTATCAATGACCTTATGAGTGGACGACGCCACCAAGCTCGGAAGAAGGACTCGAGAAATTGCAAGTTCAAATTGCCAATGCCTTGAGGTTTTCTGACAATCTTGAGTGTCAGTCCACTCAGAATGCCTACTGTCAGGAATGAGCTGACTTTTAACCGATCTCCTATCATCCAAACTGCCAAGGTTATCCAAACTCTTGGGACTACAGTCAAGAGCAATATCATGATCCGAATCATGCCTCTCAGTTTGAATATCAGTCTCCGCCTCACTATGAGTGGACATCTCAACCGAATGAGAACTTTTCTGAGTCCTCAACACGTGAAGAAGAGAACAGGCTTGAGGAACTTCTCACCATCTTTATCGAAAGAAATGAGGTTCGGATGGAAAGCCAAGAAGTCGCATTGCACAGCCTTGAGAATCAATTGGGGCAATTCGTCAATGCCATCACAAATCCACCGCAAGGCAATCTTTCGATCTTAATTGATCTCGACGATGAAGCAATAGAGTATTGCACGGTGGATACGAAAGGAAAATGCGATGAGTCTCGCACAGTTGTTGAGGGGGATGTCATAGTGCAAACTAACCAATCGGTGGAGTTTGATGTTGAAGACAAACGGAGAAACAATGATTGTATAGTCATTGTTGATCTACAGTCAGAAATCATGCTCCCGACTGTGAAAACCCTGGAGGGCCCGATTGAGCATGAAGAACGCTTTCAACTATATGACAAAGGCGGATTAGTGGATAATTCTAGTGGCGAAAGATTCTTTGTGCCAAAAGATGACTGGATGGATGAAGGACAGAAGAATGGCCAAGCATCCATGTCGGCCATTACTTTAAAGGAATTGACGAATAGGCGAGATGAAAAGGTCATTTTCGCCTATAAGCCGGATTGAACGAAATCGGTATAGTCAAGTCGACGACTTTAAAACAAGCGCTCGATGGGGAGGCACCCCCATCTCGGTATAAATTTTATCTGTCTTCTTTACTTATGTCTAGTTTACTTTGTGTCTGTTCGCTTTAGTTGTTAACATAACTGCCAAATTTATGCATTAATGTTTTTGTGTCTATCATCTGCAGGCAGCATGTTTAGTATGATGTATTGCATGCCATAATAGTGTTTTGAGATAGATAATAATGTATATTCGTCTTTGTAGTGTAGTTTTTATTTTTGTCTTAGCATGTGCGTATAACAAAAGTAAAAAACTCGTAAAATGGTACTTTCAACAGTAATCCGCATGCATGCATGTGATATTCCAAATGTAATAATAAAGAATGGAATAACAATGTAATTCACCGTGCATGAGATAGACCATACAGATGAAGTTATTCCAATGTAATAATAAAGAATGGAACTGATCATGCGTAATCCGCATGCATGTGATATTATTCCAATGTAATAATAAAGAATGGAACCAGTCATGCTTAATCCGCAAAGACAGATATTCTAATAGAATAATAAAGAATGGAATAACAATAGAATTCACCAAGCATGCGATAGATCATGATGAATAAAAGTTATTCCTACGAATAATAAAGAATGGAATATTAGAAGAATTTCACCATATATGCGGATTTAGATGATGTGTTATTCCAACATAATAATAAAGAATGGAATAACAACCCTTACGAGTATTGAAAAAAAATAACTCTCTTCATGAATACGAAAGAATAATACCCCTTACCTAAAAAGAAGACTGGATACTGGAATAGTGAGGTAGCAGACTTCTCTTCTTCTTTCTCTCTATAATTTTGCTCTATAATAATTGCTCTATAGCTTTAGTGAATTGGTGAAAAATAATGAAGGAATGAGCTTCTATTTATAGAAAAATATAGTTTCCATAATTGCACAATTTGGGGCTCAAAATATTACAATATAATACCTCCCTCTTTTTCTTCTTTTTTAATTTAGTGCTCAAGGAAACCTTCGTACATGGAAGGCCATACGTTTAGGTTATGATAGATATCATATGACCACATAATTATCCTTGGTTGACCCAATAAACCCCAAAGAAAAATAAGAAGATTACTATCATGTTCTTTCCAATGGTGAGTCTTCTCTTGACATATAACTATCTCCACTGTCTGCAATTGAAAATTATATTTCAACCAAACTCCAAGATCATATAAGTAGTGCTCGTAGATATACTCAGCAAGTGGATGTGCATAACCCTGTCTTATGATAACACGAGGTTGTATGTCAGTAGACATCTTGTATGATAGTGGCAAAACACCCTTCCAAAGTTGGGTTCACCTCACCCTATTCGGTTCACCAAAATTAAATATCAATTGACATATACAATACGACACACTTATCTAAAGTTCTCAATAAAATTATTTCCATACTATTTAAGGAGAACCTCAATAGCTATAGACCACCGTTCTATTCCCCTGTTATCCCCGCTTGACCCGGTAACACTCTTATTACCTGAAAGGAATTGTGAAGCAAAAAGGGTGAGCACAACTAGCTCAGTAAAGAATATCATGACTAAAGATAATTAAATTATCAATAGCCTTCATCAGTAATAAATCAGAGATTTAGAACATATGGTAGATGATAAAACTTTTCAACCATAGTTGCAAGCAGAATCTAGCAATCCACTAGAAGAGTCAAATAGACCATCGTGTCTATTATCTTCTATGTTAAAAGTCCACCAATAATTTTTTCCCCTCAGTAACATCAATCAACAATTCCTCATCCACAATCATATGAATAACTCATAATCATAATTTTGATTCTAAATTCCTTCTTCGCACCTGTGATCGAAGATAATTTTCATCACCTATCTTCACCTGAAACATCAAAAATCATGGTTATACCAAATCACAATTCCTGCTCATAATCATACTAATAAATTCATCTTTGCACTACGGCCAAAGATATTCATTAACAATTCATCTTTGCACTACAGACCAAAGACATACAACTGTATTTTAGAAGAGTCAAGTAGAGCATGATATCTACTATCTTTTACGAATTAAAAGTGTATAACCAATATTTTATCGCTGAGACTCAGCTTAATAAATAATCCACATCATCGAATCATCCCTGCACTACGGCCAAGGATATTCGTGTAATCATCAATGGTCATGATTATACTTTGAATAATTCCTAGTTATAATCATACCAATAATCGCCCATCAATGCACTACTACGGGCAATGAGGACTTTTACCACATCATCTATAACATTACGGGTCATGATTATACCAAATGATCCTCGGTCATAACCATACCAATAAATGGGTTCATATATGCACATAAGCCAAAGATACTCATCAATCAATAATTCATCTTTTGCACGTAAGCCAAAAGATATACAAATCAGAAAACTAATAATCAATACCCATCTTTGCACGTAAGCCAAAGATATACAATCAGAAAACTAATAATCAACAATCATCTTTTGCACGTAAGCCAAAGATGACTTTCATCATAATATAAGCATGACGATGATGACAATGATATAAGCATTTATCAAATGAAATCAAGGATAAATATTAAAGACTTTAAATTTATCCAGTGTTTAAAAATATCCAAATTATCAACGTGATATTGCTTTGTGGAGTAACATTCAAGAAGAATATTCATGTACCAAAAATAATTTGGACAGAAAAGAAATATATTTTTTGGGTAAATAGTACCCCGTAATAGTACCCTATGAATAGTACTTTGGGAATAGTACCTCGTGAATAGTACCCCGACATAAAAAGTACCCCAAATACCCGAGTGAATAATATTCGGAGAATAGTAATTTGGGTGAATAAGAACTCGTGAATAGTAACTCGTGAATAGTATTCGGCACCCAAAAAGTGTCCCGAATACCCGAGTGAATAATACTAGAGTGAATAATGTAATCAGGTGAATAGTAACTCGTAAAAAAATACCAAAGTAAATGATATTCCATGATTTAGTACAAAAGAAATGATATCTCATACGAGTATAATAGAATATACTGAATCGCAAATGGATTTTCACCGCCACGCAGAAATCCACGTAGATGCATCATTTCCATAATTTAATAAGGAATGAATATGAAGGATCATTCACCATGCATGCAAAGAATCCATATACGCAGTTATTCCAATGTAATAATAAAGAATGGAATAATGTAAGAATTCACCATGCATGCGATAGATCGCATGCATGTGTTATTCCCAATAGAATAATAAAGAATGGAACCAGTCATGCGTAATCCGCATGCATAAAGATATTCTAATGTAATAATAAAGAATAGAACCAGTGTCATGCGTAATCCGCATGTATGTGATATTCCAAATGAATAATAAAGAATGGAACCAGTCACGCCAGAATCCATGAAAGACAAGATATTCCAATGTAATAATAAAGAATATAACTGTGTCATGCGAATCCGCATGTATGTGATATTCTAACAGTAATAATAAAGAATGGAACTGTGTCATGCGAATCCGCATGCATGTGATATTCCAAATGTAATAATAAAGAATGGAATAACAATGAATTCACCAGCATACGATGAGAATCGCATGCATAAAAGTTATTTCAACAAAATAATAAAGAATGGAACCAGTGTCATGCGTAATCCGCATGCATGAGATATTCCAACAGAATAATAAAGAATGGAATAACAATGAAATTCAAAGCAGTATACGATGTAATCGCATGCATACGCTTTATTCCAATAAAATAATAAAGAATGGAATATCAGAAGAATTTCACCATGTATGTGGTACTTCGCATAGACATGTTATTCCAACATAATAATAAAGAATTTAATAACAACCCTTACGAGTATTGAAAAAAAATAACTCTCTTCATGAATATGAAAGAATAATACCCCTTACCTCAAAATAAGACTGTATACTGGAATAGTGAGGTAGCAGACTTCTCTTCTTCTTTCTCTTTATAATTTCGCTCTATAATAATTGCTCTATAGCTTTAGTGAATTGATGAAAAATAATGAACGAATGATCTTCTATTTATAGGAAAATATAGTTTCCATAATTGCACAATTTGGGGCTCAAAATATTACAATATAATACCTCTCTTTTTCTTCATTTTTAATTTAGTCCTGCAAGTATTATCAAACTTGCACCACCTCCCCTAATAGTAAATCATGTGAATCAATAGTAAATCATGTGACTCAATAGTTCCAAACATGTGAAAATACGAATTACAGTATAGTACCTCCATCTATACCTCCATTTTTAACTTAGTCATGCAAGTATTATCAATCTTGCACCAACTCCCCTAATAGTAAATGAATGTGAATCAATAGTACACACATGTGAACAAATAGTTATAATCATGTGAATCAATAGTAATTAATTTCTCATTTATCCGATTAATTACCCGATTGGTCAGTATAACTTCCAGACATCAATTATTATCGAAATAAATGTCGATTTCCACTAATACTAATAATTCCCACACAATGGAATTATCAATTTCATCTTTAATCAACACGAACTTATTCATTATTAATATTATAACTCACAATATTTAACAACTAGGTCGTTCCCAGGAAAGAGGGGGGCTTTTCGATAAGGATTTCTCCTTATTGGGCGCCGCAATTAGTGTGACTAAACCTCTCCTCGATGTAACTTCTAGACATTGTCAATATTGCAAATAATAATATGAATAACTTTGTCATTTCAATTATTGATTTAATAATATATAAAATATTATGCAGATGATACTGTGACAATAATTGAATCAATAATATGAGAGATATGATGCAGCAATTATTATAGCAATAATTGAGTATAACTGAGTGACTTCTCACATAAGCATCAATAATCAATACCGTGTACTACTATTCAACCACGCCAGACATCGTATTTTTTTACTACCTATTATTTTATGACAACTTGCTTACTTTAAAAATTTTCAAATATGACCCTTAACTTTAAACTTTTATCAATTTAACTATTTACCAAAATAGAAAAATTGAATACTTTTATTTCATAAAATTCGGGATCTCACATTCTAAGTCTGTTGGGCTTAATCTACAGTTTCCAAGGCTGCTGGTCTTGAAGACTTCTTAGTGAACTAGAGTTCCAAGCCTGCTGGTCTTAAAGGAATCTTAGTGATTCAGATTTGATCAAATCCTTAGTGGAATCCCTGCTTGTTGAAGCTGAAGAGTGGATTAGGAGCATTCAGTCTCTGAACCACTTAAAACCTCTGGTGTCATTTACTTTATGTCATTTACATTCAGCACTATAACTGCTATATATGCTTGTAATTAACTCTACATCAAAAATGTGTTTAATGCTATATTTGTGAAGGGTATCTTAATCTATTCCTTTGTGCATGAATTGATTCCTCTATTCATTATCTATTAATCACTTAACAAGATAAAAGAAAACAAAGAAAAGTTTTAAAGGATCTATTCACCCCCCCTTTTAGATCTATTGTGTGCCTTTGGGAACTAACAATTGGTATCAGAGCAGGTTCTCGCGAATATGTTAAAGCTGACGCTTTGAGTTTGATCCTTCGTATAAATTAGTTCTAAACGTAGTATTAGTTGTAAGCCACTTCTGAATGTAGTCGAGCTCATAATGTGAAAATTGTATGTGCTGATAAATGTGTATATCCACCTAATGCAATCCAGATTGACCCTCTTTCTTCATGATATTTCTATCAGGCTAATCTAACAAAATCTACAGTAAATCAGCAGTCTGCAGCCGACAAACGGAAAGTCCAAACGCAGCAAGAACTGAGAACTATTTGTTCAAACTTCAGGAAGATAATACGCCTAAACAAACTATGTGTTACATCTTCAAACAAAGGACTTAGAAAAACTTGTCAAATGCACAATCGACAAGATCCATGAATCCGAACCTTGAGGTTCAAAAGCTTTAAAGAATTTGATGTGACAAGACCTCCATCTGATCATGATTGAAAGAATCTGATTGACTAATCTAAAGCCACATTGAACAACAAGGGTTGTCAGTATTGATAATATAAAGTTATATTCAATAATGCCTCATATCATTATGCAAACAAAAAGAATAACTAACTACCAAGATACTGACAGTAGCAAGGTATAAATCCTCTTCAAAATATACACTCATCATATTGTTGTTGGACACCACTCGCTGAAAAACTCTCTCTACATATGATTGATAATTGTAAATATTTTACTTAGTAGATATCTGTTGTATGCCTTTAGTTAAGAATAATCCAAGCATTCTAAGTTGTTCGACCCTTGTTAATGGATTGGTCCGTATATTCATCAATGTTTTGTGATTTTGACAAAGCGTAGAGTGTGATAAACACTACAGTTATATCTTGAAGGTTCTTGAAAACTGATCAACTCTACAAAACAACTAGATATAATCTATAGAACTGATCCTCAATCTATGAAATTTCAAAATCTAAGAACATAGTAAAAGCAAAAAGATGATTAATCCAAAAGATAAATTTAACACGTCAAGATTGCTAAAATCATACACACACTCACAATCATAACTATTATCATTCACAAGTATAAACACATCATGACCATCAATGATGATTTAAAGGTATATTGGAAATTCAAAGAGTTTGAATAACCAGGATTCTTGTCAAAACTAACCTAGCAGGACCCAAATCAAATTGGGTACCAAAATAGAAAATTATCTAACCTGTAGGAACCTGATGATATCTGACCACTAACTAAGAGAGGTTGGAGCTTAGTTACCAGGGTTCTACCAAGCTGAAATATCAAAATCCCACAACTATGCTCCCATTCAAGATCATCTATGGAAGCATGAAAATCATATTAAGAAATTAAAGACCATACAAGCTCATCCATGCAAAGCATCTCATCTCAAGAGGATCAAGAAGGAAGATCACATCTTGACTGATCAACAAATCGTGGAGTGACCAGTTCAAAAGCACTCTACTAATCCAATGAAACTGGTTTAATTATGAAGATACCAGATCAGTTCAGAAGATTCCAGCTAGAAGGTAAAGTACAAAGGTGACCTTGTAAAGATCTATATGCAGAAGCTAGCCCATCTACTTCTAAGACGGAGGTATCAACACTGGGGGAACAACAGTATGCTAAAGTCTAGCAATGCTAAAACTAAGGAGGAACACATTGAAGCTAAATCCTTCAGATCTCTTAAACACTGAAGACAGCTAAACCAGATGCAAAGGCAAGAATGACTGAGGAGTACCTACAAGATTCAAATCATCCACATATACAACAATGATGGTACACCCACATTATATTTTCTTAATAAAAATGCATGGGCATACTTGATTATTTGTATACCCGTCTTTTATTAAATAATCACTAAGTCGATTATACCACATACGTCCAGACTGTTTCAACCCATATAATGAGCGTTACAACTTGATTGAATATATGTGAAGGGCTTTTGTGATTCATCAATTTTTTATTATTCAGGAATTCTCATATAGATCTCACCATTAAGTGAACCATATAAGTATGTTGTTACAACATCCATCAGACGTGTTTCCTAACCTTCCATGGTTGCCATACCTAGTAAAAAGCAAAAAGTGACTCCATCCATTACTGGACATGTATCATGATAATCAATAACAGGTCTTTGTGAAAAACCATGAGCAACAAGTCGGGCTTTGTATCTCACAATTTCATTTTTCTCATTTCGCTTTTGTACAAATACCCATTTTTTCTGACCGGGGATTACTCCCAGAAGTGTTTGGACTACTGGTCCAAATACTTCTCTTTTCAATAATAATTGCAGCTCAGTTTGAATAACATCTTTCCATTTTGGCTAATCCTTTCTTTTTTGACATTCTTCCATGTTTTGTGGTTCAGGATCCATGTCAGAAATTATAGTAATATCTGATGCTATAGAGAAAGTAAATATATCATCAATTATGACTTTGCTTCGATCTCATATTTTCTCATCATGTACATAATTTATTGAGATCTCTTGGTATTCATCTCTTATCCTTTCGGTGAGATCTTGTCTCTGGAGGTATTCCAACTTTTAGAATAATTGCTACTTCTGGAACTCCCTTATTTGCCTTTTATTTTCGTGGTTCAGTGTCTTTTGCACCAACTGACCTTCTACGCTTCTGGAGTGGTTTAGATTTTTTTGTTTCCTTATTTGTCAATTCTTTAGGAACTAACTTTTCGATAGGTATTTCTATCTTTGCTTGAGTATTCACAGCAGGTGTATGTGATTTTATCACTTTTCTAGCATTATTAAATGCATTTGGCATTTAATTTGCAATATTTTGTAAATAAACAATTCTTTGAACTTCAATTTCACATTGTCCTATGCGAGGATCAAGTGAATTTAATTATGATGCATTCCATGATATTTTAGAGGGATTTTTATTTAAAAGTTTCCCTCCCCCTAACCGTGAAAATACAGATTCATCAAAGTAACAATCTGTATAATGTGCAGTAAAAATATCTCCAGTTAAAGGCTTAAAATATCTAATAATAGAAGAAGAGTCAAAGCCAACATAGATTCCAATTCTTCGTTGGGATCCCATTTTAGTCCTTTGTGGAGGTGCAATTGAAACATATACC
Organism: Panax ginseng; assembly: GCA_020205605.1. Taxonomy (NCBI): domain Eukaryota; kingdom Viridiplantae; phylum Streptophyta; class Magnoliopsida; order Apiales; family Araliaceae; genus Panax; species Panax ginseng. The sequence continues at coordinate 101,040,526 of CM035144.1, read as the reverse complement.
GCACTTCCAAAAATTCGAAGGTGTGAAATGTTAGGTATCTGACCAAGAACTAACTGTAGAGGAGAATATTTATGAAGAGTTGGTCTCACTCGAATGATGGCCACAGCGTGAAGAATTGCATGACCCAAAACTGAGGTTGGTAAGTTAAACCTTAATATTAATGGACGTGAAATTAGTTGAAGTCTTTTGATTAAAAATCCAGCTAAACCATTTTTGTGTATGTACATGAGGAACATAATGTTCAATGGAGATTTTAATAGTCATGAAAAAGTCATTAAATGTCATTGATGAAAATTCAGCTGCATTATCAAGTCGAATTGACTTGATTGGATGATCTGAGAACTGAGCTCGTAACTTGATTATTTGAGCAAGAAGTTTAGAGAATGAAAAATTTCGAGAGAAGAAGAGACAAACATGCGACCATCTAGTTGAAACATCTATTAAAATCATGAAATATCGAGATGGGCCAGACAATGGATGAATGGGTCCACAAATGTCTCCTTGGATCTCTCTAGGAATTTTGGGGTTTCATTATAAACTTTTGTTGGTGATGATCGAACAATTAATTTCCCATGAGAAAATGTATTTTCCTTGAGAACATGTAGCACAAGGAAAATCACTACTAGGAAAAAATTTCTGATTCTTGAAAGAATGACCAATAAAATTTTTAATAATGCGACGCATCATAGACATGCTTGGATGACCGAGTCTTTAATGTTAAAGCATAAATGATTTGGGATCTATGAATTTCAGAATGACAATAGTATGAGACTCAATTGATCTAATCTTCATAGTATATAAATTAAAAGAAATTGAATGAAGTTTTTCTAGGATTTTTTTCTTTTTAGAAATAGTAGAAGTGATGAGAAGATATTCATTATCATTTTCATTTGTTGTTTCAATGTCAAAACCATTTAGTCGAATATCTTTAAAAGTAATCAATTTTTTTCTTGATTTACTAGAATATAAAGCATTTTTTGATGAAAAATTGTGTCTCATTTGGTAACATGAAACTAGCCTTTCAAATCCCTTGATTAAATTTGATATGCCAAAGATAATTCCCACGCTTCCATTAGCTTTGGTTAGTTGTGAAAAATATTTCTCACCTTAAAGGATTGTATGAGTTGTTGAACTATCTGCTAGACATATATCTTCCATGTAAGACCCCGAATTTTATGAAATAAAAGTATTCAATTTTTCTTATAATTATTATTCAGTAAATGGTTAAATTGATAAAAAGTAAAGTTAAGGGTGATTTATGAATTTTTTTCAAAATAAGCAAGTGGCCATAAAATACTTATTGTTGTCGGGAAATATTCGTTTAGTCGTGGAATATTCTTGTTGTCGGAGAATATTTGTACGATGGCACGACCATTTATAGGAGGCCTCTATAATGTAATAACCGCTTGGATGAAGAAAACGACAAGTTTAAGTTTTTATAAATAACGGTAGTAGTTATTACTGCTAACACTCATTAGATTACCCGTGGTTAAAATATAGTAATACGCGTGGTTGCACAGTAACACAAGATTTTGCACAGTATTTTTGAATTATTGATTCTTATGTAAGAAGGCACTACTCAATAATTGTTACAGTAATTACTGTTCAATATTTTATTTTATTGATTCAATAATTGATGCGTTGATATTTTATATTATTATTGTTTCAATAATTGTCACTGCACAGTATTTCCCATTATCAGATCAATAATTCATATTATTTGAATAATATTTGTGAGACCCCGAATTTTATGAAATAAAAATATTCATTTTTCTTATAATTATTCTATTTAGTAAATGGTTAAATTGATAAAAGTTTAAAGTTAATGGTGAAATGTGAAAATTTTTCAAAGTAAGCAAGTTGTCATAAAATAACCGGTAGTAAAAGTACAGTAATATGCGTGGTTGCATAGTAGCACACAGTATTGATTATTGATGCTTACGTGAGAAATTACTCAGTTATACTCAATTATTGCTACAGTAATTGATGCATCATATCTCTCATATTATTGATTCAATTGTTGTCACAGTATCATCTGCATAATATGTTATATTATTAAATCAATAATTGAGACGACAAAGTTATTCATATTATTAATTGCAATATTGACAATGTCTAGAAGTTCTGTCAAGGAGAGGTTAGATAATCTACTTGTGCGCCAATAGGGAGAAATCCTTATTGGAAAACCCCCTCTTTCATGGGAACGACCTGGTTGTTAAATATTGTGAGTTATAATATTAATGATGAATGTTATTAAAAATCAAATTTGAGTTCGGAGTTGAATTTGGAGACGCGGACGTGATATTTGAGTCCGGAACGATAAAATTAGTAGAAATAGACTATAAGCACAAAATTTATCGGGGTTGACTTTTTGGTCAAAAAAGTCAATAGTTGACTTCTTCGAAAAAAGTCAAACTTCGAAATTTCAAAAATGAAATTTTTGAAAAAAATATTTCCATTGTGTTGGGGTTGTTATTGTTAATGGTAATCGATATTTATTTCTATAATAATTTATGTCTGGAGGTTATATTGACCAATCGAGTAATTAATCGAATAAATGAGCAATTAATTGCTATTAATTCATATGATTATAACTATTTGTTCACATGTGTGTATTATTGATTCACATTCATGTACTATTAGGGGAGGTGGTGCAAGATTGATAATACTTGCATGACTAAGTTAAAAATAGAGGTATAGATGGAGGTACTATACTGTAATTTGTATTTTCACATGATTATAACTATTGAGTCAGATGATTGTACTATTGATTCACATGATATACTATTAGGGAAGGTGGTGCAAGTTTGATAATACTTGCAGGACTAAATTAAAAATGAAGAAAAAGAGGAAGGTATTATACTGTAATATTTTGAGCCCCAAAATGTGCAATTATTGAAAATATATTTTCCTATAAATAGAAGCTCATTCCTTCATTATTTTTCACCAATTCACTAAAGCTATAGAGCAATTATTATAGAGAGAAATTATAGAGAGAGAAGAAGAAGAAGTCTCTGCTACCTCACTATTCCAAAGATCCGCTTTTCTTCTAAGGTAAGTGGTATTATTATTTCGTATTCATGAAGAGAGTTATTTTATTTCAATACTCGTAAGGGTTGTTATTCAATTATTTATTATTATGTTAGAATAACTCGCCTATATTCCATACCGCATACATGGTGAAATTCTTTCATTATTCCATTCTTTATTATTATGTTGAATAACTCCTGCCTCATGCTAAGCACCGCATACATGGTGAAATTCTTCTTTATTCCATTCTTTATTATTCTATTGGAATATCCCGTCTGTGCGGATTACGCATGACCTGGTTCCATTCTTTATTATTCTGTTGGGAATAACATGTCTGTGTGGTCTACCACATGCATGGTGAATTCTTCAGTTATTCCATTCTTTATTATTATGTTGGAATAACTTGTCTATGTGGATATCGCATGCATGGTGAATGATCCTTCGTATTCATTCCTTATTAAATTGTGGAAATGATCTGTCTACGTGAATTACCGCATGGCGAGTGAAAATCCATTTGCAGTTTCGTAATTTTTCTGACCCTCAAAAATTCTGGAAAAATTTGAAATGATAATTTGATGAGTTTTCTATATTGTGTCCAAAGATGGCGATTTTTGGATATATAGATTAAGAGTTGTGGATTTTATGGAAAAAGACTATTTGAAAAGTAAACCCTTATAACTCCTTGTGGTTAACTCCAAAATTGGTGACGTTTTTATTAGGAGTACATGTATATAATAGGAGTATACGCTGTAAATTTTAGAATTTTTGGACAAAAGTCCAATTTATGATAAATGTCTAAATATTCGGCAGTTTTGGCCATATGAAAAATAATAATCAATTTTAAAATTTCGAGAAAAATATATGTTCAATATGGGACTATATTCTCGTTAAATCCCGAAAAGAAATATTTTTGGGATTGATTTGGTATTTTTCATGAAAATGAACTAGTTATGAGTAAATGAATTAAATATGTTATGTGAAGTAACAAAATTGGAAAATAGAATTTTATGGCTTGGGAATTCTATATAGGGTATATGCAGATTTTTGATGAGAGATTTGATCATTGGTGATGAAATCTTATGAGTATGACATTTTTGAATGATTAAATGCATTATTTGATAAAGTGTAAACAATTGAAATAAATTGTTTATAAGTTTAAGAAGTAATTAAAATATTGTTATAATATTAATAATATTAGATTATGAGTTTATTAAGTGATTGATAATATTTGGATAAATTTAAAGTCTTTAATATTTATCCTTGTTTTCGTTTGATTAATGTTTATATCATTGTCATCATCCTCATGCTTATATTATGATGAAAGTCATCTTTGGCTTATGTGCAAAGATAGACTGTTGATTATTGGTTTTACAGTTGTATATCTTTGTCTTACGTGCAAAGATGAACTATTGATTGATGAGTATCTTTGGCGTATGTGTATAGATGAACCGCTTATTGGTATGATTATGACTAGGGATCATTCTTATATAATCATGACCCGTAATGTTATAGATGATGTGGTAAAAGTCCTCATTGGCCCGTAGTGCATTGATGGATGCTTATTATTGGTATGATTATAACCAGTGGATTATTCGGTATAATCATGACCATTGATGATTACATGAATATCCTTGTCGAGTACGTGGGATGATTCAATGATGTGAATTATTTATTGTTTGAGTCTCAAATGATAAAATATTGATTATACACTTTTAATTCCTAAAAGATAGTAGATATCATGCTCTACTTGACTCTTCTAAAATACAAACAGTATGTCTTTGGCTCAGTGCAAATAATAAATTGTTAATGAATATCTTTGGCCATAGTGCAAAGATGAATTTATTAGTATGATTATGAGCAGGAATTGTGATTTGGTATAACCATGATTTTTGATATTTCTGTGTGAAGATAGGTGATTTAAAATTATCTTCGTCCCAGGTGCGAAGAGGAATTTAGAATCACAATTATGATTATGAGTTATTCATATGATTGTGGATGTGAAATTGTTGATTGATGTTACAGGATAAAACAATATTGGTGGACTTTTAACATGGAGAAGATAATAGACACGATGGTCTATTCGACTCTTCTAATGGATTGCTTGCTCACCGCAACTATGGTTGAAAAGTTTTATCATCTACCATATGTTCTAAATCTCCGATTTATTATTGACGGGCCTATTGATAATTTAATTATCTTTAGTCATGATATTCTTTCTTCGGCTATTTGTGCTCACCCTTTGCTTTCACAATTCCTTTCGTGTAATAAGAGTAGTAGTTGGGTCGAAAGGGATATGAGGAAATAGTGTGATGGTCTCGAGATCGTCGAAGTTTCTCAATACATTATAAAATGGCATGACATGCAATGATAATTGTATTGAGGACCTAAGATGTGTGTGTCATATTTTATACGCCACTTAATAATTGATTTTGGCGAACAACAATAGGGGTAATGAGAACTGACTTTGAAAGCGTTAAAAGTGCACCTCATTAGAAATGAATATGATAGTAATCTTCTCGTTCTTCTTTGGGGTCTTAAAATATTTGTCATTGTATTTTATATGGCATTGTAACAATTTGAGTTTGATACCGCTTCACGATACAATATTATATTAAAACTCATGACTTATCTCGTGGTCGTATCGCATTTACGCTTTAATGATTTGTATAAATGAAGTTTGTATTTGATTTTTATAGAGTGATATCTGGCGATTCAGAATGGGTCGTGTGGACCTATTTTGGGGGCGTCACAATATTATTAGATAGCATTATTGGCAATGTCTAGAAAGTTCTGTCAAGGAGAGGTTTGGTCACCTAATTGTAGCCGGGTCGAGCGGGGATAACAGGGGAATAGAACGGTGGTCTATAACTGTTGAGGTTCTCCCTAAATAGTATGGAAATAATTTTATTGAGAACTTTAGATAAGTGTGTCGTATTGTATACGTCATTTGATATTTAATTTTGGTGAACCCAATAGGGTGAGGTGAACCCAACTTTGGAAGGGTGTTTTGCCACTATCATACAAGATGCCTAATGACATATAACCTCGTGTTATCATAAGACAAGGTTGTGCACATCCACTTGCTGAGTATATCTACGAGCACTACCTATATAATCTTGGAGTTTGGTTGAAATATAATTTTCAATTGCAGACAGTGGAGATAGTTATATGTCAAGAGAAGACTCACCATTAGAAAGAACATGATAGTAATCTTCTCATTTTTCTTTGGGGTTTATTGGGTCAACCAAGGATAATTATGTGGGCATATGATATCTATCATAACCTAGACGCATGGCCTCCCATGTACGAAGGTTTCCTTGAGCACTTCCCAAAGATTTTAATTTCTAAAACAGCTTATTGACCGTACTTTATGTAAGGTGCCATTGTGACGTGTTATCCAAGGTTGGGATGAGAGTCACAGCTTGGTATATATTTGTATCAAAACTCACAACATGTGTTGTTGTATTTTGCGACACAATTGTAGTAATAAAGTTGTAGTTATTTTCAGACAATGTATTTGGCGACTCGTAATAGGTTGGATGGATTGAACCTATTTTGGGGGCGTCACATTTGGTATCAGAGCTTAGGGATATGGTCTCTGGCTGAGATCCGGGATTAGAACTAGGAAGGGAGAGACGAGTAATATCCTTCGCTAGTGTGTGTAGGGGTGTTCACCGGTAAAGAACCGGACCGAACTGGTCTGAACCGAACCGGATCGCATATCGAAAGTCTCCAAAATAGGGTACCGATATTTGCATCCGATTGAACCAAGATATCGAACCGATTAGTTGATTCTGCATCTAAGGTTTTACCTTACTAAAACCGGCCCCAATTTTAAACTCAGCCTAATTTTAAACAAAAATAGGCCCAAGAAATAGCAAACCAACTTGTTTTTGAGCAAAAATTCAACTAAAGGTCAAAATAGCCTATGACTTAACCCTGGCCCAATTAACTTCAAGCTAAAATTCGGCCCAATAAGAAAATAAAAGACTTGGAAGTCTTTTTATAAGAAAAACTTCCTTAGACTTTTAAAAAATAACTAATGTGGGACTTGGCTATTAAGGTCTCAAGGAAAATTTCACTTGATAGTCTTTTAAGAAGGAAAACTTTCTTAGGCTTTTATAAAATAACCCATGTGGGACTTGGCTATTAAAAACTCACTTGGTAGTATTCTTTTTAGAAGGAAAACTTTCTTAGACTTTTATAAAATAACCAACGTGGGACTTGCCTATTAAGATCTCACTTAGTATTTTTATAAGGAAAACTTACTTAGACTTTTAAAAAAATAACCAATGTGGGACTTTACTATTAAGGTCTCACTTGGTAGTATTTTTATAATATGTGGGACTTATTAAGATTTCACTTGGTAGTTTTTAAGTATGTGGGACTTTGCTATTAAGATTTTCCAAAGTATAAGGGATGTGGGACTTGGCTATTGAGATTTTCCAAAGTATGCGTGACTTGGAAGTCTTTTTATAAGAAAAACTTATTGACTTTTATAGGTGAACCAATGTGGTACTTGGCTATTAAAGTTTCACTTTGAATCTTTTAACAAGAAAAACTTATTTAAACTTAAACTTTCATAAGTGAACCAATGTTTATAAGAATTTTTTTTAAGACTTTTATAAGTGAACCAATGTGGGACTTAACTATTAATGTTTCACTTTGAAGTCTTTTTATAAGGAAAACTTACTTAGACTTTTATAAGTGAAACAATGTGGGACTTGATTATTAAGGTTTTATTTGGAAGTCTTTTTATAAGGAAAACTTCCTTAGACTTTTAGAAGTGAACCAATGTGGGACTTGACCTTCACTTGGTTCTCTTGTGACAAGAGTCTTGTCTTACCAACATCCCACATTGTTTAATTTGTGTTCCATTGTCTTACCTCTATTTTACAAATAGGGGAGAGCACCAATTCAAACTTCATCAAGTCCTAAATATTCTCTTCTGGTGTTATTTAAGCCAATTTTACAAGGCTAAGTAATGATTTTTATAAATAGAATAAATTTTAAGTCAATTCTACAAGGCAAGTTAAAAATTATTTAAAAAAGAATTTAGTTCGGTACAACCGGTTTGGTTCGGTATGTACCGGACCTATGAAATAGGTAACCGGAACTGGTATCGAAAACCGGTTTGTACCGAACCGGTTTTTTGGTACCAAATCGACCGGTTCGGACTGGTCCGGTTCACCTTAAAAATTGAATTTATCGAATTTGGTGAACACCCCTAAGTGTGTGTCCTACCTAAGCTAAATTTTCTTACTTAAGTTGACAAATTGTGATATGTCAATTAACTTTTATTTTGAAGCTTTATTCTAAAATGATATCTGAAATACAGGAAATGAGCAATGGAGAAATCATTATACAGAAGAGCTGATCTGGGAGATAGAATCTGAAATGAAAGCAAGGTATTCTCAACTCTTTGAAATACCAGGTACGTAAATTTCGGGGATGAAATTTCATAAGGAGGGGAGATTGTAAGACCCCGAATTTTATAAAGTAAAAATATTCAATTTTTCTTATAATTATTATTCAGTAATGGTTAAATTGATAAAAAGTAAATTTAAGGGTGATATATGAAATTTTTTCAAAATAAGAAAGTGGCTATAAAATAGTTATTGTTGTCGGAGAATATTCGTTTAATCGTGGAATATTCTTGTTATCAGAGAATATTCGTAAGATGACACAGCCATTTGTGGGTCCCATAACAGAATAATTGTTGGATGAAGAAAACGACAAGTTTGAGTTTTTATAAATAACGGCATAGTTGTTACCGTTAACACTGTTGGATTACCTGGTGGTTAAAATATAGTAATACGCGTGGTTGCACAGTAACGCATGGTATTGAACAATATTTTTGAATTATTGATTCTTACGTAAGAAGGCACTTCTCAATAATTGTTACAGTAATTACTGTTCAATATTTTATTTTATTGATTCAATAATTGCTGCGTTGATATTTTATATTATTGTTGTTTCAATAATTGTCATCATACAATATTTTCCATTATCGGATCAATAATTCATATTATTTGAATAATATTATTAGATAGCATTATTGGCAATGTCTAGAAAGTTCTGTTAAGGAGAGATTTGGTCACCTAATTGCGCGCCAATAAGGAGAAATCATTATCGAAAAGCCCCCTCTTTTCTGGGAACTGTCTGGTTGTCATTATTGTGATTCTGTAATATTATTTGTGAATAATTAATTATTAATTTATATGATAAGGAAATATTTATTTGATGCGGATATAAATGATGGATTTATTTATTTTATGTGGTTATAAATGAAGGAATTAATGTTGAGGTGTTTTATCAGTATTTTGTCGAAATGAAGAATGAAATTTGGAAATTTTTAGAAAATTAGTTTATTACTTGATTTTGTAAAATCTATAACTCTTTGTGTATAATGAGTTAGGAGATGAGCCATATATCAAAAGAAAGCCCTGGAAGTAAGTTAAATGTAGAAATTTAAATCACCCAAAAAATATTTGTGGATATTTCGTAGTGACTGTTTGATTGAAACTGGTCCGAAGGACTCATAATTCGAAAAATCAGTGTTTTTGAGATATATTGCGTGAGTTATAATTTTTAATCTGACCGTTGGATCATTGTTATTTTTGGATATGTTATACATATATAAGTTTAGTATATGTCCACAAATTTTGAACCGTTAAAAATGAACGTATGATTTGTTATGAATTTTAAGAGGTGACTGATTCAGAAATTGTTGAAGTTTCTGAATTTAGCACACTTTGGAAATTTTTAGAATGAGTGGGCCCCACCTTTGGTTGGTGAGAAATGTGCTCAAATTTTATTTCAAAAGTGGTGGGTGGGAATAGTAGTAGGTAAATCCATCAGGTAGCAGGTCAAGTCTACTTCGACGTTCTAGCATTTTCCTATAAATAGGGTGTTGAGTTAGAATTAAAAATCACACCAGAAATATAAGTTTTCTCTCTCTATATTATCGAGCGTATTTTGTGAGTATTTAGATACTTTGAGAGTTGCTATTCAAATTAAAGTTTCCTTCAAATATATATTCGATATTCCAAATGTAAGTACTTCTTTTGAGGTAAGGGATATTGTCATTATTATGGGAAGGGATTTTAAGGGATATTGTCATTATTATGGCAAGGGATTGTAAGGGATTTTAAGGGATTGTAAGGGATGTTATTTTCTTCTTGAATGATATTATTTTCTTCAATATCATTATGCCAAATTATTGATATGAATTTTATTGTAGAATTTTTACCTTTTCGTGTCAGGGTTACTATTTACGTATACGACACTATTCACGTATACAACACTATTCATGTATATGACACTATTTACGTATATGACATTATTTACGTATACGATACTATGTACGAATACGAGTTACTATTCATGAGTTACTATTCACGAGTTACTATTCACGGGGTACTATTCACAACAAAATTGGTTTCTTTTTTTCTGACCAAATTATCGTTGATTTATGAATCTTACTCTTGAAATTAAATGAAGTTGTTGATCATATTGTTTTTATTATTATATATAACATTTTTCTAATCCTGGTGAAGAAAATTTCTCTTTCATTTGAGTGTATAGGTGGGTAGATTATTGGTATGATCGTGACTATGGGTTCTCTTTGGTCAGTAGTGCAAAGTTGAATTGTTGACTGGTATGATCATGACCATTAAATTTATAATTGAATATCTTTAACTTAAATGCAAAGGCGAATTGATCAACATGGTTATAATTATGGTTTATATAAATTCTGAAATGATTATATATTTCTTTGAGATATTAATATCTTTGGCCTGTAGTGCAAAGATGAATTATTGATGAATATCTTTGGCCCGTAGTGCAAAGATGACCTGTTGATGAATATCTTTGGCCCGTAGTGCAAAGATGACCTGTTGTTGAATATTTTTGGCCGGTAGTGCAAAGATGACCTGTTGTTAAATATCTTTGGCTTGTAGTGCAAAAATGAACTGTTAATGAATATCTTTAGCTCGTAGTGAAAAGATGAATTTATTAGTATGATTATGAACAGGAACTGTGATTTGGTATAACCATGATCTTTGATGTTTCAGGTAAAGACGGGTGATGAAAATTATCTTCGTCTGGATGAGAAGAGGAATTTAGAACTACAATTATGATTATGAGTTATTCAGATGACTGTGGACAGAAACTGTTGATTGATGTTACAGGGTTAAAACATTATTGGTGGACTTTTAAAATAGAGAAGATAATAGACATTATGGTCTATTTGACTCTTCTAATGGATTACTCGTTCCGCTGTAACTATGGTTGAAAAGTTTTATCATCTACCATATGTTCTAAATCTCTGATTTATTACTGACGAAGGCTATTGATAATTTAATTATCTTTAGTCATGATATTCTTTACTGGGCTATTTGTGCTCACCCTTTTGCTTCACAATTCCTTTCAGGTAATAAGAGTGTAGCCGGGTCGAGCGGGGATAACAGGGGAATAGAACGGTGGTCTATAGCTGTTGAGGTTCTCCCTAAATAATATGGAAATAATTTTATTGAAAACTTTAGATAAATGTGTCATATTGTATACGTCATTTGATATTTAATTTTGGTGAACCGAATAGGGTGAGGTGAACCTAACTTTGGAAGGGTGTTTTGCAACTATCATACAAGATGTCTAATGACATACAACCTCGTGTTATCATAAGACAGGGTTGTGCACATCCACTTGATGAGTATATCTACGAGCACTACCTATATAATCTTGGAGTTTGGTTGAAATATAATTTTCAATTGCAGATAGTAGAGAATGTTATATGTCAAGAGAAGACTCACCATTGGAAAGCACATGATAGTAATCTTCTCATTTTTCTTTGGGGTCTATTGGGTCAACCAAGGATAATTCTGTGGGCATATGATATCTATCATAACCTAGACGCATGGCCTCCCATGTATGAAGGTTTTCTTGAGCACTTCCCAAAGATTTTAATTTCTAAAACAATTATTGACTGTACCTTTATGTAAGGTGCCATTATGACGTGTTATCCAAGGTTGGGATGAGAGTCACAGTTGGTATATATTTGTATCAAAACTCACAACATATGTGTTGTTGTATTTTGCACGACAATTGTAGTAATAAAGTTGTAGTTATTTTCTGTACCATGTATTTGGCGACTCAGAATAGGATGGATGGATTGGACCTATTTTGGGGGCGTCACATTTGGTATTAGAGCTTAGGGATATGGTCTCTGGCGGAGATCCGGGATTAGAACTAGGAAGGGAGAGACGAGTAATATCCTTCGCTAGTGTGTGTCCTAACTAAGCTGAATTTTCTTACTTAAGGTGACAAATTGTGATATGTCAATTAACTTTTGTTTTGAAGCTGTATTCTAAAATGATATCTGAAATACAAGAAATGAGCAATGGAAAAATCATTATACAGAAGAGCTGATCTGGGAGATAGAATCTAAAATGAAAGCAAGGTATTCTCAACTCTTTGAAATACCAGGTACGTAAATTTCGGGGATGAAATTTCACAAGGAGGGAAGATTGTAAGACCTCGAATTTTATAAAATAAAAGTATTCAATTTTTCTTAGAATTATTATTCAGTAAATGGTTAAATTGATAAAAAGTAAAGTTAGGGTAATACATGAATTTTTTTCAAAATAAGCAAGTGGCTATAAAATACTTATTGTTGTCGGGGAATATTCGTTTAGTCGTGGAATATTCTTGCTGTCGGAGAATATTCATACGATGGCGCAGCCATTTGTGGGCACCATAGCAGAATAACTGTCGAATGAAGAAAATAACAAGATTGAGTTTTTATAAATAACGGCGTAGTTATTACCGTTAACACTGTTGGATTACCTGGTTGTTAAAATATAGTAATACACGTGGTTGCATTAGAAGAAGATACGGTATTGCATAAATATTTTTTGAATTATTGATTCTTACGTAAGAAGACACTACTTAATAATTGTTACAAAGAATTATCGCTCAATATTTTATTTTATTGATTCAATAATTGTTTGCGTTGATATTTTATATTATTGTTGTTTCAATAATTGTTACTGCACAGTATTTTCCATTATCATATCAATAATTCATATTATTTGAATAATATTATTAGATAGCATTATTGGCAATGTCTAGAAAGTTCTGCCAAGTAGAGGTTTGGGCACCTAATTGCGCATATCATTTTTCTTTGGTGTCTATTGGGTCAACCAAGGATAATTCTGTGGGCATATGATATCTATCATAACCTAGATGCATGGCCTCCCATGTACGAAGGTTTCCTTGAGCACTTCCCAAAGATTTTAATTTCTAAAACAGTTATTGACTGTACCTTTATGTAAGGTGCCATTGTAACGTGATATCCAAGGTTGGGATGAGAGTCACAGTTGGTATATATTTGTATCAAAACTCACAACATATGTGTTGTTGTATTTTGCACGACAATTGTAGTAATAAAGTTGTAGTTGTTTTATGTACCATGTATTTGGTGACTCAGAATAGGTTGGATGGATTGGACCTATTTTGGGGGCGTCACATTCCATATCCATTACAGTTCGTCTGACACATAAAAATATATTAAAAACATATATTTGATTCATAATATTATCCATGAGGAACACATAATATTATACATGTAGAGTACAAAATGAAAACTAATAATATTATACATGCAAGAGTGCTTAATTAAATAAGAAATTATTCGATATCCCAAAAGATACTTTCAGAAGGTCTAACAATGTCGTTAAACTTTTTTTCATTGTTGGTCATTGCTGGAGCATCAACAATATTCAATTGGTGGTGAACAAAGTTTGTTTCTGCCACCTTTTCTTTGCTATTTTGAGACTCCTGGTATAAATTAACCAGATGTCTCGCCGTACGACAGGTACGCGACCAATTCCCTTTCATCCCACACCTCACACCTGAAACAAACATCTGGTTTGTTCTTTGTCTGTGCTACACTTTCATTATTTTTACTCGATCTAGACTCTTGCCACTTTTGGAGCCCTGAATTGTTACGATTGTGGAATTTGTTGTTATGATAACCACATTTAATTTTTCGTCCCCAAAACTTCTTATTATTTTGCCATCCATTATCACGTTTGTTCTGCTGGTATGATGTGCTGTTAATGTCTGGCAATGGGGTAGAACCTGTTGGCCGTACTTGATGATTTTTTAACAATAATTCATTATTTTTTTCTGTAACAAGGAGGATAAATAACAATTCACTGAATTTTGTGAACTTACTTTATCTATATTGTTGTGACAAAATTATATTGGTGGGATGAAAATTTGAAAGCATTGTTTCTAAAATTTGGGTTTTAGAAACTAGATCCCCACACAAAGCCAAAGTAAATGTTATTCTATAGACATTAGAACAATACTCTGTAATTGATTTATAATCTTGTAGTCTTATATTAAGCCACTCAAATTTGGCACTAGGGAGGATAACCAATTTTTTGTGGTCAAATCTTTCCTTTAATTGTATCCATAAGGTTAAAGGATCTTTGACTGTTAAATACTCAGTTTTTAATCCTTCATTAACTTGATGATGAAAAAAGATTTTAACTTGTGCATTTTGTGACGTAGTTGCTTTGTTTCACGATCTAATGGTCTTTTCTAACCCATTTGCACTAAGATGTAATTCTGCATCAAGTACTCAAGCAGAGATTTCAAAATTTAAAAATCTATTTTTTTTTCAGGTTTGCCATATATTCTGATTTAAAATACAATAATTTATTTATTAACGTGTGTAATAAATAATTACATACATGATAGGGAGAAGATAAATGCATGAGAACAAAAAAAAATTTGGGGACTCAGTGGTGTCTTCATCGGCACAACTTAGCTTTTCCCTCTAATAAATCAAATGTGACGCCCCCAAAATAGGTATGCATCACCTATCTTGAGTCGCCAAAAATATGGTACAAAATTTAAATACAACTTAATTATACAACAGTAGTGTAAACTACGACAAAATATATACTGTGAGTTTTAATACAAATATTGTCATCTAGACAATATTCACACTCAATTGAGTCCTCATTACATTTATTATCACACTATTTAACAGAATAGTGAGGACTATTAATGCTATTATCTGGACCGCCACTCCGTTCTCCGACTAGTCCCTGCTACGTTCTCATTTCCTAAAGAGAACAATGAAAGTAAAAGGGTGAGCTCAACTAGCCCAGTAAGAAATATTTTGACTAAGATAATACAAAATAAATTATTGTTAGCCTTCAACAAAGGTTAAACCGATACAATATAACAAACATCAAGTTTAATCTGCAATGGTAACAAGCAATCCATTAAAAGAGTCAAGTAGAGAATAAAATCTACTATCTTTTATGATTTAAAAGGTTTTTCATCACTTTTATCATTGGGACTCAAATTTTAATAAATAATCCACATCATCTCTGCACTACGGCCAAGGATATTCATTAGTATCACAACCACAAATTATCCGTGCACTACGGGCCAAGGATATTCGTGTATTCATCAATGGTCATGATCATGCCAACAAATGTTCATCAATGCACTACGAGCCAATGAGGACTTTTACCACATCATTTGTAACATTACGGTCATGATTATACCGATTAATCCCTAGTCATAATCATACCAAGTCCATCTATGCACTACAGGCCACAGATGATGGCAATGATATAAGAATTCAATAAAACAAGTTCAAGAATTAATTTATCCAGGAACTAATAACGTCCAAATTGTCAACATGATACTACTTTATAGAGTAAAATTCAAGAATGCTCAGAAGAATATTTCCATGAAAAGATACTGGATGAAGTATAAATATCAAGGATATTCCACTAATTTCATAGAGTATAGAAGTCAAAACTTTAACCAACTGAGTATAATAAAGAATGGAATAACAAAAGAAATCACCGCATATGCGATAGATCGCCGCATGCAAGTTATTCCAAAAGAATAATAAATAACGGAACCAAAGTCATGAGTAAACGCACGCATGTGATATTCCAATGTAATAATAAATAATCGGAACCAGTCATGCGTACGCACGCATGCATGTGATATTCCAATGTAATAATAAATAATGGAACCAGTCGTGCAAAATTGCACCGATGTGATGTTCCGATAGAATAATAAATAACGGAACCAGGTCATGCGTAAACACACAGACAAGATGTTCCAACAAAATAATAAAGAATGGAATAATGTAATAATTTCACTATGTATGCGGTATTGCAGATGTATAAAGTTATTCCAACATAATGATAAAGAATGGAATAACAAAATAATTTCACCAAGTATAGGGTAGATCACAGATACAAAAGTTATTCCAACAAAAAAAAAGGAATAATGTAAGTTCTCTTCATGAATACGAAAGAAATAATACCCTTACCTTAGAACAAATCGATATATAGGAGTAGTGAAGTAGCGAATATTTTTCTTCTTTCTCTATAGTTTCTCTCTAAAGTTTCAATGAATTCGTAAGAAATAATGAAGGAATGAGCTTCTATTTGTAGGAGAATGGACCTAATAAGAATTAATTCTAACGGTCCAGATTGATTTACTTTTAAACGGACGGTCCAGATTGGTTTACTATAAAATATTCTAATAAAACAAAATCTTTTAAATAAAATATAATATATTCTATTTATAATCTAATGAAACGAATAACTTTATAAAAGTATTCTGTTTAACATAAAAAAAATTTACTATGCAAAACACTATGCATACACTATGCAAATACTATGCATAATAAAATATAATATATTCTATTTATAGTCTAATAAATTGAATAACTTTATAAAAGTATTTTGTTTTATATAAAAAGATTTTACTATGCAAACACTATGCATAATATAATATAATATATTCTATTTATAGTCTAATAAAACGAATAACTTTATAAAAGTATTATGTTTTATATAAAAAGCTTTTATTTTATTACATTAATAATACTAGTAAAACAAAACTTCATCATCATTATTATAATTCACACTATTAATCGACTGTGTCGCTCCTGTGAAAGAGGGGCTTTCCAATAAGGATTTCTCCCTATCAAGCGCCAAGATTAGGTGACCAAACCTCTCCTTGCGTAACTTCTAGATATCGTTAATATTGCAAATAATAATATTAATAACTTCGTCGTTTCAATTATTGATTTAATAATATATAAAATATCGACAATAATTGAATCAATTAACGTGAGATACTATGCAACAATTACTGAAGCAATAATTGAACAAAACTGGGTGATTTCTCATGTAAGCATCAATAATCAATACAGTGTGCTACTATGCAACCACGTGTATTCCTGTACTTTTAACACCGGGTGTTTCAACAGTTAACGATAAAACTTCCGCCGTTATTTTCATAAATATTTTTGTCGCTTTCAATCCGATAATAATTACATTGTGGGGTCCACTAATGATTGTGTCGTCGCATTTAATATTCCCTCATTAAATGAATATTCCCCACCAATCGAATATTATATAAAGAACTCATGTATTTTGCAAAATTTATAACTATTACCCACAACTATAACATAATATTTCAAATTCATTCTATAATATTCAAAAATGATAATTATAGAAAATTCATCTTTATTCATAAAAGTTGGGGTCTTACAATCTCCCCTTCTTATGAAATTTCGCCCTCAAAATTAGGGTACGTACTTGGTATGTCGAATAAGTAAGGATACTTTGATTTCATTTTAGGTTCTAACTCCTAGGTCATTTCCTCAACATCGTGGTTCCTCCATAAAACTTTGACTTGAGGTATAACCTTGGAGCGTAGAATATGTTCCTTCTTATCCAAGATTTAAACAGGAACCTCTTCATACGTTAAATCTTCCGCTATTTCGTCCGGTTCTAACTTAATAATGTGGTTCGGGTTTCTCACATATTTATGTAACATGAATATATGAAAACGTTATGAACACGAGACATACTTACAGAAAGCGAGTCTATAGGCTACAGTCCCTACTCGATCGAGGATTAAAAATGGGCCAATGAATCGAGGATTGAGCTTTCCTCTCTTTTCAAATCTCGTAACTCCTTTCCATAGTGCAACACGTAACAACACATGATCTCCAATATCGAATTCCACATCCTATCAATGAAAATCAGCATAACTCTTTTGTCGGTCTTGTGAGGTTTTTATACGTTTTCGGATCGTTTGAATCTTTTCCGTAGTCATACGTACCAACTCTGATCCCAACAACGTTGCTTCACCCACCTCATCCCAGCATACTGGAGAACGACACTTTCTTCCATACAACGCCTTGAATGGAGCCATGCCAATACTTGTTTGATAATTGTTGTTGTAAGAAAACTCCACCAATGATAAGAACTTGTCCCAACTTTCCTTGAAGTCAAGGACACAGAGTCTTAATAAATCTTTAAGAGTTTGAATAGTCCTCTCTGATTGTCCGTCCATCTAAGGATGATATGCCGAACTAAATCGTAAATCCGTGCCCATAGCTTTTTGTAAACTAATCCAAAATCGTGAAGTGAATCTTGGGTCTCGATCAGAAACTATGGATACTGGCATACCATGCAGTCTTACAATCTAATTTATGTACATACGAGCAAGACGTTAAAGTGTATAAGTTTCTCGTATTGGTAAGAAATGAGCAGACTTAGTCAATCTATCAATAATAAACCAAATTGCATCTATGCCCTGAGAAACCTTGGGAAGACTAGTAACGAAATCCATGGTAATGTACTCCCACTTCCATTCTGGAATTTTAAGTGGTTGCAATGGAACTTTTGGTACTTGATGCTCTGCCTTGACCCGTTGACAAGTTAAACACCTTGAGATAAAAAATATTATCTCTCTCTTCATATCGCCCCCACCAAAATGTATGTCAAGATCATGATACATTTTGGTACTCCTGTGATGGATTGCAAATGGTGTGTTAGCGCCTCCATCATGATTTTATACTTTAACTCGTGATCGTTAGAACACAAAGTCCGGAGTTGACTCAAGTATTCCTTCTTCATCGATTCTTGCTTCCTAAGATAAGACCTTCTTCAGACTTTTCTTCCTATTACGCATCGCCTCCGTGTCTCAGTAGCTTGAGATGCTTTAACTTTATCGATTAAAGTCGGTTCTACTCGTATATTCGCCATAATGACGTGGATCCCTAGAGTCTTTATCTCTATCTCTATCCTTTGCAAGTCATACAAAATGGGCCTCTGCGTTAACAATATCGTACTCGTACCCGTATATGATCTTCTACTCAATGTATCAGCTACCACGTTTACTTTTCCAGGATGGTATTGGATGGTATGATCATAATCTTTCAATGCTTCAAGCCAACTTGACCGTCATGTTGAGTTCCTTTTGAGTGAAGAAATATTTGAGGCTTTTATGATCCGTAAAGATCTCTACTTTCTCCCCATACAAGTAATGCCTCTAAATTTTAAGTGCGAAGACAACAACTGCCAACTCTAGATCATGAGTAGGATAATTCCTCTCATATTCTTTGAGTTTTCGAGAGGCATAGGCTATGACTTTCCCATGTTGCATGAGAACACATCCTAATCCTTTGCCTGAAGCATCACTGTAGATGACAAATCCCTCTGAGCCAGATGGTATTGTCAGAACATGTGCTGAAATGAGTCTTTTCTTGAGTTCTTGAAAACACTTCTCACATTCCTCGTTCCAACCGAATTTTGTATCTTTCCGAGTCAACTGAGTTAAAGGAGTAGCGATTCGAGAAAACCCTTCTACGAATCTCTGATAATAACCAGCTATGCCGAGAAAGCTACATACTTCGATCACTGATTTAGGTTGCTCCCAGCTTTGAATAGCTTCAATCTTTGTTGGGTCAACAGATATTCCATGACTTGATACCACGTGCCCAAGGAATGCTACTTCCTCAAGCCAGAACTCACATTTCTTCAACTTGGCATAAAGCTTATATTCACGAAGCTTTTGAAGTATCGATCTCAAGTGTTGCTCTCATGATCTTCACTACTTTTGAATAAATAAGGATGTCATCAATAAAGATGACCATAAAGTGATCCAAATATTCCTTGAATACTCGGTTCATCATATCCATGAAGGCAGCATGAGCATTAGTTAATCCAAAAGACATGACTAGGAATTCATAATGTCCGTTCCGAGTTCTAAAAGCCGTCTTTGGAATGTCGTCGGTTCTAATCTTCAATTGGTGATATCTGGAACGAAGATCAATCTTTGAAAAAAAAAATTGGCGCTTTGCAACTGGTCAAACAGGTCATCAATGTGAGGTAATGGATATCTATTTTTGATAGTGACATGGTTCAACTCCCGATAATCAATACAAAGTCGCATACTTCCATATTTCTTCTTCACGAATAGAATAGGAGCACCCCAAGGAGACGTTGTGACGCCCCCAAAATAGGTTCAATCCATCCAACCTATTCTGAGTCGCCAAATACATGGTACAAAAAATAACTACAACTTTATTACTACAATTGTCGTGCAAAATACAACAACACATATACTATGAGTTTTAATACCAACTGTGACTCATGTCCCAACTACGGACAACACCTCACATTGATACATTACATAAACGCATACCAATAACTGCTTTTAGAAATTAAAATCTTTGGAAAGTGCTCAAGAAAACCTTCGTATATGGAGGCCATGAATCTAAGTTATGATAGATATCATATGTCCGTAGAATTATCCTTGGTTGATCCAATAGACCCCAAAGAAAAATGAGAAGATTACTACCATGTTCCTTCCAACGGTGAGTCTTCTCTTGACATATAACTATCTCCACCGCCTCATGCGATTGAACATTATGTTTCAACCAAACTCCAAGATCATATAGGTAGTGCTCAGTAGATATACTCAAAGAAATGGATGTGCACAACCCCGCCTTTACGATAACACAGATTTGTATGTCATTAGACATCTTGTATGATAGTGGCAAAACACCCTTCCAAAGTTGGGTTCACCTCACCCTATTGTTGTTTACCAAAATCAATTATTAAGTGACATATAATATACGACACACACATCTTAGGTCCTCAATACAATTATATATTGTATGTTATGCCGTTTTATAACGTGTTAAGAAAATTTGACAGTCTCGAACCACCACACTATTCCCCTGTTATCCCCGCTCGACCCCAGCTACACTCTTATTACCTGAAAGGAATTGTGAAGCAAAAGGGTGAGCACAACTAGCTCAGTGAAGAATATTATGACCAAAGATAATTAAATTATCAATAGCCTTCATCAGTAATAAATTAGAGATTTAGAATATATGATAGATGATAAAACTTTTCAACCATAGTTGCAGCGGAATGAGCAATCCATTAAAAGAGTCAAATAGACCATAAAGTCTATTATCTTCTCCATGTTAAAAGTCCACCAACAATGCTTTAACCTCGTAACATTAATCAATGATCCTCGCTTCACAACATGTGAATAACTCATAATCATAATTGATGTTCTAATTTTCTCTTCTCATCCAGACAAAGATATTTTCATCACCTGTTTTAACCTGAAATATCAAAGATCATGGTTACACCAAATCACAGTTCCTGTTCATAATCATACTAATAAATTCATCTTTGCACTACGGGCCAAAGATATTCATCAACAGTTCATCTTTGCACTATAGGCCAAAGATACTCAACAACAGGACATCTTTGCACTACGGGCCGAAGATATTCAACAACAGGTCATCTTTGCACTTATAGGCCAAAGATATTCATTAATAATTCATCTTTGCACTACGGGCCAAAGATATTCATATCTCAAAAAAATATACAATCATTTCAGAATTTATATAAACCATAATTATAATCATGTTGATCAATTCACCTTTGCACTTAAGCTAAAAATATTCAATTGTAAATCCAATGGGCATGATCATACCAGTCAACAATTCATCTTTGTACTACTGACAAAAGAGAACCCATAGTCACGATCATACCAATAATCTACCCATCTTTATACTTAAGTCAAAGAAAAATTTCATCTCCGAGATTATAAAAATGTTATATATGATAATAAAAACAGTATGATCAAAACATGGATTTAATTTCAAGAGTAAGATTTATAAATCAACAATAACTTGGTCAGAAAAAGAAACCAATTTTGTAGTGAATAAGACCCGTGAATAAGAACTCGTGAATAAGAGCTCATGAATAATAAGAACTCATGAATAAGAATTCATGAATAGTAACCCGACATGAAAAAGGTAGAAATTCTACAATAAAATCCATACCAATATTTCGGTATAATGATATTAAAAGAATAACATTTCTTAAACATATAAACAATTTATTTCAATTGTTTACACTTTACTAATTCATGCATTTAATCATCCTAAAATGCCAACCTCATAAAATTTCATCACCAATAACCAAAATCTTCATCAAAAATCTGCACATACCTCATATAAGATTCTCAAGCCATAAAATCATATTTTTTAATTTTCTTACTTCACATAATATATTTAATTCATTTACTCATAACTAGTCAATTTTCATGAAAAATACCAAATCAGTTCCAAAAATATTTCTTTTCTGGGATTTAGCAGAATATAGTCCCATATTGAACATATATTTTTTTCGGAATTTTTAAAATTCATTTACTAATTTTCATATGGCCAAAACTGCCGAATATTTAGACATTTATCATAAATTGTACTTTTATCCAAAAATTCTGAAATTTACAGGGTATACTGATATTATACAGATGTACTCCCAATAAAAATTTCATCAATTTTAGAGTTAACCACAAGGAGTTATAAGGGTTTACTTTTAAAATACTCTTTTCTCATAAAATCCATAACTCCTAATCTATACATCCAAAAATCGCCATTTTTGGACACAATCAATAAAACTCATCACATTATCATTTTAAATTTTTCTAGAATTTTTGAAGGTTCAGAAAAATTTTAAAACTGAAAAACATAATAATCCTTAAAATCCCTTACAATCCCTTACCTCGAAAGAGCAGTATTTCTGACCGGAATGTAAAGCCGAAGGAACCTTGCACTGAATAGCAACTCTCAAAGTATCTAAATACTCACAAAATACTCTTAATAATATAGAGAGAGAAAGAGAGAAAACTTATGTTTCTGGTGTTATTTTCAATTCTAACTTAGCCCTCTATTTATAGGATAATGTTAACCCGCCAAAGCAGACTTGACCTGTAACCTGATGGATTTACCTGCTACTATTCCCACCCACCACATTTAAAATAGAATTTCAGCACATTTCTTCACCAACCATAGGTGGGGCCCACTCATTCTAGAATTTTCCACCAAAATGATAAATTCAGAAACTTCAACAATTTCTGAACCAGTCACCTCTTAAAATTCATAACAAATCATACGTTCATTTTTAACGATTCAAAATTTGTGGACATATACTCAACTTATATATGTATAACATATCCAAAAATCACAACGATTCAACGGTCGAATTAAAAATTATAACTCACGCAATATATCGTAAAAATACTGATTTGATTTTTAATACCTCCATTCCGACAAACATACTGATAAAACACCTCAACATTAAATTCTTCAATTATAACCACATAAAATAAATAAATCCATCATTTATATCCACATCAAATAAATATTTCCTTATCATATAAATCAATAATTAATTATTCACAAATAATATTACGTAATCACAATAATGACAACCAGATAGGTTCCGGAAAGAGGGCCTTTCCGATAAGGATTTCTCCTCATCGCGGCAATTAATTAGGTGACCAAACCTCTCCTTGACAGAACTTTCTAGACATTGCCAATAATGCTATCTAATAATATTATTCAAATAATATGAATTATTGATCTGATAATGGAAAATACTATGCAGTGACAATTATTGAAACAATAATAATATAAAATATCAACGCAACAATTATTGAATCAATAAAATAAAAAATTGAACAGTAATTACTGTAATAATTATTGAGTAAAGGCCTTCACGTAAGAATCAATAATTCAAAAATATCGCAATACCGCAAAGCCATCGCGCAACCACGCATATTATCGTATTTTAACCACCGGGTATTCCAACAATGTTAATTCAGAATAACTACTGCCATTATTTATAAAAACTCAAACTTGTCGTTTTCTTCATTCGACAGTTATTCTGTTATGGGGCCCACAAATGGTTGCTTCGTCATACGAATATTCCCCGACAACAAGAATATTCCACGACCAAACGAATATTCCCCAACAGAAATGAGTATTTTATAATCACTTGCATATTTTAAGAATTTTATATATATATCACCCTTAACTTTAAACTTTTATCAATTTAACCATTTACTGAATAATAATTATAAGAAAAATTGAATACTTTTATTTCATAAAATTCGGGTTTTACAATCACCCTCCTTATGAAATTTCGTCCCCAAAATTACGTACTGTATTTCAAAGAGTTGAGAATACCTTGCTTTCATTTCAGATTTCATCCGCCTCATCATCATGATTTTCCATTGCTCATCTCCCGTATTTCGAGATATCATTCTAGAATACAACTTCAAAACAAAGGTTAATTGACATATCACAATTTGTCAACTTAAGTAAAAAATTCAAACAGGTAGACACACACACTAGTAAAGGATATTACTCGCCTCCCTTCCTAGTTCTAATCCCGGATCTCCGTCAGAGATCATATCCCTAAGCTCTGATACCAATTGTGACGCCCCCAAAATAGGTCCAATCCATCCAACCTATTTTGAGTCGCCAAATACAAGGTACAGAAAACAACTAAAACTTTATTACTACAATTATCGTGCAAAATACAACAACACATATACTATGAGTTTTAATACCAACTGTGACTCATGTCCCAACTATGGACATCACCTCACATTGATACATTACATAAACGTACAATCAATAACTGTTTTAGAAATTAAAATATTTAGAAAGTGCTCAAGGAAACCTTCGTACATAGGAGTCCATGAATCTAAGTTATGATAGATATCATATGTCCAGAGAATTATCCTTGGTTGATCCAATAGACCCCAAAGAAAAATGAGAAGATTACTATCATGTTCCTTCCAATGGTGAGTCTTCTCTTGACATATAACTATCTCCACCGTCTGCGATTGAACATTATATTTTAACCAAACTCCGAGATCATATAGGTAGTTCTCGTAGATATACTCAGCAAGTGAATGTGCACAACCCTGTCTTACGATAACACGAGATTGTATGTCATTAGACATCTTGTATAATAGTGGAAAAACACCCTTCCAAAGTTGGGTTAACCTCACCCTATTGTTGTTCACCAAAATCAATTATTAAGTGACATATAATATACGACACACACATCTTAGGTCCTCAATACAATTATATATTGTATGTCATGCCGTTTTATAATGTGTTGAGAAACTTTGACAGTCTCGGACCACCACACTATTCCCCGTTATCCCCGCCGACCCAAATACACACTCTTATTACACGAAAGGAATTGTGAAGAAAAGGGTGAGCACAACTAGCTCAAGAAAGAATATTATGACTAAAGATAATTAAATTATCAATAGCCTTCATCAGTAATAAATCAGAGATTTAGAACATATGATAGATGATAAAACTTTTCAACCATAGTTGCAGCGGAATGAGCAATCCATTAAAAGAGTCAAATAGACCATAAAGTCTATTATCTTCTCCATGTTAAAAGTCCACCAACAATGCTTTAACCTTGTAACATTAATCAACAGATCCTGTTCACAGTCATGTGAATAACTCATAATCATAATTGATGTTCTAATTTTCTCTTCTCATCCAGACGAAGATATTTTCATCACCTGTCTTTACCTGAAATATCAAAGATCATGGTTACACCAAATCACAGTTTCTGTTCATAATCATACTAATAAATCCATCTTTGAACTACGGGCCAAAGATATTCAACAACAGGTCATCGTTGCACTTATAGGCCAAAGATATTCATCAATAATTCATCTTTGCACTACGGGCCAAAGATATTCATATCTCAAAAAAATATACAATCATTTCAGAATTTATATAAACCATAATTATAATCATGTTGATCAATTCACC
This sequence comes from Panax ginseng, assembly GCA_020205605.1. Classification (NCBI taxonomy): domain Eukaryota; kingdom Viridiplantae; phylum Streptophyta; class Magnoliopsida; order Apiales; family Araliaceae; genus Panax; species Panax ginseng. The sequence goes on along the minus strand of CM035144.1, from coordinate 101,014,467 downwards.
TTTGTACTTAAGCTAAAAATATTCAATTATAAATCCAGTGGTCATGATCATACCAGTCAACAATTCATCTTTGCACTACTGGCCAAAGAGAACCCATAGTCACGATCATACCAATAATCTACCCATCTTTATACTTAAGTCAAAGAGAAATTTCATCTCCGAGATTATAAAAATGTTATATATGATAATAAAAACAGTATGATCAAAATATGGATTTAATTTCAAGAGTAAGATTCATAAATCAACAATAACTTGGTCAGAAAAAGAAACCAATTTTGTCGTGAATAGTACCCCGTGAATAGTAACTCATGAATAGTAACTCATGAATAGTAATTTATGAATAGTAACCCCGACATAAAAAAGGTAGAAATTCCACAATAAAATCCATACCAATATTTCGGTATAATGATATTGAAAGAATAACATTTCTTAAACATATAAACAATTTATTTCAATTGTTTACACTTTACTAATTCAAGGCATGTGCTATCTGCCCCACTTGATTTTTCAGATTCTTGATCGACGCACCTAGGCTTTGCATATTCAGCTCTATTTGATTAAATTTTTTTTCATTTTCCTCGTTTTTTTTTTTCGTGCTTTAATAAATCTATCCAAGGCTTCTTCAAAACTTGATTTCCGATCCGGTTGTTGTTGTATCGATTTTGAAACTTCGGATGTATTTTTTTGTCTCGGTGCTTGAGCTTGATTGTTACTCCATGAAAAATCCATGTGATACCCCCAATCCTGATGATAGTTGTTGGGATAGACATAATTGATGGGGTAATCACCACTATACTGTACCGGCTCAAAACTGATGGCGCATTAATGACTCATATGATTTCCAGCACAATAATCACAAGTAACCGCCACATTTTGACGACGTTGAGCTTCAAAAGCTTCTAAACTCCTCCAAAGTGTCTCAATCTGTGCTGACAATGCAGAAAGTGTCGCGAGTCTGTCAATCTCTGTTCCCCTTGGCTGAGTCATTCTTTCCATCCTTCGACTATGTTGGGTTGCGATAACCTCCAATGTCTTCGAAGTTGCCTCAATTTGTATTGGCTCTATAGAAGATGTTTTAAATCCATCAATCCTCGCTTCCTTTGTTTGAGTCATTATGTACGTATGTATGGCCATTGATACGCAAAGTCATCCATGGTACCGAAAAAGAGAAATATATAGGAAGAGAATTAAAATAAAAATAAAAATAAAAATGTTTAAATTAAGACTAATTTGATTGAAATTAATATTAGTAAAAATTATTAAATTAATTCCCTAAGAATCGCGCCAAAAACTTGTTGATCGATTTCGTGATCAATGAATACGCGTATACACGGCCAACAAGTAATAAAGTGAAAGTAGAGTATCGTTCCCACGAGGAATTATTTAATAAAAATTACCAAGTACTAATTCTTAACCAAACTAATTTTATTTAAACAATCTCAAATCGTGATTTTTCGAATTAAGAAAACTAAATTAAACAATTAAAAGAAATTATTCTAAAATAAATCAAATAAACAAAACTAAGATTTGAATGAATTCAGATAAATAAGAATTAAGACTTCAATATCCCCAATTATGAACTCTAAATCAATTATCCAATTATCCCAATATTTATGCCTACTAAATTATTAACAGAAATTCTCAAATGCCAAAAGTCCTTTTCCAAGTGATCAATTGCCTTCTATTTAATCCAGATTAATCTTGCTATATTCCTATGCAAAACAATTGAATTAAACTCTTTTCAATCCCAATTCCTTATGTGTTACATGCGGTGAACAGATATTTCCATTCAATTCACAAACCTAATTATTCACTTTGCAAATAACTAAGTAACATGATATCATGCCCAGTTCTAACCCTAGAATTCCTCTTTCAATTCCTTCTAGAGTAACAAGGTAATTACTGATCAGATAATTAATCAATAAGCATAAGGCAAGATAAACAACTCACTTTTGACACAAATAATTAGAATAAATTGAATAACTAATTTATAGCCATAAAATGTTCAATTGGAATCTTAATAAAAGAGTTAGTTCATAATTAATGAATTAAAACCAAGAATCCACAACTGAATAGACATTAAAAGATAAAAGTATGATAAGAGAAGAGAATAAAATCTGTTGTTAGCAAATCTGATGCTCCCCTCGTGCTATTGCTCTTGATCTTCAGTGTTCTTCAATTTACTTCAATCTTCAATGGCTAATAAGAACTAGGGTTTATATTCTAATCTAATGGAGTGTTTTATCTAGTCTAATCTATGTAATCTCCCTTTATTTTATGCCTTGCATCATGTATTTATAGGTTATAAGTCCAATTTTTAGCTTAGGAACAAACCCAATCCAATTTGGAGTCAAAAAGGTGTCAAAATTCGTCCCAAACGCGTCCAAGCCTCGCCAAACACTTCCCCAGCGCCCCAGCACGGGGCACGGTGCTGCAAGACTGCTCCCTAGTGCTGCAAATAGACATGATTTGGGCGCCCCGGCTCTGGCCCCATTTTCGGAAATTTTCTGCTCCAACGTCCTTTAGGAAAATGGTCATAATTTCTTCGTCCGAACTCTGATTTTGATGATTCAAGATGTTCCGAAAAGAGGAGAAGTAGATATACAATCTTTCATTCTTTAAATTTTTTGAAATAAGGTCTAGAGAAATACTCAAATTGGATCTCAAGTATTCATGTAAATGACAAATAAAAAACGCGAATCTAGCCACCACGAACGTCGATCCAAGTAACTTTTGTCCCAATTCCTACAAAACAACATAAAACATGCATGAATAGACACAAATAACTACCATGTATTATAAGGTCCGGAGCAATACTCAAATTGGCTCTGAAGTGACTACTGTGTAAATGACAAGCCGAAAACGCGAATCTAGCCACCCCGAACGTCGATCCAAGTAACAATTCCTACAAAACAACATAAAACATGCATGAATAGACACAAATACTTAAAATCAACCAAAAGATTAAGCTCAAACGCACTCAATTATGAGTATAAAACTCACTCATCACACGCATTCTAGAATTTTCCACCAAAATGATAAATTCAGAAACTTCAACAATTTCTGAACCAGTCACCTCTTAAAATTCATAAAAATACTGATTTATTTTTTAATACCTCCATTCCGACAAATATACTGATAAAACACCTCAACATTAAATCCTTCAATTATAACCACATAAAATAAATAAATCCATCATTTATATCCACATCAAATAAATATTTCCTTATCATATAAATCAATAATTAATTATTCACAAATAATATTACAAAATCACAATAATGACAACCAGTGCGCTTCCTCAGAAAGAGGGGCTTTCCGATAAGGATTTCTCCTCATCGACGCCGCAATTAGGTGACCAAACCTCTCCTCGATGTAACTTTCTAGACATCACAAGAATGCTATCTAATAATATTATTCAAATAATATGAATTGTTGATCTGATAATGGGAAATACTATGCAGTGACAATTATTAAAACAACAATAATATAAAATATCAACGCAGCAATTATTGAATCAATAAAATAAAATATTGAACAGTAATTACTGTAATAATTATTGAGTAGTGCCTTCTTACGTAAGAATCAATAATTCAAAAATACTGTGCAATATCGTGTGCTACTATGCAACCACATATATTACTGTATTTTAACCACCGGGTATTCCAAGAGTGTTAACGGTAACAAAATTCAAATACAACTTAATTATACAACAATCGTATAAAATACGACAAAACATATGTTATGAGTTTTAATACAAATATTGTCATCTAGACAATATCCACACTCAATTGAGTCCTCATTACATTTATTATCACACTATTTAACAGAATAGTGAGGACTACTACTGCTATTATCTGGACCGTCACTCCGTTCCCCGACTAGTCCCTGCTACGTTCTCATTTTCTGAAGAGAACAATGAAAGTAAAAGGGTGAGCTCAACTAGCCCAGTAAGAAATATTATGACTAAGATAATACAGAATAAATTATCGTTAGCCTTCAACAGTGTTAAACTGATAAAATACAATAGACATCAAGTTTAACTGCAGCGGAACATGCAATCCATTAAAAGAGTCGAGTAGATAATAAAATCTACTATCTTTTATGATTTAAAAAGGTTTTTCATCACTTTTATCGCTGAGACTCAGCTTAATAAATAATCCACATCATCCCTGCACTACGGCCAAGAATATTCATTAGGGTCACGACCACAAATTATCCATGCACTACGGGCCAAGGATATTTGTGTATTCATCAATGGTCATGATCATGCCAACAACTGTCCATCAATTCACTTCGGGCCAATGAGGACTTTTACCACATCATTTGTAACATTACTATGGCCATGATTACACCGAATAATCCTCGGTCATAATCATACCAAGTCCATCTATGCACTACAAAAGCCATGATGACTTTCAAAAATAATGTAAACATGAGGATGAAGACAATGATATAAGAATTCAATAAAAACAAGTTCAAGAATTAATTTATCCAGGAACTAATAACGTCCAAATTGTCAACATAATACTTCTTTATAGAGTAAAATTCAAGAATGCTCAGAAGAATATATTTTCATAAAAAGATACTAGATGAAGCGCAAATATCAAGGATATTCCACTAATTTTATGGAGTATAGAAGTCAAAACTTTAACCAACTGAGTATAATAAAGAATGGAATAACAAAAGAAATGACCGGGGCATGCGATAGATCGCATGCATAAAAGTTATTCCAATGAATAATAAATAATCGGAATCAGTCACGCGTAAACGCATGCACGTATATTCCAATGTAATAATAAATAACGGAACCGTAATGTGTAAACGCACGCATGTGATATATTCCACGTAATAATAAATAACCGAACTAGGTAAGGCAAAATTCGCACCGATAGGATGTTCCAACAGAATAATTGTAAGACCCCAACTTATTATGAATAAAATTGAATTTCCTCTATTTATTATTTTCAAATAATAAGGAATTAATTTGATATAATGCTCTGGTTATGGGTGAAATGTGCAAATTTTTCAAAATAAGCAAGTGGTTATAAAATAATCATTGTTGTCGGGGAATATTCGTTTAGTCGTGGAATATTCTTTTTGTTGGGAATATCCGTACGACGGCGCAGTCATTTGTGGGCCCCATAACGGAATAACTATCGGATGAAGAAAACCACAAAGTTTGAGTTTTTATAAATAACGACGCAATTTTTACCGTTAACACAGTTGGATTACCTTGTGGTTAAAATACAGTAATACGCATGGTTGCACAGTAGCACACGGTATTGCACAGTATTGTTAAATTATTGATTCTTACGTAAGAAGGCACTACTAAATAATTGTTACAGTAATTACTGTTCCATATTTTATTTTATTGATTCAATAATTGCTGCGTTGATATTTTATATTATTGTTGTTTTAATAATTGTCACGGCATAGTATTTCCCATTATCAGATCAATAATTCATATTATTTGAATAATATTATTAGATAGCATTATTGACAATGTCTAGAAAGTTCTGCCAAGGACAGGTTTGGTCACCTAATTGCGCGCCAATAAGGAGAAATCCTTGTTGGAAAGCCCCCTCTTTCCTGGGAACGGCCTGGTTGTCATAATTGTGATTCTGTAATATTATTTGTGAATAATTAGTTATTGATTTATATGATAAGGAAATATTTATTTGATGTGGATATAAATGATGGATTTATTTATTTATGTGGTTATAAATGAAGGAATTAATGCTGAGGTGTTTTATCAGTATTTTGTCAGAACGGAGATATTAAAAATCATCCGTTTATGGATTTCGGATATTTTCTGTTTGGAATTTGGAAAAACTCAAAGCTACAAAGTTGTAAAGAATTCGATTTCGTGTGGAATGGACATAAAATTCGTATTTTTCTGATAAATGGGCTATTTTCTATGAATTACTGAAGTTTCGGAAAATAAAATAATTTTTATTAAATTATGAGTGGGACCCACTTTAGGTTGGTGTTGAATACACATGGGCTGCTATTTTGTTCCAAGATGGCTGGCTTGGTTGGTGAAGGTTGGCGTAGAAGAAAGAAAAAGAATTAATAATATTTTATTATTTAGTCTCTTTTGGCGTTCTAGCATTTTCCTATAAATAGACGCTTAGGTTAGAATTGAAAATCACACCATAAACAAGTTTTCTTTCTCTCTAGATTATCGAGCGTATTTTTGTGAGTATTTTGATACTTTGAGAGTTGCTGTTCGATACAAGTTTCCTTCGGCTTTATATCCGATATTTCGATCAGAAATACCGTTATTTTGAGGTAAGGGATGTTATTTTCTTCTTAAATGATATTATTTTCTTCAATATCATTATGCCAAAATATTGGTTTGAACTTTTTAATCATATTTGGAACTTTTGTGTTGGGGTTACTATTCACGTATACGACACTATTCACGTATACGGTACTATTCACGAATACGACACTACGAAAAATGAAAATTTTTCTTTTTGTCCAAGATGTCTATTATGGTTACTATCTTTGATTGTATCCATGTTTTGATCTTTATTTTTTGAATTCTGCTTCTCAATTGGTTATTATGAAGTATTATTGATATTGGATAAACTGTTATACAAATTCCTAATATTTGTCCTTCTGTCTCACTGGATTCATTTTCTTTAAAATATTTTTCATCATTCTCAGTCTTAAATGATGATGTTATCAATATCTTTGGCCTCAGAGTGCAAAAGATGAATGATTAACTGATGAATATCTTTGGCCCGTAGTGCAAAGATGAACAGGTATTGAGATGAACAAGACCAACTGGTGATACAAATGAATATCTTTGGCCTGTAGTGCAAAGATGAATATTTGATTAAATATGTATATTGATTGTTGTTACAGGGATAAAACATTGATGATGGACTTTTAAATCTTAGAAGATAGTAGAACTCATTCTCTACTTGACTCTTCTAATGGATTGTTGTTTTCGCTGCAGTTGTTGATCTAAAACTTGTTGTCTATTATGTTTTATCAGATTTTTTCCTGTTGAAGACTAATGATAATTTGTTGTATGTTATCTTAGTCATAATATTCTTTACTGAGCTAGTTGAGCTCAACCTTTTCCTTTTTGTTCCATTTTTCTTCTCAAGAGGTGAGAACATAGCAGGATCTAGTCGGGGTATGGAGTGATGGTTCTAGAAAGATGTTTTAGCAGTCCTCACTATTTCTGTAAAATAGTGTTTGAATAATTGTAATAAGGACTTATTTGAGTGTGGATATTGTCTAGAAGATAATATTTGTATTTAAACTCACAGTATGTGTTGTCGTATTTTACACGACAATTGTATTATTGAATTTGTAGTTTGCTTTCTGTACCATGTATTTGGCGAATCAGAATGGGTGTTGTATACCTATTTTGGGGGAGTCATAGTTGGTATCAAAGCTTACAGATATAGTCTCTGGAGGAGATCGGGGAATAGAACTAGGAGGGGAGAGATGAGTAAATCCTTCGCTAGTGTGTCCTATCTAAGCTTATTTGTTGGTCGGTCATAATATAGGGATATTATGTGATATGTTAATTTATTTAATTAACCCTTGTTTTATGGCAGTATTTAAGAATGGTTGCTGAGAACGTTAACAATGGAGTGTATGAGACTGTGGAACAACCTTTAGTCACAAACCAGGAGAACGTGCAACAGGAAGGAAATATTTCTCCTGTAAACAACGCTACCGAGCAAACGATGAATGATGGAATGTTTAGGAGCTTTTTGCGGTTCATGCAAAATCGATTTAGGAGACTCGTGTACAAAATACTGGTGGAAGTGATAGCAACGCTATGGCCCTCATGCATCAAACAAGCGCTTCAAGGAGTTGGGACCACCAGATTTCTGGGGAAAGCCCGATCCGATTAAGGCGGAAATGTGGGTCAAGCAAATTACCAAGATATTCGATGTCTTGGGATACACAAAGGAGCAGAAGGTTCCATTCGCCACCTTTATGTTCCGTGGAGAGGCAGATTACTGGTGGAAATCCGTGAAGCGTACCCAGCCAGCCACACTCAACATGTCTTAGGAAAGATTTCAGAAACTGTTCAATGACAAGTACTTTCCTGAAAGTATTCAACATATGAAAGAGGTAGAGTTTATTAGACTGGAACAGAACAACATGACAGTGCCTCAGTACGAGGCGAAGTTCACGGAGTTATTCAAGTTTGCACCTCATTTCATAGAGAATGAGGAACGTATGACGCGGATGTTTCTGAGAGGTCTAAAACCCGAGATTCGTCAATACCTTATCTCTCATAAATTTTCTATGTATTCAGATGTTGTCAACAGGGCTCAATTATTAGAGCGAGATAGTGAGTATGTTCAACCGAGGGACCACAACCTGTGGTCATCTGGGTGGTGATGAGTCATCCGAAAGCGATGATAACCAGCGAGGAGGAAAAAATACGGACAAAGGCGGTAACCACTCAGGGGGTAATCGTGGCCATGATAATAGGAGAGGTGAGTCAAGTAGAAATTTCAGAAAGAGGAGATTCAACAATGACGGGAAGACATTAGCAGCAGCACCAACACCAACAACAAATTCTATGGGAGGAGAACGACCGCCAGTTAGGTGTTATAAATGCGGGAAAGAGGGACATATCAGCCCAAATTGCCCACAACAATCCAAGGTATGTTATAACTGTGGAAAGGAGGGCCATATAGCTCAAGACTTCTCTATAGCAAAACCAAATTCAGCAGGGATAGTGACTCCAAAGGTTGTCCCGGATAAGTCAAAATCAGCGGTTCCTAGAAGAGCGTTTGTCGTAACTGGCCAAAACGCAAGGAACCCGAACGAGGTGATCACGGGTAAGCTAATCTTGAATTCTTACGAAATTTATACCTTACTAGATACCGGTTCTACCCATTCTTTTATCTCTCCTGCTTGTGCTCAACGTTTAAACTTGACTCCGGAGAAATTGGACTTTAACTTATCTGTTGAAACTCCGTTGGGTGAAACCTTCGTTACATCTACAGTTTATAAATCTTGTTTGATCCAAGTTGGCACTATCACATTACCTGTTGATCTTATCTCTTTAAAGATACTTGCTTTTGATGTGATTTTAGGAATTGATTGGTTAACCACTCATCATGCCAAAATTAATTGTTTTTGTAAGGTTGTTAGTTTTCATATTCCTAACCAACCTGTTATAGAAATTCAAGCAACTAAACCACTAAAATCAGTCATTGTCATATCAAGCCACAAAGCTATTCGTTTATTGAAAAACGGATGTCAACCTTTCTTAGCCCATGTTATGGATTTGAACAGAGACAAGTCAGATTTGAATAATATTTCTGCTGTTAGAGAATTTTCTGATGTATTTCCTGAAAAACTTCCCGGTCTACCCCCAGAACGTGATGTTGAATTCTTTATTGACCTTGAACCGGATACAAAACCTATTTCTAAAACCCCATATCGAATGGCTCCTATTGAACTTCAGGAGTTAAAAGTCCAACTACATGAGTTATTAGACATCAATTTCATTCGTCCTAGTACATCTCCTTGGGGTGCTCCTGTTTTATTCGTAAAGAAGAAAGACGGGAGTATGCGACTTTGTATTGACTACTGAGAATTGAACCATGTCACCATCAAAAATAGGTATCCGCTACCTCGCATTGATGACTTGTTTGACCAGTTGCAAGAAGCATAATTATTTTCAAAGATCGATCTTCGTTCTAGATATCATCAGCTAAAGATTAAAACTGAGGATATTCCAAAGACTGCCTTCAGAACATGGTACAGGCATTATGAATTCTTAGTCATGTCTTTTGGATTGACTAATGCTCCTGCTGCTTTCATAGATATGATGAACCGTGTATTGAAGGAATATTTGGATCAGTTCATTGTTGTCTTTATTGATGACATCCTCATCTATTCCAAAAGTCGTGAAGATCATGAGCACCATTTGAAGCTGATACTTGAAAGGCTTTGTGAAAACAAGCTTTATGCCAAGCTGAAGAAATGCGAGTTCTGGCTTGAGGAAGTAGCATTCCTTGGGCACGTGGTGTCAAAACATGGAGTATTTGTTGACCTGGCGAAGATCGAAGCAATACAAAGTTGGGAGCAACCGAAGTCGGTGACCGAAGTACGCAGCTTTCTTGGCTTAGCTAATTATTATCGGAGATTCGTGGAAGGATTTTATCGAATCGCTACTCCGTTAACTCAGCTGACTCGGAAAGATACAAAATTCGTATGGAGCAAGGAATGCGAGAAAAGTTTCCAAGAGCTCAAGATGAGACTCATTTCGGCACCTGTTCTGGCAATACCATCTGGTTCGGATGGATTTGTTATCTACAGCGATGCTTCATGCAAAGGGTTAGGATGTGTTCTCATGCAACATGGAAAAGTCATAGCCTATGCCTCGCGACAACTTAAAGAATATGAGAGGAATTATCCTACTCATGATCTGGAGTTGGCAGCAGCCGTATTCGCGTTGAAAATTTGGAGACACTACCTGTATGGGGAAAGAGATCTATACGGATCATAAAAGCCTCAAATATTTCTTCACCCAAAAAGAACTCAATATGCGGCAACGACGTTCGCTTGAGCTGTTGAAAGATTATGATCACACTATTCAATATCATCCTAGAAAAGCGAACGTAGTAGCTAACGCATTGAGTAGAAGATCATATGCGAGTACGAGTGCAATATTTTCAGCGCAAAGGCCCATTTTGTATGACTTGCAAAGGATGGAGATAGAATTAAAGACTCCAGGGACCCATATGATGATGGCGAATATACGAGTAGAACCGACTTTAGTCGATAAAGTTAAAGTTGTTCAAGCTACGGACCTGGGGCTGATGCGTATGAAGAAGAAAGTGCAAGAAGGTTCTATTCCAGAAGCAAGAATCGATGAAGAAGGAATACTTCGAGTCAACTCTAGACTTTGCGTTCCTAACGATTCTGACTTGAAGCATAGAATCATGATGGAGGCACACAACACCCCGTTTGCAATCCATCCTGGGAGTACCAAAATGTATCATGATCTTCGACATACATTTTGGTGGAACAATATGAAGAGAGAGATCGCAGAGTTTATCTCGAGGTGTTTAACTTGTCAACGAGTAAAGGCGGAGCATCAAGTGCCAAAAGGTCCATTGCAACCACTTGAGATTCCGGAATAGAAGTGGGAACACATTACTATGGATTTCGTTACGGGTCTTCCCAAAGTTTCTCAAGGCATAGATGCGATTTGGGTTATTGTTGATAGATTAACCAAGTCTGCTCATTTCTTACCTATACGAGAAACTTATTCCTTGAACGCCTTGCTTTCGTATATGCGCATGCGTGAATGAGATTGTGAGATTGCATGGCATACCAAAGATCCATAGTTTTGATCGTGACCCAAGATTTACTTCAAGATTTTGGGTTAGCTTACGTAGAAAAGCTATGGGCGCGGATTTACGATTGGCCTCGCATACCATCCTCAAAAGGATGAGCAATCGAAAAGATTATTCAAACCCTTGAAGATCTATTAAGACTTTGTGTCCTAGATTTCAAAGGAAGTTGGGATAAGTACTTGCCACATCGGTAGAATTCTCCTACAACAACAGCTTATCGCTAAGTATAGGCATGGCTCCATTCGAGGCATTGTATGGACGAAAGTGTCGTTCTCCAAAGATCTTTGGGACGAGGTGGGAGAAGAAACGTTGTTGGGACCAGAATTAGTACACATGACTACAGAAAAGATCCAAATGATTCGACAACGTATTCAAACCTCACAAGATCGACAAAAGAGTTATGCTGATCTTCATCGAAAGGACGTGGAATTTAATATTAGGGATCATGTATTGTTACGTGTTGCTCCATGGAAAGGAATTACAAGATTTGGAAAAAGAGGAAAGCTCAATCCAATATTTGTTGGTCCATTTGAGATTCTTGACCGAATAGGAAATGTGGCCTATAGACTCGTATTACCTCCAAACATGTCTCGTGTTCATAATGTTTTTCACATATCTATGCTTCGTAAATATGTGAAAGACCCAAACCACATTATTGCATTAGAACCAGACGAGATAGCCAAAGATTTAACATACGAGGAGGTACTTGTTAAGATCTTGGATATAAAAGAGCATGTCTTACGTACCAAGGTTATACCACAAGTTAAGGTTTTGTGGAGGAACCATGCTATTGAGGAAATGACCTGGGAGTTGGAATCGGAAATGAAAGCGAGGTACCCTCACCTTTTTGAAACACCAGGTACGTAAGTTAATTTCGAGGACGAAATTTCATAAGGAGGAGAGGTTGTAAGACCCCAACTTATTATGGATAAAATTGAATTTCCTCTATTTATTATTTTCAAATAATAAGAAATTAATTTGATATAATGCCCTGGTTATGGGTGAAATGTGTAAATTTTTCAAAATAAGCAAGTGATTATAAAATAATCATTGTTGTCGAGGAATATTCGTTTGGTCGTGGAATATTCTTTTTATCGGGAATATCCGTACGACGGCGCAGTCATTTGTGTGCCCCATAACGGAATAACTATCGGATGAAGAAAACCACAAAGTTTGAGTTTTTATAAATAATGGCGTAATTGTTACCGTTAACACTGTTGGATTACCTGGTGGTTAAAATACGATGTCTGGCGCTGTGGTTGCACAAAGAAGAGCAGCTACCAGTATTGCAGGTATTGTTAAATTATTGATTTTTACGTAAGAAGGTACTACTCAATAATTATTACAGTAATTATTGTTCAATATTTTTTTTATTGATTCAATAATTGTTGCGTTGATATTTTATATTATTGTTGTTGTAATAATTGTCACGGCACAGTATTTCCCAATATCAGATCAATAATTCATATTATTTGTGACGCCCCCAAAATAGGTATACATCACCCATCTTGAGTCGCCAAATACATGGTACTAAATTCAAATACAACTTGATTATACAACAATGTAAAAAAAAATACGACAAAATACATGTTGTGAGTTTTAATACAAATATTGTCATCTGACAATATCCACACTCAATTTAGTCCTCATTACATTTATTATCACACTATTTAATGTAATAGTAAGGACTACTAAGACACCATCTCTCGACCATCACTCCGCTCCCCGACTAGTCCCGCCACGTTCTCATTTCACAAGAGAACGGTGAAAGAAAGAGTGAGCTCAACTAGCCCAAAGAAGAAATATTATGACTACGATAATGCGAATAAATTATCATTAGTCCTCAACAAAGGTTAAACCGATAAAATACAATAGACATCAAGTTTAATCATGCGGAACATGCAATCCATTAAAAGAGTCAAGTAGATAATAAAATCTACTATCTTTTATGATTTAAAAGGTTTTCATCACTTTTATCACGAGACTCGAACAATAAATAATCCACATCATCCCCGCACTACGACCAAGGATATTCATTAGGGTCACAACCATAAATTATCTATGCACTTACGGGCCAAGGATATTTGTGTATTCATCAATGGTCATGATCATGCCAACAACATCCATCAATGCACTACGGGCCAATGAGGACTTTTACCACATCATTTGTAACATTACGGTCCATGATTACAATCAATAATCCTCGGTCATAATCATACCAAGTCCATCTATGCACTACAGTGCCACGAGATGACTTTCAAAAATAATATAAACATGAGGATGATGACAATGATATAAGAATTCAATAAAACAAGTTCAAGAATTAATTTATTCAGAACTAATAACGTCCAAATTGTCAACATGATACTTCTTTGTAAAGTAAAATTCAAGAATGCTCGTAAGAATATTTTCATGAAAAGATATTGGATGAAGCGCAAATATCAAGAATATTCCCCTAATTTCATGGAATGTAGAAATCAAAACTTTAACCAACCGAGTATAATAAAGAATGGAATAACAAAAGAAATCACCATGCATGCGCAGATTTCTTGGCATAAAAGTTATTCCATCGTAATAATAAATAATCTAACTGTGTCAAAGCGTAATACGCATGCAAGCGAGATATTCCAATGTAATAATAAAGAATGGAATACAACAGAAATCACTATATATGCGGTATTAGATAAACAAAGTTATTCTAACGAAATACTAAAAGATGGAACCAGGCATTAAAATTCACACCAACAGGGATGTTCCAATGAGAATAATAAAGATTTTAACCAGTCCTACAGAAAAACCTGAACGAGGATATTCCAATGTAATAATAAAGAATGGAATACGAGAAGAATTTCACCAAGTATAGGGTAGGTCAGCGTACAAAGTTATTCAAATGAATAATAAAGATGGAATAATAGAAGTTCTCTTCATGAATACAAAAGAAATAATACCCACTTACCGTAAAAGAAACTTGATATCGGAGTAGTGAAGTAGCGAATACTTTTCTTCTTTCTCTCTATAGTTTCTCTCTCTATAGTTTCTCTCTAGAGTTTCAAAGGAATTCGTAAGAAATAATGAAGGAATGAGCTTCTATTTATAGAAGAATGGAATGAATAGTAACCAATCCATGAACGGTCCAGATTGATTTACTTTAATCGGACGGTGCATATTTATAGCAAAATCTTTTAAATAAAATATAATATATTCTATTTATAATCTAATAAAACGAATAACTTTTAAAAAGATTTTACTATGCAAATACTATGCAAGCACTATGCAAAAACACTATGCATAATAAAATATAATATATTCTAATTATTGTCAATAAAAAATGATAACTTTATAAAAGTATTCTGCTTTATATAAAAAGATTTTACTATTAGCCTAATAAAACGAATAACTTTATAAAAGCATTCTGTTTTATTACGTTAATAATATGAATAAAACAAAACGTCATCATCAATATTATTATTTACACTATTAATCGACCAGGTCGTTCCCAGAAAAGAGGGGGCTTTTCAATAAGGATTTCTCCCTATTGGCGCGCAATTAGGTGACCAAACCTCTTCTTGGCAGAACTTCTAGACATCGTTAATAATGCAAATAATAATATTAACAACTTCGTCATCTCAATTATTGATTTAATAACATATAAAATATCGACAATAATTGAATCAAACTGAGTGACTTCTCACATAAGCATTAATAATCAATACTGGTAATATACTATGCAACCACGCATATTCTTTGTACTTTTACTACCGAGTAGTTCAACAAAGATCAACGGTAAAACTTCCGCCATTATTTTCATAAAATATTTTTTTCGTTTTCTCAATCCGATGATAATTACATTTGTGGGGTCCACCATGATGATTATGTCGTCGTCGCGAATATTCCCCGACCAATCAATATTATATAACAACTTGTGTACTTTGCAAAATTTATAAATATTACCTCAACTATAACATTATCTCAAATTTATTCCATAATATTCAAAATAATATTTATAGAAAATTCATTTTATTCATAAAAGTTGGGGTCTTACAATCTCCCCTTCTTATGAAATTTCTCCCTCGAAAATAGAAGCACGACCGGTATGTCGAAGAGGTAAGGATACCTTGATTTCATTTCGATTCTAACTCCCGTGTCATTTCCTCAACATCCCGGTTCCTCCATAATACTTTGACTTGAGGTATAACCTTGGAGCGTAGAATATGTTCCTTCTTATCCAAGATTTGAACAGGAACCTCTTCATACGTTAAATCTTCCGCAATTTCGTCCGGTTCTAACTCAATAATATGGTTCGGGTCTTTCACATATTTACGTAACATGGATATATGAAAAATGTTGTGAACACGAGACATACTTGGCGGTAAAGCAAGTCTATAGGCTACAATCCCTACTCGATCGAGGATTAAAAATGGGCCAATGAATCGAGGATTGAGCTTCCTCTCTTTCCAAATCTCGTAACTCTTTTACATGGAGCAACACGTAACAACACATGATCTCCAATATCGAATTCCACGTCCTTTCGATGAAGATCAGTATAACTCTTTTGTCGGTCTTGTGAGATTTTTATACGTTTTTGGATCGTTTGAATCTTTTCCATAGTCATACGTACCAACTTCGGTCCCAACAACGTTGCTTCACCCACCTCATCCCAGCATACTGGAGAACGACACTTTCTTCCATACAACGCCTCGAATGGAGCCATGCCAATACTTGTTTGATAACTGTTGTTGTAGGAAAACTCCACCAATGGTAAGAACTTGTCCCAACTTCCCTTGAAGTCAAGGACACAGAGTCTTAATAAATCTTCAAGAGTTTAAATGGTCCTCTCTGATTGTCCGTCCGTCTGAGGATGATAAGCCAAACCAAATCGTAAATCTGTGCCCATAGCTTTTTGCAAACTAACCCAAAATCGTGAAGTGAATCTTGGGTCTCGATCAGAAACTATGGATACTGGCATACCATGCAGTCTTACAATCTCGTTTATGTACATATGAGCAAGACGTTCAAGTTTATAAGTTTCTCGTATTGGTAAGAAATGAGCAAACTTGGTCAATCTATCAACAATGACCCAAATTGCATTTATGCCTTGAGAAACCTTGGGAAGACCAGTAACGAAATCCATAGTAATGTGCTCCCACTTCCATTCTGGAATTTCAAGTGGTTGCAATGGACCTTTTGGTACTTGATGCTCCGCTTTGACTCATTGACAAGTTAGACACCTTGAGATAAACAACGCTAACTCTCTCTTCATATTGCTCCACCAAAATGTATGACGAAGATCACGATACATTTTGGTACTCCCAGGATGGAATGCAAATGGTGTGTTGTGCGCCTCCATCATGATTTTATACTTTAAATCAGGGTCGTTAGGAACACAAAGTCTGGAGTTGACTCGAAGTATTCCTTCTTCATCGATTTTTGCTTCCGACATAGCACCTTCTTGTACTCTCTTCCTCATATGCATCAGCTCCAGATCTGTAGCTTGATCATCTTTAACTTTATCGATTAAAGTCGATTCTACTCGTATATTCGCCATCATCACATGGGTCCCTGGAGTCTTTAATTCTATCTCCATCCTTTGTAAGTCATACAAGATGGGCCTTTGCGTTGACAATATCGCACTTGTACCCGCATATGATCTTCTACTTAATGCGTCAGCTACCACGTTTGCTTTCCCAGGATGGTATTGGATGGTATGATCATAATCTCTCAACAGTTCAAGCCAATGTCACTGTCACATGTTGAGTTCCTTTTGAGTGAAAAATATTTGAGGCTTTTATGATCCGTAAAGATCTCCACTTTCTCCCCCATACAAGTAATGCCTCCAAATTTTAAGTGCGAAGACAATAGCTTCCAACTCTAGATCATGAGTAGGATAATTTCTTTCATATTCTTTGAGTTGTCGAGAGGCATAGGCTATGACTTTCCCATGTTGCATGAGAACACATCCTAACCCCTTGCCTGAAGCATCACTGTAGATGACAAATCCCTCCGAGCCAAATAGTTTTGTCAGAACAGGTGCTGAAATGAGTCTTCTTTTGAGTTCTTGAAAACTCTTCTCACATTCCTCATTCCAACCGAATTTTGTATCTTTCCGAGTCAGCTGAGTTAAGGGAGTAGCGATTCGAGAAAACCCTTCTACGAATCTCCGATAATAACTAGCTGCCGCGAGAAAGCTACGTGCCTTCTATCATCGATTTAGGTTGCTCCCAGCTTTGAATGTCTTCAATCTTTGCCGGGTCAACAGATATTCCATGACTTGATACCACGTGCCCAAGGAATGCTACTTCCTCAAGCTAGAACTCGTATTTCTTCAACTTGATATAAAGTTTACATTCACGAAGCTTTTGGAGTATTAGCCTCAAGTGTTGCTCATGATCTTCACGGCTTTTGGAATAAATAAGGATGTCATCAATAAAGACGACCACAAAGTGACCCAAATATTCCTTGAATACTCGGTTCATCATATCCATGAAGGCAGCAGGAGCATTAGTCAATCCAAAAGACATGACTAGGAATTCATAATGCCCATACCGAGTTCTGAAATCCGTCTTTGGAATGTCATCGGTTCTAATCTTCAATTGGTGATATCCGAAACGAAGATCAATCTTTGAAAAGAATTTGGGTCCTTGCAACTGGTCAAACAGGTCATCAATACATGGCAATGGGTACTTATTTTTGATGGTGACATGATTCAACTCTCGATAATCAATAAAAAGTTGCATACTCCCATCTTTCTTCTTCACGAATAAAATAGGGGCACCCCAAGGAGAAGTACTAGGACGAATAAAAAGCCAATGTCTAACAATTCCTGCGGTTGGGTCTTTAACTCCTCGAAGTTCAATAGAGCCATTCGATATGGGGCTTTGGAAATAGGTTTTGTACCAGGTTCAAGGTCGATACAAAATTCAATTTCACGCTCTGGGGGTAGGCCAGGAAGTTCTTCAGGGAATACGTCAGGAAATTCATTAACAATAGAAATATAATTCAAAACTAACGTATTTTTATTTAGATCCGTGACATGAGCTAAGAAAGATTGACATCCATTTTTCAATAAACGAATAGTTTTATGGCTTGAGATGACAGTGATTGATTTTAATGGTTTGGTTGCTTGAATTCGCATAATAGGTTGATTAGAAATATAAAAGCTAACAACCTTACGAAAAATAATCAATTTTTGCATGATGAGTAGTTAACCAATCAATCCTACAATTACGCCAAATGCAAGTATTTTCAATGAAATAAAATTGACGAGGTAATGTGAGGGTACCGATTTTGAACCAAACAAAACTTATAAACGAAGGGATGTAATGAAAGTTTCTCCAATCTGGAGTTTTAACAGATAAGTCAAAGTCTAATTTCTCCGGAGTCAAATTTAAACGTTAAGGGCAAGTAGGAGAAATAAAAGAATGGGTAGAACCGGTATCAAATAAGGTATATACTTCACTATAATTTATGATAAGCTTACCCGTAATGACCTCATTTGGGTTCCTTTCTTTCTGGGAGGTCACGACAAACACTCTTCCTTGAACAACCGGTTTTGTCTTGTCTGGGACTGACCTTTCTTTGCCTTCATCCCAAATTGGACTTATCTTGATTGCCGCACAAAAATCGGGCCAGGTGTCCTTCTCTTCCACAATTGTAACATGCTTTGGAGGGTATCGCACAGTTTGGACTAATATGTCCCTCCCCTCCACATTTAAAGCATATGATAGGTGGTCGTTCTCCTTCCTTAACGACAGGTGCTGATGCTGACGTCTTTCCATCATTGTTGAATCTTCTTTTCTTGAAATGTCCATTCTTATTGTTTTGGCCATGATTACCACCAAAGTGGTTACCATTTCTGGCATGTTGATTCCCTCCATGCTTATTGTCACCGCTTCGATGACTGCTATCACTGGTATTATCATTTTGTCGGCTGCTCTCTTTTAGTTGGGTTGACTCATTATCGCGCTCAATAATCGAGCCCTATTAACAACATCTCGAATACAAACACGCTTTTATGAGAGATAAGATATTGACGTATCTCTGGTTTCAAACCTCTTAGAAACATTCGTGTCATTCTCTCCTCATTATCAACCAAATGGGACGCAAACCGGGACAGCTCGGCAAACTTGGCTTCGTACTGTGACACGGTCATGTTGTTTTATTCTAGTTTAATGAACTCTACCTCTTTCATGTGATGAATACTTTCGAGAAAGTACTTGTCATTGAACAGTTCTTGGAACTTCTCCCAAGACATCTTCAGTGCGGCAGGTTGAGTACGCTTTACAGATTCTCACCAGTAATCTGCCTCTGCCCGCAACATAAAGTGGCAAAGGGAACTTTTGCTCCTCGGAGCAACCCAAGACATCAAATATCTTGTGGATCTGCTTTATCCACGTCTCCACCTTAAGTGGTTTTGGCTCTCTAAAAAACTCCGGTGGTCCCAGCTCCTTGAACTATTTGGCGGTGACCGTCCGAGAGTTGTTAGTGTTTCTACCTGCATTTTGGACAGGAGCCGCTCTCGCCTGATGTTGCATGAATTGCATAAAGCCTCGGAACATTCCATCGTTCATCATTTGGTCAGTGTTATTGTTTGCATTAGGATTGTCGCCTTCCTGATGCACATTATCCTGATTATTGATCTGTGGAGACTCAACGGTCTCCTATGCTCCATTGATGTTCTCAACATTCTCGGATGTCATTTTCAAATAATGCCACAAAACAAGGGTTAATTAACATATCACATATTATCCCTATACTCTGACTGACCAATTAAATACCAAATAAACTTAGGTAGGTCATACTAGCGAAGGAATTCCCCGTCTCTCCCCTCCTAGTTCTTATCTCACATCTTATCCAAGGATCATATCCCTAAGCTTTGATACCAACTGTGACGCCCCCAAAATAGGTATACATCACCCATCTTAAGTCGCCAAATACATGGTACTAAATTCAAATACAACTTGATTATACAACAGTCGTGTAAAATACGACAAAATACATGTTGTGGGTTTTAATACAAATATTGTCATCTAGACAATATCCACACTCAATTTAGTCCTCATTACATTTATTATCACACTATTTAACAGAATAGTGAGGACTACTAAGACACCATCTCGGACCATCACTCCGTTTCCCGACTAGTCCCGGCTACGTTCTCATTTCCTGAAGAGAACAATGAAAGAAAGGGTGAGCTCAACTAGCCCAGTAAGAAATATTATGACTAAGATAATGCAGAATAAATTATCATTAGTCCTCAACGATCATTAAACTGATAAAATACAATAGACATCAAGTTTAACTGCAGCGGAACATGCAATCCATTAAAAGAGTCAAGTAGATAATAAAATCTACTATCTTTTATGATTTAAAAAGGTTTTCATCACTTTTATCACGAGACTCGAACAATAAATAATCCACATCATCCCCAAGCACTACGACCAAGGATATTCATTAGGGTCACAACCATAAATTATCTATGCACTACGGGCCAAGGATATTTGTGTATTCATCAATGGTCATGATCATGCCAACAACTGTCCATCAATGCACTACGGGCCAATGAGGACTTTTACCACATCATTTGTAACATTACGGTCCATGATTACAATCGAATAATCCTCAGTCATAATCATACCAAGTCCATCTATGCACTACAATACCAGATGACTTTCAAAAATAATATAAACATGAGGATGATGACAATGATATAAGAATTCAATAAAACAAGTTCAAGAATTAATTTATTCAGGAACTAATAACGTCCAAATTGTCAACATGATACTTCTTTGTAAAGTAAAATTCAAGAATGCTCAGAAGAATATTTTCATGAAAAGATATTGGATGAAGCGCAAATATCAAGAATATTCCCCTAATTTCATGGAATGTAGAAGTCAAAACTTTAACCAACTGAGTATAATAAAGAATGGAATAACAAAAGAAATCACCATGCATGTGGTACTTGCATATGACGAGTTATTCCATCGAATAATAAATAACGGAATCGAACGTCAGGTATGTCACGTGACCGAGGATATTCAACGAGTAATAATAAAGAATGGAATACAACGAAATCACCATGTATGCGGTAGATACAAGCATAGGCGAGTTTATTCTAACGAGAATACTAAATGATGGAACCAGTCATGTGAAATTCACACCAAGCAGGATGTTCCAATGAATAATAAAGACGGAACCAGTCCGACGTAAAAGCACGAATGAGATATTCCAACGTAATAATAAAGATTTTAACCGGTCCCATGTAAAAGCCTGATACAAGATATTCCAATGAATAATAAAGAATGGAATACGTAAGAATTTCACCAAGTATAGGGTAGCAGCGTATACATGTTATTCCAACACAATAATAAAGATGGAATAATAGAAGTTCTCTTCATGAATACAAAAGAAATAATACCCTTACTAGTAAAAGAAACTTGATATCGAATAGTGAAGTAGCGAGACTTTTCTTCTTTCTCTCTATAGTTTCTCTCTCAGAGTTTCAAAGTGAATTCATAAGAAATAATGAAGGAATGAGCTTCTATTTATAGAAGAATGGAATGAATAGTAACCAATCCATGAACGGTCCGTATTGATTTACTTTAATCGAATCGGTCCATATTTAAAGCAAAATATTTTAAATAAAATATAATATATTCTATTTATAATCTAATAAAACGAATAACTTTTAAAAAGATTTTACTATCGCAAACACTATGCAAGCACTATGCAAACACTACTATGCATAATAAAATATAATATATTCTAATTATTGTCTAATAAAATAGATAACTTTATAAAAGTATTCTGCTTTTATATAAAAAAATTTACTATTAGCCTAATAAAATAAATAACTTTATAAAAGCATTACATTTTTATATAAAAGTTTTTTTACATTTTATTACATTAATAATCTGAATAAAACAAAACGTCATCATCATTATTATTATTCACACTATTAATCGACCGTCGTTCCCAGGAAAGAGGGGGCTTTCAATAAGAATTTCTCCCTGATCGCCGCAATTAGGTGACCGGACCTCTCCTCTTGGCGAACTTAGACATCGTTAATAATGCAAATAATAATATTAACAACTTCGTCATCTCAATTATTGATTTAATAACATATAAAATATCGATAATAATTGAATCAAACCGAGTGACTTCTCACATAAGCATTAATAATCAATACCGTAATCTACTTATGCAACCACGCCAGACATCTTACTTTTTACTACCGAGTAGTTCAACAAGTATCAACGGTAAAACTTCCGCCATTATTTTCATAAAAATATTTTTGTCGTTTTCTCAATCCGATGAACAATTACATTAGGGGTCCACTGATGATTGTCTTGGTCATACGAATATTCCCCGACCAATCGAATATTATATAACAACTTGCGTTTTTTGCAAAATTTATAAATATTACCTGACAACTATAAAATTATATCAAATTTATTCCATAATATTCAAAAATGATATTTATAGAAATTTTATTTTTATTCATAAAAGTTGGGGTCTTACATTATTTGAATAATATTATTAGATAGCATTATTGGCAATGTCTAGAAGTTCTGTCAAGGAGAGGTTTGGTCACCTAATTGCGCGCCAGTAAGGAGAAATCCTTATTGGAAAGCCCCCTCTTTCCTGAGAACGGCCTGGTTGTCATAATTGTGATTCTGTAATATTATTTGTGAATAATTAGTTATTAATTTATATGATAAGGAAATATTTATTTAATGTGGATATAAATGATGGATTTATTTATTTATGTGGTTATAAATGAAGGAATTAATGCTGAGATATTTTATCAGTATTTTGTCGGAATGGAGGTATTAAAAATCATCCGTTTGTGGATTTCGGATGTTTTTTGTTTGAAATTTGGAAAAACTCAAAGCTACAAAGTTGTAGAGAATTCGATTTCGTGTGAAATGGACATAAAATTCATATTTTTCTGATAAAAGGACTATTTTCTATGAATTACTGAAGTTTCAAAAAATAAAATGATTTTTATTAAATTATGGGTGGGACCCACTTTTGGTTGGTGTTGAATACACATGGGCTGCTATTTTGTTCCAAGATGGCTGGCTTGGTTGGTGAAGGTTGGCGTAGAAGAAAGAAAAAGAATTAATAATATTTTATTATTTAGTCTCCTTTGGCGTTCTAGCATTTTTCTATAAATAGACGCTTAAGTTAGAATTGAAAATCACACCAGAAATAAGTTTTCTGTCTCTCTAGATTATCGAGCGTATTTTTGTGAGTATTTTGATACTTTGAGAGTTGTTGTTCGATACAAGTTTCCTTCGGCTTTATATCCGATATTTCGATCGAAAATGCAGATTATTTTGAGGTAAGGGATGTTATTTTCTTCTTAAATGATATTATTTTCTTCAATATCATTATGCCAAAATATTGGTTTGAACTTTTTAATCAAATTTGGAACTTTTGTGTGTGGGTTACTATTCACGATACTTGACCTTATTCACGAATCTGACACTTCACGAATATGACTTATTCAATAAAATATGAAAATTTTCTTTTTGTCCAAGATGTCTATTATGGTTACTATCTTTGATTGTATCCATGTTTTGATCTTTATTTTTTGAATTCTGCTTCTCAATTGGTTATTATGAAGTATTATTGATCTTAGATAAACCGTTATACTGAATCCCTAATATTTGTCCTTCCGTCTCCACCGGATTCGCTTTTCTTTAAAATATTTTCATCATCCTCGGGTCTTAAATGGTGATATTCTTGAATATCTTTGGCACAGTAGTGCAAAGATGAATGATTAATCGATGAATATCTTTGGCCGTGTAGTCAGAAGATGAACAGTGTTGAGATGAACATGACCAACCTGATCTGATGAATATCTTTGGCTCAGAAGTGCAAAGATGAATATTTGATTAAAGATGTATATTGATTGTTGTTTCTGGGGATAAAATATTAATGATGGACTTTTAAATCTTAGAAGATAGTAGAACTCATTCTCTACTTGACTCTTCTAATGGATTGTTGTTTCATTGTAGTTGTTGATCTAAAACTTGTTGTCTATTATATTTTATCGATTTTTCTGTTGAAGACTAATGATAATTTGTTGTATATTATCTTAGTCATAATATTCTTTATTGGGCAAGTTGAGCTCAACCTTTTCCTTTTGTTCCATTTTTCTTCTCAAGAGGGTGAGAACATGGCGAGGATCTAGTCGGGGTATGGAGTGATGGTTCTAGAAAGATGTTTTAGCAGATCCTCACTATTTACGTAAAATAGTGTTTGAATAATTGTAATGAGGACTTATTTGAGTGTGGATATTGTCTAGAAGACAATATTTGTATTTAAACTCACAAAGATGTGTTTGTCGATTTTTTACGACAATTATATTATTGAAGTTGTAGTTTACTTTACATACCATGTATTTGGTGACTCGGAATGGGTGTTGTATACCTATTTTGGGGGAGTCACAATAATAAATAACGGAACCGGTCATGCGTAAATGCACGATTGGGATGTTCCAATGAAATAATAAAGAATGGAATAACATAAGAATTTCACCATGTATGCGGTACTTTGCATAGACAGGTTATTCCAACATAATGATAAAGAATGGAATAACAGAAGAATTTCACCAAGTATAGGGTAGACCGCGTATACAGGTTATTCCAACAGAATAAAAAAATAGAATAACAGAAGTTCTCTTTATGAATACGAAAGAAATAATACCCCTTACCTAAGGGTGTAAACGAGTCGAACCGGAGCGAACAGAGAGCTACTCGAATTTGACTCGAAATAATAAATTAAATACTTTCGATTTCGCTTAATTCAATTATATTTGAAAATTTCTACTCGAGTTCGACTTGACTCGAATATTTATTACTCGAATTCAATCCGACTCGACTTGAATATTTTTTCAAACTACTCGCGAGCTTTAAATTCAAGCTCGAATTCGAGTCGTCACATAATAACTAGTTTTATAATAAATATAATTATAAATTGAATTTGTTATTTTACTTAAAAAAGAGAAAATATATTTATTATTACATTTTGCAAATATAAAATCACAATTAAAATTAAAAACAAAACAAAATAATAACTAATTATCCTAATTTGATTTAAATTTGTATATATTATAAGAGAATGTATCGAAAATCTAATCGAATATGTATTAACCGAGTATGTATCGAATCACCATAAAAAATTCGAATAGTTTGAATCTTAAACTAGTCGAGTATAACCTTGCTCAGATTCTACTCATATTTTTATTCGAACTATTTTTAATGCTCAAATTTGGATCATATTATTAATTGAATCCGAGTCTCATTTCGTATTTTTTCGAAGTCGAGTCTTAATCGAGCTCCGAATCTGTGTTGGCTCGTTTACGACTTTTACCCTTACCTTAGAACAAATCGGATATAGGAGTAGTGAAGTAGCGTAATACTTTTCTTCTTTCTCTCTATAGTTTCTCTCTAGAGTTTCAAAGAATTCGTAAGAAATAATGAAGGAATGAACTTCTATTTATAGGAGAATGGACCTAATAAGAATTCAATTCTGAGCGGTCCAGTTGATTTACTTTTAAACAGACGGTCCAGTTGGTTTACTATAAAATATTCTAATAAACAAAATTTTTTAAATAAAATATAATATATTCTATTTATAATCTAATAAAATGAATAACTTTATAAAAGTATTACATTTTATATAAAAAAGATTTTACTATCTGAAAACACTATGCATTTATTTATGCAAACACTATGCATAATAAAATATAATATATTCTATTTATAGTCTAATAAAACGAATAACTTTATAAAAGTATTACATTTTATATAAAAAAAAATTACTATGCAAAACACTATGCATAATAGAATATAATATATTCTATTTATAGTCTAATAAAACGAATAACTTTATAAAAGTATTACATTTTATATAAAAAAAATTCTGTTGACACATTACATTAATAATACTAATAAAACAAAACTTCATCATCATTATTATAATTCACACTATTAATCGACCGAATCGCTCTTGAGGAAAGAGGGGCTTTCCAATAAGGATTTCTCCCTATCATAGCCAATTGATTAGGTGACCAAACCTCTCCTTGCGTAACTTCTGAGACATCGTTAATATTGCAAATAATAATATTAATAACTTCGTCGTCTCAATTATTGATTTAATAATATATAAAATATTGACAATAATTGAATCAATTAAAGTGAGATACTATGCAACAATTCTTCAAGCAATAATTGAACAAAACCGAGTGACTTCTCACGTAAGCATCAATAATCAATACCGTCTTTCTTACTACGCAACCACGCGTATTCCTGTACTCTTAACACCGGGTGTTTCAACAGTTAACGATAAAACTTCCGTCGTTATTTTCATAAAATATTTTGTCGTTTTCTCAATCCGACAATAATTCCGTTGTGGGGTCCACCAATGATTATACCGTCGTACGAATATTCCCTGTTAAAACGAATATTCTCCGACCAATCAAATATTATATAACAACTTGCGTACTTTGCAAAATTTATACTATTACCCACAACTATAACATTATATCAAATTCATTCCATAATATTCAAAAATAATAATTATAGAAAATTCATCTTTATTCATAAAAGTTGGGGTCTTACTTCAAAACATGAGACCACTTGAGCATAGTGAGGTATACCAGGACTTGCCACCACTAAACCACCGCCTCAAGCGATGATAAATATATAAACAATATAAATATATAAACGTTTATTTTATTAGCATATCCTTTTAGTCAGAAGGTATGCAATCACTAATGTATATACAAGTATTATTGTACATATCATAAAAAAAATACATGTATAAAACTGCAAATAGATCTTCACCCGACATGCGATAGTCCGCATAGACAGATTATTTTCATAAATTGTTAATAAGTAATGAATACAAAAGGGTATTCACTAAACATGTGGTAGTCCACGTAGTCAAGTTATTTCCACAAGTTAATAAATGGTAAAAAGATTCTCACCAAGTCTTGTAAGATTAACAAGGATAGATGGTATCACTGTAAATAACAAAATTTAAAAATAGACAATAAAACATGAATATAATTTGACAGTTTAAAAAATATAATTGGTGTCAAAGTCAAGTCAATAGTGTAATGCTTTAATTGTAAGAATTTAAAGTTTTTTCGTCTCAGTTGGTTGAAAATTCGTGTTGATAACGTATTATAAAATTAAAAAAATAATAAAGTTACAAGATAGAAGTATTAGATAATTTTGCTACTATCGTCTTTGATCTTTCATTTTTTTATAGACAAAAAACAATGATTAATGCTAGGGGGATCGGTTTTGGCGACAGTGGGTAGTGACCGTTTTTTTTTAAATGTCTCCCAAATAATTTATAAGATTTATTGGAACTAAATTTTTTACAGAATAAAATAATTTAGATGTCATTTGGATACATGTAAAAAATATGTCTGTACAGTCTGTACAAACATATTTTTTACATGTATCAAAATGACATTCAAATTATTTTATTCTGTAAAAATTTTAATTTTAATATATTTTATAAATTATTTAAAAGACATTAAAAAAAACGGTCGCTATCCAATGTTGTCAAAACCGGTCGCCCCAAAAGGACTCAAAAACAATGGAACAAGATTCACAAAATAAGTACCAGACCGACGGTCTAATAGGTAACTTCTGACTTTGGTAATCATAATATTATAACAGAAAAAATAATTTTACAAAAATAATACAAATTGGAGGGTCATTTTTACATTCCGGTTCAAATTTCTCTCCTTCGTATCTCACCAATTGAGTCATGTCACATCACGTTCATTGACCCCCTTGGCATCTTGACAGTGAGAGCAGGGACTAAGATAAAATAATATTTCGGGAGGATCAAGATAGCGTACCTGTCAAAAATAATTTAGTATAATTTTCAAAATATACTTATAATTTAAATTTTATACTTTTTATGTGAAATAATTTTTTGTATTACTATAATATAAACCCTATACACAGAGAAAATTAGAGAGACCATATAATCTGATATTAACATAGCGATATTCAAAGGACGGGAATAGTGATATATAAGAATTTATACATATTTTAAATTAATTTTGAAAAATTAAAATAACTCCACTATTTAAAATAGAAGTACTTTCTTATTTTATTTTCAAAGAGTATTATATATATATATTTCATAATTTTTTGAAAAGTTGAAGGAAAAATATCAAAATTTTATAAATTTAAAATTAAAAATAAAAAATAAAAAATTCAGTGTAGCTCGAACCCCAGGCCTATGGCGGCTCCATCCCTGGGTGAGAGGGTCCTAGTCTCCTAGACTTTAAATTTAGTGGGTCCATCCCTGGGTGAGATGTCCTGGACTTTAAAACTCCTTGACTTTAAATTTTGTGGGTCCATCCTTGGGTGAGATGGTCCTGGACTTTAAATATACACATTAATTTTCAGGGGATATTTTCTAAATTAAATAATTTTTTGATAATAAAATTTAATTTAAAAATTGATGCACCATAATCAAATTAAAATCATAGTTGGAGTACAACTCCTAATTAAAAAAATATCTTTCTTCTAAGCTTGTAATTCAATATGTGCAGCAGTCAAATTTATTTAACATGGCACGTGGTACACGTTCAGAATACTCATTTTAATATTCTACCTCTAGACCCCACATAACAATGGGTTGACGGCTGACCCAGCAAGCTGGATTTCTAATCTACTATCCCTATTCCCTGTTCTCTTGGACGTGGACTCATGAAAGACGAATCACTCACCCATTTCTTTTCTACTAAATCTCACTTTTTATATAAAGTAAGTATTATAGTATAATAAAGCTAAATTACAAATTGGAAAAAAGAGTGGCAAGAATCATTCTTTACCCAGCTAGCAAGACTGTTCTCTCTTTTTTCTTTGCTATATTTGATTTGGGAGAGAGAAAGAATAGTCCGTCTGTTTTACATAGTAATCCATAAGTCACTCAAAACAGTTCAAAATTCCATCTTTAGATGAGTTTCAGGTATATCATTTGCTATTTTACTCTCATTTGTTGTAATTAGTTAGTCAGTTGTAATTCATTTATTAGTTCATTCAAGAGGGTTCTTGGTTCTTACTACTTTTTTGAAAATATGGCTTCTTCAAATAGAGATTCTTCTTTTATTCTGAATAGAAACAATTCTATGTAAACAATCTATTTATGGGGTTACTTAGTTGAAAGTAGAATAAACTAGTGGGTAGTTGGAATATGGGACTTATTGTTTTTGTGGAACTATTGCTGGTTTCCCATGTGGGTATCATTATCTAAGCATCCAAGTTGGTTTATTCTGGATTTTAGGTTCAGTTTCTTGTAATATGCTGTCTTTGGGGGTATAAAGCCTCGTATCTTAGGTTTAATCTTTGTTTTTTAATCTTGGGAATTGAAATCTACAGAACCCATGTTGAAAAAAATATTGATGCTTATCTCTTTAAACTTTGTTCTATACAATTATCTGCTTAATTTTCATGCCAACTTCTGGAAACAGGTGTCTAATTTCTTGAGGAAATGCTAATCTGAGCTGAAGGATTAGTTAATCAGTTGATGGCTTTCTCTAAAATGGAGGGCCATGTACTTATGAGGTCAGCTATGTATATATTGGTTCTCTGTATGTGGGTTCCCATGGAAGTTATGGGTATCACCGGAAAGGCCAATAGTTCTTCTTCAAGACCAACTGTTGTCAATTTTGGAGCTCTTTTCACACTAAATTCAGTAATTGGAAGATCAGTGAAGCCGGCAATTGCAGCTGCCGTAAATGACGTCAATTCTGATCCAAGCATTCTCCAAGGAACAAAGCTGAACCTGATTTTGCATGATACGAATTGCAGCGGATTTATTGGCACTATAGAAGGTAATTATTCTGTATCAAATTCACAACAATGCATAGTTATATTCACTTAGGCTTTAACATGTAATGCTTTTGATATTAGGTAATCCCTTTAGTAAAGAATTGAAAAGCCTAATTCCCCGTGTGATGCATTTCAAAAGTATTCTCATTCTTAGTATATACATTTTTTTGGGTGTGAATAGCATGTCTTTCGATGCACATTTAATTCTAGTTTTCTATTTCTGACAATTTTTTTCATGATTTATTTTAGCATAATAGCATATTAATTTAGGTTTTCTCATCTTTAGTCCTAGAATGGCACCGTGCTAAAGTTGCTCACATTGTCAAATACCACAGATTTGATTTATGATTATTGTCCTGCTCCTTCGCATAGTCACCTGTTGCCTCATATTATCTATTGCTACCTACGTTACTTAGGCTGTATGAACACTCTTTAGAGGCCAATGCATGAGTGTATGAGACAAATTGGATACAGACTCGATGTGTGATGTGTCAGATGCTGAATAAAGACATGTACTATAATTTTTCCCAATTTTTTTCCTTGGACAAGCTCTGAAAAAATTATGGACATGCTCATGCTCAGACACATTGCTTGACACACTTACAGAAATGGCTTTCTTTGGATAATTTAGAACCAACATGTTATTTCACTAAAATTTTAAAGGTATATGGTATTCAATGTGACCTGGGGTGTTGATGCTCTAATTTTTATAATCCAAGTGTCCTGTATATGTCTGTTCATATCCGAGTCTCAGCTCCGTGTCTGGACTTCCAAAGGTTTTACCATCTGTTGCATTAAATCCCATGCCTAACAAACTAAAAGTAGAGGGAGAAAGGGGAAAAAATGGCATTATAGTTTTTTTTTCTTCCCTGAATAAATCTATCGCAGCAGGATTCTAAAAGTATTGTTCGAAGCAGAAACAATTTCAATATAATGACTTCATTGACTTGTAGTGATCTGCATGACTATGGATTGAGTTGATAATTAGCTTGCATTAACAAAAGAGCTGTGGTGAAGGATAGTAATTTGTCAATTATATCAACTTTTTCCATTACTCTGGCACTCACCTTCAAAGTCCAAATTTATGTATTTTGACAGCTTTATATCATTGATTCGCAACTTATCTCTGATTAACAACCCATTGCCATGAACAAGAATGAGAAATGATCCACTGACTTCTCTCTCTCTCTCTCCGTCCCTCACTCTAACTCTCTAGCTCTCATCAAAATGAAAGAGAGGAGGAAATTTTGACAAGCCATTCTTACTCATGTAGCTTTGCAGCTGATGGTGAATGATGTGGTCGCTGCAATCGGCCCACAGTCTTCTGGAATAGCTCATGTTATCTCCCATGTTGTGAATGAACTTCATGTTCCTCTCCTGTCATTTGGAGCGACGGACCCCACTCTTTCTGCTTTGCAGTTTCCGTATTTCCTTCGTACCACACAGAGCGATTATTTTCAGATGAATGCAATAGCTGATCTGGTCGAATATTATAAATGGAGAGAGGTAATAGCCATCTTTGTTGATGATGAATATGGTAGGAATGGAATTTCTGCATTGGGTGATGCACTTGCAAAGAAACGTGCCACAATTTCTTACAAGGCTGCCTTTACTTTTGGAGCTCAAAGAAGTGACATCAATGATTTGTTAGTTGGAGTAAACCTGATGGAGTCTCGGGTTTATGTTGTACATGTAAATCCCGACTCTGGTCTCACAATATTCTCTGTAGCAAAGCATCTTGGGATGATGACTAGTGGCTATGTTTGGATTGCTACAGATTGGCTTCCTTCTGTTTTGGATTCATCAGAATCAGTTAATCCTGAGACAATGGATCTCTTACAGGGAGTTGTTGCATTTCGCCATCACACCCCAGATTCTTATTTAAAAAAAAGCTTTTATACTCGGTGGAAACACATAAAAGAGAAGGAAACATTGAGATTCAATTCTTATGCACTCTATGCTTACGATACTGTGTGGTTACTTGCCCGTGCTCTTGATGTTCACATCAATGAAGGTGGAAATATCTCCTTCTCCTATGACCCCAAGTTGAAAGACACAAAAGGAAGTACACTACATTTATCAACACTTCGTATCTTTGATCAAGGCGAGAAATTACTTGAGATACTTGCTTCAATGAACTTCACAGGTCTATCTGGTCAGATTAAATTTGATCAAGAGAGGAATTTGATTCATCCAGCATATGAGATTCTTAACATAGGTGGAACAGGGTCGCGCAGAATAGGTTATTGGTCAAATTATTCTGGTCTCTCAGTCGTGACTCCTGAAATTTTATATATGAAGCCTTCAAACACTTCTGCCAGGGATCAACAACTTTACAGTGCAATATGGCCAGGTGAAACTACCACAGCTCCTCGGGGATGGGTGTTCCCCAACAATGGGAAGCCTTTGCGAATTGCAGTACCTTATCGAGTAAGTTACATAGAATTTGTAACTAAAGACAAGGGCCCCATTGGGGTGAGAGGATACTGTATTGATGTCTTTGAAGCTGCAGTGGAACTGTTGCCTTATCCTGTCCCTCGCACATACATACTATATGGAGATGGTTTGAGAAACCCTAGCTTCAGCAATCTTGTGTATGAAGTTGCCCAAAATGTGAGTATCTAACTTCAAATTTAAATTTCAAAAAATGGGAAACAAAACTTTTTTGAATTCTTTATTGATGGTTGGGGACACAGGGTATTGCAAGTTACCCTGTAATAGTCTAATGACATCTGTACAAATTACTGCAACCCCAGGCCCCTGACAAAAAAGGAAAAAGCTAAGTAAAAGAGAGAAGACATTGAGCATTTGTATGAAAGGCGTTATCAAGTTGAGTTGAGTTATGGATATATATACTTTAACATGTATAATTTCTTATCAATTTTGCTGGAATTTTATATTATTTTCTTATATTTAATTATTTATCTATTTCTCTCTCTCTCTTTTTTAATCCTTTTTATCTTTTATCTTTTTTGTTTTTCTTCTTATCTGTCTACGTTTAGTCTTTTACGCTTTCATATGGGATTCATTTTCAACCTATCCCAACTAGTTTGGGATAAAAGGTGTTGTTGAGTTTAGTATAGAAGACCTTAAACATTTGTATGAACATTGAATATCCTCTATGATCAGCTATTTATGTTTTAAAATTAATGTAGATATATATAAATACAATTTTTTTAGGCTTGTTCAGGACAGTCTTTTTGATATATTGTTATAATTGCTTTACCGTCTAAGAGTTATGCTGAGACATTTGCTATTCTAATTATCTTGATTCGTGTCTTTCTTCAGAATTATGATGCAGCTGTTGGGGACATTACCATCGTCACAAATAGGACAAGAATTGTGGACTTCACACAGCCTTACATGGAATCTGGACTTGTTGTAGTTGTTCCTGTTAAAAAAGAAAAATCTCCTGCTTGGGCTTTCCTCAAACCATTTACTTGGGAAATGTGGGGCGTCACTGGTGCTTTCTTTCTTTTTGTGGGAGTCGTCGTTTGGATTCTTGAGCATCGGATGAATCATGAATTCCGTGGTCCACCTAGCCAACAACTAATTACAGTCTTTTGGTTAGTATCTGTCCTGATTTGATTTCCATTGGTGTTGGTAGATACCGCATGACATCTACTTTGCTTTAGGTGTTGGGACATATATACTAATTTGGGATTCAATCTTGCAGGTTTAGTTTCTCAACAATGTTTTTTGCACACAGTACGTAGCTCATGCCCCATCTTTTGAGCTTTTTTTACATCTTTAATCTTTTCCTTATTTTCCAATTTTTTTCTCATGGATTTTCCTGTGAATATCTGTGATATTGAGAAAATATTGCTTGAAGTTTCTAAACTTCTTCCTTGCTTGGAATCAATGCAGGAGAGAACACCGTTAGCACTCTGGGACGCTTGGTGCTGATCTTATGGCTCTTTGTGGTGTTAATTATAAATTCAAGCTACACAGCTAGTTTGACATCAATCCTCACAGTGCAGAAGCTGTCATCACAGATTGAAGGGATAGACAGCTTGATCTCAACTAACGTACCAATTGGAGTTCAGGATGGATCATTTGCATATAATTATCTGGTTAATGAACTCAGCATAGCTGAGTCGAGGCTTAGAGTTTTGAAAACCCAGGATGATTATGTCAATGCCCTTCATAAAGGTCCAAAATATGGTGGCGTAGCAGCAATTGTTGACGAACTTCCTTATATCGAGCTCTTCTTGTCCAAGGTCAACTGTGAATTTAAGACAGTGGGACAGGAGTTCACAAGAAGTGGATGGGGATTTGTAAGTACCTTCATCTGAAAAACTAGTATTTGGGGCTAATCCAAACCTTTCGTTACCGAGATTGCGCATAGATATCTGCAAAAACTAGTACATATGAAACTTGCTGGATGCTGCCAATTTTTTTAAAGCTAAATAGCATAATGATTTTATATCAGATTTAAGTCTAGTAAATTCTCTTATTCAGATAACCTACTTTGATGGATGGCCAGAACGGCAGAAAAAGAATTACATTTTAAGTTTTTATCCCCTTCCCCGTACATAGATTAAATTGACAATATATAGTTGAACTGTTTTTATGTTGTAGTAATAGTTTGTTAAATTTTTGCGCAAGTTCTGAGTCAACATTTCCCTCTACTCAGGCATTCCAGAGGGACTCTCCTCTTGCAGTTGACTTATCAACTGCCATTCTTCAACTTTCTGAAAATGGAGACCTACAAAGAATCCATGACAAATGGCTTTCGAAAAATGCTGCATGCTCTTCACAAAATAACCAAGTTGATGATAGCCGGCTCTCTCTCACCAGCTTCTGGGGTTTATTCCTCATCTGTGGCATTGCATGCTTCCTTTCTCTTACTGTGTTTTTCTGTAGGGTTTACTGCCAATACCGCAGATTTATTCCAGAAGATGAGGAAAATGGGATTGAAGACCCTGGATCTTTAAGGTCTTCTAGACGTCCTTCTCGTGCCACTAGCTTCAAGGAATTTGTTGATAAGAAAGAAACCGAGATCAAGGAGATGCTTAAGCGAAAGAGTAGTGATAGCAAGCGGCCAGGCAGCCAAATCTCAGATGGGCAACCCAATTCACCTTCATAAGTAAATTTTTTGTTTTGGATGGTGCTTTGGTCCAATGATTCTGCATTTGTATATGATGAACACAATCTCATATGCTTTTAATTCCTCCTCACTATTATACCAAAGTTCAGAGAAATTAGAATGAGAATATATGCATACAGTTATGGTAGAATGATATTTTGTGGAGTATTACAGACAGTTTTATTTTCCTCTTCATTTTTTTAACAAACAATGTCATTGTCACCGGAATAGTAAGTGATTTTGGTGCTGGCTGGGTTATATTTTTGTTCAATTTTTGGGAACCCCGGAATAGGAAGTGATTTTGGTGCTGGTCGTATTATATTTTTATTGAATTTTGAAACCTTTTTCTGTCATTGCATATTTCATGTCATGGGAAATAACTTAAAAACTTGTTGGGAAGGAGTGAAGAAAAGGGAGTTGGTTTAATATGCATGGTTTAAAACGATGATTTGAGTTTTTCTTTTTTCTTTTTTTCTTTTCTTTTCTGTTTTTTTTGCAGTCCAAAATACTGAAATATGTTAAAACTGTAATCTGTTACAAAAGATGAAATAATTACAAAAAACAAACTCAAATAATAATTCTTTCAAATAAAATTACAAAATTACAGATAATCAAGAAAAAATATCAATCATAACAACGCTAGTGAACTTGGTTGATATTGACCGGAGCCTGCCTAAGTTTCGCTCCTCAAACCAAAGTAAATTCGAAAGTGGTTAGTATAAAATTAACTTTGGTCAATTGATTAATACAGTATCGACACACAAACCGGTATTATATTGATCAATTAACCAACTTACCATAAAATTAATTTCAATAATCGGATCCAATAAACCCTATATCATTTGAATCTAATAGTCATAATAGTCAGATGGGCCGTTTAGAGGAGCTTATGGGTGTACTTAAAACATTTTTAAATAAAATATGAAAATATTTGAGTTTTAATAACTTTTTAGAAGTACTTTTATAGAGTAGATATTTAGTTTTAAAAGCAATTTTATCTAAAGCATAAAACGTAAATTTTTGATTCCACATTTAAGAAAAACACAATATAAAATCATCTTAAAATTGTCAAAAAAGAAATAAAATCTCATACCACACATTCACCTTAAATTTTCATTAATTCCTTTAAAAGCACTTCATAATTATGTACTATTTTAATTTTGTTATAAAACACTTTTGTTAGAAGCTCTACATCTGAAAATGCTTTATCGAGCTACAATACTCTGTTCTTCTCAAGGTCCACCTACAACATAAACGTGAACAAAATTTTTGATTGCAATTAAATAAGTTGGGAGTCTGGGAAGGGATGGACTGGGCCAATTTGAAATAAAGTAGATGCAAAGAGCCCAAATAACAGTGTAATTAAGGCGGTAAAATAAACAAACAGTTCAGATTTAATTTGTATTCGTTTGATTAAAAGTTCGATTCGAGCTCGACTCGAAATATAAATGATTCAAATATGAGCAAATTTTAAAGTTCGATAAAGTACTCGAACCACCTCAAATTATAATTTTCTATTGATACTCAAATTATATTCGTTCGAAAAGTTCAAACTGTTCGGACTCGATTCAGGATCATGTTCAACTCGATAGCTAAATGAACCTCAATTAAATTTTATTTATACTCTGACAAATTTTGTGTATCAAATCTGAATAACTCAATACTGGACTCAATTCATTTAGACTCAATTCATTTAGACTTATGTGTAATGCTAAAACCATATATTTGCTCACCAATTAGATAATTACTAGTCTAATTTATACATACTTCTTCCGTCCTTTAGTTTTTTTTTTTTTCTTTTTTTTTTGTATGGTTTCTAAGAATAATATAATTTAAAAAAAAATCAGTTTTTAAATTTAACATTCTAAATTAACAGAAATACTTAATTTTAGGTATAAAAATTGATTGTTTGGACCCATATTTCATTACAAATCCAAATCAAAAGTTACTTTCACTCCAGATTCATAATTTTTTTTATTCAAAAAAATAATACCCCCCCCCAATTTTTTTTTATGATTATATACACAACTCCAACCCCGCCTCCGCCCCCTATCCCCACCCCCCCCCACCCCCACCCCACCCCACCCCTCACCCCCCAACCTCCAAAATAATATTATATTTACTGATTATATATACACCCCACCTCACTCCACCCTCAAAATATTAAAAATAATATTTACTGATTATGTATAAACCCCACCCCCACCCCACACCCTCCACCTCCACCTCCACCTCCACCTTACCCACAACTACCCCACCCCCACACTCCACGCTGCCCACCCAAAAAATAATAATATTTACTTATTATGTATATACTCCCACCCTCAAAAAAAATAATATTTACCGATTATGTATACACCTCACCCACCCCCACCCCCACCCCCACCCCTCCTCCCCCTAAAAAAAAATAAAAATATTTAGTGATTATGTATACCATCACCCCCCCCCCCCCCACCATAAAAAATAATATTCAGTGATTATGTATACATCCCCACCCCCACTCTCTAAAAAAAATATTCAGTGATTAATTGATTATGTATACATCCCTGCCTTCCCATCTCCACTCCCAACTCCCACCCCTCAAAAATAAAATATTTGGTGATTATGTATACATGATATATCTAATAATAATTTATTTAATTGGATCATAATAAAAGTAAGTTTGAAATTATAAATATGGCTCGACCTATATTTGAACCATAATTATATGGTTCCAACCTACACAACCTATATTAAAAATAATTAATATAATTTTATTTATTAAATAAAATCATAACCATATTTTATAAACCAAAACCAACCCATTATGAAATGGCATCTTCACCAAAAACATGCAGATGGCGTGTTTTGTAATCAATCATTAAATTTAATTTAGTAAAAAAAAGTCTAATCCTAATCGTGCAAGTAAATAAATGGATTAAAAATTTGGTAATTCTAATCACACATGTCCATTGACCAAACAGATTTGGCCACGTCTTTTTTAGTTATTTGGTAGAGTACCAGCAATTTTGCCTATTATTGTAGATAATTTGCCAGCATTTCCACATCCCTAAGTCCTAACTAACAAGATCTGCCCTTATGCATACTTAATTAATCAGTCTTGTAATTTTGAAGGAGTATAGACTTGTACCATATGTCACATTTTCAATGACATGGACCACAAAATAAATTAAAATATATTCTCGTAATTATCATATGACATACACCATATATATATATATATATATATATATATATATATATATATATATATATATATATATATATATATAAAATGTAGTATTAATTTGATTCTATGTTCGAACTCTTATTATATATGGATGATGACTGCACGATCCCACACTCAAAACCTAGCACAGTACTCCATAATTGTTTTAAAATAAAAGTAATAATAAACATGTGTAGTTTTCATTAAAACTCCAATACTTTAACGGTGAAAATATTTTTAGAGGAGACAAATTAGATAAAAATAAATAAATTAGTGTTTGGTGCTCAGCTGCCTAAAAATAAAACAAGCTTGAATTCAAACAAGACAAGCGCGCCCTTGGTGTTTCTTTTTGTATAAGTATATGATGGAAATTAGTATAATTTTTTTGATTTATTATAAATTTGGAATCCCAAGTTCCAACACTGGAGAAATAAAAAACTAAAGATCCTGTTTTCGCGTAAATAAGATAAGATATATCTATTATAACGAGAGCAAGAGCAAAAAGAAGACAAATGTCCCTCAAATTTCCAAATACAAACCAAAAAGCAGCCGCCCTCTTTGATTAATTTGGATTTTTGTCCCCACAAATATTGGTCATTATGCGGTCACCATCAAATGGACGTTAGCTAATAGTAGTAGTATTTATTTTTTTTTTAATTTTTTTTTATTTTTAGTGAAATTAGAAATATGAGAGAGCTGCATAGGCGACCAGCCCTTTCCTTGATGGCCAAAAAGAAAAACCAAAAACAATAGTACTACTGCTTGTTCTTGAGGCCATCATTTGTATCCTTTCACCAGAAAATGACTCGAATTTGCAGGAGAATGCTCCGTTTCAATGCCAAACGGGCAATCCTCTGGCGGGTGGCCGTTTTCCGCCAATGTGTTGGCTCATTTTGGAACAGGGTTCTTGCTTGTTGGATCGGAAAATCTGTTCGTTATCGGCAGCTGCAGCCTCCTCCTGTCGTCATCCCTGCTTCTCTTTCGTCGATATCCGTGCCACCGAGCGCTTATCCCGCGAGAGAATCGGAGCTCACACAGGATCCTTCCGATTTGGTTGCTCTGAAAATAAGTCTATTGGGTGATTGCCAGATTGGGAAAACAAGCTTCTTGGTGAGTGCTATTACTCCACATACACGAACGTATCCAGTTTTTTTTGTTATTTGTTTTGTCGGGAACCAAACAAAGCCAAGCTAGCCTTATTGTTTTTCATTTGTTTGAAGACAACATATGTAGGAAGAGAAAAAGAAGCAGGGCTAGAGGCCACAGGATTAAACCAAATGGGTAAAACATTGTGTGTTAGTGGAGCTCGGATTGCATATAGTATCTGGGAAGTAGAAGGTAATGCATATACATATACATTCTCTCTTGACGCTGAAAATAGTACGGATATTGAATAAACATTTTTACATATTAATGTATAGGAAAAAAGTTATTTTCTTTCATTACACCTATCTTTTCTTTCCTTTTGTCTTTTCGTTGAGATAATTCTGTTGCTACCACCATATTTCAATGGTGCAGGAAATGATAATTCTCAGAATAACCTTCCGGTCGCTTGCAAAGACTCCGTAGCAATGTTGTTCATGTTTGATCTAACAAGCCGGTGTACTTTAAATAGGTATGATCAAATAAGAAATAAAATCATGGAGGAATTTCATAATCTTGATCTTTTTAAGTTTTTATATTTTTACAGTGTGATCAGCTGGTACAAAGAAGCCCGGAAATGGAACCAGGTGAATAAATTTTCAACTGTTTTTGGTCTAATATTTTGTTACTTCTTGTTTTCCAAACACTTGCTCTACATTTATTTCATACGGTGATGATAATTGCAGAGTGCAATTCCGGTCCTAGTGGGAACCAAGTTCGACGATTTCGTCCAGTTACCAATAGATTTGCAATGGACAATCGCTAGTCAGGTAATGAATAAGGACTACTTTCTTTGCTTCCTCCTCCTCCCCATCCCCTCCCTCCAAAAAAAAAAGGCCAAGTTTCATTGATCAATCAAACTAGAAAGCTTAATCTTTGGATATTAGATGAAGGCTTGCAAGACCTCAAGAAATGAATTCATTAGCATAGTTATGGGGTCAGTTAGGGAAACCTAATTTCCATATGAATATGAATGATTAGTCAGCTCATACTGATATGCTACTTACATGGAAAAGGATTGAAAAGAACCTTAACCTTGACCCTTGGAGAATTATTGTGAGCCGTTCGATTGCCAAATACTGCCTGACCTCCATTATTGAAAAGGGACTTAAAAAGCAAGATTTAAACATGGATAATATATGTTGCATCTGACATACATACTACTCCCGAACCAAAATTAGGCGTCTGCTCCAAAATTAAGATACGTCTCTATATTAAAAAATTAAAGTTGCAAGATGATTCTAATATGTAGTTATTTTTTCACTATCATATTTAGCATCACACAACCACGACAAAATTATCACTATATCAAGGGTACATTCGAGGATATCCTTGATTATCGTTTTAAAAATGTATCACTAATTTTGAAACGGATAGAATATTTCTCCTTACAGGCATGCATAAACACCAGTAAATTGAAAGTTATTGTACTTTGCACAAACATTAGCACACCCATCCGATCCTATAGGAAGAAACACTGTGAATGATCTATGTAGTTGAGTACAAGTAACAAACATTATAGCAAGTATCATAAAGCATGACCCAGTTAATTTTCCTAAAGGACTTGTTTACAAATCCTGAGAGAACTGAAACAAGTTTATCTTTCTGATGTTTAACAGGCAAGAAACTACGCAAAGGCCCTGAACGCAACTCTATTCTTCTCTAGTTCAACCTACAACATAAATGTGAATAAGATTTTCAAGTTCATCACGGCAAAGCTCTTCAACTTACCCTGGTCAGTGGAGCGCAATCTGACTATCGGAGAGCCAATAATCGATTTCTAGATTAATCTTTGGGTACCCTTCTCGCAAATGTAGATATGGAAATTGCCTAAATATGAGATACCTGTCATAGTCAACCGGTTGGCTTGGAGTTGTCAACCTCCTAGCGAAAACTCGAGTTGTTTCTTTTTACCATACTGGATGGGAGAGCAGACACAGATACTTCATCTCTATATAATATGTATGAATAACTATGTATTCTATTTCTTTTGACAATGGTAAATGGAGTATTATATTGTCATTTCATCAAGTCTACACAGAATTGGGATTGAAAAGAACATGAAGTATGAAATATCCATGAAAATTCAAAGGACTTGGTGGTGTTTCATAAAAAATGAATGAATCTGATCTGAATGAAAAAAGTTGTTTGATAATTGACATGTCTGAAACATTTGGGTTTTTTTTTTTATTATTTTACCCCTCTAAAAAAATTCAAAATTGTTATAAATGTATTTAATATTACTTAATATAATAGTTAATATTGTAAAAAAAAAAAATCTTTCAGCCCATTCAGTCAAAAAAATGACTAAACTATTCAGCCCAAATCGTCTGAATTGCTGAGAATTCAGCCATTCAGACGATTTTTTTCCAAAATAAACGCACTTAATGGCTAACCGATTCAGTCATTCAGACCTAAACAAACAGACCCTTAGACAAGCAGTGATCATCCACACTCCAACAAAACACATTATAAATCATTTATGGAAATTTTATTTAGAATCAGAAATCAATTGACCCTTAAAATATTGAAAAAAGGTGAAAACTAGCATATATTTTAACGCAAGGGGAAATCCAAAACTAGAACATGTTCATCACTCCACAAAATCTTAAGAACTATTCAAACTCTGAAAACGAGAACACCACAGTCCAGTGATATAGGACGGGGTAGGAAGAAGAAATAAAAGCACCTATCTTAGCAGAGAATCAGTAAAGAAACACACACAAAAGCACACAATTTTAATCTCAAATCAATATATTTAATAATCTCCCAAATAACAAAGTATTACAATGCTTAAATAGAAAACTCAATACTTGGGGATTAAGTAAAAATCCAAATTCAAAAAGAAAACAATCTCCTAAATAAAATTTACTACCATAATTAAAAATCTTCTAATTAAAATCTACTACAATAATTAAAACTTCTAGAATATCCTACTAAAATAATTACATTAATAATTCAACATTTATCTCTAAATAACAATACAAAATTAATAATAAACTTCTTAAATTTCTTCTTATGTATCGCAACATTCTCCTCGCCTTTAAAAAAACTCGTTCTCGAGTTTTGAAATATCGAAGAATAATAAACCATAGTCCGGGAGATGTCTTCTAACAAAACATGCGCATCCGAAATGTCATGAGCACAATTTCAAGAATAACAATGACATAATATAGAAATTTGAAATAACTTGAGACTCGAATGTATCAACCAGAAAGATAAAATCAGCATGACTGGCCTCAATTTTATCTTCCTTGATGTTTTCGCATATGAGGTCAAACTTAACTTCAATTTCCTTACTGCAAGCCATCTCTGAATCTGCAAGTTGTTCAACACACTTAACTTCCGCTTTATGTTTCTCACAAATATCAATATATGAGAGTACTTATTTTTCTTTATCATCACCAATTTCATATTGGTCATTGATACGTTTTAAGTACTGTGAGGCATTCATCAATTGTCTTGTAAGAATTTACTTTGCAGGTCTCCTCTTTTGAACGCATCGCTTTAGTTGAACAAACACGATTAGGATGAACATTTTTTTGTGCTTAAACAAAATATGAATGAACAAAGCACGTGGTTATATACTGGTAATGTGTCTTTAAATTTGTAAGACTTGTTTCAGAAAGTGCAAACTCATCGCATAATTTCCAATATTCGGCACTGTACGGGACACAAGACCTTTTAAGTTGCTCGCATATGACCAAAATTCGATACTCAAGTTATTTTATCTTAGCCCAAAGAAAGTCTGAATTGTTAAACTTAGAAAACATTGTATATATGTAGAGGGGTTGAATTGAAAATTTCAAAAGCTTTGGGAGTTAAATTGAAAACTCAAAAATTGTGGAGGCTAAATTGAATATTTTAGAAACTTTAGGGGTTAAATTGAAAGTTTTAGAAACTTTGGGGCTGAATTGAAAATTTCATAAACTTGGGGGTACAAAACTGTAATTTGGTTGAACAACATAAATTTGATGAACAATGTCGCGCACTATAGGGATGAACAATAACACTGAACCTTTTTTTATTAGAATAGATTGAGACTACAGCGACGCCGATTCCTGTTGCAGATCGTGCTGCCACGAAAAATTGTTGTCGATTCTCTAGCGAATTTCGATAATTTGATGGGGCCAAAAAAATAGAGTAGGAAAGAATTGGGTGGAATCAAAATTTTTTTGGCTCTTGATACCATTATGATGTAGGACAACATGGGAAGGAGGAATAAAAATACCTATCTCTGCATAGAATCGGTAAAGAAACATATAAAAGCACACAACTTTACTCTCAAATCAATATATTCAATAATCTCCCAAATAACAAATAACGAAGTATTACAATACTTAAATAGAAAACTCAATACTTAAGAACTAAGTAAAAACCCTAATTCAAAAATAAA
The DNA here is from genome assembly GCA_020205605.1 of Panax ginseng. Lineage (NCBI taxonomy): Eukaryota > Viridiplantae > Streptophyta > Magnoliopsida > Apiales > Araliaceae > Panax > Panax ginseng. The sequence goes on along the minus strand of CM035144.1, from coordinate 100,970,396 downwards.
ACAATCTCCTAAATAAAATCTACTACCATAATTAAAAATCTCCTAATTAAAATCTACCATCATAATTAAAATTTCTAGAATATCCTACTAAAATAATTACATTAATAATTCAACATTTATCTCTAAATAAAATACAAAATTAATAATAAACTTCTTAAATTTCTTCTTCCGTATCGCATCATCCACGTTCCATTTAAAACTTTTGGCTTTAATAACAAAATGCTGAAAATGAAAAGGAGCAACTTAAAAAAGTGCAAGGGATTCTGAGACAAGGGCAAGGCTTTACTCAAGTTTTACTTCTCTCTTTGGGGGATCCAATTGCAGATAAGTGAATGGCTCAGTTGGCTCTTCTCTGCAATCCAAACATGTGTTTTAATTATTCAGTAATAACACATGCCTAATAATTAAATAGCGTGATTTTATAGACATTACAACAAACATTTAGTCTTCATGTAAAGTAGAATAGACGTCAAGGGGACGCCAACTCAACATTCACCTTCAAGAACTCTTTACAAATAAAAAACCTTAGTTTGGAAAACTTGAATATAATATCATTGAAAGGTCATTATGGCATGCTTTCTTTCAAATTACTGTATTCAAAATCTGGATAGTTCCAAATATCAATGAGGGGTGTCATCATGCTGTGCATTGTTTCAAATTGCCTTAAAACAAAATCTGAATATATTCAAGGAAAACACAAACATAAATATATAATAAAATCAGCAAATGACTCTAAATCATGTGCAAAAGAATGAAAAATCATACATACCCAGGTTTAGAGCACATGCATTGCCGGTAAAGCTTAAAAGGGCCTGGAACTGTCTTAAATGGGTTACCTTCAAAACATGCCTACACAGAATACAGACATAATAAACTCAGATAATACAACAGAGAGCATAATTCATATTGAAACTCCAATATCAATCCATGCTGATTGCTGAGATGAGGAAAATTCTGAAATGATTATATTGATTTCCTGAGGACATGTTGAAAGCGATTAGATACACCAAATCTCTAAGCTGGAAGGAAGTGATTGGAATTTTTCCATGAAGTTGCTTTACAATCATATTAAATAGAGTAAATTAAAGAAAAAAGGCTAAATACACTTAATTACACAAAGTTCCATCCTCCTCATAATTTAGCCCCTAAACAAATTGGGCTCATAATTTAGCCCCTAAACTACCTAATTGAACACAATGTCCCCCCTCCTCCAAATTCAATTTTCGGCTAAAATTGGCCATAATACCAGGCCTAAACGGCAACCCGGTTGGAGTCTAATAGATTTATATTGTTTGACCATAGAAAAATACGCGTTGACCGTATATTATAAGAAATTAAATATTATAAAATTGAATAATAGTATAAAACAACTAAATATCAAAATAATTAAAATAATAGTACCTGCAAATTCAAACACACACGCTAACACACCAAGAAAACACATCAACCCTCAACCCAGATCCAATCTCTTCGTGAACTAAATCTACTTTCCAATTATTGTAGATAAAACTTCAACAAGCACAACCATTTCAGTTCTTAAAGCTTTCATGTTATCTGGGTGATTAATTCAAGATCAAAGCCAGGATATTGGCTCTTTAGTGCAATACACTACTACTGTTGTTTTTTAGAAAAAATTAATTTAAAAAATACCACACACTAAAGTTGCAGCCATTTTACGCAGAGTATTCTAACATTTCTTCAAACACGACACTCAAAATCAATAACAAAACCTATAGCTCAATTCGAATCCTACAACCTCATTTTTTCGGATCCAAAAAAATCAAATCAACGGTGGCAGTGGCAGTAGCAGTAATCTTCCCTCACCTAAAAACGTGGTTCTGCTGGTCAAATCGATCGTGCTACCAAAGTGAAGCTCTACAACGCAGATCCAGAGAAAGCTCAGGCTTGAGAACGGTGTTTTCCGGCGAGATTTGATCAGATGCATCTCTCCGATCTTGAACATTCATGTAGATCCTGCCTCTAACTTTCCCAGTATCAGCCCTCATCAAAAACACCTCCACCCAAAACGCTCATCATCAATTTTCCAAAAAATTCCCATATATATATATATATATATATATATATATATATATATATATATATATATATAACGCCACCCAAAATGCCTCAAACCTCCTTTCGTCCCTCTCCTCTGTCCACAAAGCCCTTAATCTCATGTCATCCCATGGATTTTCGCCCGGTAAAGTCACCATGGATATTGTTATCCGTGCACTCTGCTCTTCGGGTAAGGCCAAAGATTCCGGTTCTGGATGGATCTAGATTTGAACCAAAATACGATCCATTTTGTTTTTTGTTTTTATTAAAAGATATATGTTGTTTTTTGATAAAATGATGTAAATCTGTATGGTTTTTGATTTAAAGTGTCAAATAAGATCATACAAATGATTCTTGTATATTTCACAATGATATTATATTATATTTTTTTATTTTATCATTTTTTTTGTATTTTAATATTTTTTCCTTTTTTGTAATTTATCATTTACTCTTAATACTTTTTTATTTTGCATTTTTATGTGTTTATACGAAGAAAATGTACAATAGATGGTGAGTTATTATTATTTTATCTCATATATACAATCAGATCGTATTTTAACATAATCAATGTGTATTCCGGTATTAAAGTGACCGACAATGCACAATTCCGACCAATTTCAGCTGCAAATTGAATTTGGGAGGGACATTGTGTGAAATTAGGTAGTTTAGGGGCTAAATTATGAGCCCAATTAGTTTAGGGACAAATTATGAATGTGAAACTTGATGCAACATAAGTGTATTTAGCCCAAATAAAAAACACTTGTGGTTTACTCAAAATTTAAAGTCACCACCTGTTGTTCGGGAACTTTTGTTTCACCACTTGTAGTTTGACCTCAATTGTCAAAACGGCACTTAATAACAATTTTGTCCAACACCGCTGTTTTTGTACCCCCTCCCCCCTCCCTCCTCTCTCTCCCCCCTCTCTCTCTCTCTCTCTATATATATATATATATATATATATATATATATATATATATATATTATAAAGTAGGTAAAAAAAGTAACCGCTAGTTGGTGTTAACAATTTTGTGAAGATTTTTTGTGTTTCCTTTTTTATCCTTTTCATCCCTATTAATTCTATTTTTCTTCCTACTTTCTCTCTCCCATTCTATTATTCTTTTCATCCTCCCACTCTCTTATCCTTTTACTTTAAATCACACATGTAATGTGTGTGCAGTTAGCTAGTATATATATAAACATCAAAAGAGATTAACAATTATATTATTAGATTAATGGGAAACGGAAAAGTAAAATAACAAACAAAAAAGAAATTAAATTTTAAAATCTCATTAAATAATTATATAAAGTAAAAATATGTAATTAAGGTCATCCAAAGAAACCTATAATTAAGAAATTATGAAATTTGCTTCAGCCGATTGAACTAGAATCACGTTTCACATATCGTAAGCATAAAATCCCCCAAAAGTCCAAAACAATAATAGTAAACATAGACCTAACCACACAACCAATTAAGCGCACAACCCCAAATATGCAGAACTATGTCGCCTCTAGTGGTGATGGTGGTGGCGGCGGCTTCTAAATCACACAAACCATGCCCACAAAATATTATTACAAAAGATAAAGCAGAAAGAAGAAAAAGAAGAGAAGAAGATCAAGGCTTGAAGATTACAGTAGCAAAAATTTTGGAAGGCTCGAAACCTTATCTTTTGCAACCTTGACGTGCGATTGAGAGATACAGAGCGCAAACCTAATTACTCCTCCCATTCGAAGGGAGCTTTCCTTCCTAAAGTGAGATTTGGATTAGTTATTGATTTAATTTGATTTTTCTTTCATTTGATTTTGTGTGTAGATTAGGATTTTGGGTATTTTAATCATTTGATTTTGGTGTTGTAGTTTTGGGAGCAAAGGATGGGAAGAGGAAGAAAATGAAATGGAGCACAGTGATAAGGGGGAAAAAAGAGTGAAGGAAAGAGAAGTTATGTTTTACAAATACGTGGTGGCAAAACGACTCATTTGGTCCCTGTACTCATGGTTCGGGTTCATTTCAGTCCCTTTACGGTATTTTTTATTACAAAAACCTTTGTACTATTTTGGAGAGTATTAGTATAGTCCCCAAACGCTCCACCTAATTAAATAATCCGACATGGCATTTCAAAAAAAAAATTAGAGATGTATATTTTAAAGATTCAAGCGCGTGAAGGTTTGGGCATTCTAATCTTTTCGCCCATTTGTTAGGTAAAACAAATCCAAATCAAATTTGCCAAGTAAACAAAAACCCAAATCGAATTTGATTGGCTATATTGCAACAGAAGAGGGTAAGGAGGTGGGCTCAGGGAAAGGGTAAGGAATAGGCGACAAGCTATTTCGAGGTCGTAGGAGGCGAGGCCGCGAGGGAGGAGTTGGTATGTACGATGACGAGGAGAAGACGACGGTGGGCGTTGAGGGTGATGTCGTAGAGCAAGGTGGAGGAGGGGAAGGGAGGAGTCAGAGACGAGGGTATGGACAACGGCGGCGGAGATGAAGTGGAGGAGAGTATGGCGAAGGGAGCCAACGATGTTGGACGGATGGTTTCTTCTGCCATATTACCTATTGCATTTACTATATTCCATAAACTCTAAAAACGATGACAAAGACAACTTATTTTTCACAATTCACAAAAACTAATAATGAATTTAAAGTTATAAAGCTTGCCATTTTTGATCCTCGGATTGTAGCTACTCAAGTTTTCCTTCTTCTTGCTTTAATTGCAGTTGTCATGGCTAGAGTCTTTTTTTTCTTCTGGATATTACGGTTTTCTCTTGGGTGGATTAATAACCATTTAAGGAGAAGGAAGAGGCAAAGTGACGCATGAGGGTCGGGGACCAAAGAGACTGAACTATCGGAAAATATGTTGTCGGCCTTAGAATAACATGAATTGGATAATCGTCGCAGACGAAGGGGTCAAAGGGGTAATTAACACCTTCGATTTCTGGAGAGGAGACGTCTTTGGGCTAGTGGCATACTGGCGTCTTGACTTCGAGAGTTCGACGGATTAGTAGTTTATTTACTTTTTATTCTTATTTAGTTATTTATTTAATAATATTTTATTATTAGCAAGTTGTTATTTGCTATTTCCATAAGTATAGGAAGTTTGTTAGGATATTTTTCGTATCTCTAGGAAGATTTTGTTTCCATATCTTTAAGAATATTCTAAAGTGTGACTTGGAGAGAAAGTTAGTTAGCTATATAAACTCGGCTTGTGGGTTGAATTGATAACTTTGATTTTGATAAATATAAATTTACACATTAGAGAGAGTTTCTTTGTGTTTTTCGGTAAATCTCTTGTTCCTTTATTTGTGAATTCATTTGTTTACCAGCCCGCAGGATAATCGCTATCCCACCCGACGTCAGTTGGTATCAAAGCTCAAGCATCTTTATGGGAATAGACTCATCGGTTTTAATAGATGGTGATCGTGGTCGTGGTCGTGGTCGTGGTCGTGGTCGTGGTAATTAGTCGTGAGGGGGAGGCGGAGTTACGCCGAGGAAGTCTCTCAAGATCATATTCGGAACGTCCAGGACGTGATGATTGAGGATTTACAAAGACAAGTCATATAGCTAACCCAGTGCCTAGCAGCGCAGAATCTGGGTCTTCGTGGATAGGTTCTGAAGGAGGAAGTCCCACATCTCAAACATGATTCTGAATCCTATGATTCTGAATCGAGTTTTGATAACCCTTACCACCATAGAAGGCAGCTATGGGAACGGCGTGACCGTGAGGACCGTCGTAGTGATCTAGGTTTTAGAATGGAGCTACCAAAATTTTCTGGTACACTGCAAGCAGAAGGATTCATCGATTGGATAAACGAAGTGGAGCGCATCTTCGAGTATAAGGAGGTATCAGATAGCGCTAAGGTAAAATTGGTTGCCATCAAACTGAAGGGCCGAGCATCTGCTTGGTGGGAACAGATGAGGCGTTCAAGGGAGAGACGAGGAAATGCTAAAATTATCAAGTGGGAGAAGATGAAGAAAAAGATGCAGAGCCACTTTCTTCCTTTCGGATACACTGAGTCTCTGTTTAAGAGATTGCATCTGTTAAAACAAGATACTCGCTCTGTGGATAATTATACTGAAAAGTTTTACCAATTAATAGCAAGGAATGATCTATCGGAAACCGAAGAACAACTGGTGGCACGATATTTGGGAGGATTAAAACAGCTGTTGCAAAATGCCCTTAGCCTCCATTCACTTTGGACTGTTTCTGAAGCATATCAACTAGCTCGTGAGGCAGAGCAACAGAACAGTAGACCGATGCCAAGGAGCAATCCCCCCAGCAAGCTGAACCCAACCTCACAATTTCGTACTACACCACAACCACCTCAGGGTAACTTTAATTCTAGCATCAAGTGCTTCAGATGTGGAGAACCAAGTCATAGAGCAACAGAGTGCCGAAAGCCTGCTAACCAGAAGGGTAAGAACCTTTTTATTGAAGAAGGTATGACTGATGAAGTAGAGGAGTTCGGAGAGCCTATATATGATGAGTATGGGGACGAAAATGTGTTATATGGAGATGGTCAGCAGACCCTAGTCGTTTGCAAGAGTCTGCTGAGTCCTAAAGGAGAATCTGAAGAGGATTGGTTAAGGACAAATATCTTCCACACTACTTGCACAGTGGCAGAAAGTCTGTAAAGTGAATATTGATATTGGCAGTTGTGAAAACGTAGTGTCCGAAGAAGCTGTTCGAAAGTTAAACTTGAAAACGGATCGGCATCCAAAACCATATAAGTTATCTTGGTTGAATAAAGGCAGTGAAGTAACCGTTGACAGAAAATATTTAGTATCCTTTTCAATCGGAAAAAAATACTTTGAAAATGCTTGGTGCGATGTAGTGAAAATGGATGATTGTCATATGTTATTGGGAAGACCTTGGCAATATGACTGAAGCGTCATCCATGATGGTCGGAAGAATACTTGCTCCCTCGGTATAAAAGGAAAGAAGGTTGTGTTAGCACCTCGTAAGGAAGAGTTCGGTTCGACTCAAACAGTCGGGAACCCGAACCTGTTATCAATGACAAGATTTTTAACAGAGGTTGAGCATGAAGGTGTAATGTATGCGTTGCTTCTTTGTGAGAGAAACTCGACAGGAGGGCACAAAGAAGTATCAGCCAAAGCCCACGAGATACTCTCTGGGTATGCTGACCTCATGCCCGAAGAGATTCCATCAGGATTTACCCCTCTAAGAGATATTCAACATGAGATAGACCTTATCCCAGGGGATCAAAGCCTACCGAACAGGCCAGCCTACGACTCAGTCCCAAGGAGTCCGAAGAACTACAAAGGCAGGTAATGGACTTAATGGAAAAGGGTTATATCCGTGAAAGTATGAGCCTGTGTGCAGTTCCAGCTCTATTGCTGCCGAAGAAGGACGACTCGTGGAGAATGTGCATCGACAGTAAAGCAATCAATAATATCACGGTGAAGTATCGTTTTTCGATACCTCGTCTGGATGATATGTTAGATCAGTTGTCCGGTGCAAAAGTCTTCTCAAAAATCGACCTGAAGAGTGGATACCATCAAGTTCGGGTGAGACCTCGAGATGAATGGAAGACAACCTTCAAAACACAACAAGGCTTGTATGAATGGATGGTTACACCCTTCGGACTTTCCAATGCGCCCAGTACCTTCATAAGGTTTATGCATCAGGTACTACTTACATGCGAAAATTTGTAGTTGTTTATTTTGATGACATTCTTATCTACAGTCCGACATGAGAATTAAATCACGAGCACCTCCGAACTGTATTTGAAACATTAAGGAAGGAACGTTTGTTTATAAACCAGAAAAAGATTTCCTATTTCACGACTTCAGTAACCTTCCTCAGTTTCGTTGTTTCTACAGAAGGTGTTCACGTGGATCCGACCAAGATCGAAGCAGTCGTGGCATGGCCTACGCCAATAACTATACATGATGTCAAAATGGATTAACATCTTTTTACAGACGGTTCATCCGACACTTCAGCATGATAGTCGCGCCTATCACCGAATGCTTTATAGGAAAACTATTTCAATGGTACTAGGAAGCCGAAGATAGTTTTCAACTGGTCAAAAAGAAAATGATCGAGGCACCAATACTTACACTTCCCAACTTCGAGAAAGTCTTTGAAGTAAATTGTGATGCATTGAGAGTTGGTATTGGTGGTGTACTCAGTCAAGAGGGTCGGCCAGTTGTGTTCTTCAGTTAAAAGTTATCAGGATCAAGAAAGAATTATTCTACTTATGATCCGGAATTCTATGCCCTAGTCCAGACGCTGAAGCATTGGCGTCATTATCTGATACAGAGGGAATTCATTCTTTTTAATGATCATGAGGCCTTAAAGTATATTAATGGCCAACACAAACTCGGCCAAAGACATGTTAAATGGGTGGCGTACTTGCAAGAGTTCACTTTCACTTTGCGGCATCAAGCATGAAGTTTGAATCGTGTCACTGATGCGCTAAGCCGAAGAGCATTACTGCTTAGTACTATGCGAAAAAAGATTATAGGGTTTGATGAAATCTTCACTGAGATGTATGAAGGAGATCCTTCCTTCGGGAAGATAGTTCAAGACATACAAGAAGGTCGACAATCTGACTTTGTCTTACGTAAGGGGTATTTGTTTCAAGGATTCCTGTGTATCCCTGATTGTTCACTTCGGTAACAGCTAATAAGTGAACTTCACAAAGAAGGGAACTTCGGACGAGATAAAACATTGGCCTTAATAACAGCTGACTATTACTGGCCAAAGATCTCGAGCAATGTGAATCGCTATATAAAAGGGTGTTCTACTTGTCAGAAGTCAAAAAGAGTTCTTACCAATGCGGGATTATACACTCCTTTACCTATTCCTGAAAGACCTTAGTGTGATGTTAGCATGGACTTTGTTTTAGGTCTACCCCAAACTTAGCGATCCTCAGATTCAATTATGGTTGTGGTTGATCGGTTCTCTAAAATGACTTATTTCATCGCTTTTCGGAAGACCATGGATGCTGCTCAGATCGCCCACCTCTATTTTCGAGAGATTGTACGCTTACATGGCGTTCCTCGGTCTATTACATCCGACCGAGATACTAAATTTATGAGTAATTTCTGGAAAAGTATTTGGAAAAAGCTCAGAACGCAATTGAACTTCAGCAGTGCTTACCATCCTTAGACAGACGGTCAGACCGAAGTAGTAAATCGAAGTTTCGGTAATATTTTGAGGTGTTTGGCCAGAAATAAACCGAAGTAATGGGATATGGCGCTTTCTCAAGCAGAGTTTGCTTATAACCGTTTGAAGAATCGGACCACTAACATGAGTCCTTTAGAGATAGTTTGTGGTCAGAACCCTTATGGGGTCTTAGATGTAGTTCCTGTTCCTCGAATTGGTCGAGTGCACCCTAAAGCAGAAAAAATGGCAGAACATCTTAGGGTTATCCATGATCAAATGTACAAATCCATCTCGGAAAGCAATACTAAATACAAGGATCGAGTTGACAGTCATCGTTGTCAGGTTGTTTTTAAAGTTAGAGATCTTGTTTGGGCCGTACTAACCCGAGATCGTTTACCTGTTGGCGATTATAATAAACTTAAGGATCGAAAAATTGGTCATTGTGAGATTCTGCAGCGAATCAACGACAATGCTTATCGGATGCCCATTCCTAGTCATCTGCGGACTTCAGACGTTTTCAATGTAAAGCATTTCTGCCCTTGTTTTGAGCAGTCTGCTGATATAACTGAGAACTCAAGGACGAGTTATTTCCAACCCGGAGTGACTGATGCAGGAGGGTCGGAGACCGAAGAGACTGAACTATCGAAAAATATATTGTTGGCCCTGGAATAACATGAATTGGATGATCGTCGCAGACGAAGGGGTCAAAGGGGTCATTAACACCTTCGGCTTCAGGAGAGGAGACGTCTTCGGGCTCGTGGCGTCCTAACTTCAAGAGTTCGAATGATTAGTAGTTTATTTACTTTTTATTCTTATTTAGTTTTTTATTTAATAATATTTTATTATTAGCAAGTTGTTATTTGTTAGTAGCTGTTTCCGTAAGTATATGAAGTTTGTTGGGATATTTTTCGCATCTCTAGGAAGATTTTGTTTCCATATCAAATTTTGTTTTCATATCTCTAAGAATATTCTAGAGTGGCTTGGAGAGAAAGTTTGTTAGCTATATAAACTCGGCTTGGGGTTGAATTGATAACTTTGATTTTGATAAATATAAATTTACACATTAGAGAGAGTTTCTCTATGTTTTCCGGTGAATCTCTTGTTCCTTTATTTGTGAATTCAGTTGTTTACCAAATTTCATGCAGATAATCGCTTATCCCGCCCAAAGATCACAAAAAGACAATGTTGCCCTTGGTTTCACACTGTTGGTACTTCAAAATATACATGTCATCATTTTTCTTTTATCTTTTTTTAATGTCATGTCATATTTTTTAATGAGTTGACAGAGGCTGGAGGCCATGTTAATACTCTCCAAAATAGTACAAGGATTTTTGTGGAAAAAAAAGTACAGGGGACAAATGAAACAAAACCATGAGTACAGGGATCAAATGTGTCGTTTTACTAATGTGGTTGGTAATAATACAATATTGTTTATTATAAGAATTTTTGGACTTTTGCCATGCTTAGTCAGTAAATAAATTATAACTTATAGCAGGTTATTATTTTCTACTTAACTTTGAAGCTAGACATTGGAAAAATTGCTAATATAAAGGGATGAACACTTTATAGTTCATGGTGGGTTCGTGTTAACTTAGTTTAGTATAATTGATTATTTATTTATTTATTTGGCTGAATATATGATTGAATTTTTTTTATTATTTATTTATTTATATTTAGTTTAGTTTATTTTTAAAAAAATTATTGCATTAATTTAGCTTAATGCTAGTAATTTTGTAATTTTTTTTGTTTTTGTATCTGAGATATCAAAAATAAAAAAAAATGAAGAAAATGTTATTTGATGAAATAAAATATGAAGGGTAAAACTAAATTGGGATGATTCATGGCTATTTTGGACAATTGTTGCATGAATTTGACGGTTGGAAGTCACTTCACTCGTCTTTTTGGCGAGTGAACTCCATTTGCTATTAACTTGGATGGAAATGAGGTAACTCAAAACTTGAGATCAAACTATAAGTGATAAAAACATAGTTTTCGAACCACAAGTGGTGACTCAAAAATTTGAGTAAATCATAGTTGATTTTTGAATTTTAATCTATTAAATATTATCTAGCTTAAGAACATTTTCTTAATTGCTTCCTTTGAATGATCATATAATTTTTTCTTCATTGACAAAGTTGTTTGAAATTTGGCACCAACTTAAAGTAATCCCCACATGCTACCAAAATTTTCAAAAGAAAAGACATTTTTGGAATTGCTTATGCAATTATGAGTAATACTTTAATCCATTGTATACTACAAGAGGATTTAAACCCCATATTAAAAGAAAATATGTGATAGCAATCAATAGAACTATAATCCACTAAAGTGCTAAACTTCCAGCAAGTGTACAATATATCTCTAAAATAAAATCTCTAGTAGTATAATTTTGTGTGAAGAGCAACTAATTTTACTCTTTCCCGCTTTGTATAATCCATCGTGATCTTCATCAATGCCTATAATCTCCGCCTTTAGATCAAAAATAATTCTTGCAAGTCTTATTATAGCCTATTGGCCTTTACTATCTAAAGTATCCTTTCATCTTAACAGGTAACACAGAAACAATTCACCTAATTATTGAATATTAATACTTTGTTCGTTCCAAAATTAAAGATACATTTCTAAAATGACGGCTTTTGAAGAAAATTTAATTTTTCCAAACATAGCCCTAACAATTATTAAAAAAAAGTAGCAATGGTGGAAACATAGTATTCAATCTATCTAGAATATAACAATGGCACGTTAGGAACTTGGTATCACTTTATAGTCCAAAATTAGGAAATTTATCTCTAATTTTGAAACGGACTAAAAAGGAAAAATTATCTATAATTTGGAGTAGAGGGAGTATTTTATAAAAGGTAACCTAATGTGTTTAACACACAAAGGAGCAAACTTAGGGCATGTTAGGGAACAACTTATAAGTTGGTCAAACCAACTTATACGTGGTTTTTTACTGTTTGAGTAGTCGTATGCGACTTACTTTTTTAACTTATAAATTAACTTACAAGTAGTTTTTGAGACGTAACAAATTTTTTTCTTAACAAAAAAATAATTAAGTTTGACCAAAGGCTCTTTTATCCTCTATTTTACTCATCTTCACAACTTATTTTAACTTACAAGTCATTTTAGTTAAACACCTTTACAAGTTGTATGAACTTAATTTCTGACTTATAAGTCAAATTGGTGCCCAGCATTTTTATAAGTCACAGCTTAAAGTATAAGTCATTTTAAATTTTAACTTATAAGTCAATTTTAAAATAAGTCGGTTGCCAACAGTGAACAGGCATAGGATCTCTCCTTCACACCAAAAAAGACAACTACTGAAAAGAAATGGAAAATAACATTTCACAGAGGGCTGATTAACAAGCCCCAGTACAAATATTAATGTTAATTTGACAAGTACTTGTAGTAAAAAGGCAATTAGAACTAGCTACTGATCTTAACTTCAAAAATAAATGCACAAACAGAATTACCCACAAAACATTTTCAAATAAAAGGTACTGTATTAAATGAGAAGAGGGGTAATTACAGGAGCAGAAACAGAAAAATATATGAATTTAGTATATCCCATATGCATGTTGTTAAAAAATGGAGGAAGTAACTAATTAGAAGCACAACTGCACAAGTGTTGAATAAATGAGAAGAGGGGGTAATTACGTACTTGTATAACATCTTCAGCTCGATCGTTGCAACGGTGATCTCCCTCCGGCGTCCCCCATGGACTCTCTCTCCTCGGCATCTCCCTCTCACTCATTTTCACTTTTTCTTTCTGTTTCTTATTTTCGGATTCAGGAGGATACTTTAGTTGGGTGTTCTTATTATCTTTTGGATTACCAAACATTACAAGCTTGGAAAACGGGCCATCTTTCTTTTTCTTTTTCTTTTTTTCTCTTTTCGTGGCAATTTATTTTCATTTAGATTCATTAATTTTTACAATTACTCTCCCCGTCTCGTATATTTTAGAGTTGTACACAATAATTAAAAAAATAATTATATATCATTAAATATAATATTAATTATTTATAATATCTTTAAATTCTTATAATTACTACTACGATGTAATATTTTCTTATAAGTTGTAATTTTTATAAGATTGTAGATAATTCTCCTAGATTATATAAAATGACAAATAATTTAAAAAAATAAAATCATCTAAAGTGTGGCGCCCCAAAATAGGTATACATCACCTATTCCGTCAATCAAATAATCTGATATGTAATACAAATACAAACTTTAATATACAACAAAAGAGTCATGAGTTTTAATACAAATCATCGTCTTCTGATAATATCCACTCTCGAGAATAAGTCCTCATTATATTTATTGTCACACTATTTAACAAAATAGTGAGGGACTACTAATTCTATCATCCGGATGATCACTCGCTTCCCGATTAGTCCCGCCACGTTCTCATTTCTCAAGAGAAACGGTGAAAGAAAGGGTGAGCTCAACTAGCCCAAGAAGAAATATTATGACTAAGATAATGCGAAATAAATTATCATTAGTCTTCAATAATGTTAAACCGATAAAATATAATAGACATCAAGTTTAACTGCAATAATTAAGAATCCATTAAAAGAGTCAAGTAGAGAATAAAATCTACTATCTTTTATGATTTAAAAGGTTTTCATCACTTATATCACGGACTCAAATTTTAATAAATAATCCACATCATCCCCGCATCTACGACCCAAGGATATTCATTAAGATCACAACCACAAATTATCCATGCACTACTGACCAAGGATATTCGTGTATTCATCAATGGTCATGATCATGCCAACAATCGTCCATCATACGCACTACGGGCCAATGATGAGTTTTATCACATCATTTGTAATATTACTACCATGATTACATAATCAATAATCCTAGTCATAATCATACCAAGTCCATCCATGCACTTACTGAGCCACGATGACTTTCAAAAATATAAACATGAGGATGATGACAATGATATAAGAATTCAATAAAACAAGTTCAAGAATTAATTTATTCAGAACTAATAAGTCCAAATTGTCAACATGATACTTCTTTGTAGAGTAAAATTCAAGAATGCTCGTAAGAATATTTTCATGAAAAGATATTGGATGAAGCGCAAATATCGAGGATATTCCACTAATTTCATGGAGTATAAAGTCAAAACTTTAACCAACCGAGTATAATAAAGAATGGAATAACAAAAGAAATCACCATGCATGCGGTGCTTGTGATAGAGACAAAGTTATTCCAATGAATAATAAACAACGAAACCAAAATCGGTAAATTCATGCCAAGCATGATGTTCCAACAGAATAATAAAGATTTTAACCAGTCCCACGTAAAATGCATGAGACGGGATATTCCAATGAATAATAAAGATTTTAATTGAGTCCAGTAAGAAAACGCATGCATGATATATATTCCAATGTAATAATAAAGAATGGAATAACAGAAGTTCTCTTCATGAATACAAAAGAAATAATACCCCTTACCGTAAAAGAAGAGTATTCCGACTGGTAGGGCGAGGATATTCTTGAAGAAAACTTGCACTACGCTCAAAGCTTCTTAAAACTCTAAAGAAATACGCTCAAAATTATAGAAGAGAATTTCTCTGAATTTCTGGTGTGTTTTCAATTCTAACTAAGCATCCTATTTATAGGAGAATAGAAGAATCTCTTGCTTAGAAAATATCACGACGCAACAATTTTATAACTCACGCCAAATTCTTGAGACGCCAGCTTTTTCAATTTAGAATAATATATATATATATATATATATATATATATATATATATATATATATATATATATATATATATATATATATATATATTATTACGCCTTTACTTCTGGAATGAGGAATTGGGATCTCCCATATAAATCATCAAGTCAGAACTTATAATCAATATACTAAGAATGTAACTTTCAAAAAAAACAAGCAACATCCTCACCTGTGATCATTCCATTATCTCTCCCCCCACAAATGTCATAATCATTATATATATATATATATATATATATATATATATATATATATATCATCACATGCTGCAAATATATATCTATATACATAATTATGATGATTCCACCCGTAATGACCAAAATTTCTTCCACCCATATGTCTTTTTCAACATGCGGTCCCCACCATAATATATATATATATATATATATATATACTAAATCATCTTTTACCGATTATTTTGAAAAATGGATAAATGGGGGTCCATAAAATAAACTAAAATTTACAACAAATATTTCATCAAATCCCTTTAATATTTTTAACAATATTAATCATCATTATTATAATTCACAATATTAATCGACCAGGTCGTTCACAGGAAAGAGGGGGCTTTCCAATAAGGATTTTCTCCCTATTGGCGCGTAATTAGGTGACCAAACCTCTCCTTGGCAGAACTTATAGACATCGTTAATATTGCAAATAATAATATTAACAACTTTGTTATCTCAATTATTGATTTAATAATATATAAAATATTGACAATAATTGAATCAAATAACGTGAGATATTATGCAACAATTACTGTAGCAATAATTGAACAAAACTAAGTGACTTCTCACGTAAGCATCAATAATCAATACCGCAGTGCTACTATGCAACCATCGCAGATTCTTTGTCACACTTTACTACTAGGTAGTTCAGCAACAATTAAAAGGTAAAACTTTCGTCGTTATTTTCATAAAAATATTTTTGTTGTTTTCTCAATCCGAAAATAATTCCGTTGTGGGGTCCACCAATGATTGCTACTGTCGCATTTAATATTCCCTATTAAAACGAATATTCCCCGACCAATCGAATATTATATAAAAACTTGCGTACTTTGAAAAATTTATAAATATTACCCACAACTATAACATTATATCAAATTAATTCCATAATATTTTAAAAAAATGATATTTATAGAAAATTCATCTTTATTCATAAAAGTTGGGGTTTTACAATCTCCCTTCTTATGAAATTAAGCCCTCGAAATTAAATTGCGTCGACTGTATGTCAAGAGGTAAGGATACCTTGATTTCATTTCAGATTCTAACTCCCAGGTCATTTCCTCAACATCGTGGTTTCTCCACAAAACTTTGACTTGGGGTATAACCTTAGAGCGTAGGATATGTTCCTTCTTATCCAAGATTTGAACAGGAACCTCTTCATACGTTAAATCTTCCACTATTTCGTCCGGTTCTAACTCAATAATGTGGTTCGGTTCTTCCACATATTTACGTAACATGGATATATGAAAAACGTTATGAACACGTGACATACTTGGCGGTAAAGCGAGTATATAGGCTACAGTCCCTACTTGATCGAGGATTAAAAATGGGCCAATGAATCAAGGATTGAGCTTTCCTCTCTTTCCAAATCTCGCAACTCCTTTCCATGGAGCAACACGTAACAACACATGATCTCCAATATCGAATTCCACGTCCTTTCGATGAAGATCAGCATAACTCTTTTGTCGATCTTGTGAGGTTTTTATATGTTGTCGGATCGTTTGAATCTTTTCTGTAGTCATACCAACTTCGGTCCCAACAACGTTGCTTCACCCACCTCATCCCAGCATACTGGAGAACGACACTTTCTTCCACACAACGCCTTAAATGGAGCCATGCCAATACTTGCTTGATAACTGTTGTTGTAGGAAAACTCCACCAATGGTAAGAACTTGTCCCAACTTCCCTTGAAGTCAAGGACACAGAGTCTTAATAAATCTTCAAGATTTTGAATAGTCCTCTCTGATTGTCCGTCCGTCTGAGGATGATATGTCGAACTAAATCGTAAATCCGTGCCCATAGCTTTTTGCAAACTAACCCAAAATTATGAAGTGAATTTTGGGTCTCGATCAGAAACTATGGATACTGGCATACCATGCAATATTACAACCTCGTTTATGTATATACGAGCAAGACGTTCAAGTGTATAAGTTTCTCGTATAGGTAAGAAATGAGCAGACTTGGTCAATCTATCAACAATGACCCAAATTGCATCTATGCCTTGAGAAACCTTGGGAAGACCAGTAACGAAATCCATAGTAATGTGCTCCCACTTCCATTCTGGAATTTCAAGTGGTTGCAATGGACCTTTTGGTACTTGATGTTCCGCCTTGACTCGTTGACAAGTTAGACACCTTGAGATAAACAGCGCTATCTCTCTCTTCATATTACTCCACCAAAATGCATGTCGAAGATCACGATACATTTTGGGACTCCCAGGATGGATTGCAAACGGTGTGTTATGCGCCTTCATCGTGATTTTATACTTTAAATCAGGGTAGTTAGGAACACAAAGTCTGGAGTTGACTCGAAGTATTTCTTCTTCATCGATTCTTACTTTCGGCATAGCACCTTCTTGTACTTTCTTCCTCATATGCATCAGCTCTAGGTCTGTAGCTTGAACAACTTTAACTTTATCGATTAAAGTCGATTCTACTCGTATATTCGCCATCATCACGTGGGTCCCTGAAGTCTTTATCTCTATCTCCATCTTTTGTAAGTCATACAAAATGGGCCTTTGCGTTGACAATAACGCACTTTCATCCGCATATATGATCTTCTACTCAATGCGTCACCTACCACGTTGCTTTTTCGAGGATGGTATTGGATGGTATGATCATAATCTTTCAATGCCAAGCCAACGTCGTTGTCGCATGTTGAGTTCCTTTTGAGTGAAAAAATATTTGAGGCTTTTATGATCCGTAAAGATCTCCACCTTCTCACCATATAGGTAATGCCTCCAGATTTTAAGTGCGAAGACAACAGCTGCCAACTCTAGATCATGAGTAGGATAATTCCTCTTATATTCTTTGAGTTGTCGAGAGGCATAGGCTATGACTTTCCCATGTTGCATGAGAACACATCCCAACCATTTGCCCAAGCATCACTGTAGATGACAAATCCTCCAAGGCGGATGGTATTGTCGAACGGTCTTGAAATGAGTCTCCTCTTGAGTTCTTGAAAATTCTTCTCGCATTCCTCACTCTAACTGAATTTTGTATCTTTCCGAGTCAGCTGAGTTAAGAGGGTAGCGATTCGAAAAACCCTTCTCGAATCTCTCGATAATAACCAATGGCCGAGAAAGCTACGTCTTTGATCATCGATTTAGGTTGCTCCTACTTTGAATAGCTTCAATCTTTCTTTGGGTCAATGATATTCCATGACTTGATACCACGTGCCCAAGGAATGCTACTTCCTCAAGCCGTAACTCGCATTTCTTCAACTTGGCATAAAGCTTATATTCACGAAGCTTTTGAAGTATCAGCCTCAAGTGTTGCTCATGATCTTCACGGCTTTTGGAATAAATAAGGATGTCATCAATAAAGACGACCAAAAAGTGATCCAAATATTCCTTGAATACTCGGTTCATCATATCCATAAAGGCAGCAGGAGCATTAGTCAATCCAAAGGACATGACTAGAATTCATAATGCCCGTACCGAGTTCTGAAAGCCATCTTTGGAATGTCATCGGTTCTAATCTTCAATTGGTGATATCCGGAACAAAGATCAATCTTTGAAAAGAATTTGGCGCCTTGCAACAGGTCATCAATACGTGGCAATGGGTAACTATTTTTGATGGTGACATGATTCAACTCCCGATAATCAATACAAAGTCGCATACTCCTATCTTTCTTCTTCACGAATAGAAACAGAGCACCCCAAGGAGAAGTACTAGGGCGAATAAAGCCAATGTCTAACAATTCCTGCGATTGGGTCTTTAACAACACCAAGTTCAATAGAGCCATTCGATATGGGGCTTTGGAAATGAGTTTTGTACCGGTTTCAAGGTCGATAAAAATTCAATTTCACGCTCTGGGGTAGGCCAGGGGAGTTCTTCGAGAATACGTCGGAAATTCATTAACAATAGAAATATCATTCAAAAGCTGACGTATTTTTGTTTAGATCCGTGACATGAGCTAAGAAAGCTTGACATCCGCTTTTCAATAAACGAATAGCTTTATGGCTTGAGATGACGATGATTGATTTTAATGGTTTGGTTGCTTGAATTTGCATAATAGGTTGGTTAGGAATATGAAAGCTAACAACCTTACGAAAAATAATCAATTTTTGCATGATGAGTGGTTAACCAATCAATCCCTAAATTACGCCAAATGCAAGTATTTTCAATGAAATAAGATCGACGGTGTAATGTGAGGGTGCCGATTTGAACCAAACAAGACTTATAAACGATGGGATGTAATGAAGGTTTCTCCAAACGAGTTTCAACAGATAAGTCAAAGTCTAATTTCTCCTGAGTCAAATTTAAATATTGGCGCAAGTAGGAGAAATAAAAGAATGGGTAGAATCGGTATCAAATAAGGTATAAACTTCATTAGAGTTTATGATAAGCTTACCGTGATGACCTCGTTCGGGTTCCTTGCTTTTTTGGGAGGTCACGACAAACGCTTCTCCTCAGCATTCTTGGCTTTGACTTTTCTGGGGCGTCCTTTTGGTGCCTCCATCCTAGCTGAACTTGTCTTCGGTGAACGACAAATCGGGCTAGGTGACATTCTCTTCCACAATTATAACATGCTTTTGATCGCATCGCATGCTAGCTTTGGACCGATGTGTCCTTCCCTCCGCATTTAAAGCATATGATAGGTGGTCGTTCTCCTTCCTTAACCACGGTTCTTTGGTCTTTGGCGTCTTTCCGTCATTGTTGAATCTCCTCTTCTTGAAATGTCCATTCTTATTGTTTTGGCCATGATTACCACCAAATGGTTACCATTTACGCATGTTGATTCCTCCACGCTTATTGTCATCGCTTTGCTTGATGATCGCTATCACTAGTATTATCATTTTGTCATTCGCTTTCTCTTTTGGTTGGGTTGACTCATTATCGCGCTCCAATAACTGAGCCCTATTAACAACATCTGAATACAAACACAATTTATGAGAGACAAGATATTGACGTATCTCAGGTTTCAAACCTCGTAGAAACATTCGCGTCATTCTCTCCTCATTATCAACTAAATGGGACGCAAATCGGGATAACTCGACAAACTTGGCTTCGTACTATGACACGGTCATGTTGTTTTGCTCCAGCTTGATGAACTCTACCTCTTTCATGTGACGAATACTTTCGGGAAAGTACTTGTCATTGAACAATTCTTGGAACTTCTCCCAAGACATTTTCAGTGCGGCAGGTTGAGTACGCTTTTACGATTCCCACCAAGAATCGCCTCGCATATGACATGAAGGTGGCAAAGGGAACCTTTTGCTCCTCGGAGCATCCCAAGACATCAAATATCTTGTTGATCTGCTTTATCCACGTCTTCGCCTTAAGTGGTTTTGGCTCTCCAAAAAACTCCGGTGGTCTCAGCTCCTTGAACTGTTTGGTGGTGACTGTCCAAGAGTTGTCAGTGCTTCCACCTGTATTTTGGATAGGACCCGCTCTCGCCTGATGTTTCATGAATTGCATGAAACCTCGGAACATTCCATCGTTCATCATTTGGTCAGTGTTGTTGTTTGCATTAGGATTGTCGCCTTCCTGATTCACATTATCATGATTATTGATCTGTGGAGACTCAACGGTCTCCTATGCTCCATTGACGTTCTCAACATTCTCGGATGCCATTTTCAAATCGCCACAAAACAAGGGTTAATTAACATATCACATATTATCCCTATACTCTAATGAAACCAATTAAATACTAAATAAACTTAAGTAGGTCATACTAGCGAAGGAATTCCCGTCTCCTCCTCCTAGTTCTTGTCTCACATCTTAGCTAGGATCATATCCCTAAGCTTTGATATAACAAAAATGGCCCCAAAAAATAGGTATACATCACCTATTACGAGTCGCCAAATACATGGTACGAATACAAATACAAACTTTAATATACAACAAAAGAGCTGTGAGTTTTAATACAAATACTGTCTTCTAGACAATATCCACTCTCAGAATAAGTCCTCATTATATTTATTGTCATACTATTTAACAAAATAGTGAGGACTACTAATTCTATCATCTGAGACCGTCACTCGCTCCCCCGACTAGTCCATTCCACGTTCTCATTTCACGAAGAGAACAGGTGAAAGAAAGGGTGAGCTCAACTAGCCCAAGAAAGAAATATTATGACTAAGATAATGCGAATAAATTATCATTAGTCTTCAACAATGTTAAATTGATAAAATACAATAGACATCAAGTTTAACTGCAGTGGAATAAGCAATCCATTAAAAGAGTTAAGTAGAGAATAAAATCTACTATCTTTTATGATTTAAAAGGTTTTTCATTACTTATATCGTTGGGACTCGACAATAAATAATCCACATCATCCCCCACTTCTACTACCAAGGATATTCATTAGTATCACAACCACAAATTATTCATGCACTACACGGGCCAAGGATATTCGTAGTATTCATCAATGGTCATGATCATGCCAACAACTCATCCATCAATGCACTACACGGGCCAACGAGGAGTTTTATCACATCATTTGTAACATTACGGTCCATGATTACACCGAATAATCCACGGTCATAATCGGACCAAGTCCATCCATGTACTACAACTGAACGTAGATGACTTTCAAAAAATATAAACATGAGGATGATGACAATGATATAAGAATACAATAAAACAAGTTCAAGAATTAATTTATTCAGAACTAATAAGTCCAAATTGTCAACATGATACTTCTTTGTAGAGTAAAATTCAAGAATGCTCGTAAGAATATTTTCATGAAAAGATCTTTGGATGAAGCGCAAATATCAAGGATATTCCACTAATTTCATAGAGTATAGAAGTCAAAACTTTAACCAACCGAGTATAATAAAGAATGGAATAACAAAAGAAATCACCATGCATGCGGTGCTTAGTATAGACAAGTTATTCCAATGTAATAATAAATAACGAAACCAAAGTTAAAGTAAAATTCACACCCAAGCAGGATGTTCCAACCGAATAATAAAGATTTTAACCAGTCCCCAGTAAAACGCATGCATGTGGATATTCCAATGTAATAATAAAGACTTTAACCGGTCCAACAGTAAAACACACAGTACATGATATTCAAATGAATAATAAAGAATGGAATAACAAAAGTTCTCTTCATGAATACAAAAGAAATAATACCCCTTACCGTAAAAGAAGAGTATTCCATTTGGTAGAGGCGAGGATATTCTTGAAGAAAACTTGCACTACGCTCAAAGCTTCTTAAAACTCTAAAGAAATACGCTCAAGATTATAGAAGAGAATTTCTCTGAATTTCTGGTGTGTTTTCAATTCTAACTAAGCATCCTATTTATAGGAAAATAGAAGGGGTACTGTTTAGAAAATATCACGGACGCAACAATTTTATAACTCACGGGCTAAATTCTTCAGACGCCAGTTTTTTAATTTAGAATATAATATATATATATATATATATATATATATTTACATATACTTTCTAAGATGAGGAATTGGGATCTCCCATATAAATCATCGTGTCAGGGCTTATAATCAATATACTAAGAATGTAACTTTCAAAAAAAAAAAGCAACATCCTCACCGTGATCATTCCATTATCTCTCCCCCCACAAATGTCATAATCATTATATATATATATATATATCATCACATGCTGCAAATATATATCTATATACATAATTACGATGATTCCACCCGTAATGACCAAAATTTAAATTTCTTCCACCCATATGTCTTTTTCAACATGCGGCCCCCACCATAATATATATATATATATATATATATATATATATATATATATATATACACTAAATCATCTTATACCGATTATTTTGAAAAATGGGTAAATGGGAGTCCATAAAATAAACTAAAATTTACAACAAATATTTCATAAAATCCCTTCAATATTTTTAACAACATTAATCATCATTATTATAATTCACAATATTAATCGAATAAGGTTAGTTTCCGGAAAAAGGGGCTTTCAATAAGGATTTTTCCCTATCGACGCCAATTTAGGTGACCAAACCTCTCCTCGGCGTAACTTCTGACATCGTTAATATTGCAAATAATAATATTAACAACTTTGTTATCTCAATTATTGATTTAATAATATATAAAATATTGACAATAATTGAATCAAATAACGTGAGATCTTATGCAACAATTCTTGAGTAGCAATAATTGAACAAAACTAAGTGACTTCTCACGTAAGCATCAATAATCAATACCATGTCTACTATGCAACCACGCCAGATATTGTACTTTTACTTTACTAGTAGTTCAACAATATTAATTCAGAAACTTTTGTCATTATTTTCATAAAAATATTTTTGTCGCTTTCTCAATCCGACAATAATTCCGTTATGGGGTCCACTAATGATTATACTGGCAATCGTTAATATTCCCTGTTAAAACGAATATTCCCCACCAATCGAATATTATATAACAACTTGCATTTTTGCAAAATTTATAAATATTACCCACAACTATAACATTATATCAAATTCATTCCATAATATTTAAAAAAAAATGATATTTATAGAAAATTCATCTTTATTCATAAAAGTTGGGGTCTTACATAAAGGGTCATATATTATGAGACGGAGTGAATATTTACTAATTTAATGATTAATTCAATTGTTAATTCTTTTTATTATTAGTTTATATATATTAAAAAATTGAATTGTGCAAATTTTGACGGAATGCGCTAAAAGTTCTTTATTCTCAGTATAAATATAAAATAAAAGAATTTTGAGAAAATAATATTTATTTATTAAATTTTTATCTACCTAGATGAATAATTGAATTATATATTGTAAGAAGATAAATAGTTGAATGTAGTGTACATTTATTTTAGTATTTAATTGCATAATAAACTCACAAATAAGTTTTACATAAAGAGAAAACAAACTCACATAAATGTGAAAATAAACATACCTATTGTGAGAATTGAACATAAACCTAAGGAGAAAATAAACTCACATATCAGGAGAATTGAACCTAAAACTTATAGATCTCATTACCTCAATCTTAACAACTAGGTCAAGACCTCGTGGTCATTTACTGTCAATCTGAATAAGGAGTTTTAGTTGATAAAAATGTAATAATTTAGGCATCTAGTATTATTTATAGACTAATGTAGCTACATTCTTTTTAGAGTATATAGAGGTGGCAAACGGGCGGGTGGGCCCAGACCCGGGCAGGGTCGAAATGGCCCAGATTTTGGCGGAAATTCTTAATGTGAGGCCCTAATTAATTTACCTACCACAGCCATGAACTTCTTATTTTTTTTTTGTAAAATTTTATTCTGTAAAAATAGTAATAATAATAAATATTAAAAATAATAAAATAATTTATAATAAATAATAATTTTAATTACCTATATTAACTACATATCTCAATCAATTAAAATTTTAATAATATTATAAATTACTTTCAAAGTATTATTACGTATATAATCAAATTTGATTTTTTTAAATTATATTTTAAAATTAATATAATTTATTTAACTTTTAAAAATAATAAATACTATAATTAATATTAATATTAATTATTTTTAAATGAATATTTTTAAATGTAATTACTCCTATATATAACATCCCATTGATTCATGCTTCTTATCTTTTAAATTACTATTAGAACATTGGTTATTTTCCTCAAAGTCAGTACTGATGTAGTGATGTGCAACTATCAGTCTAATGCTTTTGCAACTACATCGCATATCATTATTGGAATGAATTGTGCTCGAAACATTTTTGAATATATAATTTTTTATTTTTTTGCAGCTTGCAGAATAGACTTTGAGAATCAGAACTACACAATCATTACAAGTCAGTGTAAAGGACCCAACTACTTGGCCAAAGAATAGGAGAGTATTATTTTTAAATAGGAGAGTATTATTAAAAATAAATTGTTGTTGTAGTTTAGTTAATTTGAACTCTTATTTATTTATTTACAAGTCTTGTGTTCAAGCCTCATAACCCACAGTAGCAACATTTTGTAAAAAAAAAAATAAATAAATCATGGCCACGGTAAAAAAAAAAATTTAAAAATACTCCGAATTTTAGTGAAATTTAAAAAATGCAAAATTTAAAGTCCAAATCCTACCGCTGAGCTCTGACCATCTTTGCCAGGTCTAAGAGTATATTTAAAGTTATCATATAAAAAATTCAATTAATTAATGATAATATTTTTTTGGTGGATGATAATGGGTGCATGTATATATGATAATTAAAAAGATGGGGAGAGCTAAATATGTGATCTGATGTTTTTTGGTGAATAATAATGGGTGCATGTATATATGTTAATTGATTATGTTTATTATATTTGAACATGTATTATTATTTATTTTATATTTAGAAATTATAAATTAATGACTAAATTACTATTACTTTAATTGATTGATTCTTGATTCTTTGTTAATCTATGGGATTTGATTCATGTGTTGAGCCCAAAATAAATTGAAACTTGAAACTTAAAAGTATCTTCTCTTAGTTAAGAGGCCCGCCAATATAATTTTTGGTGTTATACTAAAACAAAATAAGCATTTTTTTAATTACCAAAAAATTTAAACACATTTTTTATAATAAATATTGTTGGGTATATTAAAGATATTCATTTTATATTTATGGTTGTTTGTCTAAATCTATACTAACAAAATATGTATAAGTATACACGATCAATAAGTAATAAAGTGTAAGTGGAGTATCGTTTTCACGAGGAATTAATTAATAAAAATAACCAACTACTAACTTTTAACCAAATTAATTTTATTTAAACAATTCGATAAAAGTTGTTAAATTTTGGAAATAAAGTACTAAACTAACTAATCACTAACTACCAAGAATTGAATTCAGATAAAAAAGCTTAAGATTACAATTTCACTTTGATGTTTCGCTTCAATTAATCACTTTCTGTTAAGTTATGCTAGTTACATTAGATTGTTAATCGAGAACTCATCAATATTTATGACTATCTCTCGACGTATCATAAACGAATCAACTTAAATCCACAGATGAGAATTAAGGTGAACACCCTAGGTAACTAATTCACTATATTCCTATGTGAATTACAATTAAATAAGATTTAAAGCACATGTTTTCTAAAAGATTACATGCGGCGTATAGGTATATCACTATCATATACACGAATCATGAGCTCCATCACCATGCAGAAAACACCATCATATGCTATTATGATCAGATCTTAACCTATAATTCATCTCCCGAGTTCATATAGATTATCACGGTAATTGTTGATCAGACAAATAATCAGTTAAACACAAACCATAATAGACAATCCCAATATAATCAACAATAAATGTAAGACCCCAAATTTTATAAAGATTTAATTTTCTTGAAATATATTTTTTAAATATTATGGTGTGAATTTGAGATAATATTATAGTTGTGGGTAATATTTATAAATTTTGAAAAGTAAGCAAGTGGTTATAAAATATTCGATTGGTTGGGGAATATTCTTTTTGTCGGGAAATATTCGTACGGCGGCACAATCATTGGTGGACCCCACAATGAAATTATTGTCGAAATGAGAAAACGATGAAATATCTTTTTATGAAAATAACGGCGGAAGTTTTACTGTTTAAACCGTTGAACTACCCAAGAGTAAAGTAAAAATACGATGTCTGGCGTGGGTTGCATAGTAGCACACAAGATTGATTATTGATGCTTACGTGAGAAGTCACTCGGTTTTGTTCAATTATTGCTACGATGAATTCTTTGCGTAGTATCTCACGTTATTTGATTCAATTATTGTCAATATTTTATATATTATTAAATCAATAATTGAGACGATACAATTATTCATATTATTATTTGCATAATTAACAATGTCTAGAAGTTCTGTCGAGGAGAGGTTTGGTCACCTAATTGCGCGCCAATAAGGAAAAATCCTTATTGAAAAGCCCCCTCTTTACTGGAAACGACCTGATTGTTAATATTGCAAGTTATAATAATATTAATAAATGTTGTTAAAAATATTGAGGGAATTTTTATGTTGTAAATTTTGCTTATTTTATGGACTCCCATTTACCCATTTTTCAAAATAATCGGTAGAAAATTATTTAATACAATAAAGGTGGGGCCCACATGTGGGGCCCATATATGTGAAGAAAATCGATTTACGAAATGGGGTGAGAGGAGTTGACGTATAAGGAGGGGTAATTGTTATATATATATATATATATATATATATATATATATATATATATATATATATATATATATATATATGATAATGACATGTGGGTGGGGCCCACATGTTGGAATAAGGAATTGAGGAGGAGAATCACTGCAAAATTTTGTCACGGGAGAAGTTTTTTCTTTCCAACATGTGTTAATATATATATATATATATATATATATATATATATATATAATAAGTTTTATTTTTTATGAAAAATAGAATATATTATATTTTACTGAATATTATATTAATAAGTTGAAAAAAAAATGAAACGTCTGAATTTTTTTTCGCCCGTGAATGTTTCGTCCAATTTTCTACTGTGCAGTCCGTGATTTTAATTTCTAAATTGTATTCTTCCATTCTCCTATAAATAGGATGCTTAGTTAGAATTGAAAATCACACCAGAATCAGAGAATTATTCTTCTATAATATTGAGTGTATTTCTTTCGAGTTTTAGAAAGCTTTGAGTGTAGAAAATAGTGAAAGTTTTCTTCAAGAATATA
The DNA here is from genome assembly GCA_020205605.1 of Panax ginseng. NCBI lineage: Eukaryota > Viridiplantae > Streptophyta > Magnoliopsida > Apiales > Araliaceae > Panax > Panax ginseng. Next base: position 100,942,603 of record CM035144.1, on the reverse strand, counting down.
TCCGCTATACCAGTTGGAATACTCTTCTTTTTGAGGTAAGGGGTATTATTTATTTCACATTCTAAAGAGATATTATTTTTCGTATTCGTATGAATATTATTTCCGTTCAATATTCATAAGAAATTTTATTTCGTTCAATATTCGCAAGAAATATTATATTCGTTTAATATTTGTAAAGAATATTATTTTTGTTTAATATTTGTAATGAATATTATTTTCGTTTAATATTCGTAAGGGATGTTATTTTTGTTCAATATTCGCTTGAAATAATATTTTCTTCCATACTCTGTAGTATGTAAGTAATATTATTTCGTTTCAGATTTCGAATTCTATACTCATTTTGTTAAAGTTTTGGCTTCTATACTCCATGAAATTAGTAGAATATTCTTGATATTTGTGCTTCATCTAGTATCTTTTTATGGAAATGTTATTCTTAGCATTATTGATAAGTTTTAACTTTTTAATGCCGGAGTACAATTCACGAAGTACTATTCATGGGGTACTATTCACTCAAGTACTATTTACCCGGGATACTATTTATGATAAAAAATTAATTTGTTTTCGGTCCAAATCATTTTTGGTAAAATATTATTCTTGGATTTTACTCCACAAAGCAGTATCATGTTGACAATTTGAACGTTATTGAATTCTGGATAAATTAAATTATAAATCTTTAAAATTTATCCTTGAACTTATTTTATTGAATTATTATGTCATTGTCATCATCCTCATGTTTATATTGTTATGAAAGTCATCTTTGGCCCGTAGTGCATAGATGGACTTGGTATGATTATGACTAGGGATTATTTGGTATAATCATGACCGTAATGTTACAAGTGATGTGGTAAAAGTCCTCATTGGCCCGTAGTGCATTGATGGACAGTTTTTGGTATGATTATGGCCATGGATTCTCTTCGGCCAAAGGTGCAAAGATGAATTGTTTTATGGCATAATTGATGAGATTGTTTTATACACATAATTGAGTGCGTCTGAGCTTAATATTTTTGTTGATTTTAAGTGTTTGTGTCTATTCATGCATGTTTTATAGGAATTGGGACAAAAATTACTTGGATCGACGTTCGGGGTGGCTAGATTCGCGTTTTTGGCTTGCTATTTACACAATAGTCACTTCAGAGCCAATTAAAGTATTGCTCTGGACCTTATTTCGGAACACTCAAAGAATGAAAGTTGTAGATGTACGTCTCCTCTTTCCGGAACATCTTGAATCATTGAAATCGGAGTTCGGACGAAGAAGTTATGACCATTTTCCCAAAGGACATCGGAGCAGAAAATTTCCAAAAATGTTCCAGCACCGGGGCGCCCATTTTAAGCCTCTGCTTAGCGTCGAGGCACTGTGGAGTAGTGTTGCAGCGCCATGCCCAGTGCTGGGGTGCTGGGGAAGAGTTTGGTCAAGCTTGGACGCATTTTGGGGTGAATTTTGACACCTTTTTGACTCTAAATTGGATTGAATTTGTTCCTAAGCTAAAAATTGAACTTATAACCTATAAATACATGATGTAAGGCATAAAATAAAGGGAGATTACATAGATTAGACTAGATAAAATACTCCATTAGATTAGAATATAAACCCTAGTTCTTAATTAGCCATTGGAGATTGAAGCAAATTGAAGAACACCTGAAGAAGATCGAAGAAAAGAAGAAGAGGGGAGTATCGAGTTCTTGACAATGATTCTATTCTCTTCTCTTATCATACTTTTATCTTTTAATGTCTATTCAGTTATGGATTCTTGGTTCTAATTCATTAATCATGAACTAATTTCTTTAATTAAGATTCCAATTGAACCTTTTATGTCTATGAATTAATTATTTGATTTATTCTAATTATTTATGTCAAAGTGAATTGTTTATCTTGCCTTATGCTCATTGACTAATTATTTGATCAGTAATTACCTTGTTACTCTAGAAAGAATTGAAAGAGGAATTCTAGGGTTAGAACTGGGCATGATAACATGTGACTTAGTTATTTGCATGGCGGATAATTAGGTTCGTGAATTGAATGGAAATATTTGTTCACCGCATGTAACACTAAGGAATTGAAATTGAAAGAGTTTAATTCAATTGTTTTGCATAGGAATATAACAAGATTAATCTGGATTAAATAGAAGTCATTTGATCACTTGAAAAGGACTTTTGGCATTTGAGAATTCACATTAACAATTCAAGAGGCATAATAATTGGGATAATTGGATAACAAAAAACTTGTTGGTCGATTTCACAATCAATGAATACGTCTTGATATACAGTCGACAAGTAATAAAGTGATAAGAAAAGTATCGTTCCCACGAGGAATTATTTAATAAAAATTACCAATTACTAACTCTTAACCAAATCAATTTTATTTAAACAATCGCAAATTGTGATTTAAGACAATTAATTCAAATAAATAAAGATTAAGACTTAACGAATGAATTCAGATAAATAAAGATTAAGACTTCAATATCCCCAATTATGAACTATAAATCAATTATCCAATTATCCCAATTAATATGCCTACTGAATTGTTAACATGAATTCTTAAATGTCAAAAGTCCTTTTCCAAGTGATCAATTGGCTTCTATTTAATCCAGATTATCTTGCTACATTCCTATGCAAAACAATTGAATTAAACTCTTACAATTCTAATTCCTTATGTGTTACATGTGGTGAACAAATATTTCCATTCAATTCACGAACCTAATTATCCGCCATGCAAATAACTAAGTCACATGTTATCATGCCCAGTTCTAACCCTAGAATTCCTCTTCCAATTCTTTTTAGAGTAACAAGGTAATTACTGGTCAAATAATTAGTCAATGAGCATAAGGCAAGATAAACAATTCACTTTGACACAAATAATTGGAATAAATCAAATAATTAATTCATAGACATAAAAGGTTCAATTGGAATCTTAATTAAAGAAATTAGTTCATGATTAATGAATTAGAACCAAGAATCCACAACTGAATAGACATTAAAAGATAAAAGTATGATAAGAGAAGAAAATAGAATCCGTTGTCAGCAAATCTGATGCTCCCCTTTTGCTCTTTCTCTTGATCTTCAGTGTTCTTCAATTTGCTTCAATCTGCAATGGCTAATTAAGAACTAGAGTTTATATTATAATCGAATGGAGTGTTTTATCTGGTCTAATCTATGTAATCTCCCTTTATTTTATGCCTTAAATCATGTATTTATAGGTTACAAGTCCAATTTTTAGCTTAGGAACAAACCCAATCCAATTTGGAGTCAAAAATGTGTCAAAATTTGCCCCAAAACGCGTTCAAGCTTGACCAAACTCTTCCCTAGTGCCCTAGCGCTGGGCATGGCGCTGCAACACTGTTCCCCAGTGCCCCGGCGCTGAGCATAGGCTTAAAATGGGCGCCCCGACGCTGGAACATTTTTGAAAATTTTCTGCTCCGACGTCCTTTGGGAAAATAGCCATAACGTCTTTGTCCGAACTCCGATTTTGATGATTCAAGATGTTCCGGAAAGAGGAGACGTAGATCTACAACATTCGTTCTTTGAGTTTTTCGAAATAAGGTTTGGAGAAATACTAAAATTGGCTCTGAAGTGACTGTTGTGTAAATGGCAAGCCGAAAATGCGAATCTAGCCACCCCGAACGTCGATCCAAGTAACTTTTGTCCCAATTCCTACAAAACAACATAAAACATGCATGAATAGACCCAAACACTTAAAATCAACAAAAAGATTAAGCTCAGACACACTCAATTATGTGTATAAAATTCACTCATCAAATACCCCAAACTTAAACCTTTGCTTGTCCTCAAGCAAAAATACAAAAGAACTAAAAATAAACAATCGAACTCAACTACATGAATGCATATGCACGATCTACTTCCTAATATACCTACGAACCCAGTAATAAGTCAGTATGATATTTAGCAACAGGCCTCAAAGATACCATTGGTACTCAAACAATATATCCAATCAAATCAAAATCCATAACTCTAACCAATTAGTCAATCCAAACCAGTCATCACCCATGTTGTGTGTGTGTGCTTGTTAACCATTCTAACCAACCACAGTTCAAGATAATCATATAACAAACTTCTTAGAAGGAAAATTTCAGTTCCAATTCAATTACTTTTGTGAACATGACAACTCCAGTTAAAACTAAGGAATTACCAAGTCTAAGCGTAAATACAGGATTTATTTCTACTTTTATTCAATCACGAGGGTATTTTTTGCTCTTTCTCGTGTTTTATTCATTTTTTTTATTTTTTTCTCATGGTTGTGCAATGTCTTATTCCCTTAGGCTTTTCAGTGCTACCTTAACGAGCTTTCGACCAACGACTCCCAAGCCATTAAGACCTTAGGGCGCTAGGTGTAAAGACAATCCCCTCGGGCTTACTTACTCAAGTAACAAAGGCCACAAAACCAGACAAGTATGCCACAATGTTTATTCTTTTTTTTTACTGGATTTTTTTATTCTTTTTTTTCTTTTTGTAATATATATATCCCATAGATTCCCCCAAACTCAAGCTTTTACGCCATTCCAACCTTTACCGCCAGTTCACTAATTTCTTTAAATTTTAACCAAGATTTTCCTCGAAACAAATTATGAAACCCTTGAACCAAGTGGATTAAAACAGATTAAACTTTAAGTGCTAATCGGTTTACATAAGTTTAAGACAGCTCAGATTATCATCATGATTAAAATTAGAACTCATCATCAATTATCAACACTTTTCAAGTTAACATGCAAAACCAATCTTACCATAGGCCGAAATTAAGATCACACCAACCTATCACATGATTCATGCAAAAAAAATATGTAATTATACTACATGAACACATACTAATGCAACACATATATGAATATGCAAATAATCGGCATGTATTATATGCAACCTAAAAAAACACAATGCTAACACATAAAAAACGCGAACTACTATGCGATAACTAACTATATGCAATACGACACTAAAATGCCCCCAAACTTAAACTAGATATTGTCCTCAATGACTGAAATATAAAAAAGTAAAGCAGAGGACTTCCCTGAAAATATAGCAATCTTCTTCCTTGTCCACTAAGTTTGGAGAATAGGCTAAGCACATGGAACAAATTGGGCACCACACTTGAATTTGACTTGAATAACCTGTAAATCATGATAGAAACAATTTTATTAAATTCTAAATAAATGCAAATTCAAAACTACTAATATAAAACCTAATAAAAACTAAAAATAAAAATTAAACTTGGGTTGCTTCCCAATAAGCGCTTGTTTTATAGTCTCAACCTGACTTCTTCAATTCTCTATCCAATTCCCCTTCGAAAATTGAGGAATAGTCCATCCATCAGTAACAATGTCTCTTTTGGGAGGTTCCCATTAGCAAAAGCCCTTGAATTAAAGTCACCTAACATGCTCTTTGTAGATAGGTTCCCTATTAAGAACTTCTAACAACTAGGTGTTTTCTCCATTATGTCTATGATCAGATTGGGGCATTGAATCTTAATAAACATAATGGGATCTTCCTCTATCTTCTCATTTTCATCCCACCATGACTCCACAACTGTACTAGCTCTTATGTCACAAAGAGCTTTCTGCCGATTTACATGATCCCCAATTGGGCATGGTTTTGCAAAACTGCCCGAATTCTTGAACTTTGGTGGAGGAGGCACATGGGATACTAATGAAATCGGCCCATCTTTGTTAAATCTTACAGTTAAATCTTTGTCGATCTCCTTTTCTTGGTTCCCAGTTGTTTTCTCTTTTTCAACATCTTGTGGCTCATCCTGACGTTTTTCGGTTTCTATAATTTCCTCTTTTTCCTTTGTTGCGTTGTCCCTTTTTTCAGTGTCCTTAAGAGTCTCTTGCAAATCCTTTCCACTGCATAAAATCACAGCCTTGCAATGCTCATCTCTGCCCGGATTTATCTCTGTATCACTAGGGAGTGTTCCATGTGGACGGTTGTTCAATGCATGTGCTATCTGCCCCAATTGATTTTCCAGATTCTTTATCGACGCACCTTGGTTTTTCACATTCATATCTACTTGATTCAATAGCTTGTCTTGTTCCTCGTTCTTTTGTCAAGAGCCACTAATGAATTTTTCCAAGGCTTCCTCCCAACCTGATTTCTTCTCTGGTTGTTGTTGAGTCTGATTTTGAAATTCGGATGTGTTTTGTTGTCTAGGTGCTTGAGCTTAATTGTTACTCCATGAAAAATCTGGGTGATACCCCCAATCCTGATGATAGTTGTTGGGATAGACATAATTATTGGGTTAATCACCACCATCTTGTCTGCATTTCGGCCCGATGGTGCATTGATGACTCATATGATTTCCAGCACAATAATCATAAGTAACCGCCACACTTTGACGACGTTGTGCTTCAAAAGCGTCTAACCTCCTCAAAAGTGTCTCAATCTGTGCTGACAATGCTGAAAGTGTCGCGAGTTTGTCAATCTCTGCTCCCCTTGACTGAGTCATTTTGCCATCCTTCGACTCTGTTGAAATGCGATAACCTCCAACGTCTTGAATTTGCCTCAATCATGATTGGCTCTCTGACGTAAATGTATTAAGTCCATCAATCCTGTTTCCCTTGGTTGAGTCATGTTAGTATATGACCATTGATACACAAAGTCATCCATGCTACCTAAAAAGAGAGAAATATAGGAAGAGAATTAAAAATAAAAATGTTTAAATTAAGACTAATTTGATTGAAATTAATATTGGTAAATAATTATTAAATTAATTCTCCGGCAACGACGCCAAAAACTTGTTGGTCGATTTCATGATCAATGAATACGTGCAAGTATACACTACCAACAAGTAATAAAGTGATAAGAAAAGTATCGTTCCCACGAGGAATTATTTAATAAAATTACCAATTCTTGACTCTTTAACCAAATCAATTTTATTTAAACAATCACAAATTGTGATTAAGACAATTAATTCAAATAAATAAAGATTAAGACTCAACGAATGAATTTAGATAAATAAAGATTAAGACTTCAATATCCCCAATTATGAACTATAAATCAATTATCCAATTATCCCAATTATTATGCCTACTGAATTGTTAACAGGAATTCTCAAATGTCAAAAGTCCTTTTCCAAGTGATCAATTGGCTTCTATTTAATCCAGATTAATCTTGCTATATTCCTATGCAAAACAATTGAATTAAACTCTTACAATTCTAATTCCTTATGTGTTACATGCGGTGAACAAATATTTCCATTCAATTCACGAACCTAATTATCCGCCATGCAAATAACTAAGTCACATGTTATCATGCCCAGTTCTAACCCTAGAATTCCTCTTTCAATTCTTTCTAGAGTAACAAGGTAATTACTGATCAAATAATTAGTCAATGAGCATAAGGTAAGATAAACAATTCACTTTGACACAAATAATTGGAATAAATCAAATAATTAATTCATAGACATAAAAGGTTCAATTGGAATCTTAATTAAAGAAATTAGTTCATGATTAATGAATTAGAAATAAGAATCCACAATTGAATAGACATTAAAAGATAAAAGTATGATAAGAGAAGAGAATAGAATCATTGTCGACCAAATCGATGATGCTCCCTCTTTGCTTTTCTCTTGATCTTCAGTGTTCTTCAATTTGCTTCAATCTCCAATGGCTAATTAAGAACTAGGGTTTATATTCTAATCTAATGGAGTATTTTATCTAGTCAAATCTATGTAATATCCCTTTATTTTATGCCTTAAATCATGTAATAAAGGTTACAAGTCTAATTTTTAGCTTAGGAACAAACCCAATCCAATTTGGAGTCAAAAAGGTGTCAAAATTTGCCCCAAAACGCGTCCAAGCTTGACCAAACTCTTCCTGGCCTTGATCTTTGGGCATGGCGCTTCTAACATCGCTTTCTCTCCCAGCCGACGCTGAGCATTGGCTTAAAATGGGCGCCCCGACGCTGGAACATTTTTGGAAATTTTCTGCTCCGACGTCCTTTGGGAAAATGGCCATAACTTCTTCGTCCGAACTCCGATTTTGATGATTCAAGATGTTCCAAAAAGAGGAGAAGTATATCTACAACTTTTATTATTTGAGTTTTTCAAAATAAGGTCCGGAGCAATACTAAAATTGGCTCTGAAGTGACTGTTATGTAAATGGCAAGCCAAAAACGCGAATTTAGCCACCCTGAACGTCGATCCAAGTAACTTTTGTCCCAATTCCTACAAAACAACATAAACCATGCATGAATAGACACAAATACTTAAAATCAACAAAAATATTAAGCTCAAACGCACTCAATTATGTGTATAAAACTCACTCATCAATGATCATGACCGTTGATGAAAACACGATTATCTTTGGCCCGTAGTGCATGGATAATTCGTGGTCGTGATACTAAAGAATATCTTTGGCCCGAAGTGTGAGACCCCAAATTTTATGAATAAAGATTTAAATTTCTTGAAATAATTTTTTGAATATTATGGTGTGGATTTGATATAATGTTATAGTTGTGGGTAATATTTATAAATTTTTAAAAGTATGCAAGTTGTTGTATAATATTCGATTAGTCGGGGAATATTCTTTTTGTCGGGGAATATCTGTATGACAGTACAATCATTGGTGGACCCCACAATAGAATTATTGTTGAATTGAGAAAAATGACAAAAATATTTTTATGAAAATAACGGCGGAAGTTTTACCGTTAAAACCTGTTGAACTACTCTCATAGTAAAGAAATGCTGATGTCTGGCGTGGTTGCATAGTAGCACACGGTATTGGTTATTGATGCTTACGTAAGAAGTCACTCAGTTATACTCAATTATTACTACAATAATTGTTGCATCATATCTCTCATATTATTAATTCGATTATTGTCACAGTATCATCTGCATTATATGAAATATTATTAAATCAATAATTGAGACGAAAAAGTTATTCATATTATTAAATTGCAATATTTACAATGTCTAGAAGTTCTGCCAAGGAGAGGTTTGGTCACCTAATTGCGTGCAATAGGGAGAAATCCTTATTGGAAAGCCCCCTCTTTCCTAAGAACGACCTGATTGTTAAATATTGTTAGTTATAATATTAATGATGAATAAGTTCGTGTTGATTAAAGATGAATTTGATAGTTCCATTGTGTTGGGATTATTAGTGTTAGTGGAAATCGACATCTATTCCGATGATAATTGATGTCTGGGGGTTATATTGATAAATCGGGGAATTTATCGAATAAATAAGCAGTTAATTGCTACTAATTCACATGCTTATATAACTATTTGTTCACATATGTGTACTATTGAATCACATTCTTATACTATTAGGAGAGTTGGTGCAAGATTGATAATACTTGCATGATTATATTAAAGATGGAGGTATAGATGGAGGTACTATACCGTAATTCGTATTTTCACATGATTATAACTATTGATTCACATGATTGAACTATTGATTCACATTATTTACTATTAAGGGAGGTGATGCAATTTTGATAATACTTGCAGGACTAAATTAAAAATGAAAGAAAAATTGGAGGTATTGTACTGTAATTTTTCGAGCCCCAAAACGTGCAATTATCGAAACTATATTTTTCTATAAATAGAAGCTCATTCTTCCATCATTTCTCACCAATTCACTAAAGCTATATAACAATTATTATAGAGAGAAATTATAGAGAGAAAATCTATAGAGAGAAAGAAGAAGAGAAGCCTGCTACGTTACTATTCCAGTATCCAGTTTCTTCTAAGGTAAGGGGTATTATTTCTTTCGTATTCATGAAGAGAGCTATTGTTATTCCATCCCTTATTATTACATTGGAATAACTTTGTATATCTGAATCTGCATACATGGTGCCATTCTTACATTATTCCATTCTTCATTATTATGTTGGAATAACTTTGTTTATCTTAATCTTTATACATGGTGAAATTCTTCTATTATTCCGTTCTTTATTATTATGTGAGAATATCCCGTCGTATGCGTTTCGCCGGGACTGGTTCCATCATTTATTATTACGTCGAATATCCTGCTTTGTCTTGTTCTGTGGGACTGGTTCCATTATTTATTATCACAATATCAGTGCGTTTCGCATGACACGGTTCCATGATTTATTATTACATTGGGAATAACTTTTTTCAGATGCGATCTATCGCATGCATGGTGAATTCTTTTGTTATTCCATATTTATTATTCTGTTGGAATAACCTGTCTATGTGGATTACCACATGCATGGTGAATGATCCTTTGTATTTCATTCCTCATTAAATTGTGGAAATGATCTGTTTACGTGGATTATGATGAAAGTCATAATAAAAGCATTGGACTAATGAAAATCATGGGTATATGTAGTATTAGTAAGTGTTATGATGAGTTATGTTGGTTATTATGTGAAAAGATGAAAGTTTCTTAGAAATCACAAAGGGTTGAAAATCAGATTTTGGTGAAAATGGAACATAAAATTTAATTGACCATATCTCCTATTATACTTCGAATTTTTGAGTGTGGTCAAGTTCTAGAGTTAGATCTATGAGTTTTCTAACTTATCCAAGTGGAATCACTGGAAAAGGTGTTGTAGATTTTCGTGTGGACTGATTTTAGCAAAGGAGTCAAAAACTGCAAAGTATTAAATAGCTACTGCCCAGAAATTTTAAAGGGCATTTTTGGCCACTTAATTTATGAGAAAAATTCAGGCCTTTTGGGACATGAAAATGTATGGTATAAAGTACCTCCTGTCCAAAAATGAGCTCATTCCGACTTAAAATGAGCAAGTTATGACTATTTTAATACTTAGATTTTTCTGACAAAAAACGCTATAACCGGAGTTCTATAACTCCGATGACCGTAAAATCTAAACTAGAAGCTCACGTTAACATGTGTAAGATCCTGCCAAGATTTGAGAATTTCTGGAGGTAAACTTGAGGTAGCTAATTTCTTAAGGAATTAATTAGAAATTGATTTTTGAAAAATAGTAAATGAATTTTAAAAATTTCGAGAAAAATATATGTTCATTATGGGACTATATGCTGCTAAATCCCAAAAAAGAAATATTTTTGGGACTGATTTGGTATTTTTCATGAAAATGGTTTAGTTACGAACATATGAGTAAAATATGTTATGTAACAAAGTTGGAAAATAGGATTTTATGGCTTGAAAATCCTATATAAGGTATATGCAGATTTTTGATGAGGGATTTAATCATTGATGATGAAATCTTATGAGTATGGCATTTGTTTGAATGATTAAATGCATTATTTTGTAAAGTGTAAACAATTGAAATAAATTATTTATAAGTTTAAGAAGTGACTAAAATATTGTTATAATATTAATAATATTAAGTGATTGATAATATTTGGATAAATTTAAAGTCTTTAATATTTATCCTTATTTTTGTTTGATTAATGTTTATATCATTGTCATCATCCTCATGCTTATATGGTGATGAAGGTTATCTTTGGCTTACGTACAAAGATGGACTGTTAATTATTGAATTGTGTATCTTTGGCTTACGTGTAAAGATGGACTGTTGATTATTGAATTGTGTATCTTTGGCTTACGTGCAAAGATGGATTGTTGATTATTGGTTTTATTATTGTATATCTTTAGCTTACGTGCAGAGATGGACTTGGTATGATTATGACCAGTGATTATTCGGTATAGTCATGACCATTGATGATTAATGAATATCCTTGGCCCGTAGAGCAGGGATGACTTGATAATGTGGTTTATTTATTAAGCTGAGTCTCAGCGATATAAAGTTGATGAAAATCTTTTTAAATCATAGAGGATAGTAGATTTTATTCTCCACTTGACTCTTCTAATGGATTGCTTGTTCCGCTGCAGTTAAACTTGATGTCTATTGTATTTTATCAGTTTAACATTGTTGAAGACTAATGATAATTTATTCTGCATTATCTTAGTCATAATATTTCTTACTGGGCTAGTTAAGCTCACCCTTTCTTTCACTGTTCTCTTTAGGAAATGAGAATATAGCTGGGACAAGTCGGGGAGCGGAGTGACGGTCCAGATGATAGCATTAGTAGTCCTCACTATTCTGTTAAATAGTGTGATAATAAATGTAACGAGAACTCTATTTGAGAATGAATATTGTCTAGAAGGCAATATTCCTATTTAAACTCTCATTTTATGTTTTGTCGTATTTTACACGACAACTGTATTATTAAGTTGTATTTGAATTTTGTACCATGTATTTGGCAACTCAAGATGGGTGATGTATACCTATTTTTGGGGGCGTCACACGTAGTGCTGGGATGATTCGATGATGTGGATTATTTATTAAGCTGAGTCTCAGCGATAAAATTGATGATAAATCTTTTAAATCATAGAAGATAGTAGATTTTATGCTCTATTTGACTCTTCTAATGGATTGCTTATTCTGCTGCAGTTGTTGATCTAAAACTTGTTGTCTATTATATTCTATCAATTTTTATACTGTTGAAGGCTAAGGATAATTTATTCTGCATTATCTTAGTCATAATATTTCTTATTGGGCTAGTTGAGCTCACCCTTTCTTTCACCGTTCTCTTCAGGAAATGAGAATATAGCTAGGACTAGTCGGGGAATGGATTGATGGTCCAGATGGTTGCATTAGTAGTCCTCACTATTCTGTGAAGTAGTGTGATAATAATTGTAATGAGGACTTATTTTGAGTTTGAATACTGTCTAGAAGATAATATTTATATTAAAACTCACAGCTCATGTTGTATATTTAAGTTTATATTTAAGTTTTGTACCATGTATTTGGCAACTCAGAATGGGTGATGTATACCTATTTTGGGGGCGTCACAATAAACAAGGAAGAAATTTAGTTTAATTTAACTTCACATTGAGTTCCATTGTAATCTCAAATATCAATTAGTTCATGACTGAATTAATAACCACAATCCACAAGTAAACCATCATCCAAGAATTACAAAATAAAACGATAAAAGAAGAAAGGAAAAACCCTTTTGAAGCAATCCTTGATATCCTCCTTAGCTTTATTACTTGATATTCCTTCTTGATAGTCTCTTGCTTCAAGCCTCTAATCATTCTTCAATTCTCCTAAGATAGATGTCAATTGTTTGTTGTCCAAAAAGTCTCTCAAATTCTCCCTATTATATGTCTCACATCATGTATTTATATGTTACAAGTCAAATCCCTAGCTTAAGAGGAAACTCAATCCAATTTGGAGTAAAAAACATGTAAAAATGCGTTAAAACTAAGTCAAGTTGTAACTCGGGCGCTGCAACGCTAATTTCTTTCATATTTTGGGCGATGTCGCGCCAAAAATCCCTGATTGGATGGCGCTATCGCGCCAGATAATTTGCTGAAATTTTATGCTCTAACGTCCTTTAGTAAAATAGTCATAACTCTTTTATTCGAACTCTAAGTGGGACGATTTAAGATGTTTCGGAAAGTTAAGAAGTAGATCTACAACTTTAATTTTTTAAGAATTGAGAGATTCTAGCTGGATCAAGGTTGAAATTTAGCTTCAAGTGGCTGCTATGAAAATGACAACTCCAAACTTTGAGGTTCAACGTCTGTTGATAAAAAGGTCATAATTTTTGATCCGGGAAGAGTTATGGGAAGCTCTCAACACAATTTACAATAAAGTTCAAGTTCCAAGCCAAGAACATACATCCAACTTAGCATTAAAATCCCTGCAATCTCTTCTTCTTGCATTTGCTTGCATATTATACTCCAAAAGATGTCCGAATTGCTTTTCTATACTTCATTATGCATGCCAATGTCGTGTATAGCCTACAAAATAACATAAAATGTATGAAATGAACACAAAACAACAGAGATTAACAATAATCCAAGTCTAATGAGATCTGATTCGTAGGTATAAAACTCATTTATTAGTGGTTTCGGTTTTTTTGAGATTAACTGATCCTTTTCCAAGTACAGTTGAGGGAATGTTATCAACTTGACCTTTTAAAGAGACAAGTTCACCAACCTTGTGCGAAGCACAAGCGACATGAATAATGCTTTATTTTATTATTAAATAAAAAATATTTAATTAGCATTTTAAAAAGATAATTATAATTATAATTATTAAATATTTATTTAAATAATTAATATTAAATTATATATTATAGGTGATCAATTTAAGTTAAACATTCAAATATAGTACATATTTACTTAGTTATAATTATGAGAAAATAATTATTTTAAATTTATTTAAGTTTACAATGAAATTCGTATTAATGCTTATATTGACAAAATTTGCTTGAAATTATAATCTGAATAGAAGTATGAAACTCAAGTTTTAATAGTTATGACAATTAATTAGAAATGAATCCACTATAATTTTTTAACTAATTTTATAATTATTACTCCCTCCGTCCCATAACAAATGTCCTAATTTGACTTTCATGGTCAAATTGATTATTTGTAGAATTATTAATTAAAAATATTTATATAGATTTTTCAAATTCTGAAACTTAACACTAATAGTAAATTATCTGTAGTTTATTATGATCATAATCACTTGGCGTATAGTTTGATTTTTTTTAGATTTATTAATTTAAAACGGTTAATTTAACAATAAAAGTCAAATTAGGACGTTTATTATGGGATCGAGGGAGTATATTTTAAATTGATATGATATGAGGATTCACTCTACGTTTCTATATTGAAAGTCAGAACGACCAAAATCGTAGAGTTTAGTTATTCTACGATATGAGGATTTACTTTACGTTTCTATACTGAAAGCCAGAACAACAAAATCGTAGAGTTGAGTTATTCTACGATCTCATGATTCACTCTACGTTTCTATACTAAAAGTCAGAACAACCAAAATCGAAGAGTCATATCATAGATCATGTAATTACTTGTATCACATTTCTAAATTAATTGTAAGACCCCAACTTTTATGAATGAAGATGATTTTTTTCAATAAATATTATTTTTGAATATTAAGGTTTGAATTTGTTATAATGTTATAGTTGTGGGTAATATTTATAAATTTTGCAAAGTAAAAAAGTTGTTATATAATATTCGATTGGTGGGGAATATTCGTTTTAATAGGAATATTAAATGCGGCAAGACAATCATTAGTGGACCCCACAACGTAATTATTATCAAAATGAGCAAACGATGTAAATATATTTTATGAAAATAACGGTGGAAGTTTTCTTTGTTATCTGTTGAAATAATCGATGTTAAAAATGCGAATATCTGGCGTGGTTGCATAGTAGCACACGGTATTGATTATCGATGCTTACGTGAGAAGTCACTCGATTATACTCAATTATTACTACAAATAATTCTTTGCATCATATCTCTCTATATTATTGATTCAATTATTATCACAAAGATCATCATGCATAATATTTATATTATTAAATCAATAATTGAGATGGCAAGTTATTTATATTACTATTTGCATAATTAACAATGTCTAGAAGTTACATCGATGAGAGGTTTGGTCACCTAAGTGCGCGCCAATAAGGAGAAATCCTTATTGGAAATCCCCCTCTTTCCTAGGAACAATCTGGTTGTTAATATTGCGAGTTATAATAATATGAATAAACGTTGTTAAAAATATTGAGGGAATTTTTTTATGAAGTATTTGTTGTAAATTTTGCTTATTATATGGACCCCCATTTACCCATTTTTCAAAATAATTGGCAGAAAATTATTTAATATAATAAAGGTGGGGGCCACATATGGGGCTTATATGTGAATTATTAAGGAAACTGAGAATTAGGTTAGGTGAGGTGGGGTGGGGTGGGGTGGGGGGGGGGGAGAAACGTAGGATTGAATATAATATATATATATTATAGTAAGTTTTGTTTTTTTATAAAAAATAGAATATATTATATTTTATTAAATATTATATTATTAAAGTTGAAAAAAAGGAAACGTTAGAATTTTTTTTCCCCATGACGATTTCGTCCGAAAACCTACTGTTGGTCCATGATAATTTTTTTTCTAAATAGTATTCTTTCATTCTCCTATAAATTTGATGCTTAGTTAGAATTAAAAATCACACCAGAATCAGAGAATTCTTCTTCTATAATATTGAGCGTATTTCTTTCGAGTTTTAGAAAGCTTTGAGCGTAGAAAACAGTATAAGTTTTCTTCAAGAATATCCCCACCTTACCAGTTGGAATAATCTTCTTTTTAAGGTAAGAGATTTTATTTTTGTTTAATATTCGCTTGAAATAATATTTTCTTCCATATTCTGTAGTATGTAAGTAATATTATTTCGTTTCAGATTTTGAATTCTATACTCATTAGGTTAAAGTTTTGGCTTCTATACTCTATGAAATTAGTTGAATATCCTTAAAATTTGCGTTTCATTCAGTATCTTTTCATGAAAATATTATTCTGAGCATTTTTGATAAGTTTTAACTTTTTTATGCCGGAGTACTATTCACGGGATACTATTCCCGAATTACTATTCACTCGAGTACTATTCACCTGGGGTACTATTCATGATAAAAATTGATTCGTTTTCGGTCTAAATTATTTTTGGTACAATATTATTCTTGAATTTTACTCCACAAAGCAGTATCATGTTGACAATTTGGACGTTATTGATTTCTGGATAAATTAAATTATAAATCTTTAAAAATTTATCCTTTGCTTTCATTTAATTGAATTCTTATATCATTGTTATCATCCTCATGTTTATATTATGATGAAAGTCATCTGTGGCCGTAGTGCGTAGATGGTGACTCAAGATGGGTGATGTATACCTATTTTGGGGGCGTCATAGTTGGTATCAAAGCTTAGGGATATGATCCCTGGCTGAGATGTGAGACAAGAACTAGGAGGGGAGAGACGGAGAATTCCTTCGTTAGTATGACCTACCTAAGTTTAATTGGTATTTAATTGGTTGGTCAGAGTATAGAGATAATATGTGGTATGTCAATTAACCCTTGTTTTGTGGCAGTATTTGAAAATGACATCTGAGAATATTGAGAATAGAAATGGAGCACAGGAGGCCGTTGAGTCACCACAGATCAATACCCAGGATAATGTGCAACACGAAGACAATAATCCTCACGTAAACAACAACACCGATCAAATGATGAATGATGCAATGTTCAGAGGCTTTATGCAATTCATACAACATCAGGCGAGAGCGGCTCCTGTCCAAAATGCAGGTGGAAACACTGGCAACTCTCGGACGGTCATCGCTAAGCAGTTCAAGGAGCTGGGACCACTGGAGTTTATTGGAGAGCCAAAACCACTTAAGGCGGAGACATGGATAAAGCAGATCACCAAGATATTTAATTGAATTCTTATATCATTGTCATCATCCTCATGTTTATATTATGATGAAAGTCATCTGTGGCCGTAGTGCTAGATGGACTTGGTATGATTATGACTAGGGATTAATCAGTATAAATATGACTGTAATGTTATAAATGATGTGGTAAAAGTCCTCATTGGCCCGTAGTGCATTGATGGACAGTTGTTGGCATGATCATGACCATTGATGAATACACGAATATCCTTGGCCCGTAGTGCATGGATAATTTGTGGTTGTGATACTAAAAAATATCCTTGGCCGTAGTGAAGGGGTGATTCGATGATATGGATTATTTATTAAGCTGAGTCTCAGCGATAAAAGTGATGAAAAACCTTTTAAATCATAGAAGATAGTAGATATCATGCTCTACTTGACTCTTCTAATGGATTGCTTGTTCCGCTGCAGTTAAACTTGATGTTTGTTATATTTTATCAGTTTAACACTATTGAAGGCTAACGACAATTTATTATGCATTATCTTAGTCATAATATTTCTTACTGGGCTAGTTGAGCTCACCCTTTACTTTCATTGTTCTCTTCAGGAAATGAGAATATAGCTGGTACTAGTCGGGGAACGGAGTGACGGTCCAGATGATAGCATTAGTAATCCTCTTTATTCTGTTAAATAGTGTAATAATAAATGTAATGAGGACTCCATTGAGTGTGGATATTGTCTAGATGACAATATTCGTTTTAAAACTCTCAGTTTATGTTTTGTCGTATATTACACGACAGTTGTATTATTAAGTTGTAATTGAATTTTGTACCATGTAATGTATTTGTATTATTAACTTATATAGCAAAAAGAATATTACCTCCAGGTAATGTATACGCTAGTACCCTCGGTAGGTCCAACACTCGATACCTGCTGGTACTACTACTAAGGGGATCCTGAGACGCGGCCCATAGTCTCAACTCGTTATCCCGAGATAATACAATCTCGGTCGGAGGAATAGTAGAATCTAACTACGGCAAAGACTTCTAGCGACCTCCAACTCATTATCTGTTGGTCTTGAAGCTTTTGAAATCGGTCCTGTAATTTATTTTGTGACATTGAACATTAATGAAATCATTATATCAACTACCTAATATTAATAATTATATAAGATAAATTTGTATTAGTCTTACCCATATAGCTAATGCTGCGGGAGACATGCTTATCATTTTTAGGAAATAGTGGGACCCCTGATTCAGATAATATCTTGCAAAAGGCGCTAGCTGTATCATTTGGCACGTGCTAATCACTGCTTTACGAATGCTCATTTTCAGACCAATCAATATTGGAAGGGCCATAATCATCGACCAACATCTCTATGACATCATAGTCATCGGGGTATGAATCTCGTTCAATTGGTTGGTCTACAGTATTGTCGGTCACTTCTCTCAACTCAATTGATTCCCCATGATGAATCCATACCGAATACCCATCCACAATCCCACGTGAAAACAAGTCAAATTTAATTTAATCGGGTTTCTTCCAGATCATGTATTTACACTTAACACCCGGGCATCTCATCTTTCCGTTCGGATCATCAGCATGTTCTATTGCTTTGTTTATAAAATTACAGACCCATCACGGTACGCATTAACTAATCCCCTTCCATCTACCCTTATCCTACGGTACATCCAACTTCGGTCGGCTGACATCTTTAATTGAAAATAAAACGGTTGTATTAGAAAGGGAATGTTCATGTATGTCCATGCATGAATAATATTTTCCTAGTATATATCTCCAATGTACAGGGGTTAGGCTTCTGTTAGGAATTAACATGTGAATGATATTCCTATTTATGTATGATTTGATTATGATATAAATGAATGAATATGCAAGTATGCTTGCATTAAGAAAATATGTAAATTCCTTTGATAGATAATAGGAACATATGTACAAGGACTTAGAATGAATTGATCAAATATGTTAGGTTGATCCTACATAAGCAAAAAAGCTTTGTAAAGTCCTTAAAAAGAAATGATGTACAAAGACTATAAATATAGAAAGATCAAGCTTGTTAGGTTGATCTTATAATGTAATAGATAGGCTTGTTTGATCATCGAGCACTGCATCAGAAATCGTAATCTGCCAGGAGAGTCAAGGAAAACTCGAAAGCTATTAAGGCAGAATTGTAGTCTACAAGATAGTAGATCTCGGAGTTCATAGACTGCCAGGAGAGACGAGGAAGGATCGTAGTGTGTCGAGAAGAACTTCCTCGGAGCCATAGTCTGCTGAGGATGTCATGTTCAGAATCGTAGAGAGCAACTGTCTGAAGCCGACCGAGCATCTGCCGAAGCCAAGTCAAGAATCGTAGACCACACTCGGAGTCGTAGAGTCTACTGATCACATCAGAGGCAGAGATCGTAGTCGAGCAAGATCAGATGAAGACAACAAGCATAAAGACAAAAATCGTAGAGTGTCAAGATCTGAACTCGGAGCCGTAGTGTCTGCAGAACCAAAGTTGAATCGTAAAGTGCAGAACTAAGGCTTCAACAGAAGTGCTCATAACGCCAAGGCAGAATCATAGAGAAAATATGATTCTCAACAAATGAGCACTCCTAGAATATCCAAAGTATGAAGCCTCTGGTCTGAGCTACAAAGATACATCCCACCTGAAGGAAACTAGAGAGCACTCAACGAATGACATGCAAGCTAACAGAAGATCTAAGCACCAACCCAATCAACATCCAGATTGAGTTGAGAAACCAATCAAGATGAAGTCTTCCACAAGTTGATCAGAAGAAGACTTCAGTAACTGACTAAGGAAAGTCAGCAAGTGAAGTAGCTGTTAAGTAAACAGAAGACAACAATCTAGGAAGTATCCAGGATCGTAGTGTTTTCCAAATAAAGCAGGAACTGATGAAGTGAACACAGAGATACTGGTCAGCTTATGAAGAACAAGGCTAAAGTGATTAAGCATCGTGTCAGTCCATTGATGATAACTGAACGGGAGATCACAAGGAGAAAGCGAGCTGGACATGCCACAAATCTGAAGTGTCTTGCTATTCAAAAGAGGCAAGAACAAGAAATTAAGCTATTAGTTCTTGAGATCAGTCAAGGCAAATAGAAGTGTTGAAGCACTGCACAAGAGAAGATAGATGTGTTCTACATTGAGGATCCAATGAACACTCGTCAAGATCGTAGTATTATCTCAACCGGTCGATGAGCAACATTCAACATGACACTACGATCAGGTCCAAGAACATATGCATCAGAATCGTAGAGTTCATTCATCTGAAGATTGAAGCATTGGCAATGGTTCAATTTGAAGACTGATATTTGAACATTGATAGTTGAGAGCATCGATGCAAAAGGACAATCTCTGATGTTCTAATCGAGAATTCAGAAACAAGAAATAAAGAAGACTATCTGCCTGACATGGAAATGTGACAACTCTAAGGCGGTAGGTAGGATAACAGACTACAGTGTCTGTAAAATCATAAAGGAGCTGTCATGTCACATCAAGAAGTCTACTCCAAATAACTCGAGATCTACGAAATAATTCAAATAACTTTCAACGGCTATATCCCAACGAGAAGATTGAGAAGGAGTATAAATAAGCTAGAGCTTCAAGGATCAAAAGTTGCTGATGTTGCAGAATCGTTGAGTTGTTGGAATGCTATATTGTTGACTTTACGAGTTCTACCAGAGCAAAACAGAACAAGTCTCAGTGACAGTGAGACTACAAAGGAGAAAGTGAAGCAGCTTTGAAGAAGGAATCGAATAGACTAAAAGCTTCACTTAACAAAGATGAGAATGCCACTGAAGATGGCAGCTAAGTTGAGAACCGAGAAGGCCAAGAAGATAGCATTCAGAAAAGTGGCAGAGTACAAAGAAGATCAAGAGAGCCACTCTACGAATCATCATGAACAAAAAGCTGAAACAGAATAGATGCAGAAACATGTCTACAAACCTTTCAAGAAGGGTTCAGGGAATGCTAAGTGCCAGACGAAGTCTACCAAAAGCTCAAACACTTAGCAAAACCAAATGGTGATGGTGTACAGCTGACATAAGATGAAGATGAGCAGAAAAGAGTGAAGATCAGCTGCACCAGAGAAGATGTGGTCCAGACTCGAAGCAGAATGCAAAGAGGACCACACCAAGCTTCTAAGTACAAAAGATGTTCAAGCTTAAAAACATCTTAGTAGCTAAGCACCACCAACAAAAACAACTACAACAAGTAGCCAGGGCCTGAGGGGTCCTTGTCCAAAGGGACTAAATGAAGTTCCAAGCCTGCTGGGCTTGAAGAGTTCCAAGGGAACTAGAGGAGTTTCAAGCTGCTGGGCTTGAAGAGTTCTTAGTGAACTGAAGTTCCAAGGCTGCTGGCCTTGAAGGAATCTTTGTGATTTAGGGTGCTGTCCTTCCTTAGTGGAAATCATGCGAGTTAAAGTAGGAGAGTGGATTAGGAGCTTGAGTCTTTGAACCACTTAAAATCCCTTGTGTCATTTACTTATTGTCATTTACATTATGTACCTAACTGCTATAACTACTATGAATGTATTAACTGCTTACCACTTAACTAACTCTAAGAACAATGTATGTATGATTATGAATATATCAATAAAGGTGATCTTTTACTTATTTCGCTGTGCTTGAAAAGATCCTTATGTTTGTCATTTACTAATTCATTAGCAATACAAAATAAAAGAGAAAAGTATTTGAAATTAAAAAGAATCTATTCAACCCCCTTCTAGATTTATTGTATGCCTACTAGGAACTAACAATTGGTATCAGAGCAGGTTGTCATGCTATATTCAAAAGCTAATCGCTTTAAGTCTGATCCTAGGCACAAACATTGTTCTAAACTTAGTTTAGTAGTAAGTCACTTGTAAGTGCAGATGAGCTCAAGTTGGAAATATTGTGTACAGGTGAATGTGTATATACACCTGAAGCTGCTTAGAGTGGTCCATGTTCTTAAATGTCATAACAAAAAAGACTAATCCTTGTCTATAGTCAATCTTGTAGTCTGAAGAGCAGATATGGGAGCTCAAGAGGCATCAACAGAAAATAGTCAAGCATCCATCAGACTGAAAGATGAAAAGGCCATATGTGCTAAGAAGTACTCATTCAGATAAGAAAGAAGAATCTCTCAAATCTATATTTGGCCAACCAATAGCTGGATGTGAACCTTGAGGACTCAAGGTTGTCAAAGAACTAAATATGCCAAGATTCTCTAAGCTTACATCTTCAAGACTATGACTGATTGATCAAAGGACAACTGGAGCAACAAGCTGTCAGAAGTGAAGGAAAAAGTATGCACATCAATGCCTAACCTTAGTATATCAAGAAACTGACAATGTAAAGGTACAGTTCCTCATCAGTATAAATGTGTACATCATGTTGCATCACCTTATGCACTATAACAGTATTTTATCAAGAGATCATACTCTACCTAAAAAGGAGAAGAGAGAAAGTACACTGAAGTTGGAAACTCAAATGCTAATAGACTTTCTCTCCATCTAAGTTTTAGGTTGAAGATAACATCTTGAAAGAAGTTTGAAATAGCTCACAAGCATACCAAGCTTTAATTATTCTTAAGTGGAGTAATCTTTGCTGATGGGTTAGTATGTTTGTACAAATCTATGTTCTAAGTTTTTGATAACACATAGAGTATGATCAGTTCTACAAGATTATCTTAAAGATTCATAGAAACTGATCACCTCCATGAATCAAAAAGATATAAATGAGTGACAGAGTTGATTCTCACTCTGTGAACAATTAAACTCTGTGAACATAACTTAGCAAATGATAAAACCATCAAAGAAAAAGAATGCTTTATTAAATTGATTGATCTTATACACATTCATCATCATACATATTAAAATTTCATATCTAAATTGGATACATGCATGAATATGATTGTTAGTGATCAATATAATGAAATTTCAAATATATGAGGAACAGGATTTTGAAAGCTGACCTAGTAGGACATATTTGACCATGGGTACCAAAAATAGAAATTTATCTAACCTGCAGGTGCTTGGTCTATCTGTCCACACTAAGGAATGCTGAACCAGAAGACTTAAGTCAAGGAGATTCAACCAGCAGAAGGCTTAAGACATTTCAGAAATATTTCTGACAAAATCCTTATTTGTCAAAGCCTGTGCTTGAAAACTTGCTGAGCTAACATGAATGAAGCTCACATAGTTGTTGATCTCCGTATGGAAGCAGATCATTCACCCTAAGATAAAAAGGGTCTTACATGCTCAATCATGCATAACATACCATATGAGAAGAATCCTCAAGGAAATTCACATCAGAGGATCATCGAGCATCAATCATGAGGAACTCATTACAGAAGCAGAACTCCACAAGTTCAAACCATCAAAGAAGACTACTGGTGCCTCTTTTTCAGTTCTGATAAAAGAGCTCTAACTCATACAAGCATACATGTGTCAACAAGTAATACAGAGTAAGTAGAGTATCGATCCCACAGAGAAAGTTGTCAAATTTATACTACTATGCATCAATTAACTCACTATATTCATATGCTTAAACTAGCGACTAAAAATGGTGAATTAAACTATTTGTAAACAGCAACTACAATAAGAATATTAATGGAATAAATCAAATCTGGAAATAATGGGATCCTAACTTCATTTAATATTTCATCCAATCGCCACTATCATGCAAGAAGTGTTCACATATCACAGGAAAATAGTCAACAGCACTAACCGAGTTATAACCATTTTTCAATGCACTATAACCTACTTACACAGCATCCACAGATGATAGACTCCATGTAATCATTAATACAACCAAAATCACTATATGTCTATGTGAAATTGCAATTATACTAAATTTAAGCACAAGCCCTTACTCTAACTCATACGGTGAAACAGTATATGTCTATCTGGTTCACAAAATATGCAAGCCATATAAAACAACCCCATATTCGCATGCTATCATGATTACAATCCATACTCGCATGTTCATTGCCAATTCCATACAAGTACTGAAATGAATGGTGATCAGGCATTCATACATATAAAATAATCATGATAGAATTCCCATATGATATGCAAAACAGCCCTAACATTCAAGCATGCAACCAAACTACATATTAAAATCCGTTAGAATCCCATAATGGAGTTTAGTTCATAGCTGAACCAAAAGCCATTATGGGATCAATGCTAAACATGATTACAAAGCAAACAATTAAAAGATAAGAGATAGAATGATCAAACCTAATTGCTGAATATAAACCAATGATAACATTAAAATCCTCATAATATTCCAGCAAAATAAAATACTAATCCACCGTAATAGAGAATCCCAAGAAGAATAGGAGAAGTAGACGTTTTGGCTTCGTTCTACGTTGGAATCTCCCTCACAGTGTAAACCCTAGTTTTTATGATGAAAATACGACAAAAAGTATCAATCCTCCGTCTGACACCAGTTAGAAACGTTTTTAATCCAATTACAACTCATTTAATTAAAAATTAAAATAAAACAAATACACGCTTGACGATCGCATGGCGCAAGCGTGCTTTCAAATATGTTCCTCGCGTGGGCGTGAGACTTGCAGAATGTCATGCTTTCTAGCCGAGTACTCGCGTGGGCATGCACTCTTAAGGCTATTCTGCCGCGCGGCCACGCGACTTGCAATCTGCAGATTCTGGTTCTGGTTCTAATTCTGTCATGCTGCTGCTACTTGTTCATTCATGCTTAATCCTCTTCCATGGTTGATCTCCTTGTTCCATTGTACCTTCATGCCATGCATATCCCCGCTTGTGCCTTACCTTCACGCATCCATTAGCCTCATGCCCTCTAATACCACCAAATTAGGCCGATTCCTGCACTTCTTCATAAAAATGGAGTTTTAAGTAAATGCAATGCAAACTATCATGAAATGTAACTAAAACACAATAAAATGTACGTGAGATGAGCATAGTTCGCGTGAATTGGTATTCAATAAGTAGGTATAAATACCACTTATTAACTACGTTTGTAGTTCTGACAAACTATCGTAGGATGATTCCAGTCAAAAGAGATATGGAAGGCTGCCTTCTAATGCACATGCAAAAAGAAGAACTCACACCTCTCTGAGAAGATAATATCAACTATTGGGGAGCAGTGATCTGCTAAAGAACAGCAGCACTAAAAATATCAAAAATATATTATGACGTAATATACTAGTTATAGGGTCCCAAAACTTTGTGGCTGACGAACCAAATGAAGATCCATAGTCAGTAGGAACGTCTCAAAACATACTACTGATAACCTTGTCTACCACCCAACTCAAAATTATGGAGTGCCTACGATCAACCATCTGATCGCAGTATAAGAGCAGAAGGACACCACGATTATAGCCAATACAAATGTCTAAAGTTGGTAGATGAACTTCTCAGCAGAAAAGGTCAAATGATATATCAATACTAATCACTTCTAAAGTTTTTCATCTGGAAAGTGCCTCAGGAACAAACCTGATCCTTAGTTCACTTTAAGAGGTTGGCCCTTCCTAAGCTACCTTAACCCAAAAGGAATGCTTAGTCCAGTTCATCTCAAGAACTAGGATAGATAACTATCGTAGAGTAGATTCTGAAGTGAACTCGATGACCGCAGTGCAACCTCAATGATCGTAGAGTAGGCTCGATGATCGTAGTCTTCCCAAAGGATATACTAGCTCATGGGGAGCTCAGAAGAACTAAACGCATGCCCAACTATTCAGATCATGTGAAGATAAGTTCGAATACAGTTTGGAAAGTTGCTCTGCAAACTCACCTCAGAATTTCAGTGCCCGAACTATCTTGGAGTTCATCAGTGGTTAAACTATGCAACTTCAAGATAAGGATTAGTGTCCAATCATCCACTAAAAAATCTCTCAAAAAACGATCGTTGAGTCGACAAAGAAAATCGTAGAGTCCACAAGCCACTCTACGTACTAAAAAGGTCAACGGTAAATCTACGTCAACAATGCTTATTTTCTTAAAAGGAAATTAAAACTGAAAAACTATTTAGTTCATGGGGAGTTACAGTTTCTTATTGGGCGTCGTGCAACCAATGACTGGTTGACACATCACAACTTATGCAGAGTCAGAAGGAACTGTCATAAAGATAAATTCAAAATCTCAAAACAGTTATCAGAAGCTATCGAACCTCTCTCCCTCCCTTTTTCAAACCGTAAAATCCTCTTCAAAGCCTGAATCCATTAAACAGCTAGATTCGCCCAAATCGCATTCAACAATCTCTCATAGAAGGTCTGAAACAAAAACTCATACATCTCAAACTCTCAAACTCTCAAAATGGAAGAATGACGTGTTATAACCGGAATCCAACTCGGCTTCAAGAAGTTTGAAAGATCAGAAAAGAAGTTCAAGGATATACTTGAGCTTGTAAAGGATGCTGGTTTTTCTGAATGCTTGGAAGCCAACACTCCAGTCTATACGGAGCTAGTGAAGCAATTATACTCCAATGCATCCATAGATTCTGGACTTCTATCCACAAAGGTCAAAGGAGAAAATCTAAAGATAAGGGTATCAGACATCAACCAATGTCTAGGGTTTCCCAACCAGGGTCTGATAAAACTTGATGAAGTTAACATTGAAGAAGGCAAGAGGTTAATGCGTTACAAGAGTAATGTAAATATGAAGGATATGAAGAAGAAGGAGTTTCCTGAAGAGTTTGAATTTCTGGCTGAGATTACAAGAAAATGCATATTGTGCAAGGATATCGCACATGATACTGTCAGTGATTTGTAACTAAGAGTCATGACTGCAATTTTCATGAAGCAACAGATAAACTTCGGAGCTCTTCTAATTGATTGGTTGACCAAATGGTTGGCAAAGGCAGAGATGAAGAAGTCTACAGATAAACCAATCACAAAGGTTTTTCATGGAAGACTCTTGGCATTGTAATGAAGAAGAAATTGAAAATCCAGATAAAGGATGATGAGAGAGAACCACTGAATGTCCACAAAGTGATGTCCCCACAGCTGTTTGAGAATTGGAAGAAAAATCCTAAGGAAAACAAGAGACAAATAACTTCTAGCAGCAGCAACAAGGTCTCGGTGAAGAAGAGAAAGGCACAAGAGGTGGAAAGCAAGCCATCCCAATCTGATGACTGTATCTGTAGCAGCCACACTAGCAAAGAAGAATTCTAAGAGTGTGAAGAATAAAGAGGCTCCACCAAGTAGTCTCTCCACTAACAACAAGAGACATGGAGTAGGAGAAGAACAAGCATCAACTACAAAAACCCAACAAGAAGAAGGAGTAACAGATTACTCCAAGGGCCATCCAACAAGAAAACAAAGGTGATGAAGAAGTCAGCCCCAATTCCCCAAGAAAGTCTATCTTCCAAGGAAGAGAACGTAGAGTCAAAAGATGAGAAGGGAACTGAAAGCCTCAAGATGAACCCTAAAAAAGCAAGTCCAACAGTAAAGAAGAAGTTGGATCTATGAAAGGTATAGCTAAATGTGACGCCCCCAAAATAGGTATACATCACCCATCTTGAGTCGCCAAATACATGGTACAAAATACGAATACAATCTTTAATATACAACAAGAGAGCTGTGAGTTTTAATACAATTATTATCTTCTAGATAATATCCACTCTCAGAATAAGTCCTCATTACATTTATTATCACACAATTTAACAGAATAGTGAGGACTACTAATACTATCATCTAGGACCGCACACTCCTCTCACCGAAGTAGTCTCAAGTTACGCTCTCATTTCCTAAATAGAATAAAAGAAAAGAAAGGGTGAGCTCAACTAGCCCAAAGAAGAAATATTATGACTAAGATAATGCAGAATAAATTATCATTAGTCTTCAACAGTGTTAAACTGATAAAATACAATAGAAATTAAGTTTAACTGCAGCGGGACATGCAATCCATTAAAAGAGTCACGTAGAGAATAAAATCTACTATCTTTTATGATTTAAAAAGGTTTTTCATCACTTTTATCGCTGGGACTCAGCTTAATAAATAATCCACATCATCCCTGCACTACGGCCAAGGATATTCATTAGTATCACAACCACAAAGTATCCATGCACTACGGACCAAGGATATTCGTGTATTCATTAATGCTCATGATCATGCCAACAACTGTCCATCAATGCACTACGGGCCAATGAGGACTTTTACCACATCATTTGTAACATTACTACTCATGATTACACCGAATAATCCTCGGTCATAATCATACCAAGTCCATCTATGCACTACAGGCCACATATGACTTTCAACAAAATATAAATATGAGGATGATGACAATGATATAAGAATTCAATAAAACAAGTTCAAGAATTAATTTATTCAGGAACTAATAACGTCCAAATTGTCAACATGATACTTCTTTGTAGAGTAAAATTTAAGAATGCTCAGAAGAATATTTTCACGAAAAGATACTGGATGAAGCGTAAATATCAAGGATATTCCAACAATTTCATGGAGTATAGAAGTCAAAATTTAACCAACTGAGTATAATAAAGAATGGATTAACAAAAGAAATCACCATGCATGCGGTAATTTACATGTAGACGTTATTCCAATGAATAAATAAATAACGGAACTGTGTCAAAGCGAATCGCATGCCTGACGTGATATTCCAATGTAATAATAAAGAATGGAATAACAACAGAAATCACCATCCATATGCGAATGCATGCATGGCGAGTTATTCCAATAGAATAATAAATAAGGAATCGGGTTCTACAGAAATGCATGTATATGATATTCCAACATAATAATAAAGACGGAACCAGTCCGGCAGAAAAAGCATTGATGTGATATTCCAATGAGAATAATAAAGATTTAACCAGTCCAAATATAAACGCATGCATGTGATGTTCCAATGTAATAATAAAAATGAAATAACAAAGAAATAACCAAGTATACTGTGAGATAGCGTATACATGTTATTCCAACATAATAATAAAGAATGTAATAATGAAGTTCTCTTCACGAAAAATATGAAAAAAAAATAATACAAATAATATCCTTAAAAAAAAGAAGAGTATTTCGACTGGTAGGGCGATGATATTCTTTAAGAAAACTTGCACTACGCTCAAAGTTTATTAAAACTCTAAAGAAATACGCTCAAGATTATATATCTGGTGTGATTTCAATTCTAACTAAGCATCCTATTTATAGGAAAATAGAAAGGATACTATGCAATAAAATATATATTATATATATATATATATACATATATTATATATATACACATGCTCATTATAAATTCACGGGATGCATTCCCGTGATCACCTCTCTGCCAAAATTTCAAACCTGCAAATATATATATATATATATATATATATATAATATACTAGTACTCCTTCCCGTGCCAAATTATCAACTTCTTATCTCTTTTTTTTTCCACCAAAGTCCACTATCACCAATTATATATATATATACATATGTATATTATATACAACTCCCTCCCTCCCGACCATTCCATTTCTCTTTCCCCCACCCCTTTTTGGCAACTTCCATAATACATATATAATATAACCACACCGACCAAAATCACCACCAACCAAATCACCACCCACTTTCCATCATATCTATATATAATACCTATATATATATTCACACAAATTTTACTTTTCCACCCACACATACATCACTTTCATATATATATATTATACATTTCATATATATATACATATACACACACACACATCACTTTCACTATGCTCTTATCACTTTTATACTATCACTTTTCCACCATTTTCCACTCACACACACATTATATACATACACACACACACACACACACACACACATATATATATATATATAAACACATCACATACTTATATATAAATTCCCTCCCCTTTACGTATACTCCCTCCCACCCCCATTTCCAAAATCAATTTTCAATACATATGGGCCCCACCTTAAAATAATTTTCTACCGATTATTTTAAAAAATGGGTAAATGGGGATCCAAATAATAAGCAAAATTTCATAAAAAAAATTATCTTAATAATTTTAACAACATTTATCACCTTTATTATAATTCACAATATTAATCGACTGTGTCGTTTCCGGAAAGAGGAAGCTTTCAATTAAGGATTTCTACCTATCAAGCCAAATTAGGTGTCCAAACCTCTCCTTTGATGTAACTTCTAGACATCGTTAATATTGAAAATAATAATATTAATAATTTGTCATCTCAATTATTGATTTAATAATATATAAAATATCGACAATAATTGAATCAAATAACGTGAGATACTATGCAACAATTATCAGAATCAATAATTGAACAAAACCGAGTGACTTCTCACGTAAGCATCAATAATCAATACCGTGTGCTACTATGCAACCACGCGTATTCATCAGATTCTTTACTACCGGTAGTTTAACAAAGATTAATTCGGTAAAACTTCCGTCGTTATTTTCATAAAAATATTTTTGTCATTTTCTCAATCCGACAATAATTCCGTTGTGGGGTCCACCAATGATTGTACCGTTGTACGAATATTCCCTGCTAAAACGAATATTCCCCGACCAATCGAATATAATACAACAACTTGCATACTTTACAAAATTTATAAATACTACCTACAACTATAACATTATAACAAATCCACACCTTAATATTAAAAAAAATATTTCAAGAAAAATTAAATCTTTATTCATAAAATTTGGGGTTTCACAATCTCCCCTCCTTATGAAATTTTGCCCTCGAAATTTACGTGTGACGACTGATATGGCAAACATATGAGGATACCTTGTCGACTCTTCTAACCTTTGAGCGTATAACCTTTGAGTGTTTAATACGATCCTTCTTATCCAAGATTTTAACACGATCTCTTCATATGTTAAATTATCCGCTATCTCGTTAGGTTCTAAATCAATATTGTGAGTTGTTCGGTCATCCACATATTTTACGTAACATCGATGCGTGATAAACGTTATGAACACGCAATATATTTGGTGGTAAAACGAGTCTATAGGCCACAGTTCTTACTTGATCGAGGATTTCAAATGGGCCAATTAAAATTGAGGGTTGAGATTTCCTCTCTTCAGCAACTCTTGCTGTTTAAAATAACGTCCTCTTGAACCTTCTTCTTCGTGTTCATCAGCTTCGGGTCTGTAGCTTGAGCGGCTTTAACTTTATCGATTAAAGTCAGTTCTAATCATATATTCGTTATCATCACATATGTTTGTATATTCGCACTCGTAAATGCATATGATCTTCTACTCAATGCGTCAACTTCCACTTTCGCTTTTCCACGATGGTATTGAATGGTACGATCGTAATCTTCAACAGCTCGAGCCAATGTCTTTGGCGCATGTTACGTTCATTTTAGTTGAAGAAATATTTAAGGGTTTTAGAAATGGGTTTTGTACTGGGGTCAATACAAAATTCGATTTCACGCTCTGGGGGTAGGCTAAGAAGTCTTCAAGAATACGCCAGGAAATTTATTAACAATAGAAATATCATTTAAAACTGTGACTCTCATCCAAGACTTGGATATCACGTCACATTGATACCTATCAACTTGTCATCGTCATTCATGACGTCGCCTTACAGAAAGTCTGGCTTCGGTGTATTCAACACAAGGAAGTCACTAGATAAGGCTCGGGGCTCTTTACTTATGGCTTGATATGACAATGATTGACTTTTGTGGTTTGGTGTCTTGAATTTGCATAACAGGTTGGTTAGGAATATACAAGCTAACCTTACAAAAAGCATGATGAGTAGTTAACCAATCGATTTCTAAAAAAAATTACATCAAAGACAAGTATTTTCAAAGAGATAAGATCGACAGGTAACGTGAAAGTGTCGATTTGAATTAAATAAGATTTATAAAAATGGATGTAATGAAGGTTTCTCCTAACAAAGTTTTAACAGATAAGTCGAAGTCTAATTTCTCTAAAGCCAAGTTCAAACGTTGAACATAACTAGGTGAAATACAAGAGTGGGTAGAACCGGTATCGAATAAGGTATAAACTTCGCAAGAGTTTATGATTTACTTACCCGTGATAACTTCATTTGGGTTCCTCACTTGTTGGGAAGTCATGACAACCGCTTTCCCTTGAACTACCCGACTTTGACTCGCTTGGGGCAGCATTTGGTGTCATCACTACCGTTGCAATTAACTTTTCTATAGGACATATTCCACCCTCAACTGCTTCGTCGTACTCCTGATTCATGATCTGAATCATCAATCTTCGATCCATATCGAATTGAGGTTGACAGCTCTGTACAGGGTAATTCAAAACTCGATGTTGGGTTCTCCCAATTGCTGTCCAAAAAGAGAAATACACATAATCCATTTTAGCCTTTTTAGATCGGACGTCTCTTTCTACAATATCAACACATCGTGCGGCTTTTACCCATGCATCCTTCATTCTCACTCGTTCAGTTGTTTCTTCTTTCAGCTGACCCTTGATATGTGAATTATCAGATTCCAACTTTAATATTTTACACTTTGCCAAAGAGTGCTTCTGTTCAAGCATCACATATCGGGTAACACAATTTTGAATTGTTGCATCCCTTTATTCCACGACTGCTTGCTGTTCTTCAACCTGCTCTTCTAACTCACGAATACAAATTTGCAGTTCTACATTTTGATCAAAAATTTCTACTAATAAATTCTCCTCAGGTTCCTCTTCTTCCTCAGGTTCCTCTTTTTCCTCACTCTCAGCTGCTACCTCTGCAACCAGCTCGGGAACAACTATTAGTTCTTCATTCACCACGTAGATATCTCTAATTTCTTCTTCTTCTGACATCACATTAACTTGGTTAGTGATTAAAGGTGTCTCAACGGTCTCATTCACTCCATTGCTAACATTTTCAGCTGCCATTTTAAAACACTACCACAAAACAAGGGTTAATTATAGAAATTGACATGCCATATAATATCCCTATATTCTGACCGACCAATTAAATAATAAATAAACTTAGGTAGGTCATACTAGTAAAGAAATTCCCCGTCTCTCCCCTCCTAGTTCTTGTCTCACATCTCAGCCAGGGATCATATCCCAAAGCTTTGATACCAACTGTGACGCCCCCAAAATAGGTATACATCACCCATCTTGAGTCGCCAAATACATGGTACAAAATACGAATACAATCTTTAATATACAACAAGAGAGTTGTGAGTTTTAATACAATTATTGTCTTCTAGACAATATCCACTCTCAGAATAAGTCCTCATTACATTTATTATCACACTATTTAACAGAATAGTGAGGACTACTAATACTACCATCTCGACCGTCACTCCATTCCCCGACTAGTCCTGGCCTTCACGCTCTCATTTTTTAAAGAGAACAAAGGAAAGAAAGGTGAGCTCAACTAGCCCAAGAAGAAATATTATGACTAAGATAATGCGAATAAATTATCATTAGTCTTTAACAGTGTTAAACTAATAAAATACAATAGACATTAAGTTTAATTGCAGCGAAACATGCAATCCATTAAAAGAGTCAAGTAGAGAATAAAATCTACTATCTTTTATGATTAAAAAGGTTTTCATCACTTTTTTTCATCGCTTGGGACTCAACTTTAATAAATAATCCACATCATCCCCATTTACTACTACCAAGGATATTTATTAGTATCACAACCACAAATTATCCATGCACTACGGGCCAAGGATATTCGTGTATTCATTAATGCTCATGATCATGCCAACAACTGTCAATCAATGCACTACGGGCCAATGAGGACTTTTACCACATCATTTGTAACATTACGGTCATAATTATACCCAATAATCCTCGGTCATAATCATACCAAGTCCATCTATGCACTACAAGCCACGATGACTTTCAACAAATATAAATATGAGGATGATGACAATGATATAAGAATTCAATAAAAACAAGTTCAAGAATTAATTTATTCAGAACTAATAACGTCCAAATTGTCAACATGATACTTCTTTGTAGAGTAAAAAATTAAGAATGCTCGTAAGAATATTTTCACGAAAAGATATCGGATGAAGCGTAAATATCAAGGATATTCCACCAATTTCATGGAGTATAAAAGTCAAAACTTTAACCAACTGAATATAATAAAGAATGGAATAACAAAAGAAATCACCATGCATGCGGTACTTGACATGTATGCGAGTTATTCCAACAGAATAATAAATAACGGAACCAGTCAAAGTAAATTCGCACCGGCGGTGATATTCCAACTTAATAATAAAGAATGGAATAACAACGAAATCACCATGCATGCGCAGACTTGGCATGTAATGAGATATTCCATAGAATAATAAATAACGGAATCGGTTCACCGTAAAACGCATGCATAGGATGATATTCCAACATAATAATAAAGATGAACCAGTCCCACAGTAAATGCATGTACATGATATTCCAAAAGAATAATAAAGATTTAAACCAGTCCCATGATAACACATGCATGATGGATGTTCCAATGAATAATAACGAATGGAATAACAAAGAAATAACCAAGTATACTGGTACTTTGTAGTATACATGTTATTCCAATATAATAATAAAGAATGTAATAATGTAAGTTCTCTTCTTCACGAAAGAAAATATGAAAAAACGAGTAAAAACAAAATATCCCTTACCGTAAAAGAAGAGTATTCCGACTGGTAGAGCGAGGATATTCTTTAAGAAAACTTGCACTACGCTCAAAGTTTCTTAAAACTCTAAAGAAATACGTTCAAGATTATATAATAGAATTCTCTGGATTTCTGGTGTGATTTCAATTCTAACTAAGCATCCTATTTATAGGAAAATAGAAAGGATACTATGCAATAAAATATATATTATATATATATATATACATATATTATATATATACACATGCTCATTATAAATTCACGGGATGCATTCCCGTGATCACCTCTCTGCCAAAAATTTCAAACTGAAAATATATATATATATATATATATATATATATAAATATATATATATATATTATCAACTTCCTTCCTTTTTTTCTGCCAAATTATCAACTTCAATTATCTCTTTTTAAGTACTCCACCTAATCATCATATATATATATATATATATATATTTATTAACACATGCTTTTATATATATATGTATATTATATACAACTCCCTCCCGACCATTCCATTTCTCTTTCCCCCACCCTTTTTGGCAACTTCCATAATACATATATAATATAACCACACCCACCAAATTCACCACTTACACACCAAATCACCACATCATATCACACCCCATTATAAATATAATACTTTTCTATATATATATATATATATATATATATATATCACACACAATTTTTACTTTCCCACCCACACATCACTTTCACTATACTCTTTACACACATTTCACTATCACACACACACACCCTCACACCTTTCACTATCACACACACACACATATCTTACACCCATCACTTTCATACTATCACTTTTCCACCATTTTCACTCACACACACACATTATATATATACACACACACACACACACATATATATATATATATATATATATATATATATATATAAACACATCATATACTTATATATAAATTCCCTCCCCTTTACGTATACTCCCTCCCACCCCCATTTCCAAAATCAGTTTACAACACATATAGGCCCCACATGTGGGCCCCACCTTAAAATAATTTTCTATCGATTATTTTGAAAAATGGGTAAATGGGGATCCAAATAATAAGCAAAATTTCATAAAAAAAAATCATCTTAATAATTTTAACAACATTTATCACCTTTATTATAATTCACAATATTAATCGACCAAGTCATTCCCAGGAAAGTGGGGGCTTTCCAATAAGGATTTCTCCCTATTGGCGCGCAATTAGGTGACCAAACCTCTCCTCGGCGTAACTTCTAGACATCGTTAATATTGCAAATAATAATATTAATAATTCATCATCTCAATTATTGATTTAATAATATATAAAATATCGACAATAATTGAATCAAAAAATATGAGATACTATGCAACAATTACTGAATCAATAATTGAACAAAACTGAGTGACTTTTCACGTAAGCATCAATAATCAATACCGTGTGCTACTATGCAACCATGCGTATTCGCATTTTTACTACCGAAAGTAGTTCAACAAAGATAATAGCAGTGAAAACTTCCGCCATTATTTTCATAAAAAGATATTTTGTCATTTTTTCATCCGATAATAATTTTGTTGTGGGGTCCACCAATGATTGTACCGTTGTACGAATATTTCCTGCTAAAACAAATATTCCCCGACCAATCGAATATAATACAACAACTTGCATACTTTGCAAAATTTATAAATACTACCTACAACTATAACATTATAATAAATCCACACCTTAATATTAAAAAAATATTTCGAGAAAAATTAAATCTGTATTCATAAAATTTGGGGTTTCACACTAAATCCAATGGTGAAGAAGTAGAGACTGAAACTCCTATAGCTAAACCTCAAAAGAGAAGAAAGAGCAACAGATTTCTTGCCAAATCTGTTCTAAAGAAGAAAGGAGACTCTTCTACTGTAATCATTAAATTGAGTGATGATGAGTCTGAATCCAAGGGAGATGATGCTGAAGAAGGTACTAGTGATGAGAATCAGCATGAAGGATTCACTAATGAATTAGATGAAAGATGTTAGCATGATTAAAGCTCAGAAGGTGAAGAAATGGAAAAACATTCTAGATCTGTGAATCAGGAATCAGAGGAATCAACAGAGTATCCTGTTTTCTCTCCAGCGAGAGTTCGCAGAAGAATAGTGGTGGAAGTCCTTAATGAATCACAAGATGCACCACCAAAAAGATGGGTAAGTTATAGAAATGAACAACTCAAAGTTGTAAGGATGACTACAGACGATGTGTTTAACAACTGGAACAACATAGAGTTAGACCGCACTACAATTCTGTACAATCCTGATGACCTTCTGATGAGATGGTTCTTTCCTTGGATGCCCTGGTTAAAGGCATATACTGAAAGGGATGAAAGTTACTTCAGCTGGTGTTACTCACAATTTCTGAACTTGGAGTTTGGATCTCAGAACTTCCCAAGGGTAAAGAAGTTTGCAACTATAATGATCAAAGACCAGTCTCACTTCAAAGTCTACCGACATGCTGGTAACCACTACATTCCCTATGATTATAGAGTGGGTTCTGATGGCAGAAGTGTGACGCCCCAAAAATAGGTATACATCACCCATCTTGAGTAGCCAAATACATGGTACAAAAGACAAATAAAAAACTTAATTATACAACTGTCGTGTAGAATACGACACAACATATGTTGTGAGTTTTAATACAAATATTGTCATCTAGACAATATCCACACTCAATGGAGTCTTCATTACATTTATTATCACACTATTTTATAGAATAGTGAGGACTACTATGACACCATCTCGGACCATCACTCCATTCCCCGCTAGTCACAGCTCGTTCTCATTTCACAGAGAACAATGAAAGCAAAAGGGTGAGCTCAACTAGCCCAGTAAGAAATATTATGACTAAGATAATACAGAATAAATTATCATTAGTCTTCAACAATGTTAAACTGATAAAATACTATAGACATCAAGTTTAACTGTAGCGGAACAAGCAATCAATTAAAAGAGTCAAGTAGAGAATAAAATCTACTATCTTCTATGATTTAAAAAGGTTTTCATCAACTTTATCGCTGAGACTCAGCTTAATAAATAAACCACATCATCGAATCATCCTCGCACTACTACGGCCAAGGATATTCATTAAATCATCAATGGTCATGACTATACCGAATAATCCTTGGTCATAATCATACCAAAAACTGTCCATCAATGCACTACAGGCCACTGAAGATTTTTACCACATTATTCGTCACATTACGGTCATAGTTATACCGAATAATCCCGAATCATAATCACACCAAGTCCATCTATGCACGTAAGCCAAAGATAACTTTTATCACAATATAAGCATGAAAATGATGATCATGATATAAGCATTAATCAAACGAAAATAAGGATAAATATTAAAGACTTTAAATTTATCCAAATATTATCAATCATTTAATAAACTCATAATCTAATATTATTAATATTATAAAAATATTTTAATCACTTCTTAAACATATAAACAATTTATTTCAATTGTTTACACTTTACCAAATAATGCATTTAATCATTCAAAAATGTCATACTCATAAGATTTCATCACCAATGATCAAATCCCTTATCAAAAATCTGCATATACCCTATATAGGATTCCCAAGCCATAAAATCTTATTTTCCAATTTTGTTACTTCACATAACATATTTAACTCATTTACTCATAACTAGATTATTTTCATGAAAAATACCAAATCAGGTCCAAAAATATATCTTTTAAAGGATTTAGCGAGAATATAGTACCATATTGAACATATATTTTCTCTAATTTTTAAAATTCATTTACTATTTTTCAAAAATCAATTTCTTATTAATTCCTTAAGAAATTAGCTACCTCAAGTTTAACTCCAAAAATTCCCAAATCTTGACAGGATCTTACACATGTTAACGTGAGCTTCCAATTTAAATTTCATGGTCATCGGAGTTATAGAACTTCAGTTATAGTGTTTTTCGTCGGAAAAACCTAAATATTGAAATAGTCATAACTTGCTCATTTTAAGTCAGAATGAGCTCATTTTTGGACAGGAGGTACTTTATACCATATATTTCCATGTCCCAAAAGACCGAAATTTTTCTCACAAATTAAGTGGCCGAAAATGCCCTTTTAAATTTTTGGGCAGTAGTTTTTTGGTACTTTGCAGCTTTTGACTCATTTGCTAAAATTAGTTCACACGAAAATCTACAACACCTTTTTCCAGTGATTCCACTTGAATAAGTTAGAAAACTCATAGATCTAACTCTAGAACTTGACCACACTCAAAAATTTGAAATATAATAGGAGATATGGTTAATTGAATTTCATGTTCCATTTTCACCAAAATCTGATTTTTCAACCCTTTGTGATTTCTAAGAAACTTTCATGTTTTCACATAATAACCAACATAACTCATCATAACACTTACTAATACTACATATACCCATGATTTTCATCAGTTCAATGCTTTTATTATGACTTTCATCATAATCCACATAAACAAATCATTTCTATAATTTAATAAGGAATGAATACAAAGGATCATTCACCATGCATGTGGTAATCCACATAGACAGGTTATTCCAACAGAATAATAAAGAATGGAATAACGAAGGATTCAACATGCGTCCGATGGAGATCGCATTGGATAGTTATTCCCAATGAATAATAAATAATGGAACCAGTGTCCCGGCGAACGCATTGATAGATATTATTCGACGAATAATAAATAATGGAACCAGTCCGGCATAAACGCATGAGCGAGGATATTAAGCGAGAATAATATAGAATGGAATAATAGAAGAATTTCACCATGTATGCGTGTATTGCGATAAACAAAGTTATTCAACATAATAATAAAGAATGGAATAACGAAAGAATTTCACCATGTATGCGGTGCTTGGCATAACCAGTTATTCAACATAATAATAAAGAATGGAATAACGTAAGAATTTCACCATGTATGCTATACTTCGCATAAACAGGTTATTCCAACAGAATAATAAGGGATGGAATAACAATAGCTCTCTTCATGAATACGAAAGAAATAATACCCCTTACTATAATAATAATATCCCTTACCTTAGAATAAAGCTGAATACTGGAATAGAGAGGTAACAAACTTCTCTTCTTCTTTCTCTCTATAATTTTTCTCTATAATAAATGCTCTATAGCTTGAGTGAATTGGTGAAGAATAATGACGAAATGAGCTTCTATTTATAGGAAAATATAGTCTCGATAATTGCATATTTTGGGGCTCTGAATATTACAGTATAATACATTCCTCTTTTTCTTTATTTTTAATTTAGTCCTGCAAGTATTATCAAACTTGCACCACCTCCCCTAATAGTACAAGAATGTGATTCAATAGTACACACATGTGAACAAATAGTTATAAAAGCATGTGAATTAGTAGCAATTAATTGCTCATTTATCCGATTAATTACCCAATTTATCAATATAACCCCCAGACATCAATTATCATCGGAATAGATGTCGATTTCCACTAACACGAATAATCCCAACATAATGGAACTATCAAATTCATCTTTAATCAACACAAACTTATTCATCATTAATATTATAACTCACAATATTTAACAACCAGGTCGTTCCCAGAAAAGAGGGGGCTTTCCGATAAGGATTTCTCCTTATTGGCGCGCAATTAGATGACCAAACCTCTCCTTGACAGAACTTCTAGACATTATAAATATTGCAATTTAATAATATAAATAACTTTGTCGTCTCAATTATTGATTTAATAACATATCATGCAGATGATACTGTAACAATAATTAAATCAATAATATGAGAAATATGATGCAGCAATTACTTTGTAATAATAATTAAGTATAACTGAGTGACTTATCACGTAAGCATCAATAATCAATACCGTGTGCTACTATGCAACCACGCGTATTACTATACTTTTACTACCGAGTAGTTCAACAGTTTTAATGGTAACACTTTCGCCATTATTTTTATAAAATGATAATTCTATCGTTTTCTAAATACGACAATACTTTCGTTGTGGGTCCACCAATGATTGTGCCGTCGTACAGATATTCCCCAACAAAAAGAATATTCCCCAACCAAATGAATATTTTATAAAAACTTGCATACTTTGCAAAATTTATAAATACTACCCACAACTATAACATTATATCAAATCCTTACCATAATATTTTAAAAAATATTTCGAGAAATTTAAATCTTTATTCATAAAATTTGGGGTCTCACAAGAAGGATTATGCTCAAGTGGATGATCGTAGAGTCCCTTCACCCTACCACTAAAGATGATCAAGTTCAATTTGAAAATCTTCCCTCTCTCCAAGCACAATTGTCTGAAATTCCTTCATCGTCCAACAGTGATTGACACTCAACTATTTACCAAATTCTTACTGTTTCGAAAAACTGTCCGAAAATGAAAATCGTAGAGTTCAATCTGGTGTTCAACAAGAGCATGCCCAACCACATAACCAAACTTCTACGGAGCAGAAGGTACTAAATAATTCTGATGAGTTGGTTGAGAAGATATCCATCATCATTGAAGAGGCAAAGATGTTGACAGAAGCAAGAGATAATACGGTTCAAGACAGACTCCAAGCCACTATATCTGATATATGTCTCAAAATCAAAGAGAGAGATCAAATCTATTTGAAGGCTATAAATAAACAGAAGGCAGAAGCTCTACGAGCACAGAAGGCTAATGAAGAGCAAATCCAAGCCCTCTTTGACAAGATTGACAATCTGAATCAATCTTTCTCTCTACAACTTGAGCTGAGCCAACAAGAACTCAAGATTGAGGTTGGTAACTCATCTTACCTGATGGAGCAACTTATGTCCAACATGGAGTAGCTTTCACAAGTGATTAATGACAAAAATGGGGAGAAAAAGAGGCATAGAAAGAGGCATTCAAGGAAGAGCAAGGAGAGCAGAAGAAAAGAAAATAAGAAGGCCAAGAGAAAGGCAAAGAAGAAGACAATAGTTACAGAAGCTGAATCATTATCTGAGGGGGAGCCAAAGGATGATGATCCTATGAAAAGAGAGTTTGAGGGGGAGCCAAATAAAGAAGAAGATCATGAGTCTGAGGGGGAGCAGAGAAAAGAAATGAAG
Source organism: Panax ginseng (assembly GCA_020205605.1). Classification (NCBI taxonomy): domain Eukaryota; kingdom Viridiplantae; phylum Streptophyta; class Magnoliopsida; order Apiales; family Araliaceae; genus Panax; species Panax ginseng. The sequence continues at coordinate 100,900,773 of CM035144.1, read as the reverse complement.
TCACCATCCTTGGGGAGCGAGAACAAAAGATCAAGCGAGATAAGTAGGCGATAAATGAAATCTCACGGAGACACACATGGAGCTAAAAAGGTACATCTCTAACCAGTTAGGTATATTCTGGATCCAGGATGTAAAGTGACATAGTTTATGTAATTCCATATTATTATCATTGACATTCATGATTATCTATTTTAGAAATACAATTACTCACTGTATATAAGATTCATTCATATCATGCATATGCACTAATTGTTTTTGTCATAATCAAATAAGGGGAGATTGCTAGGAATAAGCATGTGAATGATATTCCTATTTATGTATGATTTGATTATGATATAAATGAATGAATATGCAAGTATGCTTGCATTAAGAAAAGTTGTAAAGTCATTTGATAGATAATAGGAACATATGTATAAGGACTTAGAATGAATTGATCAAATATGTTAGGTTGATCCTACATAAGCAAAACAGCTTTGTAAAGTCCTTAAAAAGAAATGATGTACAAGGACTATAAATATAGAAAGATCAAGCTTGTTAGGTTGATCTTATAATGTAATAGATGGGCTTGTCTGATCGTCGAGCACTACACCAGAAAGCGTAGTCTTCCAGGATAGTCAAAGAAAACTCGAGAGCTATCAAGGCAGAATCGTAGTCTACAAGATAGTAGATCTCGGAGTTCGTAGACTGCGAAGGATCGTACTGTATCGAGAAGAATATCCTCGGAGCCATAGTCTTTGTAGAGACAGCCTATCTACGAGCCGACCGAGCATCTTTTGAATACAAGTCAAGAATTGTAGACCACACTCGGAGTCGTAGAGTCTACTAATCACATCAGAGGCAGAGATCGTAGTCGAGCAAGATCAGATGAAGACAACAAGCATAAAGACAAAAATCGTAGAGTGTCAAGATCTGAACTCGGAGTCGTAGTGTCTGCAGAACCAAGGCTGAATCGTAGAGTGCAGAACTAAGGCTTCAACAGAAGTGCTCACAACGCCAAGGTAGAATCATAGATCAAATATGATTCTCAACAAATGAGCACTCCCAGAATATCCAAAGTATGAAGCCTCTGGTCTGAGCTAAAATGATACATCCCACCTGAAGGAAACCAAAGAGCACTTAATGAATGACATGCAAGCTAACAGAAGATCTAAGCACCAACCCAATCAACATCCAAATTGAGTTGAGAAGCCATTCAAGATGAAGTCTTCCACAAGTTGATCAAAAGAAGACTTCAGTAACTAACTAAGGAAAGTCAACAAGTGCAGTCGTTGTCAAGTAAACAGAAGACAACAATCTTGGAAGTATCCAGGATCATAGTGTTTGCCAAATAAAGCAGAAACTGATGAAGTGAACACAGAGATACTGGTCATCATATGAAGAACAAGTCTAAAGTGATTAAGTATCGTGTCAGTCCATTGATGATAAGTGAATGAGAGATCACAAGGAGAAAGCGAGCTGGACATGCCAAAAATCTGAAGTGTCTTGCTATTAAAAAGAGGCCAGAACAAGAAGTTAAGCTATTAGTTCCTGAGATCAGTCGAGGCAAACAGAAGTGTTGAAGCACTGCACAAGAGAAGGAAGCGGTGTTCTACATTTAGGATCCAATGAACACTCATCAGAATTGTAGTGTTGTCTCAACCGGTCAATGAGCAACATTCAACATGACACTAGGATCAGGTCGAAGAACATATGCATTAGAATCATAGAGTTTGGTCATCTAAAGATTGAAGCATTGGCAACGGTTCAATCTAAAGACTGATATTTGAACATTGATAGTTAAGAGCATCGATGCAAAAATACAATCTCTAATGTTCTAATCGAGAAGTCAGAAAAAAGAAATAAAGAAGACTATTGTGACAACTCTAAGGCGGTAGGTAAGATAGCAAACTGTTGTGTTAGTAAAGTCATAAAGGAGCTGTCACATCACATCAAGTAGTCTACACTAAATAAATTGAGATCTACAAAGCTATTCAAATAACTTTCAACGGCTATATCCCAACGGGAAGATTGGGAAGGAGTATAAATAAGCCAGAGCTTCAAGGATCAAAAGTTGATGATGTTGCAGAATCGTTGAGTTGTTGGAATGCTATATTGTTGACTCTACGAGTTCCACCAGAGCAAAACAGAACAAGTCTCAGTGACAGTGAGACTACAAATGTGAAAGTGAAGCAGCTTTGAAGAAGAAATCGAATAGACTAAAAGCTTCACTCAACAAAGATGAGAATGCCACTGAAGATGGAAGCTAAGCTGAGATCCAAGAAGGCCAAGAAGATAACATTCAGAAAAGTGGTAGAGTATAAAGAAGATCAAGAGAGCCACTCTACGAATCACCATGAAGCAAAAGCTAAAATAGAACAGATGCAGAACCATGTCTGCAAACCATTCACGAAGGGTTCAGGGAATGCTAAGTGCCAGACAAAGTCTACCAAAAGCTCAAACACTTAGCAAACCCAAATGGTGATGGTGCACAACTGACATCAGATGAAGATGAGTAGAAAAGAGTGAATATAAGTTGCACCAGAGAAGATGTGGTCCAGACTCGAAGCAGAATGCAAAGAGGACCACGCTAATCTGCTAAGTATAAAAGATGTTCAACCTTAAAGATATCTTAGCAATAAGACACCAACAAAAAGAAGCCAGGGCCTGAGGGGTCCTTGTCCGGAGGGACTAAATGAAGTTCCAAGCCTACTGGGCTTGAAGATTTCCAAGGGAACTAGAGGAGTTTTAAGACTTCTGGTCTTGAAGAGTTCTTAGTGAACTAAATTTCCAAGGTTGTTGGTCTTGAAGGAATCTTAGTGATTCAGAGTGCTGCCCTTCCTTAGTAGAAATCCTGAGAGTTAAATTAGAAGAGTGGATTAGAAACTTGAGTCTCTGAACCACTTAAAATCCCTTGTGTCATTTACTTACTGTCATTTACATTATGTACCTAATCTTTATAATCTTCTATGAATGTTAACTGCTACTTACCACTTAACTAACTCTAAGAACAATGTATGTGAATATATCAATGAAGGGGATCTTTTACTTATTCCACTGTGCTTGAAAAGATCCTTATGTTTGTCATATGCTAATTCATTAGCAATATAAAATAAAAAAGAAAAGTATTTGAAATTAAAAAGGATCTATTCAACCAACCTTCTATATCTATTGTGTGTCTACTGGGAACTAACAGCTTCTATCCCTTTATTGGATGCGTCTCCTCACTAGTGCCAATCTTGAGGACGTTTATTCTATTTTAAGAAAATTTCAGCAGCACCTCTGCATGGTCTCCAAGTACACGCAATAGACCAAGACAACTTAGTCTAAGTATGCACTCGGAGAACATGCAGAGATAATCAGCTGAAAAATCTTCAAAACAAAAAAAAAGTACCCTTATGAATTGGCACTGGCCTAAGTGAGAGATAACATCCAGTAACAGTCCCAAAATGGGTACTATTCGACATTCACTCCTATTGAGTGAATGTCAAATGGGTTTCTAAGATTGTATTAATACCACATGCATGCATATGAAGGATTTATTTTACCAACTGGTTTCTCGGCAATCGGGCAAAAAAAAGGGTCATAGTTCTTGTTTGTGTCCTATACTTGAATAATAAAGTTAATTCAATTACTACAGACATTCCTCATTGTTCCATCATAATAGATGACAACATCTCGAAGGAGTTCCATTAAGCTATTGAACAAAATACCAGGTTAAGCAACCTCTAGATGAACGAACGATCACTTCTCTGCTAGGAATGAATTATCTCCCCACATATGGGTCCAATCCATGACATAGACAGCTTCTCACCACTCCGAATTCCTCAGATGGATAATACTCATAGAAAAAGAGTTGAGACGTTCTATGAGAACTACCCATCTAAAGAATTTGGAGTGGTGAGAAGCTATCTATGTCATGGATTGGACCCATATGGGGAGATGATTCATTCCTAGCAGAGAAGTGATCATTCGCTCATCTAGAGGGTTGCTTAACCTAGAACTTCATTCAATAACTTAATGGAAATCCTTCTGAATGTTGTCATTTGTTATGATGGAACAGTGAGGAATGTCCACAGTAATTCAATTAACTTTATTATTCGAGTATAAGACACAAACAGGAACTAAAACCCTTTTTTTAATTGCTGTCGAGAAACCGGTTGAACTACTATTAGCTTCAACTCCGCTGTTCAAACCTGCATACAAGAAAGAGTACATATATGTAGGGAAAGTATTATTGCATTTATTGAAAATTGTGGCAAACTAAGCAAATGCTACTTAGTTTATTTTGCCAATGATAAACTAAGTAAGTGGTACTTAGTTTATGAGAATTGTTATTTGGAATCTATAAAGACTACTGTTCGATATTCACTCCTACTTGTCAAACGGGTTTCTAATTAAGTTCCAAAGTATATTATTTTATTTCCATGACAACATTCTTATATATTCAGTATCTTTGAATTGCATCCTAACTAAGCAAATGCTACTTAGTTTATTATTATATTTTCTTTTCTTTTATTTTTTATTTTGTATTAGATTATATAAGTTCTAATTTAATTTAATTTATGGTATTAATTATTTTAATTTGATTTAATTTATTATTTTAATTATCTTAATTTTATTTTATATTATATTATATAATTTTTAAATTTTTTATTAAATTAAATTAAATTTGTTAAATTTAATTTATTTTAAATTTAATTTAATTTAAATTATTTTAATTAAATTAAATTTTAATAAATTTATTTTATTTTATTATTTATTTTATTTTATTTTATTAAGTATTATATTATATATTTTTAAATATTTTTTATTAAATTTAATTTAATTTATTAAATTAAATCAAATTTATTTTATTTTATTTTATTTATCATTTTATTTTATTAAATTTAATTTAATCCATTTATTAAATTATATTTATTTCATTTATTATACTTACTTAATTAAGTTGCTCAATTTAATTTAATTTCTTTTTTATTATATATTATTTTAGTAAATTTTTGTTTTGTTTTATTTTATTAGTCGGAAACTAATTAAGTTTATTCTACTTAATTATTGAATTTTAGTATTAGAAAATTAAGTAATATATATATATAATAGTTTGTAGGGCCCATAAATTTTGCATCTCCAAACTTCTGACAGAATTACAGTGTGAAATTCAGTCAGAAATATCAAAAAAATACAAAATTCAAACAATACATAGGATGATCTACAGTTACAGAAGCAGAAGCTGTAATATTGCACAAAATAAACCCAAAAGTAGTTAATATCAATTTAAACAAAACCCTTCCCAATTTCAGCAACAAAACAACAACTTCAAAATCAGTTTCCTAATTTAAGTATATCAAATCATATCAATAACTCAAAAATTCCAATTTCAACAATCATATCAAATGTATATATCAATAACTCATAAATTTATCTAATTTTCAGCAATTATATTGACAACTACCTAATATATCCAAATTTCAGCAATTATATCAAATGTATATATGAACCCTAAAAAAATTGGGAAGCACTTACCTTGAACGAAGATGAAAATTTGGGCAGTGAACAGCAGCCTCTACGCCTCCGTTGGGGGTGGGGGTACTATGGAGGGGTATGGGGGACCAGGGAAAAGGGAGGGGTGGGGTAGGGTGGGGGGCTACCTGGGGGGGAGGCGGTGGGGGGAGCAGTGGCATGGGGAGGGGGTGGGGGGGGACCGGTGACCGGATGGGCATGGGCGGGGGGAGATGAGAGAGGGAAGGAGAGTGAGAGTGAGTGATAGAGAGAGAAAGATGGAGAGCTCAGCGTCTGAAATGAAAAGGCAGAAGGCGAATAGATTTTATTTGATATTTCTGACAAAATTTCTGTCGGTAATAGGTCCCTCGAAAATAACTTAAATTCGACGAAACATCCCTTGGAATTAACGTTTGTTCGTCGAAATTAGTTTTTGCGGTGGCGCGAAACTTGGCGCCAATTGGAGAGGTCTAAGTTCGACGGAATTCCGTCAGAATTAAGTTATTTTCGAGGGACGTATAACTGACACATTATTCCCTCGGAAGTAAGCTTATTTCGACCAAATTTAATCCGTCGAGGATACGTTCGTCGAAAATAGCCAGTTTTCTTGTAGTGGTTGGTGTAGTGAAAATTGCATGTTTCTTGTTTGACATATGTATTTGGTTGCACATCCATAGTATCTAATATTTTTATTTGAAATTTTTTTAGTACTCTAGGCAATTACTTCATGCTTACCACATTTTGTTACCAATTTATACATCAGGAGTTTTTTTTCTTTTTTTCTTTTTTTTATTCTCAGGGAACTGCTGTTTATACAATATTTCTGTTTGCTACATTATTTTGATTGAGTGTGGACCTAATCATTCTTTTAAATTTATTATGGGCGGAATTTTTAAAAATGGATGTCATGAACTATGAAATAGATAGTTGTGGAAATAATGCAGAAATGAATTTATACTTCATTTACAATTTTGAAATGGAAATGGAGAGGGATGACTTGAGTGAAGAGGGGTTGGATGTGAACAATGTTAAAATTTTTGTCTATTATCCTCAAGTAACCGATGCGTTTACGCCTAAGCTTGGTCAAGAATTTCAAACATTAAACGATGTTCACACTTTTTACAATACATATACAATGCATGCTGATTTTAGTGTGCGAAAATATACTTAGAAAAAAAAGGAGGGAAGCGGTGAGATTTGTAGGAAGGAGTATGTGTGTTATAAGCATGAAAAGGGCAAATTATTAGCTGATGTGGATGCAAAAAGAAAACTTAGATCTACCAAAGAAGGTTGTAGTGCAAGAATTATAGTGGTAAAAAGAAATGAGTTGTACGTAGTTACTATAACTGAGGAGGGCCATTGTCAACCCCACATAAGAGGCATCTTTTATGATCACATCGTAATGTATAGTGAATATACCATAATGACAACAATACAAATTTCATGCAGTACAGGTGGGAGAGATTGAAAATATTGGTTGCACGCAACGAGATTTGTATAACTTTGAAAGAGATAATCGTAATGAGCTGAAGGGACAAGATGGCAATATGTTAAATGAGTACTTAAATTTAGAACAACAAAAGAATCCTTCATTCACTTTTACAATTGACACGGACGATGAAAAAAGGATTACGCGTTATTTTTAGGCCGATGCAATTTCTAGACGGGCTTATAGATTTTACGACGATGTTGTCATTTTTGATACCATGTACAACACTAATCGTTACATAATGATATTTGCACCACTAATGGGGGTTAATAACCACAGTCAAACTATTGTATTTGGTTGTGCTTTCTTAAGTGATGAGACCATAGATACTTTTGTTTGGCTTTTCAAGTGTTTTTTGGAAGCAATGCAGAGTGATGCACCTAAGATGATTATCACTGATCAGGATTCGACTATGACAAATGCCATTTCACAGATCCTTCCTAAGAAATTTCATAGGTATTGTAGTTGGCACATTTTGACCAAATTTTCAGAGAAGATTGACTCAGTAAAATTCAGTGCTTATTATAAAGAGTTTTCAGATTACATTTGGAATTCAGAGACTGTGGAAAAGTTTGAATCCACTTGGGTGGAGCTAGTGGAGAAAAGTGGGTTGACTACTAATACATTATTTGGCTACAATTAATGTATGACATCCATTGTAGATGGGTACCCGCACATGTGAATCATATTTTCTCAGCCGGCATGTTAAGTAGCCAACGAGCGGAGAGTTCTCATGCATTTAAAAAAAAAAATTTATTTCCAAAGGAAATTCATTAGTGGATTTTATGATTCAATTTGGTCGGGGCCTTCAACATCAACGACATATAGAGTTGGAATCAAATAATAAAGATATGATTTAGAGACCAAAAATAAAAATTTCCAATCATTTCTTAAGTCAAATGGTTGACATTTATACATACTCTATGTATTATAAATTTGAAGATAGTTGTGTGAGACCTTGAATTATAAGTTTGAACTTATAAAAGAGGATGTTAACTACCATGTATATAAGATTTGCCGAAGGAATGTCAACAAGTGTAATGTAAGAGAAATTCATTATGAAAAATCTTGGGATTATGCAACATGCACTTGCAAAAAGTTTGAATGTTTAGATAATGGATATGAAAAGATCAAGCAAATTATTGGGAAGAATGATTCTGAAAGAAACAAGGAAATGGATTGTGGTGGAATTAGTGTATCCAAGTTAGTTAACATGACTTCTACTAATGAACATAGTTTGTAGGAAATTACATATTCAAATTTGATGTTGAAAGTAAATAAACATGCTTTTGTGTAAAGTCCTTCAAAGAACATATATACAAGGACTTCGGTGAAAGATCAAAATTGTTAGGTTGATCTGTGCTTAATGTTTATCACTCTGTAAATGAATGTATAGATGAAAAGATTAAAATTTTTGGGTTGATCTATTTTGAGATGTAATAGATAGGCATCAAAAGAATCGTAGTCTGTCGAGCCAGCCGAGAGATTGTAGAAGCCAAGGTAGAATCGTAGAGTATCGAGAAAGTTGCTACAGAATCGTAGTCTACTTTGGAGGGCCTCACTCAGAATCGTAGAGTTGGTCCAAGTGACTGTCGAGCCAAGTCAAGAATCGTCGTCTTCTCTTGGAAGCGTAGAATCTGCAAAAATAAGTAAGTTAAAGATCGTAGTCTACCAATGCTTAAGAGAAATCATAGTGTTCTCTTCTATCAGCCTGACACAAATATGACAAGACACCATGATCATGATCGTAGTGTATCTCCTGTCAGCATCAAAAGCATCGAGCATTGTCCATTAGCTGAAGAATAAAATACTACAAAAGAAGAATGGGTTATAGATGTTGAGACTTTAGGAAATCCTAACACGCATCTTTAGTATGTATCAAAGAAGCATATTAAAGAAGCTAAGAAAAAGGACTGTATGCCTGTTGAAAAAGGTTTTTCAGGTGTTAGGTGAGATAGAAGTCTGCCATGTCAATGAGTCAGACGGCTGAACAAAAAATTTTCAGGAAGTCACCATCAGTGCTCAAAAATGTCTGATGCATTTAATGCTTCAATGGACATATTTCAAAGGCTCCTTTATATACGAATCATCAGACACAGATGCAAACAAGCAAGAACACAAAAAAGTTGAAGAACACTCAATGCTCAACTCTGCGATTAAGAAAGAAAGCTTGCTCAACTACTTAGTTCTTTTGAACATATGCTTAACAACAACTAAGTAGCACTACCCAAGAACTTAACTCTCATCAAGTGTATTCCAAGTCTGCTGGACTTGAAGAGTTCAAAGTGAACTAAGAAGTTCCAAGTCTACTGGACTTAAAAAGTTCTAAGTGAACTAAGAAGTTCCAAGACTGCTGGTCTTGAAGGAATCTAAGTGATTCAAAGATTGTAAAGATATCCTTAGTGGATATCCTTAGTGGATTTCCTACTCGAGGAGTAGAAGAGTGAACTAGGAGCCTTGAGTGCTCTGAACTACTTAAAAATACTGTGTCTTTTATATTCTTGTTATAACTGCTATATCTGTCATAAATGCTTATCACCTATTAACTTAGTTTATCTTAAAGGGGAACAAACAAATCTTCTATTCCGCAGTGGTTAATTTATTAATAAATTTGACAAGTATTTTGAAAAAGAATTTTTTTTAAAAAAAATATCTATTCAACCCCCCTTCTAGATAACTATTGTGCCTCTAGAAACTAATATAGTTACATTGAGTCGAATCACGTGCAAGCAAAAAGGTGTGGCAAAAGGCTGAAGGGTGGCAAAGAAAGGGATTTGGGGAAAGCAAAAAGTGCCAAGAGTAGACGTTGTCATGTATGTGGCAAAGTTGGTGTGACACACTATAAAAGAAATTGTCTAATGCTAATAATCTGTAAGCAAGTTTACTTATTTTGACTTTGCTATTTGTTTAAAATTAACTTTGGTATTTGTTTAAATTTAACTTTGTTATTTGTTTAAATGTAGAACTAGAGTATCAAATGATGATACTACTCATCAAGTGTAATAATGATGATAGTGATTCACCCCAGGTGCAACTGAGATTGCTATAACAATAGAGAATTCTAAATTCTGAGATAATGATAATAGTGATCCAAGTGTATTAAGTCTGTATTATTGTTTTGATTATTAGGTAGATCAAATGAATGAGCCTCTTTTTGTGAATGGAGGGAGGATATGTATTAATCTAAATCTGTATATTGAAAATATCAGATCAGTACCTTTTCCCCCATATTGGTTACCTTTCCCCCTTCCCTAAACATGTCAGTCAATCAGGGTATGAGTTGTATTCAGACTAGGTATGAAAAGTACTAATAGGGTGGTAGTAAACTAGTAATAATTGTGTTCAGTGCCATTATAGAAATAGTCATTTGTGAGCACATTTCTGTGTTTTTGTGATTCTTTAACTATTTTTTATTATTATTGGCTGATTTTACTGAAGTGATAATACAAAAGCATGCTTCCATGGTATTTGCCTTAATCTCTTTAGTAGTTTAGTTCAAGTTATGTGGCACTCCTTTAACATTTAAGGTAATTGGTGTCCATGTTGCTTAATTCTCGTGCAGACTTTAGCAATACAAATTGGTTGAGATGAAACTTCTTGCTCAACAAAAGGATCTTTAGGTAGTTTCTGTGTTCTTATCTCTTTGTCATATTTATTTCATTTTACATTGCAATGTGTTGTAGTTCGACTTTGCGAAATATTTCATTGACATAAAGCTAAGTTGTTATTTGACCCATGCTTTTTTATCTTAATTGCATATTCCGCCCATGTTTGCACAGATGGCCGAGTTAAAGAAGATTTTGTATGGGAAGTTTAAGGATTCTATCAATCTTGAAGAGGATTAGTGCAATTTCAAGTTTTTATTGTGCTAATTAATTTCTCAAATTTTCAATGCCTTTGTACCAGATTATAATGCACACTTGATGGTTGCTTTGATATGGACAGATCAATTGTTACGGATCAATTGTTTCATTAGTTGCTTAACTCAGACGTTTGGTTTTCATATTCTTATTTTTTTAGTTGGAAGATCCTAGCTAGCTCATCCTAGGGTACTTCTTTTGATTGTTTCGGATATTTTGAAATAGTAATAATAATAATATTCTTTAGTCTTTTAACTGATTACCAATAATAATAATAATAATAATAATAATAATAATAATAATAATAATATTGGTGATGCTATTCTTAGTTAGTTATGTTTGTGTTGCTAGAAATTGATTGAATATATATTAGAATTTATCCTAGCTAGCATTTCAGATTTGAGGTTGTTTTTGGAATTCTCTCTATGAATCAAGAGATTTTGGATTTCATTTAACTTAGGATTCTAATCCATAAAAAATAAACTAGCTGGATTTCCAAGTGTGGATTTTTGAAACAACAACGTACGTACTGTAAGACCCAACTTTTATGAATAAAGATGAATTTTTCTCAAAATATATTTTTGAATATTATGGTGTGGATTTGATATAATGTTATAGTTGTGGGTAATATTTATAAATTTTGCAAAGTAAACAAGTTGTTATAAAATATTCGATTGGTCGGGGAATATTCATTTTAACGGGGAATATTAAATGCGGCAACTTAGACAATCATTAGTGGACCCTACAATGAATTATTGCCGGGAGTTAGAAAATGACGAAATATCTTTTTATAAAAAATAACGGCGAAAGTTTTACCGTTAACTGTTGAAATATCCGGTGATAAAAGTACAGTAATATGCGTGGTTGCATAGTAGCACACGGTATTGATTATTGATGCTTACGTGAGAAGTAAGGGTGTAAACGAGTCGAATCTCAGCGAACACCTTAATGCTCAGATTCGGCTCGACTCGAAAAAATTGAGCTCGAATTCGACTCGGATTCGATTAAGGATTTATATTTTTGCGCCAAATTCGACTCGAATCATTACTCAGACCTACTGGACTCGTAAGTACTCGACTCGTTTACAAAGCTAGTTCCTCATGAGCCTTCAATTCAAATTAAGTTTCGAATATGAACCATTTCACTTAAAACTGAACCACTACATACTAAATTTGTTACTTAACTAATATTTATATATAAAACTTTTTCACTTTTATTTATGTATAGAAATTATAAAGAATTTAATATAAATTGACATTTAATTCATTGATGTATTCAAGTACAAATTTACACAATTTCGTACTACACTTTATAAATTATAAATATTGATACAAATATCACATATTTATCTTACTAGCATGGATCAGACCAATATTTGAATATGATCCATCGAGCAGGTATCAAGTATGGTTCGAGAAAAAATGAAATACTCGGACCATAATATGAGCAAACACTGGTATTCTCGAATTCGACTCATGTATCATTAAACAGAAAATGAGTATGGATCAGATTCGACTCGGATCAACTTTGAATTCGAACTTTGGATCATATTTTCGAGCCGATCTCGAATCGAGTACCGAGCTACTTGGCTCAGCTTACACCCCTAGTGAGAAGTGACTCATTTTTACTCAATTATAGCTACAATAATTGTTGCATAGTATCTCACGCTATTGATTCAATTATTGTCATAATATTTTATATTATTAAATCAATAATTGAGATGATAAGTTATTCATATTATTATTTGCATTATTGACAATGTCTAAAAAATTTTGTCGAGGAAAAGGGTTTGTTCACCTAATTGCAAGCCAATAGGGAGAAATCCTTATTGGAAAGCCCCATCTTTCTTGAGAATGATCTAGTTGTTAATATTGCAAGTTATATTATTGATGAATAAATGTTTTTAAAAATATTGAGGGGATTTTTATGAAGTATTTGTTGTAAATTTTGCTTATTATATGGACCCCCCCATTTACCCATTTTTCAAAACTGTTAAGATATAAGTTATCTCGACTTTGTTATATATATATATATATATATATATATATATATATATATATATATATATATATATATTAGGTTTGTAATATTCATGAACGCATGATCAAATTGCACAAAATTAGCGGCGATGTAAAAATCGAGTTTAAAATTTTACAAACCATATACCCGGATCACCCTTTATGCATAATTATTAATTAAACGAAAAGATATGAATAAGAATCATACCCTTGAAGATCCGAGCTTCCTCAGGTACAAGTTTACCTCCAATCCTTTTCGCGTTCAACTTAAATCCACCGGGTTTGGTTCCTTCCTTTGATCAACGTTAGCCACCCAAGTGTTTGGCCTCTAGAGGTGATCCACCAAGAAAGAATAGAGATTCAAGAAGATGGGTGTTTGGCAAAACCCTAGTTTTTCTATCTCTCATAGAGCGTACTCTCCCAACTATTGGAATTACGTTTGTTGAGAAAAAGTCAACAACCACTACACCCATAATAAGACTCCTCTTATTTATAGATGTAGACAACCCTCCTTAACAATTAAGAAATTGGGTTTTATTTTAATTAATTAAATTTTTTTAATTAATTAAGCTCCCTAATCTTATTAGGGATAATTAATTAAACTCTTTTAATTAATTTGCCTCCTAATCCTATTAGGATATTTGAGAGTACTTTTATTAATTAATTCCCAAACTCCTTTAGGAATTAAATAATAATAATAATAATAATAATAATAGTAATAATAATAATAAGACTCCTCTAATTAATTTATATTTAATATTTCCAAAATATTAAATAATAAATATTAAGCTATTTAATTTATTCTATCACCATAGATTAAATTAAATATACTTAACTTATTATTACGATTATGCCATTAACTTCTTAAATAATTATTCTTCCTTTTATGGTGTGACCCTTTAGGTTCTCCATATTAAACCCATTGTGAATAAATCAATTAGAATCGAATCTAATCTTATTTAAATAAATAAATTAAACTAATAATTTATTTAAATAAATAATATTTATTCTACAATAGGGATAAGCCTCCCTAATGATCAACGACTTTTCGGATAATATAGATTTTAACATTAATCATAAAAGAACATTTGAGTAAATAGTTCTTCATGAATTCAATCCTTCCACCATACAATGTCCCAATTAAATATAAGACATGGAATTACCATCAAGTCTTATTTTATTTAATTATATGTATTTCGACTCTTAAATGCACAACTCCAAATAATGCAAATTAGAAACTCCTTTCTAATTTCATTCTCACTTAAACCAAGGACTCTTTGAGTTGTCATTTATCGAATCACATAGGACATTTCTCTTCTTTTACTAGAAGTGGTAGATTCTTTATTGATCATACATTATCTCCATGTATAACTTATTATACCCAAGCATACCCTTTGATATACCCTAAGGGTCTTAAGGAATAAGGCAAAGTATAACTCATCATACACAAGATACTATGATGATCTCAAGTCCAAGGATCACTTGTACTACTATCACTACAGGAATTCCTATTGATAGGAAAGTAAAACTCCATTAGGTATTCCTTAGCGAGCCACGTTCAGTGAACTTATTCTCTAATAAGCACCTACATACTTGCTTTAGTGTCTCCACACAAATGATCATGAGATCAATCATCCTCATCCAATGAGCAAGCAACGTATGTACCAATCTATCCGAATTTACTAATCCCCAATTTAGTAATCCAACGATTGGGAACTATTTTAGTTTTAAGCTTTCAAAGAATTTAGATCTCATTAGAATGATCATCATCATTATTCTAAAAGCATTGCTTAAAACTATGGGTTTATCACATTATAAAACAGCATCATGTAGATAATTAAAAGCCTTTAATAAATAAATACTTTTTATTAATAAATGAATAAGATTGTTACAAAGTATATGCTTTATCATCAAACATGATTGACTTGTGTGCATACTACTTTTAATATATATATATATATATATATATATATATATATATATATATATATATATATAAACGAAAGTCTTGTGTGGGGGAGGGGGGATTTGCATTGTCGGGAGGAGTTGTAAATTTTTTTTTTATTATTATTATTATTATTATTATTATTATTATTATTATTATTATATATATTTATTTATATATTATAATAAGTTTTATTTTTATGAAAAATAGAATATATTATATGTAAAATCCCAAATTTTACGAATAAAGATTTATATTTTTTCGGAATATTTTTTTGAATATTATGGTGTGAATTTGAGATAATGTTATAGTTGTGGGTAGTATTTATAATTTTTTCAAAGTATAGAAGTTGTTATATAATATTCGATTGGTCGGGAAATATTCGTTTTAACAGGGAATATTCGTATGACGGCACCATCATTGGTGGACCCCACAACGGAATTATTGTCGGATTGAGAAAATGACAAAAATGTTTTTATGAAAATAATGGCGGAAGTTTTACCGTTAATACTGTTGAACTACTCTTCGAGTAAAAGTACGATGTCTGGCGCGGTTGCATAAGTAGCACACGGTATTGATTATTGATGTTTACGTGAGAAAACACTCAGTTTTGTTCAATTATTGCTACAGTAATTGTTGCATAGTATCTCACGTTATTTGATTCAATTATTGTCGATATTTTAATATAGTATTAAATAAATAATTGAGATGACAGAGTTATTAATAGTATTATTTGCAATATTAACGATGTCTAGAAGTTCTGCCAAGGAGAGGTTTGGTCACCTAATTGCTACTTACTAGGGAGAAATCCTTATTGGAAAGCCCCCTCTTTCTTGGGAACGACCTGGTCGATTAATAGTGTGAATTATAATAATGATGATGAAGTTTTGTTTTATTAGTATTATTAATGTAATAAAACAAAAAAAACTTTTATATAAAAATAAAATACTTTTATAAAGTTATTCGTTTTATTAGACTATAAATAGAATATATTATATTCTATTATGCATAGTATTTTGCATAGTAAAATCTTTTTATATAAAAAATGTAATACTTTTATAAAGTTATTTGTTTTATTAGAAAATAATTAGAATATATTATATTTTATTATGCATAGTGTTTACATAAAGGCCTACATAATATTTGCATAGTAAAATCTTTTTATATAAAATAGAATACTTTTATAAAGTTATTCGTTTTATTAGATTATAAATAGAATATATATTATAGTTTATTTAAAAGATTTTGTTTTATTAGAATATTTTATAGTAAACCAATCTGGACCATCCGTTTAAAAGTAAATCAATTTGGACCGCTCAGAAATTGAATTCTTTATTCACCATTCTCCTATAAATAGAAGTTCATTCCTTCATTATTTCTTACTTAATTCACTTTGAAACTTTAGAGAGAAAACTATAGAGAAAGAAGAAAAGTATTCTCGCTACTTCACTACTCCTATATCCAGCTTTGTTGTAAGGTAAGGGATATTATTTGTTGTACTCGTAAGGGGTATTATTTCTTTTGTATTCATGAAGAGAACTTCATTATTCCATTCTTTATTATTTTGTTAGAATAACTTTTGTACGTGGACTACCCTATACTTGGTGAAATTCTTCATTATTCCATTCTTTATTATTATGTTGGAATAACTTTGTACATCGCGTAAGCATCCGCATACATGGTGAAATTCTTCATTATTCCATTCTTTATTATTCTGTTGGACATCCTGTCGGTGCGAATTTCGCCTGACCTAGTTCCGTTATTTATTATTCTGTTGGAATATCTTGTCTGTGCATTTACGCACGACCTGGTTCCGTTATTTATTATTCTGTTGGAATAACATGTCTGTGAGGTTTATCGCATGCCTGGGGAATTCTTTTGTTATTCCATTCTTTATTATACTCAGTTGGTTAAAGTTTTGACTTCTATACTCCATGAAATTAGTGGAATATACTTGATATTTGCGCTTCATCCAGTATCTTTTTATGGAAATATTCTTCGGAGCATTCAAGAATTTTACTCTATAAAGCAGTATCATGTTGACAATTTAGACGTTATTGGTTCCTGGAGAAATTAATTCTTGAACTTGTTTTATTGAATTCTTATATCATTTTCATCATCCTCATGTTTATATTATGTTGAAAGTTATCTGTGGCTTGTATTGCATAGATGGACTTGGTATGATTATGACCAAGGATTATTTGGTATAATCCTGAGCGTAATGTTACAAATGATGTGGAAAAAGTCCTCATTGGCCCGTAGTGCATTGATGGACAGTTTTTGATATGATTATGGCTATGAATTCTTTTTGGCCAAGGGAGCAAAGATGAATTGTTTTATGGCATGATCAGGACCGTTGATGAAAACACGATTATCTTTGGCCCGTAGTGCATGGATAATTCGTGGTCGTGATACTAAATAATATCCTTGGCCCAGTAGTGTGGGATGATTTGATGATGTGGATTATTTATTAAGTCGAGTCTCGTAGAGATAAAAGTGATGAAAACCTTTTAAATCATATAAAATAGTAGATTGTATTCTCTCTTGACTCTTCTAATGGATTGTTTGTTCACCGCAGCTTAAACTTGATGTCCATTGTATTTTATCGCTTTAACATTGTTGAAGACTAATGATAATTTATTCGCATTATCTTAGTCATAATATTTCTTCTTGGGCTAGTTGAGCTCACCCTTTCTTTCACTTTATTCTCTTCAGAAATGAGAATATAAATTTGGACGAAGCTTCGGGGAGCGGAGTGACGGTCCCGTATGATAGCATTACTAGACCTCACTATTACATTAATTAGTGTGACAATAAATGTAATGAGGACTCCTTTGAGTATGGATATTGTCTAGATGACAATATTCTTATTAAAACTCTCGTACTATATTTTGTCGTATTGTTTACACGACATTTGTATAATTAAGTTGTATTTGTATTTTGTACCATGTATTTGGTGACTCAAGATGGGTGATGTATACCTATTTTTGGGGGCATCACAGTTGGTAGCAAAGCTTAGGGATATGATCCCTGGCTGAGATGTGGGACAAGAACTAGGAGGGAGAGATCGGGAATTCTTTTCGCTAAGAGTATGACCTACCTAAGTTTATTTGGTATTTAATTGGTTCACGAGTATAGGGATAATATGTGATATGTCAATTAACCCTTATTTTGTGACAGTGTTTGAAAATGGCATCTGAAAATGTTGAGATAAGTAATGGAGCAAAATAATATAAGTGTATCGCAGTACGAGGCTAAGTTTGCGGAGTTATCCCGGTTTGCATCCCATTTGGTCGATAATGAGGAGCGAATGACGTGAATGTTTCTAAGAGGTTTGAAACCCGATATACGTAAATACCTCATTTCTCATAAACTTTGTTTATATTCAGATGTTGTGAATAGGGCTCAGTTTTTGGAGCGCGATAATGAGTTAGCACAACCAAAAGGTAACGACCAACAACACGATAATAATCGTACCGGTGGCAACGGCCATCGGAACAATGATGACCATCGTGGGGAAATTATCATGCCAAGAATGGTAACCACTTCGGTGGTAATCATGGTAGAAGTGGAAATTTCAAGAAGAGAAGGTCATTTAGCTTGATTTTTTTGTATAGTGAAGTCAAGTCCAAATTGGATTTTGGGTGGCCCGCATCAAAAGGCGGATCTGGACAAAACAAAGTCGGTGGTTTCGGAAGAGCATTTTTGTGACTTCTCAAAAGCGAGTAACCCGAACGAAGTTAGCACCAAGTTAGTTAATTATAAATTTTTGCGAATTTTATACCTTATTAGATACCGGTTCTACCCATTCTTTTATCTCTCTTGCTTGCGCTCAACGTTTAAATTTGACCCCAGAGAAGTTAGACTTTAACTTATTGGTTGAAACTTTGTTAGTAGAAACCTTCGTTACCTCCACTGTTTATATATCTCTTGTTTGATTCAAATTGACACTTTCACGTTACCTGTCGATCTTATCTCTTTGAAAATACTTGCCCTTGATGTGATTTTAGAAATCGATTGGTTAACTACTCATCATGCTTTTTGTAAGGGTGTTAGCTTTCATATTCCTAACCAACTCAAGTTATGCGAATTCAAGCAACCAAACCACTAAAGTTAATCAACAAGTATATCGAAGCCATAAGTAAAGAGCCCCGATCCTTTCGTTGTTGACTTCCTTGTGTGGAATGCACCGAAGCCAGACTATCCGTAGGGGACATCGTGAATAACGGTGGCAAGTTGATAGGTATCAATGTGATGTGCTATCCAAGTCTTTGATGAGGGTCACAGTTTTGAATGATATTTCTATCGTTAATAAATTTCCTGGCGTATTCTGAAGACTTCTTGGCCTACCTCAGAGCGTGAAATCGAATTTTGTACCGACCCCAGTACAAAACCCCATTTCTAAAACCCTTAAATATTTCTTCAACTAAAACAAACGTAACATGCGCCAAAGACGTTGGCTTGAGCTGTTGAAGATTACGATCGTACCATTCAATACCATCGTGGAAAAACGAACGTGGTAGCTAACACATTGAGTAGAAGATCATATACATTTACGAAAAGCGAATATACTGAAACCCACGTGAAGATAACGAATATACGAGTAGAATCGACTTTAATCGATAAAGTTAAAGCCGCTTTCAAGCTAAATACTCGGAAATGATGAATGTGAAGAAGAAGGTTCAAGAGGCGTTATTCTAGAAGCAAGAATCGATGAAGAGAGGAAATCTCAACCCTCGATTTTATTGGCCCATTTGAAATCCTTGATCGAGTAGGAACTGTGGCCTATAGACTCATTTTACTGCCAAGTATGTCGCGTGTTCATAACATTTTTCACGTATCAATGTTACGTAAATATGTGGATGACCCGAACCATATTATTGATTTATAACCGGACGAGATAGCGAATAATTTAACATATGATGATGTACTTGTTAAAATCCTGGAATATATTCTACGC
Organism: Panax ginseng; assembly: GCA_020205605.1. NCBI lineage: Eukaryota > Viridiplantae > Streptophyta > Magnoliopsida > Apiales > Araliaceae > Panax > Panax ginseng. The sequence continues at coordinate 100,881,026 of CM035144.1, read as the reverse complement.
TTAAAGGTTATACCTCAAGAGTTAGAATCTGACGAAGTGTCCTCATCTGTCCGGCGTACAAGGTACGTATGTAAATTTCGAGGGTGAAATTTCATAAGGAGGGGAGATTGTAAAATCCCAAATTTTACGAATAAAGATTTAATTTTTTTCAAAATATTTTTTTGAATATTATGGTGTGAATTTGAGATAATGTTATAGTTGTGGGAAGTATTTATAAATTTTGCAAAGTATGCAAGTTGTTATATAATATTCGATTGGTCTGGGAATATTCGTTTTAACAGGGGAATATTCGTGACGACTAAGATAATCATTAATTGGACCCCATAACGGAATTATTGTCGGATTGAGAAAATGATAAAAATATTTTTATGAAAATAACGGCGGAAGTTTTATCGCTAATATTGTTGAACTACTCGGTAGTAAAAGTACAGTAATACGCGTGGTTGTATAGTAGTACACAGTATTGATTATTGATGCTTACGTGAGAAAACACTCAGTTTTGTTCAATTATTGCTACAATAATTGTTGCATAGTATCTCACGTTATTTGATTCAATTATTGTCGATATTTTTATATATTATTAAATCAATAATTGAGATGACAGAGTTATTAATATTATTATTTGCAATATTAACGATGTCTAGAAGTTCGCGAAGGAAAGGTTTGGTCACCTAATTGTGCGCCATAGGGAGAAATCTTTATTGAAAGCCCTCTTTCCGGAATGACCAGTCGATTAATAGTGTGAATTATAATAATGATGATGAAGTTTTGTTTTATTAGTATTATTAATGTAATAAAATGTAAAAGCTTTTTATATAAAAAATGTAATACTTTTATAAAGTTATTCATTTTATTAGACTATAAATAGAATATATTATATTCTATTATGCATAGTATTTTGCATAGTAAAAAATCTTTTATATAAAAATGTAATACTTTTATAAAGTTATTTGTTTTATTAGAAAATAATTAGAATATATTATATTTTATTATGCATAGTGTTTACATAAGTGCCTACATAATATTTGCATAGTAAAATCTTTTTATATAAAATAGAATACTTTTATAAAGTTATTCGCTTTTATTAGATTATAAATAGAATATATATTATAGTTTATTTAAAAGATTTTGTTTTATTAGAATATTTTATAGTAAACCAATCTGACCGTCTGCTTAAAAAGTAAATCAATCTGGAACGCTCAGAATTAGTTACTATTCACCCATTCTCCTATAAATAGAAGCTTATTCCTTCATTATTTCTTACTTAATTCACTTTGAAACTCTGTAGAGAGAGAAACTATAGAGAAAAAAGAAAAGTATTCTGCTACTTCACTACTCCTATATCCAGTTTGTTCTAAGGTAAGGGATATTATTTGTTATACTCGTAAGGGGTATTATTTCTTTTGTATTCATGAAGAGAACTTCAGTTATTCCATTCTTTATTATTCTCTGGAATAACTCAGATACGTGGACTACCCTATACTTGGTGAGATTCTTCTATTATTCCATTCTTTATTATTATGTTGAATAACTCGCTTATGCTAAGTACCGCATACATGGTGAAATTCTTCATTATTCCATTCTTTATTATTCTCATTGGAACATCCTCGCTTGCAAAATTTCGCCGATCCGTTCCGTTATTTATTATTCTGTTGGAATATCCTGTCTGTGCGTTTACGCATGACCTGGTTCCGTTATTTATTATTCTGTTGGAACATCTTGTCGGTGCGAATTTCGCCTGACCTGGTTCCGTTATTTATTATTCTGTTGGAATATCCTGTCTATACGTTTACGCATGACCTGATTTCGTTATTTATTATTCAGTTGGAATAACCTGTCTGTGCGGTCTATCGCATGCCTGGTGATTTCTTTTGTTATTCCATTCTTTATTATACTCAGTTGGTTAAAGTTTTGACTTTTATACTCCATAAAATTAGTGGAATATCCTTGATATTTGCGCTTCATCCAGTATCTTTTCATGGAAATATTCTTCTGAGCATTCTTGAGTTTTACCCCACAAAGCAGTATCACGTTGATAATTTGGACGATATTGGTTCCTGTATAAATTAATTCTTGAACTTGTTTTATTGAATTCTTATATCATTTTCATCATCCTCATGTTTATATTATGTTGAAAGTTATCTGTGGCTTGTATTGCATAGATGGACTTGGTATGATTATGACCAATGATTATTTGGTATAATTATGACCGTAATGTTACAAATGATGTGGAAAAAGTCCTCATTGGCCCGTAGTGCATTGATGGACAGTTTTTTGTATGATTATGGCTATGAATTCTTTTTGGCCAAGGGAGCAAAGATGAATTGTTTTATGGCATGATCAGGACCGTTGATGAAAACACGATTATCTTTGGCCCGTAGTGCATGGATAATTCGTGGTCGTGATACTAAATAATATCCTTGGCCTGTAGTGCAGGGATGATTTGATGATGTGGATTATTTATTAAGCTGAGTCTCAGAGATAAAAGTGATGAAAAACCTTTTAAATCATATAAAATAGTAGATTGTATTCTCTACTTGACTCTTCTAATGGATTGTTTGTTCCGCTGCAGTTAAACTTGATGTCCATTGTATTTTATCAGTTTAACATTGTTGAAGACTAATGATAATTTATTCTGCATTATCTTAGTCATAATATTTCTTACTGGGCTAGTTGAGCTCACCCTTTCTTTCACTGTTCTCTTCAGGAAATGAGAATATAGCTGGGACGAGTCGGGGAACGGAGTGACGGTCCAGATGATAGCATTACTAGACCTCACTATTCTGTTAATTAGTGTGACAATAAATGTAATGAGGACTCCTTTGAGTATGGATATTGTCTAGATGACAATATTCTTATTAAAACTCTCAGCTATATTTTGTCGTATTGTTTACACGACGTTTGTATAATTAAGTTGTATTGTATTTTGTACCATGTATTTGGCGACTTAAGATGGGTGATGTATACCTATTTTTGGGGGCGTCATATTATATTTTATTATGCATAGTGTTTGAATAGTGACTGTATAGTGTTTGCATAATAAAATCAGAAAATTCAGCCGATACGTCCGTGATTTCGTTGAATTTTACTGTGTAGTTCGTGATTTTATTTTCTAAATATTATCCTTCCAATCTTCTATAAATAGGATTCTTAGTTTAGAATTGAAAATCATACCAGAATCAGAGAATTATTCTTCTATAATATTGAGCGTATTTCTTTAGAGTTTAAGGAAGATTTGAGTGTAGGAAACAGTATAAGTTTTCTTCAAGAAAATCCCGGCCTACTAGTCAGAAATACTCTCTTTTTAAGGTAAAGGATATTATTTTTGTTCAATATTCGTGAGAAATAATATTTTCTTTGATACTCTATAGTATGTAAATAATATTATTTTGTTTCAGATTCCGAATTCTACACTCATTTTGTTAAAGTATTGCCTCTATACTCCTTAAAATTAGTAAAATATCCTTAAAATTTGTGTTTCATCTAGTATCTTTTCACGAAAATATTATTCTGAACATTTTTGATAATTTTTAATATTTTCATGTCGGGGTACTATTCTAAAAGTACTATTCATGGGGTACTATTCACTCGGGTACTATTCACCCGGGGTACTATTCATGACAAAAATTGATTTTTTTTCTGTCCAAATCATTTTTGATACAATATTATTCTTGAATTTCACTCCACAAAGCAGTATCATATTGACAATTTGGACATTATTGAATTCTAGATAAATTAAATTATAAATCTTTAAAATTTATCCTTTACTTTCATTTAACTGAATTCTTATATCATTGTCATCATCCTCATGCTTATATTGTGATGAAAGTCTTCATTGGCCCGCAGTGCATTGATGGACAGTTGTTGATATGATTATGACCAGGGATAATTTGGTATAATCATGACGTGCAATGTTACAAATGATGTGATAAAAGTTCTTATTGGCCCGTAGTGCATTGATGGACAGTTGTTGTGACGCCCCCAAAATAGGTTCACACGACCCATTGAGTCGCCAGATATCATACTATAAAAATCAAATATAAACTTCATTTATACAACTGTTAAACTGTCGTGCGGGATATTACCACAGTTAAACTGTGAGTTTTAATACAAATGTATGTAACTTTCATGGTGCCTCAACCAAAACCTTACAATTATACTGCAAAGCAGGCGGCTAGCGGCCGCAAGACCATGGCCGTCTTAGCAACCAAAACGACCCGGGTTTTGGTGGGCCATAAAAATCGACCCTAAAGTCTGTGGGCTCTCACGGGCCCGGGCCAACACCGTGGGCCAAAGGGTGTTTTATGCCTATTTTTTTGACATTTTTTGGGCCCAAGAGTGAACAGTCAGCCGAAACGCCTTGATTTTTGTGGGCCAAAAAATGCGCTTAAACCCGCTGACGGGTTTACCATGCAAGCTTTGGGGCCCATTTTCCAGGTCTACTTACAATGGTACTTTACATAAAAGTACAGTCAAAAACTTTTTTAGAAATTTAAATCTTTGGGAAGTTGTAAGACCCCAACTCTTATGAATAAAGATTAATTTCTCTCGAAATATATTTTTGAATATTATGGTGTGGATATAATATAATGTTATAGTTGTGGATAATATTTACAAATTTTGCAAAGTAAGCAAGTGGTTATATAATATTCGATTGGTCGGGGAATATTCGTTTTAACAGGGAATATTCAGATGACAAGCACAATCATTAGTGGACCGCACAACGGAAGCATTGTCGTAGTAAGAAAAACGATAGAATTATCTTTTATAAAAATAACTGCGTAAGTGTTACCGTTAAAAAACCTGCTGAACTACCCAAAGAGTAAAAGTAAAAGAATATGCTGGCGTGGTTGCATAGTAGCACACCAGATTGGTTATTGATGCTTTACGTGATAAGTCACTCGCTTATACTCAATTATTGCTTTCAATAATTGCCGCATCATATCTCTCTATATTATTGATTCAATTATTGTCACAAAGATCATCATCGCACAATATGTTATATTATTAAATCAATAATTGAGACGACAAAGTTATTCATATTATTAAATTACAATATTTACAATGTCTAGAAGTTCTCAAGGAGAGGTTTGGTCACCTAATTGCGGCTACCAATAGGAGAAATCTTTATTGAAAGCCCCTCTTCCCGGGAACAACTTTGGTTGTTAAATATTGTGAGTTATAATATTAATGATGAATAAGCTCGTGTTGATTAAAGATGAAATTGATATTTCTATTGTGTTGGGATTATTGGTGTTAGTGGAAGTTGACATTTATTTTGATAATAATTGATGTCTGGAGGTTATATTGTTCAATCGTGTATTCGGGGCACTTTTCGTGTCGGAGTACTATTCACGAGTTACTATTCATGAGTTACTATTCACGAGTTACTATTTACGAGTTACTATTCACAGGATACTATTCACCTGATTTTTTTTTTGTCCAAATCATTTTTGGGTACAATATTATTCCATGAGGAGATGTGCTAATTTTTCAGACCGTTGGTTGAAATTATATTAGTAAATCAATATGGATCGTTGGTTTAAAGTTTTAATAGTAAATCAATATGGATCGCTGGTTTAAAGTTTTAATAGTGAATCAGTATGGACCTTTGCTTTAAAGTTTTAATAGTGAATCAGTATGGACCGTTGCTTTAAGTTTTAATAGTAAATCAATCTGGACCGTTCATGAATTAGTTACTATTCAGTCCATCCTCCTATAAATAGAAGCTCATTTCTTCACTATTTCTTACGAATTCACTGAAACTCTAGAGAGAGAATTCATAGAGAGAAAGAAGAAGAGAATTCTGCTACCTCACCCAATATCCAGTTTCTTCTATGGTAAGGGGTATTATTTCTTTCTTATTCCTGAAGAGAACTTATGTTATTCCGTTCTTTATTATTCTGTTGGAATAACCTGTTTATATGAAGTACCGCATACATGGTGAAATTCTTCTGTTATTCCATTCCTTATTATTATGTTGAATAACTTTGCTTATGCTAAGCACCGCATACATGGTGAAATTCTTCTATTATTCCATTCCTTATTATTATGTTGAATAACTTTGTTTATCTGAGTACCACATACATGGTGAACTTCTTCTCATTATTCCATTCTTTATTATTATGTTGGAATAACTGCTTATAATGGCACCGCATACATGGTGATCTTCTTCATTATTCCATTCTTTATTATTATGTTGAATAACTGCTGTTTATCTAAGTACCGCATACATGGTGAAATTCTTCTATTATTCTGTTCATTATTATTCTGTTGGAATATCCTCATCATGCGGTCTATCGCATGCATGGTGATTTATGTTGTTATTTCATTCTTTATTATTCTATCGAAATATCCTCGTTCATGCGCTTACGTTTTGACCTCGTTTCCATTATTTATTATTCTATTGAATAACTCAGTATGTGCGGTTCATCGCATTTATGGTGATTTCTGTTGTTATTCCATTCTTTATTATTTTGTCGGAATATCATGTATAGCATGCTTACGCGGGACACAGTTCCATTATTTATTCTTCCGCTTTAATATCCGGCCGCATGCGTTTATTCCGAACCCGGTTCCATTATTTATTATTCATTTGGGAATAACTCGCACATGCGATCTATCGTTTGCATGGTGAATCCTTCTGTTATTCCATTCTTTATTATTCTGTGGGAATAACCTGTCTATGTGGATTACCACATGCATGGTGAATGATCCTTTGTATTCATTCCTTATTAAATTGTGGAAATGATCTGTATACGTGGATTACCGCATGGCGGGTGAAAATCCATTTGCAGTTTCATATATTCTTTATTATACTCAGTTGGTTAAAGTTTTGACTTCTATACTCCATGAAATTGGTGGAATATCCTTGATATTTGCGCTTCATCCAGTATTTGTTTCATGGAAATATTCTTCTGAGCATTCTTGAATTTTACTCTACAAAGAAGTATCATGTTGACAATTTGGACGGTATTAGTTCTTGGATAAATTAATTCTTGAACTTGTTTATTGAATTATTATGTCATTGTCATCATCCACATGCTTATATTGTAATGAAAGTCATCTTTGGCTTACGTGCATAGATGGACTTAGTATGATTATGACCAGGAATCATTCGGTATAATCATGACCTGTAATGTTATAAATGATGTGGTAAAAGTCTTCATGGCTTCGTAATGCATTGATTTTACGCTTTTGGTATGATTATGACCAGGGATTATTCGGTATAGTCATGACCGTTGATGATTTAATGAATATCCTTGGCCCGTAGTATAGGGATGATTAGAAGATGTGGTTTATTTATTAAACTGAGTCTCAATGATAAAAGTTGATGAAAATATTTTTAAATCATAGAAGATAGTAGATATCATGCTCTACTTGACTCTTCTAATGGATTGTTTATTCCGCTGCAGTTAAACTTGATGTCTATTGTATTTTATCAGTTTAACATTGTTGAAGACTATTGATAATTTATTCTGCATTATCTTAGTCATAATATTTCTTACTGGGCTAGTTGAGCTCACCCTTTTTTTCACTGTTCTCTTCAGGAAATGAGAATATAGCTGGGACGAGTCGGGGAAAGGAGTGACGGTCCTCACTATTCTGTTAAATAGTGTGAAAATAAATGTAATGAGGACTCCTTTGAGTGTGGATATTGTCTAGATGACAATATTCCTATTAAAACTCTCAGTTTATGTATTGTCGTATTTTACACAACTGTTGTATAATTAAGTTGTATTTGTATTTTGTACAATGTATCTGGCGACTCAAGATGGGTGATGTATACCTATTTTGGGGGCGTCACAGAAGTGCTCAAGGAAATCTTCGTACATAGGAGGCCAAGAATCTAAATTATGATAGATATCCACTACAAGAAAAAGGTTTATCAATGACCACGACGGTCATCAGATATCCATCAATGACGCGTGACGCGGTCAGCCGATAGTTGTCGCGACAAATTCGCCGCTTAGGATGCACAAAGAGCGACCACAATTAGCGGAATCATATATCTCGACCGATATGAGCGATCAAAATTACAACCGATCGCTGTCGAGTCAAGACGGTCAGTACCAAGTCGACGTGGTCCACGTGGTGGCCGATATCAGTGACGCGACCGCATCCGGTCGCTGATTGCCTCAAATATTTAGCCATCTCTATTATCGCAAATAATCGCGATGTCATTGATATGGAAAAAAATAAAAAATCGATTTTTGCTACAATTCATGATTATAAACATATTAAAACTTGTAAATACGTACCCTGGCAGTGATATGCTGCAAATGTGAAATACTACCACCCTTGTATGTCCCTTTAGCCTTTTCGCCATCGGGTACACCCGAGGATCTGTTGGTGGCGGCAGTCTTTCGTCTTTTCACCCAGCTCTCAGCTCTCCATTGGGCACACATCTCAGCCCATATGGCTTGGGTGCACCACCAAGGACTATGCTCGTGCATCTAATCTTCTCCCTGGCCTGGATGGTCGATCTCGGCATTGTGAAGGGCTTTTTATCTTTCTTTATTCAAATTGTCTTTGGTGCGGACCGCACACTTCTGCCAGAATAATGTCTGTATCACTGAATCCTGCGCGTCCTCCCATCTATACCGTTTCTGCAAATAAAATAACAATAATAACATTACTAAATAATTATCCTTTAAATATTATATTAATATTATTTGTCATAATTAAAAAAAATATACCTGAAATTCTGCCCAAACAGCATCCTTGTGGGCGATAGGTGTGCTCTTCCACGTAATCACAAGTGTAGGCCAATTCTATAAACACAGCTATGATATGTGGCATCAGAATTCATAGGTTGCTCTCTGCCTTGTTCCCAATCAAAATATGGCCCTGCAATATCATGAACCATTTCATTCATACGATGAGTACTACTGCCCGAATTGTGTACTTGTGTGATGCCACCATCTCTTCTCTACCCATGTGCCCACCAGCATTCTTCGTAATTTCTCATGAACCCAGAAACAAGTAAATGATAGTTTACCATGTCTCTGTCCATATAATTTACATTCTTACACTTCAAACATGGACATCGTATCTGCGACTTACCATTCATACATTCTGGGTGACTATACGCATACTCCAAAAATATTTGGCAACCAGCTCTAAATTCAGTTGTAGCACCTATCTGGGCACTTGACTTTCTTTGTGCCATCCAACTACGGTCTGAATAGAGGTCCATGATTCCACGGTACCTACTACAAACAACATTATAAATGCTAACATATGACTTGAGCATACTTGTAAGCATGCATATGATTAACATTTAAGCATACTTCTAAGCATATGACTTAAGCATACTTATAACCATATGACTTGAGCATACTTGTAAGCATATGATTTACATTTAAGCATACTTGTAAGCATATGACTTGAGAGCATATATACTTGTAATCATATGACTTGAGTATACTTGTAAGCATACGATTAACATTTAAGCATACTTGATGTTAACGAATGATTAACGAACGAATGATTAATAGTCTCTTTATTGACCAAGTGTGTCTAGTTACCTTCTCTGTTGCACTAACAGTTCCCTAGCACTACCTAATTTGGCTTAACAACCCCCTAATAGCTTACCATGCTAACAACCAAGCTTGGTTTGGCCCCGTGAGGCTTGGCTAAACTTGGCGTGGCCTCGCGGCCCCAATCCCAGCCCATCAGCTCCAACAACCCCTTAATAGGCTCTAGTGGATCACCAATATATTTATATCCAATATAAATGATAAGCAACACCCAGGCTCTCTATATAAACAGAACCCAATTTACTGAGAATTACTAAAATTAAGCTACTCGCATATTCAAACAATTCAATTTCTCATTTTATTTCAATAATGGGCATAACTTTCCTATAACCAAAAGCTATTATATATTTTAAACCTAAAACAGTTCACAATAAAAGAGGTAAAAAAAATTCAACTACAAACTTATAATTATAATACTAATGAACATTTTCAAACTTATACTTATAATACTTAAAAAAAATTCGCCTGAGTCTCCCCTACAATATGGACTAGCCACATGCACGACGGCATGTATATATGGAAATTTCTAGGCACCCAAGACACAAACCAAGAGAAATATACAAATTTCCAATACAATATGACCAAAACAATAACGATTGAATGCAAATTAAAGCAGTAAAAAATTCAGACCCATATACATTACCAATATAATATCAATTGAAACATTACCAATATACAATTATACATGAATTTTAGTTTTAACAAACATACATTATAAATGAATTTTATAATTAACATCAATTAGCATGAGTATGGCTTATTATGTTTTTTTTTCTTTTTGTGAAACCCACACTATGGTGAGAATTAGATGCACATAATTGCATAGTGGTTTTGTTGATCTTGCTTTCCCAATTTCAACACATATTAAAACACATATTCAGTATATTCCCAATTTCAACACATATTAAAACACATATTCAGTATATTAAACACATATTAACCCTAAAAATAATTTAACCTAAAAATTTTAGTAATCTCATAAAACTCTTTGCAACAATTTCAGTATATTCCCAATTTCAATAAGAAGCTATAAATTTCAGTAATCCCAAATTCAATAATCCCAAATTCATTTTCATTCATTCAAATCTCAGCTCTAAATTAACTCTTAAAACAAAAATTCAGTAGCAATATAAGATAATTTATTGTATGAACTAGCTTTGCCCCAAACTATTGCATGGGAAATTCAGTAGCAATATAAGATAGTGCTTTCATAGTTAGGTTACCTATGGGCGACCACAGCGATGGCAGTGGCGACGGCGGTGGGTGGAGTGCGTGCGTGCATCTTCTCCTTCTTCTCCTTTTTCTTTTCTCCCACTTCTCCCTCTTTTCTCTATTCGATCTCCCTCTTTTTTTTTCTTTCGTTTTTGTTTCTGCGAATGACTGAAACTGGGTAAATTAAGTTTGATCAGCGTCGCTGATATTAATTGGTCACACATACCCTTAGCGCCAACATTTCGTGCCAAATTTTACGAGGGAAAATTGTGTTAGCGACCTCTCAGCGATCGCACGCGGTCGCTGACATTAATTAGCGACTAGATTAAGGTGTGGTCGCAGGTATCGGTCGCTACTAGTAATATCAGCGTCCGGACATGCGGTCTCTGATAGTCTTGGTCGTTGTTAGGTAATTTTCTTGTAGTGATCATATGTCCAGAGAATTATCCTTGGTTGACCCAATAGTCCCCAAAGAAAAATAAGAAGATTACTATCATCTTCTTTCCAATGGTAAGTCTTCTCTTGACATATAATTATCTCCGTTTTCTCCAATTGAGAATTATATTTCAAACAAACTCCAAGATCATATAGGTAGTGCTCGTAGATATACTCAGCAAGTGGATGTGCACAACCTTGTCTCATGATAACACGAGGTTGTATGTCATTAGACATCTTGTATGATAGTGGCAAAACACCCTTCCAAAGTTGGGTTCACCTCACCCTATTCGGTTCACCAAAATTAAATATCAAATGACGTATACAATACGACACACTTATCTAAAGTTCTCAATAAAATTATTTCCATACTATTTAAGGAGAACCTCAACAGCTATAGACCACCGTTTTATTCCCTTGTTATCCCCGCTCGACCCGGAAACACTCTTATTACCTGAAAGGAATTGTGAAGCAAAAAGGGTGATCACAACTAGCCCAGTAAAGAATATCATGACTAAAGATAATTTACATCATCAATAGCCTTCATCGGAATAAATCGTAGATTTAGAACATATGGTAGATGATAAAACTTTTCAACCATAGTTGCAGCGAGAATGAGCAATCCATTAGAAGAGTCAAATAGACCATCGGGCCCATTATCTTCTCATGTTAAAAGTCCACCAATAATATTTTATCCTCAGTAACATCAATCAACAATTCCTCATCCCACAATCATATGAATAACTCATAATCATAATTGTGATTCTAAATTCTCTTCGCACCTGGAGATCTAAGATAATGTTCATCACCTATCTTCACCAAAACATCAAAAATCATGGTTATACCAAATCACAATTCCTGCTTCATAATCATACTAATAAATTCATCTTTACACTATGGCCAAAGATATTCATTAAAACAGATTAACAAGATATTTGATGTCTTGGGATGCTCCGAGGAGCAAAAGGTTCCCTTTGCCACATTCATGTTGCGTGCAGAGGAAGATTACTGGTGGGAATCTGTAAAGCTTACTCAACCTGCCGCACTGAAGATGTCTTGGGAGAAGTTCCAAGATTTGTTCAATGACAATTACTTTCCTGAAAGTATTCGTCACATGATGGAGGTAGAATTCATCAAGCTTGAGCAAAACAATATGACCGTGGCGTAGTACGAAGCTAAGTTTGTCGATTTGTCTCAGTTTGCGTCTCACTTGGTTGATAATGAGGATAGAATGACGCGGATGTTTCTAAGAGGTTTGAAACCCGAGATACATCAATACCTTATCTCTCATAAACTGTGTTTGTATTCAGATGTTGTGAATAGGGCTCAGTTATTGGAGCGTGATAATGAGTTAACCCAACCAAGAGAGAGCAGCCGACAAGTCGATAATACTAGTGGTAGCGGTCATCGAAGCGGTGACAACAAACGTGGAGGGAATCAACACGCCAGCAATGATAACCACTTCGGTGGTAATCATGGCCAAGACAATAGGAGTGGAAAGTTCAAGAAGAGAAGGTTCAGCAAAGATGGAAAGACGTCAGCACCAACACCCGTTGTTAAGGAAGGAGAACAACCGCCAGTTGTATGTTACAAATGTGGAGGGGAAGGACACATAGGTCCAAACTGCACGATGCAGTCCAAAGCATTTTATAATTGCGAAAAAGAAGGCCACCTATCCCAATTTTGTCCTGCACCAAAGTCAAGTCCAACTGGGATGGAGGCATCAAAAGGTGTCCCAGACAAGACAAAACCGGTAGTTAAAGGGAGAGCATTTGTCATAACCTCCCAAAAAGCGAGGAATCCAAACGAGGTGATCACGGGTAAGCTAATCATAAACGCTAGCGAAGTTTATACTTTATTTGATACCGGTTCTACCCATTCCTTTATTTCTCCTACTTGCGCTCAACGTTTAAATTTTACACTGGAGAAATTAGACTTTGACTTATCTGTTGAAACTCCGTTAGAAGAAACCTTCATTACATCCACGGTTTATAAGTCTTGTTTGATTCAAATCGGTAATCGCACGTTACCTATCGATCTTATTTCTTTGAAAATACTTGCATTTGATGTGATTTTAGGGATTGATTGGTTAACTACTCATCATGCTAAAATCGATTATTTTCGCATTTGGTTATTAGCTTTCATATTCCTAACCAACCTATTATACTTAATTCAAGCAACCAAACCATTAAAATCCATCAACGTCATCTCAAGCCATAAAGCTATTCATTTATTGAAAAAGCGGATGTCAAGCTTTCTTAGCCCATGTCACGGATTTAAATAAAAATACGCCGATTTGAATGATATTTCTATTGTTAATAAATTTCCGACGTATTCCCCAAGAACTTCCTATCCTACCCCGGCGCGTGAAATTGAATTTGTATCGACCTTGAATCCCAGACAAAACCCATTTCCAAAACCCCATATCGAATGGCTCTATTGAACTTCGAGAGTTAAAAACCAACTGACAGGAATTGTTAGACATAGGTTTCATTCGTCCCCAAGACGTCCTCCTTGGGGTGCTCTGCTTCTATTCGTGAAGAAGAAAGATGAAAGTATGCGACTTTGTATTGATTATCGGGAGTTGAATCATGTCACCATCAAAATAAAAATTACCAAGTTACCTTGTATTGATGACCGTTTGACCAATTTTGCAAGACGCCAAATTCTTTTCAAAGATCGATCTTCGTTCTGGATATCACCAATTGAAGATTAGAACCAATGACATTCCAAAGATGGCTTTCAGAACTCATTACGGGCATTATGAATTCCTAGTCATATCTTTTGGATTGACTAATGATCATGCTGCCTTCATGGACATGATGAACCGAGTATTCAAGGAATATTTGGATCACTTTGTGGTCGTCTTTATTGATGACATTCTCATATACTCTAAAACCCGTGAAGACCATGAGCAACACTTGAGGCTGATACTTCAAAAGCTTCGTGAAAATAAGCTATATGCCAAGTTGAAGAAATGTGAGTTCTGGCTTGAGGAAGTAGCATTCCTTGGGCACGTAGTATCAATTCATGGAATATCTGTTGACGCAGCAAAGATTGAAGCAATTCAAAGCTGGGAGCAACCTAAGTCAGTTACCGAGGTACGTAGCTTTCTCGGCTTAGCTGGTTATTATCGGAGATTTGTATAAGGGTTTTCTCGAATCGCTACTCCATTAACACAGCTAACTCGAAAAGATACAAAATTTGTTTGGAGCGAGGAATGTGAGAAGAGTTTTCAAGAACTCAAGAGAAGACTCATTTCAGCACCTGTTCTGAAAATACCATTTGGCACGGAGGGATTTGTCATTTACAGTGATGCTTCAGGCAAAGGGCTAGGATGTGTTCTCATGCAACATGGGAAAGTCATAGCCTATGCCTCACGAAAACTCAAAGAATATGAGAAGAATTATCCTACTCATGATCTAGAGTTAGCCGCTGTCATTTTTGCGCTTAAGATTTGGAGGCATTACCTGTATGGAGAGAAGGTGAAAATCTATACGGGTCATAAAAGCCTCAAATATTTCTTCACTCAAAAGGAACTCAACATGCGGCAATGACGATGGCTTGAGTTGTTGAAAGATTATGATCATACCATCCAATACCATCCTGGAAAAGCGAACGTAGTAGCTGACGCATTGAGTAGAAGATCATATGCGGGCACGAGTGCATTATTGTCAATGCAAGGGCCCATTGTGTATGACTTACGAAGGATGGAGATAGAATTAAAGACTCCAGGGACCCATATGATGATGGAGAATATACAAGTAGAATCGACTTTAATCGATAAAATTAAAGCTGCTCAAGCTACAGACCTGGAGCTGATGCATATGAAGAAGAAAGTGGAAGAAGGTGTTATTCCGGAAGCAAGAATCGATGAAGAAGGAATATTTCGAGTCAACTCCAGACATTGTGTTCCTAACGATTCCGACTTAAAATAAAAAATCATGATGGAGGCGCACAACACACCATTTGCAATCCATCCTGGGAGTACCAAAATGTATCGTGATCTTCGTCATACATTTTGGTGGAGCAATATGAAGAGAGAGAGAATACTGCTTATCTCAAGGTGTCTAACTTGTCAACGAGTCAAGGCGGAGCATCAAGTGCCAAATGGTCCATTGCAACCACTTAAAATTCTAGAATGGAAGTGGGAGCACATTACCATGGATTTCGTTACTGGTTTTCCCAAGATTTCTCAAGGCATAGATGCGATTTGGGTCATTGTTGATAGATTGACCAAGTCTGCTCATTTCTTACCGATACGAGAAACTTATACACTTGAACATCTTGCTAATATGTACATAAGCGAGATTATAAGATTTTATGGTATGCCAGTATCCATAAATTCTGATCGAGACCCAAGATTCACTTCAAGATTTTGGGTTAGTTTGCAAAAAGCTATGGGCACATACTTACGATTTAGTTTGGCATATCATCCTCAGACGGACGGACAATTAGAGAGGACTATTCAAACTCTTGAAGATTTATTAAGACTCTGTGTCCTTGACTTCAAGGGAAGTTGGGACAAGTTCTTACCATTGGTGGAGTTTTCCTACAACAATAGTTATCAAGCAAGTATTGGCATGGCTCCATTTGAGGCGTTGTATGGAAGAAAGTGTCATTCTCTAGTATGCTGGGATGAGGTGGGTGAAGAAACATTGTTGGGACCAGATTTGGTACGTATGACTACGGAAAAGATTCAAACGATCTGGCAACGTATAAAAACCTCACAAGATCGACAAAAGAGTTATGCTGATCTTCATCGAAAGGACGTGGAATTCGATATTGGAGATCATGTGTTGTTACGTGTTGCTCCATGGAAAGGAGTTATGAGATTTGGAAAGAGAGGAAAGATCAATCCTCGATTCATTGGCCCATTTATAATCCTCGAACGAGTAGTAACTGTGGCCTATAGACTCGCCTTACCGCCAAGTATGTCTCGTGTTCATAATGTTTTTCACATATCTATGTTACGTAAATATGTGAAAGACCCGAACCACATTATTGAATTAGAACCAGACGAGATAGAGGAAGATTTAACGTATGAAGAGTTACCTATTAAAATCTTGGATAAGAAGGATCATATTCTACGTTCTAAAGTTATACCTCAAGTCAAAGTTTTGTGGAGAAACCACGATGTGGAGGAAATGACCTGGGAGTTGGAATCTGAGATGAAGATAAGATATCCTCACCTCTTCGACATACCAGGTATGCACCCTAATTTTGAGGACGAAATTTCATAAGAAGGGGAGGTTGTAAGACCCCAACTTTTATGAATAAAGATTAATTTCTCTCGAAATATATTTTTGAATATTATGGTGTGGATATAATATAATGTTATAGTTGTGGGTAATATTTACAAATTTTGCAAAGTAAGCAAGTGATTATATAATATTCGATTGGTCGGGGAATATTCCTACGACGACACAGTCATTGGTGGACCCCACAACGGAAGCATTGTCGTAGTAAGAAAATGACACAATTATCTTTTATAAAAATAATCTACGAAAGTGTTACAGCTTAAAAACCATGTGAACTACCCTAGTAGTAAAAGTATGTCGTCGTGCGGTTGCATAAGAGCACACGGTATTGGTTATTGATGCTTACGTGATAAGTCACTCAGTTATACTCAATTATTGCTACAGTAATTGCTGCATCATATCTCTCATATTATTGATTCGATTATTGTCACAGTATAATCATCTGCACAATATGTTATATTATTAAATCAATAATTGAGACGACAAAGTTGTTCATATTATTAAATTGTAATATTTACAATGTCTAGAAGTTCTGTCAAGGAGAGGTTTGGTCACCCAATTACGCGCCAATAGGGAGAAATCCTTATTGGAAAGCCCCCTCTTTCCTGGGAACAACCTGGTTGTTAAATATTGTGAGTTATAATATTAATGATGAATAAGCTCATGTTGATTAAAGATGAAATTGATAGTTCTATTGTGTTGGGATTATTGGTGTTAGTGGAAGTCGACATTTATTTCGATAATAATTGATGTCTGGAGGTTATATTGTTCAATCGGGTATTCGGGGAACTTTTCGTGTCGGAGTACTATTCGCGAGTTACTATTTATGAGTTACTATTCACGAGTTACTATTCATAAGTTACTATTCATGAGTTATTATTCATGAGTTACTATTCACGGGGTACTATTCACCCGAAAAATATATTTTTTTCCCGTCCAAATCATTTTTGGGTACAATATTATTCCATGAGGAGATGTGCTAATTTTTCAGACCGTTGGTTGAAATTATATTAGTAAATCAATATGGATCGTTGGTTTAAAGTTTTAATAGTAAATCAATATGGATCACTGGTTTAAAGTTTTAATAGTGAATCAGTATGCACTGTTGCTTTAAAGTTTTAATAGTGAATCAGTATGGACCGTTGCTTTAAGTTTTAATAGTAAATCAATCTGGACCGTTCATGAATTAGTTACT
Organism: Panax ginseng; assembly: GCA_020205605.1. Classification (NCBI taxonomy): domain Eukaryota; kingdom Viridiplantae; phylum Streptophyta; class Magnoliopsida; order Apiales; family Araliaceae; genus Panax; species Panax ginseng. The sequence continues at coordinate 100,863,381 of CM035144.1, read as the reverse complement.
ATTCAGTCCATCCTCCTATAAATAGAAGCTCAATCCTTCATTATTTCTTACGAATTCACTGAAACTCTAGAGAGAGAAATCATAGAAAGAAAGAAGAAGAGAAGTCTGCTACCTCACTTTTCCAGTATCCAGTTTCTTCTAAGGTAAGGGTTATTATTTCTTTCTTATTCATGAAGAGAACTTCTGTTATTCCATTCTTTATTATTCTGTTTGAATAATATGTTTATGCGAAGTACTGCATACATGGTGAAATTCTTCTGTTATTCTATTCCTTATTATTATGTTGGAATAACCTGTTTATGCGAAGTACTACATACATGGTGAAATTCTTCTATTATTCCATTCCTTATTATTATATTGGAATAACCTGTTTATGCGAAGTACCGCATACATGGTGAACTTCTTCTGTTATTTCATTCTTTATTATTATGTTGGAATAACTTGCTTTTATCACAAAGTACGCATACATGGTGATCTTCTTCTGTTATTCCATTCTTTATTATTATGTTGGAATAACCTGTTTATGCGAAGTACTGCATACATGGTGATCTTCTTCTGTTATTCCATTCTTTATTATTATGTTGGAATAACCTGTTTATACGAAGTACCGCATACATGGTGAAATTCTTCTATTATTCCGTTCATTATTATTCTTCTTTATTTATTATTCTGTTGGAATAACATGTCTGTGCAGTTTATCGCATGCATGGTGATTTCTGTTGTTATTCCATTCTTTATTATTCTGTCAGAATATCTTGTCTGTAACGCTTCTGCCGGACCGGTTTCATTTTTTATTATTCATTGGAATAACTTTATCTGTAATGGTCTATTGCATGCATGGTGATTTCTGTTGTTATTCCATTCTTTATTATTCTGTCGGAATATCCTGTCTGTGCGTTTACGCTGGACTTGGTTCCATTATTTATTCTTCTGTCAAAATATCTTGTCTGTGCATTTACGCTGGACCTGGTTCCATTATTTATTATTCTGTTGCGAATAACCTGTCTGCATGCGCCTATCGTCGCATTTATGGTGAATCCTTCATTATTCCATTCTTTATTATTCGTGGGAATAACTCATCATGTGGATTACCACATGCATGGTGAATGATCCTTTGTATTCATTCCTTATTAAATTGTGGAAATGATCTGTATACGTGGATTACCGCATGGCGGGTGAAAATCCATTTGCAATTTCATATATTCTTTATTATACTCAGTTGGTTAAAGTTTTGACTTCTATACTCCATGAAATTGGTGGAATATCCTTGATATTTGCGCTTCATCCAGTATTTGTTTCATGGAAATATTCTTCTGAGCATTCTTGAATTTTACTCTACAAAGAAGTATCATGTTGACAATTTGGACGTTATTAGTTCTTGGATAAATTAATTCTTGAACTTGTTTATTGAATTATTATGTCATTGTCATCATCCACATGCTTATATTGTAATGAAAGTCATCTTTGGCTTACGTGCATAGATGGACTTAGTATGATTATGACCAGGAATCATTCAAAGATAATCATGACACTGTAATGTTATAAATGATGTGGTAAAAGTCTTCATGGCACGTAATGCATCGATGACAACGCTTTTGGTATGATTATGACCAGGGATTATTCGGTATAGTCATGACCGTTGATGATTTAATGAATATCCTTGGCCCGTAGTATAGGGATGATTAGAAGATGTGGTTTATTTATTAAACTGAGTCTCAATGATAAAAGTTGATGAAAATATTTTTAAATCATAGAAGATAGTAGATATCATGCTCTACTTGACTCTTCTAATGGATTGTTTATTCCTACTATGCTTAAACTTGATGTCTATTGTATTTTATCAGTTTAACATTGTTGAAGACTATTGATAATTTATTCTGCATTATCTTAGTCATAATATTTCTTACAGGTCTAGTTGAGCTCACCCTTTCTTTCACTGTTCTCTTCAGGAAATGAGAATATAGCTGGGACGAGTCGGGAAAAGGAATGACGGTCTAAATGATAGCATTAGTAGTCCTCACTATTTTGTACCTTGTATCTGGCGACTCAAGATGGGTGATGTATACCTATTTTGGGGGCGTCACAGAAGTGCTCAAGGAAATCTTCGTACATAGGAGGCCATGAATCTAAATTATGATAGCTATCATATGTCCAGAGAATTATCCTTGGTTGACCCAATAGCCCCCAAAGAAAAATAAGAAGATTACTATCATCTTCTTTCCAATGGTGAGTCTTCTCTTGACATATAATTTTCTCCGTTTTCTCCAATTGAGAATTATATTTCAAACAAACTCCAAGATCATATAGGTAGTGCTCGTAGATATACTCAGCAAGTGGATGTGCACAACCCTGTCTCATGATAACACGAGGTTATATGTCATTAGACATCTTGTATGATAGTGGAAAAACACCATTCCAAAGTTGGGTTCACGTCACCCTATTCGGTTCACCAAAATTAAATAGCAAATGACGTATACAATACGACACACTTATCTAAAGTTCTCAATAAAATTATTTCTATACTATTTAGGGAGAACCTCAACAGCTATAGACCACCGTTCTATCAACTTGTTATCCTGCTCGCCGACTCGCAACAACTCTTTATTACACGAAAGGAATTGTGAAGCAAAAAGGGTGAGCACAACTAGTCCAGTAAAGAATATCATGACTAAAGATAATTTACATCATCAATAGCCTTCATCAGTAATAAATCAGAGATTTAGAATATATGGTAGATGATAAAACTTTTCAACCATAGTTGTAAGCGGAACGAAGCAATCCATTAGAAGAGTCAAATAGACCATCGTGTCTATTATCTTCTCCATGTTAAAAGTCCACCAATAATGTTTTATCCCTGTAACATCAATCAACAATTCCTGTCCACAATCATATGAATAACTCATAATCATAATTCTGATTCTAAATTCCTCTTCGCAACCAGGACGAAGATAATGTTCATCACCTATCTTCACCTGAAATATCAAAAATCATGGTTAAACCAAGTCACAATTCATACTCATAATCATACTAATAAATTCATTTTTGCACTACGACCAAAGATATTCATTAACAATTCATCTTTGCACTACAGGCCAAAGACATACAACTGTATTTTAGAAGAGTCAAGTAGAGCATGATATCTAGTACCTTTTACGAATTAAAAGTGTATAATCAATATTTTATCGCTGAGACTCAGCTTAATAAATAATCCACATCATCGAATCATCCCTGCACTACGACCAAGGATATTCATGTAATCATCAATGGTTATGATTCTACCGAATGATCCCTGGTTATAATCATACCAATAACTGTCCATCAATGCACATATGCCAAAGATACTCATCAATCAATAGTTCATCTTTGCACGTAAGCCAAAGATATACAACTGTAAAACCAATAATCAACAATCCATCTTTGCACGTAAGCCAAAGATATACAACTATAAAACCAATAATCAACAGTCCATCTTTGCACGTAAGCCAAAGATATTCAACTGTAAGACCAATAATTTGTTAGAGTTTATGCCCTAGAGGCCAATTATTTGATATAATTGCTTAACGTTTTGATATTATATTTGATTGAATAAATGAATGATTTTATTATGGTTTTATTTACTACGTTATATAAATGTTAATATAATAAAAAAAATCCTTAGAATAGTGATACAAATTATATAGTTTCAAGTATGTGACTTGAACATGAGATTATATAATTACAATTAGTATCATTGTTCTTAAATGTCCCTAGTCGAGTATCATTGTTGATGGGACAACAATGATGCATTAAGACTAGTATGTGGATTGACTGATGACCAAATCTCATTGGTCATAAATATATTAGATATTAAGTCAATGCATAGGTACATGTTAGAGAACGATGTACTGGACAGACCCACCATGAGAATTCTATGTGGAGCATTAGGTGAAGTGTCATTAGCAATTCTCATAGTGACAATGATGTAATGGTCCTCCGACCTGAAATCACTATATTTCTATACGGGAATTTATGTACTTTGATATCATCAAATGTCACCTTTAATAGGGTGGACTATGAAGGTGATTATTGGGTACATCATGAATCGTGTAAGGAATATGAGTGATCTAGATGGAATTTAACCATCCTATATATATTAGGGGTGATATCCATAGGCCTCTTGATTGAGTAGGACTATGAAATGCATGGCCATGCTCAAATAGTGATTTGTTTCATATAGTCTACTCATTGATCAAGAAAACACAGATTAAATTATGAAGAGTATGACACATTCCATGACTCGAGTTTAATCTAGGATATTAAGGTTAAAAGGATTAAATTACATTGAAACATTGGTCACGAAAAGGTTGCATCGAATCATCGATCTTATTATTACTTGGGTAGCAGTGATGCATTACTAGATGCCGCTCACTGTTTATAATTTAATAATATGATTTTAAAATTATTGTCAACGTAATAATAACCTATAGGGTCACACACATAGAACGTAATTTAAAATAAAATTAATTTAAATTTTAAGGATTTAAATATATTAATATGATTAATAGTATTTAAATCACGAATTTAAATTAAAAGGATAATTTGTATATATGTATATTAATTAAGTAAGACTTAATTAATATATATATATATAAATTTGGATTTTATGAAATTAGGTTTTGATTAATCCCCTTTTTAACTACTATATATATGATATAGTAGCCACTTAGGGTTAGATCATAACTTCATAACCATAGCCGCTCTTAGAGAGAGACTAGAGAGAAACAATTCTAAAATCCATTCTTTTTGGTGGCTAATCTCTGCAGATTCCTTTTCTTCGCAGATCGTATTTATGGTTCGTAGGCGTTCGTGTGGATACCGTAGAGGCGCGATTCGTTTGGATTGCATTGGAGATTCGAGCGCATCAATTTCAAAAGCATTTTCATATTCGGTATAATTTCTAACCACTGAATTAATTGTTTTCGCATGGATCCTGTTTAGGGTTTCGAATTTGGTTTAAATTGTTCTATTTCCGCTATGCATTTCTGTGTCGAAACCCTTCATAATTAACAGTCCATCTTTTCACGTAAGCCAAAGATGACTTTCATCATAATATAAGATTAAGGATGATGACAATGATATAAGCATTAATCAAACGAAAATAAGGATAAATATTAAACTTTAAATTTATCCAAATATTATCAATCACTTAATAAACTCATAATCTAATATTATTAATATTATAACAATATTTTAATCACTTCTTAAACTTATAAACAATTTATTTCAATTGTTTACACTTTACCAAATAATGCATTTAATCATTCAAAAATGCTATACTCATAAGATTTCATCACCAATGATCAAATACCTCATCAAAAATCTGCATATACCCTATATAGGATTCTCAAGCCATAAAATCCTATTTTCCAATTTTGTTACTTCACATAACATATTTAATTCATTCACTCATAACTAGTTCATTTTCATGAAAAATACCAAATCAGTCCCAAAAATATTTCTTTTCTGGAATTTAACAGAATATAGTCCCATATTGAACATATATTTTTCTCGGAATTTTTAAAATCCATTTACTATTTTTCATATGGCCAAAACTGTCGAATATTTAGACATTTATCGTAAATTGTACTTTAGTCCAAAAATTCTGAAATTTACAGGGTATACTCCTGTTATATACATGTACTCCTAATAAATACTTCACCTATTTTGGAGTTAACCACAAAGAGTTATAAGGGTTTACTTTTAAAATAGTCTTTTTCCATAAAATTCATAACTCTTAATCTATACATCCAAAAATCGTCATCTTTGGACACAATATAAAAAACTCATCAAATTATCATTTCAAATTTTTCCAGAATTTTTGAGAGTCAGAAAAATTACGAAACTGCAAATGGATTTTCACCTGCCATACGGTAATCCATGTAGACAGATCATTTTCACAATTTAATAAGGAGTGAATACAAAGGAACATTCACCATGCATGCGGTAATCCACATAGACAGGTTATTCTAACAGAATAATAAAGAATGGAATAACAGAAGAATTCACCATGCATGCGATAGACCGCACAAACAGGTTATTCCCAATAGAATAATAAAGAATGGAACCAGTCAAATGCAGTAATCCGCACGCATACAAGATATTCCAATGAATAATAAAGAATGGAACCAGGTCATGCGTAATCCGCACGCATGTGGATATTCAAGCGAATAATAATAAAGAATGGAACTAGGTCATGCGTAATCCGCACAAAAGAATATTCCAAATGTAATAATAAAGAATGGAATAACAATGTAAATCACCGTACGCGATAGATCAGATCTTGTGAGTTATTCCAACAGAATAATAAAGAATGGAATAATAGAAGAATTTCATCATGTATGCGATACTTCGCATAGACAGGTTATTCTAACATAATAATAAAGAATGTAATAACAGCTCTTACAAGTATTGAAAGAAAATAATTCTCTTCATGAATACGAAAGAATAATACCCCTTACTATAATAATAATATCCCTTACCTTAGAAGAAACTGGATATTGGAATAGTGAGGTAGCAGACTTCTCTTCTTCTTTCTCTCTATAATTTCTCTCTATAATAATTGCTCTAAAGCTTTAGTGAATTGGTGAGAAATGAAGGAAGAATGAGCTTCTATTTATAGGAAAATATAGTTTTGATAATTGTACATTTTGGGGCTCGAAATATTACAGTACAATACCTTCAACTTTTCTTTCATTTTTAATTTAGTCCTGCAAGTATTATCAAACTTGCACCACCTCCCCCAATAGTAAATAATGTGAATCAATAGTTCAATCATGTGAATCAATAGTTGTAATCATGTGAAAATACGAATTACAGTATAGTTCCTCTATCTATACCTCCATTTTTAACTTAGTCAAGCAAGTATTATCAATCTTGCACCAACTCCCCTAATAGTACAAGAATGTGAATCAATAGTACACACATGTGAACAAATAGTTATAATCATGTGAATTAATAATAATTAATTGCTAATTTATTCGATTAATTACCTGATTGGTCAATATAACCTCCAGACATTAATTATTATCGAAATAAATGTCGATTTCCACTAACACTAACAATCCCAACACAATGGAAATATTTTTCTCAAAAATTTTATTTTTGAAATTTCGAAGTTTGACTTTTTCTGAAAAAGTCAACTGTTAACTTTTTTGACCAAAAAGTCAACCCCGACAAATTTTGTATTTATAGTCTATTTCTACTAATTTCATCGTTCCGGACTCAAATATCACGTCCGCGTCTCCAAATTCAACTCTGAACTCAAATTCAATTTTTAATAAGATTCATCATTAATATTATAACTCACAATTTTTAACAACCAGGTCGTTCCGAGGAAAAATGGAGCTTTTCGATAAGGATTTCTCCTTATTAACGCGTAATTAGGTGACTAAACCTCTCCTTGACAGAACTTCTAGACATTGTCAATATTGCAAATAATAATATGAATAACTTTGTCGTCTCAATTATAGATTTAATAATATATAAAATATTATGCAGATGATACTGTGACAATAATTGAATCAATAATATGAGAGGTATGATGCAGCAATTATTGTAGCAATAATTGAGTATAACTGAGTGACTTCTCACATAAGCATCAATAATCAATACTGCAAGTGCTACTATGCAACCACGCATATTATTCATGTTTTATCAATTTAACCATTTACTAAATAGAATAATAATTATAAAAATTGAATACTTTCATTTCGTAAAATTCGGGGTCTTACAGTTGTTGGCATGATCATGACCATTGGTGATAACACGAATATCCTTGGCCCGTAGTGCATGGATAATTCGTGGATGTGATACTAATGAATATCCTTGGCCCGTAGTGTAAGACCCCAATTTTTTTTATTAATAAAATGGAATTTTCTTTATTTATTATTTTGAAATAGTAAGGGTTGATTTGATTAATGTGGTTAGTTATGGGTAAAATACGCAAATATTTTAAATAAGTAAGTGGTTATAAAATATTCATTGTTGTTAGGGAATATTCGTTTGGTCGTGGAATATTCTTGTTGTCGGAAAGCGATTGAATAAAGAAAATGACAAGTATGAGTTTTTTTTATAAATAACGGCGTAGTTGTTACCGTTAACACTATTGGAATACCCAGTGGTTAAAACACAGTAATACGCGGTGTTGCACAGTAGCACACAATATTGCACCAATTATTGATTCTTACGTAAGAAGGCACTAGTCAATAATTGTTACAGTAATTATTGTTCAATATTTTATTTTATTGATTCAATAATTGATTCATTAATATTTTATATTATTGTTGTTTCCATAATTGTCACTGCACAGTATTTCCGATTATCATATCAATAGTTCATATTATTTGAATAATATTATTAAATAGCATTATTGGCAATGCCTAAGGAAGTTCTGCTCAGGAGGTTATTTAATTAAGCGCCAAGAAGGAAAAATCCTTCCTAAGGCCCCTCTTTCCAGGAACGATCTGGTTGTCATTATTATGATTCTATAATATTATTTGTGAATAATTAATTATTGATTTATATGATAAGAAAAATATTTATTTTATGTGGATATAAATAGAGGAATTTTTAGAAAAGTGACAATTATTGAAAATTGATATTTTATCTTTTCTCGATAAAATAATTCATTCAAATATATTATTATATTACATTATGAATGTATAATGCGATAATATAATAATATAATAATGGTGATATTTTTTATAATGAATGTGTGATATATGAATAAATGAGGAGGAATAATATTTTTGTTACAATAAATGTTAAAAATATGTTAAACATGTTGGTGAACCTTATTTTTGACTGAAATTTGATTATTGTAAAATCCCAAATTTTACGAATAAATATTTAATTTTCTCGAAATATTTTTTTTAATATTATGGTGTGGATTTGAGATAATGTTATAGTTGTGGGTAGTATTTATAAATTTTTGCAAAGTATGCACGTTGTTATATAATATTTGATTGGTCAGGGAATATTCATTTCAAAGAGGGAATATTCGCATAACCACACAATCATTGGTGGACCCTTCAAGAATCAATTATTGTCGGATTGAGAAAACGACAAAAATATTTTATAAAATAACAACGGAGGTATTCTTTATTAAAACCGCTTGAACTACCCATAGTAAGTAAAAGTACAATAATATGCGTGGTTAACTTCTAGCACACTGGTATTGATTATTGATGCTTACGTGAGAAGTCACTCAGTTATACTCAATTATTGTTGCATCATATCTCTCATATTATTGATTCGATTATTGTCACAATATCATCTGCATTATATGTTATATTATTAAATCAATAATTGAGACGACAAAGTTGTTCATATTATTAAATTGCAATATTTATAATGTCTAGAAGTTCTGTCAATGAGAGGTTTAGTCACCTAATTGCGCGCCAATAGGGAGAAATCCTTATTAGAAAACCCCCTCTTTCCTGGGAACAGCCTGGTTATTAAATATTGTGAGTTATAATATTAATGATGAATAAGTTCGTGTTGATTAAAGATGAATTAAATAGTTTCATTGTGTTGAGATTATTTGTGTTAGTAGAAATCGACATTTAATCCAATGATAATTGATGTCTGGAGGTTATATTGTTCAATCGGGTATTCGAGACACTTTTTGTGTTAAAGTACTATTCATGAGTTACTATTCACGAGTTACTATTCACGAGTTACTATTCACGGGGTACTATTCACCCGAACAATATATTTTTTTTCGGTCCAAATTATTTTTGGGTACAATATTATTCCATGAGGAGATGTGCTAATTTTTTAGACCGTTAGTTGAATTTATTATAGTAAATCAATATGGATCATTGGTTTAAAATTTTAATAGTGAATCAGTATGAATTGTTGGTTTAAAGTTTTAATAGTGAATCAGTATGGACCGTTGCTTTAAGTTTTAATAGTAAATCAATCTGGACCGTCCGTTTAAAAGTAAATCAATCTGGACCGTTCAGGAATTAGTTACTATTCAATTAATTCTTCTATAAATAGAAGCTCATTCCATCATTATTTCTTACGAACTCACTGAAACTCTAGAGAGAGAAATTATAGAGAGAAAGAAGAAGAGTTTTCTGCTACTTCACTACTTCGATATCCAATTTCTTCTTTATAAGGTAAGGGGTATTATTTCTTTTGTATTCATGAAAAGAACTTCTGTTATTCCATTCTTTATTATTTTGTTGGAATAACCTGTATACGCGGGCTACCCTATACTTGGTGAAATTCTTCTGTTATTCCATTATTTATTATTCTGTTGAAATAACCTGTATACGCGGGCTACCCTATACTTGGTGAAATTCTTTTGTTATTCCATTATTTATTATTCTATTGGAATAACCTGTATACGCGGGCTACCCTATACTTGGTGAAATTCTTCTGTTATTACATTCTTTATTATTATGTTGGAATATCCTGTCTGTGCATTTTACGCCGGACCTGGTTCCATCTTTATTATTCTGTTGGAATATCCTCATCACAAGCGTTTTTACGTGGGACTGGTTCCGCCTTTATTATTCTGTTGGAATATCCTGTCTGTGCGTTTTACGCCGGACCTGGTTCCGTATTTTTTATTCTTTTGGAATAACCTGCCTGTGCTATCTATCACATGCCTGGTGATTTCTTTTGTTATTCCATTCTTTATTATACTCAGTTGGTTAAAGTTTTGACTTCTAAACTCCATGAAATTAGTGGAATATCCTTGATATTTGCGCTTCATCCAGTATCTTTTCATGGAAATATTCTTCTGAGCATTCTTGAATTTTACTCTACAAAGAAGTATCATGTTGACAATTTGGACGTTATTAGTTCCTAGATAAACTAATTCTTGAACTTGTTTTATTGAATTCTTATATCATTGTCATCATCCTCATATTTATATTTTTAAAAGTCATCTGTGGCCTGTAGTGCATAGATGGACTTGGTATGACTATGATCAGGGATTATTCGGTATAATCATGACCGTAATGTTATAAATGATGTGCTAAAAGTCATCATTGGCCCGTAGTGCATTGATGGACAGTTGTTGGCATGATCATGACCATTGATGAATACACGAATATCCTTGGCCCGTAGTGCTTGGATAATTTATGGTCGTGACCCTAATGAATATCATTGGTCGTAGTGCAGGGATGATGTGGATTATTTATTAAGCTAAGTCTCAGCGATAAAAGTGATGAAAAAAATGTTTTAAATCATTAAAGATAGTAGATTTTATTCTCTACTTGACTCTTTTAATGGATTGCTTATTCCGCTGCAGTTAAACTTGTTGTCTATTGTATTTTATCAGTTTAACATTGTTGAAGGCTAATGATAATTTATCATGCATTATCTTAGTCATAATATTTCTTACTGGGCTAGTTGAGCTCACCCTTTCTTTCACTGTTCTCTTTAGGAAATGAGAACGTAGCAGGGACTAGTCGAAGAACAGAGTGATGGTCCAGATGATAGCATTAGTAGTCCTCACTATTCTATGAAATAATATGATAATAATTGTAATGAGGACTTATTCTGAGAGTGGATATTGTCTAGAAGACAATATTTGTATTAAAACTCATAGCTCTTGTTGTATATTTAAGATTGTATTTGTATTCTGTACCATGTATTTGGTGACTCGAGATGGGTGATGTAAACCTATTTTGGGGGCGTCACAGTTGGTATCAAAGCTTAGGGATATGATCCCTAGCTAAGATGTGAGATAAGAACTAGGAGGGGAGAGACGGGGAATTCCTTCGCTAGTATGACCTACCTAAGTTTATTTGTTATTTAATTGGTTGGTCAGAGTATAGGGATAATATGTGATATGTTAATTAACCCTTGTTTTGTGGCAGTATTTGAAAATGGCATTCGAGAATGTTGAGAACATCAATGGAGCGCAGGAGACCGTTGAGTCTCCACAGATCAATAATCAGGACAATGTGCATCAAGAAGGAGACAATCCTCATGCAAACAACAACACTGACCAAATGATGAACGATGGAATGTTCCGAGGCTTCATGCAATTCATGCAACATCAAAGTGAGCGGCTCTCATCCAAAATACAGTGGAAAAACATCGGCAACTCTCGGACGGTCACCACCAAACAGTTCAAGGAGCTGGGACCACCGGAGTTTTTTGGAGAGCCAAAACCACTTAAGGCAGAGACGTGGATAAAGCAGATTAACAAGATATTTGATGTCTTGGGTTGCTCCGAGGAGTAAAAGGTTCCTTTTGCCACCTTCATGTTGCGGGCAGAGGCAGATTACTGGTAGGAATCTGTAAAGCGTACTCAACCTGCCGCACTGAAGATGTCTTGGGAGAAGTTCCAAGAATTGTTCAACGACAAGTACTTTCCCGAAAGTATTTGTCACATGAAAGAGGTAGAGTTCATCAAGTTGGAGCAAAATAACATGACCGTGTCGCAGTACGAAGCCAAGTTTGCCGAGTTGTCCCGATTTGCGTCCCATTTGGTTGATAATGAGGTGAGAATGAGGAGAATATTTTTAAGAGGTTTGAAACCTGAGATACGCCAATATCTTATCTCTCATAAACTGTGTTTGTATTTAGATGTTGTTAATAGGGCTCAGTTATTGGAGCGTGTTAATTAGTCAACCCAACCAAAAGATAGCAGCTGGCAAAATGATAATACTTGTGAGAGCAGTCATCGAAGCGGTGACAACAAGCGTGGAGGGAATCAACAGGCCAAAAATGGTAACCACTTCGGTGGTAATCAAGGCCAAAACAATAAGAATGGGCATTTCAAGAAAAGGAGATTCAACAATGATGGAAAGACGTCAGCACCAGCACCCGTTGTTAAGGAAGGAGAACGACCACCTATCATATGTTTCAAATGCGGAGGGGAGGGACATATCAGTCCAAACTGCGCGATGCCATCCAAAGCATATTACAATTGTGGAAGAGAAGGTCACCTAGCCCGATTTTGTCATGCATCAAAGTCAAGTCCAGTTGGGACGGTGGCACCAAAGCTGGATACGGACAAAACAAAGTCGGTGGTTTCAGGAAGAGCATTTTTCGTGACTTCTCAAAAAGCGAGTAACCCGAACAAAGTTAGCACGAGTTAGTTAATTATAAATTCTTGCGAAGTCTATACCTTATTAGATACCGGTTCTACCCATTCTTTTATCTCTCTTGCTTACGCTCAACGTTTAAATTTGGCTCCTGAGAAGTTAGACTTTGTCTTATTGGTTAAAACTTCATTAGCAGAAACCTTCATTACCTCCACTGTTTATTAATCTTGTTTGATTCAAATCGACACTTTCACGTTACTTGTCGATCTTATCTCTTTAAAAATACTTGCCTTTGATGTGATTTTAGGAATTGATTGGTTAACTACTCATCATGCTTTTCGTAAGGTTGTTAGCTTTCATATTCCTAACCAACCTGTTATGCGAATTCAAACAAACCATACCACTAAATTCAATCATTGTCATATCAAGCCATAAGTAAAGAGCCCTGAGCCTTTATCTGGTGACTTCCTTGTGTGGAATGCACCGAAGCCAGACTTCCTGTAGGCGACGTCATGAATAACGGTGGCAAGTTGATAGGTATCAAGGTGACGTATTATCCAAGTCTTGGATGAGGGTCACAGTTTTGAATGATATTTCTATTGTTAATAAATTTCCTGACGTATTCTTGAAGACTTCCTAGCCTAAAGCGTGAAATCGAATTTTGTATTGACCCCAGTACAAAACCTCATTTCTAAAACCCTTAAATATTTCTTCAACTAAAACGAACATAACATGCGCCAAAGACGTTGGCTCGAGCTGTTGAAGATTACAATCGTACCATTCAATACCATCGTGGAAAAGCGAACGTGGTAGCTGACGCGTTGAGTAGAAGATCGTATACGTTTACGAGTGGGAATATATGAACCCACGTGAAGATAACGAATATACGATTAGAATCGTCTTTAATCGATAAAGTTAAAGCTGCTCAAGCTACCGATTCAGAGTTGATGAATGTGAAGAAGAAGGTTCAAGAAGGCGTTATCTCAACCCTCAATTTTATTGGCCCATTTGAAATCCTCGATCAAGTAGGAACTGTGGCTTATAGACTCGTTTTATCGCCAAATATATTGCGTGTTCATAATGTTTATCACGTACCGATGTTACATAAATATGTGGACGACCCGAACCACATTATTGATTTAAAACTGGACGAGATAGCGGATAATTTAACATATGAAGATGTACCTGTTAAAATCCTAGAATATATTCTACGCTTAAAGGTTATACCTCAAGAGTTAGAATCGTGAAGTGTACTCATCTCGTTTCTAACCGGTGAATGCGCACGTAAATTTTGAGGGCGAAATTTCATAAGGATGGGAGATTGTAAAATCTTAAATTTTACGAATAAATATTTAATTTTCTCAAAATATTTTTTTTAATATTATGGTGTGAATTTGAGATAATGTTATAGTTGTGGGTAGTATTTATAAATTTTTGCAAAGTATGCACGTTGTTATATAATATTTGATTGGTCAGGGAATATTCATTTCAGCAGGGAATATTCGTACAACGGCACAATCATTGGTGGACCCCGCAACCGAATTATTGTCGGATTGAGAAAACGACAAAAATATTTTATAAAATAACGACGGAGGTGTTACTGTTAAAACTGTTGAACTACCCGGTAGTAAAAGTACAGTAATATGCGTGGTTGCTTACTAGCACACGGTATTGATTATTGATGCTTACGTGAGAAGTCACTCAGTTATACTCAATTATTGTTGCATCATATCTCTCATATTATTGATTCGATTATTGTCACAATATCATCTGCATTATATGTTATATTATTAAATCAATAATTGAGACGACAAAAGTGTTCATATTATTAAATTGCAATATTTATAAATGTCTAGAAGTTTCTCAATGAGAGGTTTAGTCACCTAATTGCGCGCCAATAGGGAGAAATCCTTATTAGAAAACCCCCTCTTTCCTGGGAACAACCACTGGTTATTAAATATTGTGAGTTATAATATTAATGATGAATAAGTTCGTGTTGATTAAAGATGAATTAAATAGTTTCATTGTGTTGAGATTATTTGTGTTAGTAGAAATCGACATTTAATCCAATGATAATTGATGTCTGGAGGTTATATTGTTCAATCGGGTATTCGAGACACTTTTTGTGTTAAAGTACTATTCATGAGTTACTATTCACGAGTTACTATTCATGAGTTACTATTTACGAGTTACTATTCATGAGTTACTATTTATGAGTTACTATTCACGGGGTACTATTCACCCGAACAATATATTTCTTTTCGGTCCAAATTATTTTTGGGTACAATATTATTCCATGAGGAGATGTGCTAATTTTTCAGATCGTTGATTGAATTTATTATAGTAAATCAATATGGATCGTTGGTTTAAAGTTTTAATAGAGAATCAGTATGGATCGCTGGTTTAAAGTTTTAATAGTGAATCAGTATAGACCGTTGCTTTAAGTTTTAATAGTAAATCAATCTGGACCGTCCGTTTAAAAATAAATCAATCTGGACCGTTTAAGAATTAGTTACTATTCAATCCATTCTTCTATAAATAGAAGCTCATTCCATCATTATTTTTTACGAATTTACTGAAACTCTAGAGAGAGAAAGAAGAAGAGTTTTCTGTTACTTCACTACTTCGATATCCAGTTTCTTCTTTATAAGGTAAGGGGTATTATTTCTTTTGTATTCATGAAGAGAACTTCTGTTATTCCATTCTTTATTATTACATTGGAATAACTCAGATACTGCTGCTACCCTATACTTGGTGAAATTCTTCTGTTATTCCATTATTTATTATTCTGTTGGAATAACCTGTATACGCGAGCTACCCTATACTTGGTGAAATTCTTTTGTTATTCCATTATTTATTATTCTGTTGGAATAACCTATATACGCGGGCTACCCTATACTTTGTGAAATTCTTCTGTTATTACCATCTTTATTATTCTGTTGGAATATCCTGTCTGTGCGTTTTACGCCGGACCTGGTTCCGCCTTTATTATTCTGTTGGAATATCCTGTCTGTGCGTTTTACGCCGACTTCGGTTCCGTATTTTTTATTCTTTTGGAATAACCTGCATGTGCGATCTATCACATGCCTGGTGATTTCTTTTGTTATTCCATTCTTTATTATACTCAGTTGGTTAAAGTTTTGACTTCTATACTCCATGAAATTAGTGGAATATCCTTGATATTTGCGCTTCATCCAGTAACTTTTCATGGAAATATTCTTCTGAGCATTCTTGAATTTTACTCTACAAAGAAGTATCATGTTGACAATTTGGACGTTATTAGTTCCTAGATAAACTAATTTTTGAACTTGTTTTATTGAATTCTTATATCATTGTCATCATCCTCATATTTATATTTTTGAAAGTCATCTGTGGCCTGTAGTGCATAGATGGACTTGGTATTATTATGACCAGGGATTATTCGGTATAATCATGACCGTAATGTTACAAATGATGTGGTAAAAGTCTTCATTGGCCCATAGTGCATTGATGGACAGTTGTTGGCATGATCATGACTATTGATGATCCTTGGCCCGTAGTGCTTGGATCCCTGCACTCATGTTAAACTGATAAAATACAATAGACAACACGAATATCCTTGGCCCGTAGTGCTTGGATAATTTATGGTCGTGACCCTAATGAATTTCTTTGGTCGTAATGCAGGGATGATGTGGATTATTTATTAAGCTGAGTCTCAGCGATAAAAGTGATGAAAAAAATGTTTTAAATCATTAAAGATAGTAGATTTTATTCTCTACTTGACTCTTTTAATGGATTGCTTATTCCGCTGCAGTTAAACTTGTTGTCTATTGTATTTTATCAGTTTAACATTGTTGAAGGCTAATGATAATTTATCCTGCATTATCTTAGTCATAATATTTCTTACTGGGCTAGTTGAGCTCACCCTTTCTTTCACTGTTCTCTTTAGGAAATGAGAACGTAGCAGGGACTAGTCGAAGAATAGAGTGATAGTCCAGATGATAGCATTAGTAGTCCTCACTATTCTATGAAATAGTGTGATAATAATTGTAATGAGGACTTATTCTGAGAGTGAATATTGTCTAGAAGACAATATTTGTATTAAAACTCACAGCTCTTGTTGTATATTTAAGATTGTATTTGTATTCTGTACCATGTATTTGGCGACTCAAGATGGGTGATGTAAACCTATTTTGGGGGTGTCACAATTATAGCCTGCAAAATCGTCAATTTGTGGATTTTGGTCAATTTCTGTTTAGAATTTAAAAAAACTTAAAGCTACAAAGTTTTAGAGAATTAAATTTCCTATGGAATGGGCATAAGATTTGAATTTTTCTAATAAAAGGGCTGTTTATTATGAATTATTGAAGTTCCGGAATAATTAATTTTTGGAGTTTAAAATATTTATTTTAAGAAAAACATTTTTTCCATTTTGGTGGGCCCCAATTGAATGTGGTAAATGCTGAATTCATATTGTAAGGTGTGCGTAGGAAATTTAAATAAAAATATTAATATTTTATTAAATTTTTCTGCTTTGGTATTCTAAGCATTTTTCTATAAATAGGATGCTTAAGTTAGAATTGAAAATCACACCAGAAACTGAAGTTTTCTCTCTCTATAATATTGAGCGTATTTTTGTGAGTATTTCGATACTTTGAGTGTTGTTATACAGTGCAAGTTTCCTTCAGCGTTATATCTGATATTCCAGTCAGAAGAATTGTCCTTTTGAGGTAAGGGATGTTATTTTCTTCGTAAATGATATTATTTCTTTCAATATCATTATGCCAAAATATTGGTATGAATATTATTGTGGAATTTCTACCTTTTTGTTTCAGGTTTACTATTCACGTATACGATACTAGTCACAAATACGACACTATTCAACAAAAAAATGAAATTTTCTCTTCTTTGTCCCAGATGTCTATTATGGTTACTATCTTTGATTGTATCCATGTTTTGATCTTCATTCTTAAATTTTACTCCACTATGGTTTATTATGGAGTATTTTTGAACTTGGATTATCTAAAGTACGAATCCTTAATCTTTGTTCTTTTATCTCACTGGATTCGTTCTCAAAAATGTTTTTCATCATCCTCAGTTTTTAATGGTGATACTTGATGAATATCTTTGGCCTGTAGTGTAAAGATGAATGATTACTTGATGAATATCTTTGGCCCGTAGTGCAAAGATGAACAGGTGTTGAGATGAACATGACCAACTGGTGATACAGATGAATATCTTTGGCCCGTAATGCAAAGATGGATATTTGATTCAAGATGTATATTGATTGATGTTACATGGATAAAATATTGATGATGGACTTTTAAATTCATAGATGATAGTAGATTTCATTCTCTACTTAACTCTTCTAATGAATTGTTGTTTCCGCTGCAGTTGTTGATCTAAAACTTGTTGCCTATTATATTCTATCAGATTTTTTTTCCTGTTGAGAACTAACGATAATTTGTTCTATATTATCTTAGTCATAATATTCTTTACTGGGCTAGTTGAGCTCATTATTTTCCTTTTTGTTCCATTTTTCTTCTCGTAGCTTAGAATATAAAGGAAGTAGTCGGGGTGTGGAATGATGGTTCAAGACAGTTGTTTAGCAGTCCTCACTATTTTGTAAAATAGTGTATCAATAATTATAATGAGGATTTATTTGAGTGTGGATATTGTCTAGAAGATAATATTTGTATTTAAACTCACAGTATATGTGTTGTCGTATTTTGTACGACATTTGTATTAATAAAGTTATAGTTGTTTCTGTACCATGTATTTGGCGACTCAGAATGGGTGATGTATACCTGTTTTGGGGGCGTCACACTTGGTATCAGAGCTTAGGGATATGGTCTCCGCAAAGATCGGGGAATAGAACTAGGAGGGGAGAGACAAGTAAATCCTTCGCTAGTGTGTCCTACATAAGCTTATTTGTTGGTCGGTCAGAATATAAGGATATTATGTGATATGTTAATTTCTGTAATTAACCCTTGTTTTATGGCAGTATTTGAGAATGGCAGCTGAGAATCTTAACAATGGAGTAAATGAGACCGTGGAGACACCTTTAATCACTAACCAGGATAATGTGATGTCAGGCGAAAAAGAAATTAGAGATATCCATGTGGTGAGGGAAGAATTAATAGTTGCACCCGAGCTAGTCGCAGAGGTAGCAGCTGAGAGTGAGGAAGAAGAGGAACCTGAGGAGAATTTATTAGAAGAAATTTTTGATCGAAATGTAGAACTGCAAGATCGTATTCGTGAGTTAGAAGAGCATGCTGAAGAACGGCAGGCGGTCATGGAGCAAAGGGATGCAATAATTCAAAATTGTGTTACCCGATGTGCGATGCTTGAATAGAAGCACTCTTTGGCAGAGTATAAGATATTAGAGCTGGAATCTGAGAATGCTATGATCAAAGTTCTGATGAAAGAAGAAAAAACTGAACGGATGAAAATGGAGGATGTATGGGTAAAAGTCGCACGACGCGTTGATATTGTAGAAAAAGACGTCTGATCCATTAAGGCCAAAATAGATGAAATGGATTTTGCTTTTTGGATAACAATTGGGAGAATCCAACATCAAGTTCGGAATTACCCTGTGCAGAGCGGTCAACCCCAATTGGATATCGATCGGAGAGTAATGATTCAAATCATGGATCAGGAATGCGAAGAAGCAATTAAGGTTGGAATGTACTCTATAGAAAAGTTAAGTCAAGTTGGGATGATGACACCAAAGGCTATCCCAGACAAGTCAAAGTCAGTGGTTCAAGGAAGAGTGTTTGTCGTGACTTCCCAAAATACGAGGAACCCGAACGAAGTTATCACCAGTTAGTTAATCATAAATTCTTACCAAATTTATACCTTATTAGATACCGGTTCTACCCATTCTTTTATTTCTCTTGCTTGTGCTCAACGTTTGAACTTGACTTCTGAGAAATTAAACTTTGACTTATCTATTGAAACTCCGTTAAGAGAAACCTTCATTACATCCACTGTTTATAAATCTTACTTGATCCAAGTTGGCACAGTCACATTACCTATTGATCTCATTTCTTTGAAAATACTTGCATTTGATGTGATTTTAGGGATTGATTGGGTAACCACTCATCATGCTAAAATTGATTATTTTCGTAAGGTTGTTAGTTTTCATATTCCTAACCAACCTGTTGTACGAATTCAAGCAACCAAATCATTAAATTCAATCATTGTCATTTCAATTCATAAAGTCATTCGTTTATTGAAAGACGGATGTTAAGCTTTCTTAGCCCATTTCATGGATTTAAACAAAAATACGTTAGATTTGAATGATATTTATGTTGTTAGTGAATTTCTTGATGTATTTCCTGAAGAACTTCATGGCCTACCCCCAGAGCTTGATATTGAATTTTGTATCGACTTTGAACCCAGTACAAAACCCATTTCCAAAACCCCATATCGAATAGTTCCTATTGAACTTCAGGAGTTAAAAACCTAACTACAGGAGTTGGTACCTTCGCCTCTATCTGGTGACTTCCTTTGTGGAATGCACCGAAGCCAGACTCTCTGTAAGGGATGCCATATTCGTGCGGTGGTAAACTGATAGGTGCCATTGTGGCATGCTATCCAAAACTGGGATATGAGTCACAGTTGAGAGCAACCTAATTCAATAATCAAAATACGTAGCTTTCTAGGCTTAGCGGGTTATTATCGGAGATTCGTGGAAGGATTTTTTTGAATCGCTACTCCATTAACTCAGCTAACTCGAAAAAACACAAAATTCGTATGGAGCGAGGAATGTGATAAGGGCTTCCAAGAACTTAAGAGGAGACTCATTTTGCCAATTGTTCTGACCATACCATCTTGGAAAAGCGAACGTAGTAGCTGACGCATTGAGTAGAAGATCGTATGCGGGTAAGAGGGCGATATTGTCGAACACAAAGGCCTATTTTGTGTGATTTACAAAAGATGAAGATAGAGTTCAAGACTCCGAGGACCCATGTGACGATGTCAAGTATACTCATAGAACCAACTTTAATTGATAAAGTTAAAGCTGCTCAAGCCACAGACCCGAAGCTGATACGTATGAAGAAGAAAGTACAAGAAGGCGTTATTCTAGAAGTAAGAGTCGATGAAGAGAAGAAAGCTCAAACCTTCGATTTATTAGTCCATTTGAAATCCTCGATCGAGTAGGAACTGTGGCCTATAGACTCGCTTTACCACCAAGTATGTCGCGTGTTCATAATGTTTTTCCCGAACCATCTGAAATCCTCGATCGAGTAGGAACTGTGGCCTATCGATGTTACGTAAATATGTGGATGACCCGAACCACATTATTGAGTTAGAACCAGATGAGATAACCAAAGATTTAACGTACGAAGAGGTACCTGTTAAGATCTTAGATAGAAAGGAGCATGTCCTACGCACAAAGGTTATACCACAAGTTAAAGTTTTGTGGAGAAATCATGCTATTGAATAAATGACCTGGGAGTTGGAATCGGAAATGAAAGTGAGGTACCCTCACCTTTTCGAAACACCAAGTACGTACGTCAATTTCGAGGATGAAATTTCATAAGGATGGGAGGTTGTAAGACCCCAATTTTTTTATTTTTTTTTTAATAAAATGGAATTTCCTTTATTTATTATTTTGAAATAGTAAGGGTTGATTTGATTAATGTGGTTAGTTATGGGTAAAATGCGCAAATATTTTAAATAAGCAAGTGGTTATAAAATATTCATTGTTGTCGGGGAATATTCGTTTGGTCGTGGAATATTCTTGCTGTCGGGGAATATTCGTACGACGGCGTAGCCTTTTATGGGCCCCATAACGAAAAGCGATTAAATGAAAAAAATAACAAGTATGAGTTTTTTTTATATATAATGGTGTAGTTGTTACCATTAACACTGTTGGAATACTCGGTGGTTGAAACGTAGTAATACGCGATGTTACATAGTAGCACACAGTATTGTACCAATTATTGATTCTTACGTAAGAAGGCACTACTCAATAATTGTTATAGTAATTACTGTTCAATATTTTATTTTATTAATTCAATAATTGCTGCTTGATATTTTATATTATTGTTGTTTCCATAATTGTCACTGCACAGTATTTTCGATTATCATATCAATAATTCATATTATTTGAATAATATTATTAGATAGCATTATTGACAATGTCTAAGGAAGTTCTTGTTAGAGTTTATGTCCTAGAGGCCAATTATTTGATATAATTGCTTAACATTTTGATATTATATTTGATTGAATAAATGAATGATTTTATTATGGTTTTATTTACCGCGTTATATAAATGTTAACATAATAAAATTCCTTAGAATAGTGATACAAATTATATAGTTTCAAGTATGTGACTTGAACATGAGATTATATAATTACAATTAATATCATTGCTCTTAAATGTCCCTAGTCGAGTATCATTGTTGATGGGACAACAATGATGCATTGAGACTAGTATGTGGATTGACTGATGACCAAATCTCTTTGGTCATAAATATATGAGATATTAAGTCAATGCATAGGTACATGTTAGACAACATTTGTCTTCGATGAGACCCACCATGAGAATTCTACGTGAACAAAGATGTAAAGTGTCATTAGCGATTCTCATAGTGGATAATGATGTAATGGTCCTCCGACACGAAATCACTATATTACTACACGGAATTTATGTACTTTGATATCATCAAATGTCACCTTTAATAGGGTGGACTATAAAGATGATTATTGGGTACATCATGAATCGTGTGAGGAATATGAGTGATCTAGATGGAATTTAACCCTCATATATATTAGGGGTGATATCCATAGGCCTCTTGATTGAGTAGGACTATGAAATGCATGGTCATGCTCAAATAGTGATTTATTTCATATAGTCTACTCATTGATTAAGAAACACAGATTAAATTATGAAGAGTATGACACATTCCATGACTCGAGTTTAATCTAGGATGTCAAGGTTAAAAGGATTAAGTTACATTGAAACATTGGTCACGAAAAGGTTGCATCGAATCATCGATCTTATTATTACTTGGGTAGCAATGATGCATTACTAGATGCCGCTCACTGTTTATAATTTTATAATATGATTTTAAAATTATTGTCAACGTAATAATAACATATAGGGTCACACACATAGAACGTAATTAAAAGGGAATTAATTTAAATTATAAAGATTTAAATATGTCAATATGATTGATAGTATTTAAATTACGAATTTAAATTCATAGGATAATTTATATATAGGTATATTAATTAAGTAAGACTTACTTAAGATATATATATATATATATATATATATATATATATTCAGATTTTATTTTAGGGTTTTGATTAATTCTTTTTAACCGCTATATATATGATATGTAGTAGCCATATTAGCATAATTATCATAACCAAAATCCTAGCCGCTCTTAGAGAGAGACTAGAGAAAACAGTTTCGAAAAAATCCTCATCCTTGGTGGCTAGTATCGCGGTTCCTTTTACTGCAGATCGTACGATGATTCGCGGGGCGTTCGTGTGGATACTGTAGAGAGGCGTGATTCGTTTGGATTGCGTTGGAGATTCGAGTGTATAAATTCTATTTTCATAATCGGTATAATTTCTAACCACTGAGTTAATTTATTTTTCGTATGGATCCTGTTTTAGGGTTTCAGAATTGTCTTTAAATTGGTTAATTTCTGTTGCATTTTATGTGTCAAAACCCCTATAGTTCGCATCTAGAGAGGTTATTTAATTCATGGCTACAAAGAAGGAGAAAATCCTTACCTAAGGCCCCTCTTCCGGAACGACACGTCATTGTCATTATTGTGATTGTGTAATATTATTTATGAATAATTAATTATTGATTTATATGATAAGGAAAATATTTATTTTATGTGAATATAAATGGAGAAATTTTAGAAAAGTGACAATTATTGAAAATTAATATTTTATCTTTTCTGATAAAATAATTCATTCAAATATATTATTATATTACATTATTAATGTATAATGCGATAATATAATAATATAATAATGGTGATATTTTTATAATGAATGTGTGATATATGAATAAATGAGGAGGAAGAGTATTTTTATTACAATAAATGTTAAAAACATGTTAAACATGTTGGTGGACCCCATTTTTAACTGAAATTTAATTATAGCCTGCAAAATCGTCCGTATGTTAATTTCGATTAATTTCTGTTTAGAATTTGGAAACATTTAAAGCTACAAAGTTGTAGAGAATTAAATTTCTTATGGAATGGACATAAGATTTGAAATTTTCTGATAAAGGGCTATTTAGTATGAATTATTGAAGTTCCGGAATAATTGATTTTTGGAGTTTAAAATATTTATTTTAAGAAAAATGTTTTTTTCCATTTTGGTGGGCCTCACTTGCATGTGGTAAATGTTGAATTCAGATTGTAAGGTGTACGTAGGAAATTTAAATAAAAATATTAATATTTTATTAAATTTTTTGCTTTGGTGTTCTAAGCATTTTCCTATAAATAGGATGCTTAAGTTAGAATTGAAAATTACACCAGAAACTGAAGTTTTCTCTCTCTATAATATCGAGCGTATTTTTGTGAGTATTTCGATACTTTGAGTGTTGCTATACAGTGCAAGTTTCCTTCAACGTTATATCTGATATTCCAGTCAAAAGTAGTGTCTTTTTGAGGTAAGGGATGTTATTTTCTTTGTAAATAATATTATTTCTTTAAATATCATTATGCCGAAATATTGGTATGAATATTATTGTAGAATTTCTACCTTTTTGTGTCGGAATTACTATTCACGTATATGGCACTATTCACGTATACGAGACTATTCACAAATACGACACTATTCACGTATACGACACTATTCACAAATACGATACTATTCACCGAAAAATAAAATTTTCTCTTCTTTGTCTCAGATGTCTATTATGGTTACTATCTTTAATTGTATCCATGTTTTGATCTTCCTTCTTGAATTTTACTCCACTATGGTTTATTATGGAGTATTTTTGAACTTAGATTATCTAAAGTACGAATACTTAATCTTTGTCCTTTTATCTCACTGGATTCGTTCTCTAAAATATTTTTCATCATCCTCAGTTTTTAATGGTGATACTTGATGAATATCTTTGGCTTGTAGTGCAAAGATGAATGATTACTTGATGAATATCTTTGGCCCGTATTGCAAAGATGAACAGGTGTTGAGATGAACATGACCAACTGGTGATACAGATGAATATCTTTGGCCCGTAGTACAAAAATGAATATTTGATTCAAGATGTATATTGATTGATGTTACAGGGATAAAATATTGATGATGGACTTTTAAATTTATAGATGATAGTAGATTTCATTCTCTACTTAACTCTTCTAATGAATTGTTGTTTCTGCTGCAGTTGTTGATCTAAAACTTGTTGTCTATTATATTCTATCAGATTTTTTTCTCTGTTGAGGACCAACGATAATTTGTTCTATATTATCTTAGTCATAATATTCTTTACTGGGCTAGTTGAGCTCACCCTTTTTTCTACTTGTTCCATTTTTCTTCTCAAGAAAAAGCGAGAATATAGCGGAAAGTAGTCGGGGTGTGGAATAATGGTTCTAGACAGTTGTTTAACAGTCCTCACTATTTTGTAAAATAGTGTATCAATAATTGTAATAAGAATTTATTTGACTGTGGATATTGTCTAGAAGATAATATTTGTATTTAAACTCAGTATATGTGTTATCTTATTTTGTACGACATTTGTATTAATAAAGTTGTAGTTGTTTATGTACCATGTATTTGGCGACTCAGAATGGGTGATGTATACTTGTTTTGGGGGCGTCACACGTAGTGCATGGATAATTCAGTGATGTTGATTATTTATTGAGCTGAGTCTTAGCTATAAAATTGATTATAAATTTTTTAAATTATAGAAGATAGTAAATATCATGCTCTACTTGACTCTTCTAATGGATTGCTTGTTCCACTGCAATTAAACTTGTTGTTTATTAGTTTAACGTTGTTGAAGGCTAACGATAAATTATTATGTATTATCTTAGTCATAATATTTCTTACTGGGCTAGTTAAGCTCACCCTTTTACTTTCATTGTTCTCTTCGTGAAATGAAAACGTAGCCGGGACTAGTCGGGGAATGGAGTGACGGTCCGAGATGGTGGCTGTAGTAGTCCTCACTATTTTATAAAATAGTGTGATAATAATTGTAATGAGGACTCTATTTGAGTTTGGATATTTTCTAGAAGACAATATTTGTGTCAAAATTCTTAGCTATGTTTTGTTGTATTTTACACGACACTTGTATAATTAGGTTTTTATTTAAATTATGTATCATGTATTTGGCGACTCAGAATGAGTGATGTATACCTATTTGGGAGAGTCGCACGTACTATATGATTTGATTCATAAATTAGAGTGGAAACATAATGAAACTTTGTTAATCCTCTTTTTTTATTAATCCTCTATTTTATCTGTGCTGTAAGAACTAAGAAGCTTAGTGGTTTAAGATAATAACGTTCCAACAACATCATACAGTGAAAGAAAAAAATGATTAACACTGAATATTTATGAATGTAACTTCCGGAAATGAGAAGTTGATTTGATACAAAATGACAACTTATACCCGTTTTAATATAATTTAAAAGGTTATAACAAATTATACTAGAAGTTTAATCAACCCAAATGATAATAAAAACTCCATCTACAATAACATGATTAAAAACAATAACCAAGATAAAACAAGTGCAATAATTAATTTTATTCTTCATTTGTTGCCTATTGCACGCATGTTCTCTATCTCTTGCTCCATTCCTTTAATCTTTCAAAGCAATCCGGAGATTATTTGTCTTGATCTATAACACATTGGAGGATCGTACCAACCAAAAAACTGACAAACATTGCTCTGTAAACAAAGAAGTTTTCAATTTTATGAGCAAGTAAATAAAATGGTAGAGATAAGAGACAAAATTGAAACCCTAACACACTTACTTTTCCATAATTTGTACATGATAAAAACCTTCTTCCTGGGTTTGTATCGGTCCATGCTGTTTTAAGTTTAGCTCGCCTCTCACAATCACATAGTGCGTTCATGGCTGGAAATACATAACAGGAAATCATCCTTGTAAATTAAGAGGTCAGGAACAGATACTCAAGAACTTGCAAATATAAAACAGGAAAACACAATGGAAATAGATTGTTCTATGAGAGAAGACAACTCAAAAGGCAATTAATATTTAAGGAATATCAGAGACGTTAGCAGAAACTACTGGAACGCTTGTGATCCAAAAATTTATGGGAATGTATGTGACAGGTAACAGGAAGTAAAAATGGTTGTTGCCTTCTATCTGATCCCATAATATCCAATTAATTCTAAACAAGAAACCATTTAATTTCCTACAACTCAACAAAAGATTACATTTGTTTGAGTAGTATATTGCTTCAAAGCTACAACAAAAAGAAAATAAATTAATTGAAGAAATCTCATTTAAAACACTCAAAAGGCCTTACACAAATTCTAATCATTTTAGAGTACAAAAATCCTACAATCTTCTAATTCAATAACATCTCAACAAATAATCCATTTACCATGTCAATACATATCAAACTCCCAGTAACAAGAAATAACATTTAACTCCCAGTAAAGGTCATTGAAGCTTTAACCTTACAACAACAATTCAAAATCAGAAATAGATTATACTCCTCATATAAACCTTACCAACCAAATATGAAACAAAGGTATCATTTTTTTTGTCTCAAAAAATGTAAAATAAATTTTAATAATACTATTGTCTTCAGTTCTGGTTTGGCAACTACAGGTCGCAATAATATTGAAGGTATTGGTGTTATCTGGTCCTCAAGTCTCCTTTTCGTTGTTAGATGTTTCGTTGATTTCTGTTTTTAGTTTTTGATCAACTTGTCAAGATTATATGGTTGAAAAGCTTGGTATAGATAAGAACACAATGTCCAAATTGGGTAATCTATTATACAAGAATTATGGGACAACATAACCAGTTATAAGGTTTTCCCCTCAAAAATTATTAGTCCTAAAAAACAATTATTGAAAATCAAAACACAAAATGTAAAAAATTAAGCCTAATTCAACACTAACAACAAGAAAATCCATCTACCCACATTACCTTGCAGTGAATCGACGGATTGAAAGATGACTTTGTGTGAATCGACGAGATGGGCGGAGTATGCTTGTTGATTTTGCGAGGAGATGGCTGAGTTGGTCGATATTGCGTCGATTTTGCGAGGAGGTGGACGAGATGAATCAAAGAGAGATATGTCTTCTCCGTACTATGAATCGAAGAGAGAGAGAGAGATGGCTGAGTCGAAGAGAGAGATGGATGCGTCAGTTTTTTGTTTTTAGCTGAGTCCAAAGTGAGGAAAGAGAAGAAATAAGGGATGGTTTAAATAGGTGAGTTGGGTAAACTAGATAAGGGTAAGCCATTGATCCAGACTCTCTCGCTATATATATATATGTTCAAAATGATGTCGTTTTAAGTTGTGATTTTTTTTTAAATGTCCCAAAACGACGTTATTTTGACAACGACTGTGCACATTTTCAGCTTGCACAGTTATACAGCTCCATTATCCCATAATATATATATATATATATATATATATATATATCAAAATCAGGTAAAATTAATGATTTAGCCACTGTTGTTGACAAGTTTTTCTTAATAATTTTTAATTTTTAATTTTTTAAATTACTCAATTAAACTAATTAAAAAAAATAAAATCCAACCATTCTGTTAAATTGAATAAACCTCCATCAAATTAGTTCAAGTTTTTTCCTACATGGAAAGTAAAAAAAGAAAAAGAAAAGAAAATAATGATTTGGGTTACGCCTACGTGATATTTTTTTTTTTTGTGAATCAATAACATCAGAGAACTCGCCAACATTAAAGAACTCGTCATCGGAGATGACGAAACCCAACCAGTAACATTAAAGAATTAGCCACGAGCGATGGCAAAATCTTCTGAATGTTCCCATCCGACTCATCACATTTTTCTCGTTGATCATCTAT
Source organism: Panax ginseng (assembly GCA_020205605.1). NCBI lineage: Eukaryota > Viridiplantae > Streptophyta > Magnoliopsida > Apiales > Araliaceae > Panax > Panax ginseng. Next base: position 100,834,340 of record CM035144.1, on the reverse strand, counting down.
TAGTGACGAAGAAGTCAACATTAGGGTTTATGGTTTCTGAATCCACCAATCAACAATCTGTTGGTCGCTCCCCTCGCCCCACTGCCGCAGACGACTGCGGTGCAAGGTATTTCTCAGTTCCCCATTCATTTTCGATCTCTACACGGATCCTAAACACTGTCTAGTCTTTTCTGGCTGTAATGCTCGAATTCTCCATGAACCTTCGATTCAATCGGGGGTGCCATAGGAGAATGAAAATCAATAAAAAAATAAAATTAGACGTTTTATTGCTTTAAAAAAATAAATCTTCAAAAACTTCTCAAAATTCTGTAATTACATCGAATTCTTCAACAAAAATCAAAAGTTGATTTCAAATCCTCATGAATATATCCTCCAAAACTTGATTTCACTATTTTTTTAAAACTCATAAAATTACTTTATAATTACAAAACCCACTTTTGATTTTGGTCTATACGCAGAGGAGAGAAAAATTATTGGTGATAGGTGATGAGATATTCATGGGACCATGGATCCTCTGTTTGATCCGATGGAACAAGAGAGTTAAGAGTTTTACTTGAAGCAGCAACAACAACGTGGTGGTGAAGATGATTAGAGGATAAATGAGGGCCACACAACAGCATGTCATCTCCCTTTCTTTTTTATTTTATTTGTTTTAATGGGCAAAGGGTCAAAAATGCTCCTGACTTTTAACGCGATGTCTACCGAGCACCCTATATTTTTTTTTATCCAAAAATATCCTTAACGTTACATTTTTGGGTCGAATGTGCCCCTCCCGTTAACAGACATACCACGTAGACAAACGTGACTAACAGTTGGACAAATTTTACTGGCGAGGCATGGAGAGAGAGTAAAATAATACTAATACATTATTAATTAAAATAATACAATAATAAAAAAAATCAAATCCAATATATTCACTTCCCAAATCTCTCATACCTACCCAATGATTTCGTCACCTAAAGCCAAACATCACCCAAATACAATGAAAATGAAACTCAAATTCAGGCCACAAAGGCCTTGTGTATTAAGAATTTTGGGATTGGATTAAATAGATTGTACTTGTTCTGATCATGCTCTATTTTTAATAAAAACAGGGGAGAAAACGTATTTTGTAGCAACCTGTAAATACAGGCAGATGTTGGTGGATGAAAGGAAGGAGAAGTATTGTAGCTCTAAAGCTTCAAGATCTGCTACTGCTGCTGATATTTCAAATTCCCTTTAGTTGCATTAAAAAATATTGTCTAATTTGAAAGAGTACTTGTACGCATAGTAGGAGACGAAAGTAATTGAATATTTGATTATTGAGAGGTTTGGATTTCAAATATATGAATGACAAATATTTGTTCAATTGTACAAAGAATATGGACTTGAAGCTAGACTATCATCTATAAAATTGGCTCATCCCATACATTTTCAAACCTTATACCTGTAAGTGAACCTTTTTCGAAAACATGTATTGTCTCACTTCGAGCCCTCTTTAAGCTTCTTGAATCATCAATAGGGAATTGCTTACAAAACCATTAAGCAGACTCATACACTGGTTGTTACAGAGAACTGAACCAATTTTTCTGCTGCTTAGGGGAACTAGGCCACTTGGGAAACTCAACTTTGGACCATGTCCCAAAACATATTTTGTAGTTCATTCATGTTGTAATATTTATCCTACACATAAACATTTATGAACAATCAATTAGAACACCCACCTTCCACTGCAACAGAATATTTATCCTTTCAGCCAAAACCCCCTAATATTCTTCATAATATGTAGAAAGATTTTTAAGGGTGCAAACATCACACAAGGAAAAACCTTGTCTTCTCTTCTTAGAATCTGCCAAGTGCCAAGGCCGAAAGTTATAGCTCCATGAACAAAAAGCAAAAATCTTGACCATCCTAAGTTCCTAACCCTCTTTGTTCCTCTGTTAAATATCAAAATATTTAAATTAGGCATCAACCAGTCAATTTATACACATATATACATGCATATAAAAGGAAAAACCTTGAGATTCTGACGGAGAGGAGATAGCTGCAGCAGAAGTGGAGAATGTAGAGGAGGATTCAGGTAGTTGTGGGGCCCACTTCACGGAGAGGCTGAAGCCACCACGGCAGCGGAGGAGTAGTTGTGCTACTGTCTTGGAAATGAAAACTGGTGTTAGTACTATGGTGTTGATGTTGTTGCTGCTGAACCTAAAAGATGAGTGTAATATCGATCTATTAGCTCTAGACTTCCTTATAATTAACAATTTTTTTGCTAGATTTCCTCTCCGAGTTTAGATCTGAGAAGAATGGTGGGTTTAGAGAGAGAAAATGAATATTAACTTTTGGGTAATAAAATTTGTTTAGGTGTCAGCCTTGTCAGCAAAATTTGTTTAGCTGTTAGTCACGTTTGTCTACGTGGTACGTCTGTTAACGGGAGGGGCACATTCGACCAAAAAATGAAACATTAGGGATATTTTTGGACAAAAAAAGTATAGGATGCTCGGTAGACATCGCGGTAAAAGTCAGAGACATTTTTGAACCTTTGTCCTTTTTTTAATTGCCATGTAAAATGATTTTGCTGCTTAAATCAGTTGGATTGCGCCATGCCATTTTTTTTTTATTTTTTTCTGTTTTTTTGCATGTCCACGTAGAAAAAAATTAAAAAAATATTAACACTGGTCCATCAAACATAACAGAAATAACATAACGACTCAATTATAAAATAATAATTAATTTAATTAAATAATTTAAAAAATTAAAGTTTAATAACGTATTAAGTAAAATTTGCGAATTATAATAATTAAATCATTAATTTTCCCTTTAAATTATTATAATCAACATTAACTTAAAATGACTGACTGCATTGTCAATATTTCATACACTTGAAATATAAACTTTGTCTCGACAAAAAAATAACTATTTCACAAATGTTTTTTAATTTTAGAATATAAAAAATAAATATTAAAGGAAAATTAAAAAAGCTACTAATGGTCAAAGAGAGCAGATCATTTGTCCTCTTATGTTTCTTGATTTAAATTTTGATATTTAATTTTTTATTTAATATTAATTAATTTTAAAATTAAATAAAAAAATATGTGTTAAAATTTAATTGAGAGAACATAAAGGGACAGAAAAATCAGGGAGAGGGGATCTGGCTCATGGCCAAAGGGTAGAAGAGGAACACGTGCACGAATGTGCCATCATCTACTTCTAGTTCTAGTTCTACTTCATAATTATCTTCGTAGAACTTTCAACATTCCAAGATGCCCTTTTTACTGTAGCATCAATCGCCCAAAAGCCACAAATTTCACTCACAAATCAACAACTCAAACCCCAGAAAACCGGAAATAGAAAGAAGTGATACTATCACATCACAATAGAAGAAGAACAACAAAAATGGGAGCTTTGACGAAGCTAATTGACGCAATACTCTTCCTCTTCTTCTTGCTAATCGCTGTTGTGGTTCCCCTTCTCGACGCCCAGATCTGCCTCCCTCGCGATCTTTACCCAGATCTTCTAGTCAATTTTAAGAGCTGGTACGCCCGCGAGTATGACGATTACTTAGTCGTCCAACGACCCCATTTCTTTGTTGGCCTAGTTTGGCTCGAGCTTTTCCTGCAGTGGCCTCTTTCCATCGTTTCCCTCTACGGCATTGCCACCGGAAAATCCTGGGTCAAGACCGTTTGTTTGATCTTTGGGTCCTCCACTCTCACTACTATGGTATTCTTTTTTCTTTCTTTATGGAATATTTATTTACTGTTTGGTTTTTGTAATATATTTAAATATTATTCATTTGTTTATCTGTTTATATGTCAACGAATTCAGTTTTTGTATGGGGTTGCATTGAGATTTCAGATCCTTAACTCTTGTGTAATTTTGCAATATTATGTGAAACTACTAGCAAACATTATGAGAATTTAAAGATGATTAGATTATGTCTTTGAAGTTTGCTAGTAAAATTTGTTTATGTGATATTATATTATAGTACTAGTTATGTCCCGTGACTCCGGCACTATATGGACTATGAGATTTATCCCAAACTTTGGACGGGCTAGATGATTTATTAGGGTGAGCTGAAAATTCAAAATCAGTTTATTTTGTTAGATAGATTATAAAGTAGTAATCTTTGTAAAGGTTGTTGATGCAATTAGTATTCTTCTAATATATGTAAGATATACTTTCAAGAATTCGATGCAATTACATTCTAATTTGTCATCTCCATGATTAGCTAGGATGGTTGAAATTGCATATGGTCTATCATTCCCAAAGTGAATAAACTATGAACTATCTCCCCACTCCAACCCCTATCCTCAAGGCCTCAAGTTTTAATATTTTTAAGAAAGGTGTATAATTGGAACATTTATATTTTGTGGTAGGAGACTCTGAAAAGGAAAGAAAAGCAGGAAATGTGGTATCCTCTCTCCTTGTTTAGGAGTTTTATGAGAGAACACAAACTAGCCATCTCATTCTTTGGCATTACTTTTTAAAGGATCAAAAGAACATACGTAGTTTTAATTTCCTCCCCCTACTCGGTCTCACATTTGGGAGAGAATGAAATTATTATCCCTTCATTTCCGTTCTCTTTTGTCCTCTTAGATTTCTTGAAGAAGTGATTAAGTTCCCTTCCTCTCATATCTATCCTCTTTACTTTGCTACTTCTTTTAGTCTAATTAGGGTTGCCTGACCATTTTCACGTGACTAGTTCTATTGTCGCAAAGAAATTTGTTTTTAATATTGTGGAGATAAGGGGGCCTTCCTCTAGTTAATGAAACTAGTTCATGTGCTTGTTGTAGCAATTTATAACGTGTCCAAGTAAAAGCCAGTGAGTTCTAATTGCAAAAGCCAGCATGGTTGAACGTTCTAATTGCAAAAGTATGGTTGAACGAAAGATAATGCTCTGGTTCTCTTTCCTAATCAAACTATGTACTAGAAAGGTGGACAAACCAAGACTGTTGTTGGATGTTAACTATCTTTCATTGAACATCTCCAATGCTGGAATCAACCAATTTCCCCCCCTCTCATATCAGTTTATCAGCCTGGGTATTCTGATGCAATTCATATTTTCTAGACATAATCACACAATTTGAGATAAAAGAACTTGAATGATTATGGGTGATGGAACAGAAAATTTAGTAGAAATGTGAATGGAAATTGATATCATTCTTCCTTTTTCTAATTGATTTGTACTTTTTTCAGGTTGCTGTATTATCAGAAATGATGTGGTCTGGAAAAGCATCAGAGAAGCTCATAATGGTGTACTCTCCTTTCATGGGTCTTGCTGTTTTAGCCATATTGCGCGGCCTATTACCGCATTCTGGCAAGGCTACGGCAATTGGCAAAAGACCTGTATTGAATAGGAAAAAGAGGGCTTGAAATCTTCTTAACTCATTACACAGCTGCTAAGAACTAGTTTGTGGTTCCTCTTTTTGGTTGTTTTTGTTTTTTCCCTAGGGTTCTTATTTCAGTTTTTTGCAGTTTACTGAGTCTTCATGTATCACTGAAGTTATGTTATGAACAAATGATGTTCTATAATTGAGATTCTTTTAAGCGATTGATTTATGATTCTAAACTTACCTTGACAAATAAATGCTAGCTATCAATGAGATTCAGTTATTTTATGCAGTAGAGAAGTTATTGGCGTGTGACTGAAAGCCTTGCAAGACTAATCATTATGGTAAAATATTGAGGAATTGTTATTTTCACTAAGAAAATTTGATAGTTCTGTAAGGACTGACTCATGTGATATAGGTTCCATTTACTATTTGTGTGAGGGAAGTTTTCTGAAACCATCAAGTTCCCAATATTAAAGCTGCTAGTGTTTGTCTGTAGAAAATAACCCAAGCTTACTGCCGAGCGGAAATAAGTTAGGATACAAGGCGTGGTCTGTAGAAAATTAACCGGCGCTTACTGCAGAGCGGAAATAAGTTAGGAATAGGATACAAGGCGTTAGTGCTGTAAATGATAACTGAAAAATCTGTATTCGTTCGCATCCGTATTTAAAAATGAAGAAGCAGATATTATTTGTATTCGAAAAAAACGGATATGTCCGTATTTGATTTAAAGGTATCCGCAAATAAACGGATACGAATATGAATATAAACATATTCGTATTCGTTTCAGAATGTAAATATATCCGGCAGATAGCGGATATTCGGATTCGAATCCGTATCCGGAATTCGTATCCAAATAATTTAAATATATATATATATATATATATACGGTCCAGATCAAGTGCATACCCCTTATCTTACTCACCCGTGCTCACCCCCCTTTAGCGACGGACCCGGAGACGGTTCGGTCATACAACCGTCGTATATACTTTTAGCGACGGATGAGTAAGATAAGGGGTATGCACTTGATCCTTGCTATATATATGTGTGTGTGTGTGTATTAATTATTATATAATAAGCAAAATAATTTTTCTAAAGTGACATTTCTTATATAATAATTAATTTTCACTATCATGCAAAAATTATTTTAAAAATATATAATTTCACTTCTAAAAAGTAGAAAATAACACTTTTATTCTAATACTAATATACTGAAATAAATTGATTTAAGTATAATTATAACCCTAACTTTTATGAATAAAGATTAATTTTCTCTAAATATTATTCTTGAATATTAAGGTGTAGATTTGATATAATGTTATAGTTATGAGTATTATTTACAAATTTTGCAAAGTAAGCAAGTTGTCATAAAATATTCGATTGGTCGAAGAATATTCGTTTTATCAGGGAATATTCATACGACGGTACAATCATTGATGGACCCCACAACGGAATTACTGTCGGAGTTAGAAAACGATAGAAATATCTATTTATAAAAATAACGGCGAAAGTTTTACCGTTAATTGTTGAAATACCCAGTGATAAAAGTACAATAATATGAGTGGTTACATAGTAGCACACGGTATTGATTATTGATGCTTACGTAAGAAGTCACTCAGTTTTATTCAATTATTGCCACAGTAATTGCTGCATAGTATCTCATGTACTGTGACGCCCCCAAAATAGGTATACATCACCCATTTTAGATCGTCAATAACATGGTACAGAAACAACTACAACTTTATTAATACATCATAAAAACTGTGAGTTTAAATACAAATATTGTCTTCTAGACAATATCCATATCCAAATAAATCCTCATTACAATTATTGATACATTATTTTATAAAAATGGTGAGGACTACTAAACAACTTCTAGAATCATCATTCCATACCCCGACTAGTACTCGCTACATTCTCGCCTCCTGAGAAGAAAAATAGAACAAAAAGGAAAAGGGTGAGCTCAACTAGCCCAGTAAAGAATATTATGACTAAGATAATATAGAACAAATTATCGTTAGTCTTCAACAGGGAAAAATCTGATAGAATACAATAGACAACAAGTTTCAGATCAGCAGCGAAAATAATAATTCATAGATGAGTTACGTAGAGAATGAAATCTACTATTATCTATGAATTTAAAAGTCCATCGTCAATATTTTATCCCTATAACATCAATCAATATTCATCTTGAATCAAATTTTTATCTTTGCACTACAGACCAAAGATATTCATCAATCGGTCATGTTCATCTCAACACATGTTCATCTTTGCACTACGGGCCAAAGATATTCATTATAAAATCATTTATCTTTGCACTACAGGCCAAAAATATTCAATAATATCATCATTTAGGACTGAGGATGATAAAAAATATTTTAAAGGAAACGAATCCAGTGAAACAAAAGAATAAATATCAAGGATTCGTATTTCAACTATTTCATGTTCAAAAATACCTCATAAATAATCATAGTGAAGTAAAATTCAAGAATGATCAAAACATGGATACAATCAAAGCTAGTATCCATAATAGATATTTTGGACGAAAAGAAATTTTTTTTATTTTTCGATGAATAAAGGCTGATTCGTGAATAAAATAGTCCGAGATATCGTGAATAAGAACTCCGACACAAAAAGTTTCAAATTTGATTAAAAGTTCAAACCAATATTTTGGCATAATGATATTGAAGAAAATAATATCATTTAAAAAGAAAATAACATCCCTTACCTTGAAAAGACGGTACTCCTGATGGGAATACTAGATATAGTGCTGAAGAAAACTTGCACCGTATAGCAATACTCAAGGTATCAAAATACTCACAAGAATACGCTCAATATATCGAGAGAGAAATAGAGAGAAAACTTCGGTTTAAATTGTGATTTTCAATTCTAACCTAAGCACCCTATTTATAGGAAAATGCTTAGAACACCAAAGCAGAAAATTTAATATAATATTAATATATTTATCAAATTTTCCTTAGCCCACCTCTAGACATCTGATTTCAGCACTTTGCACATGTTAATGATGTCCACAAAATACAAAAAAATGTTTTTTATCAAAAAAATAAATAAAACTTCCAAAAATCAATTATTTCGGAACTCCGAAACTTCAATAATTCATAATAAATAGCCCTTTTATCAGAAAAATTTGAACCACATGTCCTTTTCATAGGAAATTTAATTCTCTACAACTTTACAGAAGAAAGTTTTTCCAAATTCTAAATAGAAATTGACCGAAATCCACAAACGAGCGATTTTATAGGCTATAATCAAATTTCGATCAAAAATTAAGGTCCACCGACACACAAAACATGTGTTAATCATTTAATGCCACAAAAATACTCTTCCTTCTCATATACTCATATATCCCACATTCATTATAAAAATATCACCATTATTATATTATTAAAATAATATATTTAAATGAATTATTTTATCAGAAAAAGATAAAATATTAATTTTCAACAATTGTCATATTAAAAATTTTCTCCATCTATATCCACATAAAATCAATATTTTTCTCATCATATAAATCAATAATTAATTATTCACAAATAATATTACAGAATTACAATAGTGACAACCAGTGGTTCGGGAAGAGGGGGCTTTCCAATAAGAATCTCTCTTCACTGGCGTGCGATTAGATGACCAAACCTCTCCTTGAGATGTAACTTTCTAGACATTGCCAATAATGTTATCCAATAATATTATTCAGATAATATGAATTATTGTCTCGATAATGGAAAATAATCAGATAGTGACAATTATTGAAACAACAAGAATATAAAATATCAACGCAGCAATTATTGAATCAATAAAATAAAATCTTCGAACAATAATTCATCGTAATAATTATTGAGTAGTGCCTTCTTTACGTAAGAATCAATAATTGATGTAATACCGCAATCTTCTTGTGTTTAACCACCGGGTATTCCAACAAGATTAATTCTGTAATAACTACGCCAGTTATTTATAACCAACATATTCTTGTCGCTTTCTTCATCCAATCGCTTTTTCAGTTATGGGGCCCACACACAAATTCATACCCATCAGACGAATATTCCCCGACAGTAAAAATATTCCACGACCAAACGAATATTCCCCGTCAACAATGAATATTTTAAAACCACTTGCTTGTTTGAAATAATTGTGCATTTTACCCATAACTTACCACATTAATCAAATCAACCCTTACTATTTTAAGATAATAAATAGAGGAAATTTAATTTCATTAAATAATAAGTTGGGGTTTTACATCTTATATTATTGATTCAATTATTGTCACAGTATCATCTGCACAATATTTTATATTATTAAATCAATAATTAAGATGATAAAGTTATTCATATTATTATTTGCATTATTAACGATGTCTAGAAAGTTCTGTTGAGGAAAGGGGTTAAGTCACCTAATTGCGCGCCAATAAGGAGAAGTCCTTATCGGAAAGCCCCCTCTTTCCTGAGAATGATCTGGTTGTTAATATTGTGAGTTATAATATTAATGATAAATGTTATCAAAAATGTGTTTGGTGAAGCCAAGTGAATTGAGATAAATAGAGGAGATTTTTATGAAGTATTTGTTATAAATTTTGCTTATTATATGGACCCAGACTTACTCATTTTTCAAAATAATCGGTGGAAAGTTATAAAGTATATATATATATATATAAATATATATATTAAAAATAGAATATGTGACGCCCCCAAAATAGGTATACATCACCCATTCTGAGTCGTCAGATATCACACTATAAAAAATCAATTACAAACTTTATTTATACAATCGTTGAATCGTCAATGCGAGAATTACCACGCTTAAACTGTGAGTTTTAATACAAATGTATGTAACTCTCATGGTGCCTCGACCACAACCTTACAATGGTACTTTTACATAAAAGTAATGCCAAAAAAACTGCTTTTAGAAATTAAAATCTTTGGAAAGTGCTCAAGGAAACCTTCGTACATGGGAGGCCATGCGTCTAGGTTATGATAGATATCATATGTCCACAGAATTATCCTTGGTTGACCCAATAGATCCCAAAGAAAAACGAGAAGATTACTATCATCTTCTTTCCAATGGTGAGTCTTCTCTTGACATAGAACTATCTCCACTGTCTCCAAGTAAAAATTATATTTCAAATAAACTCCAAGATCATATAGGTAGTGCTCGTAGATATATTCAGCAAGTGGATGTGCACAACTCTGTCTTATGATAACACGAGGTTGTATGTCATTAGACATCTTGTATAATAGTGGCAAAACACCCTTCCAAAGTTGGGTTCACCTCACCCTATTCGGTTCACCAAAATTAAATATCAAATGATGTATACAATATGACACACTTATCTAAAGTCCTCAATAAAATTATTTTCATACTATTTAGGGAGAACCTCAACAGCTATAAACCACCGTTCTATTCCCCTCATTATTTCCGCCGACTTTCAAAGAACTTTCTTATTACCTGAAAGGAATTGTGAAGCAAAAAGGGTGAGCACAACTAGCCCAATAAAGAATATCATGACTAAAGATAATTAAATTATCAATAGCCTTCGTCAATAATAAATCAGAGATTTAGAACATATGGTAGATGATAAAACTTTTCAACCATAGTTGCAGCGGAACGAGCAATCCATTAAAAGAGTCAAATAGACCATCAGGTCTATTATCTTCTCCATGTTAAAATTCCACCAATAATGTTTTATCCCTTTAACATCAATCAACAATTCATTTCCACAATTATATGAATAACTCATAATCATAATTGTGATTCTGAATTCCTTTTCGCACCCAGGACGAAGATAATTTACATCACCTATCTTCACCTGAAACATCAAAAATCATGGTTATACCAAATCACAATTCCTGCTCATAATTATACTAATAAATTCATCTTTGCACTACGACTAAAGATACACAACTGCATAACCAATAATCAACAATTCATCTTTGCACTACAGGCCAAAGATATACAACTGTAAAACCAATAATGCTGAGACTCAGCTTAATAGTATGACGACCACGAATTATCCATGCACTACGGGCCAAGGATATTCGTGTTTTTTATTACGGTCATGATTATACCGAATAATCCCTGGTCATAATCATACAAGGTCTATCTATGTACTACGGGCCAACGATGACTTTTACCACCACATATAAACATGAGAATAATGACAATGATATAAACATTAATCAAACGAAAACAAGGATAAATATTAAAGACTTTAAATTTATCCAAATATTATCAATCACTTAATAAACTCATAATATAATATTATTAATATTATAATAGTATTTTAATCACTTCTTAAACTTATAAACAATTTATTTCAATTGTTTACTCTTTACCAAATAATGCATTTAATCATTCAAAAATGTCATACTAATAAGATTTTATCACCAATGATTAAATTCCTTATAAAAAATTTGCATATATCCTATATAGGATTCCCAAGCCATATAATCCTATTTACCACTTTTGTTACTTCACATAACATATTTAATTCATTTACTCATAACTAGTTTATTTTCATAAAAAATACCAAATCAGTCCCAAAAATATTTCTTTTCTGGGATTTAACAGAATATAGTTCCATATTGAACATATATTTTTCTCATAATTTTTAAAATTCATTTACTATTTTTCAAAAATTAATTCTAATTAATTCCTTAAGAAATTAGCTACCTCAATTTTAAATCCAAAAATTACCAAATCTTGGAAGGATCTTACACATATTAACGTGAGCTTCCAGTTTAAATTTCATGGTCATCGGAGTTATAGAACTCTGGTTATAGTATTTTTTGTCGAAAAAACCTAAATATTGAAATGGTCATAACTTGCTCATTTTAAGTCAGAATGAGCTCATTTTTGGACAAGAGGTACTTTATACCATATATTTTCATATCCCAAAAGGCCGGAATTTTTCTCACAAATTAAGTGGCCGAAAATGCCCTTTTAAATTTCTGGGCAGTAGCTTTTTTATAATTTTCAGTTTTTGACTCCTTTGCTAAAATTAGTCCACACGAAAATCTACAACACCTTTTTCAGTGATTCCACTTGGATAAGTTAGAAAACTCATAAATCTAACTCTAGGACTTGACCACACTCAAAAATTCAAAATATAATAGGAGATATGGTCAATTGAATTTCATGCTCCATTTTCACCAAAATCTGATTTTCAACCCTTTGTGATTCCTAAGAAACTTTCATGTTTTCACATAATAACCAATATAACTCATCACAACACTTACTAATACTACATATACCCATGATTTTCACCAGTACAATGCTTTTATTATAACTTTCATCATAATCAACGGTCCAATGCTTATATTATGACTTTCATCATAATCCACGTTAACAGATCATTTCCACAATTTAATAAGGAATGAATACAAAGGATCATTCACCATGTATGTGGTAATCCACATAGACAGATTATTCTAACAGGATAATAAAGAATAGAACAACTGAAGAATTCACCATGCATGCGATAGATCGCACAAACAGGTTATTCTCAACAGAATAATAAAGAATCGGAACCGTGTCGAGCGTAATTACTTTGACCGACAAAGATATTCCAACAAAATAATAAATAATGGAACCAGGTCATGCGTAAACGCACAGACAGGATATCTCAACAGAATAATAAAGAATGGAATAATAGAAGAATTTCACCATGTATGTAGTACTTCGCATAGACAGGTTATTCCAACATAATAATAAGGAATGAAATAATAGAAGAATTTCACCATGTATAGGATAGTCCGCGTATACAGGTTATTCCCATAGAATAATAAAGAATGAAATAAAAGAAGTTCTCTTCATGAGTACGAAAGAAATAATACCCCTTACGGGTACAACAAATAATATCCCTTACCTTAGAACAAACTGGATATAGGAGTAGTGAAGTGGCAGAATACTTTTTTTCTTTCTCTCTATAGTTTCTCTCTCTAGTTTCAAAGAATTAAAGAAGAAATAATGAAGGAATGAGCTTCTATTTATAGGAGAATGGACCTAATAGTAACTAATTCTGAACGATCCAGTTGATTTACTTTTAAACTGACGGTCCAGTTTGGTTTACTATAAAATATTCTAATAAAACAAAATCTTTTAAATAAAATATAATATATTCTATTTATAATCTAATAAAATGAATAACTTTATAAAAGTATTCTACTTTTTATATAAAAAGATTTTACTATACAAATACTATGCGAGAACTATGCAAATACTATGCATAATAAAATATAATATATTTTAATTATTGTCTAATAAAATAAATAACTTTATAAAAGTATTCTGCTTTATATAAAAAAAAATTTACTATGCAAAACACTATGCATAATAGAATATAATATATTCTATTTATAGTCTAATAAAACGAATAACTTTATAAAAGTATTCTGTTTTATATAAAAAGCTTTTCTATTTTATTACATTAATAATACTAATAAAATAAAACTTCATCATCATTATTATAATACACACTATTAATCGACCAGGTTGTTCCTAGGAAAGAGGGGGCTTTCCAATAAGGATTTCTCAATTATTAATTTAATAATATATAAAATATCGACAATAATTGAATCAAACTGAGTGACTTCTCACGTAAGCATTAATAATCAATACCGTGTGCTACTACTATGCAACCAATGCCGTATTTTACCAATTTATTATTTTATGACAACTTGCTTACTTTGAAAAATTTTCAAATGTCACCCTTAACTTTAAACTTTTATCAATTTATCTATTCACTAAAATAGAAAAATTGAATACTTTTATTTCATAAAATTCGGGGTCTCACAGAATATATTATATTTTATTTGATTGTATAGTACTGCATAGTGTGTGCATAGTACTGCATAGTGAAACATAGTAAAATAAAAAAAATTAAACGAATTCGTCCGTGATTATTTACACTGTGCGTCCGTGATTTTATTTTCTAAATAGTATCATTTCATTCTCCTATAAATAGGATGTTTAATTAGTTTAGAATTGAAAATCACACCTGAATTAGAGAATTCTTCTTCTATAATATTGAGCGTATTTCTTTAGAGTTTAAAGAATTTTTGAGCGTAGAAAACAGTATAAGTTTTCTTCAAGAATATCCCCACCCTACCAGTCAGAAATATTCGCCTTTTAAGGTAAGAGATATTATTTTTGTTCAATATTCGTAGGAAATAATATTTTCTTCCATACTTTGTAGTATGTAAGTAATATTATTTCATTTGAGATTCTGATTTCTACACTCATTTTGTTAAAGTATTGCTTTTATACTCCTTGAAATTAGTGGAATATCTTTGATATTTGCATTTCATCTAGTATCGTTCCACTAAAATATTTTTCTGGACATTCTTGATAAATTTTGATCTTTTCATGCCGGAGTAATATTCATGGGGTACTATTCACTTGAGTACTATTCACCCAGGGTAATATTCATGGAAAAAATTGATTTTTTTTCTGTCCAAATCATTTTTAATACAATATTATTCTTGAATTTTACTCCACAAAACAGTATCATGTTGACAATTTGGACATTATTAAATTCTAGATAAATTAAATTATAAATTTTTAAAAGTTATCCTTGCTCTCATTTAATTGAATTCTTATATCATTGTCATCATCCTCATACTTATATTATGATGAAAGTCATCTTTAGCCGTAGTGCATAGATGGACTGTTGATTGGTATGATTATGACTATATATCGGTATAATCATGATCTGTAATGTTACAAAATGATGTGGTAAAAGTCCTCATTGGCCCGTAGTGCATTGATGGACAATTATTGGCATGATCATGACCATTGGTGATAATACGAATATCCTTGGGGCCGTAGTGCATGAATAATTCATGGATGTGATAATAATGAATATCATTGGCCCGTAGTGCATGGATAATTCAGTGATGTGGATTATTTATTGAGCTGAGTCTCAGCGATAAAATTGATGATAAAATTTTAAATCATAGAAGATAGTAGATATCATGCTTTACTTGACTCTTCTAATGGATTATTTATTCTGCTGCAGTTAAACTTGTTGTCTATTGTATTCTATCAGTTTAACATTGTTGAATACTAACGATAATTTATTCTGCATTATCTTAGTCATAATATTTTTTAGTGGGCTAGTTGAGCTCACCATTTGTTTTCATTGTTGTCTTCAAGAAATGAGAATATAACTGAGACTAGTCGGGGAATGGAGTGATGGTCCGAGATGGTGGCTATAGTAGTTCTCACTATTCTATGAAATAGTGTGACAATAATTATAATGAGGACTCTATTTGAGTTTGGATATTGTCTACGAGACAATATTCGTGTTAAAACTTCCAGCTATGTTTTGTCGTATTTTACACGACAGTTGTATACTTAAGTTTGTATTTGAATTCTGTACCATGTATTTGGCGACTCAGAATGAGTGATGTATACCTATATTGGTATACGTTTTTTACTTTCAAAACTTACTTGCAATGTTTGGAGGTGGGAACAAAGAACAATATAATTTTATTGTTAAAATGTGTTAAGTACGAATTAATTTAGAATTACTCTAGAAGGAGGTTGAATAATTAATTCACGTTTATGAATTTTCGGGTGGAGGGAGTATTTATCACTTTCATTTGCCCAATTATTTAAAAATTAGAATTCCAAATATTTAAAGTAAGTCCAAAGTAAATTTTGGATCAAGTTGGATTAACTAGTTGTTAGTTGTCACATATACATTATAACTCGCACTCTCCATAAATATAATGAAATCTTTTTATAACTATGTAAAATGTAATCTATGTATTGAGGATAAATTATAAATAAAAGTTCCCATAAATATATTATTATAATTTTAATCAAGTATTTGAGAAAAATAATTAATTATTCATTATAAACTTTTGAATCTAATTATAAATTATAAATATTCATACACACTTACAATATTACTCCACACACATAAAATGGACATCTAAACAATAATAAGTAGAGCTTTCATTTTGAAATTTAAGATTTTAAAAATGATGAAAATTTATTTAAATTGTAATTTAGAACATTGATTATTGTATTTAAATATTTATTAAAAATAAATAAATTAACATTCATTCATTAATTAACTACATTTTAAAACTTATTATTATTTTTATTGTAGTTATAGTTAGAGTTGTAAATGGTAATCGAAAAATTTGTATTCGTCTGCAACTGTATTTGGAAAAAAACAGATATTATTCGTATTCGAAAAAAATGAATATTATTCGTATTCGGTTTAAAGGTATCCACAAATAAATGAATACAGATACTACAGTATCTGAATCCGTATATATCCGTTTACACCCTTACAAGGCGTGAGAGTAGCTACTCTTATCTCATTACAAAAGTGGCAAAAGAGTGGTGCCTTGTTAAGAGGTGTTATCCTGAACAACTCTAGTTACATGCCATTGGGGGCTCTTATCCATATCAGTCCGTCTATATTTGGACTTATCAGTAAAGAGATTATCGCCCTACAAAGGAAAACCCTAACAAACATATATTAAATATCAGTTATAAACAAAAGGAAGACCTTAAAGTATATTTTTTTTAGAATTGACAAAATATAGTTATGAGTTGATTTTGGTTTACAAAATATGGTTATAGTTCCATTTAAGAACTAAAACCATATTAACTATTTTTAATATGGGCTGTGTAGGTTGGAACCATATAGTTATGGTTCAAATATAGATCGACCCATATTTTAAAATTTAAACTTACCTTTATTATGATCCAATTAAATAAAATATTATATCATGTATACATAATCACTAAGCATTTTTTTTATACATAATCACTAAATATTTTTTTTAGGGTGCGGGGTAGGGGTGGGTAGGGTGAGGTAGGGGTGGGGTGGGGGTGGGGGTGGGGTGGGGTGGGGGTAGGGGGTGAGGTGGGGGTGGAGGGTGGAGCGATGGGGTGGGGTAGGGGGTTAGGTAGGGGTGCGTGGGTGGGTAGGGGTGTGTGGGGGGTGGGGTGGGTGGGGTGGGGTGGGGGGTGAGGGGTAGGAATGAGGGGTGGGCCGGGGTGGGTGGGGGTAGGTTAGGATGGGGTAGGGTGGGGGGGGGGGCGGGGCGTTGGTGGGGGTGGGATGGGGAGTGGGTTGGGGTTGGGGTTGGGGGTGGGGGTGAAGGTAGAGGTGTATACATAATTACTGAATATTATTTTTTTGAATAAAAATTTTCTAAATCAGGAATGGAAAGAACTTTTGATTTTGATTTGAAATGAAATATGAGTCAAAAAATGATTAACCGATTTGGACCTATATTTGTTTTAAAAAATATAGTTCCAAACCTTAACCAACTTAAATAAATAAAATAGTTAACCAACTCATTTGGTTCTAGTTAATATGAATTGACCTAATAGTTAACCAACTATATTGTCATGTCTAATTTTTTTACACACCCTAATATTCTCATATTACCAATCTTCATAAACGCTTGCTGACTTAACCATCAGATGCGGATCCAAAGGCCAATCCTTCCCGTATTTATTCCTTTTCAAGTATCTCGGATCACTCATTTTTTATGGTTGAGCCGGCTGAAAACACAATGTTATCAATAACCTTGCTGGTTGTTTCTATCCTGTAATATTATGCTGGGATTCTGAGTTAATATTTTCTTTTAGTATTAGTGAGTTTTTATTTATTCCTTTTTCCTTTTTTTTGGTTGGGTGTGGGGTGTGGGGTGTGGGGTTGGGGTTGGGCCGCGACGGGGTTGTTTTTGTGAGGGAGGAATTAGAATCAGGGAGTTGAAATAAAATAATTCCTATAACTCTGAAAGTGAAGTTGCTGCTGGCTTACTTGCACATTCCATAATACTCATGAATGCAGAGTATGGTCCCATTAGGTTGGAGTTTGTGATTATGATGTTTTATTTCATTCTTATTATGAGATTTATTTTCTAAAGTATAATATATGAGGTTTACTTAAGTGTTGAGATTGATTGTTTTATTTATTATTTTTGATAATTGTTCGGGAGCATTTCACCGACCCTTATGTGGGCTGAAGGCCTGGTACCAGAAGGGGATGTTAAGCCCATTGGGCCGAAGCTGACAGGAATGTTAAAGGTGTTCGGGTTCGGGCATCCGAGTCCTCTGGGCCAGAGTCCTATTTGAGCCTATGGCGTTCGGGGTCGGGCATCCAAGTCCATTGGGCCGGAGCCCAAACCAGTCTGTATGGAATCGGTTGGATTGGGCCTATACAGTGGGTTAGCCCTCGTATGGTGTTCAGAGTCGTAATGGGTTTAAATGGTTAAGGACTCTTGTCCTAATCATACTTGTATATGGTAACTCCAAAGGTAGTGTTGGGATTGGATTCTACTTGCACCTTTTAAGGAGATTGTGTTGGACCCAAATAATGGTAACTACCATATTTAGGAGTCCTAAACCGACTCGGAGATAGATTCTAAGGTAGTGAGAATGGCTATAAATACAAGGCTTGGTCTCAGTTAACAGGTAATACACTTTTGAGCACTAAATACTAAAGCCTCCATTGTAAACCTTGTGAACGGCCTGTACTTATTCTCATATCAGAGCTATCCCCCGGCGGCATAAGCCATCAAGCTTTACGTGTGATTTGTTATTATATAGGATTTAGTGCGTGGACTTGGTGATTGGACGCGCCGGCGAAACTTGGCGTTAACATTGGCGCTAGAAGGAGGGCCAATGCTTTTTACAATCACAGTAAACTTTTTCGGTAGAAGGCTATGGCGAGTGGAGATAACAATGCTTCTGTCCAGGAAAAAGCTAAGACTCACCAGACCACCCAGGTGAGGGGGTCGATAAAAGATAGAGTGGGCTCAAAGATGCAAGGAAACCACGCTGAACATGCCCCATCTATCCGGAGACGGTTGTTCTCGACCAACAAGATACCCCCATCCTCACACCATGCTTGATGACAACCGATCTCGTGCACATGATAGAGAGGAACGATGATCGGTGAGGGGTAGCTAAGACCAATACGATTCATTTTGCAGAAGAAGATGCAGCAAAATCAAGATGCCATAATGACACTACGCCTTCAGTAAGAGGAGCTTGAGGAGTAGATGGTTAGGATGGTAGGAGAGAAGGAAGCCTCATCCAAGAAGCAAAGACATCAGAGCCAATCCTGGTCACCTCGCCGGGGGGAGGCAGGAAGAGAAAAGAGCAGACCCAGGAGTCGCTCGCGAGAAGGCAGAAGCCGAAAGATGAGTCATTTAATAGACAGAAAATCTGAGCATCAGGGCAGATCAGGACAAAGGAGGAGAATCGGGTCTCCCAAATACAAGGGGACAGTATAGATCACCCCTCAGTAAGAGGAATTCGATCCCCGCTCAAGGGTCATGCGAGTTGGAGAAACTCTCAAGCGCAAAAAAAGTCTGATGGGAACACCTATTAGCTGTCCTAGTTCACTATTTTTGCCTGAAATCAATCAGGTCACAACTGACCCGAAGAAGAAAATGCCCCCGATGGAGACATATAATGGGCTGGGGGACCCGTATGACCATTCTGACGGATATGACAGGCTGATGACCTACTATAGGCATTCGGACGCTGCCAAATGTCACATGTTTGCCACAACTTTAAAGAAGAGCGCCCGAGAATGGATGGGGGCCTTGGCAGCTGGTTTGATAAGTTCATGGTATGAACTTCGAGAAAAATTTCATGCTCAGTTCGGGAGAAATAAAAGAAGAGGGAAAATCACTACTTCCCTCATGCAGGTGAGACAGTGTTCGAATGAAAGCCTCAGTCAGTACTTTAAAAGGTTTCGAGAGGCCGTGGGCTCGGTAGCAGAATTAAATTCCCCACAAGCCTTAATATTCTTCACGAATGGTCTGGATATAGGGAGGTCGAAGAAGCTGATGAAAGACCTAGTGATCAATCCTCTTACAGATTTGATCAAAACCTTTCATCAGGCCGAAGGATTTATAGCGATAGAGGAGGTTATGGGGAACTTTAAACCACACTCTCAGTCCTACGACAAATTTAAGGATCGAGACAAACAGAGTTATCAATGTTCAGACAACAATCGGGGGAGGACGGATAATTCTGGAAAGAAGACGGTGGGGGATCGAGCAGTGGGGGACCACCATTCCCAAGCCGAAACGTCAATAAAGTTTATACTCCCATCAACACGAATCAGACGAAGATATTGGAGGAGATACAAAATAAGTCATTTTATGAGCCTTGCTCGACGCATCCGAAGCCCGGCAAGAGGGGTCGAGATAAGTTTTGTGAATACCATCAAAGTCTCCGGCATACAACGAAGATGTACAATGATCTGAAGGACTTGATAGAGAAGAATGTTCAAAATGGCCAGCTAGTTTAATATGTAGAAGGTCGAGAAAGTGCTGAGACACCCAGGGAGGAAAATAGAGGGCCGGCTCTGGATGCACAGCCAAAACAGAACCAGCCAGCCTGAGGCGTAATTGACGTGATTTCAGGTGGTTCTGTAGGGCATGTAACCGGGAAGAAAAGGAATGGACACCTCGATGCAGTATTATCAGTGGCGAGGTCCTCACCACGAAAGGATCGGGCATTCCCGGGAACATCCATCTCTTTCTCCGACGAAGATTACCCTCCAGACCTCATAGAACCACATGACGGGGCGTTGGTGATAACTGCTCAAGTTGGTCCGGTGGATATGAGAAGGATGATGATTGACAATGGGTCCTCGGTCGACATACTATACACTCACGCCTATCAGAGGATGGACTTGGAGGGGAAGAAGATGGAATTGGGAGGAGAAGGCCCGCTTTACGGCTTCAGCGGGGATCCCGTGCATGTGTCGGGAACCATCAAATTGCCTGTCAAGTTCGGCACAACACCCAAGCAGGTAGAAATAATGGTTAGATTCTTTGTGATCCAGGTCGATTCAGGATATAACGCTATTTTGGGAAGGCCTACCCTGGCATCCTTACAAGAAGTAACATCCATATCACACTTTAAAATCAAGTTTCCAACACCGAACGGGATTGGGGAGGTAAAAGGTGATCTTGACATTGCTCGAAGGTGTTATCGGAATACTTTAATTTCTTCAGGGGTCGGGGTTAGCAAGCAGAAGCAGACAATGGCCATTAAAATAGAGCCATTCACTGAGAGTAGTATGGAGCTGCTTTCCCTGCCTGCCGAAGAGACGGAGGATGTAGAATTGGTCCTGGGGAATACAGAGAAATTGATCAAGATTGGGTTGGGTTTGGAGGAACCGTTTTGAACAGGGCTGATAGATCTATTTTGGGTGTACGCCGATATCTTTGCATGGGAACCTAGCGACATGCCCGGAGTAAGTGAGTCAGTGGCCCTGCAAAGATTACACGTGGACCTGAAGAGAAAACCAGTTGTACAAAAAAGAAGGGTTTTTGCTCCAGTGAGACAGAATAATAGACGAAGAGATCGCCAAACTTCTGGAAGTAGAATTCATCTTCGAGATCGATTGCCCCGAGTGGCTTGCTAATGTGGTTCTGGTTCAGAAACAAAATGGGAAGTGGAGATTATGCATCGATTATACAGACCTAAATAAGGCATGCCCGAAAGATTTCTATCCTCTACCCAATATAGACCAGCTGATTGATGCCACTTCGGGGTACGACATGTTGAGTTTCATGGATGCCTTCTCAGGATATCATCAGATCTTGATGTGTAAGGAGGACATCCCAAAGACAAGTTTCATCACGCATCGGGCTATATATATTTATCGGAAGATGACCTTTGGACTGCTCAATGCCGGGGCAACTTACCAGCGGATGATGAACTTCGTATTCACAAGGCAGCTCGACCGAAGCATGGAAGTATATTTGGTCGACATGATTATGAAAAACATGTCAATCCGGGATCATCTGGAGGACCTAGAAAGTTGCTTTGAAATAGTAAGAAGGCATCAGCTGCAGTTGAACCCGACTAAGTGTACCTTCGGGTTGGGGTTAGGAAAGTTTTTAGGGTATCTAATCAGCAAAAGGGGCATTGAAGCCAATCCAGAGAAGATTAAGGCGATCTTAGATATGAAGTCCCCGAAGTCTTACAAGGATGTTCAGAGGTTGACTGGTCGGATTATGGCCCTTCGGAGATTTGTGTCAAGATCAACCGAATGATGCCTGGCATTCCTTGATACTTTGAAGGGGCCAAAGAACGAGAAAAGTTTTCAATGGACTGTAGAGTGTGAGGATGAGTTCCATGGGATCAAAAAATACTTGTCATCGGCACCATTATTGATGAAGCCAATCCCTTCGGAACCCTTATATTTGTACTTGGCTGCAAGCTCGTTGGCAGTAAGGGCGACACTAGTAAGGGATAAGGGGGGAAGACAGTTCCTGGTATATTATGTTAGCCACATTCTTTGAGATACAGAGACAAGATACCCTAACCTAGAAAAGTTTGCCTACGAATTAATCATTGCAAATAGGAAGCTTCGGCACTATTTTTAGGGTCAGTTGGTGGTGTATACGGATCAGCCGTTGAAGAAGGTACTGCACAGGCTAGAAGTTTTGGGTCGTCTTGCTCCATGTGCGATGGAATTAACACAGTTTGCTTTGGAGTACCATCCCCGAACAGCAATCAAGGGACATGTATTGGCAGATTTTGTTGTGGAGTGTTCTTTCACAGAACCGAATGTGGGTTCGGTCACTGAAATAAAGCAGATGCAAACTTCATGGACTCTTTATGTAGATGGATCATCAACTTCAGACGTCAGCGGTACGGGGGTTATACTGACAAGTCCTGAAGGGTTCAAAGTCCAATAAGCTATTCGGTTTCAGTTCAAAGCCACGAACAACGAAGCAGAGTATGAGGCCATCTTAGTTGGACTTCGGTTGGCCTGAAGCCTGGAGATTCAGAAGTTAGTTATCTACAATGACTCACAACTAGTTGTTAAATAGATATTAGGGGAGTATGAAGCTCGGAGGGCAAGAATGATAAGATACCTAGACGTGGTAAAGGAAAAACTTGCATACTTCACTTCGCACAGTTGTTAGGGAGTTGATCGGTCAGACAACATAGTAGTAGATGCCTTGGCCCGATTGGCAACCACTGAAGCAAGTTCTTTCAATGGGTCTGTATATCTAGAGGTGTTAGAGCAACCGAGCGTTCCGAAGGGGGATGCGTTAACTTTAGATAGGCTCGACTGTTGGCTCACATCATATATCTCTTATCTGGCCGATGGGGTTTTACCTTTGGATCACATCTTAGCAAGGAAGATCAAGCATGAGAGCTCAAACTTCGTCCTTATTGATGGAGATTTATACCGAAGGGCCTTTAGTTCTCCACTGCTCAAGTGCTTGACACCGTCGGAAGCAGACTACACACTTTGGGAAGTGCATGAAGGTATTTGTGGGGATCATATGGGGGCCAAGTCACTAGCATAAAAGATTTTGAGGTAGGGATACTATTGGCCGACCATCTACCAGGAAGCCAAAGACTTTGTCAAGAAATGTCCCAAGTGTCAGCTGAACAGTGTCATCCCTTACCAGCCTCCCGAAGAGTTGTATTTGGTCTTATCCCCTATCCCATTTTCTATATGGGGAATCGAAATCTTGGAGCCTCTACCGATGGACAAGGGACAAGTGAGCTTTGTGATCGTGGCCATCGACTATATGATAAAGTGGGTCAAAGCCAAACCTCTATAGAAGATCACCGAATAGGAATGTCTGAAATTCTTCAAAGAAGGTGTTATTTATCAGTTCGGTATCCCAATGGCAAGCAATTCGTGGGAGCAAAATTTGAAGCTTTTTTGAAAGAGTTGGGGATTCAGCACAGAAAGACTTCAGTTGCTCATCCTCAGTCAAACGGTTAAGTGAAAGTCACCAACCGAACCCTACTCAACTAAATCAAAAGGAGACTGGATGAATTGAAGGGTCGATGGCCTGACGAATTACTTAGTGTTCTGTGGGCCTATCTGACCACCTCGAGGACAATGACTGGGGATTCACCTTTCCGATTATCCTATGTGACCGATGCACTAACACCAGTCGAGATTAGATCTCCAACACTTCGGGTCAGTCAGTACAAAGAACTATACAATGACAACGGCCTACGACTAAACTTGGATCTTTTGGAGGAAGTTCGGGATTCAGCTTTGATAAGGTTAGCTGTCTACCAAAAAAGTACTGCCCGACACTACAACCAGAAGGTGAAACAAAGAAGGTTTGAGGTTGGGGATTTGGTACTTCAGGAATTAAAGGCGTTGAGCCCCCGTGAACAATGGCAAGCTGATGCCGAACTGGGAGAGGCCCTATAAAATGGTAGAAGTGCTGAAGCCAGGTACTTACCGGCTTCGAGCAATGGATGGTTCAGAAGTAAAGAATACATGACATGCTGGAAGACTTAGAAATATTACCAGTAGAAGTTATGTCATTCTTTCCTTTATTTATGTAAGTTATTTATCAATGAAATAAATGAGATTTCTCTTCGGAAAAGTTTTTACTTCATTTATATTTATAAGATTTTACAAATTTGATCAGATAAACTTTGGGCATAAACTGATCAGAAAGTTAGAAACGACATAACTGATCGGTAAAAGTCGCAAGTATAACTGATCGAAAAATCACAGACAAAGAAAGATTTTGTACTTCACATATATCTATAAGTTTTTATAATTCCGATCAGATAAGCCCCGAACAAAACTGATCAAAAAGTTAGAAACTACATAACTGATCGGTAAAGTTTCGAGCATAACTAATCGAGAAAGTTACAAACAAAGGAATGAAAAAAGATTACAAAAAAAATTTCAAGTCCTAAAAGACACTATTCTTGAGGACCCTCATCTCCAGCTTCAGATTGCTTGTTCAAAGAATCAAGGACTAAAGCATCAAGCCCAGTAGCCTTCAGCTTTTCCCGAGCCTTCTCCCGATAAGTTTCATAGCCTTCAGCGAACTGAGACATGATCTTCTCGGTCAGGACGGGAGATTCTTCGTATTCCTGTATGGCTCGCTGCTTGGCTTCGGCACATTCTTTCCCCAAGGAGTTGTTTTCCCGAATCACATGCATCAACTTGGAGTGCATCCCGTCAAACTTCTCCTCAAGGGCATGAAGGGCCTGCACCCGATCCTTATTTTTTTCGGACAGATGGTCTCTTTCCTCGACGAGTTTTTTGGCATGATTGTCGAGACCGACGAACTCTTGTTGAAGTAGATAATATTGTTCCTTGAGCTCATCGGCCTGACGTTAGGCCATGGTCACTTTATTACGGGTCTCGGCATGAAGATCCCTCTCTTTATTTAGGTCCGAGTTCAGACCCCGAACCTCAGCTTCGAGAAGTGCCACATCCATCCTCAGTTGAGCCTCTTTTTTAGTAGCTCTGGCCAGAGGCATAACGGCTCGAGCGAGGATGACGTTGGACTACAACAAAAGCATATATTAGTTATGAGAAACAAAACATAAGTAATATGTCTCAAAGTTATCTGGTTTACCTGACACTGGGCCTTGATGTATGCCACCAGATACTCGTTGGAGGAGAATCCCTTGAACCGCTCGTCATCCCCATGAAGTTTGAAGTGTTCAAGCTGATTGAAGGGAAAAACCTTCGAAGGGCTCCTCGGCCAGAAAGTAGTGGGCGTTCCTTGGGAAGATCTCATCTCAGTGTTTGGTCTGGAAGTAGGTGTTGATGTTGGTGGTAGGTCGGCCTCCACAATCTGTTGATCGGGACCTTCAGTCAGACGAGGCTTCTTAGATCGAGGTTCGAGAGGAATTTCTTTGGTTTCCTCCGAATCCTCGATGACAACCACTGACGGAGGTGGTAGAAGAGGAGTTGGTTTCGACAGGGCTAAAGAAGAGGCCTTGGGGGGGGGGAGATTTGGTAGAAGGCCTCTTTATTTTCTTCAACAAGACCATCTTTTCAGCCTGTTTCATTTTCAGTACGCTTTTGTTGGCCGGTTCGGCGGTAGTAATCGGAGGGGATGGACCCAAAGCAGAACCGGTTGAGAGTTATGCAATCAGGATGGTCTCCTCTTCGGCTGCTTCGTCGATGATAGTAAGGCGGATCGGTTCGGTTGTGATCGGTAGTGGCATCAGAGAGGCATCAGCCCCCTCGGGTTTGAAGATTGTCATTTCATAAAGGAAAATAAGTCAGAACAAAGATTATGAGAGCAAGAAGAACGAAAATTAATGAAGTTATGGAAAGGTTCAGGATAAGATACTTACACCCGTGCTTGTACAACCAGGTTTCGTTGGACAAAACTCCCAGACTTCATTCGGTCTTGCTCAACTTTTTGTAGAACTCTTTGAAAGCACCGGACCGACCCTTCGGGAACTTGGACACCTTGGCGATGGGATCATCGGGATGGGCCCAATTTGGGAGAAGTTGGAGGTCATGTCCCCTTAAAATAAATCCACTGTGGATGCCACCCCTTATTGCTCGAAGGAGTCTTAATAAGGATGGCTCGGTTGGGTTGTTTATTTAATTGCCGAAGGCCAGGTTCTTTGGACTTGCCAACGGTGAATAAGGCGAAGAAGAAGTCGAGGCCAGGAGTGATCCCGACCTCTTGGCACAAAGAGATAAAGGAAATTAAGTGGATATACGAGTTCGGCACAAGTTGTGCGAACCCGATCCCCACAAAGCAAAAAAAGGAAGAGATGAATTCGTGAAGAGGAAACCAAACCCCATACTTTATAACGTACAGGGGAACATCAACCCACTCACATTCGGGTCGCCAGAACATCTTTTTTTTCAATTTGGGCACCCGAAGTTTGTATTCCTTCGAAATGTTGAAAAGGGTGCGGATGTCCGAAATTTGAGTAGACTAGACAGTCGATTGGGTGTTGATATGCGAGAAGTCGGTCTCGGATGCATAAGTGCTTCGGATCTTGGACTCAATGTTATCGGTAGTGGAGTTAGTAGGGGTGACCAGTAGATCGACTGGTAACAGGTCCACGGTGGCGATGGTGGTGGTAATGGTAGGAAGAGTTTGCTCAGTGGTGGGAGGAGGAGGAAGGTCTGAATCTGCCATTTGAAGCAAGTTTGAAGCACTGGAAGCTGGAAATGAGGTGATCTAAAGCTAAAAAACTTGAATGGGAAGGATTTGGAGAGGTAGCTTACTCGCCGGAAATTGCCTTTGCTGATAGCTCTGAGAAAGAAAATTTAAAATGATGAAGGGCTCAAAAAAGTGACAGGGATGGATGGATGGGGGGTTTTTATAGCGTGATGGCATGGATCCCCAGGGCGGCTATTTATGACAGGTGGGGCCCGATCATTGAGAAATGTGTAGCGTTCCAAAAATTGAAAAAAAACTGTTTACACTACAAGAAAACCGGCTAATCCCGACAGAACTAAGTTCAATAGACTATATTCAGTCGATAATAATATAATTTCGACGAAATAATCGGTCAAAAATAATTCCGTCCAAACTAGTGTATTTTCGAGGAAATTCCGTCGGAAATATAAGACCTCATCTGGCGCCAAATTTCCCGCCAGCGCGAAAATTAAGTTCGACAAAATTATGATTATTTCCGAGGGACTTTACGTCGAGGATAACTTAATTCCAAGGGACGTATGTCCGATGAATATTCCGTTGGAACTATCTTATAAAACCTATTCATCTGACTCAGGCCAGTGTCTCCCCGTATTCTCTCAGTTTTATATCTCTCTTCTCTCACTCTCTCACTCTCTCACTCTCTCACTCTCTCATCTCAGTCTCTCCTCTCTCACTCTCATCTCTCTCTAATCTCCTTCGCCCACCTGCCACCCACCAACACCTCCACCGCCGACCAGCCGCGCGCCCCACTCTCGCGATCGATCAGTTCTCCCCCACCGCTAGTCGCCCCACCCACCACCACCTCTAGCCGCCGACCACCACCACCACCATCTTAGTTCTCTGTCTTCTTCCTCCAGTCGCCGACCACCACCACCACCACCACCACCAAGAGCCACCTCCAGTTGTCACCCATTTCCGATTCCAGCCGCCGACCACCACCACCACCACACGCCGGATAGTTTATTAGCTCCAAAAGGTATGAGTTCAAATATTGTTTCATTATGATGATGATGTACAAAATCAGTAGATTGAATAATTTTTATATTGTATGTATATATTGATTTGAGTCTGAAAATTGGTAAATTCCTTAATTGGTTACTGTATGTGCATCAATTTGGCTTTGGCAATTGGATTTGAGGCTAAAAATTGGTATAGGGTTAAAAATTTGTTATATATTTGACTGAAAATTTGATTTAAGGCTGAAATTTGGGGATAAAATTTGGTATATATTTTGATTAAGAATGGATAATTATGCAGTATATATTGTCTGCATTGTTTATGTAATTTAATTAGTTTTCAATCTTGAATTTAACTGATTTTAGGATTGTTTTTAATTTTGATATATTTGCAATTTCCAATTGAATTTGTGACAGAAATTCTGTTAGATGTATGCATTTGTAAGATTTTGTCAGAATTATTTCGATAATATTAGTAATTAGTCCCAATATTAAAATATAAACTAATTTGAATTAAATTAAATAAAATCAAACAAATTTGATTTAATTTAATAAATAAATTAAATTTAATAAAAAATATTTACAAATATATAATATAATACAAATAAAATTCAATTCAATAAAGAATAAAATAAAATATAATCAAATAATTTCAATTTAATTAAATTAAATTAAATTAAATTAATACAATATAAATTAAATAATAATAATAAATTTAATTTGATTTAATAAATAAAATAAAATAAAATAAAATGATTTAATTTAATCTAAATTAATAAATTAAATTAAATAAATAAATAAACCAATTATATACTATAATATAATATACTACAAATTAAAATAAAAGAAAATATAATAATAAACTAAGTAGGAGTGAATGTCGAACAGTAGTCTTTATAGATTCCAAATAACAATTCTCATAAACTAAGTACCACTTACTTAGTTTATCATTGGCAGAATAAAATAAGTAGGAGTGAATGTCGAACAATAGTCTTTATAGATTCCAAATAACAATTCTCATAAACTAAATACCACTTACTTAGTTTATCATTGGCAGAATAAACTAAGTAGGAGTGAATGTCAAACAGTAGTCTCTATAGATTCCAAATAACAATTTTCATAAACTAAGTACCACTTACTTAGTTTATTATTGGCAAAATAAACTAAGTAGAATTTGCTTAGTTTGCCACAATTTTCAATAAATGCAATAATACTCTCTATATATATGTACTCTTTCTTGTATGCAGGTTTCGATATAGCAATTGCAGCTAATAGTACTCCAACCGGTTCCTCAGCAATAATTAAAAAAAGGGGTCGTAGTTCTTGTTTGTGTCCTATACTCTTATAATAAAGGTAATTGAATTACTGCAAACATTCCTCACTGTTCCATCATAATAGATGGCAACATCCGGAAGGAGTGCCAGTAAGTTGTTGAACAAAGTTCTAGGTTAAGCAACCCTTTAGATGAGCGAACGATCACTTCTCTCATAGGATTGAATCATCTCCCCATATGGGTCCAATCCATGATATAAACAGCTTCTCACCGCTCCAAATTCCTCAGATGGGTAGTTCTCACAGAACGTCTCACCTCTTGTATGAGAACTATCTATTTGCGGAATTCGGAGTGGTGAGAAGCTGTCTATATCATGGATTGGACCCATATGGGGAGATGATTCATTCCTAGAAAAGAAGTGATCGTTCGCTTCATCTAGAGGGTCACTTAAGTCAAACTTTGTTCAATAAATTAATGGAACTCCTTCGGGATGTTATCATCTGTTATGATGGAACAGTGAAGAATGTTTGCAGTAATTGAATTAACTTTATTATTCGAGTATAGGACACAACAGGAACTACGACCCTTTTTTTTCCCGGTTGCCAACTCAAGTAGAGATTTCACATAACAATTCTCATAAACTAAGTATCATTTGCTTAGTTTGCCACAATTTTCAATAAACTAAGTAGCATTTTCAATTATATATGTACTATACTTTGAAACTTAGAAACCCGTTTGACATACACTCAATAGGGGTGAATGTCGAACAGTCCCCAGTTTGGGACTGTTATTGGATGTTATGTCTCTCACTTAGGCCGGTGCAAATATGAAATGGTACATTTTTTGTTTTTTTGAGGATTAATCGACTGTTATCTCTATATGTTCTCTGAGTGCATACTTAGATTAAGTTATCTTAGTCTATTTCGTGTGCTTGGAGACCATGGGGAGGTGCTGCTGAAATTTTCTTGAAACTCATGAAACGTACTCAACGTGTTTGTACTAGTGATGAGACGCATCCAATAACGGGATAGAAGCCTTACCCCTGTCCTATAGAGATACTAGGTAAATCTAATTCACACATGAATATCCAAATTAACTTAATGCGTACTTCTGTGTAGTTAAAAATGTCAACCGACCGGAGTTGGATGTACCGTAGGATACCCAGTGATGGGAGGGGATTAATCTCAGCTTATCGTGTTGGGGTTTTAGATTTCTTGAACAAAGCACTAGAACATACGGATTATCTGAACGGGAAGATGCGATGCCCGTGTGTCAAGTGTAAAAATCTGATTTGAAAGAAAGTCTACGAGATTAAATTTGACTTATTTTCTCGTGGATTTGTGGATGGGTACTTTGTATGGACTCATCACGGGGAATCATAAGTGATTGAAAATATTGTGGAACAACCAATTCCACGGGATTCATACGTCAAAAACTATGATCCAGTTGAGATGTTGGTCAATGTTTATGGCCCTACTACTATTGACTAGGCTGAATATGAACCTTCTTCAAGCAGTGTAAAGTAAGCGCCAAATGATACAGCTACTACCTTTTACAAGTTACTATCTGAATCCGAGGTCACGTTGTATCCGGGAAATGATACGGACACCAAGATTTCTGCAGTGACGAAGCTCTTACACTTCAAGAATGAGCACGACTGTAGTGAGAGAGGTTTCAATGATTTGCTCACTATAATTGAACAGTTCTTACCCAAGGATCATACTCTTCTTGCGAATTATTACGAAGTGAAGAAGATGGTCAAGGGGTTAAATATGGAGTATCAGAAAATTGATGCTTGTGAGCAGGATTGCATATTATACTATAGGGAGGACAGAGATAAGGGACAGTGTGATATATGCAGCTTATCGCACTACAAGGTTACAAAACGTGGGGGGAAGGAGAAACATGTTTCCAGGAAAATCTTACGGTACTTTCCACTTTCCTTGAGACTTCAAATGGCTATTCATGTTGTCTCATCTGGCTCAATATATGAGTTGGCATCGAACAAGGATGTTGTGCTGGTCACCGACTCACCACCCATGGATGGAGATGAATGGAAGAGATTTGATGTAAATTATCCTGAGTTTGCGGAAGAAGTTAGGAATGTTAGGCTTGGCATGGCTACTGATGGCTTTTGCCCTTTTAATAATTTTAGCCAGCCGTACTCAGTTTGGCCAGTCATTATGGTCGCTTATAATCTTCCACCGACAATGTGCATGAGGGATCCGTATTTGTTTTTGACTTTACTCATTCCGGGGGATAAAAGTCCTACAAAAGACCTTAATGTGTACCTTCGACCATTAGTGGATGAATTAAAGATGTTGTGGGAGACAAGGGTTCAAACGTATGATAAATCGATATGCGAGAATTTTGTGATGAAGGCAGCCCTGTTATGGACTATCACTGACTTTCTGGCTCTTGGGATGGTTAGTGGTTGGTCAACTCACGGAAGTCATTCCATCCAAAGGTGTATGGGGATGTGCAAGGCAACCAGTTACAACATAGGCGGAAATGTAGTTTCTTTGATCACTATTACAGAAAGATGTCTGCACAGTTTAACAGAAAGATAGAGAAGAAGGGGGTTGTTGGTCGGATGTCAGGCAGTGAGGTCTTGGGCTGGTTGAATCAACTTGATTTTCCTTTACTGGGGAAGGAACACAATAAATTGAGAGCAGCCGGGTACGGGAAGACTCATAATTGGACACACTTGCCTATATGGTTTGAGTTGTCGTATTGGGGCACAATTTCAGTTCATCATTGTATAGATGTCATGCATACTGAAAAGAATGTTTTCGAGAACTTGTTTTACACCGTGTTAGATGCGAGTGGTAAAACTAAAGACAATGACAATGCTCGAAAAGATTTGGAGGCATTGAACATTAGGCCAGAATTGTGGCTTCGCCCTAACACTACGAAACCTAAAGCACCATTTTGTCTTACTAAGCAACAAGTTGAAAACGTGTGTAAGTGGGTTAGTGGGTTGAAGCTCCCATATGGATATGCGTTGAACATAACACGTTGTTGTAAGGTTGAGCAATTGAAAATTTCTGGATTCAAGAGCCACGATTGTCATGTATTCATGCAGAAGTTGATTCCAATTGCATTTCGTGAGATATTACCAAGAAAAGTTCTGGATGCATTGACCGAACTGTCAAATTTCTTTCGAGATATTTGCTTAACTATAATTAAGTACAGTGATGTCGAGCAGATGGAGAATAATATTGTGCTTACCATTTGCAAGCTCGAAATGATCTTCCCTCCAGGATTTTTTGACTCGATGGAACATCTGCCTATTCATTTGCCGTATGAACTCAAACTTGGAGGACCGGTCCAATATCGGTGGATGTATCCTTTTGAGAGGTAATATATAAACTGCTAATTTCTCTATCCTACTCATAATAATAATACTTCAATTTGTCTGCATATTATTTATCATAGGTATATGCGCCGATTAAAACAAAAGGTCAAGAACAAAGCTCGTGTAGAGGTTACTATTAACGAGCGATATCTGAGGAGGAAGAGCTTGTCAACTTCTGCTCATTGTATTTTGACGATGTTGTCTCAACGAAGCACAACCGTTTAGGAAGGAATGAGGTTGTTGGTCCAATGACTCATGCTGATGATGAGTTAGTTGTATTCACATATCCTGCTAAACCATTTGGCCCTGAGACGCTGACTTACTTAAACGACAAAGAGTTGAAGATTGTATCTACATACGTGCTTCTAAATAAATCCGAAGTATCATCATACATCACGTAAGTCTAAGCTTATTTGCTCCATTTAGTACAATTTACAAGTGTAGTCATCTCTATATATGTTAAAGATATTTTACTAATATCGCAGTTCATTCAAAGAAGAAGCGTATGCTTCTAACCCAACTTTTACTGCAGCAGAATTGGAAACATTCACTAATGCTAATTTCAAATAGTGGTTTAAGAAAAGGGTTAAAGCAGAGAATATTTCTGAACATTTTATAGATGTCATCCAAGGACCTTACAAAGTTGTTAGTTCTTTTCCTGGTTGCATCGTGAATGGGTACATATTTAGAGTCGATGATTTGCATGAACTCACATCAATCAATTCTGGGGTTGTGGTGTTAGGAAGCTGCTACCAAGATTCTGAGTCCAATTACTATGGTCGTTTACAGGATGTAGTTGTGCTCAATTATCACGGCGGCAAAAAGGTAGTTACATTTAAGTGTAACTGGTTTGATATTGAAAAGGGTGTTAAAGTTGATTGTAATAGAATCACAACAGTGGATATCAAGTCGGTGTTAAAATCTAATGACGTGTACGTGTTAGCAAGTCAAGTGACTCAAGTGTATTACGCTCCTAATGTCGTAAATACTCGAAGCCCACGTACACGATGAGTCACTACTAAAACACGCCATTTAATCTTGATAACATATTTGGTATGGATGAGGCGTTGCAAAAAGATGTGAGCAACCCATTGGTAGTAGTGTTCCATCTTCAAGATGTGGTGAAATCTTGATGTCATTGACGTACCTAACGATGAGGATGTCGAGGCCAACGTACACATGAATGATTATGTAGTCGTTGAGGATGATAACGATGATGAAACTGATCTCGAAACCGAGGATAAGGAATACCTAAATCCGAGAATGATATACACGCTGATTCGATGGGTTTGATGACGTGCGTAATTGAAAATGAGCATTTATATTAGTATTTACCACATATTGTTAAACCTTATATATTAGTAATCTACCAATTTTGTTATTGCGTTAGGATATTCATGGCTAGACATAGCGGTGGAGGTCGCCGAGGTGGTGGGATCGCGTCGTCCTAAGATCGAGACTAGTAGCCACGATGGAGGCTCTTCTTCGTGCATGAGTAAGTTATCTTAAATAGGATTTAAATATATCTCAAGCTGCATTAATTACAATGATTATTGAAGTACTATGTTAAATACAATTATTACAGATGCACCTCATCGACGACACCGAGGGACGAACCCTGGTATCTTTGGTCGTCCACCGGCAGTGCCACTTACAGTACCGGTGGATGTCGTTTTCCAGCAGTAAGTGTTAATATATTCGTAATATTTCTATCAGTTATTGCAAAACACAATTCACATAACACATATTGTTATACTTTTTCTGTAGTATACTAGACTTGGTGGCTAAGCATACCCTATATGCGATCTGTTTGACGCATCTCCCGAGAGGGTGCATGCGGTTCGGTCGAAGATGCTGTGATGCGATGCCACTTTTATGCAGACCGTCTTGCGGGAGTTCCACGTAAGTTAAGCATATTATCACTACATAGTTATATTAGGATGACGAAATCAATTGTTCTTAATTTTAAATAATCTTTTGTTATAGGTTTATTATCGATTTGACCCAAAGCATCTCTCGATCAATTTGGAGATGATGTGATTGAGCATCATGTCGTTATGAATTACTTTGGATGGTCAGATGAGATGCTACTGTATAGCGCACCGGGAAGTTGTGGACTAGCCTGAGACCACCATCAGAGATCATCAGCCCCGCATAGTCTCCGATTTAGCCTGGGAGGCTATGTGTGCGCACTGGGAGGCTGATGACTTCAAGAAAAATTCTTTGCAGGCGAAGAAGAACCGTGGTTAGCTCCGGATAGTACACACCACTGGTTCTCAGTCGTTCGAGGAGGCGAAGGCGATGTAGTCGTTGTATTTAGTTATTTATATGTCAAGTTCTCACACAAATACTTAAGACCTATTTTATGAATGTTTTATTAGGCATTGGGGAGGACCTTGGGCTGAGATCCTACCATTCTAGAGTTTTGGGATCGAGCCCACACGCCTAAGGATGAGCGTGCTTTGTCTCGAAAATTTTAGCTATCTGGGTAAAACTCATCTTACTATTTAGCTTTTAATAATATTCAATTGTAAATAAAATGATATAATTAACATACGATATCTGAAAATACATTACTGGACCGATTTTAGAGGCTTGGACGACGTATAAATTTGGCCGAGACTATTAGGAGGGTTCGAGCCATTAGATTCTCGCCACCCCTCTTCCAGATATTGTATTAGATCGGGATGAGGAGTCGAGACTATGGGCGCATCTCGGATCCCCTACTAGCTAGATCTTGGCGGATATCGAGTGTTGGGTCTGCCGAGGATACCCGCATATACACTTCCTATTGGTAATATTTTTTTATATTTCATGAAATTATCCGAATTTATCACATTATATAAATTATTATTAGTAATCGAATTTGTATCTCTTTATATGCTCCAACCAAATACTTGGCTCGAGAAACACATGTCGGACCATCTTATCTGGTAAGGGCTTGATGACGATATCTTCCGGCGGTTGATAGGGGCCGTGTCAGATAGATTCCGTACCGATCCGGTCTTTTGGCATCAACAGTTGCCTTCCAGTTCTCGTCTTCACCATATTGCTCAAGATATTATAGCAGGGTCCTCTGCAGAGAGTACGGGATTACCACGGGAGCAGTTCGACGCTTGCAGTGCCGAGATTCTCCAGATGGTGATTACCCTCTTGGAGGAGGCTTTTGGTCCGCCCCACCTACTCAGGTATTCTTATTGTTTATGTTTTTCAATTAAGGCTAGTTTGTTAATTCTCACATATATATACGGACTAATGATTTATATTTTTGATTCTATCAACAGGGTGGCGATGGCGAGCAGGTTGGCGATGATGAGTAGGAGCGCGACGCTGATTTCCATACACCAGAGCAGCGTCGTTCACCTCCGCCCGATGATGATACTTTTACTAGTTTATAGTTCATTTGTATATATTTATGTTATTGTAGAACTTTTGTATATATTGTATTGTCTAATTGCGTCTGTACAAGTATTGTAAATTATATTGTTTAACATTTATGGAACATTAACTTATATTTGTAATTGGTTAGCTTATAATATGTTTTGGTGGATATTTGAATGCATGTGAATGTGAATGATAATGAGTCGAAGATTATGTTTTAATGCTACGTTGCATATTTGAATGTGAGATACAGGTTTATATTACTGTGTATTGGGTTATGACAAGTTACAGGTACATTAATGAGTTTAAACACCTGAAAACTGAAATTTTAAAATTTGTATTTAAAAAAAAATAGTTAATTCCGACGAAATAGGGTATGCTCGATGGAACTTCCCTCGGAGTTAACAAATAACCAATTTTTAATAAATGTCGAAATGTCCTAATTTTCAGTCGAACATACGTTAACTTCGACGGAATATATCCGTCAAAACTACGATATCTCCGACGCAAAGTCCATCGAAGTTAATAACTAGACAATTTTAATAAATATCTAATTATTTTAGTTTTCAGTCGGAAATATGATAAGTCCGAGGGAATAAGTCCGTCGAAACTAGGGACTGTTATATATAGACGGAAAGTTTCATTCTATATATTCTGTCGAAGATAGTTCATGTTCGACGAACATCCTTCGAAGATACGTTCGTCGAAGATAATAAATATCCGACGGAATTTTTGACGGATCTTATTTTTGACCTGAATATTTACGACCGAATATCTGACGGATATTTTCGTCGGAAATAATATATTTTTGACTGAATAGGCTTATGGCCGACGGAATATTTCGTCGGACTTAAGCTTTTTTCTTGTAGTGTTAGGTTCCCCAGACAACTCATCATTTGATGACGTTACCCTTCGAGTTTGTCTTTTCAAGTCTCTAATTATAAATATATTATAACAAGAGACTAGGGGGCAATGTTTTGGAGCATTTCACTGACCCTTATGTGGGCTGAAGGCCTGGTACTAGAAGGGAATGTTAAGCCCATTGGGCTGAAGCCGACATGGATGTTAAAGGTGTTCGGGTTTGGGCATCCGAATCCTCTGGGCCGGAATCCTATTTGAGCCTATGGTGTTCGGGGTCGGGCATCCGAGTCCATTGGGCTGGAGCCCAGACCAGTCTGTATGGGATTAGTTGGATTGGGCCTATACAGTGGGTTAGCCCTCGTATAGAGTCTGGATTCGTAATGGGTTTAAATGGTTAAGGACTCTAGTCCTAATCATACTTGTATAAGGTAACTCCAAAGGTAGTGTTGGGATTGGATTCCACTTGCACCTTTTAAGGAGATTGTGTTGGACCCAAATAATGGTAACTACCATATTTAGGAGTCCTAAACCGACTCGGAGATGGATTCTAAGGTAGTGAGAATGACTATAAATACAAGGCTTGGTCTCAGTTAACAAGTAATACACTTTTGAGCACTAAATACTAAAACCTCCATTGTTAAACTTTGTGAATGGCCTGTACTTATTCTCACACCGGAGCTATCCCCCGACGGCACAAACCGTCAAGATTCGCGTGTGATCTGTTATTGTCCAGGATTTCGTGCGTGGACTTGGTGATTGGACATGCTGACGAAACTTGACATTAACAATAATAGTATATTTGGAAAAGTTATTATTGTTGATTTATATTTGTCGTTTAAGATATATATATATATATATATATATATATATATATATATATATATATATATTTCAAAACAGTATAAATATATATTCTAAACTCTTAATATTCTTTCGAATTTCAACAGTTCTATTTTTCTTCTCTATTACTGTGAATGTGCCATAAGAACTGGAAGGACAATTAAAGGGCTAAATTTCACATTTGAAAGTATAGTAACAAAGGTGGATTCAATTTTTTTTTAACAGGGACGAATTTTAATTAATTTATTTTTGTTAAATTTAAATAAATAAAACTTAAACTAATCATAATATTAACTAATCATAATAATATTTATAAATTGCAATAAATATTCATAATTCAAACTAAAAAATAAAATTTTAAATAAAAAAATATTTAGATACAATTTAGAAATTTATTTTAATTATTTGTCATAGTTTAATTTGAATGATTCTCCAAATGATCAAAACCTCAAACCAAATTTATTTTTTATATTCAAACAAAATCATGAATTAATTTTTTAAGTATAAACTAATTTTAGTATTTTTTATAAGTTTCAAATAAGCTTTACTTGAAATAAGAGAAACAAATCATCCAAAATTTATACTCAGAACACCAAAAATTATACATGTTCCATTAGTTAGATACAGAGAAATAAAGTGATTATAACAACTAGAAATAAGGGTCTGTTAAAAGCTCATAGTTATTTTCTATTTTCCATTTCCCATTATACAATAAGGAAAAATTATTGTAAGCTATCACAATAAAAGACAAAAACTACTCAACAAAAATGATCCCATTTTCAATTGAAGATCAAACAACCTAAAAACAAAAACTCAATTAGACTAAACAAACAGTAATTACAGTCAACCAAATCAATAATAATAAAAATTTAAATTTGAATCAAACGACCCCTCACAGTTCACATGTACATAGATGCTTTGTATAATTCTAATATTTCACCAAGTCTTAAAACTAAGAAGAATTTTGTACTTGTATTTAGAATTGGTTTATGATCTTTTTTTACTCTCTCCAAGTTTAATTCTTCCATTAATATGCTCCTTTGAATGTATTAACTTACATATCTACTCATGCCTCTATACCCATAAATTTTTTTTTAAATAAGAACAACTACCTATGTTTTCCATTAAATAGATCCCCTGATAGTAACAATTAGCAGACTTACCAACCTAATGGCTAAATGAGTTGGAACAACGAGTTGTCACTTGAGTCAATGATCAAGGTCAACATGATATCAAATTTCTACACTATGGTTTCATGCCTAAAAGGTAGAATGTCTTTGAAAGACAAGATATCATAGATGAAAGACAAGATATCACAGGAATTAAACCCGTTGTATTTCTGTTGTGGCTTCCTTGGTTGTACAAGATACATCATACCTATATATATACACATAAGGGAGAATCACCTAAGGCTATAAATTAGGGATTAATACAATCATTTATGCTAACATTAAGGGATGCTATGCTAACATTAAGGGATACATTAACTAAGAGATTTACAACAGTCAAATCAGGAAATTATGGTATGTTTTCACCCCCCCTCAAGCGCAACGATATAGAATGGAGGTTAAGCTTGGAACATAAAAACTGAAACCGGGGACGTGATAAGCCTTTTGTAAAAATGTCTGCTAGTTGAGATGCGGAATGAACAAAGTTGATTGAGAGGTGGCCTTTTGCAACTAGTTCCCGAATAAAATGATAATCGATTTCGATTTGACGAGTACGGGCATGAAACACTGGATTACGTTCTATGTGCAGCGCTGAAACGTTGTCACAGTAAAGGTGTGGGGATCCAGGAAGGAAAATACTGAGTTCGTGGAACAAAAATGTAAACCACCGGATTTCAGAGGCAGTGGTAGCGAGAGCCCGATATTCAGCTTCAGTACTAGACCGAGAAACAGTAGCTTGTTTCTTGGCAATCCAGGAGAGAATATTTGGGCCAAAAAAAACACAGGCTCCAGTAGTAGAGCGTCTATCATCCGGATCACCAGCCCAATCAGCATCGGAAAATACCCGAAGAGTCAGATCATTGGATTTGTGAAAGAAGAGACCATGTGTTATTGTACCTTGCAGATATCGAAAAATCTGTTTAACAGCTTGAAGATGCGAGGTACGGGGAGAATGCATGAATTGACACATTTGGTTCACGGCAAAGGCAATGTCTGGGCGTGACAAAGTGAGATACTGAAGACCACCCACCATACTACGATACATAGTAATATCCTGCAAAGGGTCACCATCATGACTAGATAATCGAGTATGTGCTGGGAGGGGAGTAGGGGACGGCTTGCATGAGGCCATATTAAATTTCTGAAGCAAGTCGGAAGCATACCGGGCTTGGGAAAGAGTGAGAGAACCGACTGTTCGAGTGACTTTAATACCGAGGAAGAAACTTAGGTCACCCAAGCGACGACTCTCAAATGTAGCACATAAAACATCAATGAACTTGTTGATGTGGTCTAGAGAATTTCCGGTCACAATGATGTCATCAACATAAACGAGCAGAAGAAGCTTTATAGTGCCAGACTGCTTGATGAATAAGGATGGGTCAGAGTGGCTGTTGGCAAAGCCATGAGATAGAAAAAAAGCCTGAAGTCGTTGAAACCATACACGCGGTGATTTTTTGAGACCATAGAGGGCACGGTGTAGTTTACAGACATGATTGGGACGGAGTGGATCAATAAATCCAGGAGGCTGAGTCATATACACATCCTCATGAAGAACCCCATTGAGAAAAGCATTGTGAACATCAAGTTGTTGCAGGGGCCAGTCATAATTCAGAGCAAGAATTAGCAATGTGCGGATAGTGGAGGGACAGACAACTGGACTAAATGTCTCCTCATAGTCAATGCCCTCTTGTTGTGTGAAGCCTTGTGCCAAAAGTCTGGCTTTGTGACGCTCAATAGAACCATCAGCCCGTCGCTTGACCCTATATATCCATCGACAACCAACCACATTTAGAGAAGACGACGATGGAACTAAGGTCCACGTGTGATTCTTATAGAGTGCAGCGATTTCATCTTGCATACCTTGTAGCCAATGAAGATGTTTGGAGGCTTGACGAAAAGTCGCAGGTTCATGAAATGGGGATTCAAAGAAGTAGCTAATAGAGCTTCGGGTAGTGAGTACCAGGAGGTGGTGGAAATGAGGTCATTAATGTTGCGAGTCTTATGCGGTGGAGTTGAATCATCAGGGGTAGGAGATAATGGCCCTATAGGGGGTGAAGTGGTAGGGGTGGGAAGTGGTGTTCCAGCAGTAGGTGGAGTGGTATCGAATGAGGAAGAAGGATAAAGAACCGGACTGGTGGAAAAGACAGTAGGGATGTGTGGCCTGTCCAATGGAGTGGTTGGTGTGGCAATAGAGTGTGGGACATTAACATGTGGTGGGGAGGGAAGGCTAGGCGATGGTATGTCAGGAGGTGGTATGGTGGGTGAAGCGGGGGTGACTGGTGCGGGGATAGAAGCGATAGGATACCGAGGTCCTTCCATGATAGGATTAGAAGGTGGGGGCACGCTATTGCTAGATGGGAGTTTAGGCATGGAGGAGAAAGGGAAGGATGTTTCATCACAATGCACATGACGCGAGATGTACACACGATTAGTCGATGTGTCAAGAAAACAGTTGTGACGCCCCCAAAATAGGTATACATCACCAATCGTGAGTCACCAAATACATGGTTCAAAAATACAAATACAACTTAATAATACAACTGTCGTGTAAAATAGGACAAAGCATAAACTGAGAGCTTTAATAAGAATATTTCCATCTAGACAATATCCACACTCAATAGAGTCCTCATTACATTTATTGTCACACTATTTAACAGAATAGTGAGGACTACTAATGCTATCATCTCGACCATCACTCCATTCCCCAGACTAAATCCCAACTATATTCTCATTTCACAAGAGAACGGTGAAAGAAAGGGTGAGCTCAACTAGCCCAAGAAGAAATATTATGACTAAGATAATGCAGAATAAATTATCATTAGTCTTTAACAATGTTAAACTGATAAAATACAATAGACATCAAGTTTAATCTGCGGTAGAATAAGCAATCCATTAAAAGAGTCAAGAGAGAATAAAATCTACTATCTTACATGGTTTAAAATGTTTTCATCAATTTTTATCGTATACTCGACAATAAATAAAACACATCATCTAGTCATCCCATGCAGTACTTACTGGCTAAGGATATTCATTAAATCATCAATGGTCATGACAATACCGAATAATCCCTAGTCATAATCATACCAAAAATTGTCCATCAATGCACTACAGGCCACTGAGGACTTTTACCACATCGTTTATAACATTACAAGTCATGATTATACCGAATGATCCCTGGTCATAATCATACCAAGTCCACCTTTGCACGTAAGCCAAAGATATACAACTATAAAACCAATAATCAACAGTCCATCTTTGCACATAAGCCAAAGATATACAATTCAATAATCAACAGTCCATCTTTGCACGTAAGCCAAAGATAACTTTTATCACCATATAAACATGAGGATGATTACAATGATATAAGCATTAATCAAAAGAAAACAAGAATAAATATTAAAGACTTTAAATTTATCCAAATCTTATCAACCACTTAATAAACTCATAATATAACAATATTTTAATCACTTCTTAAACTTATAAACAATTTATTTCAATTGTTTACACTTTACCAAATAATGCATTTAATCATTCAAAAATGCCATACTCATAAGATTTCATCACCAATGATCAAATCCCTCATCAAAAATCTGCATATACCTTATATAGGATTTCCAAGCCATACAATCCTATTTACCTATTTTTCAACTTCATATAACATATTTAATTTATATGTTTGTAACTAAACTATTTTTATGAAAAATACCAAATCAGTCCCAAAAATATTTCTTTTCTGAGATTTAGCAGAATATAGTCCCATAATGAACATATATTTTTCTCAAAATTTTTAAAATTCATTTACTATTTATCAAAAATCAATTTCTAATTATTTCCTTAAGAAATTAACTACCTCAAGTTTAACTCCAGAAATACCCAAATCTTGGCAGGATCTTACACATGTTAACGTGAGCTTCCAGTTTAAATTTCATGGTCATCGAAGTTATAGAACTCCAGTTATAGCATTTTTCGTCGAAAAAACCTAAATATTGAAATGGTCATAACTTGTTCATTTTAAGTCGGAATGAGCTCATTTTTGGACAGGATGTTCTTTATACCATATACTTTCATGTCCCAAAAGGCCAGATTTTTTCTCACAAATTAAGTGGCCTAAATAGCCCTTTTAAATTTCTGGGCAGTAGATTTTTGCTATTTTGCAGCTTTTGACTCATTTGCTAAAAACAGTCCACACGAAAATTTACAACACCTTTTCCAGTGATTCCACTTGGATAAGTTAGAAAACTTATAGATCTAACTCTAGAACTTGACCACACTCAAAAATTTGAAATATAATAGGAGATATGGTCAATCGAATTTCATGTTCTATTTTTACCAAAATCTGATTTTTCAACCCTTTGTGATTTCTAAGAAACTTTCATGTTTTCACATAACAACCAACATAACTCATC
This sequence comes from Panax ginseng, assembly GCA_020205605.1. Classification (NCBI taxonomy): domain Eukaryota; kingdom Viridiplantae; phylum Streptophyta; class Magnoliopsida; order Apiales; family Araliaceae; genus Panax; species Panax ginseng. The sequence continues at coordinate 100,790,846 of CM035144.1, read as the reverse complement.
ATAACACTTACTAATACTACATAGACCCATGATTTTTATCAGTCCTATGCTTTTATTATGACTTTCATCATAATCCACGTAAACAGATAATTTTCATAATTTAATAAGGAATGAATACGAAGGATCATTCACCATGCATGTAGTAATCCACATAGACAGGTTATTCCAACAGAATAATAAATAATGGAACCAGGTTAGGCGTAATACGCACCGAAAGGATATTCCAACAGAATAATAAAGAATGGAATAACGGTAAATCACCATGCATGCGATAGATCCTTACGCATAACGAGTTATTCCAATGTAATAATAAATAATTAAACCAGTCGGTAATGTCACGCATGACGACAGGATATTCCAATAGAATAATAAAGAATGGAATAACAACATAAATCACCATGCATGCGATAGACCCGCATGCAAAGATGTTATTTTAACGAATAATAAATAATGGAACCGGTCGAGCGTAATATACCAAGCGGGATATTTCAACAAAATAATAAAGAATGGAATAACAGAAGAATTTCACCATGTATGTCGTACTTCGCATAGACAGGTTATTCCAATAGAATAATAAGGAATGGAATAACAATAGCTCTCTTCATGAATACGAAAAAATAATACCCCTTACCTCAAAAGAAGACCGGATACTGGAATAGTGAGGTAGCAGACTTCTCTTCTTCTTTCTCTCTATAATTTCTCTCTATAATAATGGCTCTAAAGCTTTAGTGAATTGGTGAGAAATGAAGGAAGAATGAGCTTCTATTTATAGAAAAATATAGTTTCGATAATTGCATATTTTGGGGCTCAAAAAATTATAGTACAATACCTCCAACTTTTCTTTCATTTTTAATTTAGTCTTGCAAGTATTATCAAACTTGCACCACCTCCCCTAATAGTAAATCATGTGAATCAATAGTTCTATTATGTGATTCAATAGTTATAATCATGTGAAAATACGAATTACGGTATAGTACCTCCATCTATACCTCCATTTTTAACTTAGTCATGCAAGTATTATCAATCTTGCACCAACTCCCCTAATAGTATAAGAATGTGATTCAATAGTACACACATGTAAATAAATAGTTATATAAGAATGCGAATTAGTAGTAATTAATTGCTCATTTATCCGATTAATTCCCTGATTTATCAATATTACCCCAGACATCAATTATCATCGGAATAGATGTCGATTTTCACTCAAACTAATAATCCCAACACAATGGAACTATCAAATTCATCTTTAATCAACACGAATTTATTCATCATTAATATTATAACTCATAATATTTAACAACCAGGTCGTTCCCAGAAAAGAAGGGGCTTTCCGATAAGGATTTCTCCTTATTGGCGTGCAATTAGGTGACCAAACCTCTCCTTGTCAGAACTTCTAGACATTGTAAATATTGTAATTTAATAATATGAATAACTTTGTCATCTCAATTATTGATTTAACAATATATCATATTATGCAGATGATACTGTGACAACAATTGAATCAATAATATGAGAGATATGATGCAACAATTACTGTAGCAATAATTGAGTATAACTGAGTGACTTCTTACGTAAGCATCAATAATCAATACCGTGTGCTATTATGCAACCACGCGTATTATTGTACTTTTACTACCGCGTAGTTCAATAGTTTTAACGGTAACACTTTCGTCGTTATTTTTATAAAAGATAATTACGCCGCTTTTAATAACTACGACAATACTTAGTTAGGGGTCCACTTAATGATTATACCGTCGTACAAATATTCCCTATTAAAACGAATATTCCCCGACCAATCGAATATTATATAACAATTTGCATACTTTGCAAAATTTATAAATATTACCCACAACTATAACATTATATCAAATCCACACCATAATATTAAAAAAAAATATTTCGAGAAATTTAAATCTTTATTCATAAAATTTGGGGTCTCACAATCTCCCCTCCTTATGAAATTTCGCCCTCGAAATTTACGTACGTACCTGGTATGCCGAAAAGGTGAAGATACCTTGACTTCATTTTAGATTTTAACTCTTGAGGTAAAACCTTTTGAGTGTCGAATATAATCCTTCTTATCCAAGATTTTTACACGTATCTTCTCATACGTTAAATCATCTACTATCTCATCTAATTCTAATTCAATAATGTGGTTCGGGTTGTCCACATATTTACGTAACATCGATACGTGAAAAACATTATGAACACATGACATACTTGGCGGTAAAACGAGTCTATAGGCCACATTTCCTACTCGATCGAGGATTTCAAATGGGCCAATTAAATCTAGGGTTGAGATAACGCCTTCTTTAACCTTCTTCTTCGTATTCATCATCTCCGGGTCTGTAGCTTGAGCGGTTTTTAACTTTATCGATTTAAGTCAATTCTAATCGTATATTCATTATCTTCACGTGGGTCCCTAGAGTCTTTAACTCTATCTTTATCATTTGTAAGTTATACGAAATGGGTTTTTGTGTTAACAACATCGCACTCGTAAACGCATACGATCTTCTACTCAACGCGTCAGCTACCACGTTCGCTCTTTCACGATGATATTGAATGGTACAATCGTAATCTTCAACAGCTCGAGCCAACGTCTTTGGCGCATGATACGTTCATTTTAAGTAAAGAAATATTTGAGGGTTTTAGAAATGGGTTTTGTACTGGGGTCAATACAAAATTTGATTTCACGTTCTGGGGTAGGCTAAGAAGTCTTCAAGAATACATCAGGAAATTTATTAACAATAAAAATATCATTCAAAACTATGACTCTCATCCAAGACTTTGATAGCACTTGTAATGAAGGTTTCTCCTAACAGAGTTTCAATAGATAAGTCAAAGTCAAACTTCTCCGGAGTCAAATTTAAACGTTGAACGCAAGCAAGAGAGATAAAAGAATGGGTAGAACCGGTATCTAATAAGGTATAAACTTCGCAAAAATTTATAATTAACTAACTTGAGTGTTAACTTGTTCAGTTACTCACTTTTTGAAAGTCACGAAAAAACGCTCTTTTCGAAACCACCGACTTTTGTTTTGTCGATCCGCCTTTGGTGTCATCGTCCCAATTGGACTTGACTTCGCTATATCGACAAAATCTAGCTAAATGACCTTCTCTTCTTGAAATTTCCACTTCTATTATCTTAGTCATGATTACCACCGAAGTGGTTACCATTCTTGGCATGATAATTTCCCCACGATGGTCATCATTGTTCGGATGGCCGTTGCCACTTAAGATCTGATTATTATCGTGTTGTTGGTCGTTACCTTTTGGTTGTGCTAACTCATTATCGCGCTCTAATAACTGAGCCCTATTCACAACATCTGAATATAAACAAAGTTTATGAGAAATAAGGTATTGACGAATATCGGGCTTTAAACCTCTTAGAAACATTCGCGTCATTCGCTCCTCATTATCGACCAAATGGGATGCAAACCGGGATAACTCAAACTCTTCATTTCGTCTTCGCAATACTGGTCATATTATTTTGCTCCATTGCTTATCTCAACATTTTCAGATGCCATTTTCAAATAATGTCACAAAACAAGGGTTAATTAACATAACATATATTATCCCTATACCCTGACCGACCAATTAAATACCAAATAAACTTAGGTAGGTCATACTACCGATGGAATTCTCCGTCTCTCCCCTTCTAGTTCTTATCTCACATCTCAGCCAGGGATCATATTCCTAAGCTTTGATACCAACTGTGACGCCCCCAAAATAGGTATACATCACCCATCTTGAGTCGCCAAATACATGGTACAAAAATACAAATACAACTTAATAATACAACTGTCGTGTAAAATACGACAAAACATAAACTGAGAGCTTTAATAAGAATATTGTCATCCAGACAATATCCACACTCAATGGAGTCCTCATTAAATTTATTGTCACACTATTTAACAGAATAGTGAGGACTACTAATGCTATCATCTGGACCATCACTCCATTCCCAGACTAAGTCCCAAATTATATTCTCATTTCACGAAGAGAACGGTGAAAAAAAAAAAGTGAGCTCAACTAGCCCAGTAAGAAATATTATGACTAAGATAATGTAGAATAAATTATCATTAGTCTTTAACAATTGTAAACTGATAAAATACAATAGACATCAAGTTTAACTATAGCGGAACAAGCAATCCATTAAAAGAGTCAAGTAGAGAATAAAATCTACTATTTTCTATGGTTTAAAATGTTTTCATCAATTTTTATCGCTGATACTCAGCTTAATAAATAAAACACATCATCTAGTCATCCCTGTACTACGGGCCAAGAATATTCATTAAATCATCAATGCTCATGACTATACCGAATAATCCCTGGTCATAATCATACCAAAAACTGTTCATCAATGCACTACAGGCCACTGGGGACTTTTACCACATCGTTTATAACATTACAGGTCATGATTATACCGAATGATCCCTGGTCATAATCATACCAAGTCCATCTCTGCACGTAAGCCAAAGATATACAACTATAAAACCAATAATCAACCGTCCATCTTTGCACATAAGCCAAAGATATACAATTCAATAATCAACAGTCCATCTTTGCACGTAAGCCAAAGATATCTTTCATCACCATATAAGCATGAGGATGATGACAATGATATAAGCATTAATCAAACGAAAACAAGGATAAATATTAAAGACTTTAAATTTATCCAAATCTTATCAACCACTTAATAAACTCATAATATAACAATATTTTAATCACTTCTTAAACTTATAAACAATTTATTTCAATTGTTTACACTTTACTAAATAATGCATTTAATCATTCAAAAATGCCATACTCATAAGATTTCATCACCAATGATCAAATCCCTCATCAAAAATCTGCATATACCTTATATAGGATTTCCAAGCCATAAAATCCTATTTACCTATTTTCCAACTTCACATAACATATTTAATTTATATGTTCGTAACTAAACCATTTTCATGAAAAATACCAAATCAGTCCCAAAAATATTTTTTTTCTGAGATTTAGCAGAATATAGTCCCATAATAAACATATATTTTTCTCGGAATTTTTAAAATTCATTTACTATTTTTCAAAAATCAATTTCTAATTATTTCCTTAAGAAATTAGCTACCTCAAGTTTAACTCCAGATTCCCAAATCTTGGCAGGATCTTACACATGTTAACGTGAGCTTCTAGTTTAAATTTCATGGTCATCGGAGTTATAGAACTCCAGTTATAGCATTTTTCGTCGAAAAAACCTAAATATTGAAATGGTCATAACTTGCTCATTTTAAGTCGGAATGAGCTCCTTTTTGGACATGAGGTTCTTTATACCGTATACTTTCATGTCCCAAAAGGACAGATTTTTTCTTACAAATTAAGTGGCCATAACAGCCCTTTTAAATTTTTGGGTAGTATCTTTTTGCTATTTTGCAGCTTTTGACTCCTTTGCTAAAAACAGTCCACACGAAAATCTACAACACTTTTTCCAGTGATTCCACTTGGATAAGTTAGAAAACTTATAGATCTAACTCTAGAACTTGACCACACTCAAAAATTTGAAATATAATAGAAGATATGGTCAATCGAATTTCATGTTCCATTTTTACCAAAATCTAATTTTTCAACGCTTTGTGATTTCTAAGAAACTTTCATGTTTTCACATAACAACCAACATAACTCATCATAACACTTACTAATACTACATATACCCATGATTTTCATCAGTCCAATGCTTTTATTATGACTTTCATCATAATCCACGTAAACAGATCATTTTCACAATTTAATAAGGAATGAGCTTCTATTTATAGAAAAATATAGTTTCGATAATTGCACGTTTTGGGGCTCGAAAAATTACAGTACAATACCTCCAACTTTTCTTTCATTTTTAATTTAGTCCTGCAAGTATTATCAAACTTGCACCACCTCCCCTAATAGTAAATCATGTGAATCAATAGTTTAATCATGTGATTCAATAGTTATAATCATGTGAAAATACGAATTACGGTATAGTACCTCCATCTATACCTCCATTTTTAACTTAGTCATGCAAGTATTATCAATCTTGCACCAACTCCCCTAATAGTATAAGAATGTGATTCAATAGTACACACATGTAAACAAATAGTTATATAAGCATGTGAATTAGTAGCAATTAATTGCTCATTTATCCAATTAATTCCTCGATTTATCATATAACCCCCAGACATCAATTATCATCGGAATATATGTCGATTTCTACTAACACTAATAATCCCAACACAATAGAACTATCAAATTCATCTTTAATCAACACGAACTTATTCATCATTAATATTATAACTCATAATATTTAACAACCGTGTCGTCCCTGAAAAAGAGGGGCTTTCAGATAAGGATTTCTCCTTATTAGCGTAGCAATTGATTAGGTGACCAAACCTCTCTTTGTGTAACTTCTAGACATTGTAAATATTATAATTTAATAATATGAATAACTTTGTCGCCTCAATTATTGATTTAACAATATATCATATTATGCGATGATAATCTTTGTGACAACAATTGAATCAATAATATGAGAGATATGATCTGACAATTCTTCGTAGCAATAATTGAGTATAACCGAAAGTGACTTCTTACGTAAGCATCAATAATCAATACCGTATTACTACTATGCAACCACGCCAGACATCAGTACTTTTTTACTACCGAAAGTAGTTCAACGGTTTTAACGGTAACACTTTCGTAGTTATTTTTATAAAAGATAATTACATGCGTTTTATAACTACGACAATACTTCCGTTGTGGGGTCCACCAATGATTATGCCTTCGTACAAATATTTCCTGTTAAAACGAATATTCCTCGACCAATCAAATATTATATAACAACTTGCATACTTTTCAAAATTTATAAATATTACCCACAACTATAACATTATATCAAATCCACACCATAATATTCAAAAAAAATATTTCAAAAAATTTAAATCTTTATTCATAAAATTTGGGGTCTCACAACGGTAACCCTTGTGATTGGAGTTATAACCAAGAAAGGTACATTTAATCGATTTTGGCATAAGCTTGTGGTTATTGTATGGGACTAGGTATGGGAAACACGTGCAACCAAAGATCTTGAGTAAAGTGTAATCCGGTTTACGGTTGAGTAATTTTTCAAAGGGTGACACGTATCTGAGTTGACGCATGGGTAAGCGGTTAATTAAAAATGTAGTTGTGGAAAAGGCCTCAAGCCAAAAGGAAAAGGGCAAGCTAGCTTGAGTAAGTAAACACAAACCCATTTCCTCAATGTGGGCTTACGTTCGACAACCCCATTTTGTTGTGGGGTGTGTGGACATGAAAGTTGATGGTGAATACCGTGCGTTTTGAGAAAACTTTGAAATGATGAGTTTGTTCAAAATTCAGCACCCCCATCGGTTTGAATAATTTTAATTTTTGGGTTGACACTTTTTGATTTTTCCAAAAAATTCTCTATCATTGTTTTGAAGTTTGAAAAAAATAGAGAGAACTTCGGATTTGCGAAACATAGGGAAAATCCAAGCATATCGACTGTAATCATCCACAACAGATAAGAAATAACGAAAACCAGCATTAGAGGTAACCGGGGATGGACCCCAAATATCTAGATGTAATAATTCTAAAGGAGAAACTAAAATACGGGAACTGGATTTAAAAGACAATTTACATGATTTGCCCAAAGGACAAATATGACAACGGAACAGAGACCTATTAGAACTAAGAAAAAGTTTTGAACTACGACAAAGATGTTGTAAAATATCGCTAGAGGGATGACCCAGTCTGGCATGGCAAATGTCGGATGTTGCCCTTTCTCCAAGAGTAGCAAGATGAGCACTGGATGGTGATGACGAATGGAGATAAATGACAGCCATCTGTATTTAGTTCCGAAAGGAGAGTTTTCACGTATGCGGTTGTCCTTGATTCGATATCCATGTGCATCAAATTCAAAAAAAACATTATTGTCACGAGAAAATTGACGAATAGATAACAGATTTTTGTGCATACTTGGTATGCAAAGAATATTAGAAAGAGAGAAAGATTTGTTTGATGATGTAAGCACGGAAGAACCATAATGAGAAATAGGAAGATGAGAACCATTGCCAACAATGACAGAAGTATTACCTTGATAAGGATGAGAATGAGTGAGATTAGTTACTGATGAAGTCATGTGGTTTGTGGCACCAGAATCCAAGCACCAATTGGTGTCCCAAGTTGGTGTAGAGATATGCGCTTCTGCAGTGAAAGGTGGACGAGGATTGCGTGTACAGTGTTTTGCTATATGGCCTGACTGGTCACACGGTTGACAGACGATGAAGTCTCGGGATTGAAACGCAGGAGTAGGAAGAAGCGGAGGATCATTGTTTGGAATGAACCGTGGTGGTTGAGAACCCTGTTAGCGATTGAAGTTGTTTGGGCGATTTGAGTTGTTACAGTTTGACCCAATGAAGTTATTGGGGTGGTTGTTGTGGTTGGAACCATTATTGCGGTGAAATTGTGATCGTTGATGAAAATTTTTGGTGTGCTTATTTCCTGAGGCAGCAAAATTGGTGTTGGTGGTTTGGCGCTGAGATTGAGATTCAGCAACAAGAGTTGTACTTGGAGAGATGGAAAGAGATAAAAAATGAGTTTGGAGTGTTTTTTCTTGGATGAGAAGGTCATGGAATTCATCAAATGAGACTTGAGGGTGGAGATGGAAAGATGTGATAAATTCCTTAAAATCAGTACCAAGTCCATCAAGTATATGATCAATGAGATCACTTTCAGGAATTATACATCTAGCAGAAGCAAGTGAGTCGGATATGGTTTTTGCACGAAGAAGAAAGTCAGATATAGAGGTGTTGGCGTCTTTCTTGAGGGTGTGAAGATTATTTTTCAGAGTTCGGATATGGGTTTTAGAGGAAGAGGCAAAACGGTTGTGAAGGATGTCCCAAGCTTCGGGAGCGGTTTTGCAGGATACAAGTAGATTTTGAACGGGAGGAGAACGGTGGCTCGGATCCAAGTAAGAATAAGACTTGTCGCACTTTTCTATTTGGTGTATTCTGGGTTAATGGTTTTATCATCTAGTTTTTTTAATGGACAATTTTTGTCATGTACAACATGCTCAAGAGAGTGAGTGCACAGAACCGCAAGAAATTGAGAACTCCAATTTAGATAATTCTCTTTGGTTAGGATGGTGTTGGATAATAAAGATTGAGGATTAAACAGAATCGGAAGGAAATAATGTATGAAGCGATGTCGAGGGAGATAATGTAGCGAAAAAAAGAAGAAGAAGAGAAGGTTTTGGCCATGGTGAGAGTCTTTGTTTAGGTGCGATTCATGAAAGGCTCTGATACCATGAAAGACAAGATATCATAGATGAAAGACAAGATATCACAGGAATTAAACCCGTTGTATTTCTGTTGTGGCTTCCTTGGTTGTACAAGATACATCATACCTATATATATACACATAAGGAAGAATCACCTAAGGCTATAAATTAGGAATTAATACAATCACTTATGCTAACATTAAGGGATGCTATGCTAACATTAAAGGATACATTAACTCAGAGATTTACACAGTCAAATCAAAAAATTATGGTATGTTTTCAGTCTCCTATTCTTCCGCCTATATAATTGTCATCTTGTCCTTCAAATATACTTGCATATTTTTTTGACAGATATTAAGCTCCATTTAAACAAGTATAGAGCAAATAACCAAACTCTGAAAGACACCATTGATTCTCACAATTGTTCAAAAAATCTATTATTAAAAACGCTGATTATATATATATATATATATATATATATAAGACAATTGGGTCACAAATGTATTTTGATTTAGAATGAAATCGATAAACCCACTTCTATAGAATGGAATTAATTGGTAGGAATGGAATGGGCAATGAAATGGACATTCCATGAATTTCTACCCACCAACCAAAGTTAATGGACCAAAATTCCTTCCTTAAGCAATTACCATTCCATTTCCATCTAATTCCATTCTATTTCCATCAATCAAACACAAAACATAATAAACCACAAGATTCACAAATTAAACTAAAAAAATCCCATATATCTTAAATTGGGGGTTGGGGGATAAGTACTCCCAAGTCTGCTCTCAAGATCAAGTTAATTACCAACATAGTTCAACCATTCCAAAATAAAAGTAGATAAAAGAGGAGAATAAAAGAGAAGAAGGTAACAAACTAAAGTACCCAAACCCTACTCGTTCAGAACCCTATAAGTTATAAGCAACAAACTAGAAAAGGCTAAGGTGAATCGAAGCCTATATAGTATATTATTCATATTCACTTCTTTGACTTCCTTGAGAAGTCAATACCCGAACCTCCCTTTTGCCGGAACTATGTCTTGTACTTGGGAACAACGAGGGTGCGATCTTGACTTCAAGTCTAATTTCTCCTCTTATATCTCCTCCAAAACTGCATGCATGCACAAATAAAAATAAATTTCATGTTAAATATAATATTCAAAATATCATCATATATAATTAAAAACCTACTTACTTTGTAGAAATTTAAGACCATCATCTTCTTAATTGTCAAACGGAAACCCTTAAATAATGTATATATATGTAATAATATTCTACCAAATGCATGTAAGAAGTTACCAATTAATATATATAACTAAAGCTGAAGCAACGTACTAATCAAGTAGTACTTAATTACCATGCACAGACATATATATAGTTACGTTGCTAATGCCTCAGGCATTACTGCGCCTTCGATTGATGGCATCCTTTATCCTATCCACCGTACAAACCACGAGGTTGTTGGCTGTGGTAACTGAGCTTACGGAAAGTTTTTCCGTAGGCGTGGAGTTAACCAAAATTTGGAGTCCCAAAGTAAGGAGAGATCCACCAGAGCTAGCTTCAACAATTCCATCGGGGAGTATAGAAAATCCAGAGGGAAGAAGGGCAACGTGATCCGGGTTTCCACCACTTAACACCGCGTTCATAGAATGGACATCCACAGGAGAATAAACCACAGAGGAAGCCGTTGGATCGAAGCAACTTTCTTGTAGTATGAGCAAAGTGTTGTGACTTGAATTCACACGCTACAATTAAGAATTTTTAATTGTTGGTTAATTAATTAGTTCGAGTAATTGAAATATTTATGTATGCATAATTAATTAATATTATGGATATATAAAGAAATTGGAAAAACTTACATTTACTTCTAGAAGTGAAACATAGTTGCCAGTTTCCCGGCCACTACGAATGTGTGACAATTCGTGAGCATTGCCCGCATTAGAAAGTATGTCCCACTGTTGATAAATTGTAAGGATCATATCAAAGTGTGAGATTTATCAATTAGTGTTCAACGTCCAAAGAATAATTTATTTTCAATTACTGCCTTAATTAAAATGAATTTATTAGAAATTCTTTTTCTTTTTCTTTGTTAAAAAAATAGAATTAACTACTTTATAAGTACTTATATATAAAAACATAAATACGAGACATAAATTAGTAAGAAGCATTGTAAGTACACGGTTCTAAATCTATTATGATCTATGGAATATTCACAAAAGGATCAAACTAAATAAAGGGCATTCTATTCATTTTGCATAGTTATATGTGTTATATCTATACACAAACCATCATGATTAGTATTATTGTCCTTAATTTCATTCTCAATCAAAGAACCAAAAGAACACAGTTGACAGGTGGTATCAATCTTTGCAACTCATAATTAATATTAAATGAATTTCAAACACGAATAAGAGTTTTTTATCAATAAATTTTAGTCTTCATTTAATAATAATTATACCATTTCACAAGCTAATGGAATAAGTTTTAGTTCATATTCAGAAATATATGTTGAGTACTGTGCCTTCAACTAAAAAAGGTAGTATATAATATAATTAGTTATCTTGATTACCTTATAATGTATACAAGGTAGTACTACACTCATGAAGAAGAATTTATTGATGCAAGCTTAGTGAAATTAATGAGACGATCGTGCATGCATCTTCATTAAACTAATCAAGAATCGATATTCAATAATCAACATATTAGAGCTCAGTTACCATCAACAATGTATCTATGACCTATATATATGATCAGGAAATTTCGGAAAGACAATGAATTCTATCAATCTAATTCACGTTGATCATATAATTTACGATAATTAATGAAATTAAAGAGATGTTAATGCTTGAAAACATTAGGCACGTACCTCATTTCTATTGTTCTCATTACAAAGGAAATCAAACAACATCTTTGGTGAAATTGGAAGACAAAAGGAAGTGGCAGCACTTAGCATAATACCAGTGGGTCTTCCCGGATCATCTATGCTCTTTCTGGTCATGATCCTCACATTTTCGGATGAATTTCCAGACACTGTCATCCATCCATGAGCAATAGAGCAACTAATCCCTTCAGTAAAGCTGATAATCATTCTCTCAGTCAGCTTCAACACATTCTTTCTTCCTTCTGGAGTTGACATCACTGTGAAAAAACCAGTAAAGAAAATATCATTTCCTCACATTTAATCTGAAGAATCACATGTACTCCCTCCTTTCTATAAAAAAAATCCCCCCATTTGCCAATTTTTAAATATGTTCCAAAAAAGAGTTATTTCTTTTAATAATATCTATAAATTAACGCAATCTCCTCAAGTTAATTTATCAGTACAATTTCATTAACACATGCGACATTATTTCTAAACTAAACGTTCAATTAATTACGTAGGGATAGACATGCATGAAATAAAAATATGTCCCTAAAATTTGTAAATTCTGTAAATGTTAGACTAATAACAATGAGTACAGAACTATATTATAGGGGCTAGGGAGAGATAATGTAAGATTACCAAAATCAGTAGTAGAAGCATCTGTTGCCAATGCACTTGCAAGACGTTCACACTGTCGATCTAGAGTGGCAACCCATCTGTTTGCTCCAAATCCCAGACCAGCACTAAGTACAGGTTTGTACATATCGTGAACACCACTATCGTCCGCCTCTACATGCTCGATCCATGTAACCTAAACAATTAAAAGAAAATTAATACTTCCTTTATCCCTAATTTATTTAGTCAAACTGTCCATTTTTATAATAAAAATTTACGCTATTTTCTTATAAATATAAGTAAAGAAACTATAATCATAACAAACTAGTGAATTTGAGATGCGCATGGAGTTAATTGGATCCAAAGACCTGATGATTATTGTTCATGTTTGAATTTACCTTTGAGTATCCATCAGGCATTTCTTGAATCAAACAACCAGAAGGCCTTTTCAGGCATCTCACTGGCAGACTAGGGTTTATGTCATCCAGTGAAGCATCAGCCACTGCCCAAGTCCCATCCGGATGTAGTTCACAGTATCTCACAAAACAGCTCTCACGAGAAGGAACCAGGGGGGAAGGAAGTTGGAATTCTGCACTCATCTGAAGAAGGCATAATTGAATATTCATTAGAATTGTTAAGCTTTTACCTAGCATAATATATTTTATTTACTAGATCTTAAAATAAATGTATTTACCACTTGTATCACTCCGTTAAATGTTCCCGCTACTCCAGTCGTTAGGACGTCCAGAGTAGTGGCTCTGGACACAATGTCAGAGAAAACAGTTGACCACTTTTTCTGATTAATAACACAAGAGAAGTTAAATAAGAATTATTTATATAATTTAAAATTTAAAATTAATATAAATTCATTTAATTTTAATTAATACAATCGTGCTGATTGTTAGCTATCTAAAAATTATATCTAATGAATGAAAAAATTTGTTTATTTTATTATTTACATGATTAAAAAATTGAGGCTTTTGCAAATGATTTCATAAAGTCAAAAAAAAGAGTATTTTTATAGAACATAGAAGAGTCAAATTTTACTGTCACATTATTTGTCTCATTTAAGGCCGTAAATGAGCTAATACAGTTCGGGCTCGACTCAAAAAAATACGAGCGAGATTCGGATTCGTTAATAATATGATCCAAATCTGAGCATTAAAAATAGTTCGAATAAAAATATGAGTAGAATCTAAGCAAAGTTATACTCGACTCGTTTAAGATTCAAACTACTCGAATTTTTGATTGTGATTCGATACATACTCGGTTAATACATATTCGATTAGATGTTCGATATATTCTCTTATAATATATACAAATTTAAATCAAATTAGGATAATTAGTTATTATTTTGTTTCGTTTTTAATTTTAATTGTGATTTTATATTTGTAAAGTGTAATAATAAATATATTTTCTCATTTTTAAGTAAAATAACAAATTTAATTTATAATTATATTTATTATAAAACTAGTTATTATGTGGAGATTCGAATTCGAGCTTGAATTTGAAGCTCGCGAGTAGTTTGAATAAAAATTCGAGTCGAGTCGGATCGAATTCGAGTAATAAATATTGGAGTCGAGTCGAATCTGAGTAGGAATTTTCAAATATAATTCGAATTCGAGCCGAATTCGAGTACGAATTTATCATTTCGAGTCGAATTCGAGTAGCTCTCTGTTCGTTCCGGTTTGACTCGTTTACACCCTCATTTACTGTTCCACTTCTACGTATTAATTACTGTCACATAATCATTACCTATTTATTTACCGTTACTTTGTAATTAAATGAAAATTACGTGGAGTGCAATGTGTAGGATGAAATAACTAATGAGATAATTAAGTAATAAGACAACATATTTGAATTCAACATAGAAACACCGAATTAACTGTTAGTGATAAAACTTCATTAGACAATTAAGAGATACATACCACATCCATTAAAATCTCAACAAGGTTAAGGTGGTCCATTTTAACCACAGCCATTTTGCGTGAACCTTCAGACTTGAAGCCCGCCGGCTTGGGTTCAAGGATTTGAGGAAATGTCCTAGAGTATTCCTCTTCTCTTAGCATACTGCTTGAGCCATCAGTGCTGCAGGGTACCCACAATGGTTCACCCGCCCAAGCCATCTCCATTATCTCCTCCATCGCAACTGCTGCAAGCTTGACTGTCACATGCTTAATATCCTCGGCCGGTGTTCTGTGTACATCCGTCTCGGCTCCATTAATGCCAGCTGGCTGCTGCAGCCCAAAAGTAGTATTTTGGAACCCTAGATCAAGGTCCGGATGAGTGAGCATGGGGTAATTTGCTGGAGCCTTGCCTCGAGCTTGCTTTGCAAGTAGTGATGAAAGGCGCTCAACCTGGAGCAAAAATTAAAAAAATGTATTCTTGCAAAGTTGACTTACAAAGTTAATTAAAATGTATTTCTAATTTTGAAATAAATAATGTATTATTTAATTAATTAATTAATTAATAGTACGCACCTCGCCACTTAGTTTAGCATTCTCCAACCTCAATTGTTGTTCATCATAGGACATTTCACCACCTGTAGCAGTTGGATCGCCACATTTTGAGCATGTTGTTTTGCTAAGGATTTCTCTCAAACTTTGGTTTTCAGCTCGAAGCCCAATGTTCTCAGCTCGGAGATTGGTATTATCAAAACGTTCATTTTGAGACTGAGACAAGATAAATATAG
Organism: Panax ginseng; assembly: GCA_020205605.1. NCBI lineage: Eukaryota > Viridiplantae > Streptophyta > Magnoliopsida > Apiales > Araliaceae > Panax > Panax ginseng. Next base: position 100,775,371 of record CM035144.1, on the reverse strand, counting down.
TTTATTTAAATTAATTAATCATTATATGGTACTATATATATATATATATGTATGTATAATTGGCATCTAAGAATTTGTAACAGTCCCATCCCTTCTAGTATATAAAATTAAAAGTCTACGTTATAGAAACTGCAGATATATAGAATCAATAAAATTAATGAAATGAAAAATAAAAGAAGTTGTAGGGTTTATATATATACCTTAACTTGGGTGCGCTTGTTTTGGAACCAAAACTTGATTTGAAGATACTCTAACCCTAATCTCGCACTAAGCTCCTTTCTTTGCCTTTCATCAGGGTGTGGGCACTCCTTGAAGAAACTAATGATGAAATAAGTTTTTTTTTTTTTAAAATGAAATAATTAATTTAGTATAATCCAAATGATCAATAAAAATTATAATCAAGAAAATATTTTTATTTTTTTAAAATAGCATTTTCTTTGTATTAACGTACGCTTCCAATTCTTGGATCTGTTGCTGAGTGTGGCGATGGTAGCGCTTCCTCTTGTTCCGTCTTGACTGATTGGCAGAAGCAGCATCTTGATCCTCGCCGGAGGCACCACCTCCCTCTTGGTATTGGCTGCCGCCTGATCTGCTTTCGTTTTCCTCAATATCTCCTCCGGTTCTGATTATGGGCCCCATCACATTCCCTCCTCCTTCAATGTTGGTTTCAATCGTTTCCGGTACTGGCAGCATTAGCTGAGCCTCCATCATGTAATTAGGCTGCTGGAACGATATTAATAATTAATTTATATATATATATATTGTAGAATCTGAATTATGCATATACTACATTTTTTGTATACACATGACAGAAAGTAAGGAAAGGAGGAGTGAAGTGAAGTCCCCCTCTCCCCCTCTCTCTGTGTGAATGTGTGTGAAAATTAATATTTTTACATATTAAAATGATATTTTTACATACAGGATGTAAAAATCACTCACTATTAATGTGAGAGGTCATGTGAAAATATCATTTTTTTTATTTTTTATGTAAAAATATATGTTATGCGTGTGATAAATGACAAGTAGCAACCGACTGAAATTGGCTGATAGTAAATTAATCTATCTATGTTTTCAAAGAAAATATGTTGTAAAGGTTCTAAGGAAATTAGTTAGTGGTTGACCAAAATTTATTAATTAGGTGCATTTATATATATGTTTTTTTTTCCGATTTAATGGAAATGTGAAAGACTTTTTTGAAGATGAGCTCATTATAACCAATTTCAAGCCATTTCACCAAAGAAGAAGACATAAAATAATTTTTAGTTACAAGAAGCCAAGAAAACAGAAAATAAAAAAAAAAACTAGTTATGTAATGTTATAAAATTAATAATGAGAAAATTGTGTGTGAGAAAGAGATAATTTGATTTCCAGGATCTGGAGGAGAGATAATTTAATTTAAAAAAAGGTGTGACCCCATCACCTGAGTGTTAATTAGGGGAATCTCTGAGGAAGAAGATGTTCCTATATGAGTACCACCACTGCCACGGCTATTTGTTGGAGTTGGCTGTCCGGTAGACATCTTTCACTCTGCACAACCCTAAACAACTTAGTGTATATACATATAGTAACTCTACATTTACAAGAGCAAAAAAATAGAGGATTTTGTATGATGATTAATTAAAGAAAGAACAAATGGTGCTGGTGTTAATTAAGCCACTCTAAGTAGACTTGTATTTCTGCATGCATATACCTAGCTACTTGAAAAACTTTGTATATATATATATATCTATGAAGTTATATATAAGAAGAGAGTATGATATGTAAACTAAATCTCTCTTTCTATTTCTCTTTTTGATGGTGGAGAATGCAAAGTGTGGTAATGCAGAGTGAAATGTGATGGATTTTATAGGAGGGGAAGGTGAGAAAATGACAAACAAGACGGATAGGAAGAGATCAATGAAGAGATAAGAAGAAGAGATGAAAAAAACAAATTTAGGAAAGAGAGTGGGCACTGGAGAAGGGAGGGGAGCTAGTAAAATAAGGCTCCGGTTATCATGAAGTTAATTTCATGATAAATTGATCAATTGATCAATACAGACACAGTACTGACACGCAGATCGGAAGGTAATCTCTTTACGTGTCAGCACTGTATTTGGTCAATTAATCAAAGTTAACTTTATACTAACCACTACCTTAAAATATATATGATAGGGGAGGAGTTATTGCAAAGGAGCCATTGCATTTATTGCAGAAAACATGTTATTACTATCTAGAGAGTGTAGGAGGGCATTAGTTAAATGTTTTTCAAAATAATAATAATAAATAAATAAATTTTATTTGTTATGGTGTATAGAAATGGCGCGGCTAGCCGGCTACCAAACTCTGATCATTTGTATTCAATCTTCACTAAGAGCACCTTAATTATTTTTAATCTTTTTTTTTGGAAATCTATATTATTATATTTCAATTTTAAGTGTTGATGGTCAAAAGAAAAACTAATAGAAACTTAAAACTTTTACTTTCTAGTGCATTTGGTGATTAGTTTAATTTATGGTGCTTTATTGTCTATTTCTTTCCATGCCTTATTTACACTTTGTCTAAAACAATTTTTGTGTCCGAAGAAATTAAGTATAGATGTACCAAATAGTTGATGCTAGTAGATGTATGAAATTTAGTAGCTAGCTTAATTAGTTAATCACAAGATCAGGTACTATATATATATAGTCCGGATATTAAGCTCACCCCTTATCTAACTCACTCGAGCTCACCTCCTTTTAGCGACAGACCCGGCGACGGTTCGGTCATACAACCGTCGTCTATACTTTTAGCGACGTTATATGTTGTCCGTCGCTAAAAGTATAGACGACGGTTGTATAACCGAACCGAACCGTCAATCCGATCCGCTACTAAATGGGGGTGAGTTGGATAAGGGGGTGAGCTTAAGATCCAAATATATATATATATATATATATCAAGTCATACCTCTTATCTTACTACTCACTCGTGCTCACCTTTTTAGCGACGGACGGCGACGGTTGATTATACTGGCCGTCGCTCTATACTTTTAGTGACGTTATATCTTGTCCGTCGTTAAAAGTATAGACGACGGTTGTATATAATCGAAACCATCGTCGGTCCCGTCATTAAACGGAGAGAGTGACGTAAAGTAAAGTAAGAAATATCTTTACTAATCTCTCTCTCTCTCTCTCTCTCTCTCTCTCTCTATATATATATATATATATATATATATATATATATATATATATATATATATATTTGTTATCGGTGTTCCATCGGTATAATTTGTAAGCAAATTGCGCAAGAACATATATGACTGTTCTATCTACTTAACGTCTAGCTAGTACCAAATTCTCTAATTGTTCTTCTAAATTAGTAGAAGAAAGGAGATAGAAATTACTAATGCAAAAAAGAGAAATCCATGAGAAGTTTGCATGACTAATTAACTAGCTAACAAACATATAATACTATAATATGAAAGTTGAAAAATAAAGTGTTTTGTTTTCCATCAAACATATATGAAAACAAATAATTAAGTTCTTATAGATTGCAAATGGTATGCTTGTGTGTAAATAATTTACTTCAATTTCATGTTTTTAGGACTAAAAGATCTTTAGAATTACCAACCCTCACGTAAAAATGTGAATTTCATCTTTACACACGTTTTAGATTAAAATACTATGTATAGATGATATGAACTGTTTAAACAAGAATTATTAATTGAATAATGAACAACCAATTCATATATTCACAACTAAGAAAAGAAGTATAAATTTTCTTTAATTTAGATAAATCCTAAACGCGAATGAATGCTGAAATATATCCCGTTGCTTCGACCAGGGCTCCTTTGGTAGCCCCAAGGGCAGCACCATAAACAATATTAAAAGATACAGATAGGTGGTTCGGCTGACTATTATTTATACATTCGCTACTCCTTTGATGCAAAAGTTAGCTTAAAAGAAGGAAATTTCGATGGAGATATAATTTTACGATTAACTTTTCGGGAAATTTTCTAACAGCGTATTAAAGAGTAGATGCACTTTTTTATTTGACACATTTTTCTAATATATAATAAAGTCCAACTTTTAACAACTTGCTCCAACAATTAGGGATATATATGATTGTACTCAATGCTAGGTTTTAATTTAGGGCAAGGTGCAAAGGTCACATAAAACGTCACTATAAAATGAAATTTTCACGATTTCTTATTATTAATTTGCAATTGTCGTCAAAGAAAACTCTAAATACTTCTCACTAATTATTTTTATCGTTTCAATTGTACAATTTTGTCTAAAAAGTAAGTACTAAACGACACTTTTTTATATATATCTAAATACTTCTCACTAATTATTTTTATCGTTTCAATTGTACAGTTCTATCTAAAAAGTAAAAGTAAGTACTAAACGACACTAATTGAACACGACAATTTTCTTTAATTAGTAAAAGTTGTTAAATGTCATATTTCAAAAGAGTAAAGTTGAAATTAAAATTATCTAATTGAATAACTCGATTATAGATTAGGGATCTAATAAATGTCCAATGGTATGTCGATATCGATTTAATTAGGGCAACACCACAAAATATGAATTTTTGAAATTTTGCCATTTTTATGCAAGTCTTTGGATTTTAACAGAAAATTCTTTTGCCCATCTACAAAGATAAATGAGTTATAGAAAGTTGTAATGTTTAGATGCAAAATAAATACTATACAACGTTCTTTGTCTCAATTAGTACAAGAATTTTACATCACAGTAAGCATGAATTTTATAAGTTTAAGAAAAAATAAATAAAGGTATTTCCTAAATTATTTATTTTTCCAACATTTACTACATTTGGTTATCATCATCTGAACATGTATTTTATATTAACATTTTTTTATGTGGATGGATGTAATATGCATTTCATGAAATGAAAAGAAAATTAAGAAAAGAAACAATTAAGAACTATAATATGATGTGTGTCTATATATATATATATATATATCTATATATATATATATATATATATATATCCGTTCATCAACGGATCAGCCTTTAGCGACGGATTATCCGTTACTAAATCCCATAACAGATAATGTTATGAGCTTTAGCGACGAACAATCCGTCGCTAAAGGCTGGTCCATTAACGGACCAGTCCGTTCCTGAACCGGCCTATATATATATATACATCATATTTTATTTTTTTCAACTTTTGAGCAAAATCTTTTACTTATGAAACACTACAAACTCATTGATAAATAATAATCTATCAACTAATGGCATTAAGGAATTGATATTTTCACAAGTTTTCGATCACGTGAGTATGAGGTGTATTTACGTACTAGTTATTATATAATTCATATGAAATAAATTTTATAAAACTATTATTTTACTTGTAAAAATATTAATTTTCTAATATTAAAAGTGTATATATATGCATGGAGTCATAGTATATCAAATTTAAAAGGCTAAAGCTCTGAATTTATGATGTTAAATAATCATATCATCTAAAAGTTTAAATGGTTAGAGAGAAGGTTCAATATTAACTCAAAAGGGAACACCTTAATTTAAATGAAAAAATAAGAAACTATTTTTTTCGTTACATAAAAAGAGCTACATTTGAAATATGTAAATAATAGTGATGATGTGTTTTTATTTCATATTTACCACTAAACTTAATGAGTTGTTAATTAGTTTGATACTGGGGACATATTATAAAATTTTGTTAACAAATTTTAGGATATTGTATTATTTTATACTATATTCAATAAAAAGATGAACATTTTTGTGAAACAAAAAATGAAATGGCAAATATGACTCTTTTATTTTGAAAAGAAGGAAATAAAAAAATTCACCAAATATAATTTATTTTTTTTAAAAAAAAACTACAAAATCATTCTTTAAAACTTCAATTTTTAAAAATATAAAAAAAAATTAAAAAATATAATCATTTTACTTTAATACCCCTAAGCTAACAAAAAATTACAAAAATCAAGAGGGCGCCCACTTTATCTGGATCCGCCGCCGCATGAAGTCTTTCAAAAACAGCGTTTAGTTTCCAAGTGGAAAGGTATTCCTATTTCCTTAGCAAAAGAATATGGTTGAAGTGAAAAAATAAAAAATTTAATGAAATACAAAAATGTTAAGTTGTAATTTAAAGTTCATGGACCCCCTGTTAAAAGTATTTTGTTTTGTTAAATATAAAAATAATATTTTTATATGAATAAATAATATTTTTACATAATGCTTCTCAATTCTAACGTTAATAGTAAATGAGTCCTACATCAATATAAGAGACTAATTTTGTACTATCATTTTTATATATGAAAATATTAGTTTTTAAAAACATATAATCTTTGGGTTCACTAGTAAATATTACTCCCTTCGTTCTCAAAACGATGACTAAATGTACAATTTTTTTTATCCCTCAAAAGATGAGATAAATTATATAAAATAAAGGATAAATATGTTATTTACTGGGGTCTATCAGTATAAAAAAAGAAAAAAATACGCATCATTTTATATAATCTTGTGGGACCACTAAGAATAAATTTGAAACTTTTTTACTTTCTTTTCTATATTTTTACTCTTCTTAATAATATGTATACAAATTATACTTTACTCATTTTTTTGAGGTTTTTTTGGGGACGGAGTGAGTATTTAGTTTTGGGAGCCGGTATTTATATTTATAGACGTATATAATATTGATCTTTTTTATTTTTTGAAAACTCCACTTTTTTTGAAAATACAGTATAATTTTATAATTTAAATATATCATTATTATTACAATATCAAGAATCAATTAAACTTTACTAAAGAGGGAAGAATATCTCGTATAAAGAAGAAACAAACTTCCAATATATGAAGTAAGAATCGAACCAGTCCAGTACTTCAGTATTAATCATTTTTTGACCGCGAAGATAGAGTAATTTTTTGAGCCAGTTGGCAAAGTTTATCTAATGAGTTGATATTCTCACTATTAAAATCAATTTTTTTTAAAAAAAATTGATATTTCTACGAGGAAAATTGATGATTTTACAAGATTCTTCTCACATGAATAATAAATGGATCTTACATTAATGTGAATCTTTTGTTGTAAAAATATCATTTTTTTCTTGTAGAAATAACAATTCTCTTTTTTTAACAATGTCCGTTATTTAGATATAAAATCTCACATCGGACAATTAAAACATAGAGATTCAATATATTAGAGACTACTCCACTCATTATCAATTGATTTTGAGTTGGATGTTTTAATTTGATATCGAGATAGACACTATTATTTTCTAAGTTATTTGATAAAATTTTCAAAAAACATTATTCAAATTTTTAAGTATTAAAATAAGCATAACACATAATTTAGTTATGAAATATATTTTCTTAGTTATTTGTTAAAGAAACATGAAATTTGATCTATAAAAATATTTTTTAAAAAAGTAAATTTGTTCAAACAAAAATGTCTAAAAAGTCGCCACAAAACATTTTAGAATAAGACAAGCGAAAACTTAAAATAAAAAAAACTAGGCTGGATATCAAGGGCGGATCTAATGAAAAGCCAGCTATGACAATTGCCGAAGCAAGATTTTTGATTAAAAAAAATTATATAGTAAACTTTTTTGTTTTAAAATATAAGTTTATTATTGTTTTTTTAAAAAAAATTAATATGAGAAATTTTTAAATTTAAAATTGATATATTCATTTATTTTTGGTCAATAGTAGATTACCTACAAAAAAAATACTACGATAAGATTTATTTATTTTGGTAATTGTTAGCTAGCTAATCTCATTAATTTGAGTTTAAAAATATTTTAAATTGACTTTTAAAATCTTATAATTTGAAATCAAATGAGTATTTATTATAATTTTAAAAAAGTGTTTGTAACGTAAAAATCATATCCAAACTTATGCACTATTACAGTTTGCATCTCTAATTTTCTTAACTTTTTAAGTTATGTTTGTTTGCAAGAATTATAATTCTAAGACTATTAATCCTAAGATTATAATACCAAGATTATAATTATAATATCAAGACTATTAAGTCATTTTATAATCCCGAGTTTCAAGTCTAAATTTAAAAATAATCTTATCCCAAATATAATCCTTACAAACAAACATAATCCTAATATTTGGGTCTCTTGTAAGTTTATCTCTTCTCTCTTAAAATCTATTTTATAAATCTCTTCATTTTTCATATTCTCAAGTCTAACCCAATTAAAACTTCTTTGATTTCACAAAATGGTAATTAAAGTTCTTTTATTTCAACAAGTAAAAATTAATATTTTTACAAGATTTCTCTTATATAAGTGTGGGACCTATTTTACTTTTCTTATGAAACGAATTTTGTGAAATTATTATTTTTATTTATGAAAATATCAATTCTCTTAATGAAAATGTGTAAATATTTAATAGTAGGTCCCAAACCTATTTTTTGTCTTTTTTGTACGGTTGGTTGGTGCACAATTTTTTGTCTCTATAACATTACTTTTTTAAAATAGAGTAATGATAAGGACACCTACTATACACATAATTTTTTAAAATAGAGTAATGATAAGGACACCTACTATACACAAAAAATTATGCACACACTATAAAAAGGAGATAAATTGGGAGCAAGAGCGTGACCTCCTACAATTGAATATTTTACGCATTTTTATTGATAAGTAATAAATGAGTTCTATTCTTAGTGCACAATTTTTTGTGTAAAATTGATAGACATACTATTATAATTTAAAATATTTATAAGAAATTAATATTTTTACATGTTAAAATGATATTTCCACATAAGTTTCTCTCATATGCATGGAGGTGAGACCTATTCACTATTCATGCGAGAGGGATTATGTGAAAATATCATTTTTTTATGTGAAAATATTAGTTCCCTATTTAAAATAGAGTAATTTCATGAACACGAACAATACACAAAAACTTGTGCGCCCACAAACAATAAAAAATAGGAAACGGAACTTACCATCGGATAATTTACACATTTCTATTGGCAAGTAAGACTGTAAAATGAACCAAATACTTCGGGCTTGATTCGTACTCGTTCAACCAAAAATTTGAATGTTTGAGATCGACTTGAAATATAAACGATTTAAATATGAACAAATTTTAAAGTTTGATAAATTATCAAAACCTTTTCAAATTATAATTTTATATTGATACTTAGATTATATTCCCTCGAAAAGTTCAAATTGCTAGAACTCAATTCGAGATTGTCCTCGATTCGATAGCTAAACAAGCTTCAATCAAATTTTATTTCAAACTCAGTAAATTTTATAAATCTAATATGAGCAACTCAACATTTGGTTCGATTCAATTTATTTACACCTTTATTGGTAAGCAATACATGAGTTCTGCTCTTTGAATATAATTTTTTTTATATAATTTGTGCACATAGTATTATTTTTAATAATTTTAAAAAATAAAATAAAATAATTGAATAGTTTTATCAGCAAAAATTATATACACAAAATTATACACAGAATATAAAAAAGAAAAAGAAAAAAGGGTAATGATACCTATTATTTGGATTTTACACACAGTGAGGGTATTTTGAAATTTTTTACATTTAAATATCTTTTAATTTTTTACATTTAAATATCTTTTAAAACATAAAAAAATTGTAGATAAGTTATTAGGTGTGATGAAACTGAAAAAAATAAAAAAAGTTAGAGCTAATATATATCTTTAAAAGATTAAATTATCCTTTCATTTAATTTGTGTATAGCATGGGATTTATTCTGGCAAGAAATATTATTTTTAGTTATCACCAAATAAATATCAGAATTTACATTGGAAGTGTTGTTTATATATTTTGTTTTAATGATGACTGTTAGGCTATAATATTTTGAGCCTATTTGGGCTGCCTTCATTTGAGCCTTTAGAGTATTGAACCGGACCATAATATAAATATAATTTTGTTTGGGCTAAAACCAGTAATAGTTAAAGAGATAAGTATTGGGCTGATAAGCCCAATACCATAATTGATAAGGATTTGGATTAATCTTAGTTAGTGGGGGACATTGATATGACCAGCAGGTGGTTTGTATGCAATTAGCTAAGATTATTTTGTGTGAGCTGCATAGAAGACGGTGGAATCAATATATCAGTACAGAATACTTCACAAGCAAGGCAACTAATATTCTTATCACTCAAACACTAGAGCTTAACACCTTCATTGTTAACCTTGTGTCGACATGTATTGATTCTCACGCCAGAACTATCCCCCGACGGTCCAAGCCGTCAAGCTTCCGGTATTGACTTGTTTACTGTACAGGGTTAGACGCGTTTTTCGGTGATTGAGACGCGTAGAAAGATCTTGGTGTTAACATTGGCAATAGAAGGAGGACTTTTTCTAGTGTTTCTGGGTTTCAATCACAAATTGTGACTGTTCTACATCGGAAGTTAAGGTGAAGAGTAAGACAGTTACTGCTAAAGGACAACCGACGACTGTAAGTTCCTCTGTACAAAGAATTTTTGTTAAGGATAGGCTGGGTCCTTCAAAAAGTATCCATGACAGGATTGGATCACAAGACGTTTCAGAAGGGTATCATGCAAAAGACCAAGGTGATACCAAGAGAAAGTTATTATCTACTGTAAGTAAAGGACCTGACAAGGATCAGAAAAGGGTAGAAGGCACCGCCTAGAACCCTATACCAAGAAGGTCAAGCAGACAGAGCATCTAACTTGGCCAAGATAGCACAAAAGAATGATAAAGTTATGAAAATGCTTCTGCAGCAAAGAGAAGAGATCTCCAAACAGATGGTTTTGATGGCTGAAATGGAGGACGATTCGTCTAGCTATGTTCAACCTAAAGAGCGAGGTCGATCCATGAAAAGACAAACCCGAAGAGGTAAATAGCCTATTCAATCTGAAAGTGTGTCTCAAAGCCATTGTAAAATCCCAAATTTTACGAATAAAGATTTAAATTTCTCGAAATATTTTTTTTTGAATGTTATGGAATGAATTTGATATAATGTTATAGTTGTGGGTAATATTTATAAATTTTTAAAAGTACGCAAGTTGTTATATAATATTTGATTGGTCGGAGAATATTCGTACGATGACACAATCATTGGTGGACCCCACAACAGAATTATTGTCAGATTGAGAAAATGACAAAAATATTTTTATGAAAATAACGGCGAAAGTTTTACCGTTAAAACTGTTGAACTACTCGGTAGTAAAAGTACAGTAATATGCGTGGTTGCATAGTAGCCCACCTATTATTGATTATTGATGCTTACGTGAGAAGTCACTCGCTTTTGTTCAATTATTGCTACAATAATTAATGCATAGTATCTCACGTTATTTGATTCAATTATTGTCGATATTTTATATATTATTAAATCAATAATTGAGATGACAGAGTTATTAATATTATTATTTACAATATTAATGATGTCTAGAAGTTCTGTCAAGGAGAGGTTTGGTCACCTAATTGCGCGCCAATAGGAAGAAATTCTTATTGAAAAACCCCCTCTTTCCTGGGAACGACCTGGTCGATTAATAGTGTGAATTATAATAATGATGATTTTTGTTTTATTATTATTATAAATGTAATAAAACAGAAAACTTTTTATATAAAACAGAATACTTTTATAAAATTATTTGTTTTATTAGATTATAAATAGAATATATTATATTTTATTGCATAGTATCCTTTCCATTCTCCTATAAATAGGATGCTTAGTTAGAATTGAAAACCACACCAAAAATTCAGAGAATTCTTCTTCTATAATCTTGAGTGTATTTCTTTAGAGTTTTAAGAAGCTTTGAGTGTAGAAAGTAGTATAAGTTTTCTTTAAGAAAATCCTCGCCCTACCAGTCGAAGTACTCTTCTTTTTAAGGTAAGGGGTGTTATTTCTTTAGTATTCATGAAGAGAATTATTTTCTTTCAATACTCGTAAGGGGTGTTATTTCTTTCGTATTCATGAAGAGAATTATTTTCTTTCAATACTCGTAAGGGGTATTATTTCTTTCGTCTTCATGAAGAGAACTTCTGTTATTCCATTCTTTATTATTCGTTGAAAAACTCAGTATATGCGACTACCCTATACTTGGTGAAATTCTTCATTATTCCATTATTTATTATTCGTTTTGGAATATCACATGTGTGTGTTTACACATGACACGGTTCCGTTCTTTATTATTCTATTGGAACATCCTCATCTGCATGCGGTTTACGCATGACACCGGTTTCGTTTCTTTATTATTACTCGTTAGAACATCCTCGCTGCGTGCGGTTTACGCATCGACTGGGTTCCGCTTCTTTATTATTCATTGGAACATCCCGTGCATGCATTTTCTACGCATGACCGGGTTCTATTCTTTATTATTCATTGGACTAACTCATCGCATGCGGTTCATCGCATGCATGGTGATTTCTTCGTTATTCCAATCTTTATTATTCTTTGGAATAACTTTGTCTATGTGGATTATTACATGCATGGTGAATGATCCTTTGTATTCATTCCTTATTAATTTGTGGAAATGATCCATCTAAGTGGATTACTGCATGGCGATTTAAAATCCATTTGCGCTTTCATATATTCTCTTATACTCGGTTGGTTAAAGCTTTGACTTCTATACTCCATGAAATTAGCGGAATATCCTTGATATTTGCGCTTCATCCAGTATCTTTTCATGGAAATATTCTTCTGAGCATTCTTGAATTTTACTCCACAAAGCAGTATCATGTTGACAATTTGGACGTTATTGGTTCCTGGATAAATTAATTTGTAAACCTTTAAAATTTATTCTTGAACTTGTTTTATTGAATTGTCATCATCCTCATGCTTATATTATGTTGAAAGTCATATGTGGCCTGTAGTGCATAGATAGACTTGGTATGATTATGACCAGGGATTATTCGATATAATCATGACCGTAATGTTACGAATGATGTGAAAAAAGTCCTCATTAGCCCGTAGTGCATTGATGGACAATTTTTGGTATAATTATGACTATGGATTCTCTTCGGCCAAAGGTGCAAAGATTAACTATTTTATGGCATGATCAGGACCGTTGATGAAAACACGATTATCTTTGGCCCGTAATGCATGGATAATTCGTGGTCGTGATACTAAAGAATATCTTTGGCCTGTAGTGCAGGGATGATTTGATGATGTGGATTATTTATTAAGCTAAGTCTCAGCGATAAAATTGATGTAAATCTTTTAAATCGTAGAAGATAGTAGAATTTATCCTCTACTTGAATCTTCTAATGGATTGCTTGTTCCGCTGCAGTTAAACTTGATGTCTATTGTATTTTATCAGTTTAACATTGTTGAAGGCTAATGATAATTTATCCTGCATTATCTTAGTCATAATATTTCTTACTGGGCTAGTTGAGCTCACCTTTTTGTTTTCATTGTTCTCTTCAGGAAATGAAAACGTAGCAGGGACTAGTCGGAAGCGGAGTGACTATCCCGTAGGATAAGATTAGTAGTCCTCACTATTCTATGAAATAGTGCGTTAATAAATGTATTGAGGACTTATTTTGAGTTTGAATACTGTCTAGAAGATAATATTTGTATTAAAACTCACAGCTCATGTTGTATATGTAAGATTATAGTTGTATTATGTACCATGTATTTGGAGACTCAGAATATGTGATGTATACATATTTTGGGGGCATCACAGTTGGTATCAAAGCTTAGGGATATGATCCCTGGCTGAGATGTGAGACAAGAACTAGGAGGGGAGAGACGGAGAATTCCTTCGCTAGTATGACCTCCCTAAGTTTATTTGGTATTTAATTGGTCGATCAGAGTATATGGATAATATGTTATATGTTAATTAACCCTTGTTTTGTGACAGTGTTTGAAAATGGCATCTGAAAATATTGAGATTAGCAATGAAGCACATGAGACCGTTGAGTCACCAACGATCAATACCCAAGATAATGTGCAACAGGAAGACAATAATCCTCAGGTAAAGAACAACACCGATCAGATGATGAACGATGGGATGTTCATAGGCTTTATGCAATTCATGCAACATCAGGTAAGAGAGACTCCTGTTCAAAATATAGGTGGAAATAATGGCAACCCACGGTCGGTCACCGGTAAGTAGTTCAAGGAGCTGGGACCACCGGAGTTTTTTGGAGAGCCAAAACCACTTAAGGCAGAGACGTGGATAAAGCAGAATAACAAGATATTTGATGTCTTGGGATGCTCCGAGGAGCAAAAGGTTCCCTTTTCCACCTTCATGTTGCGGGAAAAGGCAGATTACTAGTGGGAATCTATAAAGCGTACTCAACCTGCCGCACTGAAGATGTCTTGGGAGAAGTTCCAAGAACTGTTCAACGATAAGTACTTTCCCGAAAGTATTCGTCACATGAAAGAGGTAGAGTTCATTAAACTAGAACAAAACAACATGACCGTGTCGCAGTACGAAGCCAAGTTTGTCGAGCTGTCCCGGTTTGCGTCCCATTTGGTTGATAATGAGGAAAGAATGACACGGATGTTTTCTAAGAGGTTTGAAACCCAAGATACGCCAATACCTCATTTCTCATAAACTTTGCTTGTATTCAGATGTTGTTAATAGGGCTCAGTTATTGGAGCACGATAATGAGTCAACCCAACCAAAAGAGAGCAGCCGATAAAATGATAATACCAGTGATAGCAGTCATCAAAGCGGTGACAACAAGCGTGGAGGGAATCAACATGCCAGAAATGGTAACCACTTTGGTGGTAATCATGGTCAAAATAATAAGAGTGGACATTTCAAGAAGAGGAGATTCAACAATGATGGAAAGACGTCAGCATTAGCACCCGTCGTTAAGGAAGGAGAACGACCACCTATCATATGCTTCAAAAGTGGAGGGGAAGGACACATAAGTCCAAACTGCACGATGCAGTCCAAAGCATGTTATAATTATGGAAGAGAAGGTCACTTAGCCTGATTTTATCGTGCACCAAAGTCAAGTCCAGCTGGGACGGTGGCACCAAAGGCGGATACGGATAAAACAAAGTCAGTGGTTTCAAAAAGAGCGTTTTTCGTGACTTCTCAAAAAGCGAGTGACCCAAACGAAGTTAGCATGTGTTAGTTAATTATAAATTCCTGCGAAGTCTATACCTTATTAGATACCGGTTCTACTCATTCTTTTATCTCTCTTGCTTGCGCTGAACGTTTAAATTTGACCCCAGAGAAATTAGACTTTGACTTATTAGTTGAAACTCGGTTAAGAGAAACCTTCGTTACCTCCACTATTTATAAATCTTGTTGATTCAAATCGACACTTTCACGTTACCTGTCGATCTTATCTCTTTGAAAATACTTGCCTTTGATGTGATTTTAGGAATCGATTGGTTAACTACTCATCATGATTTTCGTAAGGTTATTAGCTTTTATATTCCTAACCAACCTGTTATGCGAATTCAAGCAACCAAACCACTAAAGTCAATCATTGTCATATCAAGGCATAAGTAAAGAGCCCCAAGCCCTTATCTGGTGACTTCCTTGTGTGGAATGTACCGAAGCCAGACTTTCTGTAGGGGAAGCCGTGAATAACGGTGGCAAGTTGATAGGTATCAATGTGACGTACTATCCAAGTCTTGGATGAGAGTCACAATTTTGAATGATATTTCTATCATTAATAAATTTCCTGGCGTATTATTGAAGACTTCTTATCCTACCTCTAGAGCGTGAAATCGAATTTTATATTGACTCCAGTACAGAACCCATTTCTAAAACCCTTACATATTTCTTCAACCAAAACAAACGTATAATGCGCCAAAGATGTTGGCTCGAGCTATTGAAGATTACGATCGTACCATTCAATATCATCGTGGAAGAGCGAACATGGTAGCTGACGCGTTGAGTAGAAGATCATATGCGTTTACGAGTGTGATGTTTTTAACGCAAAAACCCATTTTGTATAACTTACAAATGATGAAGATAGAGTTAAAGACTCTAGGAACCTACGTGAAGATAACAAATATACGATTAGAATCGACTTTAATCGATAAAGTTAAATCCGCTCAATCTACATACCCGGAGCTAATGAACACGAAAAAGAAGGTTCAAGAGGGCGTTATTCTAGAAACAAGAGTTAATGAAGAGAGGAAATCTCAACCCTCGATTTAATTGGCCCATTTGAAATCCTTGATCTATATGTGACACCCCCAAAATAGGTATACATCACCCATTCTGAGTTGTCAATATACGGTACAGAAATAACTACAACTTTATTATTACAACAAAGAAATGCTGAGTTTAAATACGAGATATTGCCATCTAAACAATATCCACATACAAATAAATCCTCATCATAATTATTGATACATTATTTTACAAAAATGGTGAGGACTACTAAACAACTCTCTAAAACCATCATTCCATACCCCAGGCTACGCTACTCGCTACATTCTAGCCTCCCGAGAAGAAAAATGGAACAAAAGGAAAAGGGTGGGCTCAATAGCCCGATAAAGAATATTATGACTAAGATAATATACAACAAATTATCGTTAGTCTTCAACATGGAAAAATTTAATAGAATACAATAAACAACAAGTTTTAAATCAATACTGCATGATGGAAAATATTAATTCATAGAAGAGTTACGTAGAGGATGAAATCTACTAATATCTATGAATTTAACAATCCATCATCAATATTTTTATCCTGTAACATCAATCAATATATATCCGAATCATATATTCATCCTTTTTCTACTGTGCCAAGGACATTCACCATTAGTCATGTTCATCTAAACACTGCTCATCTTTGCACTACGGGCCAAAGATATTCATCGAAATCATTCATCTTTGCACTACACAGCCAAAGATATTCATCGAAATCAATCATCTTTGCACTACAGGCCAAAGATATTCAATAATATCATCATTTAAGACTGAGGATGATGAAAAATATTTTTTTTTTTAAGAAACGAATCCAATGAAACAAAATGACAAGGATTAAGGATTCGTACTTTGTTTTATCCACGTCCAAAAATACCTCAAAAATAATCATAGTGGTGTAAAATTCAAGAATGATCAAAACATGGATACAATCAAAACTAGTATCCACAATAGATATTTTGGACGAAAAGGGAAAATTTTCATTTTTCAATGAATAGTGTCGTATTCGTGAATAATCTCAGATACGTGAATAGTCTCAGATATCGTGAATAGTAACTCAGACACCAAAAGTTCCAAATTTGATAAAACTTCAGATCAATATTTGAAAGATAATGATATTGAAGAAATAATATCATTACTGAAAAAAAAATAATATCCTTTACCTCGGAAAGCAATCTTTTAACTCGAATCTCGGATATAGGCTATAACTTGAACTTTCACCTTATAGCAATACTCAAAGTATACTCAAAATACTCACAAGAATAAACGCTCGATAATATAGAGAGAAAACTTCATTTACGGTGTGATTTTCAATTCTAACCTAAGCCCTATTTATAGAAATTGCTTAGAACACCAAAGCGAAAATTTAATATAATAATATATTTATAAAAAAATTTCTCGCCATCCTTTGGGAATCTGAAATCAACCACCTAGCATGTGATTAATGAGGCTCACAACATATAAAAAAATGTTTTTGTTATTTTAAACAATTAAAACTTCCAAAAATTAATTATTTGAACTCGGAACTTCAATAATTCACAATAAATAGCCCTTTTGTCAAAAAATTGAATCTCATGAGTTTTTATAGGAAATTCAATTCTCTACAACTTTGCGGAAGAAAGTTTTTTTCAAATTCCAAATGAAAATTGGCCCGAAATCCACAAGCGGGCTATTTTACAAAAGCTATAATCAAATTTCAAATCAATAAATGGGGTCCACCGACATGTTTAACATGTTTTAAACATTTATTGCAACAAAAAATACTCTTCCTCCTCGTATACTCATATATCCCACATTCGTTGTAAAAATATCATCATTATTATATTATTAAAATATAATAATATATATTTAAATGAATTATTTTATCGAGAAAAGATAAAATTTTAATTTTCAACAATTGTCACATTAAAATTTTCTCCATCTATATCCACATAAAATCAATATTTTTCTCATTATATGAATCAATAATTAATTATTCTCAAATAATATTACGAGAATCACAATATTAATGTTGAGGCGGTTCGAGGAAAGAGGGGCTTTCCAATAAGAATTTCTCCTCACTTCTTGGCAATTAGCAATTAGGTGACCAAACCTCTCCTTAGAGCGAGAACTTTCTAGACATTGCCAATAATGTTATCTAATAATATTATTCGGATAATATGAATTATTGCTTCGATAATGAAAAATCTTGTGTAATGACAATTATTGAAACAACAACAATATAAAATATCAACACAACAATTATTGAACCAATAAAATCTCGAAGCGATAATTCTTTGTAACCATTATTGAGTAGTGCCTTCTTACGTAAGAGTCAATAATTGGTGCAATACTGGTATCTTCTTCTTGCGCAACAACGCCAGATTCGTGTTTTTAACCACTAGGGTATTCCAACAGTGTAAACGGTAACAATTACGCCGTTATTTTTAAACAACTTATATTTGTCGTTTTCTTCCTCCAATCGCTTTTCGTTATGGGGCCCACACATGGCTGCGCCGTCGTACGAATATTCCCCGATAGTACGAATATTCCACGACCAAACGAATATTCCCCGACAACAATGAATATTTTATAACCACTTGCTTATTTTGAAATATTTACGTATTTTACCCATAACTATCCACATTAATCACATCAACCCTTACTATTTCAAAATAATAATTAGAGGAAATTAAATTTCATTTATTAATTATTTGGGGTCTTACAACCTCCCCTCCTTATGAAATTTCGTCCTCGAAATTGACATACGTACCTGGTGTTTCGAAAAGATGAGGATACCTCGCTTTCATTTTCGTTTCCAATTCCCAGGTCATTTTTTCTATAGCATGGATCCTCCACAAGACTTTAACTTGTGGTATGACCTTCATGCGTAGGACATGCTCCTTCCTATCCAAGATCTTGACAGGTACCTCCTCATACGTTAAGTCTTCAGCTATCTCGTCCGGTTCTAACTCAATAACGTGGTTCGGGTCTTTCACATATTTACGAAGTACAGATATGTGAAACACATTATGAACACGAGACATACTTGGAGGTAAAACGAGTCTATAGGCTACATTTCCTACTCGGTCAAGAATTTGAAATGGACCAATAAATCATGGATTGAGCTTTCCTCTCTTCCCAAATCTTATAACTCCCTTCCATGGGGCAACACGCAACAATACATGATCCCCTATACTAAACTCCACGTCCTTTCGATGAAGATCCGCATAACTCTTTTGTTGATCCTGTGCCGTTTGTATGCGTTGTCTAATCATTTGGATCTTTTCTGTGGTCATACGTACCAACTCGGGTCCCAACAATGTTGCTTCACCCACTTCGTCCCAACATACTGGAGAGCGACATTTTCGTCCATATAATGCTTCGAATGGGGCCACACCTATACTTGCCTGATAACTGTTATTGTAGGAGAATTCCACCAATGGTAAATACTTATCCCAACTGCCCTTGAAGTCTAGGACACAGAGTCTTAATAAATCTTCAAGAGTTTGAATAGTCCTCTCTGATTGTCCGTCCGTTTGAGGATGGTATGTCGAACTGAATCGTAAATCCGTACCCATAGCTTTTTGCAAGCTAACCCAAAATCTTGAAGTGAATCTTGGGTCACGATCCGAAACTATAGATACTGGCATGCCATGCAACCTCACAATCTCATTTACATACATACTAGCAAGACATTCAAGAGAATAAGTCTCCCGTATCGGCAAGAAATGTGCAGACTTGGTTAATCTATCAACAATAACCCAAATAGCATTTATGCCTTGAGAAACCGTGGAAGACCCGTAACGAAATCCATGGTAATGTGTTCCCACTTCCATTTCAGAATCTCAAGTGGTTGCAATGGTCCCTTAGGCACTTGATGCTCCGCCTTTACACGTTGACAAGTTAAACATGTTGAGATAAACTTTGCAATCTCTCTCTTCATATTGTTCCACCAAAATGTATGTCGAAGATCACGATACATTTTAGTACTTCCAAGATGGATTGCAAATGGTGTATTGTGTGCCTCCATCATAATCTTGTACTTCAAATCAGAGTCGTTAGGAACACAAAGTCTAGAGTGGACTCAAGTATTCATTCTTCATCGATTCTCGCTTAGGAATAGCACCTTCTTGTACTTTCTTCTTCATATGCATCGGCTCAAGATTGGGTGACTTGAGCAACCTTAACTTTTCTATTAAAGTTGGCTCTGTCGTATACTTGACATCATCGCTTTTCGTTCTCCTCGCATATGATCTTCTACTCAACGATCACCTACCACGTTAAGCTTTTCGGGATGATATTGAATAGTGTGGTCGTAGTCTTTCAATAGCTCGAGCCAACGTCATTGCCGCATGTTAAGTTCTTTTTGAGTGAAAAAATATTTAAGGCTTTTACTATGCCTGAATATATCTCCATTTTCTCCCCATAAAGATAGTGCCTCCAGGATCTTTAGCGGCAAACGATTCGCCGCTAACTCTAGATCATGAGTAGGATAATTCCTCTCATATTCTTTAAGTTGTCATGAGGCATAGGCTATGACTTTCCCATGTTGCATGAGAACACATCCTAACCCTTTGCGAAAGCATCGTTGAGATAACAAATCCATCTGAACCAGATGGTATTGTTAGAACAGGTGCCGAAATAAGTCTCCTCTTAAGCTCTTGGAAACTCTTCTCGCATTCTTCACTCCAAACAAATTTTGTATCCTTCCGAGTCAACTGAGTTAACGGAGTAGCGATTCGAGAAAACCCTTCCACGAATCTCCGATAATAACCAGCTAGACCCAGAAAGCTACGTACTTCAGTCACCGTCTTCGGTTGCTCCCAACTTTGTATTGCTTCAATCTTCACGTCAACAGATACTCCATGTTTTGACACCGACGCCCCAAGAAATGCTACTTCCTTAAGCGAACTCGCATTTCTTTAACTTGGCATATAACTTATTTTCACGAAGCCTTTTTAGTACCGAATTTTCAAATGGTGCTCATGATCTTCACGACTTTTGGAATATATGAGGATGTCATCAATAAAGACAACAACATCGAACCCGATCCAAATATTCCTTAAATACTCGGTTCATCATATCCATGAAAGCCGCAGGACATTAGTCAATCCAAAAGACATGACTAGGAATTCATAATGCCCGCATCTTAGTTCTAAAGCGCCTTTGGAATATCCTCGCCTCTAATCTTGGTGATGATATCCGAATCGAAGATCGATTTTTGAAAAGAATTGTGCTCCTTGCAACTGGTCAAACAGGTCATCAATACGAGGTAGAGGATACCTATTCTTGATAGTGACATGGTTCAATTCCCGATAGTCAATACAAAGTCGCATACTCCCGTCTTTCTTCTTTATGAATAAAACAGGAGCACCCCAAGGAGATGTACTAGGACGAATGAAATCGATGTCCAACAAATCCTGTAGTTGGACCTTTAACTCCTGAAGTTCAATAGGAGCCATTCGATATGGGGTTTTAGAAATGGGCTTTGTACCAGGTTCAAGGTCAATAAAGAATTCAACTTCACGTTCTGGGGGTAGACCGGGAAGTTCTTCAAGAAATACGTCAGGAAAGTCAATAACAATAGGAATATTATTCAAATTTGACGTGTCTTTATTCAAATCCATAACATGGGCTAAGAAAGCTTGACATCCGTTTTTTAATAAACGAATAGCTTTATGATTAGATATGATGATGATTGATTTTAATGGTTTAGTTGCTTGAATTAAGTACAACGAGTTGTTTAGGAATATGAAAGCTAACAACCTTACGAAAATAATCAATTTTGGCATGATGAGTAGTTAACCAATCAATCCCTAAAATCACATCAAAAGCAAGTATCTTTAAAGAGATAAGGTCAACGGGTAAGGTGATGGTGCCAACTTGAATCAAACAAGATTTATAAGCGATGGATGTGATGAAAGTTTCTCCTAACAGAGTTTCCACAGATAGTCAAAGTCTAAATTTCTCCTGAGTCAAGTTTAAACGTTGAGCACAAGCGGAGAGATAAATGAATGGGTATGCAATCGGTATCTAGTAAAGTATAAACTTCACAAGAATTTATAAATAGCTTACCCGTGATCACCTCGTTTGGGTTCCTCGCATTTTGATCACCACAACAAACGCTCTTCCGAGAACCGTTGACTTTGACTTTTTTGGAACGATCTTTTAAGTCACCGTCCCATTGAACTAGGTTTCATTCTTCGTACAATCTCGAAGCGATATGTCCTTCCTTTCCACAATTATAGCATACCGGAACTGTTGTGGGCGCTTTGATGATATGTCCCTCTTTCCGCATTTATAGCATATAACCGGTGGTCGTTTCTCCTCCTTGGAACCGATTCTTTGTTGCAATCGTCGTCTTCACATAATGGTCGTGTTGAATCTCCTCTTTTAAAATCTCCTCCCCGACTTCGCTTCTTCTATTTTCATGGCCATGATTACCACCAGAGTGGTTACCATTTTGTCCGTCTTTTCTTTCTCCACTGGTTATTGTTGTTTTGTTGGCTCGCTATCTCCTAGATGATCCTGATTGTGGTACCTCGGTTGACCGTACTCGTTATCTCGCTTCTAACAATTGAGCCTCATTAACAACATCTCAATAGAGAGAAAATTTATGAGAGATGAGATCTTGGCGTATCTTAGGGTTTCAAACCTCTCGAAAACATCCGCGTCATCGTTCCTCATTCTCCACCAAATGAGGTACAAACACGGATAACTCTGCAAACTTACGCCTCGTCTTTGAGACACCGTCATGTTGTTACTCGCTCGATCCTAATAAACTCCACTTCCTTCATATGACGAACACTTTCGAGGAAAGTATTTGTCATTAAATAGTTTCTGAAATGTCTCCCAAGACATCATGAAAAGTCTTGGTGGATGGATGCGCTTCATGCACTCCCACCGATGAATCCGCCTTCGCCACGGAACATAAAGGTGGCGAATGGAACCTTCTGTTCTCTATGCATCCCAAGACATCGAATATCTTGGTAATTTGCTTGACCCATGTTTCGCCATGATCGGATCTGGCTTTCCTTAAATTCGGTGGTCCCAACTCTTTGAATCTTGTATTTGTGACAACCCGTGAATTGCTATCATTTCCTCCTATGTTTTGAACACAAGTGTCCTCGTCGATTTTTTGAATGAATCGCAAAAGCTTCTAAACATTAAATGCGTTCATCGTCTAATCGGTGGTGTTGTTCACGGGAGGAACATTGCCAAACTGTTGCACGT
The DNA here is from genome assembly GCA_020205605.1 of Panax ginseng. Taxonomy (NCBI): domain Eukaryota; kingdom Viridiplantae; phylum Streptophyta; class Magnoliopsida; order Apiales; family Araliaceae; genus Panax; species Panax ginseng. The sequence goes on along the minus strand of CM035144.1, from coordinate 100,752,132 downwards.
TCTCCTCGTTGGTGAGTCTGAGGCGTCTCCACGGTCTCATTTTCATTGTTAATATTCTCGATCGACATTCTCAAATCATCATATAAAACAAGGGTTAATTAAGGAAATCAATATATCACATAATATCCCTATATCTTGACCAACTATCAAATAAGCTTAGGTAGGACACACTAGCGAAGGATTTACTCGTCTCTCCTTCCTAGTTCTATTCCCGATCTCCGCCGAGATCATATCCTAAGCTCGATACCAAACCGTAACACCCCCAAAATAGATATACATCACCCATTCTGAGTTGTCAATACACAGTACAGAAACAACTACAACTTTATTATTACAACAGTAAAACTGTGAGTTTAAATACATATATTGCCATCTAAACAATATCCACCTACAAATAAATCCTCATCATAATTATTGATACATTATTTTACAAAAATGGTGAGGACTACTAAACAACTCTCTAAAACCATCATTCCATACCCAGACTAAATACTTTCTTTACATTCTCGCCTCCCGAGAAGAAAAAATGAAACAAAAAGGAAAAGGGTGAGCTCAACTATCCCAAAAAAGAATACTATGACTAAGATAATATACAACAAATTATCGTTAGTCTTCAACAGGAAAAATTTAATAGAATACAATAGACAACAAGTTTTAAATCAATACTCACGACGGAAAATATTAATTCATAGAAGAGTTACGTAGAGGATGAAATCTACTAATATCTATGAATTTAACAGTCCATCATCAATATTTTTATCCCTGTAACATCAATCAATATATATCTGGAATCATATATTCATCCTTGCACTTACGAGCCGAGGACATTCACCAATTAGTCATGTTCATCTAAACACTGCTCATCTTTGCACTACGGGCCAAAGATATTCATCGAAATCATTCATCTTTTGCACTACTGGGCCAAAGATATTCATCGAAATCAATCATCTTTGCACTACAGGCCAAAGATATTCAATAATATCATCATTTAAGACTGAGGATGATGAAAAAATATTTTTTTTTTTAAAGAAACGAATCCAGTGAAACAAAATGACAAGGATTAAGGATTCGTACTTTGTTTTATCCACGTCGAAAAATACCTCAAAATAATCATAGTGGTGTAAAATTCAAGAATGATCAAAACATGGATACAATCAAAACTAGTATCCACAATAGATATTTTGGACGAAAAGGGAAAATTTTCATTTTTCGATGAATAGTGTCGTATTCGTGAATAGTACCGTAACATCAATCAATATCATCATTTAAGACTGAGGATGATATATTCATGAATCAATGAGGATCAATCTATGAATTTAACAGTCCATCATCAATATTTTTATCCCTGTAACATCAATCAATATATATCTGGAATCATATATTCATCCTTGCACTACAGGCCAATGACATTCACCAGTTGGTCATGTTCATCTAAACACCTGTTCATCTTTGCACTACGGGCCAAAGATATTCATTAGAAATCATTAATCTTTGCACTACAGGCCAAAGATATTCAATAATATCATCATTTAAGACTGAGGACGATGAAAAAATATTTTTTTTAAAGAAACGAATCCAGTGAAACAAAATGACAAGGATTAAGGATTAAGGATTCGTAATTTGTTTTATCCACGTCCAAAAATACCTCAAAAATAATCATAGTGGTGTAAAATTCAAGAATGATCAAAACATGGATACAATCAAAACTAGTATCCACAATAGATATTTTTTTGACCGAAAAGGAAAATTTTCATTTTTCGATGAATAGTCTTAGTGATTCGTGAATAATCTCAGATATCGTGAATAGTCTTGAGTATCGTGAATAATAACTCCAGACACCAAAAATTCCAAATTTGATAAAAACTTCAGGATCAATATTCAAAGATAATGATATTGAAGAAATAATATTATTACTGAAAAAAATAATATCCCTTACCTCGGAAAGACAAGATTTAACCTGGAATCTTTGGATATAGGCTATATCTTGAACTTTCACCTTATAGCAATACTCAAAGTATACTCAAAATACTCACAAGAATACGCCGATAATATAGAGAGAAAACTTGATTTCTAGTGTGATTTTCAATTCTAACCTAAGCACTTATTTATAAGAAATTGCTTAGAACACCAAAGCGAAAATTTAATATTATAATATATTTATAAAAAATTTCTACGCCATCCTTTGGGAATCAAATCAACCACCTAGCATGTGATTAATGAGGCTCACAACATATAAAAAACGTTTTGTTATTTTAAACAATTAAAACTTCCAAAAATTAATTATTTGAACTCCTAACTTCAATAATTCACAATAAATAGCCCTTTTGTCAAAAAATTGAATCTCATGAGTTTTTATAGGAAATTCAATTCTCTACAACTTTGCGAGAAGAAAGTTTTTTCAAATTCCAAAGAAATTGACCAAATCCACAAACGAAGCGATTTTACAAAGCTATAATCAAATTTCAAATAATAAATGGGGTCCACCGACATGTTTAACATGTTTTAAACATTTATTGCAACAAAAAATACTCTTCCTCCTCGTATATACTCATATATCCCACATTCGTTGTAAAAATATCACCATTATTATATTATTAAAATATAATATATATATATATATATATATATTTAAATGAATTATTTTAAGTAGAGAATGCAAACTACTATCTTCTATGTATGAATTTTAAAGTTAAATCGTCTATCTTTTATCCCTATAACATCAATCAATATATATCTCGAATCAAATATTCATCTTTTACTTACAGCCAAAAGATATTCATCGATTAATCATGTTCATCTAAACACTGCTCATCTTTGCACTACGGGCCAAAGATATTCATCGAAATCATTCATCTTTGCACTACGGCCAAAGATATTCCATAATATCATCATTTAAGACGAGGATGATGAAAATATTTTTTAAAGAAAGAATCCAAAGAATCAAAATGACAAGGATTAAGGATTCGTACTTTATTTTATCCACGTCCAAAAATACCTCAAAAATAATCATAGTGGTGTAAAATTCAATAATGATCAAAACATGGATATAATCAAAGCTAGTATCCGAATAGATATTTTGAGCGAAAAGAAAAATTTTTATTTTTCGATGAATAGTCTTGAATGATAAGTGAATAAGACTCAGAGTATCGTGAATAAGTAACCCCCAACACTAAAAGTTTCAAATTTGATTAAAAGTTCGAGATCAATACTTGACAGATAATGATATTAGAATAAATAATATCATTTAAAAAAAAATATTCCTTACCTCGAAAGACAAGATTTAGTTGAAAACGTTGGATATTGACTATGACTTGAACTTGCAATCAGATATAGCAATACTCAAAGTATACTCAAAATACTCACAAGAATACGCTCGATAATATAGAGAGAAAACTTCAGTTTCTGGTGTAATTTTCAATTCTAACCTAAGCACCTATTTATAGGAAAATGCTTAGAACACCAAAGTAGAAAATTTAATTTAATAATATTATTATTATTTCTACAACTTCCTACGCATACCAACTGAATTCAGCCATTAAAACACATGCAAGACCCACACTCAAATCACCAAAAACGTTTTTCATATTAAAAATATTTTAAACTTTCAAAAATCAATTATTTCGGAGCTTCGGAACTTCAATAATTCATAATAAATAGCCCTTTTATCAGAAAATTTGAATCTTGCAAGTTATTATAGGAAATTCAATTCTCTACAACTTTGCAGAAGAAAATTTTTCCAAATTTCAAACATAAATTGACCAAAATCCACAAACGGGCAATTTTACAGGCTATAATCAAATTTCAGTCAAGAAATGGGGTCCACCAACATGTTTAACATGTTTTAAACATTTATTGCAACAAAAATACTCTTTCTCCTCGTATACTCATATATCACACATTCATTGTAAAAATATCACCATTATTATATTATTAAAAATATAATAATATATTTAAATGAATTATTTTATCAGAAAAAGATAAAATTTTAATTTTCAATAATTGTCACATTAAAAACTTTCTCCATCTATATCCACATAAAATCAATATTTTTTTCATTATATGAATCAATAATTAATTATTCTCAAATAATATTACAGAATCACAATATTGATGAAATGAGCGATTCACGTGGAAAGAGGGGCTTTTCAATAAGAATTTCTCCTTCTTGGCGCCGCAATTAGGTGACCAAACCTCTCCTTAGAAGCGTAACTTTCTAGACATTGCCAATAATGTTATCTAATAATATTATTCGGATAATATGAATTATTGCTTCGATAATGAAAAATACTTTGTGTAATGACAATTATTGAAACAACAACAATATAAAATATCAACACAACAATTATTGAACCAATAAAATCTTTGAGCGGTAATTATCAGTAACCATTATTGAGTAGTGCCTTCTTACGTAAGAGTCAATAATTGGTGCAATACCGTGTGCTATTGTGCAACAACGCGTATTACTGTGTTTTAACCACCGGGTATTCCAACGATTATAAACGGTAACAATTACTGTAGTTATTTTTAAACAACTTATATTTGTCGCTTTTTTCCTCCAATCGCTTTCAGTTATGAGGCTCACACATGGGCTGCGCCATCGCATTTAATATTTCCGACGATCTAATATTCCACGACCAAACGAATATTCCCAAACAACAATGAATATTTTATAACCACTTGCTTATTTTGAAATATTTATGTATTTTACCCATAACTATCCACATTAATCACATCAACCCTTACTATTTCAAAATAATAATTAGAGGAAATTAAATTTCATTTATTAATTATTTGGGGTCTTACACTATACCTCCGGTTTTAATTTAGTCATGCAAGTATTATCAATCTTGCACCAATTCCCCTAATAGTAAATCATGTGAATCAATAGTACCCACATGTGAACATATAGTTATAAGAATGTGAATTAATAGCAATTAATTGCTCATTTATCCGATGAATTACTTGATTGGTCAGTATAACTTCCGGATATCAATTATTATCGAAATAAATGTCGATTTCCACTAACACTAATAATCCCAGCACAATGGAAATATCAATTTTATCTTTAATCAACACAAACTTATTCATCATTAATATTATAACTCAAAATATTTAACAACCAGGTTGTTCACAGGAAAAAGGGGGCTTTCCGATAAGGATTTCTCCTTATTGACGCGCAATTAGATTATCTAACCTCTCCTTGACAGAACTTCTAGACATTGTCAATATTGCAAATAATAATATGAATAACTTTATCGTCTCAATTATTGATTTAATAATATAAAATATTATACAGATGATATTGTGACAATAATTGAATCAATAATATGAGAGATATGATGCAACAATTACTGTAGCAATAATTGAGTATAACTGAGCGACTCTCACGTAAGCATCAATAATCAATACAATGTGCTACTATGCAACCACGCGTATTACTATACTTTTATCACCGATTATTTTATGACAACTTGTTTAGTTTGAAAAATTTTCACATATCACCCTTAACTTTAACCTTTTATCAATTTAACCATTTACTAAATAGAATAATTATAAGAAAATTAAATACTTTCATTTCATAAAATTCGGGGTCTCACACCATCGAACCCCACAAAGGAGCTTTGGTGATTACTGCACAAGTGGGTTCTGTGTATATGAAGAGGATGATAATTGATAATGGATCTTCTGTAGATATTCTGTACGCCCATGCTTACCAGAGGATGCATTTGGATGGAAGGAAGATGGAAATTGGGCAGGAAGCTCCTCTGTATGGGTTCAACAATGATCACATTAAGGTTGCAGGAACTATTGAGTTTCCAGTTATTTTCGGCACGACTCCTCAGCAGGTAGAAGTTATGTGCAAATTTTATGAAGTGCACGTGGATTCAGCCTACAACGCTATTTTGGGAAGACCCACCTTGACAGCTCTTCAAGCGGTGATGTCGATCCCCCATTTAAAAATTGAGTTTTCGACGCCACATGGGGTCGGAGAAGTGGCTGGAGATTTAGATTTGGCGAGAAGATGTTATCATAATGCTTTAATTAATTCAGACATAGGGGTCAGCAAATAGAAGCAAACCATAGCCATTGAGATCGAACCATTTACAGAAAGAAGTATGGAGCCATTGGTTATGCCAGCTGGTGAGACCGAAGATTTTGAATTGATTCTAGGGAAGAAGGAAAAAATGGTAAAGATAGGTTCAGGTCTGCCAGAACCTCTCTGGACGAACCTAGTAGAATTACTTCGGTGTTATGCTGACATCTTTGCTTGGGTTCCTAGTGATATGCCTAGAGTAAGCAGAAAGGTGGCAGAGCATAGACTGCACGTGGATCCAACAAAGAAGTCGGTTCGGCAGAAGAGGATGATCTTTGCACCAGAGCGACATAAGATAATTGATGAGGAGATTGCAAAGTTGCTGGCTACGAACTTTATATTTGAGATTGACTATTCGGAGTGGTTAGCAAATTTAGTCTTAGTGCAGAAGCATAATGGTAAGTAGCGAGTTTGTATAGACTACACTGATCTGAACAAAGCCTGTCCAAAAGACTTATCCTTTGCCTCACATAGATCAACTTATCGATGAAACTTCTGGATATGGATTACTTAGTTTTATGGATGCTTTCTCGGGGTATCATCAGATTTTTATGTGTAAAGAAGACATACCGATGACAACATTCATTACTCATCGGTCGATGTACGCATATAAGATGATGTGGAGGTTGGGAAAGAATATGGAGGTTTACGTTGATGACATGATTGTTAAGAGCATGACAGTGCAAGGATATTTGGATGATTTAAAGGAGTGTTTCTAGATGGTACGTCATTATAATATAAAGCTGAATCCGACCAAATGTACCTTCGGACTTGGTGCAAAAAAAAATTTGGGTTACCTGGTTAGCAAAAGGGGTATAGAAGCAAACCCAAAAAAAATTCAGGCTATTATGAATATGAAGTCTCCTCAATCTTATAAAGACATTCAGCGTTTGATGGGTAGAATAGCAGCTTTGAGGAGGTTCATGTCCAAATCGGCTGAAAGATGTTTACCATTATTTGATACGTTGAAAGGGCCGAAGAATGCTAAGACATTTCAGTGGACTTCGGAGTGTGAAGATGTTTTCCAAGGAATAAAGAAGTATTTGTCTTTGGCGCCTTTATTGGTGAAGCCAGTTCCTGCTGAACCTTTGTACTTGTACTTGGCAGTAAGTTCATTGGCAGTAGGTGCAGTTTTGGTACAAGAGATTGGGGGTAAGCAGTTTATTATATAAGCCATGCCCTTAAGGACGCTGAAACAAGGTATCCAAACCTTGAAAAATTTGTCTTTGCTTTGATAACAGCTAGTCGAAAGCTTCAGCAATATTTCTAAGGTCGGATGTTAATAGTATACACAGATCAGCCACTAAAAAAGGTGTTGAGTAAGCCTGAGGTTTCGGGAAGACTTGCTGCGTGGACGATGGAGTTGTCTCAGTTTTTCATAGAATATCATCCTTAGACAGCTATTAAAGGTCAGACGTTGGCTGATTTTGTGGTTGAATGTTCGTTTTCTAAAGATGATGTTAGTTTGGATGAAGCTGGAGGGTCTGAGAAGGCAGATGTCGTGCTTTAGCAGATGCAGAATTCATGGACGCTATATGCTGATGGATCTTCGACTTCGGATGTTAGTGGAGTTAGAATCATATTGACAAGTCCAGAGGGATTCAAAGTACAGCAGGCCATTAGATTCGGGTTCAGGGAAACAAATAATGAAGTTGAGTATGAAGAAGTATTAGCTGGATTGTGATTGAAAAAAAGTCTTTAAGTTCAAAGGTTGATCATCTACAATGACTCTCAGCTGGTTATCAAGCAAGTTTCAGGGGAATATAAAGCTCGGGGTTCAAGAATGGTGAAGAATCTATCAGAGTTAAAGGATCAGCTTTAATACTTCAGTTCTTGCGTGTTTCAAGGGGTTGATCGAAATGATAATTCAATCGCCGATGCATTGTCAAAGTTGGCTACTACTGAAGCAAGTACTTTTGATGGTTCAGTATATTTAGAGACTTTGAAGCAACCTAGTATCCAACATGAAGTAGTGATGTGTGTAGAACGTTCTAATTATTGGATGACCCATTATTTAGATTATCTGGCAGATAGCATACCACCTTCGGATCAGATGTTGGCTAAGAAAGTAAAGTATAAGAGTGCGAACTTCATACTTGTTGATGGTAATCTTTATCGAAGGGCATATTCATCTCCTTTGTTAAAGTGAGTTCCTTCTGAGGTGGATTATGTCCTTTGGGAAGTACATGAAGGCATTTATGGAGATCATATGGCTACAAAGTCGTTAGCATATAAAGTTCTTTGACAGGGATATTATTGGCCCATAATTTTTAAAGAGGCCACTGATTATGTGAAAAAGTGTCAGAAATGCCAGTTGAATAGTCCGATCCCATATCAGCCACCAGAAGAGCTATACTAGATTTTATCTCCCATACCTTTTGCTGTCTGAGGGGTAGATATACTGGGTCCATTGACGAAAGCGAAAGGGCAAGTCAGTTTTGCTATAGTAGCAATTGATTATATGACCAAGTGGGTGGAAGCGAAGCCACTTAGGATGATAACAAAGCAGGAATGTTTAAAATTTTTAAAGAAATCTATAGTGTTTCGTTTCGGCATTCCTAAGGTTGTAATCTCAGATAATGGACGCCAGTTTATGGGCTCGAAGTTCGAAGCATTCTTGAAGGAATTGGGAATTCAGCATAGAAGGACATCAGTTGCTCATCCATAATCAAATGGGAAAGTTGAGGTAACTAACAAAACGATCTTAAATGGAATCAAGAGACGATTGGATGAAGCGAAAGGTAGATGGCCAGAAGAACTGCTTAGTGTGTTATGGGCTTATCGAAATACATCAAGGACTACAACTGGAGATTCACCTTTCAGTCTAGCTTATGGTACAGATGCATTAGTTCCTGTGGAGATTGGATCTACAAGTCTTCGGGTCAGTCAGTTTAAGGAAGTGTATAATGATGAAGGACTTAAGGTCAACTTGGATTTGCTCAAAGCAGTTAGGGAAACAGTCTTGATTATATTGGCCACATATCAACGACGAGTGGCTAAACATTACAATAAAGGGGTAAAGGTTCGAAGATTTGAGGTGGGAGATTTTGTTCTTAGGGAAGTTGAAGCTTCTATGCCTCAGAATTTGGGAAAGTTAATGCCGAATTGGGAAGGTCCTTATGAGGTTGCTGAAGTGCCGAAGCCAAGGACCTATCGGTTGCGAGTATTGGATGGGTCTGAAATCAAGAATACTTGGCATGCTGGAAGGCTTTGGAAATATTTTCAGTAGAGACAGTGTCAGTGTACAGAAGTTTGTAAATATGATAATAATCATCAATAAAAGAAGTTTTTTCTCCAATGGTGCTTTATTTATGGGATGTTTGGAGGTTCGGTTGGATTTGTTCGACCTTATGATGGTGAACAAAATTTTTTATAGAGGTTCGGTTGGATCTGTTCATCCTTTAGAAGGTGAAAACGATTTGTTTGACCATATGATGGCGAACAAAATTTTTTATGGAGGTTCGGTGGAATGTTCATCCTTCAAATGATGAACAAAACCTGTTCACCCTAAAGTTGGTGAATAGAATATGTTCATCCTTAAGATGGCGAACAGGCATGTTCGGAGGTTCGGTTGGATCTATTCGTCCTAAAGATAGCGAATTAGATTATTAAAGAACTGTTCCACACTTCGGTAATGAATAAGTATTATTTTGTGTTTTTACTTAATTTTATTTGGTGAAGTTTTGAGTTCAGAATGTTTAGTTATTTGATGAAGTGTTGGGCTCAGGTAACTTGATTATTTAAATAACATTGTAAACTAAGAAGTAAAAGGTAGAAGTCAATAGCATTTCATTAATATTAAAGTGATTACAAAAAGATAGTAAAATTTTTACAAAAGTTCTAAAGTTAGAAGTGAAGGAAGGTCATCTTTAGGCATTATCCTCATCTTCATCGTCCGAAGAGTCGAGAAGAGTTGGATTCAGCAAAGCTGCAGCGAGCTTCTCCTTGCCTTTGTTTCGTGTAATTTCATACCCCTCAGCATACATCTGATTATCTTATTGTTCAGTTCAGGCGATTTTTGGTATTCAGCTTGGATTTCATTACGGAGCTCTTTGGTAAGTAGGGGGGCCAAGAGCTTTGAGTTCCCAAAGTTCAGTTTCAAGTTTGCAACGGTATGTAAGATGTCGTTCTCCGGTAACTTTGGCGTTGTTAATTTCTTTCGCCAAGCTTTGGTTAGATTTTGCAAGAGCCTCGTTCTTTCGAACTAGATCTACATTCACTTCAACAGTCGTTCGATGAATGGCTTCGGTTGTCTCTAGTTGTTCTTTAACTTTGGCAAAATCCTTTCTGAGGCATTCATTATTAAATAGAGCAATATCATGTTGAGTTCTCTCTTTTGCCAGAGAAGACTTCAGAATTTCATTTTCTTTTCGGGCAGCGTCCTCTTCAGCTTCTTTATACCTTTGATGGAGGCGCCTGAAGATTCCATTTACCTTTTGGGTTGTTCATGGTTAATCAATAAAATTCAAAGTAAATATTTTTGAATGAAAATAGAAAAGTTATAAGCAACTTACTTAGGCTTGGTGCATTATGTCAGCTTCAATTAGATCCATGATACAGTTGTTGCCAAAACAGTGGTCGTCGGTATCACGTAAGAAAGCATTGTACAGATGGAAAGGAAAGTTTTCATTTAATTCTGGCCATAAGGTGGGAGATGCTACAGCTTCGGGTCTAGCCTCAGAAGTGGATGGTCGTTGAGGTGAAGGTGTTTTTTGTACAGGTGGAGGTGGAGTATAGGTTGTTGTAGGTTCAGGTGGTGGCATCGGCTGGCTATTGAAAGTGTGTCTTCTTTTTTGAACAAGAGAAGGAGTGGGTTCAACGTTTTCTTCGGGCTATTCTTCAGAAATATTGATTTCAACGGGAATAACTGGAGGTTGAGTGGCTTCGAATGGGGTTACTCTAAGTTCTTCGGCAGAAAGGGGGGTTATTTTGGCTCTCTTCTTTTTTGTTCTAAGGATTTGAGTATGTTCGGAAATGGGCATGTCAAGAACACTTTCATTTAAGGTTGGTACAGGGATATGTTTGGGTTTTCAAGAAGCTCTTTTCTTTCAGCGAGGTTGATTTGTGTCTTCGGTAGGAGTTGGTTCGGCGGTTTGAGGTTCAGTAGTTGGGGGTTCGGTAGGAGTTTCAGACGATATGGCAGAAAGGAAAGCTTCAAGGTCTCTTCGATCAGAGGAGGTCAGCTTAATAAGAGATACTGTAAAAAATGCGGAATGATAGTTCAGAGTAGATACTAAAGGAAATGTGAAAATTATACAACAATTGAATTCGAGACTTACATTTGTGGTCATACAACCATGCATGTTTACTTAGAAGACCAAAACTCCATTCCTTCAGAGGAAACTTCTCTAGAAGCATTATCATCTCGCTTACACATTTTTCTGGAATATCGCCGAAGTCTGCAGAGAGGCGTTCGACAGTAGTCCAATCTGGGATAGAAGAAAGTTCCGGTCCTTTGACAAAAAGCCATTCCGTATGCCATCCTTTGTTGCTTGAAAGAGTATCCATCAAAGAGCGCCTCTCAAAATTCACTACAAGAAATAGGTTTATCAGCGACCGCCTTCGGTCGCAGATCCTTATCAGCGACTGAATGTGGTCGTTGATAGGCGTCGCATAAAATCTGGTCGCTGGAATGCACATCAGGAACCACTATTAGCGACTGATATATCTGCGATCGATATTAACAACTGAATTTTTCATTTCGGTCACTAAACAGAGTCAGCATGGTTCAGGGGCAAAATTTCGACGTGGTCCACGTGTCGTGACATTGCATCGATGATCGCTACCGATTGCTTAGTGGTGGCGTTATCGGCGATGATAACGGCGTTCCGGTGGTAGTTGATACCCCTTTCTCCCTCTTCTACTTCTTCTTTTCTCCCCCTTTCTCCCTCTTCTCTATTCTGAGCTCTCCCCCTCTTTTTTTTTTCTTCGTCTATTGTGTAGAACGAATGACTGAAACTGATAACATTAAGTTTGATCAGTGATGATATCTGCTGACCGCGCATCTTCACGGTCGCTAATTTTTAATGACATGGACTTATCGGTCGTCACGTGCATCTTTGTCGATGTTTGTAAAGTAATCATAAAAATTCTTAAGCACCATTATATCATGAAGACAAACTCAAATGTTCATGATTCATTCCTCTAAACAGTTAGTTTTTGCTCCTTGTCATTGAGTTCTTATGTTAAAATAATAATTGTGTCTTAATATTATTATTGTAATGTATATTGGATTTAAGTTGTTTGAATTTTTTTTTCTTTTACACGATGTTGATAAATATTGTGGATTTTTTCAATGGTTGGACATAAGTTCCCAAAATGAAGGTCATGATAGTGGTTGCAGTGAAATGGGTTCTGTTTCAATGAATGAAGATGGACTCGATTTGCTGAGGAACAAAACAAGAAAGTTGAAAGAGAAGTCGAATAATTTGAAAAGGCAGGTCTTAAAATTGGAGTTGGAAACTGTTAGACTAGGAGAGGCAAATAAGAAATTACAACTGTATGTGATATTGTCATGGATGGTGACTTGTGTTGTACTAAGTTATGTATTCATGGATTTTTAAGCATTCAAAGTTATGTAATGAATTTATGTTTTCATTTTATGTATGCCCTGTTAATGCAATCTAATGTCTATTGTGTATTGTGAAAAGTCCCTCCTCATTTAGGATGCCTTTTGTTGATCAATTGTTTGAAAATAATGTAAGCAATGAGGAAGAACAACAGGAAAATGCTCAATAGAGGAGGCAGGGAAATATGGAACAGTGGGATGCAATATTCATTGCAAGCTATGTTCCAAATTCCATTTTAAAGAAAAAGAGGAAGAGGGTGATCAAATGTCCAAATGGCATCCAAACTGCACCTTTTGTTCCAAAAAATAACTAAAACTCCAAATGCCCTGTTCCAATAGCCATGTTCCAAATGCACTGTTAATGCCCTGCACGTGCAGTTTCAAAAAAATTTACAACTGGTAAACCTAACCATTGCATATAAAACTGCCCTGCCAAACTAAACCAAACCAAACCATTGCATATAAAACTGCCCTGTATCATTACTTACCAAACCAAACAATTGCATATAAATTGACAATACCATTATATACCAAACCATGACAAAAGTATCCAAAGTTACAACCAAAGTTAAATATCCAAAGTTACAGCCATGACAAAAGTATTCGTTAACAGCTCAAAGGGTTACAACCATGACAAAACATTCTAAAATAACCCCAAAAATATATTAAAACTAAAACAGATCTCAATTGAAGAGCCTTCACTATTCCCCATCTGCAGCAGTGCTATAGCCAGACTGTGTTCAACCACCATTGCTTGATCCCTGCCTCACAGTTCCAGTCCTCTCCCCAACTATACCACCTTGTTTTCTTTTCACCTATAATTTGAGTATGTGTTAGTATTTACATTTCATAATTGAAGGAAACATATAAATGATACAAATTTAAAAATTAAATAACTCACACTAAGCTTTAGCCTTTTAGCAGTATGTTGTGCTTATGGACCATGTTGTGTTTGGGCAGGTGTGTTCTTACAACCTGCTTTATTATGTCCATATTGCTTGCATTTGCATATTGCTTGCATTTGGAACACATCATTGGAGTCCCTTTCCTTGAAAATTTACCAGTCTACTTTGGTTCTTCAGTTGGATCTTTCCTTCTACATCTCTTTGGCCTTCCAGCCAATCTTTTAGTCAATGGAGGCAACAAGATTGGTAAGTCAGTGGTAGGCCAAGCATTTCTACCACTCGTGGGCTTTAACAGGTGGTTATATGACTTGAGATAGGTTTCAATGTAGTAACAAGGGTCCACAAAATCCTCAACAGGACTCTCTGGATGATGTATCCCAGTAGCAGCATGATGGCAATGTATTCCAGATAATTGCCATACCCCACAAGATCAGAGTTTTTTCACTATATCTACCACATATTTACCATACCTGTCACTCACCTCATACATATGCCCCCCATCGCGATGGTGATCACAGTATATTGTCAATTCAATAGACCTATTCACTTTAGTTAGTATCCTAGGACATAATTTTTCATCTCTTTTTAGCATCTGATCTCTCTAGGATCCAACTGTTAAAACACTTTGACATATTGTTTGTCACTACATCACATTTGGTGGTGGTATCAAAGTAAGCCTTACTCCAAATTTTAGGAGGGATACCTATCAAGGCAGTGTGTGCATCCTTTGAATCCTTCCTGATGTCCTTCATTACCTTTCGAAAATCAGCAGGATTGTTGGCCTTCGATGCCTTCCAGAACATCACCTTCAAAGCTGCCCAGAGAACCTTTTTCTCCAATTTGTATATATGTGTCTTGCACAACATCTATGCTCTGCTTGGGATAGTAACTCTTGAATAGCAAGCACCAAACCCTATGCAAATAAGCAGGATTGTTAGTATAATGACATAAACGTGTAATGCAAATTACTGTTAAGATGTAATAAAAATAAAATCAAACTGCACCTTTTTTTAATCAATAATTAATGTCCATCTTCTGCCTTATTTTCACTTTCCACCACAGCCCAAGCTATTCGGAACATCTGGTTGTTAACATCTCTACCTATTGCAGTTAACAGCTCCTCTTTACAATATATCTTTAGAAAACAACCATCAAGCCCAATAATAGGCCTGCAGCCCTCCAACCAATTCTTATTCACATCATCAAAACAAATATACATCCTTTGAAACCTTTTTGGAGTGCCCTGATCAGTCCTAATTTTTACAGTGCTACCTGAATTGGTATTAAGTATCTCTTGTCCATAGTCTCAAACACCTTCATAATGCTCTATCAGTGTTTTTTCTATCTCAGATAAGGCCAATTTTTTAACTTGCAAACACTGTGCAATAAAAGATTTCAATCCATACCTTTGCTTTATTGCCTCTTGTAATTCCCTCAACTTGATCCTTGGCTTTGTTCTAATTGTCCCTCCAAACTTATCTACTAACCACCTACATCTAATAATCTTTATCTTGATGGCCCTAATATAATTGTGGAACTTAGTAGGGTAAGCCTTAATTTGAAACCATTTTTCCCTAGGAACATAGCTTGCCCAAAGCTTTCATGGACATCCTGCTGCACACTTAGCTTGAACTCTGGTAGCTTCATTAACTTTAAACCAAATTCCTTTCCCCTTCCCAACTGTATAATTTTGTACTGCTTCCCTTAGTTGGTCAACCCTAGTGAAAGTCATGTATAACTCAAATTCAATGTCTTTAATTGCAATGTTTGGATTATACACAGGAACAACTCTCTTCAGTTTAATCCTTGGATCTTCACCTTCCCACTCACTATCACTACTTGAAGGAAGAGTTGCAGGAACTTCAAAGTCAAAATCTTCATATATTTCCTCCCATGGTTTCATGCCCCTTGTACCAAATTTGGTGATGACCTCATCATCAGATGAAAAAGTAGGCTCAACATAATCTTCATCAACAATTTTCTGCTTCTTGTTTGCCTTGTTCAGGCCTGCCCTTCTCTTCATCCTGCCTTTTTTCTCAGGTGTCTCATGATTATCTGATGCCTTGTTAACATGTACTGAGCTAGAAGCGTGAGTCCCTTTAGGTCCAGGTACTTGGCCTTCAGGTACTTCACCACACTCCACTTCAACTTCATCATCTAATTGAACTTCATCTTCCAATTGAACTTCACAAACAACTTCCAACTCTTTAATCTTTGATTTTATAATCTCTTCCTTATGCAGCCTAGCATTGATCAACTCCTCATTCTCATCATCATCACTTTCTTTACTGCAATTTGTATCTGTTTCTTCATCTGTAGATTCATCATCCTCTCCATTTGGTGCAACAACTTGCACATCAACAACATCAACTTCCTTCTACAGTAGCTGCTCAACTTCCCTCTCACCTACCTGACCAACTTCTATCTCAAATGGTAAGACTTCATCAGTAGAGTGGTCACAATATAGATCAACTAGACCAGACTGTTCACCCTCCTCAACTAGTAACCTAATACTATTGTCATCATGTATCAACTCTAAACCATAACGAATATCCATACGACCAACTTTGAAATACATTGCAGTAATCTTTTTGTAACCATACTTCTTAGGTAAGTTGTATATCTTGTCAACATTCAGCCAGTCACCATCAACGTCATGAAGTAATTCTATAAAACCTCCTCCATAGTGGTATATTGGTTCTTCAATGAACCTACCACCATGATTAAAATCCACATAAAACAAACCCATGCTGCAATAGGAACAAGGCATAACATTAGATAATAAACATTGTAAAATTGAATAATCAGAGGAAGAAATTTACATATAAACCCAAATCATACATACTAGAACAAATAAGGCTGTTACATTTAAACCCAAATCACCGAACAATCATGTACCAAATCTGAGTCATAACTTAAACCAAATCAACATATAAACCTAAATCAAAGAATAATCAGTGGAAGAAAAAAAATAATTTGAATATCTAAGCATGTACCATGAAATAGTGTGATAAAAACACATAAGGGTGTTACATTTAAACCCAAATCGACATATAAACCCAAATCAAAAACCAATCAGTGAAAAAAATACCTTGTTTAGATATTTGCAGGAGATATTCTAAGGGAGTTACATTTAAACATAAAATCGAACAATAATCGGTGGGAAAAAACTCTAACTCAGATATTTGCAGAAGAATCTCAACAAAGAAAAAAAAATTTAAACACAAACCCATACATACCTCCGACTTCGCCAGAGATTTGCATAAAAAACCCTAGCAGATCAAATCGCACATTCGTCTTTTTCGCTCGCGCTCTCTCTCTCTCTCCATGTAAACTTCGACTATGTTGGAACCCTAGTTTGTAGCAGTCATCTCACTCGCTCTCTCTCCGAACTTCAACTTAGGCTTCGTTTGGTTTGTTTAGCAGTACTTTTCTTTTGCCGCGTAATCCACCTTGGATTGGGCCATGGTGGCTAAGTCATTTTTCTTTTCTTTTAAAAAGCCACGTAGGAAAAAGCTAACATTCAATTTAACAGAATCGAGCTACAGTTAACAGACTGATCTAATTGTAAAATTAATTTGTTTAATGGAATAATTCAAAAAATTAAAAGTTTAGTTGTGCATTAAGTAAAATTTGCCAACTATAATGGTTAAATTCATAGTTTTGCCCAATTTTTTTCTTCACTTACACGAATATTTTCTCCTAAAATTTGATTGATTATTAATATTATAGTTGTGATTGTATACTTAATTATGAGAATTTATCGATCTTCTTAAACTTAAGAAAATAATATATTTATATTAATAAACAAATATTATTAATTTTAATAAAGTATTATAGTTAGTTGAAGCAACAATATAATTAAAAGGTTGTAATATTGATCAATAAAATGGTAAAACATACTACCTTCCTTCATAAAAGATGTCTTAAATACATTTTTTTATAAAAATAATAAAATTAAAAGTAGAGGGAATTGATATACGTTGAGATTTTATATATGAACTTATTTTTTTTTTTTTTTTTCATGTGGATAAATATGAATTGGTACTTTTAAATTATAAATATATAATATGGTGAACTACCTTTATAATTCTATTCAATTATTATGCATGATTTGATTGTTACAATTTGAGCCTAAATTTAAGTAGATTCTATTAATAATTAAAGATGAATTCACATATTAATGTGTTATACTTCATGAGTAAATGGAAATCAAGTATTGGAAAACTCAAATTCATGATGTAATAAATGAGAAATTTATTCTCAAAGATCACTCGTAAATATAATAAATAAATAATTGTGAAAAATTGAGTCTCACATCAATTGAGAATTAAATATTGAGTGAGTATATATACAATTAGATTGTTCTTAAATTTGGATTCCAAGTTGCGTGCCTGACACACACACACACACACACACACACACACACACACACACACACACACATATATATATATATATATATATATATATATATATATGCTTTGAACCAAAATACATTCTTCATTTTTAATTTTATGTAATATTTTAAGCTTGACCCAAATTCATAAAATCGAGCTAGACAAAAATTTAGGCAAAGCTCGACTCAGCTTGTTTGGATAACCAGGCTGCTGACATTCTAAATGCTCCGCCACGAAGCAACCTCTCCCGAATACGACAGGCGGAGAAGTCGGAAGTTACTAAATTGCAACGTTAATTCAATTGTTTACATATTAAAGTTAATCAAGGTTAGTGTGCCATTTTTTTTTCAAAATTAGTGATAAAATAATTTTTAAATAGAGTATACTACTGCTAGACAAAAATACAAACTATACAAAAATAATTGTACTATAAAATAAAAAGTAGGACCTACCATCAAATATTTTACAAATTTTCATTGAGATGCAATACATGAATTCTACTATTGATGCATAACTTTTTGTATATAATTTATCCACATCTTTTTATAAATATATATTTGATTTTAGAATAGGGAAAGTAACTCATAAGGCAAACTCCATATTGGACGACAATTTTGCGGCCCAGCCCATACATTCCCAAACTCTCAAATCTAAAACAAAAATATGAGATTAAATGCCATTATTTGTTATAAACTCGCAAATGTTAAGGGAAAACTTGTTTAGGTTGAATTAATTAAATTAAACAATAGTAGTTTTTTTTTTTGCTAACTTTTTTTCACACTTACGCACTTAATCTTGACAAGTCAAAAGCTCGAACCCTCAACCTCATGGTTACCATGGGAAGATGAATATCACTCGGTGCAAAAGTCTTCAATACGATGATTGTATTTATCAGAACGAATCCACTTATAGTGATTTATAAGTTAAGTATTATCTCATATATAACCGATAGGTTAGTCTAATTAAGATTGAGATACTAGAGTTTAAAGGTCTTAGGTTTGATATCATTCATTAATGTTGTATGAGTTTATTTTCCTTTTATTATTAGACTTGTGGTTTCATATTATAACAGAGAAATTTGGATATTGGTTATAAATTTCATTGTTACTTGGTAGTGCTAATATTTTAAGGGAATTGATATTTTTATGTGTATGTTTGATATGAACTATATAAAAATATTAAAAACACATATGAAAATAGTAATCCCTTATTTTAAAGTGGGGTATACGTATTCAACAAAATAATAATCTTGTCTAATCAATTTCTTCAAAATTTTGAAGGTTTTAATACAATTTAAACTATAAAGTTTTTTAACTTTTTATAACTTAAATTCTATTATTTTAATTTTAAGACATTAAATCTTAATGTCTTTATATTTTTATAAATTTTACCTTCCGGCCACCGAATTTAGCATTTTTTTACAAGAACAAGTCACATGACTAAGGGCATATATCGTGTATATTGGCTTCAATTTTTCCTCCTTTTTCTTCTTTAATTCGTCACACACTAATTCTTTGCCAACAACTTTACGTGATTTTAAAGATATTTAAGACTATTAATATGAGAAATTAAGTCTTTTAGGGGTACATATCATTTATATTGGCTCAAGTTTTTTCTATTTTTTTCTTCATCAATTTTTTGTACTATTAATTCTAAACATATGCAAAGTGAAATTATCCAAAATACTATCATTCAGAACAATTATTACCCCTCTGGTGGTCATGCCAAAAAGTTTAATTTATAAAACAAAAATTAAAACATTAAAGTTGAATATTTTAAAGTTGAAATATTAAAGGTTGATAAAAAAACAAAAAACTTAAAGATTTAAAGTATATTTAACTAATTTTGAACTAAATTAAAATAACACCAACTTTTTAAATTTGACCATCATTATCTCTTATATGTTGAAGTCAAATACCTGTTGATAAATAAGTTCAAATTTTATCTATAAAGATAAGAGAACTTTTATATATTCAATGATAAGCTAAATGTCATACTCAGACCCCATTTTGCATAATGTATATTTATAGATCGACTCCGTAAGAAAATATTAAATACGTTGTTCCATTTTACGTGTGACACTCTTAAATATTATTACATAATTTTCTCAACTACAATTATAGTTATATTAATTCTTATGACACTGCTCGATCAAACCAGACCACTCCGAACTTTAGAGTTTAGAGGGCCGTATTAATTGACCCTAAAATAATTCATAGTTTTAGCCCATGAATCAATGCTTGTTATATATATATATATATATATATATATATATATATATATATATATATATATACACACACCAACCTGTGACGCCCCCAAAACAGATATACATTATTCATTTTGAGTCGTCAAAAATATGGTACAAAAATACAAATACAACTTAATAATACAACTGTTGTGTAAAATACGACAAAATATAAACTGAGAGTTTTAATAAGAATATTGTCATCTAGACAATATCCACACTCAATGGAGTCCTCATTACATTTATTGTCACACTATTTAACAAAATAGTGAGGACTATTAATGATATCATCTGGACCATCACTCCGCTTTCTAATTTCGTCCCAACTATATTCTCATTTCACAGAAGAAAACGAAAGAAAAAGGGGTGAGCTCAACTAGCCCAGTAAAAAATATTATGACTAGGATAATGTAGAATAAATTATCATTAGTCTTCAACAATGTTAAACTGATAAAGTATAACAAACATCAAGTTTAATTGCAACGGAACAAGCAATCCATTAAAAGAGTCAAGTAGAGAATAAAATCTACTATCTTTTATGATTTAAAAGGTTTTTCATCACTTTTATCATTTGAGACTCGGTTTAATAAATAATCTACATCATCCACTTACTACTGACGATGATATTCATTAGTATCACAACCACAAATTATCCATGCACTACGGGCCAAGGATATTCGTGTATTCATCAATAGTCATGATCATGCCAACAACCGTCCATCAATGCACTACTGACTGATGATGACTTTTACCACATCATTTGTAACATTACGGTTATGATTATCTAGAATAATCCTTGGTCATAATCATACCAAGTCTTTCTACATACAAAAAAGCCAAATGACTTTCAACATAATATGAGTATGAGGATGATGACAATGATATAAGAATTTAATAAAACAAGTTCAAGAATTAATTTATCCGAAATTGATAACGTCCAAATTGTCAACATGATACTTCTTTGTAGAGTAAAATTCAAGAATGCTTAGAAGAATATTTCCATGAAAAGATCTTTGGATGAAGCGCAAATATCAAGGATATTCCACTAATTTCATGGAGTATAGAAGTCAAAGCTTTAACCAATTTGAGTATAACGAGAATATATGAAACTACAAATAGATTTTACTTGCATATGCGATAATCCACGTGAATGATCATTTCCACAATTTAATAAGAAATGAATACGAAGGGTCATTCACCATGCATGTGGTAATCCACATAGACGAGTTATTCAACGAATAATAAAGAATGGAATAACAAAAGAATTCACCACGATGCGATACGATAGCCCTTGCAGACGAGTTATTCTAACGAATAATAAATAATGGAACGAATTAAATGCGTAAGCGCACGATACATGATATTCAACGAGAATAATAAATAATGGAACCAGGTCATATGTAAACGCATTGCAGACGATATTCCAAATGTAATAATAAAGAATGAAATAACAAAAGACCTCATCGAGCATGCGATAGATCCATGGCAGACGAGTTATTCCAATGAATCATAAAGAATGGAATAACAGAAGAATTTCACCATGTATGCAGTACTTCGCATAGGCATGTTATTCCAACATAATAATAAAGAATGGAATAACAGAAGAATTTCACCATGTATGCGGTACTTCGCATAGACAAGTTATTCTAACATAATAATAAAGAATGGAATAACTGAAGTTCTCTTCATGAATACGAAAGAAATAATAACCCTTACCTTAGAAGGAACTTGATATAGGAGTAGTGAAGTAGCAGAATACTTTTCTTCTTTCTCTCTATAGTTTCTCTCTCTAGAGTTTCAAATGAATTAAGTAAGAAATAATGAAGGAATGAGCTTATTTATAGAGAATGGACCGGAATAGTAACTAATTCATGAGCGGTCCAGTTGATTTACTATGCATTACAAATAAAATATTCTAATAAAATAAAATCTTTTAAATAAAATATAATATATTCTATTTATAATCTAATAAAGCGAATAACTTTATAAAAGTATTACATTTTATATATAAAAAGATTTTACTATGCAAACACTATCTGAACCTTATATGCAAACACTATGCATAATAAAATAAAATATATTCTATTTATAGTCTAATAAAACAAATAACTTTATAAAAGTATTACATTTTATATAAAAAAAATTTACTATGCAAATACTATCGAGGCCTATGCAAACATTATGCATAATAAAATATACACTACTGAAAAAGGTTCATCGATGATCGCTTATCGGGGACCGCAATTTGATCGTGAGATAGGTATCGTGATCGCGTCTTGATCGTTGATAGTCGTCGTCCTTATAAAATCTAGTCATTTGGGATGCACATCAACCCACTATTAGCGAATCAAACATCTGCGGCGATATGAGCGTAAAAATGACAAATTTGATCGCTAAAATTTGAGTCGACGTAATCGCGGGATAAAGCTGACGTGGTCCACGTGGCAGCGACTGCTATCAGCGATCGCATGCGGTCGCTGATACCCTCAAATCTTTAGCCGTTGCTAATAACTATCAGTGATCGAATGCGGTCGCTGATATAAAAAAAATGAAAACCAAATTTTTACTGTTTTGCAGCATTCCCAAAAACCTGTACCTGTTTTGTACCTACTTTATCCCAACACACATACACAACAAGATAAATAGCATACACAACAATATAAACATCCATCGTCCACCAACACATACACCAAACTAGTATATAAACCTTTAAAAACCATTATAATTTGAATAAATACTTATGAACATTTCAAAACTTGTTTAAGTAACATACAAACATCCAAAGAATGAATATTCAAGTACAAGCTTATACTATAACTACAAAACTGATCTAAAGTAGGTACGTCAAGCATCATCGCCTCCTTGATCACCCTGTAATTAACAAAATAATAAAACAAGTTACAAATATATACTAACTATGTTAATATTGGTATATTACGACAATATATACAACAAATTGATTTTATACCTAAATCGCCATCCTCATGTTGGGATCTTTCTTTGCTGCTGCCATTTTGCTTGACTAACTCATCGACACTTTCAGAGCCCCAGATGCCTTGATTATCTTAAGAATATTGCGATCTGGATATATAGCTCTCACACAGTCAGCCAGAGTATGAACAGCTGGATGGCTCGATGACTGTGTAGACTGGGTAGAAGAGCAGCCTGAGCCACTGAAGGATGGGCGTCATCGTTGTCCTTTACCTTTAATTTAGTTCTTCTTCACAACGAGATGCCTCTCCCACAACTCTTGATCAATAGTCGGACGTGGAGTGCCTTCGGGATAAATACTTCATTCAATAAGCGCTTATAAGTATCCTGTCATCATGTTAACAATTAAATAGTTAAAAATAAATTAATTACATAAGCATTGATAAACAAGATCAAGTTGTTAAAATTTATTACTGCATTATCCGGATAGCCTCGGGCGGAACCATCACGGGTGTACGTACACATCCAAATGATGGATAGGGTGACTTTGAGAATGAGACTCTATACAAAAATAGCATAATATTACCAAGTAAAAATGTGATATATTTTCTACAATTCATGATTGTAAACATATTAAAACTTGTAAATCATTACCACAGCGTTGATATCTTTTAGGCCTGTGAAATCTTCTACCACCCTTGTATGTCCTTTAGCCTTTTGCCATCCGAATTTTTAGGATCTGTTGGTGGCGGCGGTCTTTTCGTCTTTTCACCCAGCTCTCAGCTCTCTATTGGGCATACATCTCAGCCCATATGGACTGGGTGTACCACCAGGGGCTATGCTCGTGCATGTAATCTTCTCCCTGGTCGATCTCGGCATTGTTCAAATTGTCTTTCAAATTGACTTTGACTGCACGCATACTTGAAATAATGTACGTATCACTTTGAAGCTGCTTGGCGTCCTCCCATCTATACCGTTTTTGGAAATAAAACAACAATAATAACATTACTAAATAATTATCCTTTGAATATTATATTAATATTATCTCGTAAATTAAAAACATACACGAAATTACGCTTGAAAGATCCTTGTGGGCGATAGGTGTCTTCATACGTAATCACAAGTGTAGGCCATTACGTAAACACAATTTGTGATATGCACTTGACGATCTTATTATCTGAAAAATCACTATAATATACAACATCAATTAGCATATATTAAAGCAATTTACATCTAAGTTATAATACTTATGAAAATTTTTCAAACTTATACTTATAATACTTAAAAAAAATTCGCCAGAGTCTCCCCTACAATATAGACTAGCCACATGCACGACGAAATACATATATGGACATTTCTAGGCACCCAAGACACAAACTAAGAGAAATATACAAATTTTCAATACAATAAGACCAAAACAATAATGATTAAATGCAAATTAAAGCAGTAAAAAATTCAGACCCATATACATTACCAATATAATATCAATCAGAACATTACCAATATACAATAAATGGAATCTTAAATGCTTATATATAAATGATATATGCGGGACGTACGTGCTATTCAGAGGAGGGCGAATCTGAATAAGAATCCGATCATCCGGATTAGTAGAGGCCTTGGGCACATGATTAGGCCCCCTACCCAAGCCACGCTTTTTCTGCGTTGCTTCAGAAGCCATCTGTATATTACAAATTTTAAGATGTTATTATGAGTCATATTTGATTACATGTATATATGACAATAAACATGACAATGATATAAACATGTATATATATGAATATAAAATGACAATAAACAAAAGTTGCATTTAAATAGTTTAGTACATAAACATGATAAAGGATATAAATATGTATATATATGAATATAAAATGACAATAAACAAAATTGCATTTAAATAGTTTAGTACATAAACATGACAATGATATAAAAATGTAATGCTAAACATACATTTCATTTGTTCAAGTGTCGATATCGATTGAGAATCATCTTGTATACGTGTTGCAGATTCATAACCATCATCTGCTTCAGATTCAGTGTCAGATTCAGTCAATAACTCGTCCTCCTCACTATCAATGTCATATGACACAAGTATTGACTCAGGATCTAATTCATGTGGTTCATCTCCACCATCTAACTGGATTACTTCATTGTCGTCCTCCACATTTATTATAATTTGACTATGAAGCATCTGCTCTTGGTAAATCTCCCCATCAATTAATTCTACACGACTACGCAGCGGGGTATGAATTATAACTTGCCAATCAGTGGCGGTATATCCCTTTTCTAACGGGACTAGGAGTGTAGTATACTTGTCTTTGTTTGAGTTGGTAAAACAAACGGTTTGTTGGAGTCGCAGACTACTATGGAGGTTAATATCGACGATTCCATATGCATCAACACGTATCCTTTTTTTACGAATCAAATCAACGACACTTGAACAAGTGAATATGACCCCGTCGTGCCTTGTATAACAACTCTATGATTTCCTCCAACTCCCCATAAAAGGCACGATCAAGCTCATTGTAACAATCTCCTTGGACACACACTCCGAGTTCGTTGTTCTTTTCTGGCGCCCGTATGCCTTTGTGTGAAATTCACAACCATTTATTTTATAACCATTATGGTGACTTGGTCCTATATCTGGTCCCATAGCCGGGACTTGTACATTAAGCGGAATTGTTGATCCTCGATCAAAGCCTACAAAAACTCCATCTTATTAAATGAAGTCATAGTTAACATGGAGTATATATATATATATATATATATATATATATATATATATATATATATATATATATATATATACGTGCTTAAAAATTGAACTTACTTTGTCCTTTAGCCAAAGTGCAAATTTTTTATCCCGATTGATTTGAATATCTTTATCAGTTATGTCGGGATGCTTCACTTTTAACTCGTCATCGTACAATCTATACCATGTTATAAACATTAACATATTGGAATAAATTTTCAACTTAAAAGAGAAATTATCAAGTTTACATGTGTACCTCACAAATTAAATCGAATCTCCCATGATTGAGAAGAATGTAAGTATGTGCAGCATGTAATTCTTGCTCAGAGAGGAATATGCGCTTCCCTTTTCCATAAGCGCAGCCCGATAGACCAAATACAGAGAGCCGACCATTTAGTTCAACATTCCCCCATCATCATGTCTAGATACTCGATTGGCCTTTGTCAAGACTTCATCCGGAAAATAGTCTAAGACAAACGTAGATATCTCATCGAAACTATATGCCTCACATATCGACCCCTCGACATAAGCTCTATTCTTCACCTTCCTCTTAAGGTTTCCCATCACCCTCTCGAAAGGGTACATCCATCTATATTGAACTGGACCCCCGACACGAGCTTCATAGGGAAGATGGATTTGCAAATGCTCCATGGAGTCAAAAAAACCAGGTGGGAATATTTTTTCCAGTTTACACGTGATCTCTATGATGTTCTTCTCAAGTAGAGACATGTCCTTCTTATTTAATGATTTTGAACATAAGTCTTTGAAGAAATGACTAAGATCCGTCAAAGCATCCCATATTGGTTTATCAAGCAGATCCCGAAATGTTATAGGCATGAGTCTCTCCATGAACACATGACAGTCATGACTCTTCATCCCTTGCAATTTTCCACCCGTAACACACCTTGCAATGTTTGACGCATATCCATCTGGTAGTTTCAGAGACTTAAACCCATGTGCACACATCTTCAACTTGGTTTTTGGACAGTGTGTACCTTGCATGCGGTTTGACAATCTTACCATTAGGAGATTCATAAAGTTCTAATCCAAGACGCTTACAAATATCTTTCATATCCAAATGTGCCTTATCGTTATCTTTTGTCTTCCCCGTAACATTCATCACAGTGTTAAACACATTGTCAAACACATTCTTCTCAATATGCATCACATCTAGATTATGACGAATCAAATTTGTAGACCAATAAGGCAGTTCCCAAAAGATGCTTCTCCGAACCCAGTTATGAGATTTGCCAAACCCATTGATTATATTTGTGGCATCAACCTTACCGAATGGGATAACCGGCAATCTCATCACACGATCTTGCATCTCCGTTCCCGACAATCGCGGTGCAGGCATATCATTGTCTACTTTCCCTTTCCTGAAGTGTTCTCTATTTCTTGAAATGGGTGATCTACCGGTAAACCAAGCGATGACGATCAAACCAACAAGGCTTTCGACCTTTTGATAGATTAAACGACTTTGTATGCTCCATACAATATGGACAAACCAACTTCCGTGTGTACTCCATCCATTAACATACCATAAGTTTGGGAAGTCACTTATAGTCCACATAACTTAGCCCCTCTAAGGTTGAAATTTCTTTTCGTTGCAACATCCCAAGTCTCATACTCCATCCTCTCACAATACCTTCAACTCATCTATAAGAGGTCTCAAGTAAACATCTAAGTTCTTTCCGGGACTCTTAGAACCGGGAACCACGAGTGAAAGAAACAAGTATGGTTTGTTTTACATTTTACATCCAGGGAGGCAAGTTATGCGGATAACAATCACGAGTCAACATGAGTGCGGAGCAATTTGAGTGGCCAAACGGATTGAAACAATCGGTGGACAATCCAAGCCTCACATTTCTAGGTTCTAATGCAAATCCGGGATGTGCTAAGTTGAAATCTTTCCAAGCACCTTACATCTACGGGATGATTTAGTTCTCCATCTTTAGTGGAGATTTTGCATGCCAACTCATATGTTCAATTTGTTCTTGAAGACATGTACAATCTTTTTAGCCGAGATGTGTTATTGGAAAATACCTTAGAATCTTAAGCGGTATACTTGATTTTTTGTAGTCACACCTCTTTATTAGGCCTAAACCGATCATGACCGCAAAACGTGCACCTTGTCATCTGTTCATTTTCCTTATAAAATAACATGCAATCGTTGGGACATGCATCGATCTTTTGGTATCCAAGACCCAACTTCTTCACCATTTTCTTACAAAAGTAATAGTTACGGGTAATTTCTCACCGTCGAAAACATACTCTTAATGGCCTTGAAGAGCGACTCAAAACACTCATGGCTCATGTTGTGATCAGCCTTGATGTTAAGTAATGTCGCCACTGCAGATAATGTAGTGTGTTTGGTGCAACCATGCTACAATGGCTCGCTACCCTCGTCTAACAACTTAAAGAAGTCTTTAGCATCAGAATTCATAGGTTGCTCTCTGCCTTGCTCCCAATCAAAATCTGGCCCTACAATATCATGAACCATTTCAATTATACAATGAGTACTACTGCCCGAATTGTATACTTGTGTGATGCCACCATCTCTTCTCTGCCCATGTGCCCACCAGCATTCTTCGTAATTTCTCATGAACCCAGAAACAAGTAAATGATAGTTTACCATGTCTCTGTCCATATAATTTATATTATTACACTTCAAACATAGACATCGTATCTACAACTTACCATTCATACATTCCGGGTGACTATACGCATACTCCAAAAACACTTAGCAACCAGCTCTAAATTTAGCTGTAGCACCTATCTAGGCACTTGACTTTCGTCGTGGCATCCAACTACGGTCTGAATAGAGGTCCATGATTCCACGGTACCTACTACAGACAATATGAGCTTATTAATCATATGACTTGAGCATACTTGTAACCATATGACTTGAGCATACTTGTAAGAATATGACTTGAGCATACTTGTAACCATATGACTTGAGCATACTTGTAAGCATATGATTAACATTTAAGCATACTTGTAAGAATATGATTATAACATTTAAGCATACTTGTAAGCATATGACTAAAGCATACTAGCCAATAAGCATATGACTTGAGCATACTAGTAAGCACATAAAAAGCTCGTTAATATTATAAATGTTCGCAACTACCCGACCAATAAAAAAATTCCACCAGAGTCTCCCCTATAATATGGACTAGCCACATGCACAACGACATGTATATAAGGTCATTTCTAGGCACCCAAGACACAAACCAAGAGAAATATACAAATTCCCAATATAATAAGACCAAAACAATAACGATTGAATGCAAATTAAAGCAGTAAAAAGTTCAGGAGTATACTACAAATTCAGAGTTCCAAAAACTCATGCGCTTTCATTTTGCAAGCTTCATCTTTACTTTACACATGAAATGAATAATTAACTTACTTGATTAGGGCACTTATCTCTTAGTTCTTTATTCCATTGGAATGTGTGGTTGTTTATTTTACGAAATGATCACCAAATACATTGAAGATCATTTCATTCCTTCCTCAATTAAATTTATTCAATCTAAGCGGAATAGAGATGCCATCTTTTGGGGATCTTTGATTTTAAAATTTGCTCAAAATGGGCAAGTGGTCTAATTGAGCGGTTTATAGAAATTAGTTATATTTTTTATAGTTTGCATTCCGGATAACTTTTGTTATCTGAAAAAAACTCTCATATAATGCAACCAATTTATACTGTTGTCGAAATGAATGTTTCGATCGATTTTTTTTCTCTTTACAATTGTCCATTGTCCAAATCTCAATCTTGATAGCTTAGCGATTAGCATAAAGCGTCAAATCTCAATCCTTGATTTGTTACGCTTAGACTCGCCATTTTACAAGATGAAATAAAGTAGTTCATTCGAAATAATACTAAAAGCCTAGTAAATCAATAAACCAACACCATTTTGGGTAAGGAGGAACAACAGTTGATAAGACTACTAATATTACCAACCGGTATTCTTCAAAATCCTACAAACCATAAAGGGTCTCTTCCCAAAATCTCTATCTCATGTAAAAATCTACCCAACTTTACATGTAACCCGAAACTTCAACAAAATTAACATTTGCATCAAAGATTCAATATTTCAATCACATTTACAAATTAGATACTAAACTCAATCCTCTCGTAATACATACCATATAATTTATGTCCAATGTAGGTATTTATGCCTTCATCTATGCACATATAGCGATACATAATTCCATGCCAAGCAGTATGCAAGCAAAAAGCAATGACGATAAACATATGTAAAAAATCAGTTCATTTAAGAAAATTAGACCCGAAGAAAAGAAAAAAAGTCAACATTCAAACAAAAAGTCAACGCCATTATCAATTTAAACCAAAATAAAAAATTAACAAAACACAAAATTCACATTTAAGTAAATTTAGCCCTAAACTGAAGAAACAAAAGGGTTTGTTTTCATCTTCCTTACTTTTCCCTTGTTTATATTAGAACTGAAATTCAATCCACACCCAAATACTTAGAACTGAAATTCAATCCACACCCAAATACAAGTAAATGCCTAATATTTGAGAGACATTATACAGATGAGCATAGCTCAAATCCCATTTGGAAATACATATATGAATTGTAAGTAGAGCATTATCAGTATGTATGAGAGGAGAGAGAGAAAATACGTAGAGAATTACCAATTGAAGGAGTAGCAGCAACCAATTGGAAGGAGTAACATTACTAATCGCATTTGAAGCGAGCTCTTCTCTTCTCCCCTTCTCCCTCTTCTCCCTTTCATCGCCTCTTTTTTTTTTTCTCTTTGAGTCGATAGACGCCTTTGAGCTGAATCTGTTTAAAAAGATCGTGATCGCTTTTGAAATGACCATGAGCGTCACGATTTTTAATGACATGGATGTTTTCGATCGACGCATGCGCGATAAAGATAATTAATCAACAAAAAACCGCACTGTGGTTTCGCACCAAATTTTTGGGGAAATTCATATCGTGACCGCGTCGCGATCGCTAATATCTAATAGCGATTAGAATTTATCCGATCATAGATAATGATCATAACAACATTATTATCGAGACCTGGATATCACGATTGATTGATATTATTGGTAGCATATAGACCTTTTTTTTTCTAGAATTAATTTATCCAGAATTCAATAATGTCTAAATTGTCAACATGATACTGCTTTGTAGAGTAAAATTCAAGAATGCTTGGAAGAATATTTCCATGAAAAGATACTGGATGAAGCGCAAATATCAAGGATATTCCACTAATTTCATGGAGTATAGAAGTCAAAGCTTTAACCAACCGAGTATAACAGAATATATGAAACTACAAATGGATTTTCGCTTGCTTATGCGGTAATCCACGTAGCGCATCATTTCCACAATTTAATAAGAAATGAATACGAAGGGTCATTCACCATGCGTGTGGTAATCCATATAGACAAGTTATTCCAACGAATAATAAAGAATGGAATAACAAAAAGAATTCACCATGCATGCGATGAGACATGCATGCATGAAAGTTATTCTAACGAATAATAAATAATGGAACCAGTCATTCGTAAAATCGCACGCATATGATATTCCAAATGTAATAATAAATAATGGAACCAGTCATGCGTAACGCATACATACGAGATATTCCAATGTAATAATAAATAATGAAATAACAAAAAAGACTTCATCGGTATGCAATAGATCATCATGCATAAAAGTTATTCCAATGTAATCATAAAGAATGGAATAATGAAGAATTTCACCATGTATGCGGTGCCTTGATAAACAAGTTATTCCAACATAATAATAAAGAATGGAATAACGTAAGAATTTCACCATGTATGCGGTAGATTTGATGACAGGCGTGTTATTCCAATATAATAATAAATAATGGAATAATGAAGTTCTCTTCATGAATCTGAAAGAAATAATACCCCTCACCTTAGAAGGAACTTGATATAGGAGTAGTGAAGTAGCGAATACTTTTCTTCTTTCTCTCTATAGTTTCTCTCTCTAGAGTTTCAAAGAATTCAAGAAAATAATGAAGGAAGGAGCTTATTTATAGGAGAATGGACCTAATAGTAATTAATTCATGAACGGTCCAGATTGATTTACTTTTAAACGGATGGGTCCATATTGATTTACTATGCAAAGACAAATAAAATATTCTAATAAAAAATCTTTTAAATAAAATATAATATATTCTATTTATAATCTAATAAAACGAATAACTTTATAAAAGTATTACATTTTTATATAAAAAGATTTTACAATACAAACACTATGCAGACACCTTATGCAAAACACTATGCATAATAAAATAAAATATATTCTATTTATAGTCTAATAAAACAAATAACTTTATAAAAGTATTCT
The DNA here is from genome assembly GCA_020205605.1 of Panax ginseng. Classification (NCBI taxonomy): domain Eukaryota; kingdom Viridiplantae; phylum Streptophyta; class Magnoliopsida; order Apiales; family Araliaceae; genus Panax; species Panax ginseng. The sequence goes on along the minus strand of CM035144.1, from coordinate 100,719,875 downwards.
GCTTTTATATAAAAGATTTTACTATGCAAACACTATGCAGATACCTATGCAAACACTATGCATAATAAAATATAATATATTCTATTTATACTCTAATAAAACAAATAACTTTATAAAAGTATTACATTTTATATAAAAAGATTTTACTATGCAAAACACTATGCATAATAGAATATAATATATTCTATTTATAGTTTAATAAAACAAATAACATTATAAAAGTATTACATTTTTATATAAAAAGCTTTTCTGCTTTTATTACATTAATAATACTAATAAAACAAAATTTATATATATATATATATATATATATATATATATATATATATATATATAAAACTTTCGTGACTTCATAAAAAGACACCTCAATATATTTAACAACATTTATCATTATTATTATAATTCACAATATTAATCGACTGTGTCGTTCCTGTGAAAGAGGGGCTTTCCAATAAGGATTTCTCCCTATCGACGCCGCAATTAGGTGACCAAACCTCTCCTTGGCGTAACTTCTGACATCATCGTTAATATTGCAAATAATAATATTAATAACTCTCTGTCATCTCAATTATTGATTTAATAATATATAAAATATCGACAATAATTGAATCAAATAACGTGAGATCTTGCACGGCAATTCTTTCGTAGCAATAATTGAACAAGATCGAGTGACTTCTCACGTAAGCATCAATAATAAATACCGTGTGCTACTATATGCAACCACGCGTACATCGCATTCTTTTACTACAAAGTAGTTCAACAGCTTTTAACAGTAAAACTTCTGCCGTTATTTTCATAAAAAATATTTTTATGTCGCTTTCTTAATCCGAATGATAATTCCGTTAATGGGTCTACTAATGATTGTGCTGTCGTCATTTAATATTCCCCTGTTAAAACGAATATTCCCCACCAATCGAATATTATATAACAACTTGCATAATTTTCAAAATTTATAAATATTATCCACAACTATAACATTATATCAAATCCACACCATAATGAGAAATTTAAATCTTTATTCATAAAATTTGGGGTCTCACAATCTCCCCTTCTTATGAAATTTCACCCTCAAAATTTACGTACGTAACTGGTATGCCGAAGAGGTGAGGATACCTTGACTTCATTTCAGATTCTAACTCTTGAGGTATAACCCTTGAGTGTTGAATACGATCCTTCTTATCCAAGATTTTAACACGTATCTCTTCATACGTTAAATCTTCTGTTATATCGTTTAGTTCCAATTTAATAATGTGGTTCGGGTTGTCCACATATTTATGTAACATCGATACGTAAAAAAAAATGTTATGAACACGCGACATACTTGGCGGTAAAACGATGGTATATTAATTTGTGACAGATAGAGGGGTTAAGATAGAGGGAGAAAAACAGAGAGAAACAGAGAACTTGGTGGGAAGTTATTAATATTTTGCATAAAAACCAAGAACAATCTACTGGCTATATTATATAGCCCAACTATTAGGAATCATAAACAACTAACTAGGAAATAGGAAACACTACCACACTACCACACTACCCTAAGAATCAGGAAATATCCCCCCACACCCCCGCGTCTTTCTTTGCACTTCCTACATACCAACTGTAAATATGCTTGTACATATCAATCCTCCCCCCTTAAATTTCCTTGTCCGCAAGGAAAATCGGGATAGGTTCGAGACAAGCGTCTGGCATCTTCCCACATGGCATCTTCAATCGGTGCCCCCTTCCACTTAACCAAAATTTCAACTTTAGGACGATAGTGATTTTTTTGTACTGTACGACGATCAAGCACGGTTTCAGGTTGTGGAAGGATGATGGAATCCTCAGTCACCGGTGGAAGTTGAGTAGATCTGATGAATCTGGGTCCCAAATGTTTGCATGATATACTCACGTGAAACACGTTATGAATCAGTGACCCCGATGGCAAGGCAAGGCGATAGGCTACCGGACCCACTTTGTTAATAACTTCATATGGACCAAAATACTATGGAGATAACTTCAAAGAACTACGAAACACTACCGTTGTTTGACGGTAAGGCTGGAGTTTTAAATACACATAATCTCCGACTTCAAAGGTCACTTCTCGGCGGTGTTGGTCAGCATGGTTTTTCATTCATTCTTGAGCTCGAGAGAGATTCAAACGTAACTCACAAAGAATGGTATCTCTGTCTCTTAAATAGTCATCCACTGCCTGTACTGGTGAAGTACCTGGATCATATGACAAGAAGTTTAGTGGAGGAACCCCATAAACAGCTTCAAAAGGTGTCATCTTGGTAGAAGAGTGAACGGATGTATTATAGTTGAATTCAAATTGAGGGGTACCCATTCCACCCATTTTCGTGGTTGTTCCCTCGCAAAGCATCGCAGAGTATTGCTCTAAAATACGATTTATTACCTCTGTTTGGCCAATTCGATTATGGATGGTAACTAGAGCTCATGCAAAGTTTAGACCCTTGAAGCTGAAATAAAGCACGCCAAAAAGAACTTGTGAACACTTTGTCTCTGTCACTAACAATGGTCTTGGGAACCCCATGTAGACGTACTACATTAGCAACGAATACCTTAGCGACCACAGCTGCTGTAAAAGGATGTTTTATTGGGATGAAATGGGCATATTTCGATAGGCGATCAACAACTACCATAATAATTGTGTGGCCATTAGATGGAGGCAATCCCTCTATAAAATCCATAGAGATGTTTCATCCATATACGATTCGAAATCGGTAGTGGATGTAGAAGTCCCGCGGGCTTCATAGTATCGATTTTATAACGTTGACACGTCTCACAACGTTGCAAAAATTCTTTACACAAGACGTTGCGTGTGCAACCAACGAGAAATTTTTTTTTTGAGGCGTGAGAGTGTCTTATGGAAACCGAAGTGACCACCAAAAGGTGATGAATGACACTCAGATACAATATCTTGAACTAGTGGTGAATTGGGATTCAAATAAATCCTTCCTCGTTTCAACCATACACCATCACGTTTAGAGAACGCAGTATTTAATTTCAAATCCAAATAAAAAGGATCCCGGGCCACTTCATCTTTAAGTTGGGTCCACCAATCAGCTCTAAGACTTGAAATGAACAAACATTAAAATTCCACTAACCTGGATAATGAGTCCGCAGCTTTATTGTCAGCCCCTTTCTTGTACTCAATTGTATATTCATAGCCCATGATTTTTGGAAGCCATCTAGTCTGAGCCGGAGTAATGATGCACTGCTCTAAGAGGTATTTCAAGCTTTTGTGATCTGTACGCACAATGAAGGGCTTTCCAAGTAAGTATGGTCGCCACTTTTTCACTGATTTCACGATGGCCAACATTTCCTTTTCGTATGTGGACAGAGATTGTGACGATTCTTTTAGTGCTTCACTAAAATAAGTAATGGGTCTGTTATTTTGGGTAAGCACCACGCCAATGCCAGTCCCACAAGCATCACACTCAATTTCGAAACTCTGTGTAAAGTTGGGAAGGTTGAGAATTGGGGTAGTTGTCAATGCTTGTTTCAATATTTGAAATGCCTCTTCTGCTACTTCATGCCATTGGAAGCCATCTTTTGTCAACAGTTGATTGAGGGGTGTTGCGATGCTAGCAAAGTGTCGGATGAATTTCTGATAGTATCCCGCCAAACCTAAAAATCCTCTTACTCCTTTGGTGTTCGTTGGTCTTGGCCAATTTTGTACAGTTATTATTTTGGTTGGTCGACTTGGGCCTTTTGCTTCGTAAATAACGTGTCCCGGATAATCTCTGAGAGTCACACCAAACATGCATTTAGATTCTTTTGCAAACAAGTGGTTTGATGACAAAATTTCTAAGACTGTGCGAAGGTGAGACAGATGTTCTTCCCAGGATTTGGAGTACTCCAAAATATCATCAAAAAAAACTAGAATGAATTGTCGCATATAGGGCCGGAAGACGTCGTTCATAAGTCTTTGGAAGGTTGCCGATGCGTTAATGAGACCAAAAGGCATCACAACAAACTCATAGTTCCCTTCATGAGTTCTAAAGGCTGTCTTTGGAATATCTTCTTCCTGCACCCTAATTTGGTGATAGCCAGATCGGAGATCAAGTTTTGAAAAATACCTAGCACCATGGAGTTCATCCAAGAGTTCATCAATTATTGGGATCAGGTACTTGTCTTTCACTGTTAAATTGTTCAAAGCTCTGTAATCGATACAGAACCTCCATTCTCCATCAGCTTTGCGCACCAATAAAACAGGGGGATTTAGTAAGGCTACGATCGGGTCGTATGAGCCCTCTATAGTAGTAGTTCTTTCACCATCTTTTCAATCTCATCCTTCTGATAATAAGGATACCGATACGGCCTTACGCTAACTGGTTTGGCGTCAGGTTGTAATGTGATTCGGTGGTCCTATGTGCGTTGTGGGGGTAGTTCAGTAGGATTCTTGAACACGTGAGAGAAGGTTGATAATAGGTGGGCCAAATCTGGTGGGTGTGATTCCTGGTGGGAGTGGGCACCCATTGGAATAATGGCAAATAAATTCCCAGTGCCATACAAATTATTAAACTCCTTCTGTGATAAGGCTTCTAACCCCATCTGTTTCATTCCATGAAGGGTGCATGGGATCCCTCCTTTTTGGAAAGTCATCGTAAGCTTCTTGTAGTCAGTCTCTATTGGTCCCAAAGTAGCTAACCATTGAACGCCTAGGACTACCTGACAAGCTGCGACTGGAAGTATGTAGTAATCCGCTGTGACGGAGTGTCCTTGGATGACGATCGTGAGAGACGGACAAAGCCCAACACATTCTATCTTCTCTTTATTGGCCACGGTTACCTGTAATTTCTCATATTTTTTTATTGGTAGGCCATGTTTTGACACAATGGCTTGGTCGATAAAGTTGTGAGTGCTTCCACCATCGATCAACACCGTAACCTCCTTGTTCTTCAACTTGCCGGATACCTTGATGGTTTGTGGATGATTTGTTCCCGCAATTGCATGGAATGAGATTTCTGGGGTGGGTGCGTTGTCTTATGTTCCTTGGTTGGTATCCTCTTTCTCCTCTAGTTCATGATGCATTGAGTCCTCTATCATGAAAAACTGGGGAGATTTGCAATGGTGGCCCGAAATAAACTTTTCGTCGCAATAATAACACAAGCCTTTCTCCCGCCGTTCCTTAGCTTCTTGGTTCGTGATACACCGTAATGGTGTCGAATTTAAGGGTACCGATAGACGCATGGTGGGTGGAGGTCCAAGCAATCCAGCCACTGGATTGGTCGTTGCCTTGGATGGAACAGTGATGGATGAAGGACGTGATGATGGAGTGACTTGTCGCCGCAACTGATTTCGTTCATCAATTAATTGTGCAATGCCAATTGCCTCTGTTAAGGAGGTTGGATGTTTAATTTTAATGTCGAGCCGAACGTCGTCTCGTAACCCGGCAATGAAGCAACTAATGGAAGGCTTCAGGTAAGCCATCCACGCGATGTGAAAGTCGTTCAAAAGCTTCCTGGTAGGCAGCAACAGTTGTGGTTTGACGAAGGCGAGTGAGAGCCTCGGATGGGTCGTCGTACTCCGTAGGGTCCAAAAGCGAAGAAGAAGCATACGAGTGAGGTCGGCCCATTGATGAGAGGACCACGAACTTAATCAACCACGATGCCATTGAAGAGCAATGTCTTGAGATGAAAGGATGCCAACCGGACTCGTTGGTCAGCGAGGTACATTGTTGAACTCAAAATATTTCTCCGCCTTGTAAATCCAACCTGTGGGATCATCACCGCTGAACTTTGGAAAGGAAAGCTTAAGGTGTTGATGAACATGGTAACGGTTGGCATTAGAGGTTTCTCCCACAGCAAAAAGGTTAGTATCAGGAGGGTGAGGATGGGGTTGGGGAGGACCTTGATGTCGAGGTAAACGCAAGGCATGAAGCTCTGTGATGACTGTTTGCATGGAGGCATGCAGCTGATCAATACTGTTTTGGAATTGATCAAAATGAGATTCATGTTTGGCTAATGTCTCGTTTACGTCATTACGGAATTCAACATTAGACTTTCCCCGGGTATCCATAGTCGGAACCTGGGCTTTGATACCAAATGGTATGTTAATTTGTGACAGATAGAGGGGTTAAGATAGAGGGAGAAAAACAGAGAGAAAAAGAGAACTTGGTGGGAAGTTATTAATATTTTGCATAAAAACCAAGAACAATCTACTAGCTATATTATATAGCCCAACTATTAGGAATCATAAACAACTAACTAGGAAATAGGAAACACTACCACACTACCACACTACCACTCTACCACACTACCCTACGAATCAGGAAATATCCCCCCACACACCCAATCTTCACTGCACTTCCTACATACCAATCAGAAATATGCTTGTACATATCAAACGAGTCTATAAATTATGATTCTCCTCTTCGATCGAGGATTTCAAATGGGCCAATTAAATCGAGAGTTGAAATTTTCTCTCTTCATCGACTCTTGCTTCTAGAATAATGCCCTCTTGAACATTCTTCTTCACATTCATCAGATTTGAGTCTATATATATATATATACGTGTATTTGATTGAAAGCATGAAAGGTAAGTGGTAGCAAATAAAATGGTGCCAAAGGGTTTGAAAATTCCATTTGAACTAACAAAGGTCAACCTACACAACCCTTTCAATTTCAACAATATATTTAGCTTCTTTGCACGTTCTTTCTCTCCCTCTTTCTATTTTCTGTTGCAAGTTGTAACTGCTGATTTAACTTCCCCAACTCCTCCTGTCCCACAATAAGATTCTACATTATGGGTACCCTTTTTCTCCATCTGCCCTTTTCACCTATAAATCTCTTTCTACAAAATTAAAGCCAGCATCATAATTAGAATTCTAAGCTACTACCACTTTTTTTCTTTCTTTTTTCTTTTTTCTTTCTAATTTCTTTTTGTCATATATATATATATATATAAATTAATTAATCCGTCTTCGATTGTCTTAGCTAGATAGATCGATGGAGGAGTCGATGAATTTATATCTAAAAAAATCTGCTGATTTTAATAGAGAGACTGATATATCAGATGATCAAAATTCCGAAGAGAGTGGTTGGACAACGTATTTTGAAGATTTCTTAAACGAGCAAAAAGGACAACAATATTCCGATGATCATCTTAATAGTAGTTTTGTTGGCAGTACTTCTATGGTTTCTGATGCTGCTTCTTTTGTTGTTGAATATAAAAAATTCTCCCAAAAAGATCAACTTGTTGCATGCTCTACAATCATTAGCTTGCCAAACTTCTCCAAGAAACTGAATTTCAAGAAAACAAGAACAAAAGAAATTTCGTACGACGATTCGTTGGAAGATACTGCTAGCTCTCCGGTCAATAGCCCCAAGATCATGCAGGTATGTATATAATTAAATTGGATGCATATGATATTATGATCTTAATTAGTTATTAATAGGTTAATTGTTTTAATCAGATGGAATCCATCAGATATTGATTACTACTACATACATATATACTTTGGAGTTATATTTATTTATTTAATTAATTGTACAATAAGGTTTTCTGTTCATTATGTTTTGGGATATACATATATAATTTGATTAAAATATTTAAGCGTTTTGTGTACGTTCATTATTTTTCAGATATATATATACACATCCGTAAAAAGTTTCTGAGTTCGATCTCGGATAACTTATTTAAGGTCTCTCTAAATACGGAGTAATTTCCTGACTTAATAATCTATATAGTACGTATTTGATATGATCAATTCTGTAGGGAAGTGGAGGTTACCCCGATCATCGTTTAGAGCTCCAGACAGATGAAAGAAGGACCGATGGAGTGGTGTTTGAAGGGAAAAATAATAACTGTACAGACCTGAGGAAAAGAGGGCTTTGCTTGGTCCCTATGTCCATGTTAGTGAATTATCTTGGTTAATTAAAGGACTTGTTATCAGATCATGTACATATAACCTTAATTCTGTCTCTGTGGTACTCCATTTATAGCACTATATATTGAAATATTTTTACACTTATGATGTTAATACAAACTCTCATTAATTATCTATGAAATCAAATCTTGTCCAACTCTTTTCTCTGTATGCATCGATTTTAGCTAGCGGAGAAATTTAGCATAATAATTTGTGTATATATACTAGTATATGATCATTAGGAATAGTTTGTTTATAAGATCGACCTTTTCAAGGATAAATTAAGGAACACAAACTCAAAGGAATCTAGGTAGCTAGGAATATTAAGGTAAACGAGTCATATGGTTAGAGACTTTTGGACTTAATTTAATCTCAAGTACAAAATGCACTTAGCTAACAATTGCATGTGATTTAAACATCTCGTCTGATCAACGGCATCGTATTCGTTGTAGAAGAATCGTGTAATTTAAACCAAAGTTTATTGATTAAATTGCAAGCTGAAAAAATAGACAATATAACTACTTTTGACTTACTCTAATTAATTTATCGGAACAATGGAACACTAATTAAATACAAGTTCACGCCTCAAATATAGCTAGTAGTTTTCCTTGACTTGAGCATTTTCTCCTCTATTAGAAATATTACCACTCTGTTTCTGAGTTTTGAACAGAAAAAAAAGAATAGAAAACTCAAATTAGAACAGAAAAGAAAAGAATAGAAAACTTGAAGTTTTCTTTTGTGTTGTTTCTGAGTTTTTAATAGAAAAGAATAGAAAATTTAAAATTGAGGACATGAGTTGTAATTTAAAATTTATTATATTAAAAGTTGAAGATAATATGAGAATTATAAAAATATTACTTATTCCAATTTCTTTTCCGTCCAAATCAGGCCAATTTTGGACGGAAAACTTTAGCAGGAAAAGTGGCCAAGTTTTCTATCCATTTCTTTTCTTTTTCGTTTATTAAAAAACTCAGAAACATAAGAATTGGAAATAAAACTTAATTTTTCTGTCCATTTTTTTTCTTTTCTGTCCATTTTAAGACTCAGAAACAGAGCGTACATATTAGATAATTAAGGTCAAAAAATAAAAGCAATCTCGCAAAAAATAGATAAAGAACATAATAATAAGAATGCACAAATTTAGCAAGTTTACCAATTTTGGCTAGTTCTGCTTGCCTAATGTATTCATTTAACAGTCTCACACAATCTACATAACTCACACACTAAATAATATCTTTATATTAATTATAGAAATTCTAACTCTTATAATCCGAGCTCAATCTCATGAGATACAATATATTAATCAAACTCAAGACTTAGCTATCAATAAATTCTCAAATTTAATTAAATATTACTTTTAAGTTAAAAGTAATATTTAAGTTTTAACTACCATATCATAATGATCACTGAACGGGCCCATTTACACAATGGTAAAACTGTTTTCCTCATGGGAAACTTTCTTCTCAAAATTGAGTAATTAAGCACGATGTGGCAAATTTACAGAACTAGCTAGCACTTTAATAATACTACCTCCGCTCCTGGTCCTAGAGTACAAAATTGTGATATTAAACTTTTACTGTCATCAATAACAGTACGACTCTTTTTATGAAATAAAAAATATCCCATTCTTGTGGTACATATTCTCGACTGCTAGATATGAAATTGTTAATTCAGCCACTCTTTACTTAATACGAATGCAACTAGATTTATTTATTTTCATTTAAATTTATTATTTTGACTCCATAAATCTACTTAATTATAAGGATGATAGGTTAACCATCGATCATGGTAAAACATACATTGTATTAATTATTAAACAAAAATGTTGATATGCATAAATCCGTCGTGTATATATATATATATATATATATATATATATATATATATATATATTGCCCGCCATGCACGCTAATACAGTAAAGTTATTAGGGTTATTTCAACACAATTCTTAAAGGCCGGCCGCCGACCTCTATTTAAGGATAAGGAAAATATTGTAAAAGAAACTGTGTTCATCATTTAATGTCATCTATAAATTCCACCTCAAAAGAAAATTTTTGATCACTTTTAATAAACGCCTAAATATAGATGAATTTCCTGAATATTTTTTCCCGCTGTGAAGATTTTTTTTATAAATTTTTTAATTAGGGGATTAAACTTAATTTTTTTCTACTTTGAAAATTGTCTTCTTAATTTTTTTAATTAGGGAATTAAACTTTTAATTTTTTTCGATTACGTCTAATTGATAGTACCACGCAAGAAATTGATGGCATGACAGTGACATGTGGCTAAAAAATACTTATGTGTAATATTGAATCTCATTTTAACATTTGTTTCATTAATTTTTATACAAAAAAGTGTAAATATAAGACCATTATTATTTTTTAAAAGTAAATTTAATACATTACAAATTAACTTAGCTTAAAAATATTCATCAATAATTAATATAATGATAAATATTTTAGAATACATAAATGTGTTATTTCCCAATGGCATGATATAGATCTGGAAGGAGGAGGAGTTAAATAGATCTTTAAACATTCTTTTAAAATTAATTATTTTGAGAATTACCAAATAATTAATTTATCGAGATTATCTTATACGCAACGCGCGGAATATTAGTTTGAAAACTCCCCTTAAAGATTTACTTTGAAATCTCAGTTCTTAAACAATCTTTATGTATAATCAAATACATGGTAGATATAGCAGTTTATATATTATAGAAAATAAAGTACAGAATGTAAAAGACACGAGAGGTTTTAAGTAGTTAAAAAGACTAAACAGCTCCTAATCCACTATTCTGCTCGACGAGCGCAGGGAATCCACTAAATTATTTGGTCACCTATTCCAGGACACATTGCCCTCATCAAGCCACACATACTTCACTATTTTACTTTCAACAAACATGGACACTCAGACCTCTTCAAGTCCAGTAGACTTGGATATGTTAGTCTCAACAGATAAAGACATGCACTGAGACCTTTTTAAGCCCAACAGACTTGAATATTTTGTCTCTAGGACAAGGATCTTCCAATCCTGCTTCGGTCACTTAGACCGGGGTTCACCGACCTCATCGGTCACTTAGATCGGGATCCTCCGACCCTTCTTTTTGTATGGAGAAGTGTTATAGAGGTGTTGTTAAGATGGCTTGAACGCTCTTCATCTTATTGTACTTAACAACTTTGTTGATCATCATCTTGAAGCTTGTTGAACTCTTGTTGTTGAAGCTTGATCTCTTCTGATTACCAGTAGCTACTCGTGATCAATGTTGATGTGCTGCTATGTTATTCACTTGCGCTCTTCTCATCTTTTGTACTTAGCAGCATTTGAACAATCTCAAAATCGTAGACTTGTGTTCATCAGCTTCAGCTAATTGATTCTGAGTGTTCCTAATGAATTGAAGAGTGGTTCTTGAGGTTTGCTTTTTGATTTGTCACTTTGATTTCATCAGCATCAACTAAATGACTTCTTCAGATTTGACTCTTCAGTTTTGCCATGTCCTCCACTTTCTTGGCTCGGCGGCTTTGGCTCATCTTTTTCGGAGCTTCTCTAGCTTTTCTGGTCTCTGGCTTTGCAGCTCTGACCTTGATGTCTTTTCATCAACCTCTTTTTGATATGATGATATGCTTCCAAGATTATCTTGTTAATCGTCCTTTCACTTTGGACTTGGCAGCAATAAACATTCTTCTATTTGTAGAGTTTTTTGAACTCTAAGTTCTCTCTTGTTCAACTAGATGTTCATCTTCTGATGATGATCTTTCTTATGTGTGGAATTTTATGCTCATCATCATCTTGTTTGTTGAATGAAGCTGTCTTTTATATATACTTCTCTGAAATCTTCCCGTTGAGAAGTATCCATTGGAGCATTTAATGTTTAGATACGTTGATATCTTTGATGTTAACTATCTGAGGCTCTGTGTCAGTGTACCTTCTGACTTATGACTTGTCACATCAATCTCATTATCTTTTCAGCGTTCCAAACAGCTTTTTTTTGACTCACTAGTCGTTAGATATATCTTTGTTTTCTTTCAAGAATATATCTTTAGATGCCTTGAGATCATCATCTTGCAACGTTCTAATTGTCAGTCTGATTGTCAGACCTAACATGAGCTCTACGATCTGTTGTTGTTGCAAGAGTTATAGGATTGAGCCTTACAATCCGTTTGACCTCTTCTGCCTTTGTGTTCTTTTGATCGTTGATAGTATAGTGAGGGATGTCTTGATTCTTTTGTTCTGAATCCTCACCTATACTATAGCTTTATCTTTATCTTCTGCTTTCGGATAGTTTCGTGAGCTCTTGGAGTACTTGCTTGGTAGATTCTTCTTCTTGTTCTTGATCCTTTAGCTGCTTTGTGAAATTGGCTACATTTTTCAGAGGAAGCTATTCTTCTTTATTCTCAAGAATTAAATACCGGCAGCTTCTATTTGAAGTTCTGATTGCTCTACGATCGGTTCTTAGTCCAATGACTTGGTAGAATATCCTTGTAGTGAATTTTAGACTTCTTCTAGAAATCTCTTCTTGTGAGAGATATACTCATTCATCCCCGGAGTATATTCTCTTGCCATATCATTCTTCATGATTGATCTTTACTTTATATCCATGGCACAAACTGAGCTTAGTAATCTCTTTTAATTCGTGTACTCAACACTTTATTCTTTGCTTAACTTTTGAGGCTGACTTGACGATCTTGACCTTACTTGTAAGACCCCAACTTATTATAAATGAAATTGAATTTCTTCTATTTATTATTTTGAAATAGTAAGGGTTGATTTGATTAATGTGGTTAGTTATGGGTAAAATGCGCAAATATTTCAAATAGACAAGTGGTTATAAAATATTCATTGTTGTCGGGGAATATTCGTTTGGTCGTGGAATATTCTTACTGTCGGGGAATATTCGTACGATGGCGCAGCCTTGTGTGGGCCCCATAACGGAAAGTGATTGGATGAAGAAAACGACAAGTATAAGTTATTTATAAATAACTTGGCGTAGTTATTCTGAAGTTATACTATTGAAATACTCAATTGGTTAAAACACAAGATGATACTACAGTATTGCACCAATTATTGATTCTTATGTAAGAAGGCACTTACTCAATAATTGTTACGATGAATTATTGCTTCAATATTTTATTTTATTGATTCAATAATTGCTACGTTGATATTTTATATTATTGTTGTTTCAATCACTACACAATATTTTCCATTATCTCGAGACAATAATTCATATTATTTGAATAATATTATTAGATAACATTATTGGCAATGTGTAAAAGTTACGCCTAAGGAGAGGTTTGGTCACCTAATTGCGCCGCCAAGAAGAGAAATCCTTATTGGAAAGCCCCTCTTTCTGAACTACCGGTTGTCGATGATTGTGATTCTATGATATTATTTGTGAATAATTAATTATTAATTTATATGATGAGGAAAATATTCATTTTATGTGGATATAGATGGAGAAAATTTTAATGTGACAATTGTTGAAAATTAATATTTTAACTTTTTCTAATAAAATAATTCATTTAAATATATTATTATATTATAATAATATAATAATGATGATATTTTTACAATGAATGTGGGATATATGAGTATATGAGGAGGAAGAATATTTTTGTTACTAAAAATATGTAAAACATGTTTTTCATGTTTGTGGATCCCATTTATTGACTGAAATTTGATTATAGCCTGCAAAATCGTCCGTATGTGGATTTCGGTCAATTTCTATTTGGAATTTGGAAAAACTTTCTTCTGCAAAGTTGTAGAGAATTAAATTTCCTATGGAAAAGACATACGATTTGAATTTTTCTGATTAAAGGGCTATTTATTATGAATTATTGAAGTTCCGAAGTTCCGGAATAATTAATTTTTGGAGTTTAAAATGTTTTTTTTAAGAAAAATGTTTTTAACAAGTTGGTGGGCCCCACTAGTATTGCAAATGTGCTGAGTTCAGTTTTTCAAAGTGGGCGTAGGAAAATTTTATAATTATATTAATATTTTATTAAATTTTCTGCTTTGGTGTTCTAAGCAATTTCCTATAAATAGGGTGCTTAAGTTAGAATTGAAAATTACACCAGAAACAAGTTTTCTCTCTCTATATTATCGAGCGTATTCTTGTGAGTATTTTGATACTTTGAGTGTTGCTATACGGTGCAAGTTCCCTTGAAAGACTATATCCATATTCCAATCGAAGTCTTCATCTTTTTCGAGGTAAGGGATGTTATTTTTTTAAAAAAATGATATTATTTCTTCTAATATCATTATGCCATAATATTGGTAAGATTTTTCTTGTGGAATTCTTGTCTTTAGTGTCGGGGTTATTATTCACGTATACGACACTATTCACGTATACGGCACTATTCACGAATACGACACTATTCACAGAAAAATTAAATTTTCATTTTTTTGTCCAAAATATCTATTATGGATACTAGCTTTGATTGTATCCATGTTTTGATCATTCTTGAATTTTACTCCACTATGGTTATTTATGAAGTATTTTTGAATTGAGATTGTTTAAAGTACGAATCCTTAATATTTGTTCTTTTGTTTCACTAGATTCGTTTTCTTTAAAATATTTTTCATCATCCTCTGTCTTAAATGATTATATTACTGAATTTCTTTGGCATGTAGTGCAAAGATGAATGATTTTTTAATGAATATCTTTGGCCCGTAGTGCAAAGATGAACATGTGTTGAGATGAACATGACCAACTGATGAATATCTTTGGCCTGTAGTGTAAAGATGAATATTTGATTCAAGATGTATATTGATTGATGTTATAGGGATAAAATATTGATGATAGACTTTTAAATTCATAGATTATAGTAGATTTCATTCTCTACGTAACTCTTCTATGAATTATTATTTCTGCTGCGAATATTGATCTGAAACTTGTTGTGCATTATATTCTCTCGATTTTTCCTCGTGAAGACTAACGATAATTTGTTCTATATTATCTTAGTCATATTATTCTTTATTGGGCTAGTTGAGCTCACCCTTTTCCTTTTTGTTCCATTTTTCTTCTCAAGAGGCGAGAATATAGCAAGTACTAGTCGGGGTATGGAATGATGATTCTAGAAGTTGTCTTAGTAGTCCTCACTATTTTGTAAAATAGTGTATCAATAATTGTAATGAGGACTTATTTGAGTGTGGATATTGTCTAGATGGCAATATTTGTATTTAAACTCACAGTTTATGCGTTATCGTATTTTGCACGACAATTGTATTAATAAAGTTGTAGTTGTTTCTGTACCATGTATTTAGCGACTCAGAACGGGTGTTGTATACCTATTTTGGGGGCATCACAGTTGGTATTAGAGCTTAGGGATATGGTCTCTGGCGGAGATCGAGGAATACAACTAGGAGGGGAGAAACGAGTAAATCCTTCGCTAGTGTGTCCTACCTAAGCTTATTTGTTGGTCAGTCATAATATAGGGATATTATGTGATATGTTAATTTGTTTAATTAACCCTTGTTTTATAGCAGTATTTGAGAATGGCAACCGAGAATGTTAACTGTGGAGTAAATAAGACTGTGGAGACACCTTTACTCATCAATGAGGAGAACGTGCAACAGGCCGACAACACCATTGATCAGACGATGAACGATGGAATATTTAGAAGTTTTTTGCAGTTCATGCAAAATCAGACGAATGAGACTCGTGTACAAAATACAAGTGGAAATGATAACAACGCATAGTTTGTCACAGCCAAACAGTTCAAGGAGTTGGGACCACCAGAATTCTGGGGAACGCCGGATCCGATTAAGGCAGAGACGTGGGTCAAGCAAATTACCAAGATATTCGACGTCTTGGGATGCACGGAGGAACAGAAGGTTCCATTCGCCACCTTTATGTTCCGTAATGAGGCAGATTACTAGTGGGAATCTGTGAAGCGTACCCATCCAGCCGCACTCAACATATCTTAGGAAACATTTCAGAAACTGTTCAATGACAAGTACTTTCCTGAAAGTATTTGTCATATGAAGGAAGTAGTGTTTATTAGACTGGAGCAAAATAACATGATGGTGTCCCAGTACGAGGCGAAGTTCACGGAGTTATCCAGGTTTGCACCTCATTTGGTGGAGAATGAGGAACGTATGACGCGGATGTTTCTGAGAGGTTTGAAACCCGACATACGTCAATATCTCATTTCTCATATATTTTCTCTATATTCAAATGTTGTCAACAGGACTCAATTATTAGAGTGAGATAACGAGTATGTTCAACCGAGGGACCACAACTGAGGTCATCTATGGTGAAGCAATGATCATCGAGACAATGATAACCAATGGGGGAAAGAAAAATACGGACAAAAGCGGCAACCACTCTGGTGGTAATCATGGCCATAAAAATAGAAGAAGCGAGTCGGGGGGAGATTTTTAAAAGAGGAGATTCAATAATGACAATGTGAAGACATCAAAGACCAAAGAATAACCGGTTCTAAGGAGGAGAAACGACCACCGGTCGTATCTTATAAATCTGGAAAAGAGGGACATATCATTAAACCGTCCCATAATTCAAGGTATGTTATAATTGTGGAAAGGAAGGACATATTGCTCGAGATTATGCGATAACGAAACCAAGTCCAATGGGATGGTGACTCAAAAGGTCATCTAAAAAGTCAAAGTCGAGGGTTCTAGAAGAAGCGTTTGTCGTGGTCGGTCAAAATCGCGAGGAACCCAAACGAGGTGATCACGGGTAAGCTAATCATAAATTCTTGCGAAGTTTATACCTTACTAGAATACTGGGTTACTACGCATTCATTTATCTCTCTACTTGTGCTCAACGTTTAAACTTAACTCCGGAGAAATTAGAATTTGACTTATCTCGTGGAGACTCAGCTTGGGAGAAACTTTCATTACATCCAACGTTTATAAATCTTGTTTGATCCAAGTTGGCTCCATCACATTACCTGTTGACCTTATCTCTTTAAAGATACTTGCTTTTGATGTGATTTTAGGGATTGATTGGTTAACTACTCATCATGCCAAAATTGATTATTTTCGTAAGGTTGTTAGTTTTTATATTCCTAACCAACCTGTTGTATGAATTCAAACAACTAAACCACTAAAATTAATCATTGTCATATCAAGTCATAAAGCTATTCCTTTATTAAAAAACGGATGTCAAGCTTTCTTAGCCCATGTTATAGATTTGAATAAAGACACGTCAGATTTGAATAATATTCCCGTTGTTAGTAAATTTTCTGACGTATTTCCTGAAGAACTTCCCAGTCTCACCCCTTAACGTGAAGTTTAATTCTTTATTGATCTTGAACTCGCATAAAAGCCCATTTCTAAAACCCCATATCGAATGGCTCCTATTGAACTTCAAGAGTTAAAGGTCCAATTATAGGAGTTATTGGACATCGGTTTCATTCGTCCTAGTACATCTCCTTGGGGTGCTCCTGTTTTATTTATAAAGAAGAAAGACGGGGTATCGCGACTTTGTATTGACTAATGGAATTGAACCATGTCACCATCAAGAATAGGTATCCGTTACCTCGCATTGATGACCTGTTTGACCGATTACAAGGAGCACAATTCTTTTTAAAATCGATCTTAGCTTACGATATCATCAATTGAAGATTAGAATTGAGGATATTCCAAAGACTGCCTTCAGAACTCGGTATGGGCATTATGAATTCTTAGTCATGTCTTTTGGATTGACTAATGCTCCTGCGGCTTTCATGGATATGATGAACCGAGTATTCAAGGAATATTTGGATCAGTTTGTTGTTGTCTTTATTGATGACATCCTCATATATTCCAAAAGTCGTGAAGATCATGAGCACCATTTGAAGCTGGTACTCCAAAGGCTTCGTGAAAACAAGCTTTATGCTAAGTTGAAGAAATGTGAGTTCTAGCTTGAGGAAGTAGCATTCCTTGGGCACGTGGTGTCGAAACATGGAGTATCTGTTGATCCGACGAAGATTGAAGCAATACAAAGTTGGGAGCAACCGAAGTCGGTGACCGAAGTACGCAATTTTCTGGGCTTAGCTGGTTATTATTGGAGATTCGTGGAAGGATTTTCTCGAATCGCTACTCCATTAACTTAGCTAACTCGAAAAGATATAAAATTCGTATGGAGCGAGGAATGCGAAAATAGTTTTCAAGAGCTCAAGAGGAGACTCATTTCGGCACCTGTTCTGACAATACCATCTGGTTCGGATGGATTTGTTATCTACAGCGATGCTTCAGGCAAAGGGTTAGGATGTGTTCTCATGCAGCATGGGAAAGTCATAGCCTATGCCTCGCAACAACTTAAAGAATATGAGAGGAATTATCCTACTCATGATCTAGAGTTAGCGTGATCGTTTCATGCACTAAAGATCTGGAGGCACTATCTATATGGTAAGAAAGTGGAGATATATTAAGACCATAAAATCCTCAAATATTTCTTCACCCAAAAGGAACTCAACATGCGACAACGACGTTGGCTCGAGCTGTTGAAAGACTACGACCATACCATTCAATACCATCTTGGAAAAGCGAACGTGGTAGCTGACGCTTTGAGTAGAAGATCATATGCGAAAACGAGTGCGATGTTGTCAACACAAATGCCCATTTTGTGTGATTTACAAAAGATGAAGATAGAATTCAAGACTACGGGGACCCATGCGATGATGTCAAGTATACGCATAGAACCAACTTTAATAAAAAAAGTTAAAGTTTCTCAAGCCACAGACCCGGAGCTGATGCGTATGAAGAAGAAAGTACAAGAAGGTGCTATTCCAGAAGCAAAAGACAAATACAACTGTAATATAGCATCATGGCCTCAAAGCATAACGCTACTCCAAGAGAACATGGCAATCATAAACATGAATAAGGGTTCAATCAATTTCAAGCATAAGACTGTATTCGATCCATTCTATGTGTGTGTGTGTGGAGACCAACCGTCCTGACTAATCATAGCTTCCAAATAAGTTCGTACAGTCGATTGTTAATACAAATATGCACACTCCACAACTTAAACATTCAACAAGCATTAAGAATAAGACACAAGTGTAGTAACGGATCAAAAGACTCTAGCATGAAGACTGTAAAACCTGACTCAGACAGTCCTTAATTACCTTAGGCTAATCAGAACTACCCATTAATGAGCTTTTGATCAGTGACTCCCAAACCAGATGACTTTAGGGCACTAGGTGTAGAACACCCCTAAGAATCTAGTAACTCGAGTAGCAAAGGCCACGTAATCAACATAAGCCAAATTAGATTTTACGAGCACCGGAGATTATTAGGTGAGTGCATTTTATGCTCCATCTCAATATCGGTCCTGCGTTTATGGGCGAGTGCGTTTTACGCTCCATCTCAACCCACCGCAAGACTTTCGATATTCAATCTTCAATAATAATATATTTTTTTTATTCTTATTTTTTTTATATCTAATCATGCACGAATCCAAGATCCACAACTGTAAAAACGTCTAAGCCTTTTATTACTTGGAAAAATGAAAATTTATAAGAGTGAACAAATGCTCAAAGCAATAAACACGCAAACTTAATTTTGAAAAAATTACTAGTTAACACAGTTGGTCGGTGCTTGCTAGAAGGACGAATCAATAACAGTCTAAACTTATCAATTGAAAAACCCCTAACTCATACATGCATGTCACGACTCTAAGAGATAGACCATAAAACTTGGTGCTTGTCATCATCCATAATCAAAAAAATAATGATAACTATCACACCCTTGCTAATTAGCAGCTCAAAATAGGGTGAAAAAGTCCATTCAAATTGCACAAGCATCTAATCTGTATAAGCCCCAAAAAGATGGCTATAAACCACAATCATGCTAAAAATAATCAAAGCATAAATAAATAAAACCAAAAATAGTTCATGGCATCCATAATGATAAAATTCAAGCATAATCCTGCAGTTCAAAAGACTGCACCACAATACTGATAAATAAAAACATAGTAAAGTACTAAAGTCTGGCAATCCTAATATGGAAGTACGAAAATAAACAGATAAAAACTAAAAACACTCCCAAACATGAGGTGAGCAATGCCCTCATTGCTAAACATAAAGCAATTGTATACAAGAGGGCTTCCCTGGAGATCGCTCACTCAGCAGCGGCATCGGCTTCATCCTCCTCAGCTGCGTCATGATCAGCTTCGGCGGGCGGTGATGGTGGAGGGTAAGTTGGGAAGACAGGAGGCTCTGGAAACTGGTATGGCGTGAACTCAGTGCTCTCGCCACAATAGTCTGTGTAGATGCTCTGCATAGTGTTCACCACCACTGGCATCGCATCGTTATCTCCGCCTCGAGCCACACAATATGCCTTCACTCCTCTCTCTGTGCCTCGAAGATCCCGATTCTGATGCAACAGGGTGAAGGATGCCATGATATCTGCCAAAAGACCCTGACTAGCTGGGTCTGCCTCAAGTGCTTGAGAAGGCTCTGGGTCTGCTGAAGGAGGTGGCACTCTAGGCGGCCCGTATCCCTCGTCTCTGGTATGAGACTTTGCCCCGTCCCACTCATAGTAGCGTTTGATAGTCAGGTGGTCAATGACTATCATCGGGCGATGAGCTATCTCCTCGGGCCCCACTGGATACCTTCTTCCTTGCACATAATGTAGTGATCAATGATGGATGAGGAAGTCCAAAGACAACGGTACTTTTTATTGCCTTAGAATGGAGTCATGAATGAGCACACCGATATCCATACGTAGGCTCGTGACAATGGCAAAAGCGGGATCGCCTCTATCCTTAGTCACGTCGCTCAAATGACGGGTGGGATCATGTTGGCACAAATGAAGCCAAACCACGCCTTTCTCAGTAGTGGTGAGTCTCAAGAAGGCGAAACTGGTCTTTTCCCCCGTGTAATCATTTTTCTTCCACTCAGTCCCGGGTTTGCAAAGCCGCCTAATGATATCATCAAGATCATAACTGCGGAGTCCCGACTGTATGTAATCATTACCCTTATAGTTGGGCATTCCGAGCAAAGCATTGATGGCCTGACTACTGTACGCCACTTGCTTCCCCCGAACTTGAACAACAGCTGTGCCTTCGGGACTGGCGTTGGCATAGAACTCCTGAACCACAGATAAAACAGCTAAGATGGGTGGTTTTGTGAAGTTGATCCAATGCCGCTTCAATATCATGGTGTTTAGCTAACCATCTTTCCTATCCGGCCTGAACCCCCTCTCCGGAATCAGATTTCGTGAGTCGAAGGAGCTTTTGTACCTTTTCCAGGCCTCCTCATTGATAAATTTGGCTCTGTCCCAACCTGTGGGTGGTGGTGCGGCGGACGATGAAGACTCTCCTACGCTCAAGCGTTGCCTTTTTGGTGCCATGACAAAATTCACAGTAATAGGCTTGCACACAATCCGAAGACCCGATTCAAAACTCCCCCAAATTTCGGCTAGAACAAACCCAACAGTTAACTAGACCAAAACTGCCTAAATAGTATGATTTCTCTCTTAGGCAATAAATCAAACACATTGTGTGCGATCTTCAAAACCAAACTAGATAGAATTTGCTTGACAGTGCTCTATCCCGATTTTCAATAGAAATCACCAATAACTGAAAACAAGAATTGCAAAAATTCCAACAATCAAAACATATAATTCGGCTAGAATGGAATTTCCAATTACCTTGAGTTGAAAGGCCCGAGTTTGATTGATATCTGCTTGCCTGCGAGAAATTGGCTAGGGTCTTGAAGGAAAAGGGTAAGTTGATTGTGCACTGACCGATTTAGGGATAGGGTTTCGTGGGAGTGAGGCAATTTATTTGAGTGCTCTGCCTGCTGAGACTGCCAAGAGAATAGGGCAAAATGGGGCTGACCTATATGCTAAAAACTGCAATTAAAACTCAACTTTTTAATTATTGCCATAGTGATGACAGTGGCACTATCTTTGCAAGACATTGCATGAAAGTTAGCGATAGAGTAATTGTCTTTTCTGTGTACTGCCATGACATGAATGGTCTTCGTTAGATGGAGCTGTGACGCGAGTTAGCAGAGGCAAGACAAGCACATGAAAGCCATGCCATTGAATCTGATACAAGATATCGGTTGGCGCTTGCCATTGCTGAAAGTACCAATATCTGAGTTTTTCTTGTTGTTATCTGCACATGCCAAGAAAAAAACAAAAACTACACTACAAAGGTAAACATACATTATTAAAAACGCAATAAACACTAATATATTATGCAGTACATCATAATAAACATGCTTCCTATAAATGATAGACACAAAACATTAAATTACATTCTGGCAGCTATGTTAACAACTAAAGCGAACAAATACAAGGTAAACTAGACATAAGTAAAGAAAACAGATAAAATTTATACCGAGATGGGGGTGCCTCCCCATCAAGCGCTTGTTTTAAAGTCGTCGGCTTGACTATATTGATGTCGTTTAATCTGGCTCATAAGCAAAAATGACCTTTGTATGCCGCCTATTCATCAATTCCTTTAAAATAGTGGCCGACATTGAAGATTGGCCATTCTTCTTCCCATCATCCATCCAGTCATCCTTCGGCACAAAGAATCGCTCGCCACTGGAATTATCCACTAATTCGCCTATTTCATTAAATTGAAAGCGTTCTTCATGCTCCATTGGGCCCTCCAGGGTTTTCATAGTCGGGAGCGTGGTTTCTGACTGTAGATCGGCAATGACTATAGAACCACTGTTTCTCCGTTTGTCTGCAACTTTAGACTCCACTGATTGGTTAGTTTTCACTATGACATCTCCCTCAACAGCTGTGCGAGACTCACCGTATTTTCCTTGCGTATCCACCGTGCAATACTCTATTGCTTCGTCGTCGAGATCAATTAAGACCGGAAGATTTTCTTGCGGTGGATTTGTGATGGCATTGACGAGTTGCCCCAATTGATTCTCAGGGTCATGCGATGCGCTTTCTTGGCTTGCCATCCGAATCTCATTTCTTTCGATAAAGATGGTGAGAAACACTTTAAGTCGGTTCTCTTCTTCACGTGTTGAGGACTTAGATAAGTTCTCGTTCGGCTGAGATGTCCACTCATAGTGCGGCGGAGACTGATATTCAAGTTTAGAGGCATGATTCGGATCATGATATTGCTCTTGACTGTAGTCCCAAGAGTTTGGATAACCCTGGCAGTTTGGATGATAGGAGATCAGTTCAAAGTTAGCTCGTTCCTGACAGTAGGCATTCTGAGTGGACTGACACTCAAGATTGTCAGAAAACCTCAAGGCATTGGCAATTTGAACTTGCAATTTCTCGATTCCTTCTTCCGAGCTTGGTGGCGTCGTCCACTCATAAGGCCATTGATAACATTGATCGTCCATAATCTGTAAACTTAAAAACAAAAGAAAGGAAGATCAAACAGATAGAAGAAATATATATATATATATATTGGACAAAGTAAGACTAAATTGATTGAAATCAATATTGGACAATATTAGAATAACATTTCCTCGGCAACGGCGCCAAAAACTTGTTGGTCGGATAACTGATCACTAAACACACGCAAGTATACGCGGTCTAACAAGTAATACAGTGATAAGTAGAGTGTCGTACCCACGAGGAACTGTCACTAATATTTACCAAATACCTACTTTGTATCGCTAAAATCTTATTCGAACAACATTAAATGGAAGAGTGATTAATCTAAGCATAACTAATTATAAAAGCAAGTAAATGGATAACGAATGGTAATCTAAGGAATAACAAGCTAAGGTTACAACTTCACCCCACTCAGGCATTCTGTCGAATACCTGGCATGCTATGTTTCATCAAACTAGCTACCCTTCTCTCTCTGGTCTTAATGGTCACGACAATTTGTCGACCGAGAACACACAAGTGCTTATACACTTCTGTCGAGGTATGTACGAACATATCCTTTCCAGATCCACCCGATAGGGAACAAAACAGAAAAGAACGCCCAAGCTAGATACAATCCTACATATGTTTATGTGAATTGATCAGAACAAGGATTTAAGCATAAGCTCTCAATGAGGTCGCACGTGGTGCACAGATATATGTCTATTCTACGCACAACTTATGCAGTCGAAACCCACAATCACATTCCAATATATTCAGGTGTAAATCTACAATTCTTCTGTCGATATCATGTAAATTACCAAAATCATCGCTAATGTCTTAGCGAGAATCATTAAGCATAAATATATCGAACCAAATCATATGGTGCCAACCAAAGAGATAAGACAGTCAATTTAAATAACAAATGGTTCCATTATAACCTTAGAGCAAATATTCAGTTCATAGCTATTGAATAAAATACAAGTAGCAATAAAGACAACATTTATGGATTACAAAATCAGAGAAAATAAATAGATAAGAAGAAACTCTATCAAGGCTCTTCAATCTCTAAGCATTCTACTCGACTCAAGCTCTCCAGTCCATGTTGCTCATTGCTCTTGATGTTCCAAAGAAACTCAAACTTCTCCCTTAATCTAACTAATCTATATTTACAAACAATTATCAAGGAAAGGAAAAGAAATCACAAAAGAAATAAAATCCTAAAACTAAAACTACTCTCTACATCTCCTTCTCTCTCTATATGATATCTCCCTTATGCAGAGCCTCTCTCCCTTTTTATATCCTGCTTCCTTTCTTTTGCTAGGTCAAACAAAGGCTTTGACTGTCTGGGAACCGGAGGTGGTGCCACAACACGGGCCACCAAGCTGTAGATGGCGCTGTGGCACCATATTAGAATCTGGGACACGGACTTTCATGTTGTAGCCATGCAGAAAGCCAAAGTAGAAGTAGTGTGCCCATGATGCATCTTGATGTCATCAAGGGCGGGGGGTGGCTGCTGGCTGACCCCAATAAGCTTGGCATTGGCGCTGCGGTGCGAGTGTGAGAATAATGACCATTTTGCCCTTTTAAAACTGGAAAAGTACTGTAGAGCTCTGCACTTCATTAGTTAAGCACAATAACACTAAATCATAAATCTATGCCCATAGCTTTTTGTAAACTAACACAAAAAATCTTGAAGTGAATCTTGGGTCTCGATCAGAAACTATGGATACTGGCATACCATGTGTTGGTCGGATAACCGATCACTAAACACGCGCAAGTATACGCGGTCTAACAAGTAATACAGTGATAAGAAGAGTGTCGTACCCATGAGGAACTATCACTAATATTTACCAAATACCGACTTTATATCGCTAAAGTCTTATTCGAACAGCAATAAATGGAAGAGTGATTAGTCTAAGCATAACTAATTATCAAAGCAAGTAAATGGATAACGAATGGTGTTCTAAGGAATAACAAGCTAAGGTTATAGCTTCACCCCACTCTGTGCATTCTGTTTAACAACACTGGCGTATATGTTTCATCAAACTAGCTACCCTTCTCTATGGTCTAAATGGTCACGACAATTTGTCGGCCGAGAACACAAGTGCTTATACACCTGCATCGAGGTATGTATGAACATATCCTTTCCGGATCCACCCGATAGGAATAGAATGAAAAAGAACGCCCAAGCTAGATACAATCCTACATATGTCTATGTGAATTGATCAGAACAAGGATTTAAGAATAAGCTCTCAATGAGGTCGCACGTGGCGCACAAATATATGTCTTTTCTACGCACAACTTATGCAGTCGAAACCCACAATCATATGCCAATATATTCAGGTGTAAATCTACAATTCTTCTGTCGATATCATGTAAATTACCAAAATCATCGCTAATGTCTTAGCGAGAATCATTAAGCATAAATATATCGAACCAAATCATATGGTGCCAACCAAAGAGATGAGATAGTCAATTTAAATAACAAATGGTTCCATTATAACCTTAGAGCAAATATTCAGTTCATAGCTATTGAATAAAATACAAGTAGCAATAAGGACAACATTTATGGATTACAAAATCAGAGAAAATAAATAGATAAGAAGAAACTCTGTCAAGGCCCTTCAATCTCTAACTATTCTGCTTGAATCAAGCTCTCCAGTCCGTGTTGCTCATTGCTCTTGATGCTCCAAAGAAACCCAAACTTCTCCCTTAATCTAACTAATCTATATTTACAAACATTTATCAAGAAGAAAGGAGGAGAAAATTACAACATAAAGCTAAGCTAAAAATCTAATCTAGATACTCTTTCTATTCTCCTCTCTCTATCTGATCTCTTCAGTTATGTAGCCTCCCTCTCCTTATATATCTTCTGCTCCTTTTCTAGGTCAAAAGAAAGCCTTCTGTGCCTGGGAACCGGAGGTGGCGCCGCGACGTGGGCCACCAAGTTTTAGATGGTGCTACAGCGCCACTTTAGTACCATGGACACGGAGCTCAAGGCTACTGTAAGAGCCCATAAAAAACGATGGCCAGCCAGCCATGATATAATGACGTCGGCCCGAGGGACAAAGGAGCAGTGACTGCAGCTAAAACCAAAAAGCTTTGCTTTGCGCCATGCAGTGGTATGTAGGATTTGACTGTTTTACCCCTCAGATGCTAGAAAACACCAGAAGCTCTCGCAATATATATGTTAAGCGCAGTAACACTATAAATATATAAAAACTATATAAAAACTATGAATTCAGGCAAGTATTTAAGTCATAAAGTATCCGATTCGCGGGTATAAATTCCACTCATCAGAAATGTGGCCTATAGACTTGCGTTACTTCCAAGTATGTTTCGTGTTCATAATGTTTTTCACATATCTGTGCTTCATAAATATGTGAAAGACCCGAACCACATTATTGAGTTAGAACCAGACGAGATAGCCGAAGACTTAATGTACGAAGAGGTACCTGTCAAGATCTTGGATAGAAAGGAGTATGTCCTACGCACAAAGGTCATACCACAAGTCAAAGATTTGTGGAGGAACCATGCTATAGAGGAGATGACCTGGGAGTTGGAGATTGAAATGAAAGCGAGGTATCTTCACCTTTTCGAAACACTAGGTACGTACGTCAATTTTGAAAGGAGAGGAGGTTGTAAGACCCCAACTTATTATAAATGAAATTGAATTTCCTCTATTTATTATTTTGAAATAGTAAGGGTTGAATTGATTAATGTGTTAGTTATGGGTAAAATGCGTAAATATTTCAAATAGGCAAGTGGTTATAAAATATTCATTGTTGTCGGGGAATATTCGTTTGGTCGTGGAATATTCTTATTGTCGGGAAATATTCGTACGACGGAGCAGTCTTGTGTGGGCCCCATAACGGAAAGCAATTGGATGAAGAAAACGACAAGTATAAGTTGTTTATAAATAACTGCCAGGCGTAGTTATTATCAATTATCTTGTTAAAATACTCGATGGTTAAAACACAAGAAGACACCAGTATTGCACCAATTATTGATTCTTACGTGAAGAAGGCACTACTCAATAATTGTTACGATAATTATTGCTTCATATTTTATTTTATTGATTCAATAATTGCTACGTTGATATTTTATATTATTGTTGTTTCAATAATTATCACTACACAATATTTTCCATTATCGGAACAATAATTCATATTATTTGAATAATATTATTAGATAACATTATTGGCAATGTCTAAAAAGTTCTATCTAAGGAGAGGTTTGGTCACCTAATTGCGCACCAGTAAGGAGAAATCCTCATTGGAAAGCCACATCTTTCCTGGGAAAGGCCTGGTTGTCAGTATTGTGATTCTGTAATATTATTTGTGAATAATTAATTATTAATTTATATGATGAGGAAAATATTCATTTTATGTGGATATAGATGGAGAAAATTTTTAATGTGACAATTGTTAAAAATTAATATTTTATCTTTTTCTGATAAAATAATTTATTTAAATATATTATTATATTATAATAATATAATAATGGTGATATTTTTACAATGAATGTGGGATATATGAGTATATGAGGAGGAAGAGTATTTTTGTTACTAAAAATATTTAAAACATGTTTTTCATGTTTGTGGATCCCATTTCTTGACTGAAATTTGATTATAGCCTGCAAAATCGTCCGTTTATAGATTTCGGTCAATTTTTGTTTGGAATTTGGGAAAACTTTCTTCTGTAAAGTTGTAGAGAATTAAATTTCCTATGGAATGAACATAAGATTTGAATTTTTCTGATTAAAGGGCTATTTATTATGAATTATTGAAGTTTCGAAGTTCCGGAATAATTAATTTTTGGAGTTTAAAATGTTTTTTTTAAGAAAAACATTTTTAACAAGTTGGTGGGCCCCACTAGTATTGCAAATGTGTTGAGTTCAGTTTTTCAAAGTTGGCGTAGGAAAATTTTATAATTATATTAATATTTTATTAAATTTTCTACTTTGGTGTTCTAAGCAATTTCCTATAAATAGGGTGCTTAGGTTAAAATTAAAAATCACATCAGAAACAAGTTTTCTCTCTCTTTCTCTCTCTATATTATCGAGCGTATTCTTGTGAGTATTTTGATACTTTGAGTGTTGCTATACGGTGCAAGTTCTCTTCAGCACTATATCCAGTATTCCAGTCAGAAGTACTGTCTTTTTGAGGTAAGTGATGTTATTTTTTTTAAAAAATAATATTATTTCTTCTAATATCATTATGCCGGAATATTGGTAAGATTTTTCTTGTGGAATTCTTGTCTTTAGTGTCGGGATTATTATTCACGTATATGGCACTATTCACGTATACGACACTATTCACGAATCATTTATTACTATTTCACGTAAAAATTAAATTTTCATTTTTTTGTCCAAAATATCTATTATGGATACTAGCTTTGATTGTATCCATGTTTTGATCATTCTTGAATTTCACTCCACTATGGTTATTTATGAAGTATTTTTTGAACTGGGATTGTTTAAAAGTACTTAATCCTTAATATTTTTCTTTTTGTTTCACCGGATTCGCTTTTCTTTAAAATATTTTTCATCATCATCAGTCTTAAATGATTATATTACTGAATATTTTTGGCCTGTAGTGCAAAGATGAATGATTTTCTGATGAATATCTTTGGCCCGTAGTGCAAAGATGAACAAGTGTTGAGATGAACATGACCAACTGATGAATATCTTTGGCCTGTAGTGCAAAGATGAATATTTGATTCAAGATGTATATTGATTGATGTAACAGGGATAAAATATTGATGATGGACTTTTAAATTCATATATTATAGTAGATTTCATTCTCTACGTAACTCTTCTATGAATTATTATTTCCGCTGCGAATATTGATCTGAAACTTGTTGTCTGTTATAATCTCTCAGATTTTTTTCTGTTGAAGACTAACGATAATATTCTTTACTGGGCTAGTTGAGCTTACCCTTTTCTTTTTTGTTCCATTTTTCTTCTCAGGAGGCGAGAATGTAGCAAGTACTAGTCGGGGTATGGAATGATGGTTCTAGAAGTTGTCTTAGTAGTCCTCACTATTTTGTAAAATAGTCTATCAATAATTGTAATGAGGACTTATTTGAGTGTGGATATTATCTAGATGACAATATTTGTATTTAAACTCACAGTTTATGTGTTATCGTATATTTTGCACGATAATTGTATTAATAAAGTTGTAGTTGTTTACACCATGTATTTTTGAAGTTCGGATCCAGGTGTTGTATACCTATTTTGGGGGCGTCACATTACTAAACGATATATTATAGTATTTTTCAGATATAACTTTTGTTCAGTGTCTGCTTGGAATATCCTATAATCATTTTTTATTGAAAAATCTTTACTCTATTATCCATTGATTCTTCTAACAGATTTATCGTTCTTGCTAGATGATATATAATAGCTTCTTTGACTTCGTGTGCATCTTTGTGTTCGCCTTGTTTGCTTTAGGATCATTTACTTCCTTTACGAATTGTTCTTCTGTCTGCAAGATGTAGTGAGTTATCTAATAACAAATTAGAAGATTGTTTAATTAAGGGGGAGTTCGATTAAATCCCTGATTAGATTCCTAACAAAATGTACTACTAATTAAAATCTTGTTATTTCATAATCATCAATAATCAATATAATAACAATTTTATCTTTTTGGTATAAAAAATTAAGGCCTAAATATAGATTAATACCCTGAACTTTAAGTTTATTTCATAATCATCAATAATCAATATAATTAATTTTTATACTAAAAAGGGTAAACTTATCATTAAATTTACTTTAAAAAATTAATAATAGTTTTATATTTACCCTTTTTGGTACAATTTTTTTTTGAATAAATATTAAAATGAAACTCAATATTACACATAAATTTTTTTTAATCACGTGTCATTGTCATGTCATCAATTTTATGACGACGTGACACTATCAATTAGACAAAATTAGAAAAAATTAAAATTTAATTCCTTAATTAAAAAAATAATCTCAAAATAAAAAAAATTAAAATTTCAGAGTATTAATCCCTTTAATATATAAGATTACTAATGCATTAGTTTATGCTTTTGATAGCTTATTTAACTAATTAAGAGAGCAACATTCCACTAGCTAGAGAATCCAAAATGATATTAATTCCTTGTATTCACATATAAATTATAACAACGGAAAAATAACAATAATAATCAAGTAGGAAAGTAGCTACATTAAAAAAATAATAATAATTCGATCGTCTTTCCAACCACTTGCAGGCCATCCATTTAAATAATACAGAGAGGCCGTTCTACAATGGAAGACCCCTCCATGTGCATAGACATTAAAAGCAGGTGAGCACCTATATATATATATATATATATATATATATATATGTATACATGACTGCGGTTTGTTTAGGACATCCGGCCACCATTCATTCTTATATATGGTTGACTCTCTAACTATCACCGTTATAATTTTTAGCTAGGTTTTTTTTTCTTTTTTCATTAATACATAATAAAAATAATGATTAAAAATTAGGAAATTAAAGTTCAAACAGAAGCAACCGTTTGGAATAGAGCTAGGTGGATCCCTTCAAGTTCAAACAGAAACGGTTTTAGCCGCCTAGTGTACAATGATATCGGCTTAAAATCTATATTTTCTACCTTCAATACAATCTTTTTAAACTTTGCTAACGACCATATAATATTAGAATGCATAATGTTATGGTGACAAAAGATTAATTACAAAATAATAAATATAAAATGATGTGTTAAATTATAATCAATTGATTTTTTATTATATATAGACAAATTGAATAATTATATTCAATCACTACATTATACGTACACATCTTTTTATATCTAATTTTTATCAACAAAATATTATTATATTAGAATGGTAAAATATTCGCATATGACCAATTAATTTTCCCTTGTATTAGTATATAAAGAGTGGAGTAGGAGGTTATGGTACGCGAGAAGGAGTGGGGTGAGAAATCAAATTCTCATTCATGATCACTGAACCGAAAAGATCTAGAAAACAGAAATCTTTAATGGCCTACATTTGCACCAAAGAACAACATTAGTCACAACTCATACTCAAGAAATGTTTAAAACGAATTAAGAGCAAGCATATTATATATATACACACACACACACACACACACACACACACACACACACACACACATATATATATATATATATGATCAAGTAAGGGATCCCTTACTTTATTAAAATGAGGAACTTTTTTTTTTTTTTTTTTTTTTTTTTTAAAACAACTAAAAAAAAAGTTTAATATTTTATGGGCTGAAATTTTTCATAATACAATGTGTTTTGGGCGTGTTTTGAATACCTATACCAAAAAGTGGTGAGTACAATGCGCTCAGACTGCATATACATACATGTTTTGTTATACGTCACTCAAATCACACTCAAAACATTGTATTATGAAAAAAAATTCGATTCCATAAAATAAAAACTTTTTTTTAGTTGTTTTAAAAAAAACAAAAAAAGTCCTCATTTTAAGAAAATAAGAATCCCTTCACCGATCCTGACACTATATATATATATATATATATATATATATATATATATATATATATATATATATATATATATATATATACTTATTATTATTTTTATAATGTTGAATGAATTAGGGGAAAAAGACGAAACAAAATGTTAGTTATATATGAGACCATGAGTTAAGAGTAACATGACTTCCTGCTTTCAACTTGGCCTACCACATGTTGATCAGTCATCATCGATCGTTTGTACGTGAATACACTACCTAGCACAATTTTAATTCTTACAAGATTGGAAACATTTTTATCAATTATTAATTACTAATTAAGATTATAATTAAAGTACAATTAATTATGATTATATTTGTGGATAAACTCCATAAACATGTAGGGTTTTCAAGTCAGAGTCATGAATTATTTGATATGAAAAATCGGCCAATTGTATCTAACCTTAATTTGGATAATTTGTTTCAATCTGTATGGAAACATATGTCCTTTCTATCACCTCATTCATTTTAAATATTTCTTCAAAATTTTGCTTAGTGCATGTTGGCTACTAGCTAGTGTATGTAATTAACAAGGAACAGAAGAACTACAAAAGAAAGTGCTCTAAGACACAAAACTACGCCGCTTTTCTTTTTAATGAAATTCCGTTTTTATGGTATTATATATATACTCTCTCGATCCGTTCAAAAATCAGAGTTCCATTTAATCTTATGACTTCTTTTTTATGCATATTAAAGAACTAATTTCATGTATATATTGTGGTAACTTATATAATTAAAACCTAGCCGCGGTACTAAATAAAACCAAAAAGTAGAAGAGCACAAAATCTACAACTGCGATTCCATATATATATATATATATATATATATATATATATATATAACTAAAGATTAAGCCAAGAAATTGGGCATAGAAATTCAATCATTGACTCAATAATGGTGGCTTAAATTATAAAAAAGAACAGAAGAAATGATTGAATTTCATGAGTTATATATAGTGCAGCAGCAATCAGAGGTATATATGGTTCATCAGTCGCAAGATATTCTTATCTAAAGAATATTTTTGTGATTCTTAGTGCTTAGTCAAACATTATATATATACATAAAATATATGAACTTTATATTAAAATCCGTTATTAAACACTTGTATATAGACCAACACAACGTAACTGTCAAGTTTTTGAGCTGTCTTTTGGATTATAACTAGAGGCGGAACTGGGGGGCGGGGGCATCCCCGGTAGAAAGGCGATCCAGGCAAAAATATGGGGGCAAAGGGGCAGTGTCTCGATCTTCCGACTCTTCTTCTCCGACGACTCTGCAGAGTCTGCAACACAGAGGTGAGAAGCTTGTTTCTTTTTTTTCTTTTTTTAATAATATCATGAGACGACGTCGTTTAATTAGGTTATGCGAGCCCTAATTTGCACATTTAATGAGGTTGTGTGTGACGCCCCCAAAATAGGTATACATCACCCATTTTGAGTTGTCAATACACTAGATGTAAACAACTACAACTTTATTATTACAATAAGTAAAGCGTGAGTTTGAATACAAATATTATCTTCTGCAGACAATATCTATCTATACCCAAATAAATTCTCATCACATTTATTGATACATTATTTTACAAAAATGGTGAGGACTACTAAACAACTCTCTATAACCATCATTCCATACCCCGACTCGTACTCGCTACATTCTCGCCTCCCGAAAAGAAAAATGGAACAAAAAAGGAAAAGGGTGAAAGCTCAACTAGCCAAAGAAAGAATATTATGACTAAGATAATATACAACAAAATTATCGTTAGTCTTCAATGAAAAAAAAATCTAATAGAATACAATAGACAACAAGTTTTAAATCAATATTCGCAGCTGAAATAATAATTCATTAGAAGAGTTAAGTAGAGAATGCAAACTACTATCTTCTATGTATGAATTTTAAAGTTTGTCGCCTATCTTTTATCCCCGTAACATCAATCAATATATATCCTAATCAAATATTCATCTTTGCACTACAAAGCCAAAGATATTCATCATTAATCATGTTCATCTAAACACTGCTCATCTTTGCACTACTGGCCAAAGATATTCATCGAAAATCATTCATCTTTGCACTACACAGCCAAAGATATTCCATAATATCATCATTTAAGACCGAGGATGATGAAAATATTTTTTAAAGAAACGAATCCAAAGAATCAAAATGACAAGGATTAAGGATTAAGTACTTTGTTTTATCCACGTCCAAAAATACCTCAAAAATAATCATAGTGGTGTAAAATTCAATAATAATCAAAACATGGATACAATCAAAGCTAGTATCCGTAATAGATATTTTGAACGAAAAGAAAAAAATTTTATTTTTCGATGAATAAAGCTCAGATTCGTGAATAAGAATCAGAGTATCGTGAATAAGAACTCCGACACTAAAAGTTTCAAATTTGATTAAAAAGTTCAGATCAATACTTGACATAATGATATTAGAATAAATAATATCATTTAAAAAAAATAATATTCCTTACCTCGAAAGACAAGATTTCTAATTGAAACGCTTGATATCGACTATGACTTGAACTTGCACCGTATAGCAATACTCAAAGTATACTCAAAATACTCACAAGAATACGCTCGATAATATAGAGAGAGAAAACTTCAGTTTCTGGTGTAATTTTCAATTCTAACCTAAGCACCCTATTTATAGGAAAATGCTTAGAACACCAAAGTAGAAAATTTAATTTAATAATATTATTATTATTTCTACAACTTCCTACGCATACCAACCTGAATTCACCATTAAAACACATGCAAGACCCACACTCAAATCACCAAAAACGTTTTTCATATTAAAATATTTTAAACTTCCAAAAATCAATTATTTGAGCTTGAACTTCAATAATTCATAATAAATAGCCCTTTTATCGTAAAAATTTGAATCTCACGTGTTTTTATAGGAAATCCAATTCTCTACAACTTTGCGAAGAAATTTTTTTAAATTCCAAATGAAATTGACCAAAATCCACAAACCAAGCGATTTTACGTGCTATAATCAAATTTCGATCAAGAAATGGGGTCCACCAACATGTTTAACATGTTTTAAACATTTATTGCAACAAAAAATACTCTTTCTCCTCAGATACTCATATATCACACATTCATTGTAAAAATATCACCATTATTATATTATTAAAAATATAATAATATATTTAAATGAATTATTTTATCGTAAAAGATAAAATTTTAATTTTCAACAATTGTCACATTAAAAATTTTCTCTATCTATATCCACATAAAATCAATATTTTTCTCATCATATAAATCAATAATTAATCATTCACAAATAATATTACAGAATCACAATATTGACAACCAGGCAGTTTCTAGGAAAGAGGGGGCTTTCCAATAAGAATTTCTCTCTTCTCAAGGGCAATTAGGTGACCAAACCTCTCCTTAGATGTAACTTTCTAGATATTTCCAATAATGTTATCTAATAATATTATTGGAGATAATATGAATTATTGCTTCGATAATGAAAAATCGTGTAATGATAATTATTGAAACAACAAAGAATATAAAATATCAACGCAATAATTATTAAATCAATAAAATACCTTGAATAAGAATTATCAGTAACCATTATTGAGTAGTGCCTTCTTACGTAAGAGTCAATAATTGGTGCAATCTTTGTGCCTTCTTGTCAACAACGCCAGACATCGTGTTTTAACCACCGGTATTCCAACAAAGGTATACCAGTAACAACTACGCCAAGTTATTTTTAAACAACTTATATTTGTCGTTTTCTTCCTCCAATCTCTTTCCGTTATGGGGCCCACACATATTATTCGCACCGGGTCGCATTTAATATTCCCAAACAAAGACAAATATTCCACGACCAAAAACGAATATTCCCAAACAATAATGAATATTTTATAACCATTTGCTTATTTTGAAATACTTGCGTATTTTACCATAACTATCCACATTAATCAAATCAACCTTACTATTTCAAAATAATAATTAGAGGAAATTAAATTTCATTTATTAATTATTTGGGGTCTTACAACCTCCCCTCCTTATGAAATTTCATCCTCGAAATTGACATACGTACCTGGTGTTTCGAAAAGGTGAGGATACCTCGCTTTCATTTATGTTTCCAATTCCCAGGTCATTTCCTCTATAGCATGTTTCCTCCACAAAACTTTAACTTGTGGTAAGACCTTCGTGTGTAGGACATGCTCCTTCCTATCCAAGATCTTGACAGGTACCTCCTCATACGTTAAGTCTTCGGCTATCTCGTCCGGTTCTAACTCAATAACGTGGTTCGGGTCTTTCACATATTTACGAAGTACGAGCATGTGAAACACATTATGAACACGCGACATACTTGGAGGTAACGCGAGTCTATAGGCTACATTTCCTACTTCTCGGTCAAGAATTTGAAATGGACCAATAAATCGTGGATTGAGCTTTCCTCTCTTCCCAAATCTTGTAACTCCCTTCCATGGAGCAACTCGTAACAATACATGATCCCCTATACAAAATTCCACGTCCTTTCGATGAAGATCCGCATAACTCTTTTGTCGATCTTGTGCCGTTTGATACATTGTCGAATCATTTGGATCTTTTCGGTGATCATATCGTATTAACTCGGGTCCCAACAATGTTGCTTCACCCACCTCATCCCAACATATTGGAGCGACACTTTCGTCCATATAATGCTTCAAATGGAGCCACACCTATACTTGCCTGATAACTGTTGTTGTAGGAGAATTCCACCAATGGTAAATACTTATCCCAACTGCCCTTGAAGTTTAGGACACAGAGTCTTAATAGATCTTCAAGAGTTTGAATAGTCCTCTCGATTGTCCGTCTGCTTGAGGATGGTATGCCGAATCAATCAGAATCCGCGCCCATAGCTTTTTGCAAGCTAACCTAAAATCTTGAAGTGAATCTTGGGTCACGATCCAAAACTATGGATACTGGCATGCCATGCAACCTCACATTCTCATTTACATATATACTAGCAAGACGTTCAAGGGAATAAGTCTCACGACGCTAAGAAATGAGCGTACTTGGTTAATCTATCAACAATAACTCAAATAACATTGATGCCTTGAGAAACCGTAGGAAGACCCGTAAACGAAATCCATGGTAATGTGTTCCCACTTCCATTTCGAATCTCAAGTGGTTTCAACGGACCCTTAGGTACTAGATGCTCCTTTTTTACACGCTGACAAGTTAAACACATCGAGATAAACTTTACAATCTCTCTCTTCATATTGTTCCACCAAAATGTATGTCAAGATCACGATACATTTTGGTACTTCCAGATGGATTTCAAATGGTGTATTGTGTGCCTCCATCATGATCTTGTACTTCAATTCGAGTCGTTAGGAACACAAAGTCTAGAGTGGACTCAAGTATTCCTTCATCATCGATTCTCGCCCTAAATAGCACCTTCTTGTACTTTCTTCTTCATACGCTTGACTCCGGCCTGGTGGCTTGAGCAACCTTAACTTTTTCTATTAAAGTTGGCTTTATCGTATACTTGATATCATCGCACTTTCGCCTCGCATATGATCTTCTACTCAACGCTGCGTCGTACCACCACGTCGCTTTTCCGGATGGTATTGAATAGTGTGGTTGTA